>JARCFY010000005.1:110259092-111509092 GCA_029233225.1 Lepidodactylus listeri
ATTGCATAATCTGAAGTTAACAAGCCATGGCCCCAGTTGAAATGTTGAAAATGAATCTCCTCCACAGCTTCCTTCCTTTTTTCACTTTAAATATGTATCTGGATGTTGGTATCTGTCTGTCAGTTTGCCTCTCTCTTTGAAATTGGTTTTCATACCCTGGGTGTAGTTAAAGGTTCTCCACACTCGCAGGTTTTATCCCAGTGTTCCACACTCTTGGTATTTTTTTTAATGTATATGTCATTCTCCACTTCAACCAGTTCCTGCACTCCTCCTGTTTGTGCGTGCTGACATAGATCTGTCTGTGACTGTGTCTGTATTTGTGCTTTGCAGCATGCCTTGGGTTTTTGGCTTCCTGTTTTCTGTTTGTCTGGCCCCATCCCCTATCTCTGCTTGTGTGTGTATCCACCAGCTTTTAAAAAATAACTTGGGCTGGTTTCCCTCACCCTGCCTCTGCTACGCTGACAGCTGTTTACTTGGCGGTTCCCCCCCCCCCCCCGTTCTGGAAAGTGTTGCCTCAGCAAACTTGGCTTGGAGGCTAAAGATGGTGAGTTTTGTCCCCTGAAGGAATCAATCATTGTCTGGCGAGGAGAGCAAAGACAGTAGCTGTGTTCACTGGAGCGAGGCAACCATCTTCTGAGGAAAGTTTTGGCAGGCACTACTTCTGTGGGCGGGACTCAGGCAATGCAGCCAGTGGATAGGGACAGCTTTTGACTGACACCTCATGGAGCCAACTGATTTAGGAGTGTGTGGAATGTTCAGAAAGTGCCACCCCGCTACTCAACTATATATAAGGAGAGATTTGTCCAAAACTTGAAGCAGCTTCCAACAAAATAAAAACAACAAAAATAATGGGGGGAAGAGTAAAATTAGATTTTTTTCTGAGCAAGTTTAATGCACCTCTCAGTGTCAAGGAAAATGGTGCATCAATATAACATTAATCACAAAACTCAATGTTTAATTACAAACGTGTTCTTCTGTACTGGATTCCTTTGGTGCAAATGTCTTCCTTAGCCTGCATCTATGGCAAGGATTCTCTGCTTTGCATTTATCACCACTGTTCATGCAGAGGTGTGCACACTGGCATTAAAGATCCCTGTAGGAGTTCTTGTCATACTTCCCCCTGTTAGTTGCTGTTTTCCCTTCTTCCCCCCCCCCCCTGCTGTGCCACCAGAGGGTCTTTAGATTTTTTTTAAAAAAACAGCAAACATTATAGTGTTATAGAGCTGTCGTGTTATAGCGCCAAAGGAATAACTTTTTAAAAAAAACCTTCCAGAGGCACCACAGAGGTCTGACAGAAGGCAAATGACACTGATGTAGGTGGAATCTTTGAAAATGCTCACCTTCTTGTATAGATTTATTTTATTTTATTTACTCATTTATACCCTACTTTTCTCCCCAGTTGAGTGGTTTACTACATTCTCCCCTGCTTTATTTTCACAACAACCTTGTGAGGTAGGCTAGGCTGAGAGTATGTGACTAATCCAAGGTCATCCTGTAAGCATCCATGGAAGATTGAAGATTCAAAACCACATCCTGGTCTGACACTCTGACCATTAAACAACACTGCTGTGATAACGTGCTTGGATTGTGCTCTTCCCAAAAAAATAATAGAAAGCAGATTTAGGAAGGAGTTACTGAGGATAGGGGGGAAATTACTGGAGCATGACATCATGCAGATGCTGAAAAAATTAACTCCCGTTTGGATGCCTAGGTAGAGGAAAAAGCTCTATGGCTCATTCTGCATCTAGCATTTGCTCCACTGTTTTACCAAACCCACGTTGGAACAGAAATTCCTCTCTACATAGCATGCCACTTTCACTTTGCTTGATTGTCGGATTTTATGGCAGTGTCCTGACTGCATGCTAGTTTCACTTCCTTTGATCTCTTGGTTTTATGGTAACTGTTTGCATAGATTTATGGCCATTTTATGTTCAGGGGTGACACTGCAGTCAGTACGGTGTTGGCCTGGGGTATTCAAATGTGGTTTTGAGCTACATCTTTTTCTGTTCCAGTGTGGATTTGGTAAAACAATGGAATGAATGCTAGATGCAGAATGGGCCTATATGAAAGCAGACTTATAAGCACCTGCTCTTTTCCATGTGTATGTGTTTACAGTGGTAGCTTTCTTTTGAAAGATCTAGATTAGAACTAGTTCTGCTGTCATGACTTGACTGGTGGGTGGTTCTGAAGAGCAAATATCCATTGTCACAGTAAGGTGTGTACTTGCTCCATTTTGAAATATCGCATCAGTGATCCTTAGTGATTGCTCTGATAATGTTATGGTGTAGCCTCCTAGATTCTGCTTAGATAGGAGCAACACTATGATATCCCTTGCAATACTTCTGGATTTTGGTGAGAGACCAAACTCTGCCAGTGCTCAAAGTGAAGTGGGAGATGTACACAAGGAATATACAGCACAGGTAAATGTATTTGATTCACATCTTAGCACATGTTAGGGTGACCTTGGCACTGACAAATTTGTCACACACTTTCTGTATTGCAACACTTTTTATTAACTGTACATGAGTTAAGCTGTCATCAATGCTACCAAGGCTACTTTGTCGAGATTTGGGAAGATATTCTGCTTCTAGTATAGTGGCTGTGAATTGTGAGCCAGGGAATATCTAGTTAAAATCTTAGCCATGAGTTTGGTGTGTCGCCAGCCCATCCCCACCATGTGTATTTATGGAGATAATGATTCTGACTTGCCCTGACCAGGATAGCCCAGGCTAGCCTGATCTCATCAGATCTCAGAAGCTACGCAGGGTTGGTTCTGGTCAGTATTTGGATGGGAGATCACTAAGGAATAACAGGGTCATGACCAGGGCTTTTTTTGTAGAAAAAATCCAGCAGGAACTCATTAGTATAATAGACCAAACCCAACAGCAGAAACTCATTAGCATATTAGGCCACATCACTGACAGCACAGCTTATTAGCAAATTAGGCCACACCCCCATGTTACCAGATGAGTGGTCATCCAGCCACACCCACCTTTTGCTTCTTATTCTGTGTACCTTGTTTGTTGCCAAAACCCAGGGCTTTTTTTTGTAGCAGGAATTAATTTGCATGTTAGGCCACATACCCCTAATGTAGCCAATCCTAATGAACTTCTGCCATTGGGTGTGGCCTATTATGCTAATGAGTTCCTGCTGGGTGTGGCCAACGCAGGAGCCAGCCGGAACTCCGTTCCTGTGCGTTCCTGCCCAAAAATAGCCCTGGTCATGACACAGTGGCAGGCAATGACAAACTACTTCTGAACACCTCTTGCTTTGAAAACCCCACGGGGTCACCATAAATCAGCTGTGACTTGATGGAACTTTCCACCATCACAATGATTCTGACCAGCCTCACAGTCTTGTGATAAAGTTTACTGAATTGTAGAACACCTTGATCACGCTAGAAGTTCTGTAGTGGAGTACTAATAGCAGCAGCAGTAGCTCCTGCCGATCTCCAGGTGCTTTCTATTTGTAACTAATAGCTTAATTTTGATACTTACCTTCCCAGCTGTTGCAATTGCGAATCGGCTTGTGCCCTGGGACCAGCTGATTGAAAAAGTAATCTGCATGCTAATAGATGGCATCTTGAACTCTGATCGCCTGGTGGGCGCTTGTGTGCATACTGCAGATTGATTAATGATGTCATTGTGATAGGGGATCACAGGCGTTCAGGGCACGGAGGGTGAACTCCCTGGTGGTTCCAGATGCTGGCTTTTTTTTCACAATGGTGTGACGAGCAACAAACCCTGTTAGCCTTGTACATACTGCAGAGATGCATTCAGACCCAGTGGGTGTTGAGAAGCAGTTGAGTTGGCTGACAGGTGGCTCCTGTTACTCTATCAATTAACACAGCAGGATAGCTACAATCCGCTGAGCATCCGATGGGAAGGCTGGAGGCTCCACGCTCAAGCCAGAGAGCCTAGTGGCGGGATCTTTGCCAACAATATCAAGCTGTTCTGTTGTTTTCTTCAGTTTCGTTTGTTGTAAAAGGAGCACCTGTTCAGTGTGACCTGCGGTAATAGAAAACACACGCACACAGGCACACAAATGCCTCTGCTGAAAGTCCATCGGAATGTTAGTTGCAGAGAAACAGCCTTTTGTAAAATATAATACGATGCAGGGCTCTGTCTACGGGTGAATTCTAGCCATTTTACTTAGAGTAAGCCTCCTTGATTTTGCCCTCTAATTCAGGAAACATGTCTAGGACAAGGGTGACAAGGGTGCCTGTGATCTTTGGGAGGTTTTCAAGGCAAGAGTCATTCAGAGGTGGTTTGCCATTGCCTTCTGCTGCATGGTCTCCCATCCAAATGCTGACCAGGGCCAACACTGCTTAGCAGCCAAGATCTGACAAGATCAGGCTAGCCTGGGCTATACAGGTCAGGGTCAGGCTTGATAGCCAGCTACTATTGTCTAGTATCCAGCGGCAAATCCAATCTCATCACAATGTTACCCTGTGATATTTTTGTTATTCTTAAAAAGATTCTTTTTTTTTTCTTTTAATGTGTTTCATATGTCATGTTGACGTGCATTGAGCAATTCCAGGAAATGCAATCTATACATAAATAAAACAACCTCCTTCACTGAGTGTGTGGCAACAGGCATGCGTGGCACCAGCAGGAACTCCTGGAGAATCAGAGCCCCCTTGAGCTGCCCACAAGCACTTCCTTCACTTCAGGGATAACACCACAGCCAGGCTCCTCTTCTCCTTGAATACAAACTCCTGTAGGGTAGCTGGGTTCATTTGCTCCAGCAAATTAAGAGCTTTGTGGATCTATCCACTTCTTCCCTACCTTGAGTTGTACTACAAGAAATATGCTAGGTTACTTTCCATTTTTATTTTGTTTCCCACAAATTCAGCACCATTTATTACAGGTCTGTCATGTATGTTGTATAAAACATTCAGGGTTTTTTTTAACCCCCCCCCCCCAGTTCCTACATCATATGAAAGTTGCTCTTTCCTGTTATTCTGGGTTCACTGGTGGTGGTGATGGTGGTTGAAAGTGCCATCAAGGTGCAGCGGGTTGTGGCGACCTGTGGGGTTTCAAGGCAAGAGATGTTGAGAGGTGGTTTGCCTCTGTGTAGCGAAGTGACCCTGGGCTTCCTTGGTCTTCCATCCAAGTTCTACTAACCAACCCTGCTTAGCTTCTGAGATCTGATAAGATCAGGCTAGCTTGGGTCATTAGTGAAAGGTAAAGCAGAGTTTAATGAAAGGGGAGGGGGAGGCTGTTCTCTCTTGGGCCGCGGTCACACGGCCCCTTAATGCGGGAGGAAGGGCTGCTTCCTCCCGCATTTAAAGGGGCCGTCTACATAGGCCCACAGTGAGTCCCGCAGCGAAGCAGGCTCCAATGCGGGTTGCTCCCGCTTTTACCGACCCCAGGAAAAACTAGTGTTTTCCCGGGAGTTGCGGGAGAAACCCGCATTGGAGGTTATCTGGACAGCCCTCTCTCGCAAGCATTGCGAGAGTAGGGCTGTCCAGATGGCCTCCCCCCACCATTCCCCCCCCCTTTACACTTGGGCGCATGGCCACTCATGCGCCCAAGTGTAAAAGGGGAAAAAAAAAACCCAACTCACCCAGGCGGCTGGCAGTCCTTGGCCGCCCCCGCCGCCTCTCCCGCTGCTGGGGCTGCCTCCGCCGCAGCCGCGGCTGCCGTTCTCTCCACGGCCGCCGCCTCTTCAGTGGCAGCCGCGGCCGCCACCATCGTTTCCGCCGTGACCGCGGCCAGGGCCACCACTGCCGCCACTGCCGCCGCAGCCGTCGTTCCCGCCGCGGCTGCCTCTTAAGCGGCCGCGACCGCCGCTTTCGCCACCGGCATGGCCGCCAACGCTGCCGCAGGGGTTGGGATGTATAGACATCCCAACCCGCGGCAGAAAAATGCAGCCCCTTTAAATCCGGGAGCCCTCCCGGACCGCGTGTGACCGCGGCCTTGGTCTCCAGAGGCAGGAGAGGAGATAACCAAAACTTCCTTTCTCTGCTTATGTAACTTTGTACTTCAGCTGTCATGGGGAGAGGTTGTGTTCCACCCTTTTCTGCCCTCTTGGCTGCTCTTTTCTCCTTTCTCTGGGAAGATTTGGCCCCTTTCCAGATCCAACCCCATTACCAGGCAACAAGTAAAGGGACTTAGCTACCCCCTAGTACTGTTTTATGGTGGAAAACCACTGGCAAGTAGGCAAGTGCTTTTGTGGAAAACTGGTGTTGGAGGTCTTATAATCTTCAGAAAGATAAATTGGATGGAAATGTGGCATGGATTAATTCTGTAATGTACATAGGAGTTATGGTTTGTCTTGCCCCCATAGAACAGAAAAAGAGAAGAAATGGATGTCATAGGACCTCTGTGTGTCTGCCGTGTCACCTCCATCCAAAGCCTTCCTTGGGGTTCCCAGCAGCAACAACTCTGAGACATCCCTGCAGTGGTGATTCTGGCTTCTCAAAGCCTGGGCATCTCTTCTGTTTCTCTCTGTCCTGAGAGTAGACAGAGAGAGAAGCAGAGAACAGGAACTGGTGGGAGAGGGTCAAACCTTGCCCTCAATGTTTCTCCTCTGTCAGGATTTGTAGAACAAGATTTCTTTTCAGTAGGGTTACCAAATTTTGAAAAGCAAAAAGGAGGACATATTTCTCGACTGACTACTTCGACTGAGCCAGTTTGGTGTAGCAGTTAAATGCACGGACTCTAATCTGGGAGAACCGGGTTTGATTCCCCACTCCTCCGCTTGCACCTGCTGGATGACCTTGGGCAAGCCATAGTTCTGTCAGAGCTGTTCTTGAAAGAGCTCTTTCAGCCCCACCTACCTCACAGGGTGTCTGTTGTGGGGAGGGGAAGGGAAAGGAGTTTGTAATCCGCTCTGAGACTCCCTTGGGTAGTGAAGGGCGGGGTATAAATCCAATCTCTTCTTCTTCTTCTTCTACTTCAAACAAATGACCACTATGGCAGATCTCATTTGAAATACCCCTACTATTTAGGGTGTGATAATTTCTACTAACTGGGAATATTCCTAACCTTCCAAACAAAAAAGAGGACATTTTCATCAGTTTTTTTAAAAAAGAGCCCAAAAGAGGATGGACACACAAAAAAAGAGGACATGTCCTCTAAAAAGAGGACATCTAGTAGCCCTATTTTTGGTCTACCTTTGGGTAGACTCTGGCTAAAGAAACTGCCCCTCTCTGGGATGACATGGCTTGGTAAACAAGACAAATTGAAGTCTATGAACTACTGTCTGATATTCAAGCTTAGGCATCAAAGCTATGTAAGCCAAGAAATATTGCAGTTACTTTTCTGGTCTGGGATATTCTTGATTAATCATTGATTGGAACAGGTTATTCAAATGCAAAGTTTCCTATGAGATAGTTCTTCCAAGATAATGTCTGGTGGTACTTTAGTGCAAGATCAGTTTCAAGAATTTTTTTTAAAAACTAAAATTAGAGTGGGATTTTGAATCTCCCCATTCTGTATCTGATGGAAGTATCCAGTAAGTTGAGGTTCCCTGCTACTTGTCCTCTGTGAGAAAATTTTCATCCATTTTGTTTCTTTTCCTTCTGATTCCCTCAACACTGGCATGGAGCCCATCTGCCCATCTGCCACCCTCTTCTTCTTTCTAGAACCTCCCAGGGTTTTTGCCCAGTGTGAGTTCCTGAAGATTCTGTTACAGGAAAAACCTGGTTTCATCCAGAGTTGGTCATGTGCATCCAGTGCTCTTTCTCCCTTAGAGAAGCAACTGACTGGTGAAGAGATTGGTTCCTCTCTGAAGAGCTAGAAGGATTTCCACATCACTAAAAGCCTTATATCTGGCTGAGTGCATAGACAAAACATAAACTCTGAAATATACATCAGAAAATTCTCAGTGTTGTAGGTAGGATGGCAAGATATTTCAGCGCTGGCAGAAATGCATTTCTTATCCATTCCTAATTTCCAAGGCAGTTTTTATTCTATATTTTCAATCTACATTTATGCACCGCTCAAATTAAACACAGTGGTGTGGTGTATGTTAGAACTTGCTTGTGGGCGTTTCTGCTGTTCTCTTATTTAGAGGAACTGGATTAAAAGCTTCGTGTTAAACCTGTCAGAATTGTAACTGTTGTAGTCCTCCTGGTCATTTCATAAATATCACTGTGGGAGGCACATATACATCCAGCGCACCCCACACGCAAGTAATAGACAAGCCCAAACCTGTTGTCAAGGCAGAAATTGAACTTGTGGAGTTAATAATGATTTCTGGGCAGAGAGAACACAATCTACGCAAGTTACTCCAGTCTAACATCCCATGAATGTAGAGGGTAATGGAAAACTGGCGTAAATGTTTAGTGCCATGCCAGAACCTTGTTTAAATGGCCTACTTTATAAAGCTGACATCTCATTGACACGTTGGAGACTTGCCACAATAACCTGTATACTGAAAAGTCAATTAAACTACTAGGCTTTTTAGAAGAGATATTAAATCAAGATCTCCTCAGCCTGTTTGGTGGCTGTCCCGGAGCCATTTTCCAATCCCCAGGAACTCTCTAGAATGGTCTTTTTCAGTAACAGAGGGGCTATTAACAATCAGCACTCTCTGACAGTGATTAGAACAGCTTCCATTGTTCTCTTGGGACTCCTGGCATTTAAAAAGGGTTGTCTAAGCATTAAGAACTATCACAGCCACTTATATTAGCAAGTAATTGTACTACAAACAATAATTTATTGTTTAACCATAGGTCATTGAAAGAATGAAATTCCTTATTCACAATTTATTTGCACAGGGATTTACTACAGAAGTGAGAAGATGGCTGCACTTAATATTTTTGGTATGCCAACGGGGGTGGGGGGCTCAAAAATACTGCCCCAAAGACCCCAATAAGCTTGCTTTCCCCATGCCTGTTGACATGCTGCTTTGTTGCCATTTTTTGCGTGAGTACTTTGTGTGTGTGTGTGTGTGTGTGTGTGTATGTGTATGTGTGCACGTGCCTGGAAGTCATGGGTGACTTCTGGCGACCCCTAGACAGGCAGGGAGGCAAGGACATTCAGAGAGGTGGCTTGCTGCCTGCCTCTGTGCCACGGCCCTGGTATTCCTTGGAGGTCTCCCATCCAAGGACTTGCCAAGGTCGGCCTGCTTAGCTTCTGAGATCTGATGAGATCAAGGCTATCCAGGTTAGGGCTCCATTTTATTTATTTATTTACAAGAGATGGTTCTTCCCCACAACATGATCTCAGCCAACCAGGGAACATGTTGTGAATGTGGTGTTGTTACAGTGCCAAATAGCCAATTGGATTTGGCATTGTGGTATCGCTAAGGGAAAATGTAATCCATTCAGCATGACACTGTCCACCCAAACAAATGGTAACCATATACTAGGCTTGTTATACCTGTTTGTTCCTTGAATCTGTTAAACATCTTTATTATGCTGTATGCTAATGTACTGCTCACCCTCTACCTATATGTATTGACTGGTAACTTCCATTTCATTGTATCTGAAGAAGTGTACATGCACATGAACAAAGCTTTGTCAGTCTTAAAGGTGCCACTGGACTCAAATTTTGTTCTACCCTTTACAGTGTTAGACTGAGCAAGAAGGGTAATGTGGCTGCTATTGGGTCTACTACTGCCATTGTCTCTTCCTAGGTACAGAGGCAGTCTTAGCCAATGGACTATAGAGGTAGCTGCCCTGGGCCCTGCTCTTGGGGTGCTCCAGCCTCCCATGGCTCTGCCCCCAAAGTGGTGGGGGGAGAAAGAGGAGAAAAATAGCAGGGTGACATCATCACACCATGTTCTGGGCTCCTGCAACTGCTTGTCTGGGGCATGGACAGCGAGCTTTCACCATCACCACCACCACCACCACCACCAGCAGTGACTTCTCCCCATCTTTTTACACAGAATGAGGGCCCCCTTGCTTGGTCCTGGCAACCAACGAGGTGGAGGTGGGGTGGCAAAGACTCTAGATTCCATCCTGGACTTTGTTCAGAGTCTCAGAATAAGCAAGACCAGCCCCGGCTTGGTAAGGGGGGCAAAGGTGTGCAGCTTTCCCAAAACCACCAAAGTGGGCTACCTGTCTGCATTGCTTGTGAACAGGACTGTGATGTCTGGGAAAGGGGGGCTGTTTTGCTTCAGGCCTAGCTGGGTCAGTGGGATAAAAGTACGATTCCTAATCACAGAGTGGTTTGTTAGGTTAGGCAAAGTATGCCTGCTGTATAATCCCAGTGTAAAAGTTTATACAGTATTGCAAACTTGAATAAAATTTTATGCCCCAAGTAATAGATTTTTACAAAGTTCCTGATCGATGCTCAAAATGTTATAAAAGATAATTTTTACTTTGTCATGAATAGTGATTTCTCTCTCGCTGTGTTCAAGGCAGCTTATGTTGCTCTTTACCTTTGGCAGAGGACTTGAAGAAATGAGGCAAGGAGGCAAAATAACTTCTTCCATCCCCAGTTATTTTCTGTCGGGTCTCTGATACTATGGAGTGTTTAAGTGCTTCTGTATTTTTGGCAGCCCAAAGTGTAACTTCAAGAGATTTTAGAAAGGACCAAGCACATAGCCTGCAGCCATCTGACAGGGATCAAAATCCTTGTGTCCCTCATGTGTCCTGTCAACAGAGGTTGTGAAGACATGAACATACATGAAGCCGCTTTATACTGAATCAGACCCTTGGTCCATCAAAGTCAGTTTTGCCTACTCAGACTGGCAGAAGCTCTCCAGGGTCTCAGGCATAGGTCTTTCACATAACCAACTGCCAGATCCTTGAATTGGAGATACCGGGATTGAACCTGGGACTTTCTGCATGCCAAGCAGATGCTGTACCACTGAGCCATGGCCCTTTCCTGAAGTCTGGGAGTTCTGTGGCTGGTAGGGTTGTAACGATGTCACTTCTGGGTGACATCATCACATCGTGTTCCGGGGCATTTGTGGGTGGTGAGGAGCTCACAGAAACAGGGGAACCCCCGCCTAGACTGGGGGGCTGACAACCTTAGTGGCTGGGACTTAATTCCCAGGCACATGTGGGCCTGATTGTATTGGACCATGGTACACAAGGAGATGAGGCTCAAGCCTTCTTCTGGCCCCATTTTCCCAACTGGAAAGGGCTCTGAGGAACCTTTATGTCCTCCACAGAGGAACCGTACATGTAACCAGTCAGTACATGTAACATTGTGCGTCATGATCACAATCCTAATTGTGCCACTGTGCACCAGGGAATTAAATTCCATGCATGGAACTCTCCAAACATGTTTGGTTGATGGGACTGGACATGGGGGAGAGGAGAAGAGGACTTGGTAGGTGTGAATGATCCCCATCTGCATGTCTGGATGTAGGTTTGGCTTCCTGAATTCTTTGATAGGATCATGAAGGAGGGGTGATGAGATCCTCTGTGTCTTAAGAAGCAGCAGGAGCTTGTTAAACAAAAGAGGGGGGGACTTTAAGCATGATTTGCAGGTTTTCCTTATAGATCCCCCAGCAGTTCCCTTGACTTTGAAGTAAGTCATTAGCATACTTTGCTTTAATATATCCTCAGTCATTGAGAGCATCACGGGGAGAGTGAGCAAAGAAGCAATAATAATCAAAGCTGATTGTGTTAATTTCTCTTTGATTTATACTTCAAAGTATAGCTGATGTTTTAGATATTGTTTGAGGTCCTCTAACTGACCCAGAAAGTATATGGCATGGCAAATATCCAGAAAAAATTTCCCAAAAGGAACAGAATAAATGCAATTATTCTTTCATACAGTGGTGATATACAGAATAAATTGTGGCAGTAATGGTATCTGCTCGCAGTGATTAACCATTCTTCATTGAAACTGCAACTTCAGATGAGTGCAGTAATGAGCCAAGTTTTTCAGTGGCAAAATAATGTGCATCAATTTTGCAGGGAATGCTTGGGTGAGCATTCACTACAGTAGATCAATTTTGTGCCTTCCAGAGGAGGTGGTTACATGTTCCTTATTCCCATTATTTTTTGCAACGCTTCTGTTGGTGAAAAAACTCAAGGCTCCAGGTGTCTCGTAGTCTGGGGAGATTTCTCCGTTATAGTCTTATTACATTTTTTTCTGTGGAACTGAAAATGCACTTCCATTGGCAATGCAGACAATGTATCTGAAACAAATCAAATACTCCATGGTGACTTTTCTGACTCTTTTAGTTTGCTAATATCCAGTATTTAGACTCCACCATTTGCAGTACATGAGCTGGACAAAGAAGATGAAAAGTTTGCAAGAGCATTCCATTAACTCCTGCGGTCTATTGCAAAAGAACACTGTGATAGCAAAGGAAAGAGGGATTAAAGTCAGTCCTCTATTGGCATTAACTGCTGCCACCATACAATGGTAGTTTTCAAACATTCTACCTACACAGAAACATTTTCGCACTGAGGATTTGCTGACATTCTTTGGCAAAGGAACTGTTGCATATCCCAGGTGTTCTGGGGTGCACATAATTTCAGCAGGATCCTGGCTAGGCCTTCAGGCCTCACCTGTACATGTATAAATTGTAAGTGTAGTCAAGAACACATTGATTCTTCTTCTGTAGCTACACCAAGACCAGATCAAGGCCTTAAGCTATGTCAAGCTTAATAGACCCCATTGTATTATAAAAAATGGCATTAATGTTTATTAATTTTTTTGCGCCTAGAGGCCTCAAACGGTCACCTACATGCATAAATCCAGCTCTGGGCTACACAATGTAGGGGAAAATCAGTAGTAATGGATAATGTTGCTTTCAGGACATTTATGTACTATGACCCACCCATATTTATTTACCACAATGTTTATATCCCACCTTTCCTCTTATTTCAAGGTGGTGTATAGGTAATAATTAAAACATTTCAGATTAAAACCAGATAAAATATTTTTAAAACCCTAAATACCTTCACCCCAAAAGATGTCTGCTGTTCATTTCTCATCAAAACCCTGACAAACAAACAAAGCTTACAGAGCTTCCTGACGATCTCCAACAAAGGGTCTCCCCTCATTTCTTCATGGAGCCCATGACACAGAGTGGGGGCCACAATAGAAAATGTCTGGACCTCTGGTCAGTGCCATGTGGAACCCCTAAGTGGGAGAACAGCCAGCAGGTGGCAGACTGAAGACCATAGCTGGTGCACAGGATGGCGTTACCAGCCAGTGGCTGGCAACCCACAGGAGTTGGGAGGGGCAAGAACATGGGATGGTGCTGTTGGGTGATGGTAGAATGTCACTTCCAGGGAAAATCTATAGCATCAATCATCTGTAGGAATTACTGGAAACTCTATGGTAAAACCATAGAGTTTCGGGTGATTCCTAGAGTGTACTGACATCACTTCTGAGTTTTCCTAGGAAGTGATATTATGCTATCATCCATCCCTTTTGGACATTATTTGTCTCCTGCCAGCCTCAAGAGTGGCAGCAGAAAATGAGAACCAGGGACAGGGGATCCCTGGGATCCTTGCAATTGTGGTGTAAGAACATATGGGAGGAGAAGGCCTTTAGATATGTGAACCCCTGGTATGAAAGGCTTTATAGGCCATAGCCAGCACCTTACATTGGATTGCCTGATAAGGTTCCAAGAAACCCAAGACTACCCTAGGATATAGTTTGAAAAATGCTGCTATAGACCAATTTGTTGTTGTTGTTCAGTTGCAGAGTCGAGTCCAACTCTAAGTATTTGAGCTTCAGCTTCAGTATCTGGCCTTCCAGGGAACAGTCAGGGTTGATTTCTTTTAGGATTGACTGATTTGATCTCCTTGCAGTCCAAGGGACTCTCAAGAGTCTTCTCCAGCACCATAATTCAAAGTAATCTATTCTTCGGTGCTCAGCCTTCCTTATAGTCCAACTCTCGCAGCCATACATTACAACTGGAAATACTATTGCTTTGACCATACAGACTTTTGTTGGCAGGGTGATGTCTCTACTTTTTATTATGCTGTCTAGGTTTGCCATCGCTTTCCTCCCAAGGAGCAGGCATCTTTTAATTTCATGGCTGCAGTCACCATCTGCAGTGATCTTGGATCCTAGGAACATGAAATCTGTCACTGTTTCCACGACTTCCCCTTCTATTTGCCAAGGAGTGATGGGGCTGGATGCCATGATTTTAGTTTTTTTGATGTTGAGTTTCAAGCCAACTTTTGTGCTCTCCTCTCACACCCTGAGCAAGAGGCTCTTGAGGTCCTTTTAACTTTCTGCCATTAGAGTGGTATCATCTGCATATCTGAGGTTATTGATGTTTTCCCCAGCAATCTTAATTCTGGCTTATGATTCATCTAGGCCTGCGTTTCGCATAATGTACTCTGCATATAAATTAAATAACTAGGGTGACAATATACATCTTTGTCGTACTCCTTTTCCTGTCTGGTTCTGTCGCTTCTTGACTGTTATACAGGTTTCTCAAGAGACATGTGAGGTGGTCTGGTACTCCCATCTCTTTAAGGACTTGCCATAGTTTGTTGTGATCCACACAATGAAAGGCTTTAGCATAGTCAATGAAGCAGAAGTAGATGTTTTTCTGGTACTCTCTTGCTTTCTCCATAATCCAGCGAATGTTGGCAATTTGATCTCTAGTTCCTCTACCTCTTCGAAACCCAGCTTGTACTTCTGGCAGTTCTCTATCCACGTACTACTGAAGCCTAGCTTGTAGGATCTTCAGCATGACCTTGATAGCGTGTGAAATAAGTGCAATCATGCGGTAGTTTGAACATTCCTTGGCATCGCCCTTCTTTGGGATTGGAATGTAACTGTCCTTTTTCAATCCTGTGGCCACTGTTGTGTTTTCCAAATTTGCTGGCAGCACTTTAACAGCATCATCTTTTAAGACTTTGAATAGCTCAGCTCGGATACCATCACCTCCGCTAGCTTTGTTGTTAGTAATGCTTTCTAAGGCCCATTTGACTTCACATTCCAGGATGACTAGCTCGAGGTCAGTGATTACTGTTAATTCCGGTTCTTCAGTTTCCCACATGGAAGCATTGTACAAATCATTATTTCTTACACTTAGTACATTTTTTTACAACTGTTGCATCATTTTGTGCAATTGTGAATGCCAGTGGAAAGTTAAGACATTAATCAATTTTTAGAAATGTGATTCTGCTACTGAAGATAGTGGTGAAAGGTCTCCTGCACTTCTTGTCTCCATGGTATCACCAGCGAGGAAGAAAGACAGTACCAAGGGAGCCATAGAAGAAAAATCTTCCTATATTCTGAATAGCTCTAGCTGACCTAGAAGGGAAATGGCCCACTGGTAGAAATGGAGTGCAGTTTCCCTGCCTCACTTTACTAGGGCAGGAACTATCTGTGAAGCATATAGTTGTCTAAAATACTGCTTAACACCGCCCCCCCCCCCCAAACTCGCCTGTCAACACCACAGTCAATGTAATACAGACACCCCACTCTCTGTAATGTGTATCACACCCTGGCAAACTTTTAAAAAATGATTGTAATATGGAAAACCATAGGGAGTGTTGTCATTTGATTGACCTTTTTCTTTCTCCTCCTTCCAGAGGCCAGATCAGACACCATAGTTCCTGGCCATCTCCATAGCAAAGGGCAGAGTGAGAATGGACCCAGACTGATATCATCACAGTTATTGGGGAATAAGAACATTCCAAAGAGAGAAGGCCCATGCACTGTAGAGCAATCAGATTATTAATCTGGCCCTTGCAAATAATCACTGCACACTTAAATACAAAGGACCCCACTGCATTGATGTTTCAGCCAATAAAGACCGCTGCTTGGACTGGTTTGAATTTTCCCACCTAGCTCACAAAAGAACTATGAGTGTCTTTAACATGCCTGCTCCCTCCTCCTCCGTTTCTTATTTGCAAATTTCCTCATTATCCTGGAACTCCCTTTCTCTCACCTTTTGGTCAATCCTGTGGCATACCTATTAGCTCACCTTGCCCTCCAAGGTGCTTTCCAAGCTGCAAGAGAATACAATATTTTGTCTCGATCACCTAGCCCTGTAACCTAGAGCCAGCATCTGGCTCCACATTGAGTTTTTGTCTGTCTACCACTGTCTTGTGCAGCAATCTTGTGAGTGGAAGGTCCAGTTTCTGGAATATTATGTGTGTTCGCTTCTTTGCTGTTCCTTCCTTTAGAGTTATTTACTGTCATGGGCTGGGCTTGGGCTGAGAGGCAGGAGTCAAGTCTGGTCCGAAGTTGTAGCCAGGAGAGTTTGAGTGAAAGTGAAATCATGAGTCTGAAAGAGGGGTCATCTGAAGCAGGGGTCAGGAAGTGAGGAATCTGAGCCAGAGTGGGGGGTCTGAGAACAGGAGCCGAAGGTGGATCTGAGGCACGCACGGAGGCGGAGAGCCCAATCCCGAGTGGGAGCTATATAGGCCTCTGGCTGGGCTTCCCGTGGTGCTGGCGCCACTCCTGCTAGTACTCAGGATTTGGCGCGTGCCTTCCCTGCCAGCATGCATCTCGGTGGTGGCTGGCTAAGTCTCTGCAGAGCTGCTCCCTCAGCCAAACCACCCACGGAGGTGAGTCAGGCAGGCTCCCCGGTTGCACCTGTACCTCATCGGCTGCTGCAGGACCAGGTGCGGGGTTTACAGGCTTGGGTGCTGGCGATGGCAAGCTGTCAACTCCTGAGGAGTCAAAGGGGACGGCTTCTGGCTCTGGCAATGCTAGCACCTCTGGCTGTGATGCCAGCTCAGGTGGGGACTCAGTGCTGCCGCCCAAGACATTTATATTATTTGCACCCTGAATGTCTGGGCCCCCATTTTATGAACTGAACCTCTGCCTGGAACCAGCATGGATTAGTAACTGTAAGCTCCTGCTTCACCTTCTTGAGTTGTATACGTTGCATGGTGTCTATGGGTTTCTGGAATACTTACATCTTAAGGGACATTCTAGTGTTTGATGTTACCATGACTGTTTGAGATGCCTAATTATTTCCCTCGAACAACTATTTCTGATTCATTCTGCCTGGACTCTCAGTATTCCTCTCTGATCTCTAAAGGAGGAGTGTCACTTTGGGTATGTCATTGCCCGGACTGGGGGTGTTCCCTTAGCTGGGTATAGAACATGGGTCCCCAACATGATATCTGTGGGTGCTTTGGTGTCCACCAATACCTTTCCTGGTACCCACCAAGTGTTTTTACAAAGTCAGTGGGGCTTTTTGATCTGATTGGCGCTGCAGGTTTTTGAAAATGTTGCCTCAGCAGCAGCTGCCACCACAACACAAGGATCTTCACTGTAGCTGAAGGAAGCTGCAGCAGCCAATGTGTGGCTGGCTCTGGCTACTGCAGCAGCCATTTCATGACAGCCATTTTATGGATGCTTCTACCACACTGTGTCAGAAATCCAGAGGTGCCCACAGGCTCAAAAAGGTTGGGAACATCTGATACAGAACCTAAGCCAACAACTCTTTTAATATTTCAGTGAGAAAGACAGCTGAAGGAGGGTTTTATTCCTTACATTCAGGTTGCTTGGTGTGAATTTGGGCTCAGACTGCAGTGACATGTGGCACCTCCATGCAGACATGTATAAAAGGAACATTGGATCTCCTTGACCACACACAGAAACAAGAGCACACACTATTCTGCTGAATTATTGTGCTGAAGCAAACACATTGCTTTTCAAACCATGATGTCCTCCCTCTTTTGACACAATTTAGCTGCTCCTCCTCTTTGATACATGACACTTTCCAAACCCCTGGCAAATAGGAACCATTTTCGTATCTCACTATAAAGTGTCGAAAGCAATTTATGTACATTATCTCAGTAATCCTCCCCGCAACCTCCATAAGTAGGTCAGTGCTATTATTCAAGGGAGAGGTGGCTTGTTTGAAGACACCCAGTGAATTCTTGGCTATAGAGCTTTGAGCAGGGACCTCAAGATGCTCTGAACTACAATGCTGCAGTAGGATATTATATTATTGTGTCATAATTTAATATATAATTTCAAACTGCTTGTTATTTCCAATAGAAAGAGAATTTTGGTGCTGTGTTATGGCTGCCAAAAATGAGGCATCGATTGGTATGATTCTTGGGTTAATTTTTGCTGTTGACAATGGTTATACAGGCACTAAAGCCAATGAGAACATTCACATTGACCTTGGGGTGGGGGGAGATTGTACCAATTATTGCCTAGTTTTTTTAAGGCACTGAGAGCCAAACAAGACAAGATGATGTCCTTATGGCTGCCACAAGGATGCTGCTGCCATTTTAAAGTCATTTAAAACTGCCACAAGGACCCCCTCCTGATTGAGCCCACATTTCCCCCCACATGCCTTTTCAGTGGCTGAAACAACTTTGAGGCGGGGAGAATGACTCTTCCAGGACACAATAAGGTGACAGGTTGGGGAACAAGAGTGCCTTAGCCTGCCACGCTGTGGGCCTGGTCTAGTTTGGGCCTTTGTGGCATTCCGTCATGTCTAGTTTGATCCTGAGGTTTTGGTGAAGGAAAGTCTTATGCCTAACTAAGCACAAGGATAAAGATTTTTTAAAAAGTGGCTGAAAAAAATGCCGATTTCCCCCCCTTACACACAAATTCATACTCTACCTGTTCAGAATACTTTAGAAATTTGATTCAACTTGGAGAACTGTCTCCTCCCCAACAGAATTCTGTCTGGAAAGTTTAACCTGCTCTTTGGTGCCACTGTAGTAAATCTTGCAGAATATAGAGCATCTTGTTTAGAATCCAAATCTGAAATAGTAGGGGATCAACTTGAGGGCTACTGGGGGGAGACTAGGGGGCAAGATATTGGGGGTCCTGATCATCATGGGGGATCTGTAGACCAGGAGAAAGGATGTGATTTGTTTTCATATGACTATGTGTGATAATTTCTTGGAAGAATTTTTCATTTCCAAAGCCATCTCAGAAATATTGAAAGAGGAAATATTTGGACAAGTGCTCAGAATGAAAGGCAGATTAATCTTACTGAAGCTCGGAAATTTTTCTTATATATTTGATATTAATGTTAAGTAACAGTTGAAGGACAAGAACAGATTTATCGTTCAAGTGTTCACTGCTATATCAGTTTCTGAAGTCATATGAACTTTTGTACGCTTGGAGGTCCCATAGTTATTATTGAGAAGAGTGATATCATAGAGGTTAAGGCAGTGTGCTTCATGTGTTGTTTGTGTTCAGTTTGGTGTAATTATCTCTTTAATGCCTTTTCATAATAGCTATTGCTAGATGTGTTAGAATGTAACACAGATTTTATCAAGTGGTGAAATCCCATCAATGTGTTTTGGGAATGCAAATATCAAGTAGATACTGGTTAACTTTAGTGGTGTAGCTTTGTAGTTGGAGAAAATGAAAAAAGGATATAGATTAAATATAAATGATAGCTGTGAAAATGGGTTTCTTAAAGAAGCAGCTATTGGAAAGAAGGTGCTTAAGAACACACACACACACATGTTACTTGCTTTAAGGATTTACCAGACACGATGGGACTTCCAGTCAACTCTTCGGCATGTTAGTAGGAGTAAGTTGCTCTGTATTAAATAAAGTTCATTCTCAGGTGCTAGTATTGGACTTGGGGTTAGGAAAAACAAGGAGTAATATCGGAAGAGCAATTTAAATGGTGGGAGCTTTTTAACAATTCAAATGTATACAACCTGTCAACATTTCATCATATTAATATTTAATAGCTTCAGCACATTCAAAGAGTTGATTTAGAATAACAAAACTTCTGAGGTTATAGTGTCCTAATTTTAGTTTCTAATAATGCATAAACAAGTTCAATTTTTTTGATTTTAAAAAATCCTGTTCTTCTCCCTGTTCTAAATCAAAACAATTGAGCTAGTATAACCAGATGTAAGTCGTTCTGTGTTTTTACAGCCAGTAATATATTGAAATTTTCATTTCTTTGGTCCCTCAAACTTGGATGTATTAGTTAATTTTTAAAAAAGTTACAATATCAATAATTCTTGGATTTTTCTTACACCAAAATTTAAATAGGAGAACATCTGGGAGGTTATCCCAACCATCTTCATATGTTATTTTAATGTGTATTTTCATAGTAGCTGTTCTTACGGAATTAGTCAACTCTGTTGCTTGCCTTTCGAACAGACCAGTGCATAAATCAATAATATCTACCGACAGGAGAAAGTTCAGCAGAAAATTCCTGAGTGGGAACACGTGTTCTTTAATGGCAAAATTTCCTATTGTAATATTAATATTAAATATGTAATATTAAATAGAGCACTACATTTGTATTATTTCCCACACTATATTTCTAATGAATCATCTATTTCTAGACAGGAATAATAAATGTGCCAGCACTGAGTTACATGCCATCTGTCACAGGAACTGGCAAACAATGTACTCCCCACCCCAGTAACGTTAGCTAATATTTTAAAATCTATTCTAGAAAGGGCTGGAGTCCAAGTCAAATCTCATAAAACCTTTAACTCCAGATACCTAGTGACTCAGACTCACTGGTAAAGTATACTGAGGGTGAGGCTAGATTTTCCCCAAAGGAAATGTTTGGCTCCCCCTTTTCTTCGTTGCACCAGAGAAAATAAAAGCCTAATTTTCTCCATGTGAATGCTCCACCCATTGTCATTACTGGGAGGGAGGCAGAGCTAACTACACTTTTAAAATAGTACAGGGCAGCTTGCTGCCAAGCCCCATCCCCCCCCGTTTAGTCATTTAAAAGGGCTCCCCCTTTCTTTCTTGAATAGCACTGTAGCATTTACAGTGCAGCACAGTAAGTGGAGGGAAACAGAGGAGAAGCGGGAGAGTCTCTGGGCCTTTTTTTCCGGGGGGGGGGGGGAATCCACTGTTGCATCCCAGCTTTATGTAGGTGCAACAGAGAAAATGGGGAGGTGTAAGGGATGGGGTGAGAGCAGCAACAAGCAGAGTAATAATGGTCTGTGCAGGCTCTGTTCTTGTCCCATTCTGCCCCATTTGCTAAAGCCGAAGTTGGTTAACTTCCCAGTTCAAAATTATGTTCCTTCCAGGTGGTTAATCCAGAGCAAACCAACCTAGAGGAAAGAGATAAGTAATGGCTTGCCCAAAATGTGGTGGTGCAGTGTGATAAATAGGATAAAAGGGAAGGAGTCCATAGCTAGCAGGCCCGTAGCCATGGGGGGGGGGGACTGACAAGGGCGATGCCCCCCACAAATATGCCCAGCCATCTCAGAGCTAGCAGGAGGGGAAGGAGAGGGGTGGCCTCACTGGGTGTTCCTGCTCCTCAAAGTGTGAGAAGCCCACCTTGGAAGCAGGAAGACCTGGCAAGGCTGCGTGGCAGTCGCCCCCCTCCCTCCCCTCTGATGGGAGCCTGAGCCATGGGGGAAGTGCATGCTTTGTCATCCCTTTGGCTGAGAGAGCCTGTTGCAGAGAATCGCTGGGGTAGAGTCGGGCCGAGAGTGATAGTAGGGAGGATCTCAGAAACACCTCCTTAGCTGCCGAGCTGTTGCTTTTACAAAACAGCAGCTCTGTTCAAAGGGCTCAGTCTTTGCTCATTTATTCAGCCTCTCCAGTGTAACTTGTTTGCTGCAGTTGTTAATTTGTGTAGCTGTTTAGGAAGTTTTTGTGATGGAGATTCATGAGGTCATTTCCCCCACCCCCGTGGCTCAGGCTGCTATTGGTTCAGAGTGAGCCACTGAGTGAATGGAGCTGCACCCACCCCTGCCAGCATATAATTCAGATGTAGTTCACCCCACCCACGCCAGGAGATCAAATTTGCCCCCAATTCCCCCCCCCCAACAAACAATTTCTGGCCATGGGGCTGATAACAGATGCAATGGAAAATGAACTACTGGCCGTAGGGCAGACCAGCCAAGAATGAAAAATGGAGTAGCTAAGGCACTGGAAGTGGGTAGAAACAGAACAGGAGAAAGGAAACCATACGCCTCCTATATTGAAAAGGAAGGGTCAGGTAATTTTCTGCTCATGGTAGTGGAAGAAGCTAATGGATGGGAAAGAATTGCCAAGATGGAGGGCTTGGGATACTTTTCTTATACACCCAAATTTATCTGGATGCTAGTGGAGGAGCCCTGCCATTGGTGCAGAACTAGGATCAATGTTGGCATAGGGCCAGATCTTTGGAATCCGGTTGCCCATTGATGGACTTTTGGTTGCTTTCCGATTGGTACAACTTTAGGATCCAAGGCTATGATAGGATAATTCAGTCGTTCTGTGGCAGATGGGAGCACTCAGAGGTGCGTGGAATATGTGCTGGAGGAGATATTTGAGATGGTTCTGATTGCAGGTAATTGAATTAGAATGCAGGGCAACCTTGACTTTTAATCTTCTGACAGAAGCCTGGAGGTGGGCTGGTGGCCCTTTGTGGCTTTTTGGTTGAATCCTCTGGGAATTCCATTCTAGGTACTTTGCTTATTGCCTTGCAAACTTGAGTCAGTGTTTATGGCAAAAAGTTGTTCAGTGATCTAGAGGTCTGAAGATAGGAGTCTTGATTTAGGTTCTCTTGGAATATTCAGGCAGTTTACTTGCTGTTGAAAATGCCTATGGATTCTTCCTGCCTTGATTGAGAGACCCTGCTTTTAATATCAGACTAAATGTATTTCCCTGCACCTGTGGCACTGAACACTGAGAGGTTGTAAGTTGCTGATAATGCATTGAGCTGTTCTGAGTTGACAGCTGTATGTGACCACTGGTGGTGTTCAGTTATTTTCTCTTTGGGGCCTGCCTTGCAACAGGTTTTCTCTGAATACCCTTCTGGCTTTGTTAATGTATTTCTTGACTTCATCAGGTGGATATTTGACTTCCAAAAAGGTTTGTCGCAGATCCCTCAGGTGAGAATCTCTGTAGGATTGAAGCACCGCATTGAACATTGTTGTCTTGGAGGTGCCACTGGACTCAGACTCAGTTCTCACATCTGTTTGTTAACTCTTGAATTTGTATGCTAATTTACTGCTATTCACAGCTCTTACCAACCGCCTTAAACCAATCTCAGCTATAAATGCCCAGTTACTTATGCATCTGACTCTAATTAGCCCTTCCTGGCAACTAAGCCCCCCCCCCCCCCCCAATATGTAATGGATGAAGTTTTGTTTCACTGTATCTGAAGAAGTGTGCATGCACACAAAAGCTTATCCCTTCAATAAAACTTTGCTGGTCTTAATGGTGCCACTGAACTTAAACTTTGTTCTGCTGCTTCAGACCAACACAGCTACCCGCCTGAAACAGACATAACCATAATAATCCATGGAATTAATAAATGTGTTGTATCTGTGGATTGTTCAAATTTTTATTACCGTCATATAAGGAGAGAATAATTATGTAGGAAAACAATGTTACTGTAGCATGTGAGGTATAGCACATTCGCGCTGTTGTAATCCCTATGACCACAGTGTAGGAAATACTTGTATGGCACTTGCATAATATAAAAAAAAACATGCATTGTTCTATGTAGACATTGTCTTGGTCTAGGAAAGCTGCAGTATTGTGGAGTTACTCTTACATTTTTTAAAAAAATCTTCCAAGGTAGGACATTTTTATTAAATGCTATAGTCTTTTACCCTACAAGAGAGAGAAAGCATTCAAGCAGGAGATAAACCATAGATGAAGTACTTAAGCATCTTGGCTTATCCGGGCCAATAATACTTTAATAGAATGAAACATGTTTCCTCATCAGTTCAAGAGAGGTAGCTGAAAAGGATAAAAATGCATATGATGCTTTCCTTGCATGTGGATAAATTCTTTCTGCATCTTTGTACAATACTTCTATTCATTATAGTTTGCAAGAAAAGCAGGCCAAATTCAATAGTTCGGTAGAATCAGTGATCTGTCTGACATTGTTATCTGCTGCAGAGGTGGCTTTAATTTTATTTAACAACTGTTTTTTAATAGTGCTAGAAGAGTAATTCTTTCCCAATAATCTAGCAAGTGGTTTTTGCCGAGTATGGGAGAGTTCTCAGTATCCCGTGGTCCACAATAATTTCTTCGATTGGGAGGGAATTCCTCTTTTGGGCTCTGAGTTTGGGGGGGGGGGTGTTGAGGAAGGAAGAAAATACGGAATTCATTTCTGTACCTATCATTTATATCATGCTGTAAATTTGGTGAATGGGTTAAGATGGTTAGGACTTTGTTTCAGGTTCTTTGTGGCTTTACATACTTGGCATCTAAAGCTTTGAGAAGCCCCTGAGCAGAACTTACTCTGTAAATTAGATAAGAAAAGGGGCTTTATTAACAGTGCAGTCCTAGGCAGAGTAATTCTATTCTTTAAACCCATTGATTTCAGTAGACTGAGGTGACCCTGCAGAGGACTGCGCTTTAAGTCCCTTTCGAGAGTGACAAAACTGGTTAAATTTCATCTGAACATACAGCCTACTCTTTATGTCCAATTGTGGGGTCATAAGCTAAGAATGGTCTCTTAGCCCTTTTCCCTTTCTTCCTTTCAAAAGTATTTGTGAAGACACTTAGAATGAAAAGAAGCATTTTATCTGTAATCATTTTTTTTAAAGTCTTGTGAAATTGCCATGTAAATAACACGGAAGTGAACATGCCTCTGTGGGGTTACTTTCAAGGGGAAATTCCCCAGCAGGACTACATGAATAACTACATTGTATGACAAGCATTCGAAATGTTTTCAAGGAAGCATGCTTTTCTCTTCTTCCAGGCCTTTCAACAAACACCTAATGCCCCAAAGTACTTTGCTGATCACTCAAAACAGCAGGCTCCCCCCTCCCCCGGGGTCTGAAGCAAGAGCACTTTAGTCTTCCCACTTCTTGCTAGTGAAATAAATGGCAATCTTAAGGCATTTTTGCAAGGCCATGCAAGCTGTGCTCCTGCTTTGTTGGCTTGCAATGTGAGGATTGTTAAAAGATTCCTAGGGGGAATCAAAATGTGAAGAAATGGTGCATTTGGAAGGTAAATAATAAACAGATGTGAGGGCCAGTGGGAGGTTGGTGCAAAGCAGTCAGCCGGTATTCAGAACAGAGCAGCATGGAAACACAGCACAAAGCCATGGCAGATGTGCATGCAGAAGGGTTGCAAAAGTCAACATTTTACTTCCACCGTAAAAAATTCTGTCATAAAACTGACAGACCCCCTTGTTAAGATTTTGATGATTGAGCAACTTGATAATAAGCATAAAGGCAAAGTCAGGTGCAAGAATAAATCAAGGTTTGCCAAACTGCGCATGAATTGAAATGCGTCTGATAGACATTTTCATGAAATGCATCTGATAGACATTTTCATGAACAAAAGAATTCCTTACTTTAAATATATCCCAGTGGGGTTTGAACAGGCCAAAACTAAGAGGGAAAGAGATCTTGGTGTTATAGTGACAATGTTGATTCAGTGTGCAGCAGCAGCAAAATAAGGCAATCTCCATGCTGGGGAGTATCAGTAAAGGAACTGAAAATAAAATGCCCAGTCTCACAGTACCTGTGTATATATCTGTAGTGTGGCCTCATTTAAGGTACTACACAGAGTTCTGGTTGCTGAATCTCAGCAAGAATATTGCAGAGCTGGAGAAAGTGTGGAAGAGGGCAACCACAAAGATTAAAGGTTTTAAGCACTTTCCTTATGAGCAAAGGCTAATCAGACTGGAGCATTTCAGTCTGGAAAGAGGGAACTGAAGAGTGTAAGGAAACCAACTTCAGCCTCCTGGAGGGACATGGGATGGAGAAAGCAGATAGAGAACTTTTTCTCACTCTCTTAAAATACTAGAGCAGCCAATAAAGTTGATGGGCAATAGATTCAGCACAGACAAAAGAAAATGTTTTTAATTCAATGAGTGATTAAATTGTGGGATTCACTGACAGTGGAGGTAGTGATGGTCATAAGCATGGGTGGCTTTTAAAGAAAATTAGACAGGTATGCGGAGGACAGGTTAATCAATGGCTAGTAGCTGTAGTGACTAAAAGGGGAACTTCCATAGAGGCAGGAAACCTCTGAATACCAGAGCTGGGAGGCAGCACCAGGGGAAAGCCTCTGTGCCTTGTTTGTTTGGCCCTCCAGGGCAACTGGTTGGCCAGTAGGGTTGCCAGTCCCCAGGTTGGGGGAAACTCCACCCCCAAACAGCAACGTCACTGCACGATGTCCTTGATGTGATAGCATCACCCAGAATTGATGTCATCACGTTGGGGGCATCACGCAGTGACACTCTGGTTTGAGGGCAAAACTCTATGGCTTGAATATGGTTTTACCATAGAATTTTGCCCTCAAACCAGAGTGTTACCCGGTGATGTCCCCAGCATGATGATGTCACTTATGGGTGATGTCATCATGGTGGGGAGATCTTGGAACACCCCCCCCCCCCCCAAATCCCTCTCTGGCGTGGAGAGGGGTCCTGGCAACCCTATTGACCAGTGTGTCTCATGGAATTCACTGCCACAGGAGGTGGTGCTGGCTATAAGCTGGACAGCTTCAAGAGGGAACTGGATAACCATAAGGAGCAGAGGTCCATCAGTGACTATTAGCAACCAGGTATAGATAGGATCTCTCAGTCTGGGGAAAGTGATGCACTGTATTCTTGGTGTTTGGGGGGGCAACAGTGGGAGGGCTTCTAGTGTCCTGGCCCCACTGGTGGACCTCCTAATGGCACCTGGTATTTTTGGCCACTGTGTGACAGAGTGTTAGACTTGATGGGCCATTGGCCTGATTCAACATTGGCTTCTCTTAAGTTCTTATGTGTGAAACAGTTTGCTAGACTAGATGAACCACAAGTCTGATCCAGGAGGGCTCTTTTTACATTCTTAGGTCCTCTGAAAAAAATTAAGAAAAGGAGAAGAGATATTCCCCCCCTCTATATTTGTAGCAAGGTGGGTCTTACAGGTAGCCTTCTCTCTGGTGATGCAGCACTGGTCAGGAGATGGTGGATACATGTGTGGGGAGAAGACAGGACTGAGTAGCCAGCACTGCTTTTGTGATTCTCCATTAGACAGTCTGATCTTTCCCCTGGTGCTGGACACAGATGGGGCTCTGCTAAAAGGTAGGAGGGGCCCTTACATTAAACAGAACAAAAAGTTAAAATATGCAATGAAAGTTTGTAGCAAAGGGGCGCTTTTTTGCAGTAGGAGGGGGGGAATCACCTTGGGGAATCCCTTTCTGGGTAGCAGAGAGCCCCTCCCCATTCTCCCCCCTCTGTTCCTCTGGCCCATGCTACCATGGGTGCAGATCTGGTACTGTAATCCATTGCCACCCCTCCAACTTGGGTGTGTATGTGTGTGTGTCTTAACTAGAAGGAGCCTGGAGCGTCCCCCTTCCCCTTGATTCTCTTGCAAGGGCTCCTTGTACTGCCTAGAATAGGGGGTGAGTCTGAGAATTGCAACACCCTGATAGAGTATTAAAGGCTTTACTAAAGGATTGCACTCAAGTTAGAAAAGCAAAAGGTGGGAAAAAAGTTGTTGATAACTTGCATAGAAGAAAGGCAATTCAAAAGCAATGGAAATAATCTATAAGCAAATCAGGGCAGCCAATGGAGGCTTGCCTAAATACTGGTACCAAGTACAATGCTGCCCCTGACCCAGTGGAGCTGAAATTTAAACTGCATGCTCCTTCAGCAAATATAGACAGCACTGGTCAGAGAGAAGGGGAATGCTGGGCTAAGCAGGTTAAAGGTGTCCAGGAATGGGAAAGCAACAGAAATGTCCCATATGCGAGTAACTGAACTTATTCCCTGATTAGCTTCCTTACTTCCCAAAGCAGCTTACTTGCTTTCCAGTCCATTTCTTGGATCCAGCTGGCTGGGCCCACACTCCCTGTGTGTGTGTGTATTTGTGTACAAATGCCATCATTGCCAGCACACCACTACTGAACAGGAAATGTATTGGTCACTATCTCATCAATAGAAGCCACCGCTCTGAACATATCCATACCTGAACTCCATAATGGAGAGCTTTACAGATCTCTGAAGTCTTTGCGGTTCTTACAAAATAGGGGCACACTTTGCCATTTGGCTAGGTAGGGTTTGAGTTTTGAGACTTGAGTTTTACCTGGGAGATTGAGGGGAAGAAGAGAAGGTTTAAAACCTTCTTTTAAAAAATTCCCATTAAGCACATGATGCTCTTGAGTGTCAAGGAAAGTCATTCCATGGAGAACAACTGATTTCCAAACTACAATTCCCCTGGAGAAAATTGCAGCCTTGGACTCTGTGACATTATATCCTGCTGAGCTCCCTCCCCAAACTCCTTCCTTCCCAAGCTGTACTCCAAATCTCCTGGAATTTCCCAACCTGAAGTTGGCAACCCTACGCCATAACAACATTAATAGAACAGTAGCAGAAAGAAGATGATTTGTTTTGCCCAAAGGCTTAACAATGCTATGACATTTACAAAAGATTAGTGGATTTTAGCTATATTCATGACCATAAAATGCTTTAAAGCCTGTTTATTTCAGTTTAACTTGTTAGTGGATCACAGCTGTAATAATAAAACATCTTTGTTTCTGTTGTGGTACTGTGGGGGTTGCTTAATGTGATCATTGGTGGTTTCAGTAGTTGGACTGGGTTTTCCCAGCCTGTGATATTGTCTTTATACTATAGGGATTGCCCTGAAACAAGAGTTTATTCACCCTTTCTTTCAGAGAATGTTAATGTCAGCTCGTCTTTTTAAAATATATTTTACAACTGCTGTTAACAGTGCCACTTAATCTGGCACAACGGTTAAGTTTCTGCCCTCATTCTTCCACTGAAGCAACCATCTTGGGGAAAGGTGTCTTCGTATTTGGAGGCAAGCCTTTTGCTCGGAAGGAGCTGGCTTGCGGAAGAACAATATTTTCTGTTTGATTAAAAGTGATTCCTGAAAATCCTTCCAAATATTTCTGACAGCAGTTTCATCCAAGTATTTCTAATGACAGTTTCATCTTTCAAAGAATAAAGGGTGACAACATATACAGAACATAGAACTATAAAGACAGTTTATCTTCGGGCCTACTGTCTTTATTTCAATAGGGGTTTTTTATTTAAAAAAAATCAGCTTTATCTGTTAACAGCTTACAAAAATCTTATATTCAGAATTCCATCAACAATGCTGTTCAGTACATGTCTGAATTATTTGACAGCTGTTTGTGTTTTGATGGCATTTGGGAGATAGGGATTTATTTTATCTATTTACATAATTTATACCCAACTTGTCTCTCCAATAAGAACCCAAAGTGGCTTACAGTAGCCTTAATTTCTCTTTACTATCCTCACAATAACCCTGTGAGGTAGGTCACATGGAGAGAATACTTCCATGGCGGAGTGGGGCTTTGAAGCTGGGTCCTCCAGCTTCTCTAATTACTTGACCATATTGGCTTTCTATTTCATACCTGCTGCTGGCTAGGAGGGATTGCTGGGATGAATAGCAGCAGTAATTGACACCTGAAATGAAACAGCAAAATGGATGCATGGAAAAATGCTAAGCAAAATGATTGGCGCCAGGAGCAACCATGAGTGACCTCTCTCCCAGCTATTGTGCCTGGCAGTATAAAACGTCAGTGGTACCTGGGATTCCTTCCAGGGCTGTTGCATTACTAAGCACTTGCAGAGCTTGAATGGGGAACCTCTTAATGCTAATCCTGTGCTGTGCTAGAGAGTGACACTTCTCTCATCTTTCCGTGCCAGTAGGTATGGTTGGTTTTGAGACCAAGGCTGGTGGAGGATTCCAGATGGTCCGTGCTGTGGGCCCAATTGGGCCCATGGTTAATGGAACACTGCGCAGTGCATGAGATACAGGTTGAAGTCGAGCTCTTCCATCTGTTTTGCGGGTGTGATTCATCTTCCCATGTATGGGATTCAGCCCCATGCATTTCTCACACTAGTGCTTTGTTCAGCGAGTTACAGGGAGATGGCAGGAATACCTTCTGTAAATGTGTAGTTGTATGTTCTTTTGTGTTAACATCTCTGTCCCCCTTGCTTTGCAAAAAAACTCCTCCTCAGGGTCTTGTGGCCTCCCTCAAAATCTGATCCCTTATGTGATCCCTGTAGACACTGGGCTTTTCCTCTGCCAAATGAGCTTTGGAGGTATCAGAGTGATACAAGTTGACTGCCCATACTTCCTTTCCTTTGTGCCTACCTGTCACATGGGTACATGCTTGCAGGAGAGGTTTGAGCCCCTCCCCCTGTGGAGCTTCCAGGAGAGTGGCAGTTACAAGGAGCTGGCTAGCATCACTGTATGTTTGTGTCATGGCAACCAGGTGGGAGGCAAATCCCGTCAACCACAGGGTCTCACAGCAAGGTTTTCAGATCACAGCCCAATGTCAAAGTCCAGGGTCCAATAACACAATCCAAATTCAAGGTCAGAAGGCATGCCAGGATCAAATAATGTGTTCCGAAGGCAGGTTCCAAAAGCAGTCCAAGGGTCAGGTAACAAAGTTCCACAAATCAGTCCCCAGCACATCAAGCAACTGGTGATACCATGGACAGGCCACCAACACATCAGTCCCATACTGGCTGTAGCCTCACTGCAGCCTTATATAGGGCATTTCCCTGCAGGTGAGGCTGGTCTCCCATCAAGTTCCTCTGAACAAGCTGAGTCAGCTCCTTTACTCAAGAGGAATACGGGGGGGGGGGGGGGGGCAGATCCTGCAATGTCTTATTGGTTTCCCCTGGCATTCCCTCAGTAGAGGGAAGGTCATGGGCTGCCAAGCATGCATTCCTGTGCCTGGTCCAAGCCTCAGCCCTTGCCTTTCTCCAGTTTGGTGCAGTGGTTAGGAGAACGGACTCTAATCTAGGAGAACCAGATTTGATTCCCCACTCCTCCACATGCAGCTGCTGGTGTGACTTTGGGCCAGTTACAATCCAGTGGTGCTCCAGAATGAAATTATGAAGAGTGAGAGTAAACACAAACAAATAATTTTATTGTCTACAGAATAAAATAAAACTTTGTGAACTACTGGTATTAAAGTTGTGAGCAAGCAGTTTGGCTACTACATAAATTAGCTTGCTCTGGAGCCATCCTTCCTGAGCTAAGACAAAAATCTGTGAGCTGGAGACTAAAAAATGGTGAGCTAGCTTACACTGGCTGCAGTGGCTCAAGTGGTTAAGACACTGAACTGCAGACCAGAAGGTCGGTAGTTCAGCAGTTCGAGACTTGAGTGCTGCATGATGGAGTGAGCTCCTGTCTCTGGTCCCAGCTCCTGCCAACCCAGCAGATCGAAAACAAGAAATTGCAAGTAGATAAATAGGTACCACTTTGGTGTGAAGGTAACAGTGCCTCGGCATCTAGTCATGCTAGCCACATGACCATGGAAACATCTTTGGACAGTGCTGGCTCTTCAGCTTGGAAACAGATGAGCACCGCATCCCTAGAGTCATATTCGACTGGCTTTCGAGCAAAGGAAACCTTTACCTTTACAGCTCACACTAACTCAGCTTAGAGGGAACACTGGTTACAAGTCCTTTCAGAGCTGTTCTCTCATGAGCAGTTCTCGAAAGAGCTCTCTCAGCCTTACCTACTTCACAGGGTGTCTCTTGTGGGGAGGGAAATGGAAAGAAAATTGTAAGCCACTCTTAGACTCCTTCAGGTAGTGAAGGGTAGGGGGGATAAATCCAATCTCTTCTTCCTTCTCCACTCCTGGAGTCCTTCAGGAGATTTTGGTGGGTTTGGCAGTGGGCAGGTCCATGCTGGAACCTCTTGGCTTGAAGGCCCTGCTGGTTCAGAGGGTGACACCACTACTAACTCTGGGTCCCTTTGGGAAGGCCCTGAGACACCAGACTCACAGGGAAGGTCTGCCGACACAGGGCTTGGGGACAGGTTGTCCTCTTCCTCCTCTAATGAGGACTCATCTTCCGACTAAACCAGGGTGGTCCATGACAGTTGGTTTGCTGCTTCCATATCTAATTGACGTTGGGGTGTCATCAGCAGATCACTCCATGATTAGTGAGTCTAGGTGCTGTCACTGTGGATACTGTACTGTTAGTTCCATGGAGCTGGGTCTTATAATGCCAGCACAGGATATTGACTAACTATGCTGGTGCTGCACCAGCATCTTTGATGCATCAGCATCTGGGGTTTAGTCCCTGGCTACACACGTACCAGAGCTCAGCTTCTATGTATTATGGAAGTCAGTCCCAGTAATTTAGCTTGGCACATGCTTAAAACTTTGGTTGAACTGTGCCCATCCTGTAAGCTGTTTCTGTGAACATCAGCTCTTCCTTGTTACCCAAACTGGACTCAGAGAAGGGGAAATTCGCTTTAAAAAGGGTTCCAACAAGGAACAACACAGGACCTTGGCCTGTATATACCAGGGTGGATCTCGGTAGTGGTGCTCCAGAATGAAATTATGAAGAGTGAGAGTAAACACAAACAAATAATTTTATTGTCTACAGAATAAAATAAAACAAATAAAAATGCAAAGAACCTATACTGGACACCTGAGAACTAGTTTCCTAAGTAACCACACATGCACACACACACGCACACCAACAAGAGGGCACACTTATAAAAGGTAGGAGGGAGGGAGTTGGGAAGTTTAGGGAAGGCACGTATGACCTGAAATCCTGGGCTTGAGGGTTGGAGAGAGTGAGGTGCAAATACAGCTGAGGTCTGAGGAGCAGAGTGAGGAGCCGGCTAAGCAAGGAGAAAAAGCCTGCGATGGGCAGCAGGGTTCTCAGCAGGAAACCAGAGTTCTGCCCAGCAGAGATCTGGACCGGGGATCTGAAAAACGATTTGCTATGGCATAGGGTCCCTCTTTTATGCACAGAAGAGCCCCAGGGTATGTGGGATTGGGCCATCGTGGCTTTGGATTGGAACAAAATAAAAAAAATTAGAACATCACTGGCTGGTTTAAAGTTAACTGCTGTCAAACTTTGGTGGGGGAAAGTGTGGAAAATACCGTGATTAGGCTATTGTGAGCCAAGTCTGCACGAACACAGAGAGCCTAGGAAAGGCAACATGATTAATATGCTTTAATTAGAACAAAGTTTGAGTCCAGTGGCACCTTTAAGACCAACAAAGTTTTATTCTGGGTATAAACTTTCATGCGCACACATACTACTACAGATATTGTGTGCTTGCACACAAAAGCTTATGCCCAGAATAAAACTTTGATGTTCTTAAAGGTGCCACAGGACAAACTTTGTTCTGCTGCTTCAGACCAACACGGCTACTTCCCTGAATCTATACTTTAATTAGGTTAAAGTGAGCCAGATCTGCATTGACAAAAGTTTGGGGGAGTCAAGATAATTCCTGAAACAGGATGGAGCATAAATTAATGACTTGAGTGCCCTTCTTGTGTGAGTAAAACAAAGGAAAAAGAGGAGCCGGGCACTGGTTAATAGTAATAGCAACTTCTTTTAGCTGGGCAGATGCTTCTGAGGTATGCCAGGATATTCCAGTGTTGAAAAGTCTTTTGTTATTGAGAGTGAAGTCTTATTGTTACTGAGAACCCTGAGCTTGGGGAGATTGGATTTAATCAGTCTGTGATGCCAGCACACACCCTTTCTCTGCTGTCCCTGGGAATTTCCAATGTCCTGGCTGAACCCAGATGCCTTTATGAGACTCCCCAAGTTTCAGGTCCCCTCAGCACTTGGGCTGTAAAAGGGGGTGCCTATTAAAACAACTAAGTCCAAAATAAGGTAGGGACCCCACTAACTAAGGGGGTCTCGGCTGGAGGAGGGTGTGGGGTCCTTACATCTTGTAGGCCTTTCCAAGCTCCAAGTGCCTTAACACTTTCAATACTTTTCCGGGAGAAGTGAGATTCTTATGATCCTTTTAAATTGGAAAGTTGTCTTGGTTGACTTCAATGAATACGGTACAGTTTGGCTTTGCTGTGCTCACTTTTAAATAGCTGACTGTGTGTGTGTTGCTGTTCACAAGAACATAAGAGAAGCCATGTTGGATCAGGCCAATGGCCCATCCAGTCTGATGCTCTGTATCACACAGTGGCCAAAAACCAGGTGCTATCAGGAGGTCCGCTAGTGGGGTCAGAACTCTAGAAGCCCTCCCATTGTTGCCCCCTAAGCACCAAGAATATAGAACATCACTGCCCCAGAACATAGTGTTCCATCTATATCTTGTGGCTAATAGCCATTGATGTACCTCCACTCCATATGTTTATCCAGTCCTCTCTTGAAGCTGCCTATTCTTGTAACCTCGAACCCTTCCTGTGGCAGTGAATTCCACATGTTAATTACTCTTTCCTAATAATCCCCAGCAGAGCATTTGCCTTTTTTTATTGCCATCTCACACTGAAGTGACATTTTCAGTGAGTTATCTACTGTGACTCTAAGAGTCTCTCCTGGTCAGTTTGGACCCCATCAACCTGTATATATAGTTGGGGTTTTTGGCTCCAATGTGCAGTACTTTGCACTTGCCTATGTTGAACCTAATTTGCCACATTGATGCCCACTCACGCAGCCTCAACAGATCCCTCTGGAGTGCCTACAATCCTCCCTGGTTCTCACCACCCTGAACAGCTTAGTGTCATCTGCAAACTTAGCCATTTCACTGCTTACTCCCAACTCCAAATCATTAATGAACAAGTTAAAAAGCACTGGTTCTAGTACTGAGCCCTGTGGTACCCTGCTTCTTAACACCCTCCACTGTTTCTCAACATGCTGCCTTTTTTTACTGACTCCTTCATTATGTATTTGGTACAATAGACTTTCAATGGCACTATAAAACTCTCATTTTTAGTTTCTATCCCACTTTAGGAAATAAGGGTCAGAAGCAATTTTGAACTAAGTAGCAGTGTTGTGTCCACTGACCACCACACGGCGCCAGCAATAACAGACCTGAGCTTGGCACCTAGGACAATAGGGGTCAAGGATCCTAGGATCCATGGAACCTGCCAATGAGATCTAGGTGGGAAAGTCAAACCCTCCAATAGGCCTATAGGTGGGACCAAGGGGGGGTCCAGGGGTGTATACATAGTTGGCCTTTTGGCCAGTTAAGCCATGCTTGTCGTAACCCAATAAACCTAAGAGCTGATCACTAAGCTGTATCACTCATCCATGGCATTGAGAACTCAGTACTTTATACTGGCGACGATGGTGGGATCCCTATGAGCGGCTCCAACTCCAGCAGTGCATTGAGCACCGATCCTCTGGCACCTGAGCAACGCCATGCTCCAGTGCCATGTGGCACCACTGACCGCCCCACAGGACACTGCTCACTGCATCATTCCGGAGTCATGGCTACTGCTGCTCTGGGAAACATCCAGACATTTGACCCTGCACATCCTGAGTTCTGGGAAGCATGGGTGGAGCAGCTAAGTAACTTCTTCAACTACCAAGAGGTGACAGACGAGGGCAAGAAGAAAGCACTACTGCTAAGTATGTGCGGAGTAGCATCCATCCGTTTAGCCCAAGGATTACTCGCCCCCAAGAAGCTGGCCGACACAACATATGGGAACATCACGGCAGCCCTAAATGGCTACTTTGCACCAAAGCCGACTAAGATGGTGAGGTGTATGGATCTGTGGGCACAACAACAGAAATTGGGTGAGTCAGCCACAGTCTACATGGTTGAGCTATGCCAGCTGGCCATGGACTGCGAGTTCTGGGAGGTGGAAGACATCATCCTCATCCAGTTTGTTTGAGGGGTCTGGGACCCCAAACTGAGGTCCAAGCTGATGGGAACGGCTGATTTGAAGCTGGAAGCAGCCCTCCATGTGGTGACGGTGTTCGAAAGGTCACACCGGGACCGGGCCACAGTGGCGGCATGCCAGGCCTCAGCTGACTCTGCCTCTGACTACTCTGAAGAGGACAAAGTGAGGCAAGTCCATCACCTGGCTCAGAGAGAGCATCGACTCTCAACCACACTGCCCAACCCTACAACCCCCTGTGGCAGCTGCAGGGAGTCCCATGAGTGGTGGTCTTGCCTTTTCCGTGAAGCTGCTTGCCGTGTCTGTAAGAAGCAGAGGCTTATCGCCCACGCCTGTCAATCACGAGGACCCAAGGTGCTGGCCTGAAAACAGCTGCCACATCATTGGGCTGCTGCCCACCAGGAGATGGATGCCACATCCGAGGACCTATACCTCATTGCAGTGGAACCACAGCAACAGGTACTGAGACTCCCTGATCAATGTACGGCCCCCAATTTCAAAGTCAAGCTTAAAATAGAGGGGTCTCCGTGTACCATGGAGCTAGACTTGGGTCTGGGGCTACTATAATATCGGTAAAAATGCTTAAGAGACCATGTCCCATGGGAGGGCCCCGCCTGAAACCTTCCAGCCTAAAATTGGTGGACTTTCAAAGAAACCCTATGCCAATATGGGGAGAAAGGCGCGTTAGAGTACAATACTGGGGGTTCGATGGATACCTCAGACTCATCGTAGTTGAAGGGGACTTAGTCTCTTGCGCCGCGCCTGGTTCGCCCCACTGGGAATCACCATAGGGGGCATCAACTTGTGTACCCTGAGTGACTGTAATGCTGTTTGCCAAGAGTTTCCATCCGTATTTGATGGATCCCTGGGGTACTATACGGGACCCCCAGTCTCCCTACAACTCAATCCCAGCATCTGGCTGATCCGCATGTGAGCATGGTGTGTTCTGTTTATGCTGAAGCCCAAGATAGACGTGGAGTTGGACCATTTAATGGTGCAGGGAATCCTAGAACCAGTGTTGCACGCAACCTGGGAGACCCCCATTGTAACACCAGTAAAGCCAAATGGTGATGTCTGCATCTGCATGGATTATAAGTGCACGCTGAACAGAGCTTTACAAGACCACGCCTACCTGGTCCCAGTTGTGAGTCATTTGTTAGCAACCCTGGTAGGGGCCAAAGTTTTTGGCAAACTGGACCTTGCCCAAGCTTACCAGCAATTACCCATAGATAAGGCAACAGCCATGGCCCAAACGATTGTCCCACACCGGGGGGTGTTCAAAGTGAAACGGCTACAGTTTGGGGTGAGCGTGGCCCCAGGGATATTCCAGAACTTAATGGCCTCTCGCTTGAAAGGGATTCCCGGGTTCACACCCTTCTTTGATGATGTGATGATCGCCGCAGCAATGCAGGAGGAGTTCAAGGCCTGGTTGCGCATCGTCCTCGGCCGTTTCCACAGGGAGCGGGACTTAAAGTAAAACGGGAAAAGTGCCTTCTCGGGGTGGAGCGGGTGGACTTCCTGCAGTTCACTGTCGATGTGGATGGGCTCCACCCTGCCAGGGACGAGATCAAGGCCATTGTAGAAGCCCCCGCTCAGTAAAGAACTCAGTACTTTATAAGCACAGACAATGCAAGACCTAACCACATTTTGCAGCTGGGGTACAGAAATCAAGCTGGAGTTACAAAAGAAAAGTATGCCATTGATACAAAAAAAAAATACTGTATGTATCTGAAAAGATGTTGCATATTCACCAAAAAACTAAAGCTTTGATAGTTGCGGAATTTCTCCTATCTATTATGGCAGTAATATCTTCAAAGAAGTTTAGCAGGTTAGTTATCTGTGACCTCCTCTGCCTGCAGCCATGCTCCCTGTCCTTAATCAAACTGCTTTGCCAGGTGTTCTCTGTAGATAGTTTCCTAGGTTTCCCCAGTGGCTGTTGTTAAAAGTAGTTGCTCTGTAGTTTTCTTCTTTGTTTTGGAATTGTATCCTTTATATAAATGGTTATGCTTGCTGCACTCCAGTTTTCAGCAAAGACTCCATTTGCTGATGACAAATGGCTAATCCTACAGGGCAGGTTGAAGGAAACGTTCACTGCAATTCAAAATTTAATTACAGAGAAGCAATGAATTACCCATATAAAATTACCCAAGCTGCATTCTTACGTAGGTTGTGTTCTCATAAAATCTCCCCATACTAACAGGACACTTCTGTGTTTTATCTATTGCACCTGATATAAGATATGAGTTTATGTACAAGGTAGTGATGCTACTTAAATATGTAGCCTCCGAACCATGTTTCTGGACGCCTAGGCACAAAGAGTAGACAGGAACTGTTTTTTATGTAGCATAGCAGGTTCAGGTTTCAGTTTATCACCTTTAGCCATAGGCTGTTACAATGACAAAAAAATATAAATATATAACGATAACATCTATATAAACTTCTAAAACTGGAAAAATAAAAAACTAAGTTAGGACACAATAAAACATTATAATAATTCCATCTCTCCCATCCAGACTTCCGTTGGTAATCAAGCTAAGGTACTGCTGCTGTTTTGTTCTGAATTTTCTCTGTGGTGAAGGCAAAGAGGGCCACCGTGTATGAAATTCAGCCTCTACATCTGCAAGTAGAACTAGATTTTTTCCCATTTCTGTTCTAATACTTAAGGAGCCCAGGATTGGGTCTAGAAACTTCTTCCTAGGAGATTGGTAGAGCGGACATAATAACAGGTAATGGCACAGATCTTCTGGCACTGGATCTCCACATGGGCAGAGACGGTGGGCAACAGGGGTGTTGGTATAACGGCCTTCAAGCATTGCTGATTGCATTGATTGGAAGCAGATTGAAGTAAGTGCAGGATGTAATTTGCTGAATGAGATGTTTGTTAAGTATTGGGCTCTTCGATGATCTGATTTGATCAGTTTATATCAGGGTGAGGATTCATTTTCTTGGACAACTTGCCTATCTTGGGCAGCGTCCTGGATGTATATTTGTGTCATGCCTGCCCCTGATTCAGACACCATGCCTGACCTGGAGCCAGATGTGGAGGCAGACGGGCAGCCTCAGGAAGACTCAGCTCCTTTAATGGGGAAGACTGAGAGTGACACAGAGTCAGTTCTCCAGGAGGAGCCGCCTGGTTCCAGTCAGGCTTTGCCCGGACAGAGCTCATCCCCGGCTGAATCCCCTCCACCTGTCAGCAAACTGCGTGCCAAATGCAGGCAGCTGTTAAAGGAACGACGGAGTTCAGCGCGTCTACAACGATACCGAGACCTGAGCCCAGAGTACTGACTGAATCTCAGCCACAGTTAATGAGCTCCTAAAGAGATAACGAGGCAGCTCAAATATAAGCAGCTGCCGAACGCCGGATGCTTTGTGCTGGCAAAGATTCTCTGTTGTTGACAGGAATTCTGGCACCCTCCTGATCTTGTGAACTAATCTTGCATCTTGAACCTTGGAACCGTGTACCTGGACTTGGATTGGATTGTGGATTTGGCATTTTGGATCTACGCTTGATTTCCCGGCTTCTGACCCCCAGCTCTTCTTTGTGACTACGGCTTTGCTTCGCCCTTCGGCTAATCTAAAGGTGATTTATGTGGCTTGACACGGACTGTTTAGACTACGCTTGTCCCTGACCCCTTGCTTGCAAAGAACTACTGCCTGCACACAGGGCTATCGTGAAATCTGATTCCACCTAGAGGTCCTGTCGTGACAATTTGCTCCCTTCCAGCTCGAAAGCCAGTCGAATCCGACTCTAGGGGGCGGTGCTCATCTCCGTTCGATGAATGTAGGGACTTTTGGGAACCATGAACACTTACAGCATGGTCTGTTTGTCTCTTAGTGAATCCAGATAAAACAGAGGTGATGCTGGCTGGAAGGACCACTGCTTTAAATGGTTATTCCTACCATTGATAGTGTACCTCTTGCTTTTTTTCAGCTATATCTAGTTAGGAAGATGGCTCTCTATTTACAGGTGTCTGATCTGTCCACGCTGATCCAAATTTCAGTAACTTGTGCTCTACATAGGACTACCCTTGAAGACCTTTTTGGGCAGCCTGGGCCAAGGGTAGAGAATACCCTGCTGGTTGGGGTGTAAGTTGTTCTGATTTTTGTTTCAATGTGTTGTTCTCATGTTTGTTTTATTAAATTGTTTTGTGTTGTTTTTGTATTGTTGTTATTCACCTTGAGCCCTGGGATGCCCAAGAGAAAGATAGGTATATAAATATATCTCTATATAATATTTGAGTTTTCGTGTCCCTCTTGCCTCAACATTCCACAAGCACCCACAGCCTTTGGTCCTATGACCTGTCCCTCAGAAGCTGTCCCTATCCACTGGCTGTGAGTACTCGCATGCCGTTGACTGGGTGCTGGGTCTGCTTCTCTTCCCTGCCCACTCCTTCAGCCACGGTGCCATCAGAATTACTGGCAGACGGCTTTCTCTCTTGATGAAGACGCTTCTCCTGTTTGCTTCCTGTGTGAGATAACTGTTCCCCATAGTGGCTGTTGCTAGATGTAACGAAATGGCAGTTACCTGTGTTTGTAAGATGGCTGCTGTCTGTGGTCTGTTTAAAATGTTCCCCCATAAGGCTCAATTGAGCTGTAGTTCCAGAGAGGCGCCTGCAGGGATATCCCTTACTGGGTTGAATGGGGCTTCCTCATCTGCTGGACTACAGTTCCCAGCAGCCCAAGGCCAAAAAGTGCGGGAAAAGAGGGACTGTCCCAAGGGGCGGGGCACCATTAATATAGACTCTAGCCCTCCAGGGAGGATTGTGTTTAACCACTTTTGATGTATGCCCTGTTGGTTCATAGTGTGCTTACTCCTACAGTTGTGCCTTTATTCATTTAGTGTGTGTGCTCCATAATTGTGTAAATAGTTAAATAAATTCTTTTATTTGGGCTAATAATCTGTGTTGTGCTCTGACCAAATAGTCTCCCCTGCTCTGCACAATACCAAAGGGAGGGGGTAGCCCAGAAAAGCAAGGAAAGGCCAGACCCTTGGGTTGCCAACTTTCCAGGGATTCCCCCAAAGATTGAGAATTTCATCTCCAGTTTCTTACATATTATTCAGTTTCTTACATATTGGGCAAGGTCTCATGAACTTGTCAGATGCATCTGTTGGTCCTGGTACATAGAAGCAGCCTTTAGAGGCACTGACTTAAGTTCATGAGACCTTGCCCAATATGTAAGAAACTGAATAATATTAGCCTATCAGGAAATGGAATGAGACTTCCTATAGTTGTTTTTTTTTCCTGAGGAAGGACCAGAAGTCTGAAACATTGAATACTACCTGGGAAAAGTGTTGGATATTTATTTTGTATACTTTATCCTTTTGGAGTCTGTATTTTCTCTTTATGGATTTTGTTGACTTCTGTATTCTCCCATGATGGATTATAGAGTTATTTCATATTAGATATATTGTTCACTGTATTGAAGTCTCCTTTTGTATATTTTTGCGGGATATTCAGCTCACAGTTTTCTGTAGTTTTTGGCTTTCCTTACTGTGTGCTGTACTGTTTGTTGTTGTCCACTTGGAGGTTGGCTACCTAGGCATAGCAGTCAGTGCTTCAGAGCAGGGTCTACTAGATCCAGGTTCTTGCTGTAGAAGCTGAGTGGATGATTTTGAACCAGTCACAGACTTTCTGCCTAACCAATATCACAGGATTGTTGTGCAAGTCAAAAGGGGGAGAGGAGAATGATGTAAACTGCTTTGGTCCTCATTGCAGAGAAGGTCTACTTTTCCTCCTGGGATTTTTTTTATTCTGGGCCAAGGAAACCATTGTTGCCAATCTCCAGGTGAGGGCTGCTTTCCTGATGGCAGAGATCAGTTCCCCTGGAGAAAATGGTGGACTTTGTGTCCTTGTACCCTGCTGAGATCCCCCCCCCCATGACAGCCAATGTGACGTGGCAGTCAGGGCTTCAGAGCATGGTAGAGGCTGTGGGGGGGGGGGGATGGAAAGCTGAACAGTGAGGGGAAAATAAAGGTAGGTTGATGATTGGCTGGAAAGGATATAGGGTTGCTAACTCCAGGTTGGGAAATTCCTGGAGATTTGAGGGGTGGAGCCTGGAGAGGGTGGGGTTTGAGGAGGGGTAGGACCTCAGACAGGTATAGTGCCATAGACTGTACCCTCTAAACCAGCCATTTTCTCCTGGGGAACCATTGTTGCCAATCTTCAGGTGAGGGATGAAGATCACTCAGAATTCCAACAGATCTCCAGGAGGGAGGGCAGAAGTCAGCTGCAGTCAGAGGGGCAGATAATGATAGGTTGATGGTTAGCTGGGAAGGACATGGGATTGCCAACTCCAGGTTGGGAAATTTCTGGGGATTTGAGGGGTGGAGCCTGGAGAGGGTGGGGTTTGAGGAGGGGTTGGACCTCGGACAGGTAGAATGCCAGAGACTCCACCCTCCAAACCAGCCATTTCCTCCTGGTTAACAAATGTTGCCAATCTCCAGGTAAGGACTGGAGATCACTCAAAATTACATCTGCTCTTCAGGTAGCAGAGATCAGTTCCTCTGGAGAAAATGGTGGACTCTGTGTCATTATACCCTGCTGAGGCTGCCACAGCAAATTGACTCTGTGCCCAAGGCCGGGGCACTCTCCCAGAGCCTTTTTCAAGAGCCCGTTGTATTTATTTCCACAACAGGCCTTATTCCTAGTTTTAAATAAAGAATGTTATTTTGAAGGTGGCATCAAAGAGATTAAAAGCAGACAAGATGATATGATCTCTTTTGGAGTTGGTATCTGAGTTGGTATCAATGTGTGCAACATTGGCCGAGGATAGACTGGCAATGTAAAGCGGGGCAGGCACGCTTCGGAAACGGAAGAAAGGAGCACGTTCAGACATGTGCATCTGTCCGTCAGCTCCGTTTCGTACTTACCTGTCTCCCAGTCGCTTTCCATCCGCTTTACGAGGACACCGGGTAAAACCAGTGTTCAGGGGCCGTCCTCCACATGCCTCCCGCTTCCAAACAGTGTGAACCGGAAGTGTGAACCTTTAGATTGCCAGTCTGTCCTCGGCCATTGAGATGCAAAGTTCTTTATTGAGTATAAGGTTCTTATATCTGGACCCTTGGCCCCAGCACTGAGATTTAGTGCATATGGTCATCCACCTGTACTGTCATGTACTGGAACAGTCCAAATAAAACACTTTATAAAACCAATTCAGAGCAATCACTGAGTGATTCAGTGAATGAAATAGATGTGCATCCCTAATTAAATTTAATCCCTTTGTTTATAATGAGTTCTGTGATCTGCAAGGTATACGTGATAGGTATAGTGTGCCCTTGCCCTCGCGGTCCTTTATCTTTTGTGTATGTGTTAAAATGCTGTTGTGGCATTCCTTTGTATCAGTCCCTGTGATAATCACTATTAATAGCAAAACTTCTTTTAGTGTGTGATGCTTTTGTAAGTGCCTGTGTTGTTATTATTAACCTCCTGCTTCATTCTGTGGAGAAGCTTTCTGTATTGCTTGCACAACTTTCCTTCGCACAAAGCTTCTTTCCCTGCTGTGAATTCCCATCAAAGCACTTACAAGGCTAAATTGTGCTCCAGGCAGTCTTTAAAGCTTCTCCAGGGGTATTTTATAAAATGTCATATATCTGCTGTAGCATATAATCTTAATGGCTGGCCATTGCCAATCAACAGATTCGCAGGATTGCTCCCCAAGGTGGTTCAATTCCCTTGTTAGAGCTCTTTGCTAGGCCAAATTTGAGAGTTATAGAAGTGGGAATTATGACTGTTAAAATGGCACTAGTGACTAGACCTTCATCCTACCAAATACACACTAGGAGCAGGCTCATCCCCTGGTATGAAATCAGGGTGATGTGACTAAATGGTTGCCAAAGGGGATGTAATTATGATGGATGTGATCCGACATTTCATGTGGTTAAGCAAATCGTCGAAATGACTAATTCTGCTGAAGAATTTCTCTGCATTCAAGGTCTTTAATGGAAAGATAGCAGCACTGAGTGAAGAGAGGAACTCTTGTTATCTGTTGTTTGTCCATTTTTTAAAAATTTTAATTTCCCCTTCTTATTCAAAACATTTTGTGAACACGAGCCTTCACAGTAATTTCAAATGTTGTTATTAACAAAGACCAAGTTTTACTCATCCAGCCTCTAGTTTCAGCTAACATCTTTAAGGCAGTTGTCGAAATGTTGAAGTATTGTCATTTCTTCCCATTGTAATTTCTCTAACATTTCACCTTCTGTCTATTAGCATGCTTGTTGGTGCTTGAATTCACTTACATATCCCAGTGTGATACTTCAAAGACAACTTTATGAATATTAATTGGTTAGATAGGCTGCAATTGAGGCTTTGCTTTTTTCCAGTTTTTTAATACTGGCAGCAAATAAGGAACTTAGTGTTGTTTTCTTCTTTGGTAAAACTCTGCTTATTGATCCCCAATAAATGTATGCAGTGAGCCTTTCTGAATAATTCATCATTTAACTTGAAAAGGTTTGTTCCAAGATTATACACAGGGCTACCAGCCTCCAAGTGGGGCCTGGAGGTCTTCCAGAATTACAGCTAATTCCCAAACTGCAAAGATTAGTTTTTTGGGAGGAAATGGCAGGTTTGGAAGGTGAGGAGAAATGAAGTTCCTAGAGTGACATCACACAGACAGTTAGTTTCCATCACTGGCATTCTCAGGCACTGTCACCAAATCTCCAAGAATTTCACAAGCTGGATTTGGCAACCTTAATTGCACCATTTGAGAATAGGGATTCTTTGTTTTGAAATATGCTTGCTTGTGAGTAATGTCTTTGGGACACTATTCATTTATTTTAGTACATTTATATGCCACCTTTCCTTTTTAGAAAATGCTCAAGGTGAGTTGTTGTTGTTCAGTTGCATAGTCGAGTCCATGACCCCATGGACCACACCACGCCAGGCCCTCCTGTCCTCCACCACCCTCCGGAGCCTGCTCAACTCCATGCTCGTCACATCAATAACACTGTCTAGCCATCTCATCCTTTGTTGTCCCCTTCTTCTTTTACCTTCAGTCTTTCCCAGGATCAGGGTCTTCTCCAGTGAGTGCTCCCTTCTCATTTGATGGCCAAAGTATTTGAGCTTCAGCTTCAGTATCTGGCCTTCCAGTCAGGATTGATTTCCTTTAGGATTGACTGATTTGATCTCCTTGCAGTCCAAGGGACTCTCAAGAGTCTTCTCCAGAACCATCATTCAAAGGCATTTATTCTTCGGGGCTCGGCCTTCCTTATGGTCCAACTTTCTCAGCCATACATTACTACTGGGAATACTGTTTCTTTGACTATATGGACTTTTTTGTCAGGGTGATACAACCATTTAAAATACAGAAAACAGTAACAAAATATTCATATGTAAAAATCACTTAAATGGGGAAAACTAGAGTGGGTTCCTGCCATTTGCCAAGCTCACCAAGGGCCCCTCAGCTTCCCAGCCCTGGAATTGGATGGGAGTGATTTTATCTACCTAATTGGATGGGAGTGATTTTATTATTTATTAATTTATTTATTTCATGCGACTTATATCCCGCCCTCCCCGCCAATGGCGAGCTCAGGGCAGCTAACAACACAAGATTTTATCTACCAAGTGCTTAGCACATTGGTCACAGCAAGATTCCAAGACATTGGCTATTTGTTTCCGGGTGCAGCAGGCATCTTACACCTCAGAATAACATTGCCTGGATGGCACAATGCAGATATCATAGAGAAGTTAGCTTTCTTCAATGTCATCACTGCTGTAATACTGAGAAGACTATTCCATGTTTTATGATAGTTCCAGGGTAGCAAAAGCTGTAGCAGTTCCAGGCCAGGTTTTATTTACGGTTTTGGATAAGCTGGAACTAGGCAGACTGTTCTGAAGGACTCTGGTAAGCCTCATTCTCCTTCCTCTGTTTAAATGCTGTTTATTCTGAATGAGTTTTAAAGTTTACTTAACACCCCCCCCCCCCTTGCATATCCCTGAGTGACAGCATCTGACAACTCTGAATGGGCTCTAGAATGAGCTTTCAGTTATGTTTGGTTGGATTCAGGTTGAGTCTCAAGGGGTGTGTGTGTGTCTGGCAGCCCTATTTTGGTCTCTTTCTTTGTGCCTTATTTCATAATTGTCCCAATTGCTGGCACACAGCAAGCATATGGAGGTAGTTTCTAGACATCAGAGCTGGTCTGAGTACAATTCTAAGGTTCAGATACTGGCTAGATGACACTCACAGCTTTGAGTCCGAAGGGGAATCCAATATCAAGGTTTCTAGATACAGGCTATGGTCACAGAAAAGGCATTCAATCCAGAATACAGTCAACAAACTAAATAGCTAGCAAACAAGTTGCTTCCACACAGCTACTCCCTTCCTGGTGTTTTCAAGCCCCACACTGCTAAACCACCTGTATTGCATCATGTACCTGCTGGCTGCCTCAGTCCTGCTCCTGCAAGCACTCATCCTGCTGGACTGATGCTGTGCTGCTAGCCAGGCACTGCACCGTCTGACTTGAAGGTCTCTCCTTATATTCCTCTGATGGTGTTCCTGGGGCTCTGGTGGTGGAGGGGGTGAATTGGCTGGCAACTGGCTCTCTGTTGCCAGCCCAGGGCTGGGAAGCTGAGGGGCCCATGTGCTGGTTCCTGGCTGAGGATCTATCTCAGGCCCTTCAGGGGCTACCTCCTCCTGCAGTACCTCTACCACAGGCTGAGGGGTTTGGGTCAGGTCTGCTGGCTACCTCCTTCTCAGAGGAGTCCTCTTCATCTTGTTGCTCTGCGGGACTTGGCTGGTCCACAATAATACTTCTTCAAGAGGCTTTATAAATCTTGTGGCTTGTTTAAATTTTCTGTAAGCTAGAGTAGTACCTTTTCCAAATCATCGCCATAATTCCTTTTCTTGGGATCTGATTTCCAGGACTTGTTAGCTTACTGGAGGGTTTTGAGTTATAATGAGGGCGAAGAAAAACTGGAAAATGTAAATTAGTGTCAAGTGAATCAGCTCCAACGTAGTGGCATCTGTCTGTAAACTTCTCTGGGAAAAACAACATAGTTGGTCATTAAAGTTGATGCAAACTATATATGATACTTTCTGTTAGCAACCAGCTGAACTCATAGAAAAGTGGGGGGGGGGGAATTTGATTTAAAAGCTTATTTACATCAAATTATTTCTTGCACGTGGGTTAGAATATAGGATCCAAGCCTGAATAGCACTAGAAGGTAGCACAGCAATTTATATGGAATGCTTTATCAGCAATTAAGGTTGCCAACCTCCAGGTGGGGCCTGAAGAACAACTGGAATTACAACTGATCTCCAGTCTACAGAGATCAGTTCCCCTGGAGAAAAATGGCTGGTATGAAGGGTGGATTCTATGACATTATACCTCACTGAAGTCCTTCTGCTCCCCAGCCACTCCTCCTGAGCTCTGCTCGCAAAACTCCAGGAATGTCACAATTCAGAGTTGGCAACCCTATTAAAACTCTTTTCCCTAAATCCTGAATATACTGTAGTGAGTTTACAAGTATGATTGAAATTATATCAATTGGCCAGCATCGTTTGACAGACAGGAAATAGACCAGTGGCCATCCGCTGAAAAGAAGCCTGTCAGCCCAAAAGCCTGGCCACCACTTCTGCTTCTTTTTATTTGGAGGAAAGAACCAGATTGTTACTCTAGGCAGAGAGAAACACCCTTCCTTGTATTGTTAGCTGCGTAACTAATTGTGCACCCTTGATTGAGAGATTCAGACTAGTGTTTGTCCCTTCCTGGAGAGGTGTGACATTCTCCTGAAATTACAATTGATCTTCAGAATATAGAGATCAGTTATCTTGAAGGAAATGTCAGATTTGGAAGGTGCATTCCATGGTATCACATCTCAACTGAATTCCCTTCTTTCCCCAGATGCTGCCCTCCCCAGGCTCCGTCCTCAAACCTTCAGGAATTTCCCAACCTGGAGTTAGAAATCCTAATGTTTTAGTCATTTTAGATGGCAAAGATAGTCCGTTTCAGAAATGGTGACTCCTGTTTGAAAGCAATCACCATTAACATATCCTTTACAGATGTTGTTTGTCAGGGGTCATTTCGTAAAAAAAGAGGTGCAGGAGCTCATTAGCATAACTCATTAGCATATGCAACACCCCTGACATCACCGGCCGAATGTCAGTTTCAGCCCTATTATACCCTATGGGCCATTGAAGTCAATGGCAAAAACTCATAGGGTATATGAGGGGCTGGAGGGGAGGGGGTTTGAGGGAGAGGCTCCAAACTTGTAGGGTAGCTGCTGGGGCCTCTCCCCAAAATACCCACCAAGTTTCAAGAAGATTGGACCACGGGGTCCAATTCTACACCCCCCCCCCAAACAGGTTGCCCCATTCCTCCATTGTTCTCTATGGTGGGAAAAAGCATTACTTTTTTCCCACCATAGAGAACAATGGAGGGAATGGGGGCAACCTGTTTGGGGGCCCGTAGAATTGGACCCCCTGGTCCAATCTTCTTGAAACTTGGTGGGTATTTTGGGGAGAGGCTCCAGCAGCTACCCTGCAAGTTTGGAGCCTCTCCCTCAAACCCCCTCCCCTCCAGCCACTTTTTAAGTCACAATCGAATTTCAGCAGCAATTCGGCAGCTGAAATCAGAGAATCTGATTCGGCCTGTGGCTGCCCTAGTGCCCACTCCTGGGCTGGCAGAGCTCTGCTCCGCCTAGCTCTGGACCCAAATCACCCCTATTGTTTGTGTACCTGACTGCTGAAATATGGATAAAAGTATAAAGCAGAGGTGGCAAACTCATTTGGTATGAGGGCCGGAGCTGACAGAAATGTGACTTCGTTGGGCCGGGCCCTTTACCATACAACGTAATGCCATGTACTGGAGATATAAACTTTTTAAAGGACTGCATCTAATAAGCTCTGAGTTGGTGTGTCCTCCCTGCAAGGCACCATGGGCTGGGGAGACTGCAGAGGTAAACCCGCCTGGGCAGACTGGAGAATCAGTGGTGCAGCACTGGGAAGATGCTCCCGTGCTGCTTGGAAGAGATCAAACCCCTTCCCCAGCCCACTCTCAGCACCAAAGTTGTGACCCTGGACCACAGAGTAAACACATGAAGCGGCTGGGTGTTGCATGCTCCTCCCCCTGCTCCTGAACCACTATGGAAGGGGACTGTGAAGACAAGTTGAATTAACTCCTCCTGTCTGTGGAAGGGGGGGGCACCAGGTGCATGGCAAGACCCAGGCCAAGCAAAGCCTGATAAACCAGAGATGCTTGTGTGGTAGTGGCCACCTTCAGTCAAGGCTGCTAGGCAACTCAAGGTGGGGCAATGCTGGGGATCGTCAGCAACTGCGCCACCCCATGCAGAAGCAGCCACCCCTGGCTGAAGGCCACTGGATCATATGATGGGGGAGCAGGCACTGTGTGCACAAGGCCATGCATGTGGCAGAGGCTCAAGGCTACCTAGCAACGGCAAGGCAGGATAGAAATCAAAGTAATAAATAAATAAAATAAAACTGGAACTCACTGGCACCGCCTCCCCCTGAGGTGGCAGCTACCTGAAGGTTGCTGAGTGGTCCACAGGGGAGGAGGCCTGGCTGCTGAGTCACATGTTCAGTGACAGGAGTAGGCCCCCAATGTGTGAAACTGCCAAAAATGCCCCCCCCCATGGGCCAAAGCACAGCTGTGGCATGGAGGAGTGCAAATATGGCAGTGGCACTGGCTACCAGTAGACCCCAGCAGAGGATCATCTGTATCCCCCCATGTGCAAATGCCAGTCCCCACGGTCATCTGCAGGCCAAGCCTTGGAACCCCGAGTTGGTATGAACTTACCAGTGAGGCTGCCACTGAAGCAAAGGGCTTCTGCTTGATTGCTGCTGATGAGGTTAAAACCACAATCAGACTGGCTCCACCCACTTCCACCTAGCAGCCTCCTGTTCCCTCCCTCACACCTGTTGCTTGTGAGCCGGATAAGAGCCCTGGATGGGCTGGTTTGACACCCCTAGTCTAAAGGCTCTAAATTTCATGTGCAGTTATAGATTCCCTGAGTGTCGCGGGTTCTTCTTCTTTTTTTTATGAGATCTCTGACTGACTTTGTGATATCCAGTTTGATAGTATCCTAGGAGCTGCAGAGGCAATAGTTAGACTGACATCTGTTTTGAAAAAAACAGGCAGATTTTTTACAATGGATATATATTTTTTAAAAATCACAGTTAATTCCAGCTAGATATTCTATTGAGTCAGTGCTTTGACTGAGTCAAAGCTTAGCCTTGGTATCTGTTTTTAGTAATAGGCCTCAGAATGTGTGAGGTTAAAATCGGGTTACCATGAGTGTTCGGTGAGTGTCTTCCCCTCATCCTTCCTTTCCTTTTTTATTTATAATACACCCCTCTTCAGCATGAAGATGGCAATTTGAAGCACTTATTGGTGCTCTGAGCTGAAATGAAAGCCCTGCATTCATCCACGTGCTGTAAAATATTGGTTTCCCTCACATCACAAAACACCAAAATGCATGAAGAAGGGAGTAACGGAAAGAATCCAGGCCCCGTCCTTGAAATTAAATACGTCTATACCTGGTGGGGCCTGAGGCAGAGATTAGAATCAGTCTGGGGGCAGACCAAAGATCTGGGGCGAAGCCCACTAGTTCATTGTGGATCTGAAGGCACTGCAAAATCTATTGTATGATTCAGCTCCAAAAAATAGACAGGCTACTCCACCTTTGATGACATCACAGTTCTGTATTTTGAATTCTGCCTGTTAACTATGAAGTGGTCAACTTATAAGGCACCACTGAAAAAATCAGATGGTCTCTAACATATTAAGGTAACGTCTGAGTTGTGGTGCAATTCTGATGGTCTTCCCTGGCTTCGACTTCTACTGTGATCACACTCGATCTGGGGAAATGGGCAGAAGAAGGAGAAGTGTTAGCTTCTTTGACTAACGCTTTCTTCCTTCTACAGAGAAGGTGAAGGAGACTGGATGCTTAGAAAACACAACTAGTTGTTGAATGATGGTTTATTAGGGATGCCAACTGCCAGGTGGCACCTAGAGATCTCCCGCTATTACAGTTGATTTGCAGATGACCAAGATGTGTTCCCCAAGAAAAAAATGGCTGCTTTGGAAAGTGGACTGTATGGCATTATACCTTGCTGAGGCCCCTCCCCTCCCTCCCCAGGCTCTACCTCCAAACTCTCCAGGTATTTCCCAACCCAGGGCTGGCAACCCTATTTATTATCATTTGCTCATATAACTTGAACCTTGAGAATAGGGTGAGTCAGTGGGATACAAATTAAAAATAATGAAATGGAAATGTATGAACAAATTGCCAGTTCTCACACCAGGCTCAGCATGCAATTCCTCAGCACTGGAGTTGACAACCTCACATCCCTCTGCCATTGTTTTACAACTACAGAAGACACGGGCCAGTCAAGCATTGCTCTGTACTACAGTTCCACTGACTTCAGTAGGACATATAAGCACCTAATTTTCACTGGTCTGTACACAGAGCATGAAATGCTTGCTCTGTTACTTCATGTAATGAAAGAACTGAGAGAACCTGCCAAGTTTTTAAAGCTGACAGAATAAAATTGATTGTTTTTTTAAAAAAACACTATGGCATAAATGTAATAATAAATATTCTTTGAAAGGATGTCTTAAAAAAAAATCTCATCCATATGATGCATTTTCATCCATACTATATGCCCCTCAGATGCCGGTGCTTCTTTCATTCTAAATGCTTAAATATTTCCACAAGAACTAGAGTTGTTTGAAGGACTCTCACGATTATCCTCCATAATTCAAACTACAGCTAGTAAAACCAGAAACAATGGTGGCCGACACATGTTTTGACAGAAAGCCATATTTATAATGCTGTAAGTGTATTTCAACTAACCTTGCTTGCTACATAAATTGTTAGTATCAAAATTGTAGCAACCGAGCTGCTGAAGATGACAGGCTTATCCTTAAGCATTTCTGTGGTAAAACGGGTCCCTGTGCACTTTGACGTCAGCCTACAGGAAAGCGAGTGACTGAACTGTCTAAAGCAGTGGTACTCACTCTTGTGGCTAGTGGAGATCCACATTCACACTTACCATAAACCAAAAGAGCCACAAGACTACTGTATGCTCTCGGAGTCACCCCACCAACCACATAATGCATTAATAAGATATAACTATTAATATTAAATATCTAACCATAACCTTTTAAATTACAGATCACTTCTGTACCTGGAGTCAGGGGAAGGGCTTTCTTCTCTGCCTTCTCTCTCTTTCATCCACATGAAGCACAGAGCAGGGTCAAGGGGAGACTGAGATTGTCTGGGTACACAGAGGAGGAGGGCAAGCTGGTCATCGACAATGAGGAGTAAAATCACTACAACCCCCCTAGGGCCAGCTTGCTCGCAGCTCACCCATCCTCCAGTCTCTGTTTCAAGGTGTGAACCACCTGCCAACCACAAGCACGCACTACAGGGCAATGGCCTTGCTCACTTTCCTGAAATACAGGGCCTGTGTAACTTGGGAAAATGGTACTCAGAAGAGCCACAGGTGACATGTCAAAGAGCCACGTATGGCTCCTGAGCCACCAAGCAAATATCGCTGGTCTAAAGGATCACCAGCAGAGTGCTTATGATCTAGGGCAGGGATGTTAAACATGCAGCCTGGGGCCGGATCAGGCCCCCGGAGGGCTTCTATCAGGCCAGCATTGGAACTGGCCATCTCCTGCTTCCAGTTCTGTTGCTGCTGCTGCATCATAGCTTGCTTCACCAGACTCTCTCAATTGCTCAGCCATTTCATGTTTCCCCCTGGGTCCTAGACTCAGAACTCTGAGCATGAGATTTCTGTGGTGAATGTCAGTAAATCAAAAGTAGGTTTGCAGCTTACAGATACACACCTAAACAGCATACTTAAGATTGCAACAGCACACAGACATTTTGATGCAATAATTCAGAGCAGAGGTGCCATTTATCAGATACTGTTAAATAAACAAAATATTGCAAGAGTGCAAATGTTTTAAGCGTGTTTTTGAGTAAAAAATGTGTTGTTTGTGTCCTTTATAAAGTTTATATCTCCGCTACCTGGCATTACATTTTATGACACACATGGCCCGGTCCAACAAGGTCTCATTTATGTCAGATCCGGCCCTCATAACAAGTGAGTTCGACACCCCTGATCTAGGGTGTTGATCAGCACATTCATATTTATCTTTGGATTTTCCTACTTTACTTCCCCCCCCCCCCCAGAAATAAAAGCTGCAGCATTAGAGTTTTTCTTCCATATTGTTCCTTTGTTTCTTTACTCGTGCCATGGAATATTTGAATGTTGATTCTGTAGTACCTCCCTCTACCTCTGGTCGTTCCTGGGTCTTCACCTCTATTTTTATCCTCCATTGGAAAGATTAGTCCTGAATTTCTGATCTGTGCCTCTTCTTTCCTGCTTCTCCTTTTTCTTCATACTAATCTTCGTCTGCCCTGATGTGGGTGGCCCAGGATAGCTTGATTTCATTAGACCTCAGAAGCTAAGCAAGGTTGGCCCTGGTTAGTACTTGCATGGGAGACCACCAAAGAAGTCCAGGGTTGTGATACAGAGGCAGGCAATGACAAACCACCTCTGAAGTCTCTTGCCTTGAAAATCCTATGCAGTCACCATAAACTGGCTGTGGCTTAGTATCATTTTACTTCACCAATCTTTTATTACGGCGAAAAACGATCTGTCTTGCTTTTCCCCTGTAAGAGAACCATCTTCCCATGCTCTTTCACTCTGGTATATCCAACAAATAGACCAGTTTGGAAGGGATTGGCCACATAGCTTGTTACACTTCTGAATTTATGAAGTATTCAAAGTGTTTTACCCCGCTTTCCCAATAACTCAGGACAGCTTTCAATGGAAATATAGCCACGAAAACATGACCGTATTTTTCACAGTGAATACATCACCAATCAATAATCCATAAAACTGGAAACAGCCATCCTGAGATACCCATCAACATGCAAATGCTCAGTCACAGCCCTCTTTCGATAATACTTGCCAGACAGTCTTCATAAAAGACAGCATATCTAGCACCTTCCTCACAGCATCTATTTCCAAGGGTGGAGGATGCAACTGAAAAAAGTGCTCCAGGGAGTTGAACCCCGTTCTCCTGAGTTCAAATAAGGCAAAATGTGGCAAATCTCTTTCTTTGCATGACATACTTTATGGATAGTTCATTTTCTACAGAACAGGCTGATAGAAGTCAAATGAAGGCTGGGTTCTGTGGCAGTGGCGAATGGGCTTTGGGTGTAGTGGAGTGATCAATACTTGAGTCGTGATCTGCATTCTGAAATGAAATGAGGAAGTATACTGTATGTTGTGGTTAGCTGTGCACTGCAGACTTTGTTATTCAGAAATCATTGTGATCAATATAATGGTGATCCTTACTATAAATAATGAAGGAAATAGAACACCCCAAATACACACTACAAATAGTGATTATGTGTCATCACCAGGTCTTTGGGCTCAATCAGCATCTTTTCTTCCCATTACAGCTGATTACTCCTAGAAATGAGCTAGCTTTATTTCCAGTTGTTTGGAATTCATTTTAGATCCTCCTTGTTCTGTATGTTACAACAAGTGGAAAAGATAACAAAACATGTTTTATTCACAGACTGAAGGTCCCTTGTTTTAAAAGGGAGGGAAAGGACTCCTCTGAGACCAGTACAGTTATATGTTTTTCCTCTATGTGAGATGCTCAAATTTCTGTTGTTCGATGTTTATGGCTTTTCCTTGTCTCATTAACTTTTGGAATGAAGTCTTTAGAATTTGGGCTTGTGTAGATAATAATGGAGATTAGGGTTGCAGTCACACCCACAATTTGCCCCTAAATAGGCGTGAATGCCAGGTGGATTAAAGGAGGGTGATCAGACACCAACATCTGGCAAGCGCCCCACAGCCGTTGGCAAGCCGTTTTGCTCCGCTGCAGAATAAAAAAAAACTCCTTGGAAAGTCTTGTAGCAAATGGGTTGCTACGGGCCACAGACGGACTTTCCTGCATCTGATCACCCCAGCGCGCTTCCATGGTGTCGGGATAGTCTGATCAGGCTATCCTGATGCCATGCCATCCCTTTCTCAATATGCACATCATCGCATACTGTCATAGGAAGCCCTCAGGGCAGAGATGCAATTCAACGATCCCCCGTTTAAGCGAATCAGAAAACAGTGGCAACCTCCCCCACCCGACTCACCTGCGGTTGTGTCTGATCACGCAGTGGCGGGCTGTGCCCACATCTACAAAACTCGGTGTGCTCGTGCAACTGCGGGTCAATTTCTTCCTGAGGAAATAGCCTCGCTTCCCCCTGCTTTATTTCGTGCGTGTCCCGCCACCTAGGTTGCTTATATTTTAAAGTAGTCTGACCACAGGAAGAGAGACAAGGGGTTTAAACTTTAAACTCCTTCCCTTCACTCCTGGAGTTGGGCCGCAGCTGCAACCCAGCTCAGGAGAAGAGGGAAAGCATTTTAAGTTTAAACCCCTTCTCTTCCTTTCCAGAGTTGGGCCACAGCTGCGATTTGACTCTGGGAGGGTAGAGAAGGGCTTTAATCTCCTTCCCTTCACTCCCAGAGTTGGGCCGCTGCTGCACTCAACTCTGCGAGGGGAGGGGAAAGGTTTAAAGTTTAAATGCTTTCTGAAGTTTGCCGAGTCCTGTGGAAGTGGTGGGCAGGACTCGGCAAGTAGCTCCGCCTGAATAAAAGCTGAATAATATCAGTTTTTTCGGGAGGGACTACTTCAGTAGCTGAATACAGGTCTGTAATCTGTGTTTGGCTGAATAAATATCCGTCAAATACTGATAAGGTATTTTTCAGGCATTTATTTGGTTCGATATACTGAGCACCCCCCCCCCCCCCGGTGATAGGTCTTCAGTAGAAACTATTGAGCCTTTCTTTTTTTTCTGTGTAATTCATTTAGATCTGAGAAGAAAACGTCTGGATCCTCATCTGAATAAGAAGCTTGTTCACTCTTCTAACTATAATTTAATATCTCTGTTAGCGGACCTGGATTTTAATGGAACATTAGAAGTGTGCTACAATATAGCTGCTACAGTTAAACATTTGTTTTTAATTAATATTGAACAGCAATAACTTTTTTGTTATATTGCTGTCTCTTTCTGGTTGAACAGCCTATTGGCTTTAAGATCGAGATGAGATGAGATTGCAAATGTTGGCAGCCCTTTTTTGATATATATATATATATATAATTCCCAAGTGCCCCCCCACGTGCGGATACCTAAATCTGTGCGGGGGGGCACTTGGGGGGCAGGGAGGGGGTTCTGCACATGGGGGGCACTTCCCCCATGTGCAGAAAAATCTTAAAAGTAAAGAAAAATTCCGGGGGAATACTTAAATCCCCCCAAAAGTAAAAAAAACCCTGCACATGCGCAGGACGTACCTGATTGGCAGCAGCGGCAGCTGAGCTGCCGGTTGAGGAACTGGGAGAGGGGCCGGCGGGGGCAGGGCGGTGTGGAGGGCCTCAGCCCTAACCGCGCCGTGGCTGAAGGATGAGGAGAGGATGGGGGGAGCAGTGAGGCCCAGACAAGCAGCGAACAAGCAGCCCGGCGGACAAGCAGCCTGGCGGCAGCAGCCACCAGAGCTGGAGGAAAACGCCAGGAGGGGGGTGGAGGGAAATGCCGGGCCTGAGTGGCGTAATAAATAAATAAGCCACACAGGCCCCAGCAAGAGTCAGCGGGTGGGGGGTGGGGGAAAGGGAGAGAAACATGAGGGGAGGAGGGAAGGAAGGAATGGCACCGGGGGGGGGGGAACGCCAGGCCTGAGTGGCGTTAAGCCATTCAGGCCCCAACGAGAGACAGCTGTCGGAGGGAGGGAAAAGTGAGGGCAGGGGGGAAGGAATGGTGTGGGGGGGCGGAGGGAGGGAAGGAAGGAATGGTGCGGGGGGGCAGAACGCCGGGCCTGAGTGGCTCCACCGGAGCAGCCACCGGAGCTGGAGTAAAACGCCGGGGTGGTGGTGGAGGGAAATGCCGGGCCTGAGATGGCAGGGGGGTGGCATGGAGGGAAACACGAGGGCAGCGGCGGGGGGGGGGAGGAATAGTGAGGCCCATTCGGCTCTGCACCAGAGAGGCCTCGCCGGGGCAGGCTGCAGCGCAGGGGGGAAGGGGGCGGAGGAAGGAGGAGCAGCTGTCAGCTTCTCCCCTCCCCGCGAATATCGCAGGGCCCCCCTTGTACTAGTACTAATAGCAATGACTGGTTGTATCCACCTACTGTTTTCTGTAGGTGGAAGGATACTTGCTGGAAGAGGGAGGAGGTGATTTTTGCTCACTCACCTTCCCATATTGCCCCATGATGGTCACCTGACCCTCAGGAGCAGAACTGGGGGGTAGGGCTCCATAGGTTACGGTATGATAGAGGAGGTAGGCAGGGTTGCATTATGACTTTTGTTGGCCCTCCCACCAATGATATCAATGTTAAAATTATTTTTGATATAACTTTAAATACTTCAACATTTTATTTATGTTTCTGTTTTAGGCAAAATTTAAAAGATTTTCATGGGTTTTTAAATTTCATTTTTTTCTGATGAGAGGAAAAAATTAAAATATTTTCTTTGACCCTAAAATTTCATTTTTTCCTTCTGGTTTTAAAAGAAATTAAAACATTTTTGAGGGCCCCTAAAAGTATTGTGGGCCCTAGGCACTGTGCCTACTGTGCCTAATGGATAAGTCGACCTTGGAGGTAGGGAAGTCCTTTTTCATGAACTTGCCTCTATTTATGGTTTGTTGGATATCACATTATATCAAAAACATTTGTTTATATCAAGCAATATATTCAATGATAGTAGTGCCAAGCTGTATGATGGTAAAAAGCTAAAGGTTTCCCTTGCTCGAAAGCCAGTCTAGTCTGACTCTAGGGGGTGGTGCTTATCTCCATTTCCAAGCTGAAGAGCCAGCGCTGTCTGAAAACATTTCCATGGTCATGTGGCAGCATGACGAGGGCTCTTTTTCTAGCAGGAACTCCTTTGCATATTAGGCAACACACCCCTAAGGTAGCCAATCCTCCAAGAGCTTACAGAGCTCTTCTTACAGGGGCTACTGTAAGCTCTTTGAGGATTGGCTACATCAGGGATGTGTCACCTAATATGCAAAGGAGTTCCTGCTAGAAAAAGAGCTCTGGTGCATGACTAAATGCCAAGGTGCACAGAACACTGTTACCTTCCCACTGAAGCAGTACCTATTTACCTACTTGCAATTTCTTGCTTTTGAACTGCTAGGTTGGCAGGAGCTGGGGCCAGAGACGGGAGTTCACTCCATCATGCAGCACTTGGGTCTCGAACTGCCGAGCTACCAACCTTCTGGTCTGCAACCTAGTATTTTAACCTCTGAGCCACCGCGTATGATGGTAGTTGTACAAATAAAATCAAAATGGCTCCACTGTTCTCCCTCCTTCCTTTGCTTTCTCTTTCACTCTCACGACCGTATCTTGGAAGAAGATGTGTAATCCAGGGCCTCTTCATATGTTATCCTTATCCTTCCTTTTCTCCAAAGAGATCAGGGAGGTATTAATCCCCCACCCATTTAGTCATCATGGTAAGGCTGAGAGAGAAGGACTTCGTGAGAATTTGAGCCAAGGTCGCCTCCCTCCCAGTCTAACACTAATCACAACACAGCAAGGACCACCACACTCATTACGTTTGGAAATCTTTGCTATTGTGGCTCAAAAAAAGTCACATTTGCTTTTTATCTTGTACTGCATCTCTTTTGAAAATATTTCTGTCTCACTGTTCCTACCTTTTAGACTTACCATAGGTAAAATGAAAGGAAATCTCTCTTTAAATCTGCCTTTAAGGAATGCCTTTTTGATGTTCCTAGTTTGTAGCTAGCTACTGCAAATGTTTCATGAAATCCCCCTCCTTGTAACTGTAATCATTTGACACCTTGTCATAGGCCATTCATGATGTCATAAACAATGAATAATTGTGTCATCAGTGTGCTTATTGTGTCCATGGTGGCAAGTACATCAAGGAAATCTGAAGATAGATGGCTGTTCATCCATGGCAGACATTTGGGGACCAGTTTCCATCAGAATTCTCAGGGGAAAATCAACCAGCATCCATTTCATCCTATGTCTTTGTCAACAGGTTTTTAATTAAGAGTTTTTACTTACAAGAAAATTGTCTGCTCTGTCTGAATCTCTAATTGCACAATGCTATTTAGAGCTACTCCAATCTAAGCCCATCAAATTCAGTGGTTTTAGGCTGGTGTAACTCTGCACAGGATTGTGCTATTATCCTCCTAAAATAGGGTGGGATTGGTTATTGGTCCAGTAGTGTAAGAGCTAGATACATTAATATTACTATTCATGTTTAATTGTAACGGAGGCTGAAACGTACATGGGAGGAGGCTTCATACATTCCTTTAGAGATGGGCTGTGGCTCACTGGTAGAGCATTTGTTTTATATGCAAGAGGTCCTGGCTTCAATCCTTGGTATCTCCACTTAAAAAAAACCCATGTAATAGTAGGTAATGTGAATAGAGCTCTACCTGAGACCCTGGAGACCTGCTGCCAGTCAGAGCAGACAGTACAGATCTTGTCAGCCCAATGGTCTTACTCAGTATGACAGCTTCGTGTATATTGAGGTCTGATTCACACATTTAGCTAGTCTGCACAATATAGTTTTATACACACACACTCTCATATATACTGTTTTTGCAGCTGTTCCTTCAGAGCAGTGCTTTGTGTTACACAAAAGCAAGCAGGGGGAAGGAGGAGTTTGGCATCTAATGCATTTTTCTTCATCAGATATTTCACAAGCCCAAGAAGCCAGCAGGTGAAGCAAGATAATCCATTTGTATGTGTTTGCACGTGCATACCACAAAAAAGATAGAAGGGAAATGCACTAGGCTGGTGAAGGTTTAAACTGTAAATAGAAATGAGAGTAGATGGAAAGGAGGGGGAAACTGTGGTAAAGATGAGATAACACAGTGAAGCAGAGCTGCCTTTTCAACCCAGGTGAAAGATTTTGGGGAAACGCTTTACAAATCTTGGCATATTTATATGACTGAGATCAGTAGTGGTGAATCTCAGTGTGACAGGAAATGGGAGAGCTCTAACTTTATGTTTCAGTGTAAAGACCGGAATTCCAACCTGCAAAACACAGTGTTTGCCCCCCCCCCCCCCCCCCCAAATCACAAGAGCGACTGACAGTGTGAACAGAGCACTGAAATCTCTGGCCATATTTATTTTTACTTAAAATCTACAATCAATATTCCTGTTATTTTCAGTGGTATTTCTTCTTGTCTTCTGTAACTGATGACATACCCACCATTTCCTTCATATGTAAAGGGCAGATGAGTGATTTTTTTTTTAATGTGGAGACTTTGTCTCTCCAAGGTGGCTCTCTGACTCTCTGTATCCCTTTAGATTCCTTCCTAAATATGTTTATTTATTTATTTTAAAAATTCGTATCCTGCCCTTCCTAGGGTTGCCAAGTCCCCCAAGTCTCAGTCACACAAACCAGGTCTACATTGTGCTCTGTGAGATAATCTTGGAGAACAGAGGTCTTATTATTAATAGACCTGTCATTGCACAATATCAGTGACAGAGAAGGATATATTTCCTTCGCCCCACAACCAGCATTTCTTGGGATGGAATGTAGGTGGTAAGACATCTGAGCATCTCCATATCTCCGGCTTCTTCAATTCCATCTAAGGGAATTCTACCCAGTCCCACCGCTATATCTCCCCTGCCCCCCTATTACTAGTATCCCTGATCCTTGCATGGCCTCCCTGTTTGATCCTATCGGCCTAATAGTAGCCCAACTAAGTGTCCAGCAGGAGGGCGGCAGAGTCTTATTACAGAGCCTTAAATATATGGGAGAAACTGACTGTGCTGTGCCTTATTAATGTTGGTCCTCTAGCCAAGCTAAGCCACTCAAATGTCTGCTTGGAGCAGCATAATGATAAAGGGCACAAATACACTGCACGGCCTTGACTCCCTCCTGGTTGGTTTGCCAACCTCTGGGTGGTACCTAGAGATCTCCCACTATTACAATTGATCTCTACATTACCAAGATCAGTTCCTGTTGAGAAAATGGCTGCTTTTGAGAGTTGCCTTTATGGCATTATACCTGCTGAGGTCTTTCCCCTCTCCAAATTCCACCCACCCCAGGCTCCACCTCCAAAATCTGGTATTTCCTAACCCAGAGCTGGCAATCCTACTTCCTGGCCAGCAGCATTGTGGGTAGGATCAACAGCCCTCTGTTAGAGGCAGGCAATACCCTGCCCCAGCTTCTCTTTTCCACCATTGGTCTGAGCAGGGGCAGGAGAAAAATTTTAAAATGGCTTCAGACAAGTGGCGTGATGTCACTTCTGGGGAAAACCCAGAACTGACACTGGTCCTTTCTAGGGATTACCAAAATCTCTATAGTTTTACCATACAGTTTCTGGTGATTCCTAGAAAGGCTTGACATCACTTCCAGGTTAACCCTAAGTGAGGGAGTGATGGGCTTCCTCCTGACCTTCTCCCCCCCCTCTATATATACACACATAGTGGTAGCAGTTAATTTACCAGGTCCCCACATTATATATAGGAGACACTAGAGGGGGAAAAACCCTCTAGGATGAGATCCTAAGTCTTGAGAGGCAGGATAGAGCATTTCCCAGTGCTTTATCCTGGTGACTGTATTTGTAATTGATCTTGAAGTAGAGCATCATTTCTTTGTTGACTGTGTACTAGCAGTGCATCTATTTTCTACATCAACACTATTATGTACAACAAATTAGCAGTAAAATGACTTCCTTTATCGTTTACTGGTTTTGAAGATAAGGGATCTCCTATATAATAAAAACAAAATAAGCGCTGCAAATAGATGCACTCAGTAGCACAACAAAAGTGAATTTATATAATGATAAGTGCAATTGACCCACATTATGTTTAATGTGGGTCAATTGCACTTATCATTATATAAAATCTCCTATATAATACCAGCTGTTATCTGATGTGTGCAACAATTATTCTTCAAACAAACAACTGAACTTTCAGAAATGTTAAAAAAGAATGTCTCAATAGAAGAAACCAGAGCTGAAATTTAGAAGTGTGGTTACGGTAAGAGAGATTGTATTGAAGGCAAATGATCCAGGATAAGAAAGGAACCAAAATATCAACTGAAAGCCTGTAATTGAATGGTGGGAACAGATGAAACAGAGGCAAGAAAATGAAGATAGTTGTCAGAACGAAAGGCTGCACTAACCCTAAATAGGATGTGATACTACAAATTAATGAAGGAAGGTCATAAATTCCTTTATGCAGAAAAGCTGCCCTGAGCTCCTGGGAGTTAGGGCATTATATAAATAAACAGAGATAAAAAGAAAAACAACAATACACACATTGGCTTTAGTTAATTTGGAAAATGTACAGTAAGGCACCGGGAGATCATCTGTCTTGTCTCAGGGCCTGTTTTAATTGTTCCTGGCATCCAAGTCTGTTATAATGTCTATATGACTTGTCCAGATTCCCATGTGTTTATGTCCTGTTTATGTCATTTTTAATCACTAGCTTTGAGGTGAAAGGATTGATTATTTATTTATTGACTGGTATGGGCATTTATAAGCTGCTTTTTGCCCCCAAGTGGTTTATGGACGTTTCCAAAATACAAAACAAGCAAGTTAATACAGTTTAAACAAACAAAACACACACAGGCATATCCTGGGCAGGTCCTGATTCACTGGACTAGTTAACAGAATCTCCAGTCTTTGAGCCATTGCTTAAGAGCCAAGGGCTATGACTCCTTTGTCCTTGCACCTCTGGCTACATCCAGGCTAAGCACCTGCAAGGAGGAGAAAATAAACAGTATGATCCTCAGAAGAGTTACTCCAACCTAAGCCAATTGGCTTCAGTGGGCCTAAACTAGAGTGATTCTACATAGGACAAGAAGAAGAAGAAGAAGAGAAGTAGAGATTGGATTTATATCCTTCACTCACTTGGAGTCTCAGAGCAGCTTACAAACTCCTTTCCCTTCCCCTCCACACAACAGACACCCTGTGAGGTAGGTGGGGCTGAGAGAGCTATGAGGGAACTGTCCTTGAAAGAACAGCTGGTACAGAGCTATGGCTTGCCCAAGGTCATCCAGCAGGTGCAAGTGGAGGAGTGGGGAATCAAACCTGGTTCTCCCAGATTAAAGTCTGCACACTTAACCACTACACCAAACTGGCTCTGCACTGTCTCAGCTCAGTCAGCTCAGATGGCATTCAATTGCCAGAAGACTCTTCTTGGCTTCTTCCAGAGTTGCCAGATCCCTTTTGGATGTGGGGGAACCCACGCTTTTGCGAGGTGCTTCCTCGCTGCCAGCCAGCTGGCCAGTGAGGGTGGGAAATCCCACCCCCAACTGGCCCAAAAGGTGACGTGATAATGTCACCCGTAAGTGACATCATCATGTTGCTGATGTTGCATGCCGATGCTCCTGTTTTTGGGCACAACTCTGTGGTAAAATCAGTTACAAACCATAGGGTTTTTCCCAAAAACTAGTGCGTCACCTCCAACATTGGTGACATGATGATATCACTTCTGGGTGACATCATTGTGCCACACGTGCAAAGTGCACACAGCAGAAGACTCTCAGAGAGGACCCAGGATCCCCCCACCAGCTGCTAGGCAGGACCTGGCAACCCTAGCTTCTTCCCTGCTTCCAGAAATGCCTCTGGCCATGTCTAGGCTAACCCCCTGCAAGAAGAGAAGGGAACAGTCAGCTCAGGTGGTATTCAGCTGCTGCTAGCATGCTATCAGGCATATAGGCTAGGATTGGGGATGCAGAGACTGTGCTTCTTCAGAAAAAGGGCACTCCTATGCTAAACAGATTGTCTACCAACTCCCAAACTGCAAAGCTCACCAACATATCTGATTTTATTGGACTGAACTTCATTTTATTGGTTCTCTCCAACTCATTACTGAATCTAGAAACCAGATTGCTGACTTGTGTGTGTTCTGAGGAGTATATTTTGCAAGTTTTGCTAGAGCTACACTGGCTGCCAGTTAGCTTTCAGAGCCAGGTCAAAGTGCTGGCCGTTAACTTTAAATCCTTAAATAGCCTGGGACTGGGATATGTGAAAGTTTACTGCCTTTCCAAATGAGCTTGCCCATCAACTGAGGTCTTATTTCATGTGTCCCCTCTGTCAGAGGTGAAGTGAGTGGCCATTAATAATAGGGTCTTCTCAGTGGTAGCACCAAAACTCTGGAACTCTTTCCCCATTGCAGTTCTGCTGATGCCAAGCTTCAAATGAAGACTCTTCTCTTTACTCTGACATTTATATTTTTTAAATTCATCATTGAGTACTATGATTTATTGCTGCAACTGGATAGCTTTATTTTTTTGCTGTTTCTGTTTTTATGGGTTTTATTGCTATACTAGCTTTTACTGGTGTTTAGATTAGATTTTTCAGGCTGCTGCTTTAGTGTTTTGCCATGCCATCTCAAGCAGAGTTACACCCTTTTAAGTCCATTGAGGAGGCACTATTAGTATTTGAGATTTATTATGCTGCAAATCTTGATTTATTACTGTTTCTATACTGGGAGTGATATGCCAAGAATATATTAACTGATGCACTGTGAACATGATCCATGATTCTTTTAAATAAATATTTTACTATTGGACAATTGCAACGATAAATTGTCTGGAATGATGTTCCATAGAGCACATGGAGCTCCTGTGCATGAAGGTTGCCCTGCCTCTGCAGATGGAACAGATGTATGGTTGCTTCCGACAGTACTCAGCCACATGTGTGGTGGGGAGAGTAAAAGTGAGTCTTACAGTCCATATACCTGACATGCACTCATGCCACTAACCGCCCATGTGGTAGGTTAAAATCTTGAATGGGTCCAGTTCTTATAAGTGTAGGTTCATATTGTGGAGTTGATCTCTCCTAAGTGTGAATCAATTGCACAAGCTGAACCTGTGTACATAAGGCCCCATCTGGACATTAAAGCACCCTGTGGCTGAGTGGTAGAGGCAGGGCTGGCACACTGGTTGGGTGTGGAGGCAAGGCATCCACTGTTTTTTCCTTTCACCTGGGTTTATCATTTGCAAGTGGACTCATGCCTCTGACTCGTGCCTTTGGGCCACATTACACTACACGGAATTTTGGGGCTGCAAACCCCCCCACATTCAGCTGTAAAGTTTCTCATTATATAAAAGGAGAAGAAATACAAGACAGGTTAATTTCTCTCAAGCATCCCCCCATCCCGGCAATGACTGTCACAAGCAACCAGTACTTAACATGGTTATACAAATGCTTCTAGCCAGCAGAGAACAGTTAAAGGGCCATCTCACATCCTGGCAGTAATGTGACACCCAGGGGGAAAGATACATGGGGTACCAAATGCTAGATTGTGTCTCTTCCTGAAAATAATAGGAAGGAAAGACCCAAGGGGGGAGGGAACAAAGGAGATAAATTCCCTTGGCATGAGGGGAACAAGGTCCATTTTGGCTGATTCCTTCTGGGGATAATTTGCAGAAAGGAGCTGTCACTCTTGGGTTCCATCTTGATGGCTGCCATTACCACATGGAGCTAATGAATGGCAGGCAGCCTGGACAAAGCCTCAGAGTAGTGGATGACTGATAGAATGCTGTAATTGTAAGAGTAAATAGCCTGTTCTAGAATAACAACAGGTAGGGTATGTCTAGAGGAAAGAGAGAGGACTGCGTGCATGCATATTTACTTCATATCCTTGCACGATCCATTACTGTGCAGGGTATGTGTATGGACATTTTCTTTTTAATGAATTTCTTATTGCTTTGAATGTTGGAAGTTTGCTCTGTGTAACCATGGTAAGTCCTATAGAAACACATTACTAATAAGATGCTAGGGGAAGAGAGAGGGTTAATCAATAGAGCATTAAATCCTTGAAGTGCGCAAGTTCACCCTGAGGTAGCTAATCAGAGCAAGAGGGAGATGTAGGTGGGCACTAGGTGGAGCCTGTAAACAGTGAGATGGATGGAGTGGTAAAAGTCCAGCCCTCTTAATGGAAGATACTCTAAATGACAAGCTGATGCAGCATAGATACTCAGAAAAAACTGTAGAACCCCTTTGGGAGCCAGGCCTGTAGCCACAGTGGGGGAATTTAGGGGCGGTGCCCCCTCACCCATGGCCCACGCCCCACAACATCCACTGCCCCGGCAGGTACAATTAATACTTGGCAAGGATACACTCTCTACTACAGTAGCAGGTGGGCGAGGCCTGCTGCTACTGTAGCACAGAGCATATACTTGCCAAGTATTAATCACACTGGCCAGCCGGCTCTCCTTCTCCTGTACCTGCCAAGTGCGACCACCAGGTAAGGAAAGACCCTTCTCTCCTTTTCCTGCCTGCTGATGGGATCTCTCTCTCTCTCTCTCTCTCTCCTGCTTTCCCCTCCCTTGCCCCCAAGATTTCCCAGCATCCCACCACTCAAAATTTTCTGGCTACACCCCTGTTGGGAGCCAGGTGGGCTTGGGAGAGTGGTGTGTCATAGGGCAAAGACTCATGGTGGCTGCTGAGTGTCTTGACCTCTCAGAGGACTCAAAGGAACCCAAATGGAATGGTGCTCAAGAGTCAGGGGGACAATTCTGCAATTGCCTGTGCTTGATTAATTGGGCAACAGGAGAAAAAAATGTGTGGGGTATTACATTACAGCATCCATGATGCTCTAGGAATTTCCCCTAACCTGTCATTTTTACCATAGAGTTTGGGGGAAATCCTACAGCATTACTGGGCTGTGGCATCAGCATCTGTGACACTCCCCCCCCCCCCCCAGGTTCCATCCTCACAAAACTCCTGGGATTGGCAAACCTTTTTCCACCCCTCATCATGTATTCCACCAAGCATAATCCAAACTGGTCTCTTATGTGTGTGTCCCTCAGCATGCATAATTCTGCCCCCTTCCTTGCAGTGAATTGTGTAGTCTACATGTGTTCTTGCATGAACGCTGGTGTGCACATTAAAGCTCCCATGTCTGCACTGCAGCAAATTGTTTGATTGCCATGCCAGCGTGGAACTTTTTTTTTATTTTGAAAATTGATGGGTCTTCCAAATAATGCCTCTAGGATTAGGATGTAACAAAGTCTGCGGTGCAGATTTCGTGTCCTGAATTTCAAGTGAGACAGATAAAAATGCCCATTTTCAGATTTGTCTGGTAAACGGAGCATGTAGGATTATGTGTATCAAATTTCAGCTGTCTTGTTGAAATATGTTGAGTCTGATGCTTCCGTCAGTAAACAATTGTTTATAATTTCTCAAATTCAGCTAGGATTCTCACTGAATACCATAAAAACTATGGATGGTCGTTGCGGGGGGACCTCTCTGTTTTCTTTCCCACATGAACAGAAATGCAGTCTGAGTAGGTAGTTCAAAAACAAACTCACTGGGAACTGGAAGCTCCTTGGAAAGGTTAGGTGGGTCAGGGAGGGAAATATATTGATTATTTCACTAACCCTTTGAAAGCTAAGTGAATAGCTAAGCTCTTGCTTTATTTTTACTGCTTGCTCAGTACAAAAAATGGACAGTTTGCATCAGGACACACACACACTTGCCCCTTCTACAGCTTCAATAAATCAAATGTTTTCTGAGTTTCCATATTTGTTGCAAATTTTGCTTGGCTGATCACAGAAACCTTTAGGGATCTAAGGTTATGAGAATGTTTTGGTCTCAAAAGTCAGGGAGTTTAGCATTACATCAGATAACACCTTCAGGAACAAGCTGGAAAAGAGAATAAGATGAGGTGCAATATTCTGTGGGTGCTCTTTGATCTGAATAAGGAGGAAAAAAGAGAGGACAGCACTAGAAGGGGGGGGGGGGAAGTGTTCTTTAAACCTGTTTTAAATGTCCAAGGTTTTTGTTTGTTTGTTTGCTTGCTTGCTTAAAGCAAAATGTTTTGTAGGTTGTGTATTTCTGTCCCAGTAATTTCAGTGGCACACACATAGAGTTTGAAAACTTCAATTTAAATTCATTTGTAATGATCTCTATGTGTTCCTTGAATCTGCAATATCATTTTCATACATTTTAAGATATTGTAATATAGCACAGCCTAAAGGGCCGCACATAAATGAATAAGGGCATTATCCACTTTTTAATATGTTAGGCTCTTCCACCAATTTTTTTTAGCTCCCCTAGCAATTTTATTTCCATACATCTTAACAGTTTAATACTTTCCCCTTTCACTATGACCAAAGAGCACAGGAATGTGTTCTCTCTCTCTCTCTCTGATATTTGCAAAGGTCTGTACTTCCCGATTTCTTCCTCTATGGGAGGAAAGCTCATTGCTAGAGTGCAAGATCCCACATATATTATCAAACAAAATTGGCCCTGACCGTTTTTTGTATTCTAAATGATGGAAATAACCACAAAATCTTGGCACTCCTGGGTACTGTGGAGAAGTTAGTTAACTTTAAACCCTGGATTTATGGTCTTAAGGGTATGTGTGTGTGTCTGTGTGTGTTAAGTGCTGTCAAGTGGCTTTGGACCCATGGCAACCCTATGAACTAATGACCTCCAAAATGTCCTCTTGTTAACAGCCTTGCTCAGGTCTTGCAAACTGAGGGCTGTGGCTACCTGTATAGAGTCAATCCATCTCTTCCTCTTTTAGCATCATTGTCTTTTTCAGTGACTCGTCTTCTCATAATTTGGGGATAGGTGGACTTTAGATGGCAATGCATTCTTCAAAAACAAAGCACACATTGGAATTCAACAATCTTGTCTCATCGCATCCCACTATCTCCATAGATAAACACAAATGGTCCAATCTGATCCTATGCATATTTACTCAGAAGCAAGCCATGCTGTGCTCAACAGGGCTTGCTAGCTGCTGCCTGCATTTCCCCCCCTGCTGACCTGATGAGTTGGGTAGGGATGGGCATGAACTGGGAAAATGCAGTCCGGTTCATGGTTTGCGGCATGCCTAGTTTGCAGACCATGAACTGTCATGAACTTTTAGGCACTTAACAAACTGGTTCAGTTTGTGAGGTTCATGATGTGGCAGTACACACCCCTCTGGCATGCTAGAGACAAAAAACTCACATGGGATCTCTGGCTGACTCCCCTCTACCTGCCCTCCAAGTTTGGTGAGGATTGGATCCATGAGTTCCAATTTATGGCTCCTCCAAAGAAGGTGCCCCCAGGAAAGTGCTTTCTGGGAAATGACAGGTGCAGGTTTAGGAGGTTCAGGAATGTATGGAATGGACTGTGGGGAAGCTAGAGACACCAGACTCACAGACCTCCCCCTGATATTCCTCTCCATGCCCTCCAAGTTATGTGCAGATTGGATTTAGGGGGTCCGAGTTGTGCCCCCCCCCCAAAGAAGAAGCCCCCAGGAAAGTTCTTTTGGGGAAAATATCAGACGCAGGGAACCTGTTGCTTTGAAGTTTGATAAACATTTTGATCTAGTGGAGACAATCTCTCTGTAAATGTATCTATTTAGGAACTGGAACAAACAGCTTGAAATTTCATGCTGGTTGATGTGCCATGAACTTCAGTTCGTGGACCATGAACCTGCCAAAATTTGTCACTTTAGCCCATGAGCCAGTTTGTGCCCATCCCTAGAGCTGGGGTCCTGGACCTCTGTCCTAATGGCCCCACTGCTTGAGAATGATATTCTTCCCATCTTTAGGGTGCTTTCACACATGCTGAATAATGCATTTACAATTCACTTCAATGCATTTTGCAACTGAATTGTACTGTGTGAAGGACAAAATCCACTTGCAAACGATCGCTGGATTGAAAGTGCATTATTCGGCATCTGTGAAAGCTCCTGTGTTTGGGTCTATGGTTTATTGAAGTAAGGTGTGACCACAGTCTTCTGATTCTTTTGTTTGTCCCTTCTTCATCTCTATCTAGCCCCCAGCCACAATATCACTGGATTTGCAAATCATCTGCTTCTTCTGCTGCAGGAATATTTGCCTTCCCCCCAGGCCTTTCCCTTTATAACTTTCCAAGTTTCTTTCCCCATGTTTGATGCTCTGAAATCGAAGAAGCTGGTTGCTTCCATTGGCTGCTGGTACCAAAAAGGGCTTCTTTAGGCAGCAACCAAGAAAGCCTAATCATGAGGTCGGCACAGCTGTCCTACCACTGCCTCATCCCTCTGCTGCCCACTGTGGAACAATGTGCCTCCCTGTCTTCCCCTCCCACTGAAGAATTCCCATGACAGGGAGTGTGTGTGTGTGGGGGGGAGAGGCATTCAACTCAGAACCAGGCAACAGAGCAGCTCCTAGTGGCTGGTTGACTTGTGGTGAGATATTTAGAAAAAACCTGCCTTCATTCAAGGTATAAACAAAACTTCCATTGTCTGTATGGCTATTAGAAAACAAAGAGGTGGTGGAGAGAGCATGTCCCTTTCTCCCAGTGCTTGGCATCTGGCTACAGCCTTCTGGGCTCTATTGTGTTCCTGCCATTAGGAGTGGATGGCATAAACCTCCTCTCGCCTTTTCATTATGGAGGGCAGCAGGAGGAATCGTGCTTTTCCTCCCAGCACACTCATTTTGGAGGAGGATAGTGTGTCATAACCCCCTATTACAATAGCCGGGGGACACTATGGGGTTCCCTAGCAACTGTATGGGAAATAAATTGCTCCTATGCCTGTTGAGTGGTTGCTAGTGAGCCTCTGATAGTTTCCAATTTGCTCAACATTGTTTGCTGCCCTCTGTTCCTGCAGTAAGAATGGCTGCTTCAAATTTTTCTGAGCTCCCCCTTTTTTCCCTATAGAAGGTAGGAAAACCAATAGGAATAATTTGAAATAGACACATAGTTTCTAGATTCGTATCAAGGTTTTACTTTTTAAAAAAACACCAAATTTTTAACAGGAAGACATTAAGTGGTTCTTTATATCAGCCGTATGCCATGAGAACATCAGAGGGAAAAAGAACAGATATGAAACATAAAAATGGATGTTAACTTGCTGGCTAGGCCACGTCCTATTCCCCCCCACGTATTATTGAACAGTGAAACTGTGCTTCAAAGAGTACCCTTGAGTATGAATATTCTTTCACTATTGCAGATGTATTCAGCTCCATCGTATCTCCATCATATCATTCAAAACTGCTAGCAGAAGGCCCTGTTTTCAAGAAGGCTGTTTGGCACTGCATTCCACATGAGTATGGCGGGTGGTGGGGCAGTACACCTCTGCATGGTATGGTACATGTGATGTTACTCACAAGTGTAAATGAGTCCGTGTAATACCTGTTCCATCATTTCTGTAAGAATTGAAGTGACTTTGTTGTTGTTTAGATGATGGCAAATGTCAACTACTAGTTGAGAAACAGCGTTCTGCCAGGCTTGAGACACTGTAATACATACATTTAAACAGCTAAAGTCAATAACAGCCATAATAAAACCAGAATTAAGAAACCTAACTTTCTTATTCTTTCTTTTATCCTCTGTCCCAGTGGTTCTTAACCTTTCTAAACCCAGCACCAACTAAGCTGCCAGCATATAACATCAGAGCCACACAGAAAGAGGAGGAGCCAGAGTGGTGCTTGTAGGCACCATGGCACCCACTGACACTTTTCCTGGCACCCAAATGTTTTTAGAAAGTGGGACTTCTGCCTAGCAAGGATTCTGACTGGCCACTGTAGATACGGATGGTTTTGCAGAGTCTGAAAAATGTTGCTGTGACATGATCAAGGTTTACAAGATTACGCATGGGATAGAGCAGATAGAGAAAGAAGTACTTTCCCCCCTTTCTCACAATACAAGAACTTTTGGGCACTCAATGAAATTGCTGAGCAGTCAGGTTAGAACGGATAAAAGGAAGTTCTTCTTCACCCAAAGGGTGATAAACACATGGAATTCACTGCCACAGGCGGTGGTGGCAGCGGCTACAAGCATAGATGGCATCAAGAGGGAATTAGATAAACATATGGAGCAGAAGTCCATCAGTGGCTATTAGCCATAAGGCATAGATAGGAACTCTCGGTCTGGGGCAAGTGATGCACTGTATTCTTGGTGCTTGGGGGGCAACAGTGAGAGGGCTTCTAGTTTCCTGGCCCCACTGCTGGACCTCCTGAGGGCACCTGGTGTTTTTGGCCACTGTATGACAGAGTGTTGGACTGGATGGGCCATTGGCCTGATCCAACATTGGCTTCTCTTATGTTCTTATGCCACCACAGCACAAGGATCTTTACTGTGTGATTGAAAGTAAGCTGCGGTGGCCATTTTCTGTGGCTGGCTGGCTTTGCCTACTGTGGCAGCCATTCCAACGGTTCCTGCAGCATCAAAAAAATTATGGACCCCTGACATACAGGCTCACAACTCAGCAGATGAGGTTATGCAACTTACCTGAGGGACCTGACCCATGAATAGAAGACTACTGCTCTTTCCTGTGACTCTGTCTCCAATGGGTATTAAGTTCTCCCTTGCGAGTCTTTGAAGCCCAACTCTTCCATGCATCCAAGTGCTGTTTCTCCTTCACCACCACTTATATCTAGTTTCTCTTCTCTGTTCTTCCTCTGCCTCTTCCTAGCTTCCATCACCACTGTCTAATAAAAAGTGGTGTTTTTTTCTTTCAGATCTGTTTGTTTTTAATACTAAAAATGTCTTGGCTCTTTGGGCATGATCCAGAATCCTACCCTGCTTATGATACATTAATTCACTCTGGCTGTCCTGCCGTTGCTTCTGAAGCTGGTGTGTTAGTAAATGGACCATAACTGTTACCATCTTTAAAAACTGAAGCATTTAGGTAACCCAGGGAGAATTAAAAGCTGTAGCCTGGCTTTGGTCACATAATTTAAAAGCAAAAAGGGTATTATACTAGAAAAGTACAATACATTATAATACTTAACAACTGAAAATGAACATAGTCTGCTGCAGCATGGGAAATGAGAGATTATGAACCAAGTTATGTTTTTATATTAGGGATGTGCATTCAGCTGTATTCGAGCTAGGGGTGTGCAAACCCACCCTCCCGGAATTTTTTGGATTTGGGTATATAGAACCTGAAAAATATTGGTATTTCCCGACAGTCCCAAATCCTAATACCAGTATGGTATTCAAATTCGGTAAATATTTGGGACTGCTGATTTTTTTTTAGCTCCATTATACCCTATGCGGACCATAGGGTATAATGGAGAATCGATCTGGAGGTATCTGGGGCTCTGTTTAGGCTGTTTTTTAAATCTGTCTCTCCTCAAAAAACCCTCCAAGTTTCAAAAACATTGGGCCCCAGAAGAAGGTGACCCATCTTCTATTGTTTCCAATGGAGGGGAGAAAAGGCATTTAAAGAGAATGCAGTCCCTTTAAATGCATTTTGCAAGCCACAGCTGAACTCTGAAAGCATTTAAAGGGCTCATGGTCCCTTTAAATGCCTTTTCCCACCTGTGGCTTCTCCTGGAAGGTGTTTAAAGAGACTGAAATCCCTTTAAACATCCTTTAACACCAGCTATCCGGTGGCCTTGAAAAATCCTTAATATGTTCGGGATTTTTTGGGCTCAGCCATATTGAGTAGCTGGATAAATACCCCAGCTGAAAAAAATACCAGAAAAAACATTGGTAAGGTATTTTCCAGGGTTTTTTTTGGCTCGGATAAACTGAATGCACACCTCTAATCTGAGCTGAAAAAATACTAAAAAAATTCCTTATTGGTATTTTTTGGGCATTTTCTCAGCTGAACACAGATAAGAGTGTATTTTTGGCTATCGAATATAGCCATTCCCAGATAATCCTGAAAATATTCAGGAGTTTCTGGGAATGCTGGATAGCCTTAGTTAAAGGGCATTTAAATTCATTTCCCCCTCCACTGGAAATGGAGGAGGATGGGGGTGCTTTCTTTGGGGGCTCACAGAATTGGATCCCTGGTCCAATCTTTTTGAAACTTGGGTTTTTGTTGAGAAGCGGCACCAGCAGCTATGCTGCAAATTTGGTGCCTGTACCTCAAAAAGCTACCCTCAGATGTCTGGATACCCCTGAATTTATACTCCATTATGCCTTATGGGGATATTGACTATAATGGTCCCCATAGAGTATAATGGAGCTGAAAAAAATTGAGATTCCTGAAAAATCCTGAATCGGAATATCACACTGGTATTGCAATTCAGGAATATTGGGAAATGCCAATATTTTTTGGATCCAATACACCTGACCCTGAAAAATCTCCAATTTTTTTTGCACACCCCTACTTCATATACATACATTTATATGGATGCAAGATCCAAGATATATCTACCTTCCCATGCATACATTTAACTTCTAGAGGCTTCTGGAGCAGACTGAAACCTCAGGAACAAGAACTCGACTGTGTGTGTTCATACTCTAAAACATTTCTTAAATGACATTCTCAAACTCTCTCCCAAAGGCAAAAACAAAAACAAACACAGTGAATTATCAGGGACCTGTACCAGAACATAGGGACAGTTCCTGGGAAATAGGAGACTTGGGAACCTGTAGTGAAGCCAGTAGCAGTTGTGCTGATCACACCACAAGTGGATTAGCAACAATCGGAAGTGATTTCATTAGGAAGACAACCCAGTAAGTTAACCAGGACAGGCAAGACCTCCTTCTCTCAGCCTTGCCAGGACAGTCAGCTCTCAGAAGTCATGTCAAATGGCCAATGAGGACTCAAACTCTTGTAGCCTTTGGAGAGAGCTAGCTGGGCTCCACACCAGGGCTTTTTGTTTCTCCATGGAGGAATCCTGAAAGGGGGAATGAGAAGGCATTGCTATAGGAGGCAACAGAGGGAGCAGGACTGACATTCCCATACCTGGGGGACTGCCACCTAACAGGTCCAGTGGGAAAATAGACAGACTAACCCAACCATCCAGGAAGTGATGTAAGCTCCTTCCCATCGAGAGAGGCTTGGGCACCCAACAGGCTTTTAGCCAGGGGCTGAGCTCTGCTTTCTGAGGCCGGGGGGCAAAGGGGACCATAGGGTCACACAGTTCAGGGGATGTCAGTATGCCTTTCCTCATTGACTGGTATCATCTACATTTTAACAAAATACTTATAAGAAGAGGGGTGTTGTTGATTTTTAAGAGTTTGGTCTGGCCTCATACCAGGTTGTATCAAAATCTTCACTGCCTGGATGATCACCCACACAAACAGCCTTAGATAGTCCGGAGACAACCTATAACTTAAACAATTCGGAGAAAGCTGTATTTGTATTTGTTGTATCATTATGTTCTTCCTCCCATGTCAAGTCTTAGGTTGCAAAATCTTCAAAGTATTCCATTCCTTGCAATGACTGAGTGAGCTGATGGCATGAAATAGTTTGTAGTCAACTGACATACTCTTATGGGCAATATTCATGGAAGGAAAAAGAGAGAACTTACTGAGAGGTGAATGTTCTCAAGGCAGTATATTGTTCCAAAGTAGTTTTGTTAAAAGAAATGAATGTGTGCAATTTGCATGTTGGCTCAGCTTTTAAGGTTTTTGAATAGCATTTGTTAAATTGGAAGCGAGAGTCATCCTTTATCTACGCAGACTGGTTAAAAGGCTTGCCAACTGCTGGAATGGAAAAGAATAAATGATAAAATATAGTACAGTAGTTGCTCATCTGTATAAAGCAGAGAACTGGCACTGACTTACACGAACAATCTTTTGTGGTTGGAATGCTGGCTATCATATGGGGCAGAAAAGTCATGTCATCTCTTTGAAATGCAAACACAAAACACAACGGCAGCTGATTGGTATACTTTAGCTGTTACGTTGCTTCTTTTTAAAAAAATTGTTCAGCTCATTATTTCCACAGATAATTTCACCTCACAGGCTTATCATAGCCTACCTCACAGGGTTTTTGTGAAGATAAAATGGGAGGGATGTATAGATGGATGAATGATGGATAAATAAGTGGAACTTTTCCAAATGCAGGACATGTCTCCAAAATGTACTATATAAGGTTCTGTGACCATCTTATATGATGTATTTGTTTGTTTATTTATTTGATTTATACCCTGCCCTCCCCACCAAGGCAAGCTCAGGGCGGCTTACATAAAATGCATATATAAATACAGTTAAAATCCATCATAAAACAATCAAAAACCACACACATCAATTATCCTAAAATCAATTATCCTAAAGTGCTGGAACAGTATTCAGATAAAGTGCAAGAGCAGAAATTTCAAGATTGAGCCATATTCCACAGGTGACAGTCATAATGATGTTCCCACAAGCCTGATAAATAGTGATCGCTGATTGCATTTAAAAAAACATTTAACCTTATTCTTCGAAACAAGATTCTTGTTAAGGGGATAACTTCTGGTCTCTCTTGAACCTTTTTGAAAAAATGTGGAATATGCTGTTTGGTTGCTGTGACTTAAGTGTTGTAGCATACACTTGTCTTGTGTGTGAATCAGTTCCATGTTCAAGTTGCTGCCATGAATTATTGCTGTGGATCATACTTCACCCTCTCCCTAATTTTGGCATGCTTATATGAAGTGATGAGAAAGACAACTAGGTAGGTGTCATTCCCTTCAGCCACGAAAGTGTTAACCTGTTTATTTATGCATGCTGATTCTTAGCTAGTTAGCTTAGAGCCGGTTAGGTGTTAGCAGGGCTTTTTTTGTAGAAAAAGCCCAGCAGGAACTCATTAGCATAACAGGCCACACCCAACAACAGAAACTCATTTGAATATTAGGCCACACCCTCGACAGAGCAGCTCATTAGTATATTAGGCAGGGGGCTGGGAAAACATAGGGCAGGCATGGAAGCTTGCCCCTCTCCCCCCCCCCCCCGGAGTCTCTTCCCCCAGATCGGGGAGGGCAAGAAAGGCATTTTCTACATGCCTGGGTTCCCTGCCTGCCCTTTTCCAGCTGCCACATATCATCTAGAGAAGGGAAGGTAGAGAGAGGCTTTTTCTTGTCAATTTCACTCTCAGTTGACTGGCAGGGAGTGAAAATGACAAGGAAATCCCAAGGGACTCCCCAGAGGGAAAGACTGCATTTAAACATGTGTGTAAGATGGGGGGGCAGTGTGTTTTCCCTCTTGCGTGTAAGATGGGGGGGCAGTGTGCTCTGTAGCCATGCATGCCAGAAGTTTTGATTGTAGGCGTAGCCAACTCAGGAGCCAGCTGGAACTTCGTTCCCGTGCATTCCTGCCCCAAAATAGCCCTGGGTGTTAGGCATGTATTTCCCACCAGAGAAAGGGAGGTATCATTCCTAATGAGATAAGTTTGGAGACTACTATTGACTGATCAGTAATTTGGTTGGGGTGCATGCTGTTTGTGACATACACAAACGGTGGCGGCTTTGGGGTAAGCTTTCTCTCCTTTGTTTCCATACTCAGATCAGATCATGCATGAGTTTTAGCAACCAAACTACTGATGTAGGGCTAGAAAGCTAGTCAGAACTTCGTTGTTTTAATTCCATGTAACTGTTCCCTATTTTCTATAAAAGTTTTCTTAAAGCTGATTACACATGTATGCTGCATTGCTTTTTAATCTGCTAAGTATCCAATAGTACAGTCGCGAGGTAAGCCTGGCAACCTTTGTGGGGAATTATTGGCAATGGGGGAGGCCTACACTAGAGTTTCTCAGCACTGTTGTCAGCAACGTGGGGGTACTCTGGTATCTGGGCAAAACTGTGTGGTAAAAATGTCTTCTACCATGGGGTTTTTGCCCAAATACTAGAGCACCCCCATGTCACCAGCAATGTGATGAGGTCACTTCCATCGTGTGCTGGAAGTGATCTTGCTGTGTTGTTGACAACATTTGCTGGTGTAGGCCTCCTCCACTGCCAGTAATCCCCCTCACTGGCCAGCTGATTGGTGGTGGGGTGGCCCCTGCCCCCACTGAGGGGATGGCAACCCTAGGACAGGGGGACTGGCAGTGCAATCCTATATAGAGTTACTCCATTGTATGCCCACTGATTTCAGTGGCCTTAGACTGTAGAAACTCTGTACAGGATTCCTAAGCAGAGTGATACCCTACTAAGTCCATTGAATTAAATGGATTTAGAAGGGTTTAACTATTTAGGATTGCACTTTTATTCAGTTACTAGTTACTGTTAACAGAATTGGGAAAAAGACCAGTCCCACACATGTAAGGTTGCATTTTATAAAGTTTACAGCAACAACAGCATTGCATGAAGCAAACTGTAGACCTTCCAGTAGGTTACTGACCTTCAGGATGTATCTAAATTACAGACAAAGAAAAAGCACAAGAAGAGGAAGAAATAAAAACAAGAGCGACATTCAATAAACTCTGAACAGGAGAAAGCACAAGTTACAGCTCCCCCTAGAGTATCAGAATTTTCACTGGTCTAGCGGTTCGCACATTATCGCTTCTCCAATAGCTATGTTAAGTAATCCTGTGCTTGAAACTGGCCTTGCATGTGTCTTGCTGAGGAGGTCAGTTGTGCAATACCTAGAGGGCAGTTCTGGCAATGAAATTTCTCTAATTTACTGATAGTGGTAGATGCCAGTTCTTTTTTGGCATGTGAAGGAAATGATTTCTTCCCCTTTCCTGGTCTGAAGAAGCTTTGTCTTTGGTGCATCTGGCCAGCAAAGCATCATGGCAGTATGTCTTTATCATATTCTTTGTGGACAACACTGTTAATGGATGAGGAGCAAATGATGCATAACTTTTCTTGTTTATTGCATATGCATGTAATTGAGGCTTAGTGTAGGAACCTCTGAGAAATCTGCAAGACTGGTAGGGACGGTGATTAAATTTAAAGCCATTTGTCATTAATATTCCTTAAGTACTATGAATAAGAGGATATTTCTAGGCAATTACATCCCCTGCCCTATTAAAATGTACCACAGAGATACTAAACCAATAACAGCTGTAGGTAAACAGTGTTTGTCACACGCTTACAGGAAGAAAATAACAAGGCCATGAAAACTTGCACAGCCCTTAGGACAAATTAATGTGATACTTTGTAATTTGCCTGCCACTCTCAAAAGGAGAACCAAGCATGCAGATAAAGGATTTTGAGATCATAAAATTAGAAGGAGGGTAGAGAGACGGGGCAGAGAAATGGCATGCTTTAATCAAGCAAAACTACCACACTTGGTGAGATGCCTGTTGTGTTCTATAAAACATTCAGCAGGCTGTAATTTAAATCTCGTGTACATTTAAAACTGAGTGCTAGGAAGTGGTTTCTTGCCATTTTTGTGCAAAGTAATATTAACTACAGTGATCACACAGCTTTTAATGATTCTGTGGTTCGTGGACTGTAGGAATGTAGCTACTGATATATGTTGTATTACTGTGCAGTGCATTAAATGAGCACTGTTCCCATAAAGTGCATCACCTGATCACTGTTTTCTTAAAATGCATTCAACGGTTTAGTCTTCTTAAAGTGCATCAGCTGTGACACACAAGTGTGCAGTGTGACCCACCCGAGGAACTGTGGGTCACCACCATTTTGGATTGACTAGTCCAACTAACTGGTGTAGAGCCTTAGTCCCTTTTAAAAGGTTTGGTCAATAGCACAGACTTTAAATTGGAGTGGGTATGCTTGAAAACAGAAGACTAAAATCAGATGGTTTAACCTTGTGCAGAACACCACATCCAGTTAGAACCAGTCAGTGCCATCTGGAGCAGGTACGGTGGGTCTGTCGTCCGTCCGTCCGTCCGTCCGTCCGTCCATCCATCCATCCATCTCTCTCTCTCTGCTCATACAACTATAGCCTTTAGCAGAAAAAAAATAAAAATAAAATAAAATAATGCCTTACTTGATGTTTTTCTGCTGCTGTGTAATTATTGTCCCTAAAATTTTTGCCACAGACAGAGTAACAGAATCATTTGTATCCAATAATAATAATCATGTCACCTGTGCTATCAGGTGCCTCATTAGACCCTTCCATCATTTGGAGTAAAGGAGTAATTAAACTGACCCTCAACTTGTTAAATATAGGACATGTCATAATCATATGCTCAATAGTTTCAACTTTATCAGATGGGCATCTACCTATTCTATCTGTATATGGCACTTTTTTATATCTGCCTTTTTTATATACTTACCTGGCAGGGGAGACACCATGATCACAGTGGGTATGTCGTATTTTTCCTCCTCAACGGATAATGAGGGGCACGTTCCTGCTGTGTGTACCATCACTCACGTAACTCATTTTCCTTCACCTTGTGATAAACAGGGAACAGAGGTAGGGGTGGAGACTTTGTGACAATTCTGTACCCTCAGAGATCAGCTAATCCATTAAAAGTGTGAGCACACAAGCTTCCTTGTACTGAATCAGACCATTGGTCTATCAAGGTCAGTATTGTTCACTCAGAGTGGAAGTGGCTGTCAAGGGTCCAAGGCAGAGGTCACCTACTACTTGATCCTTTTAACTGGAGATGCCAGGGATTGAACCTGGGACCTCCTGCATGCCCCATCATTGAAGATACAGCACTATGCAGTCACAGGACTGCCAAGAGCCACCATGGATCCATCACCCCCCCATATGATCCTGATCCAAACCAAATATCATAACAAAACAAATCACAGCTACTACCACACATCTATAATAATAAAAGAATCCACATGTCCATCTGTCTGTCCATTTGTGGCAGGAATAATTTATCATAAAATAAAACTAGAAATCTTAAAATGAGATGATTGTGGGAGTTCCACACCAAAAAATGAAAGGAATTGGAATATCCTGGCCCAGGTAATCTCCAGACCACCCCTGTGCTATTTGCAATAGAAGCTAAGCTAAGTTCTAAGTTCTGTTCCTCATTTATTACAACTAAAGTAGATTAACACTCTATTACCATGCGTGTAAAGGGTGGAGGAGGGGGGAAGAATCCTTTTACGACTTTGATAGATTATGGGGAAATATTAACTCCCCCCTTCGGTCCATAATATTAACAAAGGTTTGCTGCTGTAGTACTATTAAATAGGTTCTAAGTTGCCAACCAGGATGGATGGAGAAGGAGTTGCAACTAAGACTGAAAAATGGGAGGGAGGAAGAGAAAAATTAGAAGTGGGTATAGAAGAATGACAGATCATGAAAGGAAGCAAGCAAAAGGAAGGAGGAGAATAGCATGAAAAAGAGTTGTGGAAATTAGGGAAATGACCACAAAGGTGGTTTTTTTTAAAAAAAAACTTGCTACCACACACTAACAGGACTGCCCCTTTGCAAGACTGGCTGTGAGGTGAGGGAAGAGAGTAACCATGGACTGCTTGAGATAACGACCTTATTAGGAGGCTGCGTCCTGGCAATGACTGTAGCTTGTCCTGGCTGGTCTTGCCTTGCTCCACTGCTATCTTGGCCGATGGATTTAGCGGGATCTGATTAGCAAGAGTTTCCCTCAGCCTACTAGTAAACATTGCAGAAAGGCTGAGCCGTCAGAGTTGAAATAAATCCTCTTAACTATAATCTGCCTTCCACATGCCCCTAGTGGCTGCAGTACAGAACTGCAAAGTAAATGCATTCTATAACTGTGGCATGATTCTGGCTTCCAGGGTCTCCAGCTGGCTTGGGACCCCAGAATTTTGTCCCTCCCTAGTTCCTCCACTTGGGAGCCCTGTGCAATCACTTGTATATCTCTGTCACACTCTCCTCAACTTCATTTCCTAGCCCATGGTTTTGGAACATATGAACATAAGAAGCTGTCTTATACTGAGTTATACCATTAGTCCGTCTAACACAATATTTTCTACTCTGACTGGCAGAGCCTCTCCAGAGAAGGACCTATAAAGCGTGGAAATCATGTGCTGTTCCACCAAGTTATGAGTCATCTCCAGGTTATTTTGTGAATACTGGGCAGTTCTAGATTGAATTACTGATTGGAGTATCAGTGAATAAATAATGGCAAATCTTTAAATCAGCCTAAAATATTAAGATACAGTACTCCTACCCACTAAATGCTTGCTCAGATAAATAACATCTTTGTATTTATAGCTGACCTATTGATCTCCACCCGCAGCTCATTCAACACAAAAAATGATTTCAGACTACATTGCACTACATTCATATGCAAAGATTAATGGTAGAAGGTAATACTAGGACATCTCTATCCTGTCTGCACTGGGCAGCCACTGAGAATTTATCAGGAAAGTTGAGGTAACATGCGCAATAATCATAAATTGGATGCATTCTAGTAACTAATTGCATCTAGAGTTTCACTGGAGGGGCAACTGACTGATTGAAACTTCTGCTTCATTCTCTAATTAATGTAACTAGTAATTTGTTTTAAGTTATTGATTGACACAGATACCAAGAAGTTCAGCCTATTTATGGAAAGAGAAGAAGCAAAGTTCCAAATGACTTATTACTGCAGTGAGTTGGGACTGCCTATGAGAAGGGCTCTGAAACTTTTAACGGGTTCACCACATGGCAGACAGGTTATTAATTGGGATATTAGTCCTGAAAGATAAGTTGCCTTCCAGTTATTTGCTAGGTGCAATTCAAAGTCATTCAAGATGCTTTTACAGCTTGTCGTTCCATGCAGTGTCCTTTATCATGGGAGGCCAGCAAATGCTTATTAGGAGAGTATCAGGAAAGAGGTTTCAAATGCACTTTTTATAGTGGACAACCGAGGGTTGTGGTCGGAGGTCCTCCTATGAGATTCCTCACTTAGGGTTTTTTGGCCCGTTAAAAAGAAGAGAGGCAACATTCTAATGTTATCTGCTTTGCCTCAGAAAGACTATGACACATTGTAACTTCATGCAAAGTTATAATTAAACATTTTCTAGTGTAGTGTAATACAAAGGTGAAAAGCATGTTTTGTAGTGGCTCTGTTTTAAGTAACCCAAACAATTTTACCTCATGACTGACATGTCTTTTACAATGACTATGGGGACAATGACACATAACTACATTAAAATAGCATGCCATATAATTTTAGTAACTAATATGGCTTGACTGATTATTGTGTCCTTAGTTCAATAATTTTTAATCATGTTATCGAACAGCCACGTTTGTTCACTAAAGGACTTGTAAGATTAATAATCATCAAGGGAACTCTATAATCCTATTATAGTTTTCCTCACTGTTGGGCAAAGGCATGAAATAAATGCTCAGAGAAAACCTAGAAATCTGACAGTGCAACCCGAAACTTAGTGGACCTAAAAGGGTGTAACTCTGCTCACAATCGCACTGTGATTCTACTTTAATGGACTGGCACAACTCTGGCTTGGCGAATGCCAAATAAGACATTGAGTTGTTAGGCCATCTTGTGTTCAGCAGAAGCCTTGAATTTTGGAAACCTGATCATATGAATCCATCTTTTGTTGGAAAGTTGAGAACTGAAGGGTCCAACATTCTCCAAAATATTTTCAAAATTGTCCTCATTATAGCAAAAATGGATTTCATCCAATATAGGGAGTGTATGTATCTAACCTAAATTTGAGCATGGAATTTGCAAAAAAAGTAAGGTAAAAGTAAAGGTTTCCCTTGCTCAAAAGCCAGTTGAATACGACTCTAGGGATGCAGTGCTCATCTCCGTTTCCAAGCTGAAGAGCCAGCACTCTCCAGAGCACTCCGAAGAGCACAGCACTCTCTTCAGTTCTCCATGGTCATGTGGCTGGCATGACTAGACACCAAGGCGCATGGAATGCTGTTACCTTCCCACCAAAATGGTACCTATTTATCTACTTGCAATTTCTTGCTTTCGAACTGCTAGGTTGGCAGGAGCTGGGGCCAGAGATGGGAGCTCACTCCATCATGCAGCACTCGGGTCTCAAACTGCTGAGATACTGACCAAAGTACATTGCCCTAAATCAGGGGTGGGCAATTGTTTTGGCTCGGGGGCCACTTTGTGGGAGCAGAGGTTAGCGGAGGGCCGCACCTTTTAAAAAGGTTGCATTCATTCGTTAACTTTGCATTTCAGAAAAGGTATAAATGGTATCATAAAAATCAATAAATATAAATTAAATAAAATAGTGGTAGTTTTATTCAATTTATTTATTGTGCTAATTTCATATCACCTATAGCTGCAAGCACATTTAATTTTAGAATCAGTTTAATGAGACAAATGTACCCTATCACACTTTTCTGCAATTTTTTTGAAATCAGGAGTGAGATTGCCTGTTGAGATTCTCATCACAGCCTGCAAGTTAATGTCTGTCAAAGAGCATCTATATTTACTCTTGTTAATCTTCATGTCTTGGCGGGCCGCAAAAACTCTGTGGCGGGCCGCATGTGGCCCGCGGGCCGCCATTTGCCCACCCCTGCCCTAAATACAAACAGGTACTCTAAATAGCAAAAACATGGAAGAGTGGTAATCTTGATCTCTTCCTAAAATGGCCATATTTGTTGGTGAAGAAACTCCATTAAGAAATAGAACATACATAAATTGTTACTGCTCAGCTCATAGTTTTAATTCATTATGCTATAAAATCCACAGTCCCAACATTAGAAAGCAATATACCCACTAGTTTATCCAAGGACATCTGGCCATAGCCTTGAGAAGATAATCATTCAGAACAGCAGATAGTTTCTTTGCTGTATTTATAGCTGACTGAGAAGCAAGCTGGACATTAAATGAAGTTCTCCAGGAGAGTGCTAATTCCATAAAAGATTATTTCTTGAATATGGGTCAATACATTTTGGTTTTGGTTTCTGGAATCTTACAGTTTCCCACTCTGGTGTTAAAAAGTCCTATGTTCTAAATGACAGTTATCTAAGAACTTACATCCCTTTATTTTTATATAGAAAATTTCTATGCTGTCTCTCCAGGAACCTGCCCAAGGCACAAAATAAAAACAATTAAAAAAAATAATTGAAATTCCGGCTTAGCATAAATACATAGACCATAAGAACAGACCACTGACAGCTTAAAAGAACAATTTCTAGATTAAAATGGTGTTAAAACTCCTTAATTAAAAGCTTGAGTGAACAGAAATGTTTTGGCCTGGCATCTAAAAGAAACCTAGGCACCAGGCAAGCCTCAGGGGAAGGGGCATTCCATAAGTGAAGTACTACTACCAAAAAGGCCCTGTCTCTCATTGCCAGCCACCTCACCTCTGAAGGTGGGAGCACATAAAGCAGGGCTTGTGACACACTTTGTAACTGGTGGGGTGGACAATATGGGAAGAGGTGGTCCTTCAGGTACCCTGCTTCCAAGCCATTTAGGGCTTTAAAGGCAAAACCCAGCATTTTGGATTGTCACTGGAAACAAATGGGCAGCCAGGGCAGATCTTTCAGCACAGAAGTGATACACTCCCTGACCCTGCCCTCATCAATAGCCTGGCTGGTGCATTTTGGATGAGCTGGAGTTTCCAGACTTTTTTCAAAGGCAGCCCCAGGTGAAGCACATTACCGTACACTGACTTGGATATAATCAGAGCATGGATCGCTGTGGCTAGGCCATGTTGTTCAAGGAATGGCAGTAGCTGGCATATCAGCCAAAGCTGTTAAATAAGGCACGACTTGCCACAGAGGGGACCTGGGCCTCCAACTGTAGACCAGGATGCAGCAGTGCCCCCAGGCAATGAACCTGTTCCGTCAGGGAGAGTGCAGTCCCCTCCAGGACAGACTGACTAATCAGTCCTGGACCAGCTTTGTCACTGACCAGCAGCATCTCAGTCATGTCTGGACTGAACCTCAGTTTACTGGCCTTCGTCCATCCCATTACCTTCTCCAGGCACCTGTTGAAGACCCACTGACTCAGCTGTTAAGGGAAAGTAGAGCTGAGTGTCATCAGGACATTTTTCCTCATTTCATTTGGCATTCCCTCAATGATCTCTCTCTCTTCACCAATATTTTAATAGCTGTTTTTATGTTTTTAATGTATTTTTAATTGCTTTAGTGATGGGCATGGGGGGTCCGATTTTAATGGTATTAAAATGTGATTTTTTTATCATGTATGTTTTAAATTGTTGATGACAACAAATTGCTTTTTCTAGGGCTGAGTTTCTAAAAATCACAGCATCCTTCTGAAAAGAAACTAGTGTCACCCCGAGTTTAGTAGAAAAGAGTAAGAGACTAGTAGCACCTTAAAGACTAACAGAATTTGTGGTAGGGTATGAGCTTATGTGAGACACTGCACACTTCTTCAGATAGCCTGAGTTTGTGTAACTGAATGCAGCATAGGACTTTATAGGAGTGATTTCAGTTGTCTGTGGAAAAACAATAGGGTTGCCAGGTCCCCTCATCACTCCGTAGGGGGGATTTGGGGGGCATTCTGGGTGTAGGTGGGGATGCCCCCAAGCCCTGCCCCCAAGCCCCACCTCCAAGCCATGGCCACCCATGACCACTGCTCTCCCTCCCCTCATGCAGAGATTTAAAGGGTTTCACCTGGAGGGGAGCACGTGGCCTGCCGATCAGCTTACAGGGAGAGGGGCTGTCACTGGCTGCAGATTTGGTCACAACAAAACCCTTTAAAGGGTCCTTTTTTGAGTGGGGTGGGGGCCGTGGCACACACAGGGCTGATTTCCCAGCAGTAATTTGCTGGTTGGGATTCAGGCCTGTGTTGCCACCCAGATTGCTGTGAGCCCCTTTAAAGGGTCTTTTTGCGAGTGGAACTGCAGCCGGCGACAGCCCCTCTCCTTCCCTGCTGAAAGATTTAAAGGGCCCTCTCCTTCCCTGCTGGAAGATTTAAAGGACTGAAAGATTTAAAGGGCCCTCCCGCAGATCAGCTGAAGCTCTTTAAATCTCTGGAGGAGGGGAGGGAGAGGGGTGGCTGTAGGTGGCCACTCTTGGAGGCAGGGCTTGGGGGTGGGGCTTGACAGCAGGGCTTCCCCTGCTGGCCAGCTGGCCAGCTGGCCAGTGGTGGATTGGAGCCCCCAGAAGCCAGGGAACCCCCACCCCGACCTGGGGGCTGACAACTCTAGAAAACAAAGTGGTACAGTCTCTACATGGGGATCAGGTACAGTGTTGTTATTAAAAGACAATCTCAGCTGACTTAAAAGAGATTTTAAAGCTTCTGAAAAATTTCCTCCAGAAAATAAATTGATGGCTACATTGTATGTTGGGCTACTGGATGAGTTACATCATATATTGTGTTACTGGAGTATGCCCCATGTTGAGGATTCCTAGGCAGTAAAAAACATGAAATTGTACCAAATAAATGATACAAGTAAGGATCTCTAGCTGAGCTATAATGGATACACTTGGATGTTGTCTGTCAGGCACAGTTTGAGTCTCATAAGCCCTGTATGGTAGAATAATACAATTCAGTGTTATGTGTTGGATGACCAGTGCAGGAAAAGAGAAAATTTGTTATTTTTAAGTGACATTAGGATGCCAATTTCTTGATGTCATTGCTCTGTAACTTAACTTCATCATTTCGCTGTGCTTGAGAGCAAGTTACTACTTTAACTGACAGTTGTAAAAGGAACATTTTTGAGGAAACTAATATTTTGAACAATAAAATAATGTCCCATATCTCTATACCTGGCAAACTCGGAAACCAGGTAATGATCTATTGGCAAGAAAAATGTAATTATATGAGGCTGCCCACACCTTTGGTCCTGTAAAGCAGAAATAGTATGTCTACCTAGGCTCATCTTCCATGAAATGTTTCACTGCTATGTCCTGTGGCAAAAAATCAGAACCACTGAGACCTGTAGCACAGATTACTTTGTGGATAGAAAAAACACTGATGTTCTCTAAGTTCTAATACCGGCAAAAATGAACCTTTTGCCACCAGCAGAAAATATCTTCAGATTTTCAATCTTTCTATAGTGACTTTGAAATATTGCGAGTGACTTGCATTGATTCTCAGACTGAACCTGAGTGTGTGTGCCATCACCAAGAGGTGTGTGTCTGAGTTTCATGATGAGGCATTCAGAAAACCTTGGGTTTGATGAGCAGTTTGCTATTTTCCTCTTTTAAAAAAGCTTTGGAGGTAGCACCATTTTCTATGGGCCCCTTCCTTTGCATCGTTTTGCAAAGTAGCCAATGATTCACGATGGTCTCTTTGGATGTCCAGGAAAACTGAAATTTCCTTCCTTCCTTCCTTCCTTCCTTCCTTCCTTCCTTCCTTCCTTCCTTCCTTCCTTCCCATTTCAGAACAGGTTCTCAAATTATGTATTTTATTTAGCACATTAATTTTTATTCTATTTAAGATATTTATAAACTGCCTTCCTCTCATCAATCCAAGGATAAAACACACAATATTATAAAAAAGAGTTTACTTTTACAGTCTCTCTGGAATGTGATCAGGGTGCATCGGCTACGGTCCTCAGATCCTATGATCTGTGTCCCTGTTTAAGGAAGCCCGCCCTGCATCAACCAGAGCCTGTGGGTTTTTTTAATAGTAGTTCCCACTGTATGGAACAGGCTCCCCATGTGGAGATGGGGGGGGGGGGGTCACCATCACTAGATGTCTTCAGAAGACACTGAAAGGCCATTTTATTTTTTAGAGCTTTCAATGGAATGTAGGCTGCAGGCATTTGGGGAGGGGTAGTGGTTTTTTTAGTGTACTCTTTATGTTTTAAATTTGTATTTGTAAGCCTCCACCACAAAAGAAAGGCAGGATATAAATATTTAAATAAATAAACAAGATTTACACAGATTGGTAAGAGCGCTGATCACAGAGTTATCTATAGTATTAAAATAAGCACGTTAACAACAGGTGCCAGCAGTAGACCAGGTAGGAGATTTAGCAGAGGAATGTGAGAGTTCTGCTCAAAGTAGTCAAGGATCAGATCTTGGTTGGTAAACCACAGTTCTTTATTTCAATCTCTACATTAGTACAGCTTCTCGGATTATTGTCAGAGATAACACAGTTAATACAGGCAGGTCTATTATACCTTTCCAAGGAGTTTGAATTACCCATAGGTAGCCAATCACTATAGGGGGAAAATGGCGGGCAAAAAGGGGCTCTGGCCGTTTGTTTCCCACAGGAAAGAAAGTGAGGTGTTAAGCTGAAAATTCCCTTCCCAACCAGACCCTTCAGATGTTACCAGTTCACAAAACAATCAATGGCCTCAAGGCTTTTTGCATGTGATAAGAGATGAGACGCATCCTCCCTTGAAGTCCCAGCCGGGGCCGATGGAATGCGGAGGCAGTAGTGTGAGAGGCCCATTGTTCCCATACATTGCAGGTGTCACCCTCCTGCTCTAATAGTTACAAAACCCAGGCCTGGTTAGGCACTAAAACATGGCATCTACAAGCATATATTTGTAATACATACATGGCAAGAGAGTATAACATGATAGAATTGCAAACTAGACAGAATGCATAACTGTAAGAACTAGAAATACTTTGTCTGAATCAGCAGATTCTGACACACTGGCCCCCCGATAAACACCTCTACCCGGGCTTGTCAGGAGACCTTTTATGAAAAGCTTTAACCAGTTTAGGAGCATGCACATGTTCAGAATGAACCCACTCATTGTGCTCTGGGCCGAAGTCAAGCCATCTAACTAGATAATATAAGCGGCCCCTACGCATCTTAGAATCAAGAATATCTGATATTTCAAAATGGGGTGCCTCCCCCTTCATCAGTGGAGGAGGTACCGGAGGAACTGGATGCCACGCATTCGGCCCAGGATCCTTCTTCAGCAAGCTGAAATGAAAAACAGGATGCACAGAACTCAGTGATTTGGGCAATTCTAGTTCAAAAGACACATCTGAAATTTTGCGCAACACCTTATAGGGACCCACGTATTTCCATCCCAATTTCCTGCTGGGCTGCAAGCCGTGTATATTTTTTGTGGAAAGATAAACAGAGTCCCCAGGTTGGAGATCCCAACCCTCAGCCCGGCCACGATCTGCATATTTTTTGTAATCCTCTTTGGCTTGGTCTAACGTCTTGGCTATTAGTGGCCACGACTCCTGTAAAGTCGCCCACCATCGTTTAAAGTCTGTGGGGGAAGCATCGGAGGCACTTTCGATTGTAGGCAGAGGCTTTCCCTCGAAATCTCCCACTGCCATGAAGGGGGAGACGCCGGTAGAGGAGTGCACTGCATTATTGTAGCTATATTCTGCGAAAGGCAACAAGTCCACCCAATTGTCTTGGTGGTAATTGGTGTAGCACCTTAAAAACTGTTCAAGGATCTGATTAGTTCGTTCGGACTGTCCATCGGTCTCTGGGTGGTAACCCGAGCTCAGGGCAGGCTCTATATCCATAAGCTTCAAAAGCTCCCGCCAGAAGTTGGCAACGAATTGGCTACCCCTGTCGGATACCACCCGCTTAGGAAAAGCATGTAGTTTAATCACGTGGTTGAAGAAAGCTTTGGCCATCCCCTTTGCCGTTGGCAGTTGTTTGAAAGGGGTGAAATGGGCTTGCTTAGAAAACGTGTCTACCACCACCCAGATTACAGTCTTTCCCCTCGAGGGTGGTAGGTTAGTAATAAAGTCCATAGCTATCGCTTCCCAAGGGCAAGAAGGGGTAGGTAGGGGGTGCAGAAGTCCCGGGACTTCCCCCCCCTCTTTTTGCACATCAAGCAGGTCTGACAGGCAGAGACAAAGTCTGAGACATCCCGGCGCATGCGCGGCCACCAGAACTGCCGTTGAAGTAAGTTGAGCGTTTTCAGAAACCCAAAATGTCCAGCCAGCTTGGAAGAGTGACAAGTCAGTAAAATGTCCTTCCGTTTACTTCGGGGTACCACCAATTTATCCCCATGGTACCAACATTGATTCTCGCTCAGGGAGCATTCAGCCACCATCTCTAATTCCTCGATTTCCTCGAGTGAATACTCCCCTCCCCAATCGCATGCCTCGGCTTCCACGGTAACTCGTTTACTTTGGCTCCTGGTGGTCACCGCCCCTCCCAGCTGCTGGGGGGAAAACATGGAGTCGAACACCTCTTCTTTCATGCTTTCGTGTTGGGGCAATCGGGAGAGTGCGTCTGCTAAGGAGTTGGCTTTCCCAGGAAAATGTTTCAATACAAAGTTAAATTTTGAGAAGAAATCAGCCCAGCGGAGCTGTTTCGCATTCAGGGATCTCTGAGTGCGCAACGCTTCAAGGTTTTTATGATCAGTCCAAATTTCGAACGGGGTTTGCGCCCCCTCTAGCCAGTGCCGCCACGTAGTGAGAGCTAACCGGATAGCGGCGGCTTCTTTGTCCCAAACTGACCAATTTCGTTCCGTCTCATTAAATTTTTTTGAAATGTAGGCGAGGGGGTGTAATTCTCCGTCTGATCCCCTCTGTAAAACGGCCCCCCCCCATAGCCACATCGGACGCATCTACGTGGATTATAAATTCCTTAGTTTCATCCGGGTGAGCCAAAATGGGCTCGGAGGTAAAAAGGGTTTTTAGGGTTTCGAACGCCTTCTGGCATTCCCCATTCCAGGCAATTCTCTCCCCGGGCTTCCCCGCCTCCGAACCCCTCCCTTTAGTTTTCAGCAAGTCCGTCAGGGGAAGGGTGACCGTGGCAAAGTCTTTTATGAAGGTCCGATAGAAGTTACAAAATCCTAATAGGCTCTGGAGCTGCTTCCTCATTCGAGGGGCTTCCCACTGGACCACCGCCTCCACTTTAGCAGGGTCCATCTCTAAGCCCCTCTGCGAAATGCGATACCCCAGGAAGTCTACGGACTCTCGATGAAACTCACACTTAGACAGTTTGGCATACAGTTGATTTTTCAACAGGGTGGAAAGGACTTCCCGGACTAATTTCACGTGCTCTTTCTTATCAGTAGAGTAGATCAAGATACCATCTAAGTAACATAACACCCCCTTGAATAAATGCTTGTGCAACACTTCATTGATCAGGCTCATAAAGACCCCTGGCGCGCCACTCAAACCGAACGGCATCACCAGGTATTCGAACTGTCCCAACGGTGTATTAAAGGCGGTTTTGAACTCATCCCCCTCCCTTATGCGCACCCGAAAATAAGCGTCTCGGAGATCCAGCTTAGTGAACACTTTCCCTTTGGCCGCCTCAGTTAGCAAGTCCTTTATTAGGGGGAGGGGGTAGGCATTGGAAGCAGAGACCGCATTCAATCCTCTGTAGTCTGTGCACAATCGCAATCCCCCGTCTTTCTTTTTGCGGAACAAAACGGGGGCTGCAAAGGGGGATTTAGCAGGGCGGATGAATCCGCGCTCCAAGTTCTTGTCTAGGAACTTCCTTAGCTCCTCCCGCTCTAGAGGGCTCATTGAGTAAAGCTTTCCCTTTGGAAGTTTCTCGCCTGGGATCAACTCTATGGCACAATCTGACAGTCTGTGGGGGGGAAGCTCGTCTGCCTCGGTCTCGCTGAAGACTCCCATCAGATCCCTATACTCCCTGGGAACGGCGGAGGGTGCGAGGGTGAGGGCGGCCGCCCGGAGGGGCGTCGGTGGTCCCGGTCCCCACTCTGTGTCCCACTTGTGATTCTGGCACTTCTCATCCACCCAGGAGATCTTCCCCTCACTCCATTTGATGTAGGGATCATGAGAGCTCAGCCAGGGACTCCCCAACACCATGGGGAATTGGGTATTTGGGGTGATGACAAAAGCTCGTTTCTCCCAATGCTCCCCCGTTCCCACAATTAAACCCTCAGTCTCAGCCACACACGCTTCTTTCATTTCCGAGCCATCCATTTGCGTGAACTTGAGCGGCTCGCCCAACGGGGTGACCTTCGGTCCCAGCCCTTCCACTACTAAAGGGCTAATTAAGTCCCGAGTGCACCCAGAGTCAATTAGGGCGCGGACCCGGACATGGGTCCCAGTCCCCGGGGTCATCACAGTCACTACCATATATAACAAGGGGCCAGGGATGCTCACCGGAGATGGCGCGTCTTGGCCGGGGACCTGCAGTTCTGCGCTGCTCACTGCAGGCCGTTGGAGTTTCCCGACATCTGTGCTTCTGTCAGCTCCAGCTCTCCTTGCTCGCTCGCCGCTCCTTCCAGCTGCAGCGCCCGGGGTTTGAACGGGGGTTTCCCTCTGCTGGGAGTGCTCCCGGCCACCGGGGTAGAGGTCTTCGGCCCTTTTCCTCCTCCTCTGGGGCACGCCGAGGCGAAGTGGCCGCTTTCCCCGCATCTCATGCATAGCCCCTGTTTAAAACGAGCATCCCGAATTTCTTGCACGTTGGGCTTAGGTTTTGCTCTCGGCATCGCCTTGCTTGCGGCTGCAGATGACGTTCCCATCTTGATGAGGGTGAACCGTTCTTCCACGTCTGCGGCTGCCCTCATCCAGGTGGCCAGCGTTCCCGGTCTTCCCCCTAGCAGGACGGCCTCGTACACCTCGGGGTTGAGACCCTCTCGATACTTTTCTATGAAGAGGTCTTGGGGCCAGCCGCGGATCTTGGCGGAGATGCGCCGGAACTTGTCGGTGTAGTCCCTCACCGTTGACCGCCCCTGGGTCAGTTTCCGCAGGTGGTTCCGGGCTTTTTCTTCCCTTAAGGGATCTTCGTACTGGTGTCGGAGGGCCCACATGAAGTTGTTCAGCGAACGTAGCTCAGGACCGGGGGCATCGTGCAGGCTCACATACCAATCGCTGGCGGTGTCCTTCAGCTTGGACCCTATGTAGCCAATCCGCTCCCTCTCGGTGGGGTAGAGGTGTCCCCAACTGTCTCGGAACCGCTCGATCTCCAGCAGGAAAAACCGCAACTTCTCGGGGTCCCCATCGAAAGTAGCCGTCAACGGGTCGGCGGGGGCCGGGCGAACGACCGGTCCTGCCGGCACCGGGGCTGGTGCAGGGATGGGTGCCGGCACCGGTTGAGGGACAACCGGCGGAACCTGCTGCGGCGCCCGCGGCTGCACGGGTGGCGGCACCTGAGCCGGGACTCCTCCGGGAGGCACCGTCGGTTGCTGGACCCCGGTCGCGGGGGCTGGTAGAGCCTCTTGCATAGCCCTCATGGCGTCCCGGAACTGGTACTGGAGATCGAGGGCCAGCTCTTGCAACTCGGTGGTAAGCTGGAACTGCAAATCTCCCATCATCCGGTCTAGGGATTGCGTCTGGTCCTCTCGGTATGGATCGGGCCCATACGGTCCGGTCCTCTCTCCTTCCATGGACTGGAGACGCGGATCTCCCACATAGATCGGCTCGCGCTCTTCTCCCAGGAAACTCGGCCTCCCGCGGTCGAGTTGATCTCCCTGGAACGAGACCTGTGCCCCTTTCCGATCGTGCACCCAGGAGTCGACGGTCCCGCGACCGAAATGACTCCAGGAGTACTTCAGGGTCACGCTCTGAAGAGGAGGTAGGCGCGGGATGTAGGGAGCCCCTTGAATCGTAGTCACCGGTACTTCGGGTTCCCCTCTGCCGCCTCCACCACCGGCCCCCTGGTCCCCCGGGGTGGTCGGTGTGTCTTCGGGGGTAGTAGGGGTGGGAATAGTGCCGTCGTCCGACATGGTCAGGAACAGCCAAGTCCCAGTCACAGATCTCTGACAATCTGTGAGAGTTCTGCTCAAAGTAGTCAAGGATCAGATCTTGGTTGGTAAACCACAGTTCTTTATTTCCAATCTCTACATTAGTACAGCTTCTCGGATTATTGTCAGAGATAACACAGATAATACAGGCAGGTCTATTATACCTTTCCAAGGAGTTTGAATTACCCATAGGTAGCCAATCACTATAGGGGAAAAACGGCGGGCAAAAAGGGGCTCTGGCCGTTTGTTTCCCACAGGAAAGAAAGTGAGGTGTTAAGCTGTAAATTCCCTTCCCAACCAGACCCTTCAGATGTTACCAGTTCACAAAACAATCAATGGCCTCAAGGCTTTTTGCATGTGATAAGAGATGAGACGCATCCTCCCTTGAAGTCCCAGCCGGGGCCGATGGAATGCGGAGGCAGTAGTGTGAGAGGCCCATTGTTCCCATACATTGCAGGTGTCACCCTCCCGCTCTAATAGTTACAAAACCCAGGCCTGGTTAGGCACTAAAACATGGCATCTACAAGCATATATTTGTAATACATACATGGCAAGAGAGTATAACATGATAGAATTGCAAACTAGACAGAATGCATAACTGTAAGAACTAGAAATACTTTGTCTGAATCAGCAGATTCTGACAAGGAATCTCTATGGAATCATTTCATAATGACACTTTTGGTGTGAAATTTTAAGCACTTTCCTCCAATAGACATTGTCTGACTGCTAGCAACTTGTTGATGGAGTCTGATATGAGCTCCTTACTATGCGTGTCTATGTGGCAAACATCAGCCACTTGTTTCCATTTGAACAAAAAAGTACAGCCTTTTCCATGCATTTTAGATTTCAAGACATTTCATGCATCTCTTTCAGTCTAATATGCATGAAAGGAGTTGGGCAAAATGGCTAGGTTTTATTCATGCGACCCCCTCAGTAGGGCTGTATGGGACACTTCCATAGAGACAGAAAATGGCATACCATGTGTGTGACAGATTTTGCACATACACCACTTCAATGACTTCTGGGTGATTTCAGATTCTGTTTAAATTTCATATACACAAAGAATTAATACAGGCTTTTCCCATCAGATGAATAAGAGAATAAACCACTGGTTAAGAATTATTTTCTTTCCCCCATCTCTCTCCCCTTCAAAATAGTTATTTGGAATCATGAGAGCTGATTTAGCTGAACTTGTACTGAAGAAGCAAGCATTGCACTGGGATCGTTTGTGATGGCATCTTAGTTAACAGCTTCAGAAGATGTTTTAAAAATGGTTCAACTTTCTTTCTTGGTTCAAAAAGCTGCGTTTTGCGAGCTTTGATCTTCATTTTGAGCTCCAAATCCATTTTACTGAAGATTGTACAGTTTAATTTATTGTCTTTCTGGAGCTGGGCTGCAGTTAATATTAATGAGACTTTACCAGTTCAGTAGTAGAAGTAAGAGGTTCTTTAGAAGCACTTAAACCATTATATAATCTAGATTTACCAACAAAACGGGAGATATCACATTTCTTTTATATTGGCTAAAGTATGTTCAATAGGCGTTTCCCCTTGAGAATGGCTTTTCCCCGATAATAAAATATTACTAGTTGTGATTTGTTGTCAATTGGCTGGGATTACTAGAAAACAGGGGAGTATTTGTCTCTTTATCATGTTGAGGCTTGACAGAGAAAATAAGCAAATGCTGTGGGAGGTGGAAGAAGCAGCCCGAAGAACTGAGGTATGTTTAGAGTGAAAAATGCCTCTTAATGACTCTTTGCCTTTATATGTTTGACCTCTTAAGGTCAAACTGTGATGTGGGCTCTGACTTTTCTGCTTAGTGATGTATTTTAGTAGATAATTAGTTTTCGCATAGTATCTGCTGCTGAACACATGAAGCTGCCTTTCACTGAGTCAGAGCTTTGGCTACTCTTACTGGTAGTGGTTCTCCAGTGTCTCATGTGGAAGTCTTTGACATCACCTGCTACCTGATTCTTTTAACTGGAAATGCTGGGGATTGAACCTGGGACCTTCTGCATGGTCCCATCTGAGTAGCCATGGTCCCACCTGAGCCATAGGACTGTTGAGCCATGGTCCCACCTTAGGGTTGCCAGGTCTGGACGGGGATTCCCCTGCTTTTGGGGGCTCCAATCTGCCCCTGACCAGCTGGCTGGTGGGGGAAGCCCCGCCCACAAGCCCCACTCCCAAGTGTCACCACCTGCCTGGCCACCCCTCTCCCTCCCCTCCTGCCAGATTTAAAGGGCTTCAGCTGATCAGTGGGCCAGTGGGCCACCAATTAGCTGAAACCCTTTAAATTTGGCAGGAGGGGAGGGAGAGGGGTGGCCGGGCGGGTGGTCACACTTGGGGGTAGGGCTTGGGGCATCCCCGCCCACCCTTGGGATGCCCCCCAATCTCCCACTGGAGTGAGGAAGGGACCTGGCAACCCTATCTCACCTGCCCAAATGCTCCCCTGTGGGATCCTCACTGTGTTGGGAGAAAGGTGGGCTACATAAATGACCCAATATACACACAGACTAACTAACTACACTGTCTGGTACAATCTAATGGAATGATAGCCCAAGAGCTCCTCTTTTTTGTATTTTTGTGTTTTTTAATATATGCATGTGTGTGTGTGTGCGTGCATGTGTGTGAGTGAACTGGAAGTCATGGCGACCTCTGGTTTATAAAGTACCAGTATGTGTGTTTTATAGAGAAAAACAGGACCTTTACCCTTCTCCTACCAGCCATTTTCTCCATGAAACTTCCCCTAACATGGCTGCTTTCCCCATCAAGGGAGTCATACCCCTACAGTACCTTATGAACATGAGAATGGGCTGTTGTTGGGATAATGCTACATGTGGCATCAGATGCAGGTGCAGTTTGTGTACCAAATCTGACCATGGAGTGAATTTTTCCAGGAGTGATTTTGCTTTTCAGTAATACCCTTTGACTCCCGGTAAGACACATTCTTTCTGTAATTACAGCAGAATTGGGGGGGGGGGACCTTAAAATGGTTGCTGACAATAAAAATTCATTATGAACTATAATATCCTACTCATATTGCCATGAGAAAGAATTCTAGCAATATTCTCATTTTAGATGTCCTCTAATTCTGCTTCCCATTTTCCCCATAATACTCCTTTGGATGACATCCTGCTCTGGAGTACCATGTCACCACCTATCAAGCCAAACATCAATCTATGATAAACTGTCCAGTCCAACCTCTGATACAACCCCACAATTGAATGTTGGCTGTGAGGTATTTGTGAGCTATTTTGCGGATAAAGTCTTGTTGCTCCGCTGTGACCTCCCCACCATAGTTGAAACAGTGAGTGAGATCGAGGCCCCTTGCACGTCTTCGATTTCAGTTTTGGATTATTTCAGCCCGCTCAGCCTGGAGGAAGTTGACAGATTGTTCGCAATGGTTCATCCAACCATGTGCAGCCTTGATCCGTGCCCTTCCTGGCTTATTAAAGCTGGTCATGAAGGGTTTCAAGGTGCCCTAAGGGAAATTATCAACAAGTCTTTCTCAGAGGGGCTGTTTCCAGGGGCACTCAAGGAAGCGATGGTCCACACTCTCCTGAAAAAACCATCTCTGGATCCAGCCAAACTGGCTAACTATTGGCCAGTTTCCAATTTGTTCTATTTGGGCAATTTAATTGAGAGCGCAGTGGTGATACAGTTGCAGAGCTTTATGGATGACATTTCCATGTTAGATCCCTTCCAGTCCAGCTTTCACCTGGGACACAGGACGGAGACAGCAGTGGTCGCTCTTACTGGCGATCTCTGGAGGTATCTTGAGGTATCTGGGGCAGTTTGGCAATACTGTTGTTGTTGGACCTATCAGCAGCGTTCGACATGGTCGACTATCAGTTGTTGACCCACCGCATCGCTGACATGGGAATCCAGGGGCTTGCCTTGCAATGGCTTTGCTTCCTTTCAGCATGGTCGGGGACAAAGGGTGGCACTAGGGGAACAGCAGTCCAGGAGACACCCGCTTGAGTGCAGAGTGCCTCAAGGGGCAGTGCTTTCCCCAATGTTATTCAACATCTACATGCAGCCCCTTGGCCAGATTGCCCAGAGGTACGGGCTGGGATGTCACCAGTATGCTGATGACATCCAGCCCTATCTGATGTTGCATGGCCAGTCGGACTCCAAACCAGGAGATCTGGATTGGGCACTGCAAGCCGTGGCTGGTTGGCTTAGACTGAGCTGGCTGAATCTGGTGAAGATGGAGGTCCTGTGCTTGAGTCAGGGTGATTCGGGGGTAGGGATCCCACTCCTGACCTTTGGTTGGGGCACCATTGGTGCCAGCACCAGAGGTTAGGAGTTTTGGAGTGCTCCTGGATATTTCCTTAACAGTGGAGGCCCAGGTAGCAGCCACTGCTGGCTGATTCAGCAGTTGGTTCCCTTCCTTGATCGCGATGACCTGGCTACAGTGATCCATGCAATGGTCACCTCGAGACTAGACTACTGTAATGTTCTCTACATGGGGCTGCCCTTGTCGCAAATTCAGAAGCTGCAGCTAGTGCAGAATGCCACGGCCAGGCTTCTGATGGGTCTTCCTAGATGGGAGCACATCCGGTCTGCACTGAAGACACTGCACTGGCTGCCAATAGCACACCAAATTTGCTTCAAGGTGCAGGTACTCACCTTTAAAGCCCTATATGGCCAGGGTCCAACATACCTGAGGGACCGCCTTTCCCCATATATACCCCAGAGAGAACTCTGGTCAGAGTCTCAAAATTGACTGACCCTCCCAGGCCCCAAGGATGCCAGGCTCGCTGCTACCAGGGCCAGAGCCTTCTCAGTGGCAGCTCCACGCTGGTGGAATGAGCTCTTGGAAGAGATTAGGGCCCTGCAGGATCTTTTACAGTTCCGCAGGGCCTGCAAGACGGAGCTCTTCCACCAGGCTTCCAACCAAGGAGCCACCCTCATCACTATCACTAACAACTGTGGTTATGGGCCTAGCCCCAGCTCTGAGATGAAGCCATACAATTGTTCGACCTAAGAAGATCACTGAGTTGGAAACTGTCTGTTTGTTTACATCCTATAGCACCCCATCTTAATCAATGAAGGAATTATTACTAGCACTTTATGATTTTATGTTTCATTGTAACTGATTGTTTTAAATGATTTTATGTGGATTTTATGGTATTTTGTACCGACTAATATAAGCCACCCTGAGCCTGCTCGCGGGGAGCGTGGGGTACAAATTGAACAAACAAACAAACAAAATAAAATAAAATAAACCCTTATCCAAGGAAGAACAGATTAGGGGGAATTGCGGGGGTGGGGGAGCATAACCTGTATACCTGAACCCAGTAAGTGTAGTCCACCTCGCAGTATGCAGCCAAAGCTCTCCAGAAGACTTGTCCTCCCAAGATCCTCCAAGGTCACAGAGTCCCACTCTTCAGAGATGCCAGAGGAGCTACCAGAGAGTTGCAGAATACTGTGTGAATATGAGCAAGGATCCTTTAAGAAGGCTCCTTGCCCTAGGAGGGTGGGGCCGGCTGGATCAATTTGAGGCTGCTCCAGTGTTTAAGAGCTCTATGACAGCCATTGGAGCAAGCCTTAGAATTATCCAAGGTTAGCTTCTGTCCCCCCCTCTGCTGGTGGTGGCTTCACCATTTAGGGTTCCTGCTTCAACTTGACTGTACCCTGTGGGCAGCCAGCCAAGACCGGATAGGTTATTACTGAAGTTTTAATGTCATTCTTCAAAACTGAATTTTGAAATCTTTGGGAAATTTCAGTTATAGAACTTTTGACATTTGATTTCAAATGCAGGATGTTTACCTTTGAATGACAGCAACAGACAGCTTTCTTTGTTGTGTCAGGATATGTGTGGAGGCACCTGTTGGAGTGGGTGCCAGGCAGAACTTCCTACAGTCTAATATGTTGTGACTGCATGTGTCGGAAGCTTGAATGCAAAGAAAGTACACCGCAATCCACAGAGTAAACAAGAAATATCTCACACTTCATAGTGTGAATGAGGTCACTGCTGATGTCAGTTTACTGTGTCGTTCAGCCGATCTGCTATTCAGAATACTAATGAAATTATATGCAACATTACAGGCTGGGTAATTAAAATGGGCTCTGCTTGCTGTACTAATGTGACCACAAATTGTTTTGTTTGCCCATTCATGAGAAATACCCGTGCCAGTTTCATCTGAACACATCATCATATGCTCTCCCTCGTAGGACATTAAATGCATTTTGGTTATTTGGGGAGGGGGGTAGGTTAAGAACTCCCTAAAGAATTTTACGAGATAGCCAATCAGCCCTGTCAATCAGTCTTGGAAGGCAGCATAACTGTGGGAACCCCTTGCATGAACATGAGTTATTTATTGAATACTCTATTGCATAGAAAATGCTTAAAATACTAACAATATTGTTTTAACCAAAATCTGTTCAACTGAACCTAACTGTTTTGGGTGGGCTGATGATGTGGCTGAATAATTCAAGGAGCAGGCGCTTCGTTATCTGGAGGCAAGCCATAATTCTGAAACTTTGCACAACCTGAAGTATGAGCACAAAATTTTTGTCTTAGGCCAGTTGGTAAAATAATGGATGGTTAAAGTGGCTGAATGATTAAAAGTTCCATTGAATATCTTCCTTAGTTGTCCACTGATTGTGGGGTTTGGGTCTGTGTGAAATTACTTACCTTTTCTTACTTTACCAGAGCATAACTCTAGCAGGGCATAATGAGGTAAATACTAATGAATTTTAAGCATTCTTAACCATATATTAAAATTTTCTTGATGTTTATGTACTTTGGATTTCACTTAAAATATGCTGGGGGTTAAAGAGGATGATGCATTCTAAGTAGCAATTTGAAAGTTTAATAAATATGTTTATCCAAGTGGACCCTGTGCAAAGATTATTTTAAATTTTTGTAGGAAACGGCCTTCTGAAGCTGGGAAGGGAGGACCTGTATTTTCAGCCTTTTCTTGACAAATGCTGATGTTGTAAATTATACAGCTGTTCTTCCTCTGTATAGATTTTGGAGCACTAAGAGCGATTTATAGGTCCAGAGTGCAGCTGCTGAAAGTCATTTATTCTCAGTTCTTGTATTAAATCTATCATATACAAATGCATTAACATTCAGTACAGAACTCAAGGGCTTAAGATTTTTTTTCTTCATGGGCTTGCAGACTGTAAATATTTGCTTGTTACACAAAGCACATTTTTTGGAAAATATTAAGTTCATATGTAAGAGGGGTGCAATTTTTTGCACATTCCTCTTGCTAAATATTTTATATTTTCCCTTAAATCACCTCCTGTCAAAATTAACAAAATGGTAACCCTGATAAAGTTCCAGCCTAACTACACATTCCCTTTTTCCTGGGGATATCCCCAGGGTGGGGGTGGGGGTGGGGAAATTCTATGTTTCCAGGTGCATGCAGGTCTGATTTGGACGGGGACCATGGTGAGCAGAGAGGCTTGGACCTCTCCCCCATTTTCCTGACCTGAAACAGCCTGAGGAGAGGTTACTATTTGCCCTGTTGTAAAAATGTAATATGTAGCTCATCAGTACACCTGCAGCCCCCCTTGGGGTAAATACTGTCCATTGGGGTCATTTTGGGTTTGGAAAATAGCATGGTGAGAAATTTAAGTCCCTCTTTCTCTATGGGCCATGGTCCTGATCTGAGATAGGCCCACAGACACTTGGGAAGCATGGAACTTCACATCACAGCTCTCCCCCTGACTTGGGGGTATCCCCAGGAAAAAAAATAACATGTATTTAGGCCCAGGACTGTATGTGACTTAGATGTGTGTTTAGGTTTCATAAAACTAATTTCTCAATATACATCTCTGTTATTGAACATCATAGTCCAGGGTTGACTAATTTCATGTACGTTTGTCAGAAGATGGGCTGTCTGTTAGCTTATCCAGATGTAAATATGGGCAGGAAGTTACTTACTGCTGTTGCTGAGGCAGAAACTAGCTAAAACAGTTTTAGAAGCCTGTCCTCTGTGATAAGGGCCCAACATTTGAGAACAAACTGTATTCCCATTTCCAGGCATGGACATAACAATATCTTTTTCTGAACATTTTTTTTTGGTGGGGAGGAAATTTAACCATTGTATAATTTTCTATATATGAAGAAGTCAGCTCCCAATATTTTTTTAGCATGACAAAGGGACAGAACCCAGTATATGTTTGTGCTCCCAGGAACAGGCTCAGTTCTCAATTGCTGGGATGTCTGGGGTCATCAAGGATCTCATTTAACCACAGGGTGCCTGCAAACTCTCTTTCGTTTTCTCTCATAATGTGAACAATTTTCATTCTCTCCTTGGGGGAAAGGCAAAGCACTGCACTTGGAGATACTGCAGCAGTGAAGAGAAAACTGACAGCAGGACACTGCATCTTATTATTTATTTATTTTATTTATTCAATTTGTATCCCGCCCTCCCCACCTTCTGGCGGGCTCAGGGCGGCTACATACAGTATCATTAAAACAATTTAAAACATAAAACCAGACAATTACAGGATGGCATATCTTCTGTTTATCAGGGTAGCGTCTAAGATGTTAACCAAAGAGGCAGTGGAAGAACGTTCTGGCTGGCAGGTTCGCACTCAGGCCAGGGCCAAGATGTAGCCATTAGGCGGCCCCTATTTAAAGGCCTGGTGGAAGAGCTCCGTCTTGCAGGCCCTGTGGAACTGTAATAGGTCCCGCAGGGCCCTGACGTTATCTGGGAGCTCATTCCACCAGTGTGGGGCCACAACTGAAAATGCCCTGGCCCTTGTAATCGCCAACCGGGCCTCTTTCTGCCCTGGGAGAACCAGACAATTCTGGGATCCCGATCAAAGCACTCTCTGGGGAACATATGGGGAGAGGCGGTCCCTCAAGTAGATAGGTTCCAGGCCATATAGGGCTTTATAGGTAAGCACCAGCACCTTGAACCTTATCCGGTATGCTATAGGCAGCCAGTGCAGTGCTTTTAAGGCGGGCTGGATGTGCTCTCGTACAGGGAGGCCCAACAACAGCTGTGCTGCCGCATTCTGCACCAGCTGCAGCTTCCGGATTTGGGACAAGGGCAGCCCCATGTAGAGAGCATTGCAGTAGTCCAGTCTTGAGGTGACCAAAGCATGGATCACCGTAGCCAGTTTGTTGCATTCAAGGAAGGGAACCAACTGCTTGATCAGCCGAAGATGATAAAAGGCTGACCTCGCAGTGGTTGCTACCTGGGCCTCCATCATTAACGAGGGGTCCAGGAGCACTCCCAAGCTCCTGACCATCAATGCTGGCACCAACGGCACCCCATCAAAGGCCAGGAGAGGGATCCCTACCCCTGGTCCACTCCAACTCAGGCACAGGACCTCCGTCTTTGTCGGATTCAATTTCAATTGGCTCTGCCTGAGCCAACCAGCCACAGCTTGCAGTGCCAGGTCCAGATCACCTGGACTAGAGTCTGACTGGCCGCCTAACAACAGATAGAGCTGGGTATCATCAGCATACTGATGACAGCCCAACCCATGCCTCCGGGCAATCTGGGCGAGGGGGCACATGTAGATGTTGAACAACAGTGGGGAAAGAACTGCTCCCTGTGGCACTCCGCAAGCCAGCGGGTGTCTGGGAGAGTTGTTCCCCAACCGCCACCCTCTGTCCCTGATCTTGGAGAAACGAGGAAAGCCATTGTAAGGCCAACCCCTGAATCCCTGTATCGGCAAGGCGATGGGCTAGTAACTGATGGTCGACCATGTCGAACGCCGCCGACAGGTCCAACAGCATCAGCACCGCCATACTGCCTTGATCCAGATGCCTCCGGAGGTCGTCTGTGAGGGCGACCAGCACCATCTCTGTCCCATGGCCTGGTCGGAAACCAGACTGGAATGGATCTAATGCAGAGGTGTCATCCAAAAGCCCTGCAACTGGTCTGCCACCACCTTCTCTATTAACTTACCCAAATAGGGTAAGTTTAGATACCGGCCGGTAATTAGCCAATTCGGCCAGATCTAATGGTTGTTTTTTTAGGAGGGGGTGTACCACAGCCTCCTTCAGGGCACTAGGGAACACCCTCTTCTCAAGGGATGTATTGATGATCTCCCTAAGTGCCTCTCACACCCCTTAATGGCTCGCTTTAATAAGCCATGATGGGCACGGATCGAGTCTACAGGTGGTTGGGCAGACCAGTGAGAGCAAATTGTCGACCTCCTCCAGACAGAGTGGATTGAAATAATCTAAAATGTGACCAGAAGACGTGCTCGGAGCTTCAAGTTCTGCTACTATCTCAACTGTGGCAGGGAGGTCCTGGCAGAGCAACAAGACTTTATCTGCGAAAAAGTTCCATAAAGCCTCACAGCCAATATCCAATTCTCAGTCATTTAGTCTGCTTGTCGGCAGAGTCGTTAATGATCAAATTGTCCTAAATAATTGGGCTGGGCGGGAGCTTGCAGACGCTATCTCGGTTGCATAAAACACTTTTTTTGCAGCCTTGACAGCAATCTCATAGGCTTTCATAAACATCCTATAAGATGCTCTTGCAGCCTCGTCAGGAGCGTGACGCCACCGTCTCTCTAGTTGTCTGAACTCCCGCTTCATTTCCCTCAGCTTGCCCATATACCAGGGGGCGAGCCAGGAGTGGGGGCGCAGAGGGCGCCGGGGAGTGATCTTGTCGATGGCTGCCGAAAGATGATGTTGCCAGTCCTCGACCAGCTCATCCAACGAGCCGCCAGGGGGTCTCACATCCCGCAGGGCTTCCTGGAATCGCATAGCATCCATTTGGCTCTGTGGGCAAGCTAAAATCTGCTCACCACTCAAACAGGATTGGAGTGGCATGTTCACCCGGGCCTTCAGAGTCTGGTGGTCTGACCATGGTACAGCCATAGCCGTAATCTGGTCCACCATAACCCCCACCATAAAAATCAAGTCAAGCGTGTGACCGGCTCTGTGTGTGTGGGCCATAACAAACTGGGAAAGTCCTAGTGCCACCATGGATGACACCAGGACCATTGCCTGCATGGAGGTCGCGTCCTCGGCATGGACATTGAAATCACCCAGGACTAATAGCGCAAGTGCTCAAGCACCCAGCCTGATACGGCCTCCAGCAGGGATGGCAGGCTGTTTGCCGGAGCGTTGGGTGGTCAGTACACCAACTAAACAGCCAAACTCTCCCTGGCATCCCAAACAAAACCAACACACTCTATGCCCGCAAGATTCCGCGGCGGTAGTGCCCTGAAGGTGTAACCCTTCCGGGTGAACAATGCCACTCCTACCCCCGCCCCTGAGTCCAGGACTGGTGGAGGACCAAGAACCCGGGCAGCGCCATTTGGGAGAGACAGTCTCTCCTTCCCACACCCAGGTCTCAGTCACACACGCCATGTCCACGTCCTACTCTGACAGAACGTCATGCAGAATCCTGGTCTTATTATTTATGGACCTGGCATTACACATCACCAATGTCGGAGTGGGGTTCTGTCTCCAAGCCCCACAACCTACTACTCTTGGGATGAGACACAGATTGGAAGGAGACCGAGCCCATCCATGTCTCCATCCCATTCCCTTCCATTTCCATCTCCATTGTGCTCCCAGGAACAGGCTTCCATCTTGATTCAGCCACAATGTGAGGGAATCTGATAAGGATGCAGTATAGCCCTGTGAGGATGTTCCATCCATGTGTTCACGCACCGCGTGAGGAAGGAGAGGGCACAAGCATGCTGAGCCTATCCTCCATGTGCTCTCTGAGTTTCTGCATGGGGGCCCAAACACATGGAGGTGAAGTGCCCATGTGTACACCCTTTCCCCATGTTGCATGTTGCTGATCATGGGGAGGTGAGTGCCTTTGTAGATACTTCCTCTGTTCATTTGCACAGTGCAGATGACTCCACGATTGCACAGTAGCTGGAGGTGGGGCTTCTATGCTTGTGCCCACTGTTCCTCCACACACAGTAAGTGAAAATGTGGATGGGCTGTCTTCACAGGGTCAGTGTCATGTGTCATGTTCCTAGGGGGGTTCTAGGTGCTAGAGAAGACTCAGCTATTTGTCAAATGAGCAATAACTGATTAATAATTTGATCTATCTTCAGAAGAAAAGAGCAAGAGTCCAGTAGCACCTTAAAGACTAACAAAATTTGTGGCAGGATATGAGCTTTCATGAGTCACTGCTCACTTCTTCAGGTACAGCTAGAATTTGAGTCCATCTGTCCTTATAGCTTGGAGAGCAGAATGATGTCAGATGCCAAAGGACAATAGCAGGTAAATGACAATAGCAGGCATGATTGAATTAGATGTGATATACTGAGGGGTAGTAGGTGTGGAGAAATCAGCACTGGTAATGAGACAAGAAATCTAGGTCTCCATTCAGTCCAGGATGATGAACTTGAGCTTCATTATCAGTTGCAATTCAGCAGTCTCTCTCTCTTTCTAATCTCCCTTTGAAATTCCTTTGTAAGAGAACTGCTGCTCTTAGGTCAACAACTGAATGTCCTGGAAGGTTAAAATGTCCCCCACCCTGGTTTTTGGATGTTGTGGTTTCTCATGTCATATTTATGTCCATTTATTCTTTGTCATAGGGACTGGCCTGTTTGTCCAGTGGAGAAGGTAGAAGGGCATTGCTGACACATGGTAGCATAAATCACATTAGAGGATGAGCAGGGGTATGAACCTGAGATGGTATGGCTGATGTTGCTGGGTCCACTGAAGGTTTTGCTAGGATCTATAGGAGAGCAAAGTTGGCATCATGGTTTGTTGCAGGTCTTGGTTCCAAAGTCCATGTTACTGTTAAGTGGTTTATTTTGCTCTTTTCTGCTGTTATAGACAGACTAATATGGCTACCCATCTTGACTGATCTGTCTTGGAATTATTATACACATATGTGTGGGTAAAGTCTAGGTCCATGGTCACATGGCCCTTTAAAGCGGGAGGAACTGCTGTTTCCTCCCGCATTTAAAGGGACTGACCAGACTGGCCATGGCTACTCCCGCGCTGAAGCGGGCTCAATCGTGGGTTCTTCCCACACTTTCTGACCCCGGGAAAATCAAGTATTTTCCCAGAGGTTGTGTGAGGAACCCGCGATTGAGCCGATCTGGACAGCCCTCTCTTGCAATGATTGCGAGAGAGGGCTGTCAGATCGTCCCTCCGGGTTCCCCCCCTTTCTTGCACTTGTCATTCAAGCGCCCAAGTGCAAGAAAGGGAAAAAAAAACCCTGCTCCGGGCCCTGAGCCCCGCCAGCCGCCACCTGGCACCCCCCCAGCATGCTTCTCCCCTTCTCCCTGATTTTTCATCAGGCAGTAGCCGGCAGGGCTCGGGGCCTGAAGTGTCACGTGGGGTGAGCCAGCCAGCCAGCCAGTTCCACCTCCACTTTCCCCCCTCGCTTCCCTCCATCCCCATCTCATTTTTTTGGCACTTCCGGGGGCAGGGCAAGGCAAGGGGAGCCGTGCGCGGGCATGTGGGTGGCCCTCACCTTGCCTCCCCCAGCTGCCAACAGAATTGGGACATTTGATCATCCCAACCTGAATTAAAACATCCAGATTAAAGTCCAGTGGGACTTTATCTGGGATTAAGGTGCCGTGTGACCACGGCCTAGGTTTGCCAGGCTTGGCTTGGGAAATTCATTAGATTTGAGAGTGGTGCCACTGCCTTATGGAAGCTGGAGTATGGGAGCGACAGGATTCTTGCTGGGGATATGAAGCCATATAAACTGTCCATCCCAAACTGCTGTTTCCTCCAAGGGAACTGGTCTCTGTAGTCTGATGATCAGTCGTAATTCTGGGAGAACTCCAGGTCCCACTTGAAGATTGGCAACACTACTTGGATGGTTTTTTTTTTTTGTATTCCCTTGGCCATTTCATGGGTGCCTAGACTTTAAAATCAGCTGGTATGAACTAAACCAGGTACTAAGATCAGGAGAGATTTTCAGCATAGACCATTTGAGCTGATTTATTGTAGAGTGGAGCAGGGATCATTTCGCAGAAAAAGAGGTGCAGGAGCTCATTAGCATAACTTATTTGCATATGCTGAACCACCTGACATGACTAGAAGTATGTCAGAAGGCAAAAGAGAGAGAGAGGGAGGGAGGGAGGGGGAGGGGGGAGATAGAGAGAGAGAGTGAGATAGATAGATAGACAGAGAGAGAGCGAAAGAAAGAAAGAAAGAAAGAGCTGGCAGAGAGGGGACAGCTACTAATCCAAGCCTCAGAAATGCCACTATTCTGGGAGGATAGCTTCAGTGGTGGCTGAAGCCTTCAGAAGGCTGGTCGGAGGAACAAGGACCTTTCCAGGGGATGGGGTCATTTTGCTGCAGCCATGACACAAGCAGGCATCCCCTCACGGGGGGGGGGGGGCTGGCACCAACTCCCGGAGCTGCGCTCCCCCAAGCTCCTGCTCAAAATGACCCCTGAAGTGGAGCAAGGAACCAGCAAAAACAATGAGTGGACAATATAGAGGAACACAATTCTTTAAAAGAAGAAGAGAAGAAGAGATTGGATTTATACCTTGCCCTTCACTCACAGTCTCAGAGTGGCCTACAATCTCTTTTCCCTTCCCCTCCCTACAACAGACACCCTATGAGGTAGGTGGGGCTGAGAGAGCTCTTTCAAGAACAGCCCTGACAGAGCTATGGCTTGCCCAAGGTCATCCAGCAGCTGCAAGTGGAGGAGTGGGGAATCAAACCCGGTTCTCCCAGATTAGAGTCCACACACTTAACCACTACACCAAACTGGCTGTTAATCTGATTTTTTTTTTAAAAATCTTAAATTGAAAGTATTTGAGAACAAGCCAGAACTCATACAACAAATGATATTAAGAAGAACAGCATGATAACTGAAAAACAAAACAAAACGCTGAAGCTGTGATAGATAATTTATTCTTCTTTCTGACTTCTGTACAAACATTATCAGGATACATGCAGGTGTGTGTGTGTGACTGGGAGGAAGTGTGTCGTGGGAAATGAAAAGCTCAAGCCTTGAATACTTCGCCCAATGAAGCACGGCATCCAAGTGGCCATCGGTGCATTACTAGAGGGTGTCAGGATTCTCGCAGAGCATAATTAGAAGGAAATTTTGTGGCAGTGAAGCTCAAAATCTTCTTAATGTTTTTAAAGGTTAATACGGCTATAACGGATATACTTCAAAAGCATTTCAGTTAGGGAAGGGATATAAAAACGATCTTGCTGGAATTGTTGCCACATCTCATTGCCCCAGTGCTGCTGCTTTTATGACAAATTGGGGAAAATAAACATTAGCTATTGCTGATTTATTCAAACATTTCTACCCTGCTTCCCCCCCAGTGGGGACCCAAAGTGGCTTACAAAATCTTCACTCCTCTCCATTTTATCCTCACAGCAATGACTCTGTGAGGCAAGTCAAGCTGAGAGAAAGTGACTGTCCCAAGGTCATGAGCACCCATGGCGGAGTGAGGATTTGGACCTGGATCCTCCAGCTCCTAGTCCAGTGCTCTCTCCACGACATCATGCAGGCCTGCTTAGCCTCTCTTAACCTCATCTGGCACTTTCTGGAGAGGTGCAGAATGTCAATGAGAAACAATTATATGCCGCATCGACTACAACCTATGCCTAGACACATGCATATTTTAAAAGTCATAGCAATTGACCTGGTTGTCTGAAAGAACAACTCTGTGCTAAGCCCTGTGCTTTCCCCCTCCACCTGAAGCATTACACAACATCCTGTCTGACTTTCATAAGAGAGTGGCCCATTGTTGTTTGGGATTGCCTTGTCAACCCAAACTGGCAACCAAAATTTTGTGATGTGTTCTTGCGAGATATCAGATATCAAGGTACGTTACTGTTAATTTCTTTCTCCCTTCCATGTTTTTGGCTCTTAATTTTTTTGGCAAGCTCTGCTTTAGCCCAGTGTGGTACTCCACTGCAGATTTCTTTTTCTTTCTAAAAAAGAATCTGCACAGGGAGCAAGTGATTCAAATCTCATGTAAGCCATGAACCTACTCCATATCTTCTCATTCTTAGCTTTCACTTGAAACCAACTAGATGGATATCAGGGGTCTGCCATCCTCTGATGGAGCCCATGGTGGTTAAATGACATTTAGGACCACCTCTCCTGCAGGTGGCTCCTGATCACATCCCAGGCAGTATTCCCGCTAAGTTGAGTTAGTGTGAGCTAGCTCACAATTTTTTAGCCTACAGCTCACACATTTTTGTCTTCACTCAGGAAGGATGGCTCCAGAGCAAACAAATTTATGCAGTAGCCAAATTGCTTGCTCACAACTTTAATGCCAGTTGCTCACAAAGTAGAATTTTTGCTCACAAGACTCCACAGCTTAGAGGGAGCATTGATCCCAGGTCTTCCTTTGAACATGTTCTTCCTTGTGTGTATTTGTTAAAATGCACTTTTTGGGACTCCACTGGATATGGAGCCTGGCGGCTTGTTAGATGAGCTGGTCGAGAACTGGCATGGCCAGCTCTGGGCAGCCATCGAGGAGATCGCCCCCAGACGTCCTCTGCGTCCTCACTCTAAGCGGGCTCCCTGGTATACCGGGGAGCTGCGGCAGATGAAACAAGGCCTCAGACGACTAGAGAAACAGTGGTGGCGTGCCCGCGACGAAGCATCAAGAACATCTTATAGGACATTTATGAGATCCTATGAGGTGGCAGTCAAAGCCATGATGAGACAGTTCTACACGGCCACGATTGCGTCTGCTAGCTCACGCCCGGCACAATTATTCAGAACTATTCGGTCTTTAACAGAACTGCCACAGGGCAGACCAAATGATAGGGAATTGGACATAGGCTGTGAGGCTTTTGCGAGCTATTTTGCAGATAAAATCTTGCTGCTCCACCATGATCTCCCAGCCACAGTTGAGACAGTGAGTGAACTTGAGGCTCCATGCACGTCTTCTAGTTCCGTTCTGGGTTATTTCAGTCCACTCAGTCTTGAGGAAGTTGACAGTATGCTCTCAACTGTACGCCCAACCACATGCAGGCTTGATCCATGCCCTTCATGGCTTGTAAAAGCTGGCCGTGAGGGATTACAAGGTGTCCTCATGGAGATTGTGAACAAGTCCTTCGCCAAGGAACTGTTTTCTGAGGCACTTAAGGAAGCGATGGTCTGCCCTCTCCTGAAAAAACCATCATTGGACCCGGCCGAATTAGCCAGCTATCGGACAGTTTCCAACTTGCCCTTTTTGGGCAAGATTTTGGAGAGGGCGGCAGTGATTCAGTTGCAGAGCTTTCTGGATGACACTTCTGCACTAGACCCGTTTCAGTCCGGCTTCTGGCCAGGACATGGGACGGAGACGGCGCTGGTTGCCCTCACAGATGACCTCTGGCGGCATCTGGATTGGGGCGGCACAGCGGTACTGGTGTTGTTAGATCTGTTGGCAGTGTTCAACATGGTCGACCACCAGTTACTGACCCACCGCCTCTCCGATACGGGGGCTCAGGGACTTGCCTTACAGTGGCTTGTCTACTTCCCCCAAGATCAGGGACAGAGAGTGGTGCTGGGGGAGCAGACATCCCTAAGGCACCCACTGGTATGCGGTGTGCCCCAAGGGGCTGTGCTATCCCCGATGCTGTTTAATATCTATATGTGCCCTCTCGCTCAGATTGCCCGAAGGCACAGACTGGGCTGTCACCAGTATGCGGATGACACCCATCTGTATATGTTGTTGGGCAGCCAGTCTGGAGCCACCCCAGATGACCAGGAGCAGGCGCTTCAGGACGTGGCAGGCTGGCTTAGGCTGAGTTGATTAAAATTGAATCCAACGAAGACGGAGGTCCTATGCCTGAGTCGGAGCAGGCTGGGGGTAGGGATCCCATTGCTGGCCTTCGGGGGGGGGGGGTTCCACTGGTGCCAGCGCCGAGGGTCCAGAGTTTGGGAGTGCTCCTGGATGCCTCCTTAACTATGGAGGCCCAGGTAGCAGCCACTGCCAAGGCAGCCTTTTACCACCTACGGCTGATTAGGCAGTTGGTTCCCTTCCTTGAACACAATGACCTGGCAACAGTGATCCACGCAATGGTCACCTCGAGACTAGACTACTGCAATGCTCTCTACATGGGGCTGCCCTTGTCCCAGCTCCGGAGGCTGCAGCTAGTGCAGAATGCCACGGCCAGGTTGTTGAAGGGCCTCTCTGTAAGGGACCACATCCGGCCTGTGCTGAGGGCACTGCACTGGCTGCCTATAGCGTACCGGATCCGGTTCAAGGTGCTGGTTTTAACCTTTAAAGCCCTATATGGTCAGGGGCCTGCCTACCTAAGGGACCGCCTTTCCCTGTACATACCCCAGAGAGCACTGTGGTCAGGCACACAACATCGTCTGACCCTTCTGGTGACCACCAGGAACAGGGCCTTCTCAGTAGTGGCTCCCCACTGGTGGAACAAGCTCTCAGAAGACATCAGGGCCCTGCAGGACCTTTTGCAGTTCTGCAGGGCCTGCAAGATGAAGCTCTTCCACCAGGCTTTTGGGGCCGCCACTGGGGGAAATGGCCACAGGTAAGTGGCCAGTTGAAGTACTGGCCCGGTACATCTGCAGGTGGTAGCCTCCTGGCCGTGGGGATGTAGTTGCTGCCCTGGTGTTGGATCTTGTATTTGCCGCCATTTTTAGTGGGTTCTGTGGTTTTATTGTAATTAATTATTATCTGAATTTTTTGTATGTTACTGATTTTAATTGCTGTGAGCCACCTAGAGCCGCTTTGTGCTGGCTAGGCGGGATATGAATTCAAATAAATAAATAAATAAATAAATAAATAAATAAATAAATAAATAAATAAATGTTGTCCTCAAGCACATGTCAGAGATTCTAAAACCATAACATTGTTCAGATACTTTGATCCTGCTCCAGCCAAGCATTTTTCTAGAGCTGGTGTGGACTGAGGCCTCCTGTCCTTGGCTGGACACATCCTTTTTGTGCTGTCATGATAAGATGAAGGGACTGTCCAACAAAAATTATTTGATTGATCCCAGGCAAGGAGCAGAAACTGAAAACAACCCAAACATTAGGGAAAGAGGCAAGGGTAAAATTTGTACATTTTCTGCTTAAATAAGTGCTCTGTCTGTCTGTCTGTCTGTCTATCATCATCATTATCATCATCTGTCTAAAGATACTTCAATCCTTAGCAAATCCTCATTGGATTTGAACTGAACCTTCAGCTATAATTTCTTGCTGGCAAAGTAGAAAACTTGATTAATACTAGCTGTGATGAAGTTTGGTATTGATATTCCCCTTAACCATTGTTATGAGGACTGGGGGAGAATTCACTCTTGAGAGGGATGGTGGAGAGATGCGAAAGTGTGCTGTTTCCTGATCTCTTAACCACAAGTAAGAAGGAGGCAGAATTGCATCTCTACCATCCTAACTGATTGCAGATAATGGGTACAAATAACAGAAGACTTGTTATTCTGTGTCATGGCTTGTTTATTATGAGTTTCTTCAGGGCATCTGGCCAGCTTCTGTTGGTCTCACTGGACTTCATGTGGTCCAGCAAAGCAGTTCTTGGGTTTTGATGGCCAATTGAATTACTTGGAATGCTTTAAAAAAAGTCTGCCCCCCCTTACCTAGAATTTGCTTCTTTCCCTTTTCACCCAAGGCATTTTATAAACGAGCAGGAAAGTGTGCGTGAGAGAAAACACAGCAAATCAACTTTTGTTGGAATTATCTGTTTCTTTTATTTAGTAGATACAGATCAGACTGAAATAATTTGTTGCAATATACTTTTAAAGGTCTTAAAAAAAGAATACCCCCCCACGTTTGTGCTTTTTCTGACAGGATTTAAAATCAAACAATCAGCGAGATGACATTGCAGCTGCACGTGCTTCTCTGAAGGAAAATTCATCTCTCCTCCATTCAATTTGTTCTGCTTGTTTGGAACATTCGGATGTAGAGTCTCTTGTAGCCAGCAAGGACTCAGTTTGCAATGAAATACAGAATGCGCTGAATGTCCTTTCAAACGCTTCTCAAGGAATTAGTAATCAAACGGTTCAGCCCGTGTCGCCATCAGCCACGCTTGGAAGTGCCCTTAATGAACTCGAGGTAGGTGAATATGTAGCATTACAGTGTGCTCGGTAACATGTCTTGCTTTTTTTGTTTTTGTATGACTGCAGCACTTGTGGAAAGCATCACCCTGGAAGCCCAAATCACGTCATCCTGTGTGGTCAGTTTGCTTGGGTGCATTCTCAAAAACTCACCCAACTTCTATTGTTTGCTGATATAGGGAAGTGGAATTTGTGCCAGTTTAAGTTTGTAATTTTGTTGGTCCTTGCAAGAAAGGATGCTGATGTATGCATGATATCTCTTGGAAGTTTAACTCATTTTTCTTTTTTTACAAGTGACAACATTTATTTATTTATTGGGTGCATTTGCACCTACCACATGACTCTGTAGTGCCCTAAGGCAGCCTCTCTCATAGCATAAAGATAACAAGACTGTAGTAAAACATCATAACATTCAAATAACCAATAAAAGAGGACAATAGTGATTAAAAGCAACCAACAGTAATGAAAAGCAACTGGGTGGCTGAGATTCACTCAATCTCATTGGACCCTGAAAGCGAAGCAGGATCAGCCCAGTGTCTACTATTTGGATAGGAAACCATTAAGGAGATCTGGGGTCACTATTAGGGGTGTGCATTCTGCAACAACCAAGCTGAATGAATCCCCCAAAAATACTTTATCACTATTTTTCAAGTATCATGTAAGCCACATAGAGATCTCTGATACCAGTATAGCTGAGCCTGAAAAAGCCGATTTTATCCAGCTTTAATTCAGGTTCATTCAGCTATACCAACCCTACCACCCATTTAATCCTAACAGCTGACAGGCGGAGCTGCCGGTCAGCTGTTGGGTTTAAATGCCTCCTTGAAAGCCATTTCAGCGCTCCTTTCGCTTCCCCCTGCTCCTGAGTGGAGGGAGCAAAAGGAAGGGCTGAAATGGCTTCCTTCCATGTAAACCAATCAGTGCAGCTCTGATCAGTTTACATGGGAGGAGTGCCTTCCCTTCCCTCCCTGAGCCTCCCTGCTGCTTTGGGGAGATTCAGGGAGGGAAGGCACAGAGGGATTAGGCATGTTTAAATGCCTTTCTTCCCCTCTCCAAGTTTGCTGTGGGGCAGTTGGAGAAGAGAAGGCAGAGAGCCTTCCCTTCCCTCCCTGAGTCTCCCCACTGCTGCTGTGGGGGGACTTGGGGAGGAAAGGCAGGGAGAGTGAGGCAAGTTTAAATTCCTTTCTTTCCCTTCCCCAGATTTAAACATGCCTTGGCTCTCTGTCTTCCCTTCCCCAACTACCCTGCCTTGGCAGGGCAGCTGGGGAAGGGAAGGCAGAGAGAGGAGAAGAGACTTCCACTGGTCTGTTTCATTCCCATCCACCTGTCAGCTGTTAGGTTTAAATGGCCTAACAGCTGACTGGCAGGGAGTGAAACTGACCAGTGGAAGTAGCGGGGCTTGGGGAGGGAGGGAAGGAAGGCATTTTGACATGCCTCCCTTTCCTCTCCGCAGCTATAATAGACCTGAATATATTCAGTAATACCAAATATTTCCCCAGCCCGAATACTTTACTGGTATTTGACTGGGAAAATTTGGCATTGATTGATATGGGGGGGGGGGTCTGTTATACATTGTCCCCCCCCCCCCCTTGCACACACCCTAGTCACTGTGCAGAGGCAGGCAATGGCAAAACCATCTTTGAACATCTCTTGCCTTGAAAACCCTCCAGGGTCACCATAGGTTGGCTACAACTTGAGAGCACTTTCCACCACCACTGAAAATGACCACAGCAGCAAGTAGATATATCCCAGAAATTCAGTGCAAGAAATCTTCTTGAACCTTATCTTCAAGTAACAGACTTCTCTTAGAAAAGGTTTTCACTATTTTTATGAGGGAGAGAATCAAACTGGTCTAGTAAGGAGGGAGTTCCATAATGAGAATGCTGTAACGGAGAATGTTCAAATCCTTGTCCCTGCTGGTCTGACTTCAAAGAGAGGGGGTTTGGTGCACATGCTTTTTTGGTTATCTCAGTTCACATGGAGTATTCATATGTGAGGAAATGCTCCCTAAAATAATCTGGGGCTGAACTGATTTAATACTTTTGAGGCTGAAAATTGACATTTTGAATTGTGCTTGGAAACAAACTGGGTACCAGAGTAGCTCTGTTAGTGCATGAGTGTTGTCCCACTGCCAATTCAGTCCAACTAATAATCTTCAAACCACAATTAGCACCTGAGGATCCTCAAGCAACTCCAGGGCAAGGGATGTTGCCATCTTTAAACCTCATTCTTAAGGGGAAAGGCAACTTCCTCTTGAACTAGGGAACCACCAGCTCCCAGATAAATTGGGTCTCCTAGCATGGGATTACCGTTACGCAACCAGCAGTTGATAACATAAGTTGTCGTTCAATTCTAAACTAATATTTTCATAAGAACCAATGTTTTTCGAACTGCACTTTCTGGATAGCTAGGTATTATGGGAGAGTTTATTTTTCTTTGGTTTCCCTCCCACCACTACCCAGCACGTGAATGAATGCATTTGTTCATTAATTAGGCTTTCTGAAAATCTCTGAGGGAGAAATGGGAGGCTGTTTCATGCACTTACCAAGGCCTAATTTACACCTCCCCTCTGAAGTAGTTTGACTGATGTCTTTTCCTACGCTCATTTCACGCTGGTTTTAAATTTCACTCCCTGGGTCTGAAGAGTACTAAACAACAGGATCTGTTTAAAGCAGTAAAATGCTAGCTTGACCACAGGAGGGGAGTTAACAAATATAAACAGTAATTTTTAAACTAGAACAAGTATGGTTTGAGACTAGAAACAGGTATAGATGTTTTTTTAAAAAAAACTAGAATGATTCCAGCGGGAAAGTCAGGTGTAGATTTGACCCAAGGCAAGATCTTCTTTGGGTGGCAGAAGAGTGAGCACATGCAATGCGGGAAGGAGGGCTTCCACAAAAGCCTTAGAAACAGAGACGGGGAAGATTTCACAAACTGAGCTTCTGTCCGTATATTTATCTGAGTTACACACATTGCCATTAAATTTTTTTCTAAGTTTTATAATAGGTGCAGACTTTTTAGGCCAGATCCAGTTCCAGCATGCATGAGTAGAAGGCGCTTGAGTGTAGGGTAGAGGATAAAGTTCTTTCGGATAGCAGCTGCTATCAGAGTGCAGCTCCAGAGGACACCCCCCTGATAAACAGGGGACTTTTTAAGGGGCACCGGGTGACTGTTGGGAAAGCAACTTACCCCCTCCCCATGCATTTGTACAACACACTCAGTGACTGGCTTGCAGCCTCCCAGCTTTGAATTGAAACACTAGATGTCTTTTGTTTGTAGACTTCTTCATCTTTTACGCAAGTAGGGCACATGGCTGAGTGAGTTAGATAAAACAAAATGTATTGCCTATTTAACCTTTTAAGAATGCTCTACAAATGAAACGGTTTCATTTTTCTTTATTTATGGGGAGGGGGAAATGGCACTGGATAAGGACCTGAAATAACCTTTGCTCTGTCTCACTTTTGCATTGCAAATCGAGCACCACGAAATAAATGGATGTAGTAAACAGTCTGTTGGGAGCCAACCTCATTAAATGTTTATAGCATGGAAATGTATGAAAAAGCTTACTCAACAAGCGCTGCTAGGCGCTTTTCTTCCTATCATTCATTTGTAGTAAGGTGGAATGTATAGATGGCGAAAATCTGAGATGAATCTGAAGCTCTAGACTTGGCAGGAATTTAAGAATGTTCTGCAGGGTGATGATAATGAATTTTTTTTAATGCGGTAGATGTAGTGACTGCACTTTATAAATCCCATTAAGGTAGGTGGGCAGTTATTCTGTAACATTCCTTCCATTCAAAGACAGGTGAGCCTTCAGCATGCCTACAGGTGCTTGCAGCATATGTGATTAGAGTTGGTTGACTCATGGAAAGCATGACTGCACCAGGCACTTCTGGTTTATAATTTGGGATGCTTCCCGTCCTCATTTTTTAAAGTCAAACATGCTCTTAGAAGTCAGAGCTGCTGTCTCAGAGTCCATTAAAAAGTCATTTGTGAAATGCAGAGCATGGCTCTTGTGCTCAAACTTGCCCTACGTTCAACAAAGACAATTGCACATTATCACTTTCCAGTGTTAATTTTACTCACTTTTGTATAATTTAAGCTAGGGCTCAGAGCCTGTTTCTGTTGCTGGATCTCAACCCAGGGATGCTTGAGGGATAACAAAGATGTTGTCTAAGCTTGTGTGGATCTCCACTGTGATGAATCACAGCCAATCCTGAGCCGACATTTCTATCAATAAGCCTGGAAGGGCTTCCAAGCCAGAGGGCTGACTTGGAGGCCTCTGTGTCTTATAAAAATAGTACGACAAGAAGTCATTAGAGGCTGAATAGTCCTGGAGTGAGAAGAGCGTCTAGACTGCTCAAAGTAGTGTTTGAACTCACTTCACAGTGAAAGTGTGGTGAACATTTGAAACAGTGGAGACAGACATCTGTATCCAAATGATTAACTAGTTGTGATAATAAGAGATCTAGTCACTGATCTCTTGCAGTTTGTAAACACGCTAATAGCAAGCTGGTATGTATGTGGGGAAAGAAGGGGTATGACAAGTCCCTTCTTGAAACAGAGGGGACCCACAAGGCATCTCTGTTGAATCTGGGAAATCTGGTTGGTTTTGAGATATAAACCTTCCCCTCAGTCAACGAAGATCTTAGGATTAGCAAGTGTAAAGGCTTTGGGTTGTTGCTGTGAGGTAAGTTTTGTATTGAGCCTGAATAGTACAGAGATAACCGAAACAGGAGTCTTAAAAAAACAACAAAGAAGATTTACTTATGTGCAGGTTATGTATTGAATTCTCTTTACCAGGTCTGCTCATAACCAGAGACCGGGCTCACAACTCAATCCTCTCTCAGAGGCAGAGTTAAGCCATTCTGTCACACTATCAGGCAGAGCTACACAACAAATTGTCTGCTCCTTTGCTGAGACAATTCTCCTCTTCTGTCTGCAGTCTCCTCTGGCAGCCCTCAATCCCCTTCTAGAAGGAGACTGGATGCTGGAGCAGCGCTCTTATAGGTTCAGGTGTCAAAACAGCTGGGTAGTGGTTTTCTCTCTCAGGGGCAGGACAGCCTCCTGTCCATCACAAGGGTTTAATCATAAGAACATAAGAAGAGCCCTTCTGGATATAGGGTTGCCAATGGGGGCAGCCAGCGGGGGATTGGGGGGTGAACTTATCAGGAGCTGGGAGTTTTTCCACATATTTCAGTGACGTTCCCATGTGACTTCCAATGTGACCGAGAAGTGACATAGGGATGTCAGGTGACACTATGGTTTTGGAAAAAAACTCATGCTTCTAGCATAGAGTTTTTTGCTCAAAAACCAGAATGTCACTCTGACATCCCCGACGTGCCTACATCACTTTTGGGTCACGTTGAAGTCACCTAGGCATGCTGCTGAAATGTCAGGTGTTCCTCCCTTGTCTTTTGGGGTAATTCCCCTTGCCGGTCAGCTGATCCAGGGTGGAGTGGTGAGACCTGGCAGCAGGGGACCCCTCCATCTAATCCAGCATCCAGTCTCACACAGTGGCCAACCAGTTCCTCTGCAGGTCCATCAACAGGGCAGAGAGGCTGAGGTTTTCCCCTGGTGCTGGCTCCTGGCACTGGTAGTCATAGGAATTCTGAACATGGAGGTTCTCTTTAGTCACGATGGCTAGTAGCCACTGATAGACCTGTCCTCCATGTATCTATCTAATCCCCCTTTAAAGTTGTCTATGCCTGTGGCCATCACGGCATCTTCTGGCATCAAATCCCACGGCTCTATTTTGCTTTGTTGTGTGTGTGTGTTGCCACTGGGTTATGTTATAGCCTTGACCCTATATTTTTTCCAGCATGGCAAATAGTAGTCCTAATCTATGTGTGTATGGTTTTTGGCTGCAAAAATGCTACAAAGAAAAGGGTTATAACCCCACTGCCAGTCAACTGTGAGTAAGATCCAAATGCCTCTCCTGCTTCGTGGCTGCTATTTGCAGTTTAAAAGCCAGTGGAAGATTTGGTCATGGATCTCCCCTCATCTTGTCTAGCTCCGCCCTAAACATTCAGTTTAAACATTCAATCTTCTTACAGTTCCGTTAATTCTACCAGAGCAAGAAGCACGAAGCACTCAAGCACAGCCCATTAGAAAATCTGTTTGATCAGATCTGCCTACTGCAAACACTCATTCATTTACATTGATTTTTTTTTACGGTGTCCTTTGAACTGATCAATGCAGATTTGCCCAGTGCACATCAGATGCCTATCGGTAAGCAGCAACTGGATAATAAGAGGGCTCTTTATCTTTAGCCTTCCTCCAGGTTTAATTTTTCATGAAGGAAACTTTAAAACTTGGCAAAAGTTGCTGTAAGACTTAAAATGCCAACCTGCGTTCTTATCAAGAGTCAAATGTTTGCCGAACTACTTGATGTTCAAGTGACTGAATGCAGAAGGGATGAATTCATCGGGGAGTGCTTGGCACTGTTGCAGATAACGATTCAAAAGTGAATCAGAAAGTCTGAAGGTCAAAGACCATTCTCAGTGTCCCCCAACTCCACTTCATGGGCTAAACAGATTGCCTGGCAGTTTCGAGAGCTGCCAGTTTTTATGCTGGAACATTTGCATTGCAAGAGTTGGACTAAGGCTGCTTCCCCTTCTAGATTTTTTTTCTCTGCAAAGGCAGCAGGAAGCCCCTGAAGTCAAGGGGAGTGGATAGATGAGGGCTGCCAACTCTGGCTTGGGAAGTTCCTGGAGATTTGGGGGCAGTGTCTGGAGACGGTGGTGTTTAGGGAAGGGAAAGGGAAGCTTAGCACAGTATAATGCCATAGAGTCCATCCTCTGAAGCCGCCATTGTCTCCAGGAGAACTGATATCTGTAATCTGGAGATAATTCCTGAAAACTTCAGGCACCACATGGAGGTTGGTAACCCTAACAGGACTATGCTGTGCCCAATCCAAACCTATGTGGAAGAATTGGAACTAAAAACTCTGCTTTTCAAAAAGGCCCAGGGCAGCTGTGCACCAATGTCCTTTCTTTTTAGCCTATTGAAGGTTCCCCCCCCACCTTTGCCTGTCAAATCACACTGTAGTGTTACAGCACAGCTTGGTAGGGATGGAAAGAGAGGGGCAAGGGTAGACTGTGAGGGACCTGGCAAAATCAAGTGTGCTGTGCTTCTGCAACACAAAAACATTTTAAAACTATTTTTTAAAGTGGTTTTCAGCATTTAAGGCTTTAAAAAAATTGCAACAAAGATTTGCTGTTATATTTTCTACTGCACTATTAGCCAGCTTTTAAAAAGCAACAAAAATAGTTTTCCTTCAGAAAAGCCTATTTTCAAAATTTTATATTGATCAATCTGAAAGGAAAATGTTACAGAACCAGGACCCCCCAACACTGGCAAGCCCATGGGCGCTTTTTAGAAAAGTGTTTGGGCAGCATCACAAAATACTGGGGGGGGGGGGGGGGGATATGTATATCCAGCTACTGAGAAACTCTTTTATTGAACTGTATTTTCAGGGTTTTTAATTTAATTTTTTTTCTTACAGAAGAACAACATTTCTCCTGTTCAGCTTTTTTTTAAAAAAGCAAGAAATAAGCTTTCTTAGAGGAGATCCCTTTTAATACTCAAAAACAATTTTTCACGGTACTTTTCATTCTAAAAGGGTTGACCTTGTTGCTTCACACACACATTCCTACAAGAAGGGGAAAACACAAATAAAAATGTTCCTCAGCACCTTGACAGGTTGATGGGAGAAAAGGAGACATCAGAATTCTCATTTGTTCTGTATGAGAATGTGCGTGCATGAACCATGGCTAATTGCACGTGCATGGCTAATTTGCATGTGCATAAAGTAACTGGATGAACAGGCTCATACAGCTCCCATACAGCAAAACAATCCAGAAAAGACCAGCTCTTTTGTTGAGACTGGCAAACAGGACATGAGCAGAACCAATATGTATTCGAGCATCCCTGGTTACAAGCTGGGAGGGAAAAATTCAGAAAAGAGATCAGGTCCAACCCCCTCCCATGGTGTTTGGGATTAATTACTAAACCAATTTCCAGCTGAGTCAGAGGGAGTCCATCCATCACTTGTGTGTAAGAATCTGTGGAATATGGCACTAACCCAGCATAGCGAGTACAAAAGGACTAGAATAATGGGACATCTCAAACTCTCCCCTAAAACCAACTAGCCAAGGGATGGATAAGAAATGAATGTGTCAGGAGGTTCTCATACTTTTGGTGCTTTTCTGCAGTGTCCATGGTTAGCACAACATGTGAGGGTTGAAATCACCCAAAATCTTGGCTTCAGCAAGGAAAATGCTAATGTTTGTGCCTGCTGTAAGGTCACTTGCCTCTTTGTAGCTTCACCCTCCCCCTTGAACAACTTGTGCTCCTTCTCTCCCACCCCACTTCCCTAAGAAGATTCCCTAAGATGTTCATTCGGCTGGATAGAGACATTCATTATAACTAGGGTTGCCAGCTCTGTGTTGGACAATACCTGGAGATTTTGGGGATGGAGTTTGGGGAGGGCAGGGTTTGGGGAAGGGAGGAACCTCAGCAGGGTACAATACCATAAAATCCACTCTCCAAAGCAGCCATTTTCTTTGTTGTCTGGAGATCGTGTAATATTGGGGGATCTCCAGACTCCACCTGGAGTGTGGCAGCTCTAATTATAACTCAAGAAAATAGGGTTGTATCTGGTGGGAAAGTTCACAGAAGGAATTGGCAGCATGGATCTTCCCTCACCTTTCCAGTCCTCCCAAGCAGCCTAGTCTCTGACTTTAGAAGATTTTGATGAGTCCATTGTTCACAAATCCTGGGCCACAGGAAGAAACTCTTTGGTTCTATTGGCAACTGGCTGCAAATATATGAATGATAATTGTTTACCCAAGAAGACTGAAAGCTAGCCTGAAAAACTTGATCTGTAACTTTTTTTCTACTTGTGAAGGTGTATTTAGGTTACTAGAGCATTAACAGAATGCAAATTAGTCATTTATGGGCCAAGGTTGCAATTGTTATACAGATCCCTGTGGGTGAGAGGGTTGCCAGCTCTGGCTTGGGAAATAACTGGAGATTGGGGGGGGGGGGTTTCCTGTGGAGGGCATAGTTTGGGGAGCAGAAGAAACTCAGCAGGATGTGATGCCATAGATGCTTTCTGAAGCGGACATTTCCTCCCAGGGACCTGATCTCTGTAGTCCGGAGATAGGTTGTAATTCTGGGAGAACATTAGTCCTTACCTGGAGTTTGGTAATCCTAGAGGTGACACTTCACCACAAATACGTCATTTATTTGTGTGATAGTGAAAAAGTCCTACCATATGTTTCATGCTGTCAGCAGTGATCTCACAGGTTATAGAACATTCAGACTTGACAGGTTCCATTTTTGAAAGTATCTTTTAAGTTTTTGATTTTGTTTGTTCAGGCTTTGTGGCTCAAATATGTATGTTTTCATTGCAGAATACAGAGCCTCCAAATACTCCCCCCCGCACACTTTGAAGCTAATTGCAGTGCTGCATTTCTTTGATTTTCTTCTGTGAATGAAGGCACAGTAAAGATATTTCTTGCTTAATTAAATATTGCTAATTTTCATGAATTTCTATTGTAGTTGGAAAATACTCCCAATTGAGCTCTCTGTCTAGTGTGCAATTTTCCTTTGCAATCAGGCACCATCTCCCTGCTGTGAGAAGAGTGTACATTAGAAAAGAAGAAATTATAAAGGATATGTAACTTGATGAATTTCTAATGCCTATTGCTAGTTTCATGAATTAGGAAGGTGATTTGCTTAATTTATACATTATGAAATTGGCATTGCCTTTTGATAAACAAAGCAATATTATTTCATTTTGTAAATGAAACCATTTCACAGATTTAGCGGAACAGCACATAGAATTGTACCTCTTGACGTGTTCCTTCCAAGTTTCTTAGAAATATATCTTGCTGTGCAGAACGCGTAGTGTAATACTGTTGAGGTAAGGAAGGAGCAGTAAACTGTTGACCTTTCTTTAGCTGTGGGTTATATATCACTACTACAAGTGAAAGTAGGCTTTTTCTCAGTGGGGAATCGCACATACTATATTTGCAAGTCCTTTGCAACACTTGGCTGACAGCCTCTGGGAGCACAGGGAGGCAGAGACTCTGCAAACAGGCATTGCTAATGCTGTGATAAAAGCCATAGAGATTTCAGAAATTCCCAGAGTGTTGTACGATGCCATTACATCACTTCCATGGAACAGGTAGAGACCCCTGTTATCTCTGAGGTAGCCCATTTCTTCTCCTTTATCTACACCAGAGCTAGCCAGTTTGACTAAGCAATCAGCTGTGGAGACTGCTCCATTAGGATGTTGGGAGCAGTGTTCCATCAACTCAGGCTGTCCCCAGCAACCACCTGCATACCTCCTTACTGTCGTCACCAAACGGCTGTTCAGCTAAGTCAGTCAATGTAGTGGTTACAGTGCTGGACTAGTATCTGGGAGACCCAGGTTTGTGTCCTCCCTCTGCAGTGGCGCCTTACTGGTTCATCTTGGGCCAGTCATGTACTCCTCAGCCTAACCTACCTCACAGGGTTGTTATGAGGATAAAATGGAGGACAGGAGAACAATGCAAGGCACTGTGGGTCCCATGGGGGGGGGGAAGTGGGATATAAATGAAGTAAATAAATAAATTTGGTTAACTCAGAACTCTCCCTATCTAGGAAAGGGTTTATTTTCCCATTTAAACCATGCTCATCACACCACTACATTGGTTCTCTAGGGTGGTAGACATAGCTCTCTCTAAGTTGTTGCTTAGTCAGTGGATGCATACATTTTCTTCTTCTTCTTCCTCTTCTAAAAAAACTGACCAGTCAGGGACTCTAGAAAAGGGAGACATTGTTAGAGGGAGAGATGTTATGGCTAACAAAGCACCAATGAAGTAGTGTACTGTTTCTTTAAAGAACCCCCCATTCAGAAGCTGGCTTTTACACTACACCAATTAAAGTTGTTGGGGTTTCTTGCACATGCTCATTTCAGCCCAGTGCCTTTCCAATGGCAGCCATTTTTTAAAGAGGAGAACCAGCCAGGAGCAGAAATCCAAAAGTAGCTAGGTGCCTGAGAATGAAACAGGGGATTCTCTGATTTCATGGGCTCCAGCCTGCTGCCGGCCAGCTGACCACTGGGGGAAGCCATACCCCACAGCCACAGCCGGGCACAACATCCCTGGTGTGATGACATCAGATGGAAGTGATGTCATCACACCAGGGATGTAGCCCTGCCCCCCACTCCCAGGAAGCTCCCTCCCACCCCCCACCAGCAGAAGAAAAGGACCTGGCAATCCTATTTAGTACAGCAGCAACTTAGTTTTATGGCTAAAAATTATTGTCTATCAGCTTTTCCCCTGGCTCTGAGATACTGAAGAAGAGAGTGACGGAAGACAATTCCTTCAGAAACTCAGCACTTGATCAGAAAGCTGGAGGCTCCCTGCCCCTCCTTCTACATCCTTAGTCAAAGCAAACCAAATTTTCTTCTGGACTCTTAAATATGCCTAGTTTTGTGCCATTATTGGTAAAATGAAGGGCCTCGGCCCATGTACTTAAACATTTTGTTGGCAGAACTTCTAAAAAACATTTAACTCCTCAAAGCAAAGATGCCGGTGCTCCTGAGTGTGTCCTTTTTAGACCTTTGTCTGGTTTGGGATAGTTATATGTAGTTAATTGTCCAGAGGAGAAGGAATGCCTTCAGCTTCTACCTGTGACCAAAGACCTCCTTGCTTTGTGTTATTTCATGACATAGGAAACAAATCCATAATTATGAGGATAAAGCATGAAAGCGTATGATTACATTAATTTAGGGATCTGCAAGGAGGACATAGTGAATTCTGAGAAATAAGAGTGAATAATGAACAAGTCTAGAAGAGAATCCTATTCGCTTTGCTGTCTAGCATTCACGGGGCATGGGTGCTGCTAGATAATCAAAGGTGCCAGATACTCTAGTGTGTTGTTCTGTCCTGTTCCCTGCCCAGAGGAAATCATAGAAGCCAAGTAATGAGCCCTTTGGAACTCCATGGCAACAGCCCCCATGCCTGGTGGAGCCTTTATACTTCCTGCTGAGCTATCTGACATGACAGGCAAATAGCCCGGGAACTAGGGTTGCTAACCTCCAGGTGGGTCATGGAGATCTTCTGGAATTACAGCTGATCTCCAGACAACAGAAATAAGTTCCCCTGGAGAAAATGTGTGCTTTAGAGGGTGGACACTATGGCTTGAAGATGCGTGTGGATGCTGACTGGAGGGTAGGAGTTTGTCCTTCAGGCAATGTCAGATAACCGAGTTTTCAGGCTATACAAGGGCCAGATAAGAAAGCTTTTACTGTCTCTGCACTGGTCTGCTATAGAAACATAAGAACATAAGCATTGTATTTTGTTTAGTCAAAGTCCTGCTGGATCAGACAAGTGGTCCATCTAGTCCAGCATCCTGTCTCACACAGTGGCCAACCAGTTCCTCTAGATGGGCAGCAGCAGGGCAGCAACAGGGCACAGAGGCTGAGGCCCTCCCCTGATGTTGCCTTCTGGCTCTGGAATTCAGAGGAAAGTTCAATGGTAAGAAACTCTTGAGAAGAAAAAGAGTTTTTATATGCTTTTAAAAACTCATTTGAGAAAGCTTTGTCAACTGGTGTGCCCTGATCATTTCCCAAAAGGCTTTTGATGTCATCTCTAATGTACATAAAAATCTGTTGAACAGACAAGACTTTTGAACTAGACCCACATAAACCCCTTCTAAGTTCAATCTTTAATTTTCTTGCTCTCTTTAAAAAGTGACAGCAGGGAGACCGAAAGTCAAGCATGATGGGAATATTGAATGGGAAAGTGACATGAATGGTTTAATTATTCATACCAGAGGACTGAAGTATGAGTACCAGCCGTATTTCTTTTTTCCCCTTTAGAATTTGGTTGCCTTGGATCCCCTTGCTTTGAATGATGACGAAATAAGGCCATCGCTAGAAAAGCGTTTAGAAGGGATTATCAGTGGGGCTGCTTTATTAGCAGACTCTTCCTGCACACGGGATGTTCACCGAGAGCGCATTATTACTGAGTGCAATGCTATTCGTCAAGCTCTCCAAGATCTCCTTTCAGAGTACATGGCTAATGTAAGTGAATGGATCCTTTGCACATACGAGTCATTATATATTTTTGCTCTTTACGTGAAGTTTGTCCCATAATTACTGGTTCCCTCTGCCTTTCCACATTGCATTTTGTTTAGTTAGTTTTCTGGAAGTTTTTAGGGATGCAACGTTTAGTCAATTTATGTAATGTATAGTCAGTTAGTTGGTTAATTAATTAAATTGATTAAAACTCTTTAGAAAGGGGCCACTGATTGTCTGGCAGTGTTTTTAAAAACTTGTTAATTATTTTTGATGTCTTACAAACTTATAGATGACAGAGGTCCACATAGTACCGTTGATACCCATGGCACTAGTGTCTGGAGTCCTTTACTGTAAATTCTGGACAATTCTCGACTAAAGAAAGTAATTTCATTTGAGTTTCTGGATCTCTCAGTCTGGTTAATTCAAAGAGGTGCAATATGCCAAGGGCTAGCTGATGTCAGAATGTCTTGCACAAATCTATTCTGTATTCTGCTTATATATATTTTTTAAAAATATTAGATGCTGGGTTCACATTAAGTAATTTTATCTACCTATGATATTGATCTGTATCTTTCTATTTAATGCTAGTATTTTTCATTCTGGGAAACATAATAACCACTGTATTGAGCTGATGTGGTGTTCTTTATATAAAAGGTTCTCAAAACTTAGTTTGGGAATTAATTCTGTTGAGTGACTATTGGTTGTTGAGGCTGAGGAACTGAATTTCCACCCCTTTCTTCTAGGAGCACAACACTATTGATGCTCAGTCTAGCCATGTGTTACTAGGTATTTTGTTTTCACAGGATTTGCACTTCAAGAGCATCCTTCCCCCACCAATGGGTCCTGACCCATATTGTGAAGCCTCTGAAAGTGGAATTTGTACGTGCTCTGGTTACCCCCCCCCCCCCCCCCCCCAAAAAACGAGGTCACTATACTAACCAAGTGTGGAATTGTGGGTAACCATAACAAAAAATTTGGTAACTACTGATCTAGAGTGTTTGATGTTGTTCTTAGCTGTAGGAAGTCATCTGCAAGGCTTGTGAACTCAACCTGGTTACTTAAAATATAGAGAGGATTTTTGTTTGTTTGCTGATTCTTCACATAGTTTGTCTGATCGGAGTCTACAAAACGTACACAGATATGTTCCTGAACTGCTTGGGTTTTGGAGGGGGAGGGAGGTGCTCTGCATGACATGATTTATGTGCAGTCAGTTCAGCTGTTATTCATTTGTTTTTTGGGATCCAGTCATGATTGCTCAAATTCTTGTATTGCTGTGTTGGATGCACAGTATTTTTTACCTGGAAAAAATTATTGATTACTAATATGGTTGAGTGTATCTCTTGGGCACTTTTTCTCTATGTTTTCCAGAGAGGTTGATCGTGCGGCTGCTGTCACAAGTTGACATCATTTTGTGAACTCTAAAAAACCCAAACAAGTTAATATGGAAAAAAGACAACCCCTTGATGGCTCTGTGATGTGTCACTGCAGATCTGGAGGCTTCTTGCAGGGCTAGCGTGTGTGTGTGTGTGTGTTGAAATAAAACCCTTCGAGATCAAAAGGCATCCTGATTGTCCCATGCCATAGTGCCCAGAAATTTCAGGAATCTTTATTTTTATAAATATTCTTAATTATTAAAAACCTTTATATTCTGCCTGCTCAAGGCAGCTCACAATGACAACAAAATAATATCCTTACATATAAAATTAACAACCATTATAAACTAGCTAATAAAACCTTGTTGGCTGTGTACAGCACAGGCGTGTTCATCTATCCCTGTTTAGAGAAGAAGAAGTAATAACAGCATCAGAGCTCCCCTGTCCTTTTCCTGCTGCATTCTGCTTTTCCTGGTGTTATAGTCTTTGCATAATTCAGCGCAAAGTAAGAGACTTTACAGCACCATTGCCTGGAAACGATCATTTAATCCAGACTTGATTGAGTTTGGGATAGTGTTTTGCAATGGAAGCAGACATTCTTCTGTTTGACAAGTTGAAAGGTATTTGGTACTCAATAAGTTGCACTTAAATTACTGATGGAAGAATCCAGGATTCTTATTTTATTCTTAGGGCCTTCTCTCATGCTTCACAGCTTTTTGAGACCACCAAGCAGTTTTAATTTTCGCAGAGAAGATGGAGTGAACCAGGATCTTTGTGTGTGTGTATGTGTGTGTGGCCTGAATGCTGATAGACAGGTGGCACTCAATTAAGGTAACCTGCAGCTTCTACCAGAGTTTTTGCCCAAATACCAGTGTCCCTGTGCTGTCAGTAATGTGACGATGTCACTTCTGGTGGGCACTAAAAGTGATGTCACTGCATCGTTGATGACGTCTCTGTGATGACAGAGTAGGTCTCCCCCACCAGTTGCCGGGAGAGGCCTGACAGCCTTATTTTTATGGGTATAAGGACTGTATTGGTGACAAATAAAGATCCCAAAGAATGTCTGTGCTTTTGCTAGGCAAGCTTTCTATGTATTTCTGATGTTGTATTCTATGTGTCACCCTTTAAACAGTAACATTTTCTTTTCTTGCATAATTTTTGCATATTTTTTGCTTTTTGTCATTTGGAAAAAATCAATAAGATGTTATTTGAAAGAGTGGCATCCTTGCAGAGAGGAGAGGTGAAGTGCTGGCAGGAGGGTGAAAAGGAGACCTCATGGGTTAATTGAATATGATGCATGTACATGGGGGGGGGGGGGGGGCTTTGCTGTTGTTGTTGAGACCTCAGTTACCAAAACTCTTCAAAGACCCTCAAATCCTCATGTTATTGTAACCTAGTTTAATGCCATTTACCCAGTCTTCGGTTTTGAATGATGCCGGAGGTGTTTTTGTTTTTAATGTGATACTGCTGTACTATAAGCCAGTTCCTTTGTCTTTGAAGTAGCTGGTGTGTGGGAAGGGAAGAACACAGTGCACCCAAAATAAAAAAAGAACTGAACCGTCATCACAGACACAAAACTACAGGAATCAAACAAGAACCCATTCTGTAAAACAGCTAGCAATACTTTGTATTTCTGCCACATCTGTTCACTGCAAGGAGTCTTGAAGCAGTGTGACTGCTAAAATTTTGATTTCCGGGATCCACTGAGCAATTAAATTTTCAGAGACTGCCACATGCCCAGGATTCATTTGCATCAGCCCAAATGTTCTTCGGAATCAGTACAATGCTCCTGAATGCTGGGTAGTAACAGAAGATGCTGTTCTCTATTAAAAGACAAGCCAGTCTTGATGATTTAAAACAGCTTTGTTTGGAAAGGGTTCATTTAATGTCTAAATTTAGATGATTTTGTACAAAGAGATGTGTGGGGGAGAAAATCCAAAATTATGAGTGTGCAGAGTAGACTGAGGGCAGGAAGAACCATGGTCTCAGATTAACAAATTTAAATAATGGAGTTACACCCTTCTAAGCTCATTTGACTTCCATGGATTTAAAAGGGTATAGCTTTATTTAGGATGACAGAGTAAGAGACACAAGTTACTGTATTTATTGGCTGTTTTTCTCCCTAACAGGATCCAAAACAATTTACAATGAATAAAGATACATACGTTAGTAGAGAAATTATATTACATTCATTCTGATGGAATGCAGTTAGGGATTAGGTGGTTCTATGGTAGCTCATTGCAAGTGTGGGGACAGAGCTCTCGCATAACAGATGATAAAGGAAAACAGCTCCTCCTTTTGGAGAATGCAATTTGTTTAATTTTTAAGTAAAGGGTTCAGGTTCTTGGAAACTATCCCCCCCCCCCCCCCCGCTGCTCATTCAGGGAAGAGAATTCTGTTCATAGTTCATTCTTCTTTCTGAAGTCTTAATATGACTCACAGAATAGTGGTACTAGTCACCAGTGAGCATACCTGCTTTCTCATAGGTTTGGAAAATAAAGGGCCTTTGCCAGGGCTCTTTTTGTAGAAAAAGCCCAGCAATAACTCATTAGCATAATAGGCCACACCCATCAGCAGAAACTCAATAGCATTTTAGGCCACACCCCTGACAGCACAGGTCCCTCCCAGGATTGGCTTCCCTGGTGCCCCGCAGCTTGCGGGGTGCATGGGGAACCCGAGGGAAGGCAGGCAGTTTCTGGATTGGCTTCCCCAGGTGCCCAGCAGCTGTGAGGCCCTTGGGGAACCCGAGGGGGGAAGGCTGTGGACGTGGCCAACTCACAAGCCAGCTGGAACTCCGTTCCTGTGCGTTCCTGCCCCAAAAGAGCCCTGGCCTTCTCCGGGTGTTATTTAAACTTTCTCTGTCTGCTTTTGCTTTCTGGGGAAAAGGTGACAGCCCTCTTTGTTGATATTAAAACAGAACATTTTAAGAGTATTGTAATGCACAAACCTGCCCCTTTTTGATTTACCTCGCTCTTCTGAATCCTTCTGCTTATAAATCGTATGAACCAAAGAGAGGGAATCTGATTTAGAGGAGCAGAGTTACCAAATGAGCCAAACATTGTCAGGGGGTCACAGTCATTCATTCATTTTGAAACATTAAGCTTTTCAAGTACAACTGAAGAGCAGACATACCGAATGACTTCCAGTTCTTCCTGAATTATTTAATCCTAGGTGATGGAGATTTTTCTATCACTGCTGTGACATTCTCATTACAGGAGGTTTGCAAACAAAGACTGAGATTGTGGTTGAATGCTCTGCAAATTGATATGTTCTGTAGAAAACAGGAGGGAAAACAAATTAACTCCTTGAGGCAATGCCAATGAAGACACAGAACATCTGTACAAAAACAGAGGTGACCATCATAGGAGCACTGCTGAGCGCTTTAGTGGGTATTCTGTGTCATTTGCACAATTTGCTTTTTCATTCAAATAGAATGGGTTAAAGGAAGTTGTGAGGGATATTCCAGGATTTTTGTTTCATGGACTAGTGTTGCCAGCTGAGCTCCAGCAACTGGCAGGAGAGTCTGGGGCTGGGGAAAATATAATCAGTGTCAAACTGACATCATTGTATCACTTCCAGAATGGACCAGGGAGTGAGGTGGTCCTGTCAGGGTGACACTCTAGGATTCCACTGAAACTCTGTAGTTTACCATAGAGTTTAAATGGAATCCTAGAGAATTTTGTGATAACACTGACATTGTTTCTGGGTTTGTGCCCAGACTGAATGTGATGCCAGTTTTAACTTTATTTTCCTTTCTTTTTCACTTGCCGTCTTACTGAGAAGCAGCAGGGTGTCAGGGGCTGCCAGCAGGTGGTCTCCTGGTATTGCAAGAGACCTGGCAACACTATTTTGACCTCACTGTAGAAATTCTGGAGTTAGCCTATTAATCCTTTTCCTTAATTTAATTGCTCTTTCAGAGTGAGTATAGATATGATAATGGCCATTTGATATTGTAGCAGTTGGAAGATGAGTTTTCAATTTTTCTGAGTCTCTGAAACATTACACTTATTGCCGTTCAATGAGTGACTGGAGTTGTGTTCAGATGTCACTGTAAAAGCCCAGTTGTGATGTCTGAATGCATGATAGTGTTGCCAGCTCTGGAGATTTTGGGGGTGGAGCCTAAGGAGGGTGGGGTTTGGGGAGCAGAGGGACTTCAATGGGGCATAATGCCTTAGAGTCCACCTTCCAAAGTAGCCATTTTCTCCAGGTGAACTGATCTCTGTCTTGGCTGGAGATCAGTTGTAATAGCAGGAGATCCCCAGCCACTACCTGGAGGTTGGCAAGCCTAATGCATAACCTGAACAATCAGGCTCAGATTTCAGATGAGGCTTTTGTAGCTGGCTTTTTAACCACAGTTTCTTGGGAAGTCTGAACTCACAAATTGCATTTTTGCCACAGAATCGTCAGTATGGGGAAAAGAAAGAACAGGAAAACCAGGGTTTCTTTCTTGTCTGGTAGACTAACCAAGATTGGTCTACCATCTGACAAAGAGTGCTTTGACTCATGAAAGCTTATACCCTAGAAAATGTTTCTGGTCTTTAAGATGCTACTAGACTCAATTTTTCTTCTACTATAAACAAAAGTATGTTTTAAGCACAGCACAGTTTATTGTGACACCCGAAATACATTCTGAGAGGAGTATGTGTTTGCATGAGTTTTCTCTGAGATGGAACACTGCAGAAGTTAAAGAGCACTGAGAAATTATGTTGGGATCATAAAAGCTGGTATGACTTTTCACTGGTGGTAGTATATACCTTGAGGGACCATGGTGGCTCAGAGGTTAAGACGCTGAGCTGCGGACCGGAAGGTTGGTAGCTCAGCAGTTTGAGACCTGAGTGCTGCATGATGGAGTGAGCTCCCATTTCTGGCCCCAGGTCCTGCCAACCTAGCAGTTCGAAAGCAAGAAATTGCAAGGTGATAAATAGGTACCACTTTGGTGGGAAGGTAACAGCATTCCATGTGCCTTGGCGTTTAGTCATGCTGGCTACATGACCATGGAAAAGTCTTCGGATTTTTAAATTACATGCAGAAAGGTATCGGCTGGATATTAGGAAAAACCTTTTCACTGACAGAGTGGTTCAAAGATGGAATCATCTGCCTAGGGAGGTGGTTAGCTTCCCTTCACTGGCAGCTTTCAAGAAGAGGCTGGATGAATATTTGTCAGAGATGCTTTAGGCTGGTCCTGCATTGGGCAGGGGGTTGGACTAGATAGTCTGTATGGCCCCTTCCAACTCTATGATTCTATTATTTGGACAGCGCTGGCTCTTCATTTTGGAAATGGAGATGAGCACTGCCTCCTAGAGTCAGATTCAACTGGCTTTCGAGCAAGGGAAACCTTTACCTTTAGTATGTACCTTACTCCTAAAATGGAAAGTTAGGCAGTGGTTTTTACTTTTTCAAAAATTAAGAAATGCATTTTGATTAGTGAAAGTTCAGGAAAGCCGAATTTTTGGACAAATTATATACAGAAGTTCATGAACAGATGTAGAAGTTGAAATGCACGGTTCCCCCCTAAATGAATCCATTTTTTAAAATTTGTACATGATATTGGGAGAATTGGAGGAAGAAAATTAAAGCTTTCTTAAGCCCTGTTCTTCATTAAATGGTTCTGAGCTAGCAATTTCAGCATTAATCGCATGCTTACTTGAGGATTGGACTGGAATAATATAAGGTGATGCACAGCTCATGGATCTAGAGAGGATGATTCAGTACAATAGTCAGTAATTCATATTTGGTATACTTGACAGCACCCAAAATATATTAGTCTGCTGAAGACTATTTTTTTCCAGGGAGCCTTCAAGAAAATGGTGTTTTCCCTTCCTCCAAGGCAGAATAAATCCTTGATTATGGTAATAACCCGGCACTGCAAATAAATATTGGAAGTGTGCACTGACTAAATAGCTACCTCATTTTTTAAATTCACAAGCAGGACTTTTTCCTAGATTTATCTGACATTGCTGTGAATAAGTAGAGTAAAACTGAAATTCGGTTAGTGTTTTTACATTTCTGATCTTTTCGATACTGCTGTTTTAAAGGACATGGTACATGCTGATTTAAAACAAATTAATGATTTTTAATAAACTTTCAGAGGGATGCTGAACTTGCCATCAAAAATGAAACTGTTGACTTCTCTACTGGTTTGTGCCGAAATAGGAACAGCCTGTATTTTGAGCACTTTCTATAACCTTGGTTGTTGGTCAAAAACTCAAGGATCCAAGGTTTATATTCTGGAATGCAGGGCTCATTGCTGAAACTGTGTGTGAGTGTGTGTGTGTGGGTGGGGGGTGGATCATAAGCACTTTTGTATAGTCTGTCTATATTGCCCCTGGTTAGGGTTGCCAGATTGCCCTGGTGGGGAATGAGGGGTAGAGTTGAACTGAACCAGCTGGGCAGGGAGAAGGAGCACAGGAGAGAGCTGTTGGGAATGTAAGGTCTGGCAAGATTTGAAGGACCTGCCGATTAGGTGGAGGGCTCTTTAAATCTTGCAAGAAGGGAGAGGGGTGGCTGCTACTGCATGCTGGGTCCATTGGGCCTGGTCCCTGCTGGCTGTGAGCACTTAAAGGGGTCCCTTTAGGTGCTCACAGCTGGCGGGCCTCATGCACCCAAAGTGGCATTGCCACTTGGAGATCAGGTGCATGGGGCCCAGTCCCGCCAGCTGCAACACTTAAAGGGGTTCATTTAGGTGCTCACAGCCGGTGGGCCCCGTGCGCCCAACCTCCAAGCCGCTTGGAGATCGGGCCATGCAGGGCCGGGTCCCTCTGGCTGCAATCACTTAAAGGTCCCTTTAAGTGCTTGTAGCCACTGGGCCCTGCTCGCCCTGCATCGCCCGTTTCTGGGGAGGGCTGGGTATAAATCGAATAAATAAATAAATAAATAAATAAAAATAAAATTGCCACTTAGAATTCAGGTGGGAGAGGGGCAGTTGCTCCCAGCAGCAACTGCCCCTCTCCCACCCCTCTCTCAAGAGAGAAGGGAGACTTGTGGCTGCGGGTGTTTTTCAGGCTTGGGGTGGGGTTTGGCCAGCTGGCTGGCAGGTTGAATCCCCCCCAAGTGGGTAAACCCCACCAGACTGGGGTGTGTGTGTGTCTGGCAAACCTACTTTCTGCGAGGACAAAGTTTGATGGTGAGTGGGTGCTTTTAGCCTGCTGGAGAGTGGTGTTTTGTCTTGGTCTTTTGGGGTCTTTTGTCTGGTCTGTTGCTGATTGAGCAAGGTCTATTGGCTTGGGGCTGATTGCAGGCCCCACCCTCTGCTGTTGCTGCTGGGAGATGGGGGCTGTGGGCTGCTAAACTCCAAGGCTCCTCCTCATCAGTGGTGTGAGTCTTTGGCATGAGCAGAAGGGCTCTTGGCCTGTGGCTGATAGCCTGGGGATTGGGCCTGGGGATATTGCATCACTCTAAGATACTTTTAAACAACTAACCAGTTATGAAGGTAGAAAGCCAGAGGGCAGTGGGGGTTATCCAGTATTTTGCAGAGAGTGCCAAATGTATGATTATCTACCCACCGGGTGGAAATCATGGGTGTGTGTTTGCTGCATGGAGTTCTTGGCTCTCAGGGAGCAGGTTTATTCCCTTGAGGCTAGGGTTGCCAACCTGGACAAGCTCAGACAGAAAGAGAGGTTTGGGGAAGAGACCCTCAGGGACTTACCAGAACAATTCCACTTCTGTGCTGACAGCTCTTCTGCTGTTGTGGAGAGTGAGAGTCTTGAGATTGTCAGGCGTCAGTCTGAGGAAGAGAGATGTGATGCCTTGGGTGATGGACCGATATCCTCTCATATTGAGGATACCCCTTGGGGTTGGGGGAGGTGGGCTTTTGATAGTGGGTCATTTGAGCATTAGGAATATAGAGAGTGGGATCTGTGAGAGGCATTTTGACCCCATGGTGACTTGTCTGGTGTGAACATTGTAGACATTACACACTGTCTAGATAGGTTAATACTGGGATGTCAAACATAAGGCCCAGGGGCCAGAACTGCCCCATCCAGGGCTCTTACATGGCCCATAAGCAAGGGAGGAAACAGGAGACTGCTTGGAAGGAGTGGGCGGAGCCACTTTGATTGTGGATTCAGCATGTCAGAACAACCTCATCTGCAGCAGTCAAGCAGCGAGAGAGCATCTGCCCACTGCACCACTGGCTCTCCAGTCCTCCCATATGGGTTTTCCTTTGCACCTCCCTCCCAGTCCATGGGGCCTTGCTGTGAGGATACAGCAACACTGAGCTTACCAGCTGCTGTCCTTTATATAGTTTATATCTCTGGTACCTGGCATTACATTTTATGGCACACATGGCCCGGCCTGAGAAAGTGACATTTATGTCACATCTGGCTCTCTTAAGAAATGAGTTTGACACCTCTGGGTTAATAGATAGTGCTGGAGAGGGGTCAGCAGTCATGGTGCACAATGGCACCAATGACATTGGGAAATGTAGTTATGTGGTCCTGGAGGAAAAATTTAAGTTCCTAGGCAGAAAGTTAAAGGCCAGGACATCAAATATTCTTAGAAGTGCTGCTGACTCTACACACAGGGCCAGCTAGACAGACACAGATTAGGAGTCTCAATGCGTGGATGAGAAAGTGGTGCCAGGAGGAAGGGTTTAGATTTTTGAAGTACTGGGGAACTCTCTGGGACAAGCTGAACCTGCCCAAAGGGGATGAGCTTCACTTGAAACAAAAGGGAACCAGGCTACTGGTGATTAATATCAAAAAGGTAGCAGAGCAGCTTTTACACTAATGCTGGGGGAAAGCCAACAGGAGCTGGGGAGCCTCTGGTTCAGGACAAGTCAGTCCAAAGGGATAATTTGGTAAACATTCAAAGCAGTATTGATAGAAGTGTAATAGAATTTGGGAGTGGGAGTAGGATGGTGACTGAGGGCCATGTGTGGTGAGGGAGGTGAGGATTACTGGAGAGGGAAACATATGTGTCTATTTGTGATCTGAAGAGAAACCAGAGTCTGTTTGGCAATGCTAGAAGTCTCCAAGCCAAGATGGGGAGGGGTGGAGTGCTTGGTGCACAATGACAATTTAGATATGACAGCTATCTCAGAAACATCGTGTAATGGGGGGAAACTATGGGATGCAGTCATTCCTGGGTATAAGCTCTATAGGCAGGACAGAGTGGGACAGGTTGGAGGAGGTGTTGCATTGTACATCAAAGAGGGCATATAATCCAATAAGTTAGAAAACTCCAGGGAATTTAACTCCCCAACAGAAGCAATATGGGTGGAAATATTGGGTCATCAGGGTTAGTTAAAAGTGGGAGTGTACTATCACCCATTTGATCAAATCCTTGAGGCTGATCTTGAAATGGAGGAGGAAATAAGGGAAGCGCCTAAAGCAGATAATGTTATTATACTGGGAGTCTTCAACTAACCACAAATTGACTGGGTAACCATACTCAAGTCATGCTGTAGAAATGAGATACCTAGACATCATAAATGACTGCACTGGAACAGTTGGTCACAGAGCCAACCAGAGGGGTAGTGATCTTGGCCTTAGTTCTGAGTGGGTAGAGGTTGTTGCACCAATTGGGAACAGCAACCACAATGCTATTAAGTTAAGTTACCCCTAAAGTCCAAAATGTAATATTTAATTTCAGAAGAGGGAACTTTACAAAAATGAGGGGAATAATTAAAAAGGATGTGAAAGGAAAATGCAAGGGAGTCAAATCCCTAGAGGATTCTTGGAAGCTACTTAAAACCGCACTAATTGAAGCCCAGACAAAATGCATTTCACAGGCTAGGAAAGGCACTGCTAAGGCCTGCGTGGTTAACAATGCAAGTCAAGGAAGCTATGAAAAGTAAAGAGGCTTCTTTTAAAAAGTGAAAAGTCTGCCTCAATGAATTGAACAGGAGGGAGCACAGGCTCCGACAAATAATTAGGCATACATTTTTTTTGAGGAGCAGGTTGCTAAAAGCATCAAAACAAACAATAAATGTTTTAAAAAATATATCCACAGTAGAAAACCAGCCAAGAAGCAGTCAGGAATAAAGGGATTGCTAAAGGAAGGTGGGAATATAGCAGAGAAGTTCATTATAACTGGTCTCCAAGTTACAGAGATCAGTTCTCCTGGAGAAAATGGATGCTTTGGAGGGTGGACTGTATGGCATTACACACTGCAGAGGTCCCTCCCCAAACCCTTCCCTTCCCAGGCTCCGACCCCAAATCTCCAGGTATGTCCCAATCCAGAGCTGGCAACCCTGCGACCTGTGTTGCTTCAGTACCGACACTGCAAAGTGATAGATTTTCCCTGTTGAAGAGCGATGTAAAAGTAATAGCATCTAAACTACCTAAAACACAGGGCTGAATAATGAGATCCTGCCTACTTCAGCTGCTCTGGTTCAAACAAGCCTGCTAGTTTGGTAACAGAAAAGTCTAGAGATGTGCAAAGCTTGTTAACACAGTTGACAGCACTAAGTGCTCTTGCTTAATGTGGTTTGTCTCCTCCAGTGTGGTACGCTTTAATTAATCTGCAATCTACACATTAAATCAATTAATGAAATAGTAAATTAATGACACCAATTAATTAGCTAATGCTTCCAACCCTATTATTAAGCCACTCTGAGGGTTTTTTGTTGTTTAAAGATCTTGGAGGTGGTGTTTGGATTCAACCGAATGTAATCTTCCTGATGACCAGGCTGGTATCATTATTTCACAGAGTTTAAATTTACATCTGGATCTGAGCAAAACTCAGCGGGAGGCCAACCATTTCTGTTACACAACCTTCCTGTCAGTATTTGAGGAAAAAGGGAAGAAAAGCTTATTTTTTAAAAGCAATAGTAGTGATTCACAAGCATTCTACTCATTCAGTAGAAAATACACTGGAAAATATTCTGGCCCCTGTGAAGTTCTTGGGTATTTGATTTGGCTTCTGTCTGTTAAGGATGGTACCCCGAGTTAAGCAAGTATAATTTCTGTGAACATGGAGGCTTCTTAATATATACAAATGTATAGTTAGTGCACAATAAAAGTACAATGTCAGAAGCATTGATTTATGAGAACTTATTCATTGCACACAACCAATTTTGCCATTTTATTATTATTATTGTCTTGCTTTGTTGAAAACAAAGTTGTTGTCAGGATGAAGGAAGAAGAAGAAAGGAAATCAAAACAGAAGAAGAATACTTGTAAAATATTGGTTTCTGAGGGCTAACTCATAGTCATGTTAATCAAGGGCGTAGACTTTCCAATTTCCCGGGGGGGGGGGGGGGGCTGGGGCTGGGCCAGAGACATTACAGGCCATTGTCTCCAGGGGAGGCTCAGCACATCCTGGAAAAGTTCGGGGGGGGGGGCTCTAGCTTCCCAGCCCCCCTGAAGTTGACGCCTATGATGTTAATTTATTACATTGCAAACATGGTACCTTTAAAGACTAACAGATTTGTTGTGGCTCATGTTTATGGACCAGAGCCTATGCTAGGGTTGCCAGTCTCCAGATGATGTGACCAATTAAGATAACTTCAAAATTGGGCTGCCTTCCAAATACTCCCAAATGATATGTAAGTTAAAGTTTAGTAACAACTAAAGCTTCTAATGCAAACAATACTACACTTAGGTCAACTGTAACATCAATATTAATACATTCACAAAATTACAAGATTTCAATTACCAACTTAATCCAGTAGGATGTAGTTAAACAATTAAATAAAGAAATAGCTAGAACCTCCTATAGACAGGGGAACAATGACCTTCACAAAGCACTAGTAATAACCATACAAAGTAATCACACGCAGGCATAACAAACACAATGAGTAGAGATGACATCAACAATGAGGAGAAGAATTGCCAGTAACAGCAATACAAGATCCCAGTTTTCTTCCCTTGCTTCTTTAAAACAATTTTCCTCAGTTGCTATCCCAGATACAATAATTCTGTATTAAACACTGAGCAAATCTTTTCATTCCAGAACTCCCACAGGAATAACGTGGGTGAACCCTCTTGGTCTCCCATGCAGGATTTAGAATTTATATACTCATCAACAAGGTACATATACTCCACAGTCAAATCGGCACAGCCTGATAACATTCAGAAATGGAAAGTCTGAATAGATCTATGGTGTGGCTTCATTTGGAATGCTGTGTATAGTCCTGGTTGCCATATTTCCAAAAAAGAAAAAAAAAGCTGGAAGAGAGGGCAACCGAGATGATTGAGGGATTAGAACACCTGTCTTGTGAGGAAAGGCTGAAGACTCTGAGGTTTTTCAGAGGGGGGACAACATGACAGAAGTTTATAAAAATTATGAAAGGGGTGTAGAAAGTGGATAGAACAAACTTTTCTCCCTTTCCCTTCATAGTAGAACTGGTTGGTACACAATAATGAAGGCCAGTCCCTTAGGGTAAAAGGGGTACTGCCCCTTGAACTTAGGCTGTCCTAGCCCTCTCCAGCTGCTTACTTAGCTGACTACCTGCCCCCCCCCCCCCTCCGGGGAAGAGTGTATTTTGGCTAAGTCAGTTTTTGTCTTTGCTGAAGTCAGTACTGTAGACACACAAGTTCTGTTTTTGGAAACCATATTTTGTGGTGCCGTCCAAATCACAAACCAGGATGCCAAAACATAGTTTAATAATCCTGTTTTTTTAGGGAGGAGAATAAACCATAATTTGTCATTCAGGTGTGATCACAAAGTATGGTTTCCCATGAAAGAAGAAGTCTTTCATTTTCAACTTGCATATCAAGGAAAGGAGAGAAGGAGTGCATGTGCTTGAGGGTCCCACAAGCTCATCCTTACAACAAGCAGCCTGAGTTTTTCATTATGTGTGAGCAATCCCAGGTGCCAGGAAGTCAGACAAATTCAATGCTGAACAGTATTTGTATAGATTCTGGATGTGAGTATGGTTGCCATCCTCCTTGGGGCGGTAGTCAGACTCCCCCCCCCGGCCCCCCCAGACCTCTTTGCCAAAATGGGAACAAGAGTGGGGTGGGAAGTGATGTCACATGGGGTCATAATGCATTTCCACTTCGTACCTGGAAGTGATGTCATGACACTTCAAGAATTCCCACATCTATGTGATAAAAAGACCTTGAGATGAGCAGCATGACCTCACTAATGTCACAACATTGTGCATCATTGTGCAAAATCACTCCCTGCCCTTCAGAGGCTCCTGCTGGTTGCAGCTTGCTGGCATTAAGCTGATAATCCTAGATGTAAGCAAAACATGGAGATCTAATTGTTGTATCCATCACTCTTTGTTTTTCACTTTGCTTTAAATGGTGAACAAATGTAGACTATAACAATTTAGACCTTCCTCCAGTTTATGTTTAAAAACTCTTCTCCCCTTTAAAGGAAAGGTCTTGCACTGGTTTGTTTGCTGTTGCTTGTCTCCCATCTTGTAGCCAAGGAGAATCAGCAGAGTAGCAGGGCAAGCTTCTGAAGCACTCGAATGAGTGAAGGGAACCAACACCCCCGCCCAGCCTACCCTACTGTCTCTTTATGTAAAAATCACACTTCCAACCTGCTTGGAGAAAAAGCTCATGCTGTCTAATTTACTGCAAAAATACTGGGTCTAGTGTAGATCAGCATTTAATTCTATGATAATGTCCTCTGATAAAGTACTTTGTGCTTATACTATGCAGATTGCTGATGCTCTTTTCTTTTAAGAATTCTCAGAAACCATAAAGCTGTCTTCTGAAAATGCCCACCTTGCGTTTTAATTCTTTTGCACCTTCTGTCTGTCCCCCTCCCCCTCTTCACAGAGTAGGGTTGAGGAACAATTATCCATTCTACAGTGGGTTTTTATGTCAGTACACTAAATGTTTCTATTTGTGCAAAACCTTGCAAGTTTTCTTTTTAAATTAAAGGATGTGCAAATGCAAAAACAATAGCAACAACAACCAAAGAACACAACAAAACAGCTTTCCTAACAGAGCTTGGTGATTTCAGCATGGGTAAGTGACTTTACACATTCATAGACTACAAGAACGGACACTTTTAAGTGCAGAAAGGGTAGCTAATGTGTGAATGTTAACAAGGCTACTTTTGGCAGAGACTTGACACATAAAGACTTCAACCAGAGTGAACAGTTTTTTGAAAAATTATTTTATGCTTCAGAGTCAGTTGAAAAGAGATGAATAAAATCTCATCCAGTAAATACAGAGCTGTTTTCTTCATCTGTGTACCATCATTTGCAGTTTTACATTTGGGCTTCTCTATAACCATGGTTCTTAAATCTGAGAATGTCTCTGCTTTTCTGAGGACCAGAATTGCTGTGATGGGGAGGGCAAAGAGAAGAGATCAAGAGCAATTCTTTAGCACCAGGAAGGACCACCCATTTAGGTTACCCGACTAGAGTTGCAGCTCTGTTCTGCGAAGAATCTTGCAGCTTTCATACCTGTATCAAGCAAACAAGAAATCATAGGCAAAGTTCTTCCAGCCAAGCTAACACAGTGATGGGAATGCCTTCTCCAGCAGAATATATAGCTGTTAAAAAGGCACAGGGGCACTCCACCAAAATGTTGGCAATTCTTGGCCTGGCTAGGTTTCTGATTAATTGCTCAGAAGCCAAAGGTTACAATTCACTGAAAAATCTTTTGGAAATAAATTATAGCTTCAAGAAAGTGGGGTACTGCTGTTGTGCAGCTTATTTTTTCTACACAGGGGAACCTCTGGTGGGTTGTGGGCTTAATCTGAGGAGTAAATTATAAGGCATATGTGATGGTAAGATTATTTGTCTATGGCTAAGCTACAACTCTAGGTGTTGTAGTCTTTGTTGGTGGATACAAGGAGCACAGTGTTCTGATCTGTCCTCTAGTGGTGATTGAAAGCGGAAGAGTTTGTGCAAATAGCCAATTGTAGTAAAACCACTACTGGATTCGACAAATGCAGGTGGTTGGTATGAAATTGCATATATGACTGATTCCCCACAGTGGAGGAAAACCCCAGTAATGTGGTAAAACTAGCATGTTAGATTAGAACTTTCTTCCCAAACATCCAGCTTTCTATGTGCAAGAAAGTGTTTGTCTGAGGAAACATTCAGTCATGAGATTTCCCCATTTGCAGACTGAAGTTGCACAGCCTAAGGATCTCAGCCACCTGTGATCCTCAAAGCGGTGATACTAAGGGTTGGGAGTCCCACACTGGGGAGGAACCAAGCAACAGGGGAAACTGGGTTGAGGAGAAGGAAAGCAGGCAAAATCACTCTATTCTGCCTGCAATACAAGTAGATAGATCTAGATGGGTAGCTGTGTTGGTCTGAAGCAGCAGAACAAAGTTCGAGTCCAGTGGCACCTAAGACCAACCAAGTTTTATTCAGCTTATACCCTAAATAAAACTTTTATGGACTTAAAGGTGCCACTGGACTCAAACTTTGTTCTGCAATACAAGCAATGCTTTAAAGGTCTGCTGATGGAAAAGGCAGAGATGGATGATTTCACTTGCCTGTCTTCAAGCTAAAAATCAGCATCTACCATTGCCTTTTGCTGGCACTGCATGGGATCTAGTTTGGTGTGATTTGCTATTTGTGTCTACTGCTTGAAAGTTTTAAACCTGTCTCATCTGACTGTGTTAATGAGCTGAGGGAAGGGGGCATTTGGGGAACTTCCCCTCTGCTTCATGCTTTGTCTCTCCATCCCTAATCCCGGTTTTATTGATTTTACTAGTTTTTTTTAAAAAAAATCTGTACACAGCCTTGAGAGCTGGTAAAAAAAAGAGAGGCTATGGTCACACAAGCCATTTGTTGCAACGTACTAGTGTCACCTGTGCAGATTTAAAGGGCTCAGTTAGATGATGACATCTGCCTTCCGTGGCCCAGTGGTCAGCAGCCTGTCCCGTTCTGCATTAGAACCAGAGTAACTAGGCACCAGGGAAAGTCCAAAATAGTAAGGGATGGTAGCGCTTCCACCTTGTTTTGTCCGACATCTGAACTCTCCTGGTGTGAAAAGAACCTGGAAGAGAAGTGTGAGCGGGCACTTCCATCTCATTCATGGGTTGTGGAGCTAGCTAATGGAAGTGGTTGTTTGGTTATGTGCTTATGCACATGTGAATGGTGATTTTTTTTTAAAAAAACACACCTCCCACTGGCACATCATGTTCCGTGGCTGACACACAACACTACTGTGGATGCTTGACCATAGGGCGGCTGTGCAGGTAACCCGCAGCAAGGTGTGCTTTCTGGTTGATATGCCTTGCAACACTTTAAGTTGGTGCAATTAGAGGTGCTGTCATATTGCACCAAGCTGCCAATGTGACTGCAGCCATTGTAAATAAATTATACATTATTGTACTTCTCCCTTCCTGCTGTGGCTTGCTATAACTTGTGTGGCACATTATGAGGGAGAGCGAAGAGGAGTGGGCCATTGCTGTATTTCATTGAAAGTTGCTATGGATTCTTGTTTCAAAGCCACTGCTTATTATTATTCAGCATAGTAAACCATGGGGAATGCAAGTTTATGATACTGGAGACAAGATACAGGCTGATGAACATAAGAACATAAGAGAAGCCAATGCTGGATCAGGCCAATGGCCCATCCAGTCCAATACTCTGTCACTCAGTGGCCAAAAATACCAGGTGCCATCAGGAGGTCCATCAGTGGGGCCAGGAAACTAGAAGCTCTCCCACTGTTGCCCCCCAAGCACCAAGAACACAGAGCATCACTTGCCCCAGAGTTCCTATCTATACCTTGTGGCTAATAGCCACTGATGGACCTCTGCTCCATATATTTATATAATTTCTTCTTGAAGCTGTCCATGCTTGTAGCTGCCACCACCTCCTGTGGCAGTGAATTCCACACGTTAATCTCTCTTTGGGTGAAGTAGTACTTCCTTTTATCTGTTCTAACCTGACCGCTCAGCAATTTCATTGAGTGCCCATGAGTTCTTGTATTGTTAAGAAAGGAAGAAAAGTACTTCTTTCTCTACCTGCTCTATCCCACGCATAATCTTATAAACCTCGATCATGTCACCTCTCAGCTGTCGTTTCAGCTAGGCATATGTGCTCAAAAGTCGGTCCCATCGATTTTAATTGGCTTTATTTCCAAGTAAGTGTTGCTGGGATAGCAGCCTTAGGTGGGAAATAAGATGTGTTTACTGAGCACAGATATTGGTAATGATTGAGCGATATGATGACAAGGGAGGAGAGGCAGTAGGAGGAAGAGAACATGTGGCATTTGAGGTCAGACAGTCATTGCATTAAAAGAAGCTTGCCAGCTGCATGACAAAATACCAAAAGAATAACCCACCAAATTCTGAATTCCAGTATTATTTTTCTCTTGACCTGTGCCCTTTGCTGAGCCTCCAGTTGTGACCATTATTTACACCCAAACAAAGGATGAAATATAGCATCTGGGAATGGGCCAGAAAGCATCATTAAGTGCTAAAGTTATATTTTATCCTGTACACTGTAAATAGAAATATTAAAGATGTATGGGATGAAATTAGTGGGGCCTTGTCACTGTGTGGCTCTGGGAAATAAATAAGCAAAAGACACAATCAATGTCTGGCTCTGGACTTTGTAATTCACTGTTTATTCTCGCTTCCTATAAGCTAGGCTGACTCCCATGGAGCTCCAGCTATCGATTGCGAAGTCACCTGGCTTAGCATGACAAATGAGTCTTGATAACCTATCTGTCTAAAGGAGAGTGGATGTTACTTATACAGATACAAATTCGTCCCTGCTCCTTATCGTTAACTGCACATGTCTGGCCTTGTTTGCTATAGATTATAACTGTGCTCTCTGCATTACTTTAACTGGTGGATAAATTTATAATGCACTATCCATGGCATAATGTGCAACGACTGGTGAACCTGTCCTCTTATTTTTTTAGTGCATTTTTTTTTATCCCAGCCTTTCTCCAAGGTGCTCATAGTGGTCATCCAGGGAACTTTGTGACAGGACCTTATTCGCCCATGATCCAGTCTGGCACACTGATTACAACGTGAGGCTGACTAGCTAAAAATGTTATCATGGTTGTTAGAATTAATGTCAAATACTGTTCATAACCATGTTTTTAAAGATTATTTTAACTTGGAATAGAAATGTTATTTTAAGCATTTGTTCCATGTTGAGAAGAGTACACTTCCAGCAAGTCTCCAGTCTTCCATCCTTGGGCAAGTTCCTAGAGCAGGTTGTTGCCTCTCAGCTCCAGTAGTTTTGGAACAGACTGATTTTTCTGGACACAATTCAGTCTGGATTCAGATTGAAAGATTGCTTTGGTCGCCTTAGTTGATGACCTATATTGAGAACTAGACAGGGGGAATGTGACCCTGCTAGTTCTGCTGGAACTCGCGGTGGCCTCTGATACTAACCATAATATCCTACTGAACAAGTTCAAGTCCTGTCAGGGGGTTGGTCTCAGAATATAGTATTGGGGGAGTCCTGCTGTGTCCCATGGCCATTGACCTAGACTGGTTAAGGGTGAACAAGATGAAACTTAATCCTGACAAGACAGAGATTCTCTGGGTTAGTAGGAAGGCATACCAGGGACTTCAGATCTCCCGTCTTAGGTGAGGTTGTGCTCCCCTTGAAAAGCCAGGTTTGCAGTGTGGGAGTGCTGCTTGATACAGTGGTCAGGTCACCTTAGAAAACAACATGGCCGCTGTGGCTCAGAGTGCATTTGCCTAGTGGCTGGTGCATCAACTGCATCCATTTCTGGTTCAGTCAGATCTAGCCACAGTGATCCATACCTTAGTTACATCTGGACTATTGTAATGTGCTCTACTTGGGATTACCCTTAAAGAGCATTCAGAAGCTGATTCTAGTACAGAATGCTATGGCTAGACTGCTGGTCAGAGCCAGCTATCAGGAGTGGTGTGACCCCAGTACTACAGCAATTATAGAGGCTACCAATCTGCTCCTGAGCCCAATTTGATGTGTTGATTTTGTCCTTTAAAGCTCTACATGACTTGGGACTGGGGTATCTGAGGGACTGTCTTCTCATACATTCCTGCCCAGGAATTAAGATCCTGACTGTATCACCAATTAAAGTTTGGTGTAGTGGTTAAGTGCGCGGACTCTAATCTGGGAGAACCGGGTTTGATTCCCAACTCCTCCACTTGCACCTGCTGGATGACCTTGGGCAAGCCATAGCTCTGTACCAGCTGTTCTCTCAAGGACAGTTGTCTCAGAGTTCTCTCAGCCCCACCTACCTCACAGGGTGTCTGTTGTGGGGAGGGGAAGGGAAAGGAGTTTGTAAGCTGCTCTGAGACTCCCTTGGGTAGTGAAGAGTGAAGTATAAATCCAATCTCCTCCTCCTCCTCCTCTTCTTCTTCTAAAGACGCTTGTGCGCTGGGTACATGAGAGAGGGCCTTTACCATGTCAGCTTGATAATTATGGAGCAGTGTCCCCATGGAGATGTGCCTGGTCCCTCACTGTCGATCTCCAGGAGGCAGTTTTATTTAGGACTGCATTTTGGTGGATTTAGCTTTTATTATTGGCAGTCCTAATTGGAGTTCTTAAACTGTGACTTTTATGGGTTTTATAGTAGTTGTTTTTATTGTGATTTTGTAAAGTTTTATTTATATTGTAAGCCACCTTGAGTTCTGCAAGACAGAAAGGCAAATAAATAAAAGGGGTACAGCTGCCCCAGTTCCGCTGTTAACTACATTACTGGGTGGGCAGCTTTGTTAATTGTACAAAAGTTGGTGTCTAAATCTAATGTTTTTTTAGTTAAACATAAAGATTATTGTTGATATATTACAATTTAATAGTAATAAATATTTTGTTTGACATTTCCAGCATACAAAATGCTTTAACAATTCTTATGTCAGTTTTGTAGCTCCATTAATCCAGCGTGCTCTGGTTTATTCACTACAGGAAGTTCAAGGCAGTCAGGCAACAAAAGTCTAAACATTTTTTCATTTTTTTTGTTTAGTTCCTGTGGTGGGTCTGTCTCTGGCCCATGCCTCCCCTGAGTCGATCATAGAGAACAGCAATATGTTCAGGTTGCGCTGCTCTTTAGGTAGCGTTACCAACCTCCTGGTGGGGCCTAGATCTCTCCTGGAATTACAATTGATATTTCAACTTCAGAGATCAGTTTTCTGGGAGGAAATGGCAGCTTTGGAGGGTGGGCTGAGCTCTATGGTGTACCATAGAGATCACATGCCTACTGTGGTCTGTCCCCCTCCCCAAAATCCACCTTCCCCAGGCACTGACCCCAAATCTCCAGGAGTTTCCCAAACTGGGGTTGGCAGCCTAGGAATTATGAAGGATACTGTTCAGCTTCAGACTTGAGAATCAGCCATTTTGCTTGTTCAGCATCTCAAAACAATCGGAATAAATCAGCTGTTTCTGGCAGTGCCTCAAGCTCCTGCAGCTGTTATCAACTCCAGTCCCGAGGCTGTAAGGCCAGAATGACTGCCAACTCGAACATGTTAACCCCCCCACCTAAGATAAAAACTGTAGCTCACCATAAAACAAGTAGATAAAAACACTATAGTTGGGCATAAATGTGCTTTCCTAATAAAAACAAGGCTAAAAAATAGTCCAGAGAAAGGGGGGGGGGGACACTTTAAAACTGAGCTGACTTCAAATACTGTTTGTCGCTTTTAGCCCCTCTGCCCCAGGGGTCAGTATGTCCCTGCAGCAGTTCAAGTCTTTAAGGCCAAAGTGCTGTCTCAGCTTTTGTATGGTGTGGCCTTTTGGATTACTATAGTCAGTGGATAGTTGTACTGATGGACCTTTAGAAGTTTTTTTTCAGATAAGCAATGGAGTTCCTCGTTGAGTTGACTCTGTGGTTCTCTGGCTGGGATTGGGCTCGGCATTACTGGAATGACAAGCTTGGAAGCTGGCTTTTCACCTTTATTTGAAGGTTGTTTTCTGAAGACACTGACAATTTCCTGTCCTTTTTACAGTCAGATCTTTATGTTTTTTGCATGGGTGATCCAGTCTTGAATCCCCTTAGTTCCTTCTGTCAGTTGGCTGACGGGCTGCTAGACTATCCTCAGATAGAGCACTGGAGGCATTAGACCATCCACTGGCTCTTGGCAGGGCTCGTAGAGTATGATGTATGCTGTTTTTTTGGTACAGTGCCCCCTCTTACCATTCTGTCTTATCTTTATCAACTCACTGTCCCAAAATGCTGGAGGGCTTTTCTTCTGGCTAGGCTAAATACTTTCCCCTCTGCTGTTTTGGTGGGTAGATTCTGGGAAGTAGCCTACCCAGATGGATTATGTGCATGTGGATTATGTGCCTGTGGATTTGGGGCAATTGATACTTTATCCCATATTTTCATTATGTGTTGACTACCCCTTTGAGAGATCTGCTGATACAGCCGGTGATAGCCTCCAAGGTTTCCCTTGTTTCCATGCCTCTCTTGCTTGCTGATACCAATACTGGTATTACTTTGGCTGTGGCTAAATTTTTGACAGCAGTGGGTTCTCTGTGGGAATGGAAATAGTGTGTGCTATTTGTAAGACTGGTTCTGTCCAAGACTGCTGGGTCAGTGAGTTGCTAAATAAAGAATCAGCCTTTTCCTTCATGGAAGCAGGGTTGTACTTGTCCATCCATCTCCTACATGGTGAAAGCTGAATGCAGCATTAAAAACCAGGTGATATTCAAAATAACTATAGATGGAAATGATGAGGGGAGAAACCTGACTGTTTGTCATGCAAGAAGAAAGCATTGTTGAAGCACAAATTATCTTTGCAATAAACTAAAGCAGTATTCACAAGTAGATTGTATAAACATTCTAAAAATTAATGGTATCCAAGTCATTGTGTTTTTTCATCCTCCCTTATGGGACAATCACTGTAAATTCTGCCATTTCAGCAATTCCTTCCCCACCCCTACACACATTTTATGCAGCCTTTCCTTAAGAGATGGTGCCATGGGATTATGCCATTGAAAGGCACTTTTTTTGGAGGCTGCAGTCCTTCAGACACTTCATTTTAATCCCTCTTTGCCACTTGTTTGGTGTATTGTTCACTTATAAGACTTCCCTATTAACCCTTTTAATGGCTTCTCATTTAACTTCAACAGATGAATGAGGATATTTTCCATGAGGGGATTAGGAATTAACAAAGGATGGCATAATTCCCAGTCCCCCTGTGGAAAGTATATTGATTCATCTCTTGAAGTTAGAAGAGAAGCCTTTAGAAGGGGTTATATATTTGCACGTTGCATGACAATGTAGTGTTTGGCAGGAATGAATAATCCCTGCCCAAGACTGCAATTTCAACCTGAATATCTAAACCCTTGAAATTCTGCTTGGAAATGGGATCCAAGATACTTTAAATAAAGTCAAAGCAGTGGAACATGTGTTATTATGTTGTCCATTTTATGAGGACATCCATTCCACATATTTCAGCCCTATTCTTTCTAAATTCCTAGGAAGATCTGGAAAATTCCACACACACATTTCCTCCTTGCAGACCGCTCTAATGAGACCACCTCTAAAGTGGCCAGATTCTGTGCTGAGCATTTGTCCATGAGAAAGCAGATATTCCAGACATTTTAATGACTTTTATTTATAATTAGTTACAGCACAATAAGGCTATGGATGTTAATCTCTGTATATTAATTTTACATTTGTACATAAACTGTGCTGTTACATTGTTATTGACTGATTTCTTGATTGTAATGAATACTGATGATGATGAATTTGGGCTGTCTGTTTCTTCTAAGCATCTTGGCTTGGGTCCTGTGAACGAGTTCCGTGTGTGTTAGACGGCCTGTGCTATGGAATGGACTTTCTTCTCTACTAGCACTTCTGTTTGTACAAGATCAGAGGTTTTCAATGAGCCCTTGTGCAAATGGAGGTTCTAGTGGAAGAAGAAGGGCTCTCTGCGATGCAGGCTGTCTAGTATACACATAACTCTTCTACAGGATCCAAGCCCTTGTATCAGGGAAGCCTCTGTCCACCAGAGGGAAGTGTCTCTGTTGGCAGAATGGATTCATGGGATCCAATCTGTAGAGTGTGACATTCCTTTGTTTCACACTACCTAGTAATGGACTTGGGAATTGAGTATTTTCTGTGTGCTTGTCATAAGTAAGGTTCTGTGGCTCATTGAATATTCAAAGCACATTCACACAGTTTTGTTGGGCATGTTTGCCACATCCTTTTTGCCTCTCGAAGGATTGTTAAAATACTTGACTAAGGTACAGATTTGCATACAAAGTGAGAGTTTGGCTTGTAAATCAATCCAGACCATGCGGCTCGTAAATCACACTCCCCCCCCCCTGAAGTGTATATGTATCCAAAATTCTACATTTTAAAGATCAGAAAGATGATATTCTGGATCCATACAGTTTTATGACACCTATCTAACGTATCTGGATTGTAGTTAAAATTAAGCTGCTAAAAATACCTTACGAAAAATCAGGGTATTTGTGAATGTAGAAAGAGCTTCAAAATTATATTAATATTTTCTCATAGTGTAGATTCTCATAGTGAAAATGCCTTTGTTTTATTCATTTTAAGAGATGACTAGCCTTGTACTGTAAGGAATGTTTCTCTATCTGATTTCTTTTCAGAGGGATAGCAACATTACAGATAGCTGTATGTTCCCTCATTTGTAATATATGGTATATAAAAATATTTACTTTCTTACCATGTCATCAATTAAAATCTTTCCCTTCATATTACCTTGTAAAGTAAACTTGGTTTCCACTATGGTTTTAAAGCTAATTACTCTGAGGAACCTTGGAATATGTTCCTCTGGTGTAAGCAGTTTTTGAGAGCAGGAGGTAGTAAAAGATTTCCCTTTGCCAAAAAGTATAAAACAAGCTCTCAGGAAGTGCTGATAAAAAGTATAAAGAGAGCAGAAGGGAATAAGAGAAAAAACCAAATGGCTGACACTGGAAAGGAAACTTTACTTAGTGGGTAGATGCCATCTAATAGTGGAGGACATTTCTGTGGTCCTCATAAGAATTCACAGTTTCTAACATTGCCTAGACCATCCTATTTTGATTAATCCATTTTAACATCTGAAAAATCCAGACTTTCCATCTTTCTTTCATTGTTTCTTGGCTACATGTACTGTTTCTCTTTTATTGTCCTCTGATTTTGTTATCCTGTTTTGTTGCACCATGTGTTGTATATCATAGGTTGCGATCACACGCACAATTCGCCCTGACATAGGTGTGAATGCTGGGCAGATTAAAGGAGCGCAATGTGATGACAACATCTGGGAAGCGCCCCGCAACCCGTTTTGCTCTGCTGTAGAAGCGGAGTTAAAAGACACCTTGGAAAGATGGTCTGATCAGGCCATCCCGACTCCATGCCATTGTTTTTTGCCCTTCTCAGTATGCGCATCATCGTACACTCCACAGGGAGCCCGCAGGGCTGAAGTGCAAATCATTGATCCCTTGTTTAAGCGCATCGGAGACAAATGGCAAAAAAAACACCTCCAACTCACCCTTGGTTGCATCTGATCACGCAGTGGGGGGCTGTGTCCGCAGCTTCCAAAGTCCACGTGATTGTGCAACTACAGGTCAACTTCTGCTGGAGGAAATAGCCTCTCTTCCCCCCCCCCCCCCGCTGTATCGTGCGTGAGTCCGCAACCTTATTCTGGTTTTTGCTGCATTGCTGTTAAATTCTGTAATCTGCTTTGAGCCTCAATGAGAAAGGCAGACTATGAATGACATAAGTAAATAAAATACAATAGAGTGTCAGAAATCAGATGGTAAATTTCTCTAGATTTGTTACGCATAATAGGAATTTTAGGTTAAAATATGTTCCTACTCTGGAAATGAACACAAATACCTCTTCCTATCACAACCTTGATCCAGACAGAGGAGCTTAGAATTATATGAATATTTCTGTTAAGAAACTGGACAGGATATTGCTGGCACTACCAGAAAGATTATTTGGAGGCACCATTCTGACACTTGGAACACCAACGGTGTAACTAGCTGCTTATGAACCCAATGAAAGGGCTTTCCATGCAGTTTACCTGCCTTTACTGAATGAATGAAAAGGGAAGTGGATTTAAGCTGACTGTCCTTTGTCCCCATAGCTGAAGATCTGAACGAAGTCTACACAGGTTTAATTTTATGCACTGATTTGGCACTCTGCCTTTTTACAGGGTTCCTAGAAGTATGAAGAGAATTCACACGCACAAGCTCTATTCACACCTCCAATCAGGAGTGAGGAATGTGGATGCAATCCTGCTTGCCTCTTCCATGCATTCAGTGAACATGTGGAAAGGGTTAAAAATCCACTTCTACACTCTCCCGTTCAATTGGTCTTGCACATCTACTGCCCCCCCCCCCCCCCAGTCATGTTCCCTTGTATGTTGGCCTATTTAGATTGTAAATCTGAGGCAGCAGGCAGAGGGAGGTACAGCACTTAATTCTTGTAGGTTCTTTTATAGTCATAAAGAGTATATCCTAATTCCTCCAGGGACTCCTTCCAACCGACTAGTCTTACCTCACCCACAAAACAACATAATCACATTATTTAGGCAATCCTGTACTTTGCCAGTGCGGGAAGTGTGGAGGGAATGCATCACTATTGTGTTAGCCCTGCAGTGACAGGCTTCCATTCCTGTTAGAACTGAAAGCTGCAGAATGTTCAGTGGCCATAGGCAGATTCTGGTTCAGATTCCACATTCAAAATAAACTATGCAAAATCTATAAATTTACATTGGTATGGTTGTTTTTGTAATTTAATTGGAGTACAGGTGTTCTTTATCACCCTTCCCCAAGGGGGACCTAAAATAAGTAAGGACCTAAAAAATTCCACAGTGTGCTTCAAATAAACAAGGTCCCCCCCCCCCCAAAGCCACCCTGAACTATATCCTTAGCAGTCCTGACTCATTGGGCTGGCTAAAACGAGCCAAGGACCAAGAGCTTATTGGCTGTTGCCTTCCGCTTGCGTTTTTTGCCACATCCAGGCTAAATACCTTAACGTATGGAGCTGCCATATGCTGAGTCAGTCCATCAAGGTCACTGTTTACTCAGATTTACAGTCGCTTTCCAGGCTCTCAGATGGAGGTCTTTTACACCCCCTGCCTACCTGATCCTTTAAACTGGAGATGCTGGGGACTGAACCTGCAAACAGAGAAGAAACTTCAGGCCAGATGTCATTCAGCTGCTGCACACAAGATGTTCCCTTGCTCTCATTTTTGGCAATGCAGTATTGTCAGTACAGACAGTGAAAACATTACGACAGTTATTAAAACAAATGAACAAAAACTGGCCATCATAGTGGCTGAACGTTGTCGTGTAGCAACAGCAAGGATCTGGAACCTAGTATCAGCATGTTCTTTTCTCAGCCTGGAAAATGTCCATTGTTCTGAGAGTGCTTCATTGTTTATGTGAAAATGTCACAGCTTATGCCTCTAGCAAAATGTCTACTACTCCATCATAAACCTCTGCTACAGAAGGGTCAACTAATTTTCAGAGATTGGACACAGCCAGGTGGTAAGCGCAAAAAGGGGATGTAGAAAAGCTGATTTGCATGCTGCTTGCATGGTAGCCCACTCTTTCATGTAACCTTCTTTAACTACAAGCAGAGCATCTGGACTCAGGGCATGTTTAGAAGAAGAAGAGATTGGATTTATACCATGCCCTTCACTTCCTGAAGGAGTCTCAGAGTGGCTTACAATCCCTTTTCCTTCCCCTCCCCACAACAGCACCCTGTGAGGTAGGTGGGGCTGAGAGAGTTCTTTTGAGAACTGGCATTGAAAGAACAGCTCTGAAAGAAATTATGACTGACCCAAGGTCATACCAGCAGCTACATGTTTACTTATTTAAGTATTGATATCCTCTTTTTCTCCCCAGTAGGGACCCAAAGCAGTTTTTAGCAGTGTTCTCTCTTCTATTTTAATAATTCTTTGAGGTAGGATGGGCTGGGAAGGACACTAACCACTACACAGACTAAACCAGAGTTGGCAACCCTGTAACTGGCTATGGAACCACTTTCCAGACCCTTGGAACCCAGAAGATATGGCAAAGGAGGAGGTGCTTTTCTACCTTAGCTGCCACTGCTCCTAGTGTTTAATAATTTTCACACAAAAAATAAAGGAAGATGGTCAATGTTTTCATTTACTGAGACAATCCTTATAGCTACTCCATAAAGGATAACAGGGATGCTTTTAGGTTAAAGACTTGAACAGCAACTGGATCCTAGTTCCTACCTCCATTTCAATGGGGGGGAATGCTGATGGCCCAGGTTTTTTGTTTTTGCCTTCTCAATGGCTGATATGGCCTCCATCTTAGATTAGATGAGAAAAGGATACCCAAATATGAAAATTCCTTCACTTTTTAGATTTCTTCACCATTCAGAGTCCATCTGAACACTGGAGGATTCTTTTTTTTTTTTTTTTTTAGAAAACAACTACTTTAGTTATCTGGTAGTTTATTCTCAGGCTTTCCTTAATAAAATATTCAGAGAAATTTTTTAATGATCTCTGCAGACCAACTCTTGCTGGAAAGAGGAGAGTGGAAAGTAATATCATCAGCATAAGGCAAAACTGGAATGCTGCAGTTCTCCAAACAGCATGGATGACAAAGCACATTAAAGAAAGTTGAAAGGTAATTCATATATAGGTTCAACAAAAATGGGGACAAAAGGCAGCCCTGCCTCATCCCTTTATCGAGGTTAAATGGCTCAGTCAGCTCACTACCATAGCCATAGTGGACCTGAGCTGTGAGGTCTGCATAAAGTTGCTGCATGAGCCATAGCTCATGATTTTCAGTCATGGTGTATCACAGCTTTTCCCTGAGTCTTGTTCTAGGGATGGTATCAAAAGCCCCTTTCAGATCAATAAATCCTATGCCATTTGGGAAATGGGTGTATTTTTCTATCAGATAATATAGATCTAGACAATGGTCCAAGATTAAACTACCCCTTCTGAACACTATCTGCTCCTGACCCAGTACATCACCCTTTTCAAGCCAATGTTAAGACATCTAGCAAATATGAAGAGTATAGGTTGCCCAAGTAAAATAATAAACCAACTGGATGATAGCAGCTTGAGTCTGATCATTGAGTCTTCTTGAAAATTAGGTCTATTATTGCGTGCCTCCAAATTTTGGAGTGACCCCAGACATGTTTATATGAAAAAATAGTGGAGCAAGGATCTCTGCACAACAAGATGGATTTAATTTGAACAATTCATTTGAGATAAGGCATGTTCCAGGGGCCTTCCCTGAGTGGACGTGATGGATCAACCCTTCAACTTGAGAAGGAGTCACTTCAGGCCAGTCTGGAAGAGGTGTCTCAGAAGTAAAAGGTTCCCTAGGAATAGCAAACAAGCTTTTAAAATATGACTCCCAGGCTTCTGAATGAATATGGAACAGAATGCTGCTATGTGTTCTAGTGCCCATATTGATAATTGCCCCAAAAGCTGAGTTGTCATTAGTTTTTACAGCCAAAATTAAATGTCCCCAGTTCCTATGTAAGTTTTCCTTCTTCTTATGCTTTATTAGATCTCTATAGTATCTCTTAAGAGCCAAGAATTTCCTTAAAAATGGTATCATTGCTCTCTAGCTGCCTGTGTTTTCACTGTAGTTCTCTTTTGATAAGCCTGCACTCTTTGTCAGGCCATGTACCAGCATTCTTGGGGGCCAGGGGCGTGACAAAAGGAGCACTGCCAGGTGTAGGCCTGAAGAGGGACAGTAGCCTATACAAGATAGTGAGAGCACTCCTAACTACATCAGACCCAAGTAATGATCTCTTTAAAGATAATATTTCTAGGGAGGCCATCATATCTAGGGCCAGGTGAGCAGCGTTGTCATTCCAGAGGATCCAACATAGAGTTTTGGTTCTGGAATATACAATCTTGCCAGATTACAGAGAATTGGACACAAGGCATGTTCATACTCAATACAATAGGGAGATGATCACTGCCCCCAAAGGACAAAACTCCGAGGAAGCTAGCCAATGAGCTAAGATCAGGAGAAACAATACAATAATAGTTCCCTTGAAGGCCAAGAGGGTATAATCTCTGCTTGGATAAATTATCTGGTGGTCATTCAAAATCACTAGATTCCTTTGGATAGCAAAAGTGGCTAATCTAAAGCCACTGGCATTTATTTTGACATCTTTGGATGACAACAAAACCACCAGGGACTAAGGAAATTTTCGTTGTTAGAGCCATACAGTTTTTGGATTAAATGATCATTGCTGACCCCTATTCTTGCGTTAAAATCACCCGCTAGGAGGAATGAGCTGTTTGGAAAGTTGTTTTTAGTTTTATTGAATATTTCACCTAATAAGGCCCAGTTATAATTCAGTCCATGTGAAGTTGCAAGTGGCATATATACTGTTAGGGCTGCCAGCTCTGGGAGGAAAAACACCTGGAGAATTTGGGGGTGGATCCAGGAGAGGGTGGAGTTTGGGGAGGGGAGGGACCTCAGCATGGTACTATGCCATAGAGTCCACCCTTCAAAGCAGTCATTTTCTCCAGGGGAACTGATCTCTGTCAGCTGGAGATCAGTTGTAAAAGTGGGAGGTTTCCAGGTCCCACCTGGAGGCTGGCAACCCTATATACTGTTAATAAAATTATAGAATGGGACCCCAGTGTTACTAAAATAAAATCCTGTGCCATAATAATTTCACAACCATGGATGGGCAATGCCATAGAAATTAGACACACTAGTCCTCATTGGGGATGACTCAAAGGCCTTTTGAAGCACTCTGAAAGAAAGCTAAATAGCCAGGAAAAGGAAGGGTTCCGTGAAAATGTAATGAGAAGGAAGTGGCAGAATGGTTTTTGAATTTCACACTTCCATTCAGATTTTGTACTTTAATAGGAAAAGACTTTTTATTGTGCTTCAAAAGGGCACAAGATTAGTTGATGCACTATCTTACACGCTTTGACTTAGAAACAACAGTTAAGTGATGCAGTTACCTTACAGCAGGGCTTTTTTGTAGAAAAAGCCCAGCAGGAACTCATTAGCATAATAGGCCACACGCAACAGCAGGAAACCATTAGCATATTAGGCCACACCCCTGACAGCACAGCTTCCAGGAGCGGCTTCCCCAGGTGCCCCGCGGCTTACGGGGCACCTGGGGAACCCAAGGAGGGGAGGCAGTTTAGACTGCCTTCCCTCCCTGGATTGGCTTGGCTTCCCCAGGCATTCTGCGGCTTGCGAGGCATCTGGGGAACCTCGGGGGGGGGGGGAGGCTGTAGGCGTGGCCAACTCAGAAGCCAGCCGGAACTCCATTCCTGTGCGTTCCTGCCCCAAAATAGCCCTGGCTTACAGTATGGAGGGTATCGAATCACCTGTTGCCTATCTCAGAGTAGCTTCTGTTATGGCCCACAGCATAGCTCCTGACACTGTCATTGTGATGCATGAGAACAAGTGAGCAGCTGAGAAGCATAAGGAGGGAGAGCATAAGAAAATCCTACTGATTTTCATGTCACCCAGCACCCTGTTGCCTGCAATGATCAGCAAGATGCCATCAGTAGAGAAGAGCAAGAGTCCAGTAGCACCTTAAAGACTAAAAAAAAAAATTGTGGCAGGGTATGAGCTTTTGTCACTGCTCACTTCTTCAGAACCTGATGCCATCAGAATAACTACAAGCACACTGCAATGGTCAAAACCTCCCTCAGTAACTGATGCTGAGAAACGCATTGCCTTTAAACGTCTTGACTAATAGCCATTGATTGACACGTGCACCACTAATTTTTCTAATACCCTTCAGCCATCTAAGCTAGAAACTCTCAATAGATCTTGTGGCTGTGAATCCCATAAATTTATTATACTTTCTGTGAAGAAATACTTTCTTTTGTGTGTCCTGAATATACTGCCCATCACCTTCATTGATCGCTTCTGAATTATAGTTTTATGGGAGAAGGAGAAAATTCTATCCACTTTCTTTGTACCGTGCATAATTTTACAAAGCTTCAATAATTTCCATCCTTAGTAATCTTTCTTTCTCAATTGAAAAGCCCCAGAACATTCACTTTGCCGTGTAGGGAAGATGTTCCCAGTCCCATGATCACTTGTTTGCCATCTTTTGTGCCTTTGCACAAAAGTTTAGACAGTGTCCCAGATGTGGCTGCACCATAGATCTGTATAAGGACATCACTGTCCAGGCTGTTCTGTTTCTTTGTTTTCTGAATCCGTAGAACAGCCTTAACGCACACCAAGCTGATCTTTTCATTGACCCTGACTCTAATCGTTCCTGCTTTGTCAGATCAAATGAAAAAATTGTAATTTTTTACCCCCAATTGTATCACTTTATATTTAAAGTTTATTTGCTCATTTACTTGTCTTGTTGCCCACTCACCCAATTTGGAGAAACTCATTTGGAGTTCTTCACAATCTGTTTTGGTTTTCACCATCCTGAGTACCTTGAGTCATCTGCAAATCTGACCACTTGGCTGCTCATGCTTGATTCCAGATCTCTTATGAACAAACCAAGCCACTCTCTGTGACCAACACTGCTTGCTTCCTTCCATTTTGGAAACTGTTCATACCCTCTGCTTCCTGTTTAATCCATTACCAATACATGAGAGGATCTGTCCTCTTATCCAGTGGCTGCTAGATTTTCTCAGAAGCCTTTGGTAAGGGACTCTGTCAAAAGCTATTTGGAAGTTCATGTATTAGGCAGACTGAGTATTTTGTTATAAAGATAGTTGCCAGACAGCTTAACTTGATCAAGCATCCATATTGAGGCAAGCTCCTGGTTGGATAGCCTCAGTGGTTTCTGTTGAAATTTGTTTCAAACACCATAATGAGCAGCTTTGCCACTGCATAGTAGCTGTTGTGCTACAATAGCAGGTCATGCCTTAGTAATAAGTAACAAGTGTTCCTAAACCTTCTTTTTTGGAGGACTTTTAATTTTTTTTTTAAAAATGTGGGTATTTGTGTGTGTGTTTGTATGCCTGGAAGTCATGGCAACTTCTTGTGATCCCTACTGGGGGCTAGGACATTTTTCAGAGAGGTGGCTTGATAGCCTGCCTCTGCGTCATGAGCCCTGGTATTCCTAGGAGGTCTCCCTTCCAATTACTTGCCAAGGTCAGCTCTGCTTAGCTTTCAAGATCTGATGAGATCAGGCTTGCCTGAGCTATCCAAGTCAGAGTGTTACTAAACCTTCTTGATTACTGGAGAACTGGCGCATATCCCTGAGGTCATAGTCAGGTCATTAAAGTGACTTGTCAAGCATGGAATTGCTTGCTGTTCACCCCTCTTTGTGCCTGTGCTGTTGGATGCATCCTTACAATGATTGTAACTGAATACATAGCATTGCCTATTCTTTGTACCTGTGCACTCAATGGTATCTGTTCCTGAAGTGATAATGAGAACTGATTGCAATATTAAGTTGGTTCACGGGCAGATGCTAAAGGCACACAGAGTTATCTATGTAGTAAGTCTCAACTAGAAAAGACCTCATTAGATTCTTTCCCTCCTTAAGCTATGTGCCTCTTCAGGACTATAGACAATAGCAGATGGGGTGTGCTGGTAGTAGTGAAAAAACAATTTAATTGTGTGAGAAAGAAGACCTAATAATTCAAGGGACATGTCTGAACAGCTTGGTGAATGATCAGCTCCTGGTCATGATCAGTAAGAAGAATGCAAGCTTAATGGTGGTTCAGCATAACTACTAACAACATCATACCTACCAGATCATCCATATCCACAAGCTTATGAAAAAATGCAAAAGGTTTGCAAGTCTGTATTAATTGGGTCCTTCCTTTTTTAGAAGTGATACTATTGATAGAGGTATTGTTGGATATTGACTTTCATCTTTATTACATATGCATTGTGTTGCCAGTGACTGGAAAAGTAAAAAATAGTACAACTAAAAGCACGCTAAGAACTTTTTGCGGCTGTTATGCCATTATTGGTTGTGTAGCTGTGCTATTTTTTTTTACAATTCAGGAGGCCTGATTTACTGAAAGAATGAAACTGAATCTCTGTAGGGTGAGGGGTACTGAAAATACCCCTCTCCCACTTTTGGTTTGTGTGTGTGTGTGTGTGTTTATGTATTAGACTGCTGACATGTGAAATTAAAAAGGCAGGCTTGAATGCACACATGTGTCAGGCTGCTGAATCAATGGATAGTCAAGCAGGGTGCTAAGATATGAGTGCATCTCTACCTTTCTGCGCTTTATAATGCAGACGCAATTTCAGTATTACTCCATTAGGAAGTACTGAAGTAATTCTACCCCCTCCCCCTTAAATCCATAGAAGAAAGACCACTGTTTCCAATAGAGGGAAAGAGTCAACTGTGACCAGTTAGCTTTCTTCCTACAGCACTAACCTTACCTGAATCCCCGCCCCCCCGAATTATCTTCCACGGGTTAAGCCCCAGGGTTGTATCCTTTCCACTAGGAAGCTGCCTCAATGCTGCCTCTGCCCACTTCTTTCCCATTGCAAACCTTGACAATCTTTCATTTGGAGTCCATTTGGCATTAATAAAGACACAACATAGCTCCAAGGTAATTTAATATTAATTGATGCTTACTCGTAGATTATTACTCTTACATATGTAATATCTGAGGTGGTGGCACCTGAAAACACCCACCATCATGAATGCATTAATAAGCCTTTGAGGTAATTGAACTGGTTTTAATGAATAAGTATTATGGGTCGTTTGCCGTCACACAGCAGGTGCTGCATTGTTACCCACCACTGGAAGAGACACCTTAAAAAGTGATTTATTTATGTGCAAAATTGAGGTTGATCAAGGAGACTGGTGAGATCATTGCCATGTGGAGTTTTCACACTAGTGATAACTGCGTTTGAGTTGACTTGAAAATTCTTCTCAGCGTTCCAGTGGCAAAACATTAAAGTACACCGATTCCTTTGGTATTCATTAAAATAACATTAATCATGATGAACTCTGCTGGTTGTTAATGTTGATTTATTCCAAAGCCTCCTAATTAAAATAAATCAGGTTCTATAATTAGCCAGAGAAGAAAAAAAATAGGTCAGCCCCTCTTGTGAGTGGTTTCTTTGTGCTAGTCTTATCTCCTGAATTTAAACTTAGAAATAACATTGTGGTGGGAGGAATTTAATAACAGGAGAGGGCTTTAAGGATGGATCAAATGAGAATAGGAAGTTTTGAGCATTCCTGTGTTGCCAGCTCTAAATCATTTATTTTTAGAAATATGCTAAAAAGATGTAGCTGTGCTTTGCAAGAAGCGTATTATTTTCCTGCTCACTGGGGCCAAGGGACCATTAGCAAGAAATTAGCTCTAGAGATGCTGGAATTTTTGATCACTGTAGTACACAAAGTGGGGTGGGGTGGGGGGCGTTCCTGGGACTGATTTTTTGCATGGGTTCCATATTTGGATTAAGACTAGGGCTGTACCTAACAGAAACTTTTGGTACAAAAGGAAAAGGGTTTTTTTGGTGGTGGTTCCAAAATATTCAGTGTGCTATGCTCCTAGTATTTAGCTGTACCTGTGCTCAGCATTATTCGTTGCCTCTCCCAGCAAATGCACAGTTGTGCTATTTAAAAAACCACACCTAAACTTGTTATCTTTCATCAACCTTTTCCTTTCCTGATTTGTCAGGGTGTATGTTTCCACCCAGTTGGGAATCTTGTAATGGACATTCAGAATTAAAGTGATTCTACTTAAGCCAATCAGACTTGGCTGGATGATGTCATAAAGCAGATGCCGAGTGGGGATAGGGAACCTTGTCCCCACTCTGAGTGGGAGCTGGGGAGGGAGAAGAGTGTAAGGTCTACCTGTGCGGCTACCAGAATCACCACTGCTGGTTAGATGAGATGGGTGATCACTTAGTTCCTGTTGCAGCGTTCTCCTGAAGAATCCTCAAAGTGGCAGTGCTTCTTATAGCCTGTAGACAAAGCCGGAATGTCATGGTTTGTTTCAGTGCAGCCCTCATTACAATTAACAGGGGGAAAAAATCCTGCTTTTAGTGCTGCTGATTTTTGGTCATAGGCTTCTTAACCCTTATTGTTAGAGGGTTGTACTCCTTTTTCATTTCACTGTTTGCTTTTCTAAATGGACCTTCCCCCAAAAGTCCAAGATAGCCTTGTTTGTTTTTTGTTGGTGTTTCTAGCACCAGCTATTTACAGCTCTATAGCTGTCACAGACAGGGGAGACTTGCTTGTCTGAAAAATGTCAATCATTGATCAATTATCCTTACATTGCTGAGAAGCTTTGATTGCAAGAATCTACCAGAGGCCATCTATGCATCCTTTGCAATGTACGGCCCATATGGATAGCAGTTATTTTTCACAGGCATAACCCAACGTAAAGCACATTTTGGCAAATTGATTTCAGTGGGCTGATATGCACCACTCTTAAATTGGATTGTGACCTACATGTACCTGCCTAAAAATATCACTAGAGTAATCCTCCCATGCTGTACACTGGACATGGAACTTTGATGCAAGCTTTGCAAATGCCAATATGGACTCAATCCTCAAACACAATGATTAAATAGAAATCTACTAATATAAATTTTCACAACCAAAAGTATCTCTGCCCAGTAGCACTAGCTCTGTACTCCTTTCAGCTGAGTTCTAATGAAGTAGAATATCGTCATCCACAGTCCTTTTCAAATACTGTGAATGGGGAAGATATCTTTGGCTGACTAAAAAGAAAATGAAATGTATGGTATATTGCCAGAAGTATTTTCAGAGTGTAAGAAGTGACAAGGCATGAAAGTGAACTGCCTGTCCTGATTGATTTACTAAAAAAGTAATGAGATGTGTTGCATTAAATTTAGGGTACTGTGATTTCTTAGTATGACACATGTATTCCTTTATTATTTTTGACCCAAGACCAGCCATGGATACTTTTGATCCCTAGGGATACTGCTACAATGCTATAATGTTTTGGTTTCTTAAGCCTTGTGTCTGTCAGATCTCTCCTTTTTTCCTCCTTCCCCTTTCAGGAATTTGTTTAAACCCGGAGAGCGTGAATCCTCATCTGAAATCTTTCCAAATAAGAGTACTACATTTTATATAAGAGTGTCTGAGTAAGCAACAGCTTTGGTAATAGTTTTAAAAAAGGAATGATCGGTTCGAACAGTGACTAATAAAAGAGTCTTCTGGTAAGAGAGAATTAAAATGGTGTAGTGGTTAAAGTGTTAGAATAGGACTGTGGTCACATACACTAAATAATCCACTTTCATTACACTTTCAGTGCACTTTCCAACTAGATTTTGCCAGTTCACATGGCAAAATCCAGTTGGAAAGTGCACTGAAAGTGAATTGAAAGTGGATTATTTCGTATGTGTGGCTGCAGCCTAGGATCAAGGAGACTCAGATTCAAATCCTCACCAGGCCATTGAAGTCTGCTGAATGACCTTAGGCCAGTCACTCTCAGCCTCACCTACCTTACAGTCGCTGGTGGCTGTGAGGATAGAATGGAGGAAGGGACAACGATAGGGAAAGTCCCCAGTGGGAAAAGTGGGATATAATTTAAATCAAATTACTCACTGCATTTAATGTAATTTACTCCCATGTTAGTGTGCATCGGATTGCTGCCTCAATCAGTTAATCCCTTGCTTCAGCGGGACGAGGTCACAACCAACTTCTTGTTTATTGTTCATGATACATATTCGAAGCTTGCTGAATTTTCGCAGTCTGCTTTTCCTTATTGGGAATGTCAGTATAGTTTAGGGCAACTGCTTGGCATGCGGAAGGTCCTAGGTTCAATACAGTTAAAAGATCTGGGAGGCAGTGATGTGAAAGACCTCTGCCTGAGCTGAGACCTTGGAGAGCCGCTGTCAGTCTGAGTAGACGATACTGACTTTGATGGACCAAGGGTCTTGATTCAGTAGAAGGCAGTTTCATGTGTTCATTTGTCCTTTGTTTTGAAAACCTAAACTCAAAGTGATATGCTAAGGACTGATTTTGTGTGTTCATTAAAATGTGAAGTTCCTTTAGTTAACCCCCCTAATCCATTTTATCCTTACAACAACCCTGTGAGGTAGGTTAGTCTGATAGTGAGTGGCCCAAGGTCACCCAGAACGCTTCCATGGCAGAGCAGGGATTCAAAGTTAAGTCTCCCAAATCCTAGTCTAACACTATACTCCCGGGGGGGGGTGCAGTGGGTGGGTGGGAAGGCGTGTCTCTGCCCCTCGCCAGTGGAGTTGCTGGTCACCCAGGGGCTGTGGTGGAAATTGGGGAGGGCAGCTGGTAGGGTTGTGCCATCTCCAGGTTGGCAATTTCCTGGAGATCTGGGGGTGAAATCCAGGGAGGAGGGGGTTTGGGGAGGAGGGGGCCCTCAACAGGGAATAATTCCATAGAGTCCACCCTTCAAGCAACTATACCACAATGACTGTTGTGGTCACAACAACCAAGCATGTGAATATCTTGTGCCATAAGAATACATTCTGTTTCTTTGAATGGTTTTCTTTATGTAGCCAATTTATTATGGCTTGAAGGAAGAGATGCAGTTTGGAAGTCCTCCATATATTTGATGAACGGGTGCTTTTAAAATTATGAATTTTTAATATCAAGCCATATAAACAATTGTTTGGTAAGACACTGGCCATAAGCAACATCCAGATTTTAAAGCCAAGAGCTTTACATTCCCCCCCTTTCACTTTTATAGGTAGTGTAATTGTTAACTACAAAAGACATCATAACTATTTCTTACTGTGCTGTGTATATGTAGTCCTCCATTTTTTTAGGTACACATTGCAGATGTGGTGGGTGACATTTATTTCAGCCCCCTGTTGAACTTCCCACTGAGACAGAGACACTGGTATGAAATGTAATTTTTAATGCATTTGATACCTCTGACAGTTTCCCTTTAGAGCTTTGTTATTAAATGCCAATCAGTTGCTTTTACTGTGACTGGTCAACCCACTGATAAATTCATCTGGAGAGGCACAGCCAGGCAGATGGAGGGAACAGCTTGGGAAATTCCTGGGGATTTGGGGGCATTATCTGCAGAGGATGCTGTTTGGGGAGGGAGCTCAGTGTGTGTGTGTGTGTGATGTAACACCATAAAATCTTCCCTCTGAAGCTGATCTTTTCCTCCAGGGTAAGTGACCTCTGTAATCTGGAGATCAGTCATAATTCTGGGAGAATTTTAGGCCCTACCTTGAGGTTGGTAACCCTAAGGAACACCAAGAAGGAGGTATCTTTTAACTTTACAAATTTAATTTATCAGTGAGACGTTGTCCTGAAGATTTTAAACATGACATGTGCTTTTTTCCACTTTGAGGAGAATGTCATGGTTCAGTTTTAAAGGAAAAACACTCTGTATATGCCTAGAGGTAATTCATGATCCAACATTGGCTTCTCTTATGTTCTTATGTTCTCTTATGTTCTTATGTTAAGTGTTTCTCTGTGGGAAGCCATTTGTGTGTATCAGAGTCCCATGCGGTACACAGTAATTTTAACCTTTGTAGCAAAATCTGCCGTAAGAGTTCTATTTCATATCATGTGATTATTGCAGTCATTTCCACTGACTTCAGTTAAAGGGACCAGGCAATAAATTGTGTGAAACATACTCTTCCTGGAAAGTTGCTGCCAGTCTGAGTAGATAGTACTGACCATGATGGACCATCTGATTCAGCATAAGGTAGCTTCGTGTGTTCATGTGCTTTTAGGAACCATGTTAATGGGATACACTGTGGAGAAAATGCTTATTATGGGATGATCCTGTAAATTTCTGTGGTGATGGGCAGCCACTACTGGAATAAGCCCCAAGAGGCATTCCGGAATTGGCATCCTAAGTGAAACAGGAAACTATACATACTATTTTGCTGCAGGAAGAAAGGGAACTGAAAGGCACTTCAGGGTATAAAAATGCTTTACCAAGTGTCATATCTCTATGTATGATAGTTGCATTTTAATTCATCAGAGTAAGAAGCACAAAATGACTTCAGAGTAGAAATTCGATTGCTTTAATATAATGGCGATTATCATTTTACATTAGAACCTCAGGGAGGGGCCATGGCTCTGTGTCAGAATGTCTGCTTGGTATGCAGAAGGTCCCAGGTTCAATCCCTGGCATCTTTAGCTAAGAGGACCAAGTGGTAGGTGATGGAGGACCTCAGCCTGAGACCCTGGAGAGCTGCTGCAAGTCTGAGTAGACAGTACTGACTTCAGTGGGCCAATAGTCTGATTCAGTATAAAGCTCTAGCTTAATCTGTAGCAATAAAGTTTTAAAGGGGATTATTATAAGACAGTGCATGTAGATTTTGCGCACGGTTTCCTGCTGGCATCTAACAAAGGCGCATGGGCTGGTCCAGGATCATGACAATGGTGGACTGAGAGTTGTTGAAGCTCTGATGGAATCCCCCAAGAATCTTCCTTCTTCCCCATGGGTCCAGAAAATAAAATTGGCATCAGTATCTCAAATGTATCTCCACATGACGGGACGTGAATGATGTGACTCATCAATAAATTGGCACATTGTAGAACCAGATATTTACACATTGTAGTGAAGTAACCTAAAGATGGAGGCTGTCTCCACATCTGAACTACCTGCAGATAAGTAGAGAGGAGCACTATGAAGTGGCAAAGCAGAAATAGGCTGAATAGATAAATGCATAAACAAAGCAGCAGGGTTTGGTGGCCTGGCATACCGTAGTTTCGTTAGGATCATATGCCTGATAGCTTGTAGTACATCTTTGTGTAGACTGTAATAGGCTGTTCACTGTAAATATACTCAGCTGTCAAACTGACCATGTTTTTCAGGTGATCATTAGATCACTCACTCAGTTTGGTTGCACTAAGCAGTTGAGAACACCTGGAGGACTAGTTTGCAGCGAATTTTCCCATATGAGACAGTGCAGTCACTGCCAATTCTAGCTGATCAATGGCCATAAGCAACACTAAGGATTCTTCGATGAACACTGATGGTGGTGGTGTAGAATTTTAATGGTGGACAGCAGGGAGTGGTGACTGGTTTGAATGATTTTTGAGTCAACCATTTGTCTATTTAGGCAATTGATTATGAATGGAGCAGCTAGGCAGCCAGAATGGGGAGGGGTAATAGAATTCAGTCAGGCTGTGTGAGAACATGTAGGTGGATTAATGATATCTAAGGCCAGGGAATGGCAACAATAACTTTCTGCTGATTCTCCTTGGCTACATGTTGGATACATGTAATGACTGCTGTACATGTACTTGGGTGACTTCTTGGAGATCAGCCCGTTAGTAAGCTTGCTGTTTTGACTGGGTCAGTGGCCTCTGGCACCTATACATACGGAATACTGGGTGGTGGGTTTTGGGGGGCACTTTATTGGTCGCTATGAGTATTTACAGTTAGGATTTGGCCTAGTTAATGTGAGAACCAGGAGCGGTTCACGTTTTGCAAATTGTGCAGGACTTGAGAGTCCAGGAGTGTCCAGGAGTCCTTTGGTTCCTCTCACCCTTTCTAGGAAGATCGTGGGTGCCACATGTGTTGTGCTCCTCCTCCAGGTTATCTGCATGATAGCCCTGTGAAGGGTGGCATTCATCTGTGACTGGAAGGATGGCAGTCGGCAGGGCACACTGGGGAAAGGCCCACTGGCATGGGAGAGGTGGTGAAGGGCAGCTGCCTGGGTTTTCTCTGGCTGCCGTGAGCAGCAAGGAGAAACCAGTTGCAGCCATGGCGTGGCTGCTGGGCAACCCACTGGGCCAGGAGGAGGACCATTGACTGAGATCAGATAGGGAGGGCCCTGGTGCTTCAGGCACAGGGCAGAATTGGGGCTAAGACAAAGCAGGGGGATGGGGTACAGACAGCTAAACAGGCTAAACAGGAGCTAGGCATGGGCAGGTGGCCTGGTGTGCATATCGCAAAGGCTGACTGTGGGGCTTATCTGGGGCAGGGTTCCTGGGGTGCAGATGGCAAGGCTGAGCTATGGTGCAGCAGGGGCAGGTGGCCTGATTTGCAGAGGGCAAGGGCTGACCTAAGAACAAGGATGGCATGGGGCTTATCGGGAGCGGGTGACTCAATGCATGGATGGCAATGGCTGACCTGGGCTCGACAGGAGCAGGTGGCCTGGTCTGGGAGCAGGTGCCATTGTCTGCAGAAGGTAAAGGCTGACCTGGGTTCAGTTGAGGGAAACACTGTCACCTTGAAGGTGCAGCGGTACAAAACTGACCAAGAGAGTGGCCTGCCTTTAACTCAATATCATTTCTGGTCTGTTCTCCACCAGGAGACAAATTTTGCATTAGAGCAGCTTCCACAGCTGCTAGAAGGGAGTTTAACCAATCCAAAGTGCTGTGTTGGGCCGTGGAGGTCCATGGCATATGGGGCGCCTGTGCGTGAGTACTGACAGCTGTTGGTTTGTTTCTTGGCAGGATGGGGCACAAGACCAGAGAACAGGCCCAGAGCCATGGGGGTCATTTTGGGGCAGTGCCTCCCACAAATGAGTGTTGCCCCCTATGGACCAAAAAATAATAAAAATAAAAGTATATATATTTAAAAAATGCAAGATGCATGTGGGGTTTCTGAAATGACCCTGGGCACAGTCAGGGAAGCATCAGTCCAATTTTCTTTTTGGGGGCCGAAAAATAAATAGGTTTTAAAAAATGCAAATAAAATAAAATAAAATAGCATAAAATAAAATAAAATTGCAAAAGAGAGAGATATAGAGATCCCCCCCCCCCGGCTTTCACAGAAAAGCAGCCCGGAATTGAGCCTCTCCAATCAAAAGTACTAGGGGACTAGAGGAGGACAAGAGGTTGCAGCGGAGCTGGAGTTGATTCTTCTTCTGCTGCAAGAGGAGCAGCAGGTGAGGCCAGAGCATCCCCTCCCATTTTCCTATGCCCCACCAACCAAATGTTCTGGCTATGCCCCTACCAGAAACCATCAGTGTGCTGGTTGGTGGGCATTCAATTGTACATAGGTCAGGCTGGAGGACTGGTTGCTCCAGCATTGTTATCCAGTTAGGTATCAGAGATTATGCCTCTGCTTAATGGCTGGGGAGGGGAGGAATGCTTTGGAGCCAGCTGGTGCCCCTCCTCCATGATCACAGGCAGCAGGAGTGCCTCCCCAGGTTGCTATCATGTGTTTGAGTGGGAATGATTTGGGCAGTAGGTTAGCAGTTTCCTGGCTGGCAGGGGTTTGTCAGGAGTTCAAGGCAAGGATTCAGTGGCACGGTTTGGGTCTGGTTGAATATGTTACCCTGGCTGGTTTGGAGGGGTATTTACTGTCCATCCAGGGTTGAAAAGGCCAGACACTGGCCAAATAACATCCTAGACAGGCTGTTGGCTCTGGGAGTGGAAGGCTGATTGCCTGCCCGGGGAATAAGTTCTTGTTGCCGCATCTTTTTCAGGCTTGATAGAGCCACCTGTCCACTGCTGGGATGGACATTTTCTTAGTTGATCTGCAGGTTGTTCTGCATCACCTGTGACATGTGATTGGCAGGAGGGGAGTTAAGCCAAGGCTAATCCCCCTCTGTGGTGGGAAAAGCATGGGTTGAGGGGATTTAGATTTGGGAAGCACCCTGAGATATCAACAATAGGGGCAGTCCTCAAACTGGACACCTATTGGCTTGGCAGTCTGGGTGGCTCAGTAGGGGGGCCTCCTTGGGATTGGGGGGACAAGCCCTAATGCTTAGCAGTCATGGGCTGGACTGTGCCCCTCCATCCGCACTACGCACTTTCGTGCAGGCAATGAAGAGAAAGCTTCGGAAGGATTCCAGATCTGGCTCTGAGCTAGGGTGGTTTTGCCCTATTAGAAAGCTTGCCATGCTTGCCATGGGGGATGTTTCTTCTAAATTTCCATAATGAGCAGAAAAGCTAACTGCACGTTTAAAGTCTGAGGCTGTGTCTTTTTCCTGAAGTATATATGTATAAAGCTTTCAGGGTTTTTTTTTTTTAATGGTTCGCTAGTCAAGTCCAATGGCACTGTCTGAGAATACCCAATCCAAGAATCACTGTCAATACAGTAAAATAATCAGAAATGGGGAAAGTTATGAAAGTTAAGATGAGTCTTAAAAATGACAAATAAAATATTTTGAATAGCAAATAATTTATGCAAAATATGTTACAAAATCTAGGATGCTAAATAAATAATACAATGTACTCTTTTGACATTTTGTATTCCCGTTTGTCTTTTAACAATATTCTGAAGGTAATTTTTCCCCAATAAGAGGTTTTTTTATATAAATGGTGAAATTGTAATTTTTAATTTCATTGATGCTTTGAAGCCACTGTAAAATATTTGGAAGTACTATTGAGAAAAATAGATTTTGTGGTTATTTTTTTTATTATAAAAAGGAGTGACTACTTTATGAAACTCAAGAGTTTTTGATTCTATCTCCTAGTCAACACACCAGAAGAAAATCCTTCTGAGGGATATAACTTTCCATTAACCTACAATATTAACACTTGGTGCAATAATACTCTGTGAGCAAGAGCCTTTAAACTTTACAGATAAAGTCTGTACTATAAGAGTTTTTCAAAAATCCAGTGATTGAGTGACAATAAGTAGTATTGCTTGAATAGGTGGAATACATGATCAGTTTATTTAGATCTTTGGAAATATGAATTGTATTTAAAGGTTTTCCCTTTGATTTGGTCTGCCATACAATTAATTTTTGTTACTCTTCGCTTTTTGGTTCAAATCTTTCATTTTTAAAACTACCTGCAAGAATTTAGTTTTTAATAGGAGAAAAAATTAACTCAGCCATTTTATAATGGAAACAATAATAGTTTAATTTCACATACAGTTTTGAATTTAGGGTTTGGGACATGGTGGTAATCTCATATAAATCTAAGAGATCAATCCTAATCTGGTCTACTCAAAGTAAATTCCATGTTATTCAGTGGAAATTACTCCCAAGAAAGTGTCTTCAGGACTGTAGCCTGAATTACTTTTTTGAGTTTCCTTTTCCATCACTACTGATGGACTTTTTGTCAGCTCTGACTGAAAGCGGGAGGTGGAATAGCTGTAGTCAGTCACGAACATAGATCCCAACTTGGGGCTCATTCACATAAACATGGGGATCTGCTCTAGTAGATGCTGTTCCATACATCTTAGGTAATTTGTTATATTGGTATTACAAGCATAGACCCACACACATGTAGTCCCCATTTGTATGAGCCTTTCTGTTTAGAAAAAGGAATAAATCTATGTGAGAAGTCTACTTGCATATGGTGTGCTCAGATACATTGTATGTGCTGGGGTACATAGGTACTCCAGCAAGTGGAGAAGATCCTTGGTCAGGCGCTTGTGTCAGCCACTGCAAATGACATTTTAGAAGTATTTGCAGTGCTGTGACAGTCATGATCAGTACACATAATGGAGTGCTTGGAAGCTTACTTCATTACCTCCACACCCAGATAACAAAACCAAAAGAAGTCAATGTGGATGGAAAATAATCAATCACCCCACCCCCAATCTTCCTTCCAGTTCCATGAATTGGTTCTGCATTTTCAAAATTATAAAAGTTCCTGATTTACTGTTTTCTGTGTTCTAACTGAGTTTCCAGAAGGAAAACACATGTGACTCTTGGAGATCACCTCCTTCAAGAGAACTTTTCATATGCACTGAAATATGCATGGCAACTCTCTTTTTTAAAAAATTAATTCTGAACAATGGAAATGTGTATATTGGTTTCTGATTATTTTCAGGGGTATTGTAGAAACAGCCCTGAGTGATCCTCTCAGTGGAAGAGTGGAATATATGACCTAATCATCATTGCAACCCAGTTGCATAACCCTGCAATATGGTGAACTTAAATGAAACTGTATCATGGTCAACCAATAACTGCACCTTTACAAAATGCGTGGAACTTTGTTGCTGTGGTTACTGCCTTTGTCACCAGGGCTGTTTTTGCTGGCGGTGCTTTTTGGTTTTCACTACAATACCACATGAAGGAATAAAACAATGAGTCATTTGTTCAGAGATGTGTTGTTAAAATATCCCTCTTTATCATTACATTTCATTGCTTTAGAAACCAGGCTGTAATTCAAGGCAACAATTAATTCGGAGAACTGTTTTTTTAATTAAAAAAAAAAACCAAAACCTTCTTTGATTTCTATTTATAAGAAAAAACCTTGTCTATATAAGCTTGAACAATCAAACCTGTTTGGTTAATGGATTATTTCTGGAACGAGTAGATAGAATTCTTTATGCAGTCAGTGTGATAAAAGTTGTGCGGGTTTTTGCACAACACAGAATTTCAGAGTGAAGTGTATATTCCCCCCCACCCCCGGGCCAAAAAGCAGTAACAAAACAGTTCCTACAAAACTGAGAAACTCTGAATATAATGCAAGAAATAACTTCTGTTAATTAATTTTTTTTTAGAAACTGAAATTTGTAAAGTAAGGTGTAAATAAATCATGGTCCTGTACATACCAATACATCTCAGTATATTGAAACTTTACAATATGAAAAAATACATTAGATCTGTACAGTTTTTTTTACAGGTAGGTAGGATGAGTTTTGAAAAAAGGTTTATTTTAAGGATCATACTCTTTCTTTAAAGTCAAAAAATACTGCACAAATTAGCTAATTACAAATCGTAGACTGGAAACAATCTGTGTTGTAATGTGTAACTTTTTTTTAACTGAACAGGAATTTTGGAATCCATCATTGAAGAAATCATTTCCTCCTTCATGTGAAATAAAAATTTGGCGGCAACTCTTGGCTGTATTTCAGACCACTTAAGTCAGCTTGTTGAACATGATCACTGATTTCGTGCTGCTGTTGTGATTGTGCTCAGATCCAAATCAGTCTCTAGGTGTGTCTCCATTGTTTCTTCCTGTGCATTTGATTCGTAGGGCTTATGAGCAAGAAGTTCATGATGTACACCACAGTAACTTATCGTAGGCTGATCGTATGCAAGAAACGTCGACACATTCATAGATAAAGGTATCTAGGGAAGAAAAAATACATTGGAAAAGTAGTTAGTAAAGAGGCAGCTTAGCATGTGGGATTAAATGGAAGAGCTGTAGGGCTTGCAACTTCCCACCAGGGTAGGGGATCCCCTGACTTCTGTTCCCTGCTGGTATTGTGATGGCTAGTGGGAGGAACACAAATTTCAAAAATTGCTGTCAGGTGTGACATTACTTTCTTGGGAAACTCGGAAGTTCTATCAAGCCCCTCTAGGAATTGCAGAGGAAATTGGTTCTACTGGAGAGTTTCCAGCAATTCCCAGGCAGGCATGACATCACTTCTGGGTTTTCCCTGGAAGTGATGTGATGCCATCACCTGAGAATGCCCCCCTTTTCCCCACCTCCCATCTCCTGTCAGTTGCCAGGCTATGCATGACAATGATGACGAGCACCTGTAATGTCATCATAATCAAATGCTTGGTGTCATGTGTGGTGTGATGGTACCTAGTAGCATTGGGGAGCTTGGTCTTATTTTACATTTTTAGTTCTGTATTCTACCTATCCCAAAAGTATAGCTAAAGAAAAATGTTTTATTTATGCTAAAACATTTATATCTTTCGTAAATAGCCCAAGCTTGGTTATAATTAAGGTTATAAGCAGAAATAATAATACAACATCAGATAAAACTCAGTTGGAAAAAGTCCACAAGGATGTTAGTCAAAATAATGCCTACTGAAAAACAGGCTTAAACTGTGCTCCTCAGAAGACTTTCCTGTTTTCCTAAAGAACAATCCTGAGCAGCTGTATTCAGAATTGGGTCTATTCAGTGAGGCTCACTTCCAGGCAAGTGTTCTTAGCATTGCACTGTTAAACAAGTTGTGGAATCCAGATCATGCCTTCTGAACCACTTTGGGACTCTAGTTCTGTAATGTAGGACGCACAATAGAAAAGACTTTGGAATGGGCTGGGACTGTATGAGCTACATGAGGAGATATTGCAAAGGATGATGTTGGTATGCAGGTTCCTATAGGGAGGCAAGGTGCTTTGGATATAACCAGACCATGAAGGTTTTATAGATAAGAACCAGTACCTTGAATTGAGCCTGGAAGCACATAGGTGACTAGTGTAACTGCACACAAAAGCTCATGCCTTGAATAAATTTTGTTGGTCTTAAAGATGCCACTGGACTCTAACTTTGTTCTGTTGCTTCAGGCCAACACGGCTGCCCACCTTGCTCTAACAAATGCATCATATGAACACAGCAGCTAGACCTTATACATAAATGGATAGTTGCATCTTGCAGTATCAGAAGCTTCCAGGCTGCATTCAAGAACACTGCCATGTAGACTGCATTACCATAGTCCAGCATGGATCAGAATGCCTGATTCTGCTGAGTTTAGAAGGGGAAGATACAGATGAAAAAAGCACTATTGGCTGTCACATCAAACTTCTTCTCTAGAAGTAAAAATAGTGTCTGAAAGAACTCCCAAGCTCTTAATGTGATTTTATAATGACAGTCTAATGCCAATCAAAGATGGTAAGCTAGTCCCATCTAGAACATCACCTTTTCTGACCAATATCACCACCATCTTGCCCAGATGCAGTTTCACCTTGTTCCCATTCATCCACTTCACCTCAGCACCTGCACATTGGTTTAAAGACCATAACAGCTGCCTCTGGAGTCTTAGAGGAAAATAAATATAGCTGGGTGTTATTGCCATATTGATGATGCCCAACTCCAAAGCCATGAATGCTCTAATTCTGTGGCCTGCTGTAGAGCTTAAAAAGCTTTGGAGAAAGACTCGAGCCCTGAGAGATTCCACATATAAGATCTTATATAGATGATTCAGAGTATCAGATGAGACCTCTTTGTGTCTGCTCTGATAAAAACTATTGGAGAACAGATCCAGAAAGCCCAGCCGGCACTTCCAAGTGCTTCAATAATTTCTAGTGTCAAAAGCCAAAGACAGATCTGAAACTATTAATAGAGAGCTACTGCCTCTATCCATTTATATTCCATGGTATAAATTTCATTTCAGCCATGAAATTACTAGGGGGCCTTAGGCAAATCACTCTTCTCTTTCTCTTGCAAATGCACCCACCTCCAATATGAAGATGATGATAGTAATCTATTTTATAAGATTTTTGTGAAGATTACTAAGGTAATACTTATGAAGCACTTTGAACATTACACCCCCCAAGTTTATATAAATGTTAATTCTGTCCAACTCCAGAACCACAACTGAGGATCCTACAAATACTTCCTCCCTCCTCCTAATTCAAATCAGTATCCTTGAGGCAAGAGTCGGTCAAGTGCATTGCCCAAAGTTCCTTTAGATTCCAGATTATTCCAACCATGGAATCAAGCATCATAGCACAGGGAAAGCAGAAAACCTCCAGAATCACTTAAGGGTATGACCTGAGAGAATATTATTTCCTAACCAAAGAGCTAAGTATGAGTCCAATAGTGCCTGAAACGTTCCTAACCCAATATATGGTTGCGGTCACACTCCAGAAAAAATGGGGGGGGGGAGCAAGGCTATTTCCTCTGGAGGAATTTGACCCGCAGTTGCATGATCATACCGCCCTTTGAAGCTGCAGGCGCAGTCCGTCAGAGTGTGATCAGACTGCGGGTGAGGCATTTTTTTGGTCCCGTTTTTTCCCCATGCGCTTAAACGAGGGATCGATAAATCGTGCCTCCACACCAAGGGCTCCCTATGGAGTTTGTGATGATGCATATACTTCAAAGGGGGGCGGAACAGCACGGAGTCAGGATGGCCTAATCAGACCATCCCGACACCATGAGAGCGTGCTGGAGTGATCAGACATGGGAAAGTCCATCCCTGGCCTGTTGCAACCTGTTTACTATCGGATTTTCCCCAGTGTCTTTTTAACTCCGCTTCTGAGGTGGAGCAGAATGGGTTGCTGATGGCTGTGGGGCACTTCCCAGATGTTGTTGTCTGATTGCGCCCTTTAAATCTGCCCGGCATTTGCACCTATGTCGCGTCTAATTGTGCGTATGATCGCAGCCTATGATGATCAGTTTCACTCTGAGTAAATAGTGAATCTGCTTAAGGGATTTTTTTTTTAAACTGAGATTGATACAAGTCTATCTAACCAGTGTCTTCCTTGTGGAATCCCTAATGCCTCAGTGGAAGGAAATAAGAGAAAGTGTGTTGTAGAAAGATACCTGTTTGCTTGTTTGTGTTGCTTATGGCTGTTTGTTTCAAGTGAGTAGCCATGCTGGTCTGCAGTAGAAGAATAAGATTTGAGTCCAGTAGCACCTTACAGACAAAGATGCTACTGGATACCCTGGAATTCTCATTGGTCTTTAAAGTGCTATTGAACTAAAATCTTATTCTTTCATAGCTATGTGCTTTGCAAGCACGTTTTAACCTTGGTGGGTCTGATCTCTCTGGGCATGCTGTGCCATTGTTTGTGTGGTCTGAATCTGTGGATATTTTAGCTTTGCAGCACAGCAGTGGGCTAGTATGGCCTTTGAACCCTTCTATGAGAAAACCCCAGATCATACAAAATGGCTCTGGGAACCTCTCCCTGACCCAGGTGGACTGCAACTGTGGCCTCAGAACAGGGATGTTTCATAAATTCTATCCAGGTCTATCTTGAAACCACTAAACTTCTTTCCTCCCACATAAGATCTGTCGTGGCAGGTTATTTGAAGTGAGGCTTTTGTATAATTTATATTTCATTATTTAAAAATATGTCAGTTTCCCTGCTTGTCATTTCAGCAACTCAGCTTCCTCTCTGAAGAGGTCATTAGCTGCCTGCCACAAGGGCTTTACATCCATCATGTGTTGAACAGAAGTATTTCCTACTGTGTAGTGAGTGGTGAGAGAAGAGCTTCTCAGCTAATTCTCAGAAAGAGGTCTCCAGCTCCTCCTGGAATGCTTTGTACTGTAGCCAAGACTTGTGATCCCATTTATTTGATAACTGTTGACTCTCAGTTGAATCTTCCACTGAAGGCACAAAAGCTTCCCTTAGTCTCTCACACTTGTCAATACCTCTTGGGTGTCATTTGCCCAAGAGTGGACTTCTTGTCCACTATGTGAAAAGGATGCTGGACTAGATGAAGCAGAGATATGATGTTGCAGGGCACCGCTTATGTTCTTATGTGTGGCTCATTTAGTTTTAAATTGAGCTTCTAAAATACTTTAAAGGTTGTTTGATGGAATCTGGGTTTGGGGAGTACCTAAATGGGAGTTTCCTTGAGCTCAGGCAGGAGAGTGATATAAATGGAATAAATAATCAGCAGAATATTTGCAACCCTAAGTCCTAATACTTCATGAACAAATGCAAATATAACCTCATAGATAGCTTAACAATTTCTGTAGAAGCATTTGTCGTAATATCTAAGTTGTACTTGTGTTTTGCTGGGGAGCATGTAGCTCTCGCCATCAAGTTTCATGCATATGTGTTGCCCTTTCACGGTTACTCCCATATAAATCGACTGGTTGCATCTCTGTGCGTCCTCTGGCAGAGGGAGATGATGAGGTGAAAGTGGAGCTGCCCCAGATAGAGAGGTCATGGTGAATGGAGGAGTGGGGCTTCATCTCTGTGTTGTAGTAATGGCATCTCATGTGCCCCCTTATGGTGAAGGCTGATTAGGCTGTACAGTTGTCAAATAATAATTTTTGTCAGATCAGTGCCTTCTGTGGGCAAGATGGGTTTAATCACAGAAAAGTCTTGCATTTGCAACTAGGAACAGCCAAGCTTCTAGTTTCCGATTTGCTTTGTGAAGCCACATATGTCATGTGCTAGTAGTATTGCTTGATACACCTGTTTGTATCCCTATGGTTCTGGGATCGATATAACATTCTTGCAGTGCATTTTTACTTCCTGAAAGAAGGCAATAGTTTACTTCAGCACAATGCTAATTGTTACCTCAGTGTGTGACATGTGAGCAGTACCTCAGAGTGTGAGCAGTAAGCTAAGCTCCTAGCAGTGAGGATGTTTAATGTACCAGGAGCTGAGTCTATAAAAAAAATAGGAACGTGCTTCTCATTAGGAATATGAGGAGCGTTTTGGATAAGACAGAGGAATGCTTAGAACAGGAAGCATGGCATTCCACTTCCTTTTCATCCCACTTTCTCTTCTACATTTGAAATATCTCATGGGGCAGAAGTCTTCGAAAATTTGATACAGAGGTTCTTTGTGAGGATGCAAGGATGTTCCACCATTGAGCCACAAGTAGCCAAAAATGCTGTCATTTTCAACCACTGATTAGAGCAAAACTGATGGCATATAGCTTTCCAGCAAATTATGTGAAGATAACTGTTTTGCAGAGATTATTCCTTTAGGAAAAAAATGAATTAAGGAAGTCTGATTTGCCACAAAAAGTACACATCTGAGTCATTCTTTGTTTATATTAGTGGAAAATTAACTAAGTAAAAATGTGTTTAATGTAGTGTTCATGAATTAATGAAGAAACATTAGTCATGTGCTTAGGCTGTATTACATAGGCGTCTGATAACACTTCCACTGCATAAAGAAAGAAAACATGAGTAACATAGTGGGGGTCCTTATGTTCTTGGAATTTAGTATAAAACTAAAAAGACTTGAGAAGTATATGTCCATAGAACTATGTGTGTAAGAGAAGCACCCTCATCTACTTATTGAACCTTTATAGCTCCTAAAAATGATCTTGTGGAGAAGGCCATGTAATTTTACTGTAAGATATATAAGATATGGACTACAAAATCCAATGCTAAATTACAGATATATATTTGTATAAGATACAAAGCAGGAATCCTGTGGCTTTGTATCTTCTTTTCTTTAGTGAGATGAATCTGAAATTCTTATTAACGGTAAAGTTATGACAGTGTCTACTGCATATGATTACAGATATGTAGCTGTTTACTCATAAGAATACATAAACTCTAGAATTCATGAAATTTCTAGTTTCTGAAACAACTTCTTCCATTTGTTTCCCTTGGCTGGAACACTGTGCGAACCTTTCATTGTATCTTAAAACAATAAGATGAATTTACCTTGAAAAGCAGTGGGAAGTTATGAAAATACCACACTGAGAAGAGACTATTAGCCCCCCTCCCCAGCTTCTCCATTGTATGTACACCACCGGTTGCCAATTTAAAAAGTTGATTGATCAGTCCCCAGTGCAACTTAAGCTCCAACTTCCTGCAACACTTTTACAGTGTTACTTCTTTTAATGTCTGCTGGATTGTTCCTCTGCAATATTTGAGCTGCAATTTTCTCAGCAAGGGGTGTCTGCCTCACTTCTCTGATCAGCAAATCTTGTCCTTTGTCTTATAATCAAGAATATTAAAAGGTAACCTATGGCTGAAGATGGACTGCCTATGCCCCTTCCCTCCCTCTTTTATCAAATAGTTGCTTCTTACTTCCCCATTCCCAATAGAGCTGTACTGGCAAATTCTGGATGCTCCATCCATTTGTCACATCAGTGTGGCCAAAGAAGCAGGTGCTCAAAGGGTTTATTGGGACTATAATGTAGTCATTGGAGTCCAGTCACATTTTGATTATTATTAAATGAGTTGGAAACCTCTGGATTTATGTACAGTTTTGTAAGCTACAGTTTAGGGCCTCAGATTACAAGGGTCCTCTAAATATACCCCCACTCCCCTAAATTGTTTATTTAGAAAATGTTTATGATGCCACTCTAGGTACCTGCCCAAGGTAGCTTACAAAATAAAAACAAAATATTAAATTTAATTTCAGCATTAGAATTCTAGCATTAAAAATTTAAATTCCAGCATTAGAAAAAAACCACCAGCATTAGGGATGGGCATGAGCCAGGAAAATAGTGGTTCATGGTTTGTTCTAGGGTTGCCAGCCTCCAGGTGAGGCCTGGGGATCTCCTGCTTTTACAACTGATCTCCAGCTGAGAGAGATCAGCTCCCCTGGAGAAAATGGCTGCTCTGAAGGGTGGACTCTATGGCATTGTACCATGCTGAGGCTTCTCTCTTCCCCAAACTCCGCCCTCTCCTGGATCCACCCCCAAAGTCTCCAGGTATTTTCCAACCCAGACTTGGCAACCCTAGTTTGTTCAGTTCGTGAGTTTGGGAGGAGGTAGAACACCACCCTCACAACTTAGAGACACCAAACTCATGGGGAGTCTTCAGCAGTCTCTCCTCCACCCACCCTCCAAGTTTGATGAAGATTGGATTTGGGATGTCTGAGCTATAGCCCCCCAAAGCAGGTGCTTCTAGGAAAGCTCAGTTCTAGCCTCCCCTTAAATCAGCCACAGAGCAAGCAATTCTTCCTAACTTGCTCTCACATGGTGACTAACTCCTCTCTCTTCCTGCTGCAAAGTGAAAGCAGTTGAGTCAGGGTGTGGTATATATATACAATCTGCTCCCATAGAGCAGAATGGGAGCTCCATGGTTGGGCCCCGAGCTGCCAATGAAGCTATGAACAACTGCTATGGGTGTTTCTAGCGCTGTCCACAAGTCCACCCCCAAGTTTCCTAGGAATTGATTGAATTGGTGCCAGGCTGTCTGGAGAATGAACCACTCTGATGAACCAAATGAACCTCCCCAGAAAAAAGGCAGTTCATTTTTGGATTTGGGAACGACACAACCAACCATATTGGTTTGAAATGAACCACGAACCAGCCTGGTTTGTGCTTGAACTATGGTTTGTTTCTCGGTTCGTGCCCATCCCTAACCAGCATAAAAATATAGACCATAAAAACAGACCACTGACAACTTAAAAATAAGTTTCCAGATTTAAAAATTGTATGTGTATTTTAAAGCAACTCCTTAATTAAATGCGTGGATGGACAGAATGTTTTGGCTTGGTGCCGAAAAGAAAACAATGTAGGTGCCATGGCAAGCCTGAAGCATAAGGGCATTACATAAGTGATGTCTCTAGTTGCTCTAGTTGCTCCCCACCTCACCTCTGAAGGCAGGGGCACAGAGAGTAGGGTTTGTGAGATAGAGTTTAATTGGTGGGCTGGACAATATGGGAGAAGGTGGTCCTTCAAGTATCCTGGCCCCTTTAAAGGTAAGAACCAGCACTTTGAATTGTGCCTGCAAACAAATGGAAAGCCAGTTCAGATATTTCAGTGCTGCAGTGAAACAATCCCTGTATCCTGCCCCTGACAATAGCCTGGCTGCTGTGTATTGGACAACTTGAAGTTTCTGGATGGTTTTCAAAGACAGCGCCACATTCAACACATCACAGTTATCTAACTTGGTTGTAACCAGAGCATGGATCACTGGCCATATCACATTTTTTGAGGTACGGCTATAGGTGGTGTATCAGCTAAAGCTGATAAAAAGGACTACATGATGTAGGCCTTCAGTGTTAGGATTCAGCAGTTCCCCTAAATTACAAACCTATTCCTTCAGAGGTGCTCAGCCTCCTTCAGGGCAGGCTGACACTTCCATACTCAGGCAGCTTTGTAGTTGACCAGCAGCACCCCAGACTTATCTGGATTTTTGCTTCAGTTTATTAGCCCTCATTAGGGGTGTGTAAAAAAACAACAGTATTTTTGGGGTTCAGATATATAGGACCCAAAAAATATTGGTATTTCCAGATATTCCCAAATCACACTACCAGTATGGTATTTAGATTTAGTAAATATTTGGGACTGCTGAATTTTTTCAGCTCCATTTTACCCTACAGGGACCATTATAGTCAATGGTCCCCATAAGGTATAATGGAGAATCGATTTGGGAGTATTTGGGGCTCTGTGGGGCTCATTTTTGAGGTAAAGGCATCAAATTTGCAACATAGCTGCTGGTGCCTCTCCTCAAAAAAAATCCCCCAGGTTTAAAAGATTGGACCAAGGGGTCCAATTCTGTGGGTCCCAGAAAGAGGTGCCCCCATCCTCCATTGTTTCCAATGGAAGGAAAAAAGTCATTTCATGGGAACATAATCTGTTTAAATGCCTTCTCCAAGCCCCGGCATCACCTGGAAGGTATTTAAAGGGACTGCAGATATCCAGGGGCCCTGAAAAATCCCGGCCCTGATATTAAGACCAGATATCCAGGGGCCCTGAAAAATCCCGGCCATATTGGATAGTAAAATAAATACCCTGGCTGATATCTGGCTAAAAAAATACCTGAAAAATATTGATAAGGCATTTTTTAGTTTTTTCCCAGCTTGGATACACTGAATGCACACTTATAGCCCTCATCCATCCTATTACCTTCTCCAGGCATCTGTTCAGGACTTCCACAGTCCCACCTGACTCAGCTGTTAAGGAGAAGTAGAAAGTTAACATTTGGGGATAATGTTGTGGGGCCTAATGAGTAACAGTCCATAGAAATGGTGATGATGTATAGCCCACCTTTCTCTCAGAAACTCAAGGCTGGTTGCAAAATATTAAAGACAGTACAAGCAGACTGCAAAGACCTCCAATAAACTGCAGTTACACTACTATAGAACTGGAAAACAATGCAAACAAAAACAACTAAGGCAACAAAACTTAAAGCATGACATACTGTAATGAGAAAGGGGGTTACAAAGGTAGAGGACACTACACTAAAAGGTGTGTGTGTATGTGATAAATACCATAAATACATTGCAATAAACTGCAATGCTATCCCTTAAAGAGCTGACCTCCTGTGTTGTTCCATTACACTACTGTTCTAATCCCTTTGTAAAAATGCCTTCTTGTTCATTCTGTACATAATTACAAATGACATTAGTCAACAGGGCACTTTACCCATCTGAAGGCTGTCCCCAGAAGTTCTTCCTAAATGTTTATTTGGAAACTGAAGGCAGGACTGATTGAAGTTTGGATTATTTAGTTCTGTCTTACATTCCATCCATGTCTGTCTGTCTGTTTGTCTATACAAAAAAACACATTTTCTGCTTATTATGGGCTTGTATCCCAAAGTGTGTGCAATATATATAAAATTTTTGAACAGGTGGCAAGCCTACCTTAAGCTAACTTGGGTGTTAACTGTTTTGTTTCTGTAGCATCTAGACAGACTTCCACTGCTTTGCAGGTACTCCCTACCCCCCACTAGTTTGGCTTCACTTAACTGCTGAGAATAATGTTCTTTTCCATGCTATGTTTTATTTTTTAAAATGCTAGTTTTCTGCCTCAAGGGCTAAAAATGGCATCCAAGACAGCTCACTATAAAATCTTAAAAATAATATAACTAATAATCATGCCACTATAAATCATAGTGGCAGTGATAATTACATTGTGGTTGAAACTGTAACCCAAGATACAAAATTCTGGAGATGGTACTGTATGTTAGAAATAGAATCCAGAATATGGCGTGCAGGTGGGGGGATCCTTTCCTTTTATTCCTTTAGAAGCAATGTTCCTTCTAAGCTGTGGAGTCTTGTGAGCAAAAATTCTGCTTTGTGAGCTACTGGCATTAAAGTTGTGAGTAAGCGATTTGGCTACTGCATAAATTAGTTTGCTCTGGAGCCATCCTTCCTGAGCTAAGACAAAAATGCATGAGCCGGAAGCTAAAATTTTTTGAACTAGCTCACACTAACTCAGCTTGGAGGGAACACTGCTTTGAATCTCATTGATTCATCAGCCTTCAGCAGTGGAAAACACATATTCCTTATTTTTTGGATGCAAGGGCTAAAAGGACTGAAACATATTTTTGCAATATTAGTTACATTAAAAATAATATAACTAATAATCATGCCACTATAAATCATAGTGGCAGTGATAATTACATTGTGGTTGAAACTGTAGCCCAAGATACAAAATCTAGGAGATTGTACTGTAGGTTAGAATCCAGAATATGGGGTGCAGGGGGGGTGGAATCCTTTCCTTTTATTCCCTTAGAAGCTCATTGATTCATCAGTCTTCAGCAGTAGAAAACACTTAGTCCTTATTGTTTGGATGCAAGGGCTAAAAGGACTGAAACATATTTTGCTAATGTAAACTTAGGATCCTTATTGCTAAGCAAAAGAGCCAGGGTTTCTGGAGTATAAGGGAACAGTTGGTTAATTATAGGCTTAATATAATGATCCATTTTCAAAGAACCTACATTCGAGCAGGGCATGAAAGGATATATTGATCCTATTAAGGCCACAAGGGCAAGTTCTGTCAAAATAGGGCCTGTTAAAAAATCTCCCCTGTAAAACCATTATGGGTATAATATTTAATCTTGCAGACAAGAAAGCTGTGCAGTATCATGGAATGGTAAGATAGTGCATATAAGGGGTATTGATTTTGGGAAAGAAAGACCAAAAGATAGGGGTGAACAAACTCTGTGGGCTCTTAGAATCAAGCTGCTATGGTAGATTTGTAGGACATGGTTTTTAATAAGAGAAAATTCTTTGGACTTGCCCATCTCAAAAATATCATCCATTCCAACTATCATAAGTTTCTCATCCAGGGCTTTCATCCAAGTCAATTTGTGGGTATCCTGATTTAGAGCATCTAACAAGCCATCTTCAGCACAGAGCAGTTTTAATCTCAATTTAAAGCATATAGCCCTGCTCTTGCTTCCAAGGGTAGCTATCCAAATTCTGCCCACAGTACAATGTTAGACATACAACAGGGGATATTCAATATTTTCCTAAGAAATTGTTGGTTGATATTATCAGAGATAGTTTTAATCCAAATAGTTGGACCATAAAGAATGATGAGGCCCACTTTCAGGTTAAAAGCTAGTACTGGTCCAGGAATATACTCCCCCCCCCTTATTGTGGAAAAAAACTATTTATAGCATTTGCACATGGTTTTGCTTTGTTAAGTGCTGTTCTAAATTGGGGAGTCCAGGAGGGATCTGCCAAAAACAGAACCCCCAAATAGGACCCATTGATTGACCATTGAGACAGGTTTCATTTCTTAGTCTTGGTGAAAACTAGGATCTTAGATTTCAAATAGTTGATCACCAAGCTTTCTCAAGAGCAATAGTTGGAGAAAGATTTCAGGGCCCTTTGCAGCCCAACCCTAGTTCAAAACAGGATCACAACATCATCCTCACAAAGCAGAATAGGTACACCAATCTCAGCTAATTTTGGTGGATAGCAGCAGTCATCAAAAACTGATGCTGAATCATTTAAGTATAAGTTGAACAAAAAAGGTGCCTACAAACATCCCTGACATACCCCCTCTCCAAATTAAATGAGTTTGTTACATTGTCCTCATACCCACATCGTACTTGGGCAGTCAAACCTGAGTATAATAGCTGAATAAGTCCTAGAAGTCTTTTATCCATATTAGTTTGATTGAGTTTGTTCCACAATCTAGGACAATTGATAGAATCAAAGGCCTCCTTAAGGTCAATGAAAGCTGCATATAATCACCCTCCCTTAAAAGATGAATATTTCTCAGCCAAGTGGTAAAGAACCAGGCAGTGGTCATATGTTGAAGAAACCCTGCCTAAATCCTATCTGTTCGTGCCCCAATAAGGTTTCTGACCCCATCCAATCCAAGAGTTTATTTAGTAGATAAGCAGAATATAGCTTTCCTAAAGGGAAGGCTGATTGATCAATAACAGGATGGATCACATCTAGAACCCTTTTAAAATACTGGAATTATAGTGGAATGTTTCCATAAATTGGGTATTTGTCCACTGATATTAATTTGGGTGAAAACTGGAGCCAGAACTGTGGCCCACCCTTGTTGATCAGCCTTCAATAGCTTGTTAGGAATTAGTTCAGAGCCTGGTGTTTTTCCTAGTTTTAATCCATTGATAAGGCAAGTTACTTCCTTACCTGATATCTTGGGCCAGGGTGTTGTTGCATCAAGAGGAATAATAAAAGATACAGTAGATGCATTAGCATTGGGAAAAAATCCTCTTGAAATAATTTTCCCATGTCAGAGGGGTTATGCAGCATGGGATTTTAGAGATTGGATGTATAGTGGTATTGACAATAGACCAGAAGGCCTTATTATCATTGCTATTAATAATTGAGATAAGAAGTCCCCATTCTTTACTAAGGGCCATCCATTTCCTCATTTTGATAGGTTCTCTGTACATTTTTTAAAAATTCATCAGCTCTTGAAGGACTGATATTGTATAGTGACTTTTCAATTCATGATGCTTTTGTTGAATTAGCCTTTTCATTCTTTTACAATCACTGTTAAACTAACTATGCCTTTTAACTTCAAAAGTGCTCTTTCAAGGTTTTTTTCCACACAAAGGGGTCTAACAAGTTCTGCAATCAATTAAGTGCTGGATCTGATTGCAAAATCCGATTGACTAAAGTATTACTGGGGATGGAGCCCATTATGGTCCAAGGCTTGTCATTAGAGTTAGAACTCCAGCATAATCAACAAACTTTTCTTTGATTTTGAGAAAGAGGCAAACTTTGTTCTGGAATACGATAGTGTTCTAAAAACAAGTCTATAGAAAAGAAGACCAGGAGATTGTCACTTCCCATAAAGTAAGCAACTTTTAGAAACTCAAAGTGGAAGAGAGAATCAAATGGGGCCAGGTTATAATCTATTACACTGGTTCCTCTGGGACTCACATAAGTGAAGTCACCAGCTCCATCAACCTTTAAATAACCATTCAATGGAATAAAGCTTCTCTGAATCACAAATCTGGCCAGCTCCAAGCCACCTGTGTTTATTACAACATCCTTGGATTCTCTATTATGCTAAGCAGGCCTAAGAAATTCATTATTAGCTGGGCCTAATAATTTGGAAAAAATATAATCATCACTGCCAATCCTTGCATTAAAACCACCCACTACTATTAAAGGGGGTCCCCAGAAATTGGGCCTGCAAGCCATCAACAGTTTTCCCCAGATGTTTTCAGCCCTGAACCATTAAACTAGTGGTAGAGGGAGGAATGTAGACAGAAGAAAGGATAACTGTCACCTCATCCAACTTTAACAGAAAGGCAATGATCAAATTGTCTGCCACCAAGAGACTGCAAGATTCAGTGTTCAAATTTTCCCACTACATTGCCTTGGAAAAGGGGGGGAAATGCAAAGAAACACCTCTTGCCAAAACCCAGGGTCAAGCAGGGGACCTTTAGAGCTTCAGCCTAACCATCTCCCAACTGAGCTACTGTGGCCACTTGGTGGCTGTGTGCAAAGTCAGAGCTGATAAATGACTATTCCCCTCTCCTGTGTTGCGGTTGTACATTGGGCTCCTCCTCCTCCAGCTTTTGGAGACATGCTGCCCGTGTGCAGCTCGGCTGCTGTAGGCAGATAGCTCCAATGCAACCTTCCTTGCCTGCTTCTCTTTTCTACCTCCTGCGAGGATCAGCTCACAGGTCTCTACCAGAGCCCCAGCCCAGTGGCAGCTTCATTGCCTGGCTCTGCCCAAGCTGCTCTCTGGATTTGGTGGGGCAGGCAGCTGGGACCAACGAAGGGACAGGAAACTAGCACTTCGAACACTTTGTCCCTGGGGAGGCGCTGGAAGATCAGGTGGAAAAAGGGGAGGGGGGAGTAGAGAGAATTGCAATAGAACAAAGTTTGAGTTCAGTTTTATTTTTGATACTAGGAATAAGGCCCGTTATGGAAATAAATACAACGGGTTCTAGAAAAAGGCTCTGGGAGAGTGCCCCGGCCTTGGGCACTCAGCATCAATTTGCTGTGGCGACCTCAGCAGGATATATGACAGAGAGTCCACCATTTTCCCCAGAGGAACTGATCTCTGCTACCTGAAGATCAGTTGTAATTTTGAGTGATCTCCAGCCCTCACCTGGAGATTGACAACAATGGTTCCCCAGGAGGAAAAGGCTGCTTTGGAGGGTGGAGTCTCTGGCATTCTACCTGTTTGAGGTCCAACTCCTTCTCAAACCCCACCCTTTCCAGGCTCCACCCCTCAAATCCCCAGAAATTTCTCAACCTGAAGTTGGCAACCCCATGTCCGTCCCAGCTAACCATCAACCTACCGTTATCTCCCCCTCTGACTGCAGCTGACTTCTGCCCACCCTCCTGGAGATCAGTTGTAATTCTGAGTGATCTTCACCCCTCATCTGAAGATTGGTGACAATGGTTCCCCAGGAGAAAATGGCTGGTTTAGAGGGTGGAGTCTATGGTACTGTACCTGTCTGAGGTCCTACCCCTCCTCAAACCCCACCCTCTCCAGGCTCCACCCCTCAAATCTCCAGGAATTTCCCAACCTGGAGTTAGCAACCTTATCTCCTTCCCAGCCAAGCATCAACCTGCCATTATCTGCCCCTCTGATTTCAGCTTTCCCTCTCTTTCCCCCTCCCTCCTGGAGATCAGTTTTAATTCTGAGTAATCTCCACTCCTCACCTGGAGATTGGTAACAGTGGTTCACCTGAAGGGGATGGCTGGTTGGGAGGGTGGAGTCTATGGCATTGTACCTATCTGAGGTCCCACCCCTCCTCAAACCCCACCCTCTCCAGGTTCCATTCCTCAAATCTCCAGGAATTTCCCACCTGGAGTTGGCAACCCTATCTCCTTCCCAGCCAATCATCAACCTACCTATATTTTCCCCTCACTGTTCAGCTTTCCATTTCCCCACCCCACAGCCTCTACCATGCTCTGAAGCCCTGACTACCACATCACATTGGCTATCATGGGGGGGGGGGATCTCAGCAGGCTATAAGGACACAGAGTCCACCATTTTCTCCAGGGGAACTGATCTCTGCCATCTGGAGAGCAGTTGTAATTCTGAGTGACCTGAGTGACCTCTAGCCCTCACCTGGAGACTGGTAACAATGGTTTCCTTGGCTGGGAGGGCGGGATAGAAATTCAAATAAATAAATTTCCCAGGAGGAAAAGTAGTCTTTCTCTGCAATGGGGACCAAAGCAGCCTACATAATTCTACTCTCCCCCTTTTGACTTGCACAACAATCCTGTGAGGTAGGTCAGGCTGAAAGTCTGTGACTGGTTCAAAATCATCCACTCAGCTTCTACAGCAAGAACCTGGATCTAGCAGACCCTGCTCTGAAGCACTGATTGCCATGCCTAGGGTAGCCAATCTCCAGGTGGAGCCTGAAGATCGCCAGGTATCACAACTGAACTCCAGACAACAGATCTCTCCCGCCCGGAGAAAATAACTGCTTTGGAAGGTGGACTTTATGGCATTCTGTTCAGCTGAGGCCTCTCCCCTCCCCAAACCCTGGCTTCTGTAGACTCTACCAGAAAATCTCCAAGAATCTCCCTTCCTGGAGCTGGCAACCCTAGTCAGGGCTGGTCCCAATGAGTTCCTCACAAAGGTCTGCAAAGAGTTTCCTTCCTTTGTCTTAACCAAAGCTTGGTTGCCTACTGTGGCGAAACAGGCTCCAGTTTACAACTCGTCCCGTGGGTATATCTCACTCCTTAAGTTTCCTGCCACCAGTCACTGAATTGTCACTGCCTTTTTAGAGGGACAGTGAGACCTCTGTGGCCAAATCTCCTTATTTGGAGATGAAATCCCCAATCTTCGGGGGATCCTTGGAAAGTTGCTAACCCAAGGGTCTGACCTTTCCTTGCTTTTCTGGGCTACCCCTCCCTTTGGTATTGTACAGAGCGGGGGAGGCTATGGGAGCAGACCCAATACCCAGCCAGTGGCATGCGAGTACTCACAGCCAGTGGATAGGGACAGCTTCTGATTGACAGGTCAGGGGACCAAAGGCTGAGAGTGCGTGTGGAATGTTGAGGCAAGAGGTCATGAAAGCTCAAATATTATATATAGAGGTAAGGTTTTGTGTGCATAAACACATCAGATAGAGAGGCACCAGTATCCTTCTCCCCCTCCCAGTCCTCCCAGTTCCTCTGCTGCTCGCAATAATGTGACTGTATTCATTGTAAAAAAAAATTGTGACTGCTCGTGGAATTCGTACCAAGGTGACGAGGAGAGGGTGGGTGGGGGCAAGTATGCCAAAATGAGACAGGAAATGGCATGGCTGACAACAAAATTGGATCCTTATTTTCCCCACTGCATTGCCCAAGGTTCGCACCCAAGTTAAAAAAAAATCCCTAGATCTGGGGATTCAGGAACTGTGCAGCAAGAGGAATAGAATTCGAGATTGCACCTGGGAAGGCTCAATTTACTGTGGAAATTTGGGCAGAACTCGGAGGATTAAAAATGCCAATGCGGGGGATTTTGTTACTGTGGAAACAGTCCAGGCCACATCACAGGAGCCTCTGTGGTGAACTCCTATTTCCTTTGGGTGTGGCTCTTTCATATTCTCTTCTGTCTTGACAGGAGTGACAGTGCTTCAGGGAGCACAAAAACTGGCACATGTATATGCAAGGGGCAGCTACTTGAGAGAATTTTGCCTGGGGGTCCCAAGCTGGCCTTGAGTATCATTACTGTACAGAGAGCATATGAGCAGTGTTCCCTCTAAGCTGAGTTAGTGTGAGCTAGCTCACAGTTTTTTAGCCTCTGGCTCACACATTTTTGTGTTAGCTCAGGAAGGATGGCTCCAGAGCAAACTAATTTATGCAGTAGCCAAATCGCTCACTCACAACTTTAATGCCAGTAGCCCAAGCGACACCCCCTCCCCAAATTAACCAGCAGATATTGTTTTGTGGCTTGTAAATAAACAAGGATTTATGGAGCACACTTACTTGCCATCTGCAAACTTAGTCCAAGATGCTCACCAGTTTGTTTGTTTTTTATGGTGTATGGCATATGGGCTATTAAACCTAAATAAACTTTGAACTTTGAATGCCAGTAGCTCACAAAGTAAAATTGTTACTCACAAGACTCCACAGCATAGAGGGTGGATTGCATATGAGAATTAAATAATTTAGCACAGCATCACAGCATTGCATGATGTCCTGCCCTATGGTATAAGGAAACAGAATCAATTGTATATTACGGAATGAAGAAGAGGAGGAGACTGGATATATACCCCGTCCTCACTCCCCGAAGGAGTCTCAGAGTGGCTTACAAGCTCCTTTCCCTTCCCCTCCCCACAACAGACACTCTGTGAGCAATGCTCCCTCTAAGCCGTGGAGTCCTGCGAGCAAAAATTCTACTTGGTGAGCAACTGGCATTAAAGTTGTGGGCGAGCAATTTTGCTACTGCCTAAATTAGTTTGCTCTAGAGCCATCCTTCCTGAGCGAAGACAAAAATGTGTGAGCTGGAGGCCAAAAAACTGTGAGCTAGCTCACACCAACTCAGCTTAGAGGGAACACTGCCTGTGAGGTAGGTAGGGCTGAGAGAGCTCTTTCGAAAAATGCTCATGAGAGAACAGCTCTGAAATAATGTAGAGCCCTTAACCAGCCAAATGCTCCTTTTGATGACTATCTCCATAATTCTCCTTACTTATTACAAAGTGAAATTACTCCTCATAAACCACATACAGCACCAAACTGAATACTTTCATTTAAAAACCTTTTATTTTTACTTCGGTGTATTGAAAGTAATTCTGAATATGTTATAACAGTGCCAGTGCTAAAATGGGCTCATGTTCGAAACTGAAATTGCAGTTGCATTTTAGAAACTTAGATCTGACAGCAAAAGGCCTACATGTACTTGAATGAATTCAATATTTGGTCCTGATGAAATAAGAGCTTTCAACACTAAACCCCAATAAATATCCACAAGGCCATCCAGACTCACTGGCTCCTGGAGGAAAGGAAGCAATTTAGTAAGGGCCTTTTAAGAATAGCTCAGCAACAAAACCATACTCTGATGCAGAACCCCCGTCAAAAATGGGTAATCTTTGTCATTGGTGCTCTGATGACAAGGCCAAGAGGAAGGGGAAGACAACCACCAAGCAGCCCACATGCAACATTAAACAGTGGGGGAGAGAAGGGAGAAAGATCAAAGCAGCACCTTAGAGAGTGGTTGGGGTGGGAATGAAAAAGATATAGGGGCTATGGATGGGCAAACACAAGGGGTCTGAGTTTCCCCATGAACCAAACACATATATGTGTATATATGTAGGAACAAAGTTTTGTGTTGGGTCAGCAAAGCAAATATCCACAAGGAAACAAAATGCATATCCTTTTCAGAATTCTGCAATTCAAATCCTACTGTACTGCTTACTGGATGTCCCATCCTTTTCATTGTATTGTACCCCACACCAAGAGTCTCAGTGAAAAAAGGTAGACTATAAATAGTGTAAATAAAATATTCCCGGTTAAAGTATTGACTGTGTTTTGCAATGGTTAAACCTAATTTGGTCTCAGTACATGGCCGGGGGTTATTGTGGAACTAAGCAAACCTTTCATAAACGCAATGACTTATGGTGATCTCGTAGGGTTTTCAAGGTTTAATTCTTCAAACAATGTGTCGTTTTATTATTTTTTCATTTTTAAAATTTATTTTTCTATCATTTTATTATTTTAATTGATTTTATTGTTCTATTTATTGTTCTGTTTGCATTTATTGTATTTTTAAATGATGTGGGCCGCCCCGAGTCCCCTGCGGGGAGAGGGTATGAAGTATTAAAGAAATAAATGGAGTCGGGTAGCTGTATGGGATTTAAGTTTCTTCCCTACCCAGTTTATCCAGTCAGAAATTGCCCTGCAGAGCTGATTACATGAACACACAAAGTTGCTTCATACTGAGTTTATCAAGGTCAGTATTGTCCATGGTGACTGGCAGCGACTCTCTGGGGGCTTTAGGAAGAGGTCATTTATACCATCTATTATCTGATCCTTTTATCTGGAGATGCTGGGGCTTGAACCTGGGACCTTCTTCATGAAGTGCACAGTGGGGAACCCTCATGGATCTGTAGAGGGGGTCACCTCGCTTTCCTCTGTATCCCCTTCCCCCACACTATTTCCTCTTCCTGGCAGCCCCAATATCCATGTTTCCTTCTCTTCTTCACACACACCAATCAATACACCTTTTATCTGCCCCCCTACCTTCAGCTATATTTATTTGCCTCATTTATACCCTGCTTTCTCCATTATAGAGACCGAAAGCAGCTTACATCATTCTACTCTTCTCCATTTTATCTTCACAAAACTTTGTGCGGCAGGTTAGCCTGAGTATGTGTGACTGGCCCAAGGTCACCCGGTGAGCGCCATGGCAGAGTGGGGATTTGAACCTGGGGAAAAGGGGGATTTTGCAAAAGAGGAAGAAGGGAGTGGGTTACAGTTTGCCTTGCATGCTATAGATAAACAAACCCAACTGGGCTGGGAGGGGTGTCCCTTCCACAACATCCCCTGCTCTGCACACCAATGCCTCAACCCAGCACAAGAGACTTGCTTTCTTGCTTCCCTGCCACAACAAACAGCAACATTCTTATGTCACAATGCATGCACATTTTTTTTAAAGGGAAGTTCTGTTCATGACAAAAGGCATGATGGGAAGCCCCGTTTCATGCTTACTGTGGAAAACATGGAGCAAGTCAAATACTATTAGGGGAAATGAGAAACGCCATGAGAAAAGCCAAACTGTGGAATGAGCGGCTCGGACTTGCAGTATTTTGCTGCGAGGCTTATGAGAGGTAAACCTGTACTGCAGAAGCAGTCCTAGTGGAAGCAGGTGGGCCAAATGTCATGAACTGGCAGGTGGCCCTCTCAACACTCTAATGAACATTAGTGAAAGTGACATGGAATTTTGCTTGTTAAAGTGGGAGGAAGGTTCCCTTAAGTACACCTAGGCAGTTGCTAGGGGTGTCCCTCCAAGTTCCTCCACTTTTCCTGATGAATTGTTTTTCTTAGAAGCAGGATATTGATTTGCTCTTGCCATCTTTCTCAGTCAGCATAGTGTAGACAGTCATGTGACAATGCAGACAGCCCTGTCTCCCCTGCTCGCTCTATGCCCCCCACCCTTAAATAAGTATGCAGGTTTACAGGAGGAGGAAAATGTTTTTGCCCTGGTAGGAGTAAGTAGGCCTTTAATTGTTGGTTGAAGGTGGCTTTATTGAATGCTTGATACTTTTATGTTTGTTTGTTGTTGTCAATTTTTATATGGTGGTTTTACTGTATCACTTTTGGAACCCAGCGGGCTAGAAATGCAGGGTACAAATTGTAGGAAGAAATAAGTAGGGATTTCAGTTCCCTGCCCCTAGAATTATCTGTATTCGCCCAAACATTCAGACTGTGAGTGATGTACTAATCAAATGTGATATTTTATATATACCTCTGAATATGAGTGATTTGATGGGACTAAAGATTTCCACCTGTCATTTTGTCTTTCTGTACTGTGGACATGCAAACTGACTGAATAATTCAGCCCCTGTTGCAGAAAGCCAGTAAAGTTGTTTGTTTGAATGACAGTAGATATATTTTGCAATTTGACTGTAAAAATGAAGATCAGATCAGAGCTTGGAACACTGCTGTTTGATTGTACATCCCTTTGGTTATATTCCAAAACTGAAACATATTGTGCAGAGAGTCTAAAATTGATGCAGCCTTGAAATTCAAATCTGGATAATTGAAACTTTGGTTTTTTTCACCCAGTGTTTGATTTTGATGGGCACTTTCAAAAACTGGATTTTATGTCGTTTCGAGTAACAGTAAAGACTTGAGGAATATCGCCTGAATTAATTTCCCTTCTAATATATTTTAACCTACTATTAGAATTGAAGTCAACAGGAGGCCAGTAAATTAAAGATCAAAGAACCTTAGGGTACATGTGTGTGTGTGTGTGTGTTTTAAAAAAATATTAAAGGACAATTGAAGGAAAGGTGGAGAAAAGTTGAGGAGGGGAAGAATAGGCAAGGTACATGATTCCAAGGTGGCAGTGGGAGCAGACAAACCAGCTGATCAGTGTACCCATTCAAGTAAGAGAAATGCTGCAAGTGGTGAGAGTGTGATGCCACAGAGTGACCAGAAGAAGAAGAAAAATCAGCATTCAACTCTTCATTTGAGGAGCTTTGTTGCCTGGGCCAGAAGACTTGATGATGTCACAGTAATGAGCGTTATGCCATTTAGGGGGAAAAATTAACATTTTCTTATATCAACTGAGGTGTTGGCACCAACTGTTTTTGCTGTTCCTTCTCTTTTGGTGATCCTTGGTAGTCTCCCACCCAAATACAGACCAAGGCTGACTCTGTTTAGTTTTTGATCCTTAACAAATCGACATTTACTGCTTTTCATTCCACTACTGCCTGAGTTTTAACAATTTCTTCCTCTGTCCCCCCACCTTTATTTTCATTCTACTGTGGGGCTGTTGTCACACTGTTTTCATGTAAAGTGTCATGTTTGCCATTACTAGGATTCTGAGTGCAAATCTTTAATGATCATTCGCATTTGTGTTTTGTGATTTTTGGCAGATGTTTTCTTTAGGGCCTGGGAGCACTCATGTTTTAATATGAGAAGTTTCCATAAAAACTTGCATAAAAGCCCCATGAGGCTAAACATCAACACAGTTAGGAGAAGCCTCCTTAAGCTTCTGTCCTACCATGTGTGGGATGCTTGAAAGTTATGTTTTGCACCTCATCCCCCAAGGTGCCTTTATTTCAAAGCTTCTAAAGGGGCAGGAGAAAGGAAAAGTATAGCAACGTGTTGGCAACTGGCTTATTTTGCACACTCTGGTACTTTTTGCACTTGAATCTCACCCCTGGTTTTATCAGAGTTCAACACATGACACAATACCTTGCATTTATCCCTGGTTATAACAGCATCCTTCTATCCCAGGGCAAGTGTGAGGTGAAACTGGGGTGACTTCAATGTAATATGGAAACAAAAAATATAGGGGGTGAACTCGCATGTAGTGTAGAATGTGAAAATACCCCAAGATAATTACAGGGGTGAACTTGTGTGTAGTGTGGAATGTAAATTTGGAGCATGGGCTGAACCAGGATTTAAGGTCTAGTGTGGAAAGAACCTCTGAGAGCCCAGTTACAGTCAGGTTATGTTGGCTTTTTCTTGCAGAAGCAGAAGGTAACATATGGTCTTAAGGCTCTTTTTAAAGCTTGTTCATCGTTACACCTTCTTTTGGAATCCGGACAAAATATTACACAATCTGGCTCTGACTGCTAGACACACTACTGCCCATATTTCAGTTGCAACTGTTAGTAAGGAAGCATTTTAACACTGCATCTCTCAAGACAGACAAGAACTTTATGGGATGGCGCTGTTTTACATAATTAAAATATGTGCCTCCGTACTGGAAATAACAAGTAGTGATGGGAGTACATTGTTGAACAGCTTGCTTGTAGCCATAGAGATGGTGGTGTAAACCTGAGTAAATGTGCCAATTTCTCTTGCACCCTCTTTTTTTTTCATTCTGAGTCTCTGCGCTTGAGCGTGTTCTTACTCTGTACTATTGTCTTGTGGATATTTTCCCACCCCACCCCCAGTGCTCCCCCAATCTGTATTCTGTTAAGTTGCTGAGCAATTTGTGAATTAAAACAGTTTCATACCGAGGAAAGTGAACAGATCATCAGATGCCATGGGGGAGATGATAACAGGCCTGATTTAAAAGAGAGGCTGGCAGGGAAGAAGAATTTAGGCATTTGACTTTGTGGGCGCTCAGCATCTTACATAACTTGTGCAAAGGCAGCTATAATGCATGCAATGTTATCACATCAAAGATCCGTAAACTAAGTTAATAGGGTTGCCAGCCTCCAGGTGGTGGCTGGAGATCTCCTGGGATTACAGTTTATCCCCAAGTGACAGAGATCAGTTCCCCTGGAGAAAATGACTGCTTTGGAAGCGGGACTCTATTGCATTATGCCCCGCTGAAGTCCTTCCCCAACCCAAACCCTGCCCTCTTCGGGCTCCACCCCCCAAATCTCCAGGTATTTCCCAACCTAGAGCTGGCAACCCTACAAATAAATGTTGGCATGTTAACATTACATGCATGCATGGTGAGGGTAATAGCTCACTTTAAATGAGATGGTGGGTATGGACAAAGTTGTATGGATAACATTCAGAAATGATATCTCCACCCTCCCTCAAAAAGTAGCAGATCAATTTGATCACCTCAGGATTCAACTGTCTCTTTCTGCTAAATGTGTGGACCAGGCCAAGGCTGCTTTCACTCCTATGCTACTTACTGAAACAGGAAGAGATGCCTGGAAATAGTTTTCTCAGTGGGCAGAATACTGAGCAACAGCACTGACGTTTCCTTTGTGTTATCACAATGTGTGGTTGCCCGGCAACATGGGATTTAAGTCACTACTGTGCAGTAATCATACATGATACAGATTTTTGTACCTTCAAGTACTTACAAGGAGGAAGTGATTTGGATAGTGGAAAAGTTTCAGCGATGAAGTATCTACAGATAAGCTGAGAGGACAGGTGCGTGCTGATTGAATGGGCTTGAACTGGTACAATTTTATGGAATCATGAAGGAGCTCAGTGGCATAGTTCCCTCTAAGCTGTGCTAGGGGGCACTGGTGCACATAATTTTAACAGACAGTGCAAGGATTTCTGTCTCAGCCCAGAAGGCATTTCCCCCTCCATTGGAAACAATGGAGGATGGGGCACCTCCTTCTGGGGCCCACAGAATTGGACCCCCTGGTCCAATCTTTTTGAAATGTGGGGGAGTTGAGGAGAAGCTATGCTGCAAATTTGATGCCTCTACCACAAAAGACAGCCCGCCCCCCCAGAGACCTAGCTACCCCCAGATCGATTCTCCAATAATAGCCTATGGGGCCCATTGATTATAATGGTCCCCATAGTCTACAATGTAGCCGGGGGGAAATGGTTTTTTTTTTTTTTGCACACCCCATTATATTTTTCCATATGATGTAAGCTGCCTTGAGTCACAGGGAAAAGTGGGATATAAATGTTTGAATAAATAAGTAGTTCGTGCAGATTGATAACATTTAAGTAACTTCCTGTTTGTTAGGTTAGGTTGGGTTCTGACAGTGATTGTTCCTCCTGTTATTCTTGACCTGTAATGCTGGTTGTCATATTTCACTAAAAAAACTCAAAATAGACTGCAAGAATTCTCCCCTCCCCAAGTGCTGGTATATTTTCTAGGGCTCAGCAAAGGGTGGCAGTCCGAGGCCAGGTCTACCAGTACAGTGGACTGGGGCAGGTAGAGCTGTTCTCCAGAGGCCAGGTCTATCAATATAGTGGAAATGGAAAGGGATGGGTAAACCTGTGCACTGGAGGCCAGGTCTACCAGTACAGTGGACTGGGGCGGGTAGACCTGCTCTCCGGAGTCTGGGTCTACCAATATAGTAGAAAGGGGTGGGTGAAATTTGATGATTCTGTTTTCTCTTATACTGTTTAAATTATTCTTAAAACACAGTTAAAATATAATTTAAATTCTTACAAGGTTATGTAAGTAATCTAAAAAACTAATTCACGCAATATTCAAATGTAGACTTGCTCACAACTTTAACGCTACTAGCTTTCTTTGCTCACAAGGTGGAATTTCTGCTTATAACACTGTGGAACTTAGAGGGAACATTGAGTGGTCAGGAAAACAGCAAGACAAGAAATCAGTCTCTAGAGAAAGTGTCCATTCACAGTTTTGGACATGGTGGCTGAAGGCCCTCCCATTTGTTCCAGTCAGCAGTATCTCAGATAAGGCCGGTTCTTAGAGTTTCCCAACTCTGTGTTGGGAAATTCTTGGTTTCTGGGCGGAGCCAGAGAAGGGTGGGAATTGGGGAGGGGAGGGACCTCAGTTGAGTATAATGCCATAGATAGAAAATGGCTCCAAAGCAGCTATTTTCTCCAGGGGAACTGATGCCTGTTGTCTGGAGTTCAGTTGGAATTCCAGAAAATCTTCACCCCCCACCTGGAGTTTGGCAGTCCTACTGGTTCCTGTTGTATGGATTTTCCAGCTGACCTCAGAACCTCAGTGGGCATGTTCCCATTGGGGGAGACAGTCTTTTTAAGTGTCCTGATCGACTTGTACTTCTTTAAAGGTCAAAGCTGCATTTTGAATTGGGCCAGGGAACAAACTGGAAATTATTGGTAAAGTTCTGGTTTTATGTGTTCATTTTAGTACGCCCCTGTAAACACTTGGCTGCTATGTTTTGCCCCAGTGAAGTTTGTGGGCCTTATTCAAAGGCAGCTCCATGAACAGTGCATTATGGTAGTGTAATCTGGATGTTACCAAGGCATGTGTCACATTGGTCTTGTCTACATTTTTTCAGAATTGACAGCAGTTGATAAATAAGCCTAGGTTGACAAAAGGCTCCCCAGCTATTTTGGTCACTTGTTTCTCCATGGATAATGTGAAGTACAGGTTCACCTGCAAACTGTAAACTAGATATTTCAGATGGAATGCAACCGTATCTGGAATACACTGTGTAACTAGAGTTGCCAGCATAGGCGTCAACTACAGGGGGTGTTGAGGGCTTGAGCTACCCCCGAAATTTCCCGGGGAGGACTGAGCCCCCCGGCAAAATGGAGTGCCCGCCACTGCGCCTCCTCACCACGCCTCCCTGGGCCCTTCCTAGGGCCGCCCTCCCACCGCCACCACCTCTCTCCCCCCACCTGGCCACTCCTGCCTCCTTCAATCTCCCTCCCTCCCTCCATCCGGGGGCCAGCTGGGCAAATGCCCGGTGTGATGGCGTCACCTGGAAGTCACGCTATCACGCTGGGCACGTTGCTGGGGCGACGCTCTAGCAATCGCCCCAAAACTCTATGGCACCATAGAGTTTTGGGGCGATTGCCAGAGCGTCGCCCCGGCAATGTGCCCAGCATGACAGCGTCACTTCTGGGTGACGCCATCACACTGGGCATTTGCCCAGCTGGCCCCCAGACAGAGGGAGGGAGGCAGAAGTGGCCAGGTGGGGGGCGGCGATGATATGGTTCCAGCGTAGGCGCGTGCTTTGCGTGCACACATGCAAGAGCCCCCCCCCCCCCAAGATTTTAAAACTCTACGCCCCTGGTTGCCAGGTTTGGTTTGGAAAATACCAGGGGACTTTGGGGGTGGATCCAGGAGAGGGTGAGGGTAGGAGGGGAGAGGCCTCAGCATGGTACAATACCATAGAGTTCCCCCTTCAAAGCAGCCATTTTCTCCAGGAGATCTGATATCTGTCAGCTGGACATGAGTTGTAAAAGCGGGAGATCCCCTGGCCCCACCTGGAGGCTGGCAACCCTATGTGTAACCTATCCCAGTTTTACTCCCAAGCTTCAGCGCTTCCATCTTGTCTGGGCTAAGCTTCAGTTTTTTGCCCTGATCCAGTCTTTCGTCAATTCTAAGCACTCATTCAGTGTTTCCATTGCCTCCCAAGACTTTGATACAAAGATATGATAAAATTGTGTATCTTCAGTATATTGATGATGTTTCAGCTCTTTGTTTCACTTCTCACAGTGGTTTAATATAGATAATAAACAGCATTGGGGACAAAATGGAACCCGTAGACCAATGGCCATGGAGCAGAACTCCCACAGCACCAGCTTCTGGGATTTCCTCTCCAGGAATGACTATCATACCCTCCAGGAATGATGATCATACAGCAGCTGTTCACAAGCCTATCTTGGCCAAGTCAAAAGTCACTGAGAAGTTCTGCAGAGTCACTCAACACACTTCTCAAATGACTGGTATATCAGGCTGACCAAGACAGTTTCTCCTCCAAACCCAGGCTAGAATTCAGACTGGAAAAGACTACGGTTATCTATCTTTTCAGGAAATACCTGGACTCACAAACCCTTAGCAGCTGACTATCTGGTTCAAAGCATATTCACATAAATGTGGGGTCTCTTTGGTTGAGCATTCACATATATGTGCAGTGTAAGGAATGGGAAAGAAGCCCATATTTTAGTGCACGACAGTTAGAGGGTGGATCCTCCAAACTACTGAGCAAAATGCCTTGTCTCAAAATCCTTTCTTGAACTATGAAGAAAGTAGCATTTTGGAGCAGGAGTATTTTTTATACTGTCCCCACCCATGGAGCTCAGGCCAGCACGCATGGGTTTTTGCCACTTCTGTATGATCCTCACAATAACCCTGTGAAGTAGACTAGGCTGAGAGAAAGTGACTGGCCCAAAGTCACTGCTACATAGTGCAGTGGGGATTTGAACTTGGATTTGTGTATTCGTAGTTGACCATGCTAACCATTACACCAGACTGTCTCCTCATACCACTTGATTGTTGTGAGCTAATCACTACTGTTGGAGATCTTCAAATGTAAGGGATGCTATCCCAGCAATCGCTACCAGTGCCAAAAATACTAGTAGTTATATAAGCACCAGCCCGCTTTCTACTATAACTTCTTGGGAATGAAAGCCTTTTCGAGCTCCGAATGTTGGGAACAACTTGTCAAAATGGAGCGTTCAGCAATTTTGTGGGTGAACAAATGCCAACTGTCTAAAAAACGTCTTAAGATAGTGTCTTGTCAACAACGGTATATTGAATAAAGCCCCGCTGCTTGTAGTATTCATGTCTAGACATTGAGCTCCCGTTGATTGTTTTTTACCGTGTCAGCCTTCAGCTTTGAATTGTTACACATAACTTATATTCATAGCAGAGCTTAACATTCAAAATGCCAAGCAGGTACTAAAACTCTGAGCGGTGGAGGGGGGGGGAGATCAGTTATGTTTCTGTTTGTTTACTGTGTGTACAGAAAAGGAAGGCATGAATGGAATAAATCAGCTTGAGGCACTCTTCCTCGCCACACACTCTCTGGACTACTCTGCTCTCCACAAGGCAAATCACAGAGCAGTTTGTTTGGAACTGTTATTATTTTTATTTTTTTTAACAAGTTAACATATCATTTAAGTAAAGCATTTCTAACCCTGTAGAATCACAGATAGCCTTCGGAATGCAAATAATCCCACTGATTAAGTTTATTGAATGCAAGCTATAAACCACCAAGAAATGGTTCCTTGTGCTGAGCCTGTGGCCCAACCAGCTGGGACTTTTCAGGCTGAGAGGCGCCTGCATTAAATCATAAGGGGAAAAATAAATTATGTTGTGTGCATTTGTTGTGCTCATCAAGGTCGCACACACATTGAAGTAATGTACTTCTGATTTCAAAAGTCTTTCCTCCTTAATGTTATGCAGGAGTGAACTTGACTGTCATGATCCTGTATGAGTGCAACTAAACATTATGTATGACATGAGGGTCCCTTGACGTGACTTGCAGTGTTAGCCGAATTACTCTGGTTTTAAGATTAGCAACTGGCAAATAACCGGGTTACAGCCAACTATACCAAGGTCCCGCCCCTTCCAGGAGTTCCCAGTAAATAGGCACTGAGGCAGAGGTCAGTTTAAATGGTTTTTTACTGAATAATATTCTCAGGCACACAAAACAGATACACACACACTAACACACAGTTCCTAAGAAACTTAGATAGAGAAATGGCACTTTCGCATGAGCAGGAGATTCGCTGGTTGGGAAATACTTTACCTGTCCTGGAGATGGGTTGTCCGTTCCAAAGGAAGAATTGAGGGATTGAAAGGAAAATAGGGAACGTGTTCTGAACTGGCAGAAACACACTTCTCTCTGGCTGCAGACTCAGAGATCAAAGATGGAGGGAGGGCATTGGGATAGCAAGCTGGACTTGAGAGGGGTAAAAGCAGATAGGGGTCATGGAAGCTTAAGAGACCGGCCGCATGGTAGGCAACCTCTTTTATTAGGTGATTTGGGGGCTGGCAGTGCTGGCCACATCCCCCTAACACACCTACCAGGTAATCCATCCCTACAAACCCTGCCATTGGTTATAGGAGAAAGAGGAGGGGGATGCTGAGGGGTGGTCAATATTGCGACACTAGGAGCTAAACAGGAACTGACACCTGGGCAAGCTTGCGATGAGTCACCGAGCCATCTTATTGTCTCTTGATGGCCCTAGCTCAGCCAGTTGATGGGTTGAGGATTAGTTGCCAAGCAACCTCATTCACAGTCCAAAGTTCAGCATCTCTCTGGAATGTGTGGAATCCCACAGGTATGTTGGGGGGGGGGTTGCCTAGCGTAATTTGACAGGAGAACCCTCGTGCAATGGGATCCTTGTCTCCGTCTTTGTGTGAACTTGTGCTTCTTGGAATAGACTGGAATCTCCTACAGTCGGTAAGAGGGCATGTGTGCAGTTTGTGGCTGGCATCACAATACAGTCCTTTAAGCATACATTTAGCGCAGTCCAAAGTTCAAACTTATCAACATAAAAAGTCCATAAGAGCACGTGATGTGCCTTGCTAGGCAACAGCAGTACATGCAAAATCTGGGAATTATTGTTCCCAATAATTGCTCCATTGATGGTGGTTCCCAATAATTGCTGCATGTGTGGTTCAGGGGGAGGAGGGGCCTCAGCCTTCCCTCCCATGCCGTTTTTGTTAGCTGAAATGGCTTGGGGAGAAGCAGTGGTCCTGGTTAATGCTCCCTCCAAGCTGTGGAGTCTTGTGAGCAAAAAATCTTACTTTGTGAGCTACTGGCATTAAAGTTGTGAGCGAGCGATTTGGCTACTGCATAAATTAGTTTGCTCTGGAGCCATCCTTCCTGAGCTAAGACAAAAATGAGTGAGCCGGAGGCTAAAAAACTGTGAGCTAGCTCACACTAACTTAGTTTAGAGGGAACACTGGTCCTGGTTACTGTGCTCTGGGACTCCCCATGTACTGACTGCAGAAGAAGAAGAAGAAGAAGAAGAAGAGATTGGATTTATACCCCGCCCTCCACTCCCCAAGGGAGTCTCAGAGCGGCTTACAAACTCCTTTTCCCTTCCCCTCCCCACAACAGACACCCTGTGAGGTAGGTGGGGCTAAGAGAGCTCTTTCCCAAGCTGTCCTTGAGGGAACAGCTGGTACAGAGCTATGGCTTGCCCAAGGTCATCCAGCCAGGTGCAAGTGGAGGAGTGGGGAATCAAACCCAGTTCTCCCAGATTAGAGTCCGCACACTTAACCACTACACCAAACTGGCTCTCCAGTTTGTAATGACAGCATGCACCTAAACTACCAGCGATCCTTCTGATATGCTGAGTGAATGGGCAACGTGCATGTTTATCATACATCTATAGGTGAACTGACCACACACCATGGTGTCTACATGACAGAGTTGCCAGCTCCAGGTTGGGATAGGCCTGGAGATTTTGGAGGTGGAGCCTGAGGAGGGCAGGGTTTGGGAAGGGGAGGGCCTTCAGTGGGGTATAATGCCATAGAGACCATCTTCCAAAGTGGCCATTTTCTCTAGGGGAACTGATCTCTTATCACCTGGACATCAGTTGTAATCCCAGGAGATCTCCAGCCACCACCTGGAGGATGGCAACCCTGCCACAGGCATAGGGAAGATCACAGGTAATGGGTGCTGCTATTAAGTGCAGTTGGTTGACTCCTATAATTTCTTTTTAATTCATATTTTCTTTTCCTTCTTTAAAAAAGAAACAACCCAGAAAAAAAAGAACAAGAAGGGGGAAAAACTCAAAATCCAGGAAATAATTAAATGGTATGTGTGTATACACACACACACTCAGACCCAGACATACACACACACACACAACAAAAATACAACAATAGTTGTGGCTGGTCTGCACATAACTTTCTATAAAAGTTTTCCAAATATCTAAAAATTAGACCATAGACAATTGTTATCTGTATGTTATCTAAAGTTGTAAGGTCTACAGTCCATTGATTGAGGGCATTTATCTCTCCAATGTTGTAATACAAATATTTTTTTATCTATATTAAGGGCACAGAGGGTCCATTTTTGTTGACCATTGGTTAGCCTCCGAGAGATGGGCAGATGTTTTAAAATTATATAAGCATCCTCAAAAATCAATGAACATTCTAATACAAAATTGATATGACTGATAACTGGAAAAACCAAGTGACTGGATGTGCCCAAAGTATACATTTGAGAGATGCATCCTGTGAATTACAACACCAACAATTAGCTTCACTCAGCCTTTGGTTCCTAATATGCATGACTGTACCATCTGAAAAGAGCTACTCTTACAATGAAATCCTGTGTGGACTTCATCCAGTCTAAGTTCATTGATTTCTATGGAATCATTCATTTCAATTGACCTAAACTGGAGCAACTTTACATAGGACTGCACTGCAAATGTGAACAATCTTCACAGAGCAATTCTACTTCCATCAGCCAAGCTTCTTAGAAAATACTATGTACGCCACTGGGGAGGATTCTTGGAAAGTGTCTGAAACACCCAAAGGTGGAATTTTTGTAGTGTGTGTGTGTGTGTGTGTGGGATAAATGAATGCCACCAGATGGGAAGGTTGATACAGTCTTGTCATGCAGTGCCATACTGAAAGGACTTGCTATTAGCATCCTGTGGAGTAATTCAGAAAGTATGTCACTGATCAGCGGGGATCAGTGAAGTAGCAAATCTGTGGGAAGGAGATGTGATTGACTTGAAATGTGACCACACAAATGCGTTTGCTAATACATGCAGCTCCTTGCTTGGTTGTGACTCTCCCTCTTATCACATGATCTTCCCTTGGTTACTGTTCTGTTCCCTCTGTCCTCTTTACTCCATCCTCATTTTGCATCCTTCTTTTCTTCCCTCTGCCCAGCCCTTTTTTGCAAATCTCACTACTCTTTGTGTGTGAGAGAATTCTTTAAACAAATACACATACTTCAAACCCCTCAGATTTAAAAAGTGTATCCATGGTTCCAGTTCTCTCTCTCTCTCTTTTAGTTTCAGAAAGGCCTGAAGTTAGCTGAGAGGCATTTTACAGGATGCCTACCACTAATATCTCACTTAACTAACAGTGGAATAAAAAATTATCAATAAAAAGATATTATTTACATGTAATAAACTCTGTATGTGATATAAACATTAAAATGTGTCCTGGAGCTTGACAAGGGGAAGAAGTTATAACGGTTTCTACAGTATGACATACACTATGGATGGTTCCTTAACATGCCTGTCTTTACCTGTGTGACGCTCTTGAGTTCTATTAATTCAGCAGCAGAGACAGGAGTAGATTTTCAGCCCTTTAATTAAAAGATGAAGTCGTATCAATGATCCTTGGGAATAGCAGGCTTGATTACCTATGGCAATACTCTTCTGGGGGGTGGGGTGGGGACAATGTTTTTGGTTCATTTATTCCTCTTTGATTTGTTAAATTGCTTGTGTATAAAGCATTATTAGTATGGGTATTTAGAAGGTTTTTCTTTTTTAAACTACTAAAATGTTACGAAACCAAGGAAATGATCAAGAGGACTTTCATGTTTCCTAAACATGGGGGATTGAAACCAGTAGTCTGGCACAGGGGCATTTTAGCTAGCAGAGCTAGGGGGTGATTTTGCTGGCTCTTTCCTCCTGCTGCAGACCCCCACATTGTGTCTTGTGGGTGCTGAACCTTGGGGGCAGAGTTTTGGGGTCATGGGGCCCCACAGTGGAAGAGTGGAGGAAGAAAAGGCTCTGTTCCAAGAGTAGTGCAGTGCCAACCCAGAGCTTTCAGAGTTTAAAAACGTTGCTCCTTTATATACCAAACCTTGACACTGGGTGCTGCAGTAGGAGGAAAACAAATGATGGAAACATAGTTTTAGCAAGATAAGTGTGACCTTTGTGGGATTACAAGAACATAATCAGATCAACACAGCCACAGCTTTTAATTTCAGGTGCTTGGGTAGGCTTTTACTGAAAAGGTGCCTATGAAACCTTTGTTGCAAACAGAGCATTTGTCAGCATCCTACACACTGCAGCTTGATTGAGATGTATTTGCTTTCAGCTTGTTTTACTATATTTTTCCTCCTTTGTGGATGGCAAGGGAGTTGTGGAGAAAATAGGGAAGGCATAACACAAATTAGGTATGAAGTCGGGGATATGGAATAAAAGGAACGGAGGTAGGATGCTTGAATTTCCCTTCCATAAGAGCTCAAAAATAGTTATTTCCGGTAACATGTGAAAGGGAACAGCAGGCAGCATTGCATAGCCCACGAGAGGCAGGCAGGACTGCAAACTTGCCTCTGCAAATTGTATTAGAAGAAAAAAGAATCCCCCTGGTCTCCAAATCTGCTGGGATTTCAGAGCCCAGTCCTGGAGAAAACCCCACTCTTCAATTGTCCCAGTTTTGAAGGAGCAGCTTCCTCTCTCTCTCTCCCTCTTTCCCCTACATGCTTCTGTTAGGAGGACTCTGTAATCTCAGGCTTGAAACTAGTAATTGCTGATCACCAGGGCTATTTTGGGGCAGGAACGCACAGGGATGAAGTTCTGGCAGGCTTCTGAGTTGGCAACACCTACAGCCTCCCCCCACCTCGGGTTCCCCAGGTGCCTCGCTAGCCATGGGGTGCCTGGGGAAACCAAGCCAATCCAGGGAGGGAAGACAGTTTAAACTGCCTCCACTCCTCAAGTTCCCCCGGTGTCCTGCAGCTGTGGGGCATCTGGGGAAGCCAATCCAGAAACTGCCTTCCTTCCCTCAGGAAGTCGATCCTGGGAGGGAGCTGCGTTGCCAGGGGTGTGGCCTAATATGCTAATGAGTTTTTGTTGTCAAGTGTGGCCTGTTATGCTAATGAGTTCCTGCTGGGCTTTTTCTACAAAAAAAGCCCTGCTGATCACACAATTTAATTTTCAAGGAAGCATGCAAAGAAGCTGGCCTGAAAGTATTATTTTGAAAGCAGCTGTTGATCCCTGAGAGGAACAGTATTTGTTCTTCCCATAGGTCTCAAGTAAAAAAGCAAATGAACTGTTTTTATGGTGGTTCTCTCTGCCACTTGCAGGGCACTATGATTGGGGCTAGTTCTGCTGGAGCTTTTATGGAAGCAGGGCGGTTCTTTGCCCAAGGAACCTGAGTGGCTGCTTGGAGCATCATAACAATGGAGGTACCCACAGCTTGGAGAGAAAGACTTTGACCTGTGGAAACTGTTTGTTGTCCCTGCTCAGATGTTCCTGAAGAGTGCAGGGGTGATGACAGAGTGGAGGTGGAGATAATGGCTGCCTTGTGCTCTGTTTACTGCTCCTCCTTCCCTCCTCTCTACCCCCTTCCAGAATTGAGGACACCAAAACCTTGAGGCAGCCTTCCTCAGCCTATGCCCGGCATATCAGCCCCAAGGGGCAGTGGGCAGAGGCTGACTTGGCCCCAGCTTTGGCTGCTCTCTGAGCCTCACCATCCTGACTAGACCGTAATCCTGGTGGGAGAAGAATGGCTTCTCCTGCAAGGCAGTTGAGGCTGTGTATCTAGGGTTGCCAGCTCTGAGTTGGGAAATACCTGGAGATTTTGGGGGTTGAGCCTGAGGAGGGCAGGGTTTGGGAAGAGGAGGGACTTCAGTGGAGTATAATGACACAGAGTTCACCTTCCAAAGCAGCCATTTTCTCCAGGTGAACTGATCTCTGTCACCTGGAGATCTGTTGTCGTGCCAGGAGATCTCCAGGTACCACCTGGAAGTTGGCAACCTCATGTGCATCGCCCTTGGACGCTGACTGGGTGGTGGTTGGCTGTATTCCAACCTGGCCACTGTCTCTATGATGCTGGAGAGATGTTGCATGGTGGCAGGCTTGGACCAGCCATGGTCTACCTTTCCAGTAAGACTGCCCAGACTTTCATACCACTTCCTGCAAAAGCCCTGTGCAGTGCTGTTCTCCTTGTGTTGTGCTCCATATTCTTCTTCTAGGATTGACTAATTTGATTTCCTTGCAGTCCACGGGACTCTCAAGAGTCTTCTCCAGCACCATAATTCAAACACATCTATTCTTTGGCACTCAGCCTGCCTTATGGTCCAACTTATATTAACTGGCTAAAATTTTGGGCTTGGAGGGGGAAGTGATTATCTTCTTCCTAAGTTCTGCTATTTGTGCCCCCCCCACCTGCTGAGTTGAGGTGGGTGGTGATCAAAGATCACTGGTGGCCCCATGCATGTGGAGATGCCCTCTCCACACTGAGGCTCACCTGCTTTTTGCTTATTGTCCTATAGACACAAGTTAAAGGATTTTTTGGTTTAAAGAAAAACATTCCATCTTTTAAAGATGTTTCTATGGTAGGCTTCTAGCCTAAGGGCTGTTTTAGGATATCCTTTTAGGGTTTTTAATGTTGGTTTTCTGACTTGTTTTAATATTTTATAGATTCCAAAAATGATTTCATTATAGTTTTCACTTTTCAAACTACTGAGCATGTACAGTTTGTGAATGGATAAGTAACTCCTGGTTCTGAATTTGTGTTCAGCTCTCAAAGAGTTTCCAGGACATGGCTGAAACATACATAACACAGCAACCTAGGTGTGAATGTGAGAGTGATTGCTGAAGCTCTGGTGACTTCTAACCTTGACCCAAGTTCTATTTTTTATTTGTGTATGTGCTTATTTAAGTCATTTATGTGCCAGCTATCCCACAAATGTTTAAAACACCTTATTTTACCTTTGCAATATGAAATAAAAAGAAAAGACAATTATGTCCTATGGCAGGAGTGGGCAATTGTTTTGGCTTGGGGGCCACTTTGTGGGGGCAGTGGTTAGTGGGGGGCCGCACCTTTTAAAATGATTGCATTCATTAGTTAACTTTGCATTTCAGAAAAGGTATAAATTGTATCATAAAAATCAATAAATATAAATTACATAAAGTAGTGGTAGTTTTATTCAATTTATTTATTGTGCTAATTTCATATCGTCTATAGCTGCAAGCACATTTAATTTTAGAATCTGTTTAATGAGACAAATGTACCCTATCACACTCTTCTACAATTTTTTTGAAATCAGGAGTGAGATTGCTTGTTGAGATTCTCATCACAGCCTGCAAGTTAATGTCTATCAAAGAGCATCTATTTTTTCTCTTGTTGATCGTCATGCAAGAAAAACTTTGCTCACAAATATATGTAGACCCAAATATAGAGAACATTTTCCCAGCAAATTTCTTCATACATGGAAATTTTTTCAGCAGACAAAGATTTGTAAAAGTCAGCTAATGTCACAGCATTAAACATTTCTTTCACAGTGTGATCTGACTGCATGTCAATAAGTTCAAGCTGCAGCTCCTCAGGTGCTGCATCAATATCAGCAGTGATGGGATAAGAGAGCAAATTGAATTTAGGCTTAATTTCCTTGAAGTCCTGAAATCTTCTTGGCGGGCTGCAAAAAACTCTGTGGCGGGCCGCATGTGGCCCCCGGGCCGCCATTTGCCCACCCCTGTCCTATGGTATTAGATTTTCCATGGACCCATGTTCTGCTGTTCAGGAATAACAGGTGAGAAAAGAGTTGAAAAATACTACCTTGCTTGGAGTGACTTAATACCTCAAACCAGGGCTTTTTTTCTGGGGGAACACGCCAGAACAAAGTTCTGGAACCTCTTTGACAAAATTATTTTAAAAATGTTTAAAAGTTCATGAGTTTTCAGTATACAGACTGAAAACTTCATTTCCCTCTTGAGAATTCTGGCACCTCTTTTTCCCAAAAAAAGAGAGGGCCTTCTTGAACCAGCCCTGTATGGGAATTCACAGGACGAGGCAGGGCTGGTGGGTGAAAGTTGGCAAGGGAAGCACTGGCTTCAGTCCTCTATAAATGTTATTGATTTATTATTAATTTCTTAATAAATAATTTCTCCATTTAACAAAGATAAATGCTAACAAAATATGAAAAAGTGCCTTCTACTATGCTGGGTTTTAAAAAGAATAAAAACTTTATCTTGTGATTTAGGCTACTGGAACATATAAGCGGAGGAAGGAATAGGAAACCAGTGGTAGGTTTCCTTCTGCTGGTACGAACAGGCCTATAGGCTTAGTTAACCCTGAGTTAAGCATATTGGAAGCGACCAGCTTCTAAACTCGATGTGTGCATGGAATCAGGAGAGTTTTGTAATTCTTTGATTAAGAAAGGCACGCTTCAAAGATACTATACTGCCGATATTCCAGAACATGGCCTTGGTGTTTAAGACAGACTCCTGGGCTGGGGATGGGTGATTCTTGGCACAAACTAAACTAGTGGCGGGAGGGTGAACTTGCTGTTTATGAGAGGTGGGGTGAGAGCTGTGAAAAATGAAGCCATTTTGGGGGAAGAGATGCTGGAAGGCAAGTGTGGGTAAAAACTAGGTGTGGAGTGTTGTGTGGAAAGAAACATTAAGTACATGTTATCCAGCTTGTAGGTTACTGGCAATGGACGTGGAGCAGTTTAATTTATAAAGAGAGAGAGGCTTGGGTCTTTAGTCAGTGTGAGAGATATACCTCTGCTCTGCATCTCAATTTGGTGTGTATGTGTGTGTGGGGGGGAGCCTATAGTTGCTTAGTTGAAAAGTAAAAAAAGAACTTTGCATATGGTCAGAGAAACTCTGTTAAATAATTTATTTCAGTTTAAGATTTCTTTGCCACGGGATGATCTTTGGCTAATCACTTTTTGCCATGCCTCAGTAGTCCTCCTCTTGTATTATGAGCAGAAACCTCTGGAGAGATTTTGGTATCTGCAATTCATCTGCTTGTATGCACTTTTAGTTCCATTTTCTCCTTGTGGTATAGTGGGGACTTGATTGTGTTGGCCCCGTTAGATCATACATAAAGGCTGCTGGCCTCTTGCCTCATTTACTCATGTGAATTTATCTGTGAAATATCAGAGGGTATGGACTCTGTCCACATTTCTTGTAGCAGATGGAAAAGGTTTCTTTGTGCAATTTGTTGTGTACTTGAAGTTTATCCAATACGTGGTATAACATTTTCAGTTGAAAGCCTGGTAGTGATTCAGCAAATCACATGCCATGATTCAGAAAGAAAAGGCAGATGGCTAAAAGCAGTCTGATGCACACTGCAATAAGTAAATTCCCCTTTCCTGTATTTCTGCAGTAATTTTCAACTGAGCTCTGTCTTCTGGTACATGAAGTTTTCAAAAGTAATGCAGTAAACAAATAAGTAGGTCTGAGCTACATTCAGGGGTCATTTCCTGCTGGAGTGCACTGGAACAATGCTCCAGCAGAAAGGAGCCCAGGGGGTGGGCACATGTAGCAAGCCCTGCCCCCTCCGAGCCGGGGGAAGGCCTTTGAAGAAGTGGAGGCATTTAAATGCCTCCCTGTGCCATTCCTGGCCCGCCCGCCAAAGTGGGCAAGCAGAAAAAGGCTGGGAGAGCCCCCCCTTCCTGGGCCAGCCCACCTGGGCGGGTGAGCCTGGAAAGGCCTTTGAAGAAGCAGGGAGGCATTTAAATGCCTTCCTGCACCTTCTGGCCCACGCAAGGCGAGCATGTTAAACGCCTTTTTTCCCTCCCCACATTGGGGAGGGGAAAGAAAGGCATTTTAAAAAAATGTCTGATTTGCCTGCCATATCTTCTCCAGGTGCCCCACAGGGTACTTAGAGAACATCAGGGAGGGAAACCAGGCATGTTGTCATGCCCCGTGCATACCTGAGTCTCTCTGTTTTTGTGAAGAACCTTGGGGGGGGTTTGTTAACTCGGGCTGGGGGGTGGTGGCAGGGGCTTGATTGGGGGGGTGGCCCGAGGGTGCTCAGGGCACCGGTGGCCTGGCTGGGGGGCAGGGGGGCAAGGGTGCTCAGGGTGCCAGCAGCCTGGCTGCGGGTGGCAGCAGGGGCTTGATTGGGGGGGCACTGCAGCCAGGAGCTTGACCATGGCCTTGGTCTGCAGCCATCTAGCTGGGCCGGTGGCCAATGACTCCAGCACCTCCCAGACCAACTGGTTCACCAGGGAGGGCCTGCAGAGTGAGGCTTTTATGGAAGAAGCAGTGCAGTGCCCCGCAGGCAGCCCTCACCAGGTGTAGTCACCCCTCCACCGGCACAGAGCTGCTTCCGAGCAGCACCGGGAAGCAGCAACCCAGCACTGCCTCCCAGGTCAGCTGTCTCGCTTTGTCCTCCCCACACCACCCACCTCCTGGTTTACAGGACGAGTAATATTCCTTGAATGACTAACCCAGGTGTAGAGATGTGAAGGCTTGGGGAAAAAATGGAAAAATGCAGAAAAAATCCATTTTTCCCATTTTTTCCCCTAAAGCCGCTTTTGTTTTTTTCTGAAAAATTGGAAAAATTGAAAAAAAAAAAAAATTGATTATGAAATGTTTTATTTTAACATGATGAATAAAATATTTTAAGACAAGGTGTTCAAATATTTTCCAAATCATTTCTAAAAAATACGTATGGTATCAGATTAATCTAATTTTTGTGCACTGAGGACAAGCAAGTCCTAGGTTACAAACTGAACTCTCCAATGCAAGAACAAGATGCATTTCTTCCTTTAGGAGGTGCTATTGTCACAAGAAAAGAAAAAGGTTTCAGTTTTGTATTTGCATGTGGGTGGATATACTGGCACTCAGGCTTCACTAGGCTTCAGAGCATTGGAAGAAAATACAGAGCAATGATTCTGATTAAATTTCATGCCCATTCATTGAAACTTAGTCCCACTGTCCCTTCTATACACTTCCCCCCTCTTCTGTTCTTTTTATGAAAATGGTTTTTTTTAAAAAAAATTAATACTGTGGAGAGGAAATATGAAAAAATTGTTACTTCTGGATTTTAAAAAAATATTTTGTGGAGGCTTTTTTTTGTCTGTTCCACATAAACTAGTAAACAGTTCAGGAGATTGCTGCTCCATTTGTTGCAATTATAAATAAATATTATTTTAACAGTAAATTCTGTTTGTAATAATTGTTTGGATACACTATATTTTTGATATGCTGGTTGTCATAATTTCATGCCAAGTAAAATTGTCCATAGTCATATTTTATGTCCCTAAAGTAACAGAATGACTTTCAATCTGGAAAAGAAAAAAGAAGTGCTAATGTAGCCTTTTTTCATTTTTTCTGAAAATTTCCATTTTTTTCCAGGGGGAAAAAATGGGTTTTTTTCTGAGTTTGAAAATTTCTGGAAATTTAACATCTCTACCTAGGTGGATCTCCCAGAGGGGATGAAAAGATAACCAGGTGAAGAATGCAGTTTGTTCACTACTGTATGATCTCCTGGAATGTCTCTGAAATTCATGTAGCAAGTATGAGAACTAGAGTCTCCACACATATGCCATTTGCACTTCTACCATCCAGAAACTTCTAGAAACACTTTGGTACCCAGAGCGCATTTGGAAGGGTCTGCAAATTAACTTGGAAACTGGCGCAATCAGACTTCCTTGTTATATATCTGACGACGTATAAATGGCTTGCTTGTTCTAGCAAAAGCTGTATGCCACAATCAATTATGCATGAATAGCTGGTTCAAGGCACTGGTATCTAATGTGCAGCAATGATTTTTCACTGTTGGCTAGACACAGGAGATGCGGCAAAAAGCACTGTACAGAATGCAGAAGGTTACAGTATACTGAATGTAACAATTACTACATGAGTAAGAAACTCATGAGTAAAGAAACAAAACTCATGAGTAAGAAACAAAACTGTCTAAATGCCAGAACACAATAATTACAAATAAAGGTACAAGGACCTAGACTAAGCAAAACGATGTCTGAAGAGTGAGACCAAAGAGTGAGAGACGAAGATGCCAGCTGGAGTCCTTCATTTCGCTGGAACTTCCTCAGTACACTAAATGATCATTTTAAATAATTCACAAATCATAACATACATCATAAATTGTCAAAAAGTAATACATAAGGTCATTGGAAATGACCTGAACAATATTTTTCATAAATGAGTCTTCAGAAGAAATTGACCAGGAAATATGTTCTGAAAAAATAAATCACTTTAAATAACATGGACACTATCTAGTCCCATAAATATATCCAAAGACCGCTGTTTACTATATACCCTAATGACTGTGTATCACTATATCAGGTAATTTCCAGTGACTTTATGTATTACTTTTTTGACAATTTATGATGTATGTTATGATTTGTGCTTTTTGCTGCATGTTCTAATTACTGTCTATATCGCTTGTGTTTTCTGTAGACACAAGAGATTGCAAGCACACTTCTCTAGGATTACAAATAAGGTATGGCAAGTTTGGGATTGGAATTTACTACTTCAGAGCTGTTATTTCTGAAAACTAGAGCTGTTTTCTATTGTTATGATTCTGGTTTCCTTCCCTTTCTTGATTTTGGCTTTCCTGCCAGGAGAGTGTGCTGCACCTGATTTTCTCACTACAGACTTTCACCATTTTGTGTGAACAAGCCTACACATTTTCCAGTTTCAGTACACACCAAAATCTGTACCCTGAAAAAAATCTTTATTTCTATTGAAGCTGGAAAATACATGTTTCCCAGTTCACACAAAATGGCACAATTTGTGTATTGAGTGGACTGCATGTAGCTCACTTTCCTGGTACACAAGGGAGGCATGCCAAATTATGTGATTATTTTGGGGGCATAAATTATAGAGCAATAATGTGAGAGTTTTGAATTCCCTTCTGCTTTGCCAGTTTCCTAAGCCAATGTGGGAAAAGGCTTCATTGGAAGCAATGTGATCCCTAAGAGCTCTGTGCTATAATCGGTAGAGTACTCTCCCCTGCACAGTTATTCAATTGATACTTCTGGTTCTCCTTAGTCCTACCTCATGGTCTGCTCCCAGTTGTTTCTAGCCTCTCAGTCAATCACCCGCTACCCTCTGTAACATCATTCTTGGACTGGTCCCAAAGTAGCCATTTACTTTGGAACCACAAACGTTCATTTCCCTCATTGTTATGGACACATGACGGCATGGCCGACCCATCGCACTCCAGTATTTTCCTGTGGGCCTTTCTGATTCCTATCCCCCCCAAGACCTGGTTTTCTTAAAACACAACTGCAATGCGTGGCTGTTCTGTGCAGACCCTACAAATACGTAAGGGATGAGCAGTGCAGTTGGCTTGCTACAAAGTGAAAAAGATGGAATTTAGCCCCATAAAAGCTGATAATTACCCATTTATTCATTTGTAAGAGAAATGGCCAACTGAGAAAAAAAACAGTGCGTAATTAATTAGACCCAACCAAGGACTGGAAAGAAGAATGCCAATGGACCTCTCCTCTGTACCAGCGCAAGGGGAAATTGAAACTAGTGTTCCACATCACAATTAAGGATTACACTTATAGTGTACAACCTCCTTCAGGGTCTGCAGGACAAGGATCAGTAGGCTGCCTGGAGCACAATGTTGCCTTACAGAGATTTGGGCTATAGAAAACCTTACTTGGATTCAGACATGCATTTACTACATCCAAGCTATTTATCCCTCCATCTGTTACCCTGTGTGTTGACTGTTGTGTGCTTAAAACTGGCATCATAAAATGCTAACAGGACCACATTTCCAGCTCTGTGTCACAGAACACAGCAATGCGTATTTATTCGTGTGGTCTTTCACAGTAATTCAGTGTGGGAGGGAAACCAACTCAGATCTTGTAGGGACGCATCTGAATGCACTTGTAGGACAATAGCTGAAAGAGATGATCTCTGGATCCTTCTGAACCTGATTATTCAATGTGCGTTGGCATTTTTTCCCCATATGTGGCAGGCCTCCAAGGCTGCTGCTGACTAGTTAAATAGAAAATGAAAATGGCACATCTGTGTAAAAGGGGAAAGATACACAACAATATCTGCATTATAAATACCCTTATTTTCAGATAATGTTTGAGTCCTTGGTTTTTGAGAGAGATTTATATACAATGTGCATGTGTTATGGCTAAGGATGTTCAACAACCTTTTGGCTACATGTTTTCTATGCTTTTTAGTGCATGTTTGCTCTCTTTGTGCTCTAGCCATGCTACTGTTTGTAACTGTAAGGAAATAAAAACTATAATGCAGCCTTACATAATGCTTGATGGATATTGTCTGGATTAGGGCTGCCAGGCTGTCATACCAGTGTGTGTGTGTGTGTGTGTGTGTGTGTGTCCCATTCCTTCTCCAGGATCTCTTCGGTCCATGTGCTGTGATGATGTCACCCAGAAGTGATGTCATCATGCACAACACATTGCAGGGGATGCGCTAATGTTCCTACCGCATGTACCCTCTGCAATGACGTCACCTCCGGGTGATGTCATTGTACCAGGTGCATTGCTGCGCACTGGGCGCTTTGGGGGTGGTGTTCCCCCCACCGGCTGAGTCTGGGCTGGTGGATCTGGGGGCCCGAAAGTGGGCAAACCCCTGCCCCCTGGGGGATCTAGCAGCCCTAGTCTGGATACTGATGTCGTTAAAAGTGTGGTGAGACAGAGAACTTTTAAAATAATCCTTGGAGGAAACCTCAGAATTCCTCATATGTATTGATAAATGTCAGATATGCTTGTAGGAGTCTAGCCCAAGATCCCCCAATGTGGTGCCCACCGAAACCTTTCCTGATGCCTGCCAGGTAGCTCTAGGTAATGGCTGGGACCAGGTTCTGATTGGCCACTGAAAATTTTGATTGGCTGTGCAGATGTTTAAAAATGCTGCTTTGGCAGCAGTTGGCACCACAGCATAGGGATCTTTATGCTGCGGCTGAAGGTAGGCTGCAGCAGCCATTTTGTGGCTGGCTCCCCCTCTGTGGCAGCCATTTTGTGACTCCACCCATCACACTATATCAGAATTCCAAAGGTGCCTACCGGCACAAGAAGGTTGAAGACGGCAGTCTAGCCTTTCCATCGTGACAATGAAAGAGACATGGCCATTTGTTTGCTGCAATTTACTGCTCTTGCCTGCTGTCTGATGACAGAAAGAGAATCAGTGTATGGGCAAAGTTACAGCACTGTAAATTATATGGGCAGATTTCCCCCTGATTCCACTTCTTCTCTCACAAAAGCTGTTTGTAAGGAAATTCTGTGAAACAGACAATAGAACAATCATCCCTGTATAGTATCTCTGTGGTTCAAGAGACATGATCTGCCAGGTTTTGCCCAAATTCAGCCATACTTTCTATTCTTGCCACATGCTGATGACTTTCCCTCCCCTTCAAAGGAGAATGCAGTGTGGACCTAGGGTAAAGCAAACCTTCTCTGTGTGATTGAATTGGCTTGTACACATACTACCTTCCCAGGCATTTGCCTCAGTGCAGAGAACGTGTGTTCAAACCATTTCCATCACACTTAGAGTGTTATGTATGTCTTCATCTTTACACTACCAACTGCCAGGAGCCTGAAGAGTCTACAGATCAACAGAAGGGCTTCCACTGTAGGCTGGCATTTTCCATCAGCCAGCCGCTGAGTCGGCCTACAATTACCCTCCCCCCCTAAAAAAAAATCTGTTCTCCCTTTGTGCAGGGTCATGTCTCTTTGATATTCTGTATAAAGTGCTTAGATTGTATTAAGTGCTGAGCAAATGTTCATAAATGTGAAAATAAATAAATAAATAAATACTACAATAATTTTCCCTCATGATTTGAGAAAATTCATAACTGCACAACTCTGATGGAACATGAAAAGAAAGAAAGGCTGGAGGTTAGGAGGATAATGAACATGAGAGAAAACATGAGAGGGGAACCCCTTCCCAACATCAGTTTCAGTGTCAAATACAATTGGAAAAATCCAAAGTGATCAACAGAACTTCTCAATCCTGTTTGCAAGTCTGTTTGAAAACTGTAGGGTTGCCTGTAGATATTAGGGTTCAGATTTGCACAGAATGGTTTGCCCCTCTGGCACAGCTGGCACCATTATAGATATTACCATCCTTGCTTTGCCACACTCTAGGGTCCCTACCACTGAGGGCCAAAATGAACATTACGTAAGACATGAGTTGCAGGGAGTAACCTTTTAAAAGCTCTCTGTTGCTCTGCGTGGCTTCAGGCTTCCCTCCTGCACTATTTTTGCCAGCAGCAACAGCCATGGGGGAGCTTCTTTGCCTCTTCTTCGGGCTCCACATGCCTTGGGATGGCACTTAGGGTCACATGTAACATATATTTTGGCCTTTGTTCTACCGTTAAATACAAATGCCATTTACAAAGATGACTGTGAGACAGTAGAATGCTCAGGTCCAGTTTTAGCTGGATCTGCACTTCCAGGCCTCTTTGAAAACTGGAGTAATGCCATCTGTTTCTTGAGTTCAAGTTCTTGCAAAACCGGACTACTCCTATAGTAACAATGCAGAGCTACTTGATCCTCTACAAAATAATGTGCTTGTTTAACCTTATGGGGTTGATCAAAAGGGAGGGTAAGCTAGACTAGAGAGACTCATCTTTTGCCTCGTGGAAGTAAAGATCCAGCAAGCCAAAGTTCAAAATTCAAATGAAGTCACTTAACAAAGATAATGGCTTTTTTGGCCACTTAGACAGTTTTCTCTATAGTATGGTCTTTACTTCTGCTAGGATTTACTACTCTTTACTTCTGCTAGGATTTTCTGCATAATAGTCTTCAGATCTCATAAACAATAAGACTAAGAAATCTGATTCCATTTTTATGGAAGGATACACTCTTAATGATAAGTAGATTTTTTTCATATCTATAAAACATTTCTAAACATACCGAGTGTGTGTGTGTATATATATATACACACATACACAATTAAAAATATAGCATTAAAAATATAACATAAAAAATTTAGAGACGACAAACCTGCATTTTTCCTCTGCATACTTTACCTCTTACCCAAGCTCTTATATCTATGATAAGTAGATTTGATATGTTCAGATATTAAAAATTCATTTGGTGCTTCCTGTGATTTCATTACAGTCTCAATTTGTTTCGTATTGGGCTTGGGCAAAAAGAGTTGTGAATAAAATAGGCTTACTTTCCTATAAACAAGCAGTGGCAAACATCATAATTTGGAGCTGTTTTTGTTCTCTTAGAAGCCTTGCAGCTCTCTACTGAGCAGGATTGTATTCTGCTGATAAAAAGCCGTCTTAAAATGAAAGCATCTTTCACATCCATAAACAAAGCCATTCAGCGTTCTTCCCTGTGGAAAACAAACTTCAAACATAATTTATTGTAGAAGTTGTGAGTTTCTAAGTGGATTGTCCATAGTATTTTTTTTACAAGCTGTATGTGAATGAGCTTTCATTTGTAGACTGTTTCAAAGAAATTCTTGAACAAAATAAATGTTATGTGGCATTCTCTCGATCAGTTTTTCTGTCTGTCTTCAGATAACTTATAGAATCATGTGGAAAGCTTTAATGAGCTATTATACTTGGGCTGGCTTCTGAAAGCTCCAGTTTCCATAATGAGCAGCTTAGTCCATGGGGGGGACGGGACACACTGGGTTGGATTGTATCCAAGAGAGAGAAGGGACAATTTCACACAACTTCCTTCCTCTCTGCAGGGCTCATCCCCCATGGCCTTTTATCATTGTAGGTCCCATGATCCCTGGGTATAGCCTTTTGTGGGAGGGAGGGTAAAAGGCAAGGCTTCTCCAGGAAAACCTGGTAGGATTCAGGTCAGTGTTACCACAGACTTTGCTAGGTGGTCTTATGTCTCTCAAAGAAAGAATCACATAGAAGGTATCTAACCAACAACTAACATTATAAGCCCATGTTAGCAAGAACTAAACTGAACTGGAACAAGAAAATGAAACTCTTCCTAAGAGGTTGAAATTCACGATTTCCTCATAGGGTTGCCATCCTCCAAACTGGACCTAGAGTTCTCTTGGGATCACAACTGGTCTCTAGACTATGATGATTTGTTCAGGCCTTTTTTTTTTAATTTGGGGGGCCTTTAAATAAGTTGGGGGGGCACTGACATCACAAAAATAAAATAAAAATAACATTAAAAAACCTCATGCTTGCCAGTTGGAGCAGGCAGAAGCAGTTGGATCAGGCAGCCGCTCCATCCATGGAGGCCTCCCATGTGGTGGCTGGAGGGAATGGTGTGCCATGCTTCGGCAGGATGCACAGCAACAGGGTGGATGAGCAAGCGCTGATGTCCCCTGAAAGCTGAGCGCCGTGGAGCTGGCCTCTGCTGGTGCTCTGGCTCTGGCTGGGCACCCAGGCGCAGGGGGCGGAGGAAGCAGAAGAGGAGGAGGAAGAGGTGCCCTAGCCTGAATCTGCCGGCCTTGGCCATGCCACAAACCTGCCCCACCGGCCTCAGCACCACTGAAAGCTCTTGCGCCTGCCCCACCTTGCCTGCCAGTCCAGGAAAGTCAGGGGGCCTTAGCAGGAAGCATGGAAAGTCAGGGGGCCTGACTTTCCATGGAAAGCATGGAAAGTCAGGGGGCCTTAGCAGGAAGTCAGGGGGCTGGGCCCCGGAATGCCCCACTGTAGCTATTTGTTCACATGGAGAAAATGGCTGTTTTAGAGGGTGGACTCTTTGGCTTTATACCCCACTGAGGTCCCTCCCCTCCCCTCCCCAAACCTTGCCTTCCCCAGACTCCACCTCCAAATCCCTTAGAATAACCCAAGTCAGGGCTGGCAACCCTAATTCCCTAGTAGGTGAGGATGGAAGGGCCAGTATATTGCATTTATTCAATTGCTATTAACAGATCTTTCTTTAATATGATTCATATAAACCCAAGCCTACAGTTTTACAAAATGGGAGGTTTATTTTCTGTCTGTGATGAATACTTCCAGTGCAATCTTGTGCATGTTTATTCAGAAGTCCCATTATATTAGTGGTGATTACTGCCAGGTAAGTGTGTCTAGGATTGTAGCCTGAACTGGGAGACGGAAAAACACTGGGAGACACACTAAATGCTTTTTAATCTTTTTGAAATGTTGTCCTTTGTTCAGTGTATGTAATAAAAAGGTATCCTGTTCCCACTATGATATGTTAAACCCAAAATCAGATGAAGTAACTTTGAGTATCATGTCACCATGTGCAGCTATTCAGGCAACAGTGTGCAAAATGTTTGCCACATAAAGGTCAAGTTCTTACAGCTTTTTTGAGCCGTGCCAGGCACGAGTGCCTGGTGAATTTAAAGGGCACATCCAGACTGCACATCTGGGAATCATGCTGCTTCCACAATCAGCCTGTCGATCCCTGTCAGGGAACTGTACTTAAAAGATAGTGGTGAAAGTCCGGTCCTAAGCTGGCCAACGAGCCAATGGTGGACTTTCCCCCATCTGGTACTTTCACCAGCGCACAATCAGCCCATAGGGATGGTCTCCAGACCATCCCAAATTGCCGCCATTTAAAAAAATTCTTAGTGATGAGTGCATAACCGCTTAAACATGCGATGTCCGCAGAGCTCCGCTCAAATGATCAGTACTATTTAATGTTCCTGAAGGTCCCATGATATTTATGCACTTCATTAACTGAAATGGTATCTAGAGGAAGGTACCGCTGGCAGTGATTTTACCATTTAAGTCCACGCATGTGCAGAAAAACAAGTAGATGGTGAGGCACATATGTGCATGCGCAAACAGGATTTTTTTTTAAAAAAAGTCAACCGCACGGCTCCTTAAGATGGATGCCATCTAGACAATCCACCGCGGAGCCACGCACGATTCACGGGGGAGCTGTCTGGTCGTGCAATGCTGGATAAAAAAGATCTAGATCAAATTACAGCCGGGCCAATGGTGGGATTAGCTGCCCGTCGGAATGCACCCAAATATTATGAAAGTTGCATGTTTAATGGAATATGTTATACTTGTAATATGGAGAATTCTTTGAGCTAGGCAATAAATTGACTTTCTTCAAACGGAATTCTTTTTCTGGGGGGGGGGCAAAATAGGCTCCCTTTCTGCATATTATCTCAGCTCCATAATGTTGTTAATCTTTTATTGTCTTTTTCTCACAGTGGGTTTTTTTTTATTTTTCCCTTGATAAAAAGACTAGTCGTGATACAGATGATGAGACTAGAGAGAGAACATACTGGAGCTCACCAAAGGCAAACAGCATTAAGTAATTCAGATGTAGAAACAAGAAGATGTACATAAGGTACTCACACAACCAATAACAAGGGTTGCAACTTCCTTCCTCTCACAGAGGTGGTTTGCCATTGCTTGCTTCTGCATAGCAACCTTGGACTTCCTTGGTAGGGCTGCCAAGTCCCCCCAGGGGGCGGGGATTCCACCACTAAAGGGGTCCCCAATCTGCCGGTCTGGATCCAGCTGGTGGGGGGAACCCCACCCCTGAAGTGGCCCGATCAGGCCGACTGCCCAGCGTGATGACATCACCTGGAAGTGACATCATCATGCTGGGCACATTGCCGGGGGGACGCTCTAGCAATCGCCCTAAAAACTCTATGGTACCATAGAGTTATAAGGTGATTACCAGAGCGTTGCCCCGGCAACGTGCCCAGTGTGATGACATCACTTCTGGGTGACGTCATCCCAGTGTGTGCGTGCTTTGCATGTGCGCCGGACTCCTGGAGAGGGGTCAGGACTCCTCCGCTTTTTAAACAGTAAGACTTGGCAACCTTATTCCTTGGTGATCTCCCATGAAGTGTTGGCAGAGTGTAGATGTACAGTAAAGCAGAGCATAAACTTCTTAAGGAATGAAGTCGGTTTATTAAGAAGAGAACAAACATTGTAAGAAAGAGAAGAGAGAAACAGAAGTCTGTCTAACTAGCTAGGAGGAAGTCAGTATCTAACAGTACTCAGCAGGACCAGGAAGAACCCTAATTGAGCTAATCAGGAGACAGGAAGGAGACTATTTGAAAATTGTAGGAAATCCCTAATCTCACTAGGCTAACTAGTTGTCCCTTCTGCTGCCCCCTGTGGGATGTTCTTGTTATTTTCTTTATCTTTGCATGATAACCCTGCCAACCCTGCTTACCTTCCAAGATCTAATGCGATCAGTCTAGCCTGTGCCATTTAGAGTAAGTCACAGAAAAATACTTTGAAATAAAATCTTTTTTTTAACAAATCTTTTCGAGGCTTATCTTGGTTTTTCTAGGGGGTGCACGAACTACTATGCAGCAGCTACTCATAAGCTAGCTGTTGGAAATCCCTGGTCTGGTGTTTAGTTTTCCCTGTAGCAATCCAGTTCTTTACATGGAGGAGGAGAGGCAAGATTGCTGTATCTGGCTCCATTCCTTGTTCTTCATTCACTGATACTGTTCAGTCGGCTGAAGGGTCTGAATGACATTGATCCACACGTCCATACCTTACAGATCAGGCCAGCTTGGTCCATGATGAAATTGTATAGCCTGTGCAGGGAGATAATTAAATCTCGTTGCTTGTTAGGAGAGATGAATGAAGGCATGGGAAAGGCAGCTTAGCTAAGCGAAGCCTGGCAGAAGAGCTGCAGCAAGATCACAGCCGACAGAACAGTGTTAACAGACATTTTGATGAAGGTGTGACTGGAGCAGGCGGCCTTGGAATGGAAAGCGTAAGTTTACGCTGTCACCCTTAACTCTCCAAGCTGTAGGAAATAAATTTGTTTCAGTGAGATACACATGGGAGCCTTAACTTTCTGATTCTAAACAAGCTCCTGCAGTGATTGTAACTTGATAGATCCTAGCCCCATTGCTTTTTTTTTTGCTAATTTCCTCACTGAAAAATGTCCTATTTTTAGAAGGTCACATGCATTTCATTTATCAAGAAAGCACTCTCTCCCCTAAGTGTGCCATTTTTCAAAACCTTATTACAGTGTATTGATGCGCCCATCTAACGCTGCATGGTTTGGTCAAAGGGCTTGGATGATAATAGGTGGGTCTCTGCTCAACATCTATGCATCCCTTGAGGTAGATTCCTTTTCAGTAACCCCCCCCCCCCCCCCTTCTTGTGAGGCAGGACAGTGTTATTCCTTGAGGACAGCTGCTTGGTCATGACTGTGTTCATTCTTGTAGAAATTATTCCGACTCAGAGGAAATGCTGTGCAGGGATCTGCGATTCTTTCCTCTTCCCCCCTCCCCAAAGCCCAAAGTTACCTGGGGAGGGTGGATGGGCAGATGCTGCTTAACCCTTTACCCACTGGTCCTTTTTCAGATCACAGTCGTCCTTCCCAACCTTAGTTTTCACCCATAGGTGGAAAAAAGAATAGATCTCTGTATCTTTTCCTACATCTTTCACCACTCAGGTGAGAAAACAGAAGGGGAGGGCGAAGTGACATCATCAGAGGGCAAAGGGTTTAGTTGCATCTTGCGACTTCTCTTCCTGCTCAGGAGTATTTTGTCACAAGCCGCTTTAGTTAGAAAACATGCAAAAGACAGAATTTAAGGAGCTCAGCTGAATGCATCATTTAAGCCTCAATTGCCTGTGGAGGTAGGAGGGCTCACCTCTTGCTTTTAACATCTGTATTATAAGGATGATTATGTATAGCAAACACCCAGGGATTGCTCTTTATTCTGTTCAGTGAGCAGTGCTGGGCTAATTCCCCCCCCTTGTATTGCCTACTACCACAATTCAGTCCTAAAAGTAGTTCTCTTGCTGCTCTGCCTCCCCCATGATCTGCATTTGGAACAGATGGGATTCATATGCAAAGTCTTTTACAAAAAGTTGGCATCTGGCTGATAAAGGGCATGGCAGGGTGAGGGTGGGGGCTGAATCTAGCACCCCATTCTCCTTCCCAAGTAGTTGATCTGCTGGAGTCCAGGTTACGAAGCAGATCTGCACGTGCACAGCACCAAGGGCTGAATCAGGCTGAGGAACTGCATGCCCAGCACTCTTCATTCACATGGTTCCCTCTCCAGCCAGAGAGTGGATGCAGAAGCCAATTTCTGTACACTCAACACTCTTAGCTGGGACAAGGCAGCTGTCTTCTGGGATGATAATTTCTTGCATTCAGAATCAGCCAGCCTCATTCTCTGCCCCTCCTCATTTTATCCTCCTCATTTTATTCTCAGCCCGTTACTGTTAATTCTCTCCAGGTGCTTTGCCTTAAATGTTTCCACTCCTTTATGCTTCAAAAAGGATTGGAACAGGTGGCTGTTTAAGCAGCAAAATATTTTGCATGAAAATAGCTAGGGCCAAGTGCTAAGAAGTAAAAGACTTTCTTAATGATTCTGGTAGAAGCTCTTAAAGGAGTAGAGGGTGTTCTTCCACCCATGTTATTTTCCCGCCTTTTTTTTCAGCATGAAAAGGAAGTGGGGAGGAGTGCCCTTCCCTCAGTTCTCCCTCTGCTGCCACTGAGAGAGGCTGTCTTTTGTTAAAGCTCCTTCTTTGGGAAAAGTTAAAATTAATGATTTATTGTTCTCTCTCTGAGGAGAACAGCACATGTTTTTTCTTTGAAGGGCAGTTTTTTTTTCTGAAAAGAAAGAAAAAAGAAAAAGAGCAAACGACCTCCAAGTAAGGCTCAAGAAGCTCTATTTAAAAACTTGTGTCTTGTGGGCAGTGTTCCCTCTAAGCTGTGCATGTGAGCAGCTGTTCATTAACACAGGAAGCCCCTCTCAGCAGCAGTCTGGAGCTGTGCAGGGTCTTGCACTGCCCATTGTACATTTTAAGAGTACAGCAGTTATATTCTGCTCAGGATGTGAACTGCTCCACTCAGTACAGGAAAAAAAACTGAGGGAACATTGCTTGTGGGGCAAAATTTCCTCACTTCGACTATCATATACTTTGCCTACTCTGCCTTGATTAGGAGCATGATGTCTCTGGATGTTCCACTTGTAAACAAATCACTCGAAAGTAGGGCCATGACTTGGTCTTGCGCTTTAAGGCAGGATTATTGGAGAAAGCCCCTCTGGTTCAGTTTCCAGAAGCTTTCTTAGCCCAGCACTTCTCCAGACTCCTGAAAGATGGGTATGCCGTTCATCAGTTTTGGCAGTTCTGATATCTTCAGGTCCATCCTCAGTGCCATCCCAGACTTGGTGTTTTTTATTCCAGCTACTGTGAGTCTCAGCACCTCAGAGCTACCTCCAAAGAAAGTGCTCCATAAGCATAAACAATATGATAAGCCCGTGCTTCAGACCCAACCACACGATCGTTGGCTCTGACACCTTCTCAGTCTGGGGTCATGGTTCTTGTTTGGAACCCCCCAAGATTAAACCCATTCATCTTCAGGATACTCACCCATCTCTGCCTTTTTTATGTCAGAGGGGAAAGTTTTTTTTTTATTATTCTGAGTCTACAGCCTTGGTTCTGGCCCTTTCATTGGTTTCCCTTCTCCACATCTGCCCCATCATACAGATCTGACTGATTTTGAACACAGGTCTCCCGCAATGTCCCCATACCAGGATCCTAATCATTACTATGACTGGGTCTACCCTCATTACACTCACAAGGAGGACCATTGTGGACATTATCAAGACTGTGATCCTTATGCCCATTGTCATTAGAAGCCAACAGAGCGTGCATGCTGCCTGTCTGCCTGTCAAGTGACAACCATCTTCTCCTTTAGACCTTCTAAAACTTCTCTGCAGCTGGCCTGCACATGTGCAGAACCCATGTCCACAGCTGATGAACAGCAGTTACAGGTAAGCACAAACCTGTTTCCCCCTGGTTTTTCAGGTCCTCATATATCCAATGAGACTGCTATGTTCTAGTTGCTTTAGGAACTGTTTTTCTTTCTGTTCCCCACTTTAATAAGTACCTTGAAGATAATATTAGCTGGTAATAATTAAACCTCCTTTCCCCATAATAAAATATTACCAGTTAGAGCAGGGGTGTCAAACTCATTTGTTATGGGGCCAGATTTGACATAAATTGGACTTTGTCGGGCTGGGCCATGTGTGTCATAAAATGTAACGCCAGGTAGCAGAGATATAAACTTTATAAAGGATACAAACACGAAGATATTTTTACTTAAAATAAAAACATGCTTGAAACATTAGCATTCTTGCAATACTTTGTTTATTTAACAGTCTCTGACACTTCTTGCTTTGAATTATTGCATCAAAGTATCTGTGCTGTTGCAATCTGGGAGGGGGAGGTGCCTCAGGGAGCAGAAGCTTGCCTATCTATCTCTCCTGAGAGAATCTGGGAAAGCAAGCTATGACACAGCAGCAGCAGCAGCAGAACTGGAGGAAGAAGCAGGAGACAGCCAGTCCCTTGCAGGCTTGATAGAAGCCCTCCGGGGGCCTGATCTGGCCTCCGGCTCCCTGATTTAGAGGTTTTGAAAATAAGTCCTCATTGTTTCATCTCCTTGTGGTTAATCCAGGGAAATTAGCTGCTTTTTCATCATGCTCTTCCCTTATTTTATAATAAGAGCGTTAGCTCTGGCTTTTCTTGTTTTAGGCCTGGGGAAAAATTCACATGGCCTCAGAATGGGATGACAAATTTATGGAACTCCTGTGTGCTAAGAACAAATGGTCTAGGAGGGCAATTGTCTTCTGCCAGAGTTTTGGATTTTCTGAGGGCACAAATAGAGAATGCTGGACTAGATAACTTGACCCAGGAGGGATTTTGTTGTGTTGATCATTAACCATAGCACAGAGCTTTCATTATAGATGTAAGCATATTATTATTTACCCAGTTTTTCCTGTTTAATGATTTATTATATCGTAGAGATTTTGGAAATTTTGGAAATTTTGAAGCCACAGGGGGGGAACTCTCCCCCCCCCATTTCAGGGGTGGAGGATGGAATTTTTGGATACAATTGGAATACATGCAATATGTATGGTTCTATAAAACTTAAACTAATTTTACTGCTTTAAGAACATAAAATACATCATTTATAATTTGCTTTGTATATAAAATTGCAATATTTGATATATTTATGGAACTTAAAGGTTATAAATGCCTTAGTTTTGTACAAGCAAAATTGCACATATACCCAGTACTTGAGAAAAAAACTGCAAGCTTATGCATCCTATGCTGTTTTAGGTCAAATCTACATCTGTCTTTCCCGCTGGAATCATTCTAGTTTCAAAAAACCCCATCTATACCTGTTTCTAGTTTCAAACCATACTTGTTCTAGTTTAAAATTACTGTTTACATTTGTTAATTGCCCTCCTGTGGTCAAGCTAGCATTACACTGCTTTAAACAGATCCTGTTGCTTAGTACTCTTCAGAGCCAGAGAGTGAAATTTGAAACCAGCGTGAAATGAGCGTAGGAAAAGACAGCAGTCAAACTACTTCAGAGGGAAGGTGTAAATTGGGCCTTAGCATATGTACTTTATTTTTCGCTATCTGGTTAGAGAGAGCTAAGTTCTCAATGGAACCTTCAGTTTCCCCCTGAGGCTTTGCTGCAGTTTCTGCCCCACCTCCTTCTGATCTTTTTTCTGCAAGGTAGGGCAATAAGCTACTTTTTACCCAGTTTGTGGGTATATCTATCGAGTGGTTTTAAAGATATATGAAAAGGTCAATCATGAATCAGGTCAGAAGGACAACAGAAGGCATGCAACAGCTGCGAGCTCCCCTTATGAGGATTAGGCAGCCCTGCAGCTAGGGAATTTTTTTGGAAGGGGACTTGCCAGTTAATTAAATCAAAGGCTCCATGGCAAAGGCCACATCGGCTGTAGCTTCCCTCTGCAAGGGCAGTCCTTCCCTGTGGAGTGTCCAGCTCCCCCCCTCCCCAAGGAGCCCCAGTGCCCCTTGCCTTGGCATGGTGCCTGGGGCAGCCTGACCTCCGCTCTTGGCTCCCTCCCGAGGCAAGGCACACAGAAGGAAAAAAATGCATTTCTTCACAGATAACCTTGATATTATATTCCTTTTTGTTATATTGTCTGTTGTTTTAATTCTTGGGTAGCATTGATTCATGGCATCTTTTTCTTTAAATCCTCTTTTCTTTAAATCTCATCCTATCAGAATTTTAGTAATTTAAAACTTAGGGTCTTGTTATGATTAGGGATGGGCACAAACCAAAGTACAAACAGAATTTTGAGATGAACCAGGCTGGTTTGCATGTGCACGAACTGTGATTTGTGCAATCACACTGTTTGTGACTCACTCATGAACCACCATGGTTTTTGCCTCAGTTTGTTCGGTTAGTAAGAGGGTTCGTGGTGGTGCGACTTGAGTGAGCTCAGAAGGCATCACTTGTGAGAGCCGCTGTGGCTTCACAGGAAGAGTGAAAGAGATTGCTGTAACTGGCTTGCATCTAATAGAGGGATGGCTTGCCCACAGTGGCAGCAAAGGGAGGGTCAGGAAGCAGACCCCTGGCTGTTGGAGGAGGGCCTGTGGGCACATTTTGGATACTCATTCTGGACCCCAGCACCCCAGGACGGTGGGGTTTGACATGGGAAGGAAGCTGTCAACGAAGAAAAGGGGATACAGTGGATTTGATGGTGGTTGTAGGGGATGTGCTGGCAGGCTGACTCTTGGAGGTGGTAGAGGAAGGCCCAGAGGTGTGAGCAATGAAAGAACAGAGTCTCCAGCACTCCAGGAAGGTGTTTTTTCAGGGGGGAGAAGGCAAAAGGAGGGCTTGGAAAGCAAACTCCTGGATTTTGGAGAGGGTGCCCAGGAGCATCTTTTGGATACTCAGTCCAGACCCCAGCACCCCCAGAAGGCAGGGTTTGATGCAGGGGAAGGAAGCTGTCAACAAGGAAAAGGGGATATGGTGGATTTGACCTGGTTTTGGGGGGGGGGGTGACCCTTGGAGGTGGTAGAAGAAGTCCAGGAAGTATAAGCAGTGAAAGAACAGGGTCTCCAACATTTTGGGAAGGTATTTTTGCAGGGGGGGAGAAGGTGAAAAGGAGGGGCTTGCTCGGGGCGACAATGACGGGGGAGGTTGGGAAGCGAACCTCTGGATACTGGAGAGGGTGCCAAAGAGCATCTTTTGGTTACTCAGCCGTGAACCTCATGAACCACAAACTACCACAAACCACCATTTTCCTGGTCTATGCTCATCCCTAGTATGATACCATAAATTCTTCTGAAATAAATAAAATACTATATCCTTTTAATTTTAAGAATTAATTTTAACTTTTTTGATAATTGTGTTACTTCAATATATGCAGCAGCATGTAGAAGAGATAACAGCTATCTATTTACATTGTACCTGTTTAAAAACTGATTCTAAGTTGAAGAAAAAATAGCTGGAACTTCATCTTTGAAGTATTAATTGCATTGATTTCTGTGGACAGTGAGATGTCATTCTCAGCCTATCAAGGTTTATGTAACCTGACAGAGACTTTTTTTTGAAGCCATAGTTGCAAAAAGTCCTCAATTGGGCTGGTTTTTATTTTTATTGGCTAAAATATGTTTGTTTATCATCTGTAAGTATAATATATGGAACAAGCATAACCCCCCCAATAACTACACATTCCACTTATTTTTCTAATTTTCCTGGCACTGTGTAATGTAATGGTGAGTTTGGCAGCATGTGACTTGGGGACCAATTCTATGCAGGTCTTCTCAAAAGTAAGTCTTATGTTATTCAGTGGGAGTTACTACCAGGAAAGTGTCCTTAAGGCTACAGTCTTATAGTTTCCTCTTATAGCTTTCATCAGGATTGACAGCAGATTTCATCAGGACTGACAGCAAAACCATCTCCAGGCAATCTCACCACACTAGAACCAACATTTGGCTGCAACCATATGGTCACCCCACTCTTCTCTAATAAGGGTGATGATGGAATGGGCCTCCTCTGGCTTGCAGGCCCACCTGCCCTCCAAGGTTTTGCCAACACCTGGAGAGGCTTTTCTTTCTCTCTCAGGTAACTCACAGCCACCAGCTGACCCTTGTAAGGAATTGCCCTCTGGGAGGGTCAGGACTCCCAGCTTTCTTTCCAGGTTTTGAGGCCTTGCCTCTGTATGTCCCGCTGCCCAGTACCTGGTTACCACGGGGGCAGTTTACTGCCTTGTGTGCCCTTGGAGGAATAGCCGCTTGCCAACTGTCTGCCTTGTCCCTGGTACTCCTTTTAAAATAGCATGTCCAGGACCTCTCCTTTCCCCATCCCCTGACCAGGTCAGGCAGGGATAAGTTTTTCCTGAAGTTTCCAGAAATTTCCTTCCTGAAGTCTCTCTATTATTTAATTCCTTCAACTCTCTATTCCCTATTTGAGAGAAAGGGAACAGCTTGACCTGCCCATTTTCTCTCCTGGTAGATCTAATAGCATTTATATGAAGATGGGCTGAGGTGTACTGACCTCCCCCCTTCCTGCCTGCTCTCTGCCCAGAGAGAGGGAAAAAAACTTTTAAAACTCAGAGTGAAGGTTTGCTCACTTCAGATCTCCTAAGAAAAAAATGCATTTCTTCACAGGGTCTATAAGTAGTTAGACTTTTTGGATAGTATTTGCATAGGCAGAGGCAATCAATATTAGTCCTCTTGCAGCTTCTAGCCCCCCCCCCCCCCCCCCTTAGATTCAGAGTTCACAAAGTACAAAGAGTCTGGTATGGTGACAAATCTCCGCCCAGGTGCCTCAGATCTTTTACCCATCCGTAGTCATTGCCACAGTTTTATGCTTTCCTTATAGCACTGTTCTAAGCAGTTACACCCTTTTGAACCTGTTGACTTCAGTGCACTTAGTATGGTGCAATTCTGGTCAAGACTGCACTGATAAAAGACTGAAAGAGAAACAGAAGCTTTGTGCAGAAATTATGCTGAACCAACAGTTTGATGCTATGTGATTCAGTCTCGGAGAAGCTTCTGATTTTCTCAAGCAATTCCTCCCCCTGCCTCAGCCTTCTGTGTTTTTGAACAAATTAATTAATTATCAGCAAACTATGGCTTGCAGAATGAATTTTGGAAAGGGAAATGATTGGGGTGGAATCTGGGAGGCAAATTTATACTGAATGGAATTAAATTTGGGGAAGAACGGATAGAAGAAGAGACTGGATTTATACCCCACCCTTCAGTTTACAAACTCCTTTCCCTTCCCTTCCCCACAACAGACACTCTGTGAGGTAGCTGGGGCCGAGAGAGCTCTTTTGAGAACTGCCCTTGAGAGAACAGCTCTGAAAGAACTTATGACTGACCCAAGGTCATCCAGCAGCTGCAATTGGAGAAGTGGGGAATCAAACCCGGTTCTCCCAGATTAGAGTCTGCACACTTAACCACTACATCAAGGGAAGTGCTTGGAGGCTCTGGAAGGGAAATATTTTATAGGGGAAAAGGTGTGAGAAAATGTAGGACAAGTATACTTGTAACAAGACAGAACAGTTTTTTGGCATGTGGCAGGAGTTGTTTATTGAGTTCGGTTGTTGCATGAAGCAATAAGAGTAGCCTTGCTGGATCCTGACCCAGGTCTGCCTAGTTCAATGTTTTGTTTACAACGGCAGCTAGCCAGACACTTCTTAGTGCTTCTAAAAAGGGTATGAAGATGATGGTCTCCTCCTGATTTTCTGGCCCTGGCAGAGTTTTCAGAGGTAAACTGCCTCTGAACATGGAGGTTCTGTCTGTCAATCATCTCCTGATAGGCAGAACATTTTACTGCATGAAGTGGAGGGAATTCGTGGTTGAGAATGTCTTTGCAGGGTTGGTGGAACTTACAATGACCCCTCCTTATTACAGTCACCAACTATCATTGATTACAATAATTACTACTATGTTGGAAAACAAAGCACAATCAAATGAACCCTGGCTCACCAGATAATACAAAGCATGGAGTTTTATATTACTATTTTCCACAGTACCTTTTTTTCTGAAGTCTCTCAGAGCAGATCCAAAATTGTTTATTTTATATCATCTTGGGTATTGTAAGCATTTCAGCCTGGGATTACTGGAGTTAAAACCTGCACAGTTTCCGCTACAGGACTTAAAGCCATTCTGTACACAATAAATCCATTAATTTATATCCTTTCTCAGTGTAACCTTGTCTGTCTGCCAGTGTTTCTATTTTGTAATACAAAATCCCTATTCCAGTTGCTCTCTAAACAAAGCATTTTTATAAGTGGCATGTATGCTCTGCAGATGTGTGCTATGATAAATAAAGTGAAGACTGATTTGATTTAAATAATCATTGTCCCCTGGAAGGGAATGTAGTTGATAAGTCATGTGGGTATGTAGCTGTTTGATACCACATTCGATCATCTGTGTAGTTTTAATTATATGCATACATGCTCCTGTGTGTTGGTGAAAACATCACACACAAAGAATCTTGATGCAGCCCTATGCAAATTTAATCAGAATCGCTCCTTTGCAGTCCCATATCACAAATGCATTCAGTACTGTAGAGAGAGAGAAATCCAAATAAGGGAGATGATGCTGGATGACTTCAGTCACCTTCACATTGACTGGTTACACATGTGCTCAAATCATGCTATAGAAATGAAGTTCTTTGGCATCATAAATGATTATGCACTAGAATAATTTGTCAGAGAGTCAAACAGAGGAGTCGTGATGTTGGACTTGGTTCTGAGCAGGGCTCAAGACTTGGTGCGATATAAGAGAACATAAGAACATGCAAACATAAGAGAAGCCAATTTTGGCATTATTCCCGAGTTATTTATTATGGTGAACAAGACAGCTAAAGGGGACGCCCACCATTCAGGGTGGGACTTCAATAGTTCTCGAGTAACTGTCAGGGCCAGGGGCCTTTTTTGATTTAAGATGTGTGATCAAAGTAATGATATCCTCAGGAGACACAGGTGGCCACTCAAGCATCACAGGGGTATCAGATTCAGTAGACCTGGGACAACTAACACCATCTTCATTGGAAAGATTTTAAAAACATGTAGATAATGGTAACTGTGTGACTGAACAACAACAACAAAGGGCATTATATATTAGGATTTTCAAAAGGCTTTTGACAAGGTACCTCACCAAAGATTCCTGAGGAAGCTTTCCAGTAAGGGGATAAGTGGACATGTCCTTTCATGGATTAAAAACAGGTTTAAATGAAAATAAACAGAGAGCAGGAATAAATGAACAGTTCTCACAGTGGAGGGAAGTAAGCAATTGGGTCACACAAGGATCAGTACTGGTGCTGGTGCTGTTTAATTTGTTCATAAATGGTCTGGAACTGGGGATGAGTAGTATAGTGGCCAAATTTGCAGATGACGCAGAATCATTCAGAATGGTGAAAATGAAGGCTGATTGTGAGGACCTCCAGGTCTTCACAAATCTTCACAAACTGACTGAACGAGCAATAATGGGGCAAACCAAGTTCCGTGTAGGTAAGTGTGATATGCACTGGAACAAAAGAAAACCCCATTTTTAAGTACACAGTAGTGGGGTTGGTAACTGCTGAGACTTAGAGGGAAAGAGGTATCCTAGGGGATAGCGCAATGAAAATGTCAAGCAGGGTGCCGCAGTAGTGAAAAAAAATGCAAACTCTGTGCTTGAAATTATTAGGAAAGGGACAGAACAGCCAATATTATAATACTCCTATATAGATCTATGGTGTGGTGATGTTTGGAATACTATGTGCCATTCTGCTCAGGACATTGCAGAGCTTGGAAGGGGCTGGAGCACCTTTCTGAGTAGGGAAGGCTGAAGTGTCTGGCACTTTCCAATTTGGAAAAGAGACAACTAAGGAGGAATATGATAGAGGTTTATAAAATTATTCACATGGTGGAGAGGGCTGGCAAAGAAAACTTTTTCTCCATCTCCTAAAATACTAGAACTCAAGGGTATCCAATGAAGCTGATGGCCAGTAGATTCAGGGCAGACAAAAGGAAATACTTCTATGCACAATGAGAGATTAAAATGTGGAATTCACTGCCAGAAGATGTAGTGAGGGCCACAGGCTCAGAGCACTTTAAAAAGGGGTTAGACAGATTCATGGGGATTCTACCAGTGGCTACTAGCCAGGGTGACTAAAGGGACCCTCCATATTCAGAGGCAGTAATCTTCTGAATACCACTGCCATGAAGCTACATTGGAGAAGGCCTAGGCCTCTGTGATTTGTTGTTGACCATACAGAATAATTGGGTGGCTACTATATGAGACAGGCTTCTAGACAAGATGGACCACTGATCTGATCAACTGTTCTTAATGGAATAAATTAAATATTGTGGCAAAGCATGCATCCATACCATTCTGTGCAGAATTTGGAAATTGTAAATTGTAAAGCCATGAAATTAAAAGACGCCTGCTCCTTGGAAGGAAAGCTATGGCAAACTTAGACAACATAATAAAAAGTAGAGACATCACCCTGCCAACAGAAGTCTGTATGGTCAAAGCAGTGGTATTCCCAGTAGTAATGTATGGCTGTGAGAGGTGAACCATAAGGAAGGCCAAGCGCTGAAGAATAGATGCTTTCGAATTATGGTGCTAGAGAAGACTCTTGAGAGTCCCTTGGACTGCAAGGAGATCAAATCAGAATCCTAAAAGAAATCAACCCTGACTGTTCCCTGGAAGGCCAAATACTGGAGCTGAAGCTCAAATACTTTGGCCACTAAATGAGAAGGAGCACTCACTGGAGAAGACCTTGATGCTGGGAAAGATTGAAGGTAAAAGAAGAAGGAGATGACAAAGGATGAGATGGTTAGACAGTGTTATCGATGCAATGAACATGAAGTTGAGCAAACTCTGGAGGACGATGGAGGACAGGAGGGCCTGGTGTGATGTGGTCCATGGGATCATGAAGAGTCGACTGTTCTACTGAACAACAACAACAGATGGAACCAATGAAAATTCCTAATGCATTGGTTTTAATTTGGACCTCCAAACTCGAGGGAGAAATTTTGAACAGAATTTCAGAAACATCCCTCCTTGAAATGAATGGTTTGCTGCTTTCTGTTTCTCTACACTGAGTGCCTAGCTAGACAAGAGACTGGGAGATCCATGGTGGGATTGTTGTATCATTTAAACAATAGAAATAGCAAGTGTGTTGTACCTAGGTTTGCCAATTCTGGCTTAGGAAATTCCTGGAAATTTGGAGGCTGTGCCTGCCAAGGGCAAAGTTGTTTTTTTTTGGGGGGGGGGGGGGTGGCTCAGTGGAGATGAAATGACACCGAGTCCCCCCTTTGAAGCAGTCATTTTCTCCAGGGCAACATTTCTGTCATTTGGAGAACTCTTGTAATTCCAGGAGAGCACTATTGGTAACCATAGCTGTATCCCATTTCAGAGTTCAAAATTGACTTCCCCTTTGCTGCTAGTAGTCTTGGAAAGAAAAAAAGGCAACTCCCACAAAAAACTAGGTGCCTGCCCCACCCCACACCTTCCAGGGCAACTAACACAGGAAGGGCTTGGGCTTGTTTGCCCAAACCATACAAAGGTGGAAGAGCTAAGTCTCTTGTATCCCAGTGCAACACTGATTTCAACTGGGGTCCCATATTGCTGCTAGTTCTCCATTTTAAACAACTGGAGAAATGATGATGAAGAAGAGATTGGATTTATACCCCGCCCTTCACTACCTAAGGGAGTCTCAGAGCGGCTTGCAACCTCCTTTCCCTTCCCCTCCCCACAATACAGACACCCTGCGAGGTAGGTAGGGCTGAGAGAGCTCTGACAGATACTGATCTGATCTTATTAGTAAAATCCTGTGGACCCTAGGGATTTTTGAGGAAAAAGCTGCGTGCAGAATCTGAGCTGGCAGGTACTTACCTAAGCACACTGCCATTTCTTGGTACAGTTGAGCATGATGTCTGGAAAATTGTACTCCTGCACTCTCATGTGAATCAAAGCTGGAAATTAGCCGTTGTCACCATGCATATGCTGGGTGAGATGTTACTTCCTGTTATAGATTTCTCCCAGGGAACTCATGGGCTGCTCTGAATGCAGGAAGCAGCAGATGTATAAATATCTTTGAAACCCGGTTCTCTTGGGTGGCTGAAACATTCAGAATGATGGAGTTAGGGCTGATTGACTCATGCGTGCACATTCTCGGTTCCTTGTCACTCAGTACTGACCAGCTTGCCGCTCACTATGTGATGTGCAGTGATGTGGTGTACTGACAATCGGCATAGCTTTGAGAGAGAGTGATTGCAGCTGTGGAAAATATTTAAACACACATTTTTATGAAGATTACTATTTTTTTCTCAGTCCTGAAAAGTGTTGTCATGAGGAGTTTTGCCACATAGATGTAGCATACAGTTTGAGATGCAGAATGTTTTCCTTTTAAGATGAGGCTTTCATTCCAGATTAAACCAAGTCCCAGTTTTCAAAATCATTTATGTGCAAGGTGGCTATGGCAGGGGGGAGAGTGGAACTGCCCCTGTGCTGATTCCTGTTAGAAGTGGAGGACTTGGTGCTCTCTCCTGTCTCAGACTTGAGAAGATGGCACCAGAGAGTTCAGACAGATAGAGAGGTCAGGACACACACAGGATCCTTTCCTTCCTGCTGATACTTTCCTTTGAAGTAGAATGCTACTCTTAGGGGCAATTTTTTCTGATTCCGTTTCCCCCTCACACACACTCTCTCTTTTTCTTCTCTCTTGCACACAAGAAGATGGAGGCTGAACATGCGTCCAGCATCCAACACCATCCAGCTAGCTAGAACAGGCAGGGCTATTTTTGGGCAGGAATGCACAGGAACGGAGTTTCGGCTGGCTCCCAAGCTGGCCATGCCCAGCAGGAACTCATTAGCATAATAGGCCACACCAAACAGCAGAAACTCATTAGGATTGGCTACATTAGGGGTGTGTGGCCTAACATGCAAAGAAGTTCCTGCTACAAGAAAAGCCCTGGGTTTTGACAACAAACAAGGTAAACAGAATAAGAAGCAAAAGGTAGGTGTGGCTGGATGACCACAGTTCTGGTAACATGGGGGTGTGGCCTAATATGCTAATACACTGTGATGTCAGGAGTGTGGCCTGATATGCTAATGAGTTTCTGTTGTTGGGTGTGGCCTACTATGCTAATGAGTTCCTGCTGGGCTTTTTCTTCAAAAAAAAGCCCTGAGAATAGGTAATCTATATCTATCTCTTACCTGCACTATCAAGCATGTATTTCCTTTCATAAATACTTATTAGTTTTTAGACTGACTGCTCACTCCATGTGACTTTGTAAGTGTGTTGCCAAGCTTTGCTGCGTTTAAGCCTTTGTGCACTCTGCTATATTTCTCGTGGTTCCCTGGCAGTGAGTGCCTAGTCCAATGAATCCAACAACTCCAACCTTCCTCAAGTCCAGAGGGAGCAAGTCTTCTGTCTGTGTATCATGCATAGGAGTCACTCTTGGATGCGCTTCTCCTGAGTCACACTGAAGGTGGCTCATAAGATGGAGCTGAAGGCTAAATCTTGCTTGTGGCCATAGGTTGTTGGGAGATGACAACTGAGACCATACAGGGACTTCTTTGGATACCCATCCTGGGCTGAAGCCATTTTGAAATGAAGCCCTAGGGATATGTGGAAACATCTCTTAGTACAATTTTCAGTTCATGTTGGTTTAGCGTTGTCTGTTTCTCTGCCTTTGCTTCATATTTCCTCAAGTTTAGGAATTTAAAAAGCCTATTCAAAACCAAACTTCATTTGCAAGTCAGCTGTCAGGGCTGAGCACACGATCCGCCGCTGTTTGCTTTCTGCCTTTGAGCAGTGGCAAGGACTGGGTCCCTGCAGGCCCGCCTGCCTCCTTGCTGCCATATTGCTCTTAGTGCTTCTCCTCCTCTGCCCAGGTGAGAGTGTGGCATGGTCGTGGGCCAATCCCAGCTGCTGCTTCTTGATGACTCATGGATGGCAGGAGCTGCGTCCCTGAGGGAGATGGCAAGGGTGGTGCAGAAGGTTGCTGCTGCTGCTGCTGCTTCTAGCCAATGTCTGTCTGTCAGAAAGGTGACTGAGCAAGTGACAAGGAACAGCATAGGGCTGCCAGCCTCCAGGTGGGGCCTGGGGATCTCCTGCTTTTACAACTGATCTCCAGCTGACAGAAATCAGCTGCCCTGGAGAAAATGGCTGCTTTGAAGGGTGGACTCTATGGCAATGTACCCTGCTGAGGCCCCTCCCCTCCCCAAACCCTGCCCTCTCCTGGCTCCATCCCCAAAGTCTTCAGGTATTTTCCAACCCAGACTTGGCAACCCTAGAACAGCAGCTGAACTACTTGTGCACTCGCCCTCTGTGTTTGTCCCTCCTATATGGAGATGGGGGAGTGCCCCAGACACCATGGGAGGTTCTGGAACAGTCTCCCATTTCCTGATGGCAGGAGGCATCTGGAGGCAAAAAGAGCATGGCTGTATTGAGAGGTTTTGTTGTTGCCTCCAGGAGGAAATATGTGCATTTCCAGGAGGAAATATGTACATACCTCGCAAAGAGGATGGTGAGCCAGTTTGGTGTAGTGGTTAAGTGCACGGACTCTAATCGGGGAGAAACGGGTTTGATTCCCCACTCCTCCACTTGTACCTGCTGGATGACCTTGGGCAAGCCATAGCTCTGTACCAGCTATTCTCTCAAGGACAGTTGTCTCAGAGCTCTCTCAGCCCTACCTACCTCACAGGGTGTCTGTTGTGGGGAGGGGAAGGGAAAGGAGTTTGTAAGCTGCTCTGAGACTTTCTTGGGTAGCGAAGGGTGGGGTATAAATCCAATCTCTTCTCTTCTCTTGTTACAGGGGGTAGGCCAATTTCAGGGACTAACTTTCTCAGAGCTCCCTAAAACTTGTGGCTATCTCCTTTCACATGAAATCAAACTTGACACAAGACAGATTCCACTCACTAAATTGTGATTTTTGCATCTATCCACTGAGAGAAAATTATGCATGGCACATTCTTGAAAATAAGTTAAGCCAGTCTACCATATCTCCTTTTGGAATGTCAGTCTGTTTTCTGAAAGGGGGTATATTCTCCTTTCAAAACCCAAGGAAGTTATTGCTTTCTGTTTACTAATTTAGAAAAATTCTACCTTGCTTTATCTTGTGTTTAAAGCAACTTCTAACATAGCATGCCCCATTGGCATTGAAAACCATTGATGTTCGGCTCAGAATCCCAAATATATAAAGCTGGATGCCATCAGTATATTGTTATTCAAAGATTTCTCATAAAAGTGGAAGAGCTCTGAAATATTAATGTTCTTGTGGTGCTAAAAGTAGTTTTTCTGAGTGAATTTGTTTGTCAATGATAGCAGGGGCGTAGAGTTTTGTACATTCCGGGGGGGGGGCTCTTTAGCGCGTCCCCTCCCGCTGGGAAACCTCCGCACCTCCCCGGGCCCTTCTGAGGCCCGCCAGCCGCTGCTGCCGGAGCCTCTCTCTCTCCCCCCCACTCCTTCCCTCTCCCTTCACCGGGAAAAGAGGGACGGAGAGGGAAGGATGGAAGAGTGGCCAGGCGAGGGGGCGGGGGGGAGAGGCACCAGCAGCAGCAGCTGCCAGCCTCGGAAGGGCCCCGGGAGGCACGGCAGCAGGCGCTACGTTTTCCCGGGGGGGGGGCTCAGTCCCCCCTGGGAAATTTCGGGGGAGGCTCGAGCCCTCGAGCCCCCCCTGCAGTCTATGCCTATGAATGATAGGTTAAAGAAGATCAGAAGCCCTGGAGGTTTCAAAATCTAGCAACAGTTAGTTTAAAAAGATAGTGTGGAGCACTGTATTGTATTCAGTGAACAGACCTAATGAAATCAGCAGAAATGAATGACTGTTAGTTAAAGCCAGAGGTTATGCACCAGTGCTGCTAAAGCAGTCTCTGTCTAATAGCCAGGCCAGAATCCAGACTGAAAAATGTCAGGATAAGAAGCTTCATTCACTGCTGATTCCACCTTATTGCTTGTTGTGGTAACTTTCTGACTCATAGGAAGTTGTTTTGGAAGAAAGGGCCTCCGGTGAACTCCCCTTGAACAGTCCAGTCTTTAGTAGTATATGGGCATTATTAAGTAATGATGCTGTTATCTGCAGTGAACTGAGAGATAAGCTCTCTCACTGAATGTCTTGCGCTATTGCCAAGTACACATCGTGATTCAACTTCACTAATTTTAACTTTGATAAAGGTTGAAGAAAACCAAAGGCCTATACAGCTACTGCTTGATTTGCATCATATAACACATTATGTTGCAGGATTTTTTCCCCAAAAAACTTGTTGCTGCATTGTGTCACACATCATGCTTCACTGGGATTAGCACTGTAAGTCTCATATGCTTGTCCTGGATACCTATTAGAATGTTGGGAGAAAAAAGGTGCACCTCTGCCATACTGGATATGGAGTCTCCTCCCACACACTTCTGCTTTGCAACAATAAGCCAATTTCTGATGAGCCAATCTATATTTAAGTAGTGCAGTTTTGTTTAAAAGGCTTCATTGGTGCATCATGCTGATTCTTTTAGTAAATTTAGATGTGAGAATACTTTCTTTTTTAATGCAGACTGTCTATTTGTTAATCTTGCAGTTTGGAAATCATCTTTGTTAAGACTTCTGAACATTCTGAGAGTGACAGAATCAGAAGTTCTTTAAAATAGTTGGCCACCCTGGAAGTTCCAACTAGAAAATGTGATATCCATGGAAATATATTTTCTTGAGAGAACAAGTGAAGAGGAAGTAGGGATGCCAGCCTCCAGGTGGGACCTGGGGACTCCTGCAATTACAGCTCATCTCCAGACTACAGAGATCATTTCCCCTGGTGAAAATGGATGCTTTGGAGGGTGGACTCTATGACACTGTATCCCACTGAGGTCCCTGCCCTCCCAAGGCTCCATCCCCAAATCTCCAGGAGTTTCTCAAACTGGATCTGGCAACCCTACTGCCCATCCCTCCTAGTGGCCAGGCGGGACCTGGCAACCTTAAGAGGAAGAGGTGGGGACACATGCGTAAATAAACCATTGGGTGCCATAACAAAAGTGATGTCATGCGGGTTTGATCCTATCGCAAAACACAGTGAGGGTTCACAAAATACTAGGAGGTTCTAAGCCAAGCATCCCCTCTTCATGGAGGTAGAAGTTTCCAAATTTGGGGGGGGGGGGAGAGGGAGGACACTGCAAACACAAAGGACTCTTTGTGACTCTTCTGGAGTACTTTTTTACTCTCTTGATGTGTGCGACACCCAAGATTGGCTCTTCTCTTTAGAGGAAAAGCCAGTGGGTTCCAAGAAACACATTGGCGAGTGCCATGGCTGTTCAGAGTCATTGAGTTTAGCCAGCTAGATACTGTTGAACACTCTTTACTAGGCTGATGGTGTCCATTGTTCAGGTGTTCAAAAAGGGGTCAGGGGAGAACTTGAGAAATGTATTCAGAAGGAAACTACAGTGGTCTAAAGAATTTAAAGAGCTATGGTAGACATTCAAAGGAAGAGAACATGTGGAGGAGAATGCAACTTATTGGTGTTTGTGTACTAGTGTCAGAAGCCTCAGAAGTCAAGATAGTGGGGGAGTTGGAGTGCTTGGCACTTAAAGAGAACATGTTTTTCCATCATATACATGTATATGATGGAAAAACTTAAAAATAAAATTTAAAAAAAAAAAAGAGAGAACATGTTAGAAGCCACATAAACAGTGAAAACCAGAGGCTTATGATCACCCTTGACTATGAATGCTAAGGGAATGGCACAGAAAATTCTACTGGAAATGTTGTCAAAGAGGGCATAGAATCCACTCAGCTCACAAACTGAAGAGGAAAAGACCTTTTTCAGTGTCATCATTTATGAAAATACCTGGTAGTGAAAGGAATAGAATGCAGGGGGCATAATATTGCCCACCCCTGACCAAAACTCTCACAGCCCAAATGCTTGGTCAAGTGTAAGTTCTCCTTGATATTTTTTTTTAAAAAGATGCCTTGAGTCTTGCAAAGTCAAGAGAGAAATATTGTGTGTGTGTACGTACATACAAATGCAGCCACACTGACTCCAGTGCATGGCGGAAAAACTGTTGGGAGGGGAAAGAGTAAGAAGGGACTTCTTAATCGTTTACTCTCTGTCAGTTTTTCCATTAAAAACCTCTTTACCCTCAACTACTTTTCCCCATGCATGGGAAAAAACACACAGACTTGCAGGAGAAAAAAGCAGCCAAAAATACCTCTGTGTGTGTCCAGAGAAGCATTTGGATGATCACTGTTAGAATCAAGGCAAGATGTATTCTTGGTCTCATCGGGGGGGGGGGTCTTCTTGGGACTTTTAAAAGGATTCAAGAGGCTGTTTTGAAGTTCAAAGTAGTTTGCAAATATGTTTGGCCTACTTGACAGTGTTCTAGCAACATTGTTAGAGCAAAGCTAAATAAGAAAGAATCCTGTCAATGGTTTGAGATGGACTTCATTAGGTGTTTGCCTAATAGTAGGATTTAGGGACCCAACCTTTGTAGACACCATTCTTCAGGAACTGTGGTGACTCGTGAGGGTGGAGAAGCTGGGCTCTTCCCCCTGGGGAGTTGAATGTGGTATCATAGAAGCCTCATTGCGTCCTCCCACTGTTTTCTGTCTTCACTGATTTTTGTACTGGTAGAAGACCCAACAGCACCCTTTTTGACTAGGGTAAGAGTGGAACACATTTTTGTTTGTTTGATTCCTAGGCATCCTCTGTTGTACCAACTTCAGTCTTCTGTGGGGGGAAGAAATGGGCCAGTCTCCAGTTTCAAACACTGCCATGAAGTTTAAATTATCTATGTACTGTATTTATCTGAAAGACAGACAGCCCTGAATGCAAGATGACCCTCCTAAAGAGGTTATACAGAAAAAGCTGCTTCATCGCTGTATGTAACTGTAACTTGTATGCAAATCTAACTCTTTTTCCTTGAGTGCTTGTGTGAGGGGAAAACATGGTCTTCCTTTAAGGTAACTATTAATTTATTTGAATTTCTAGACCACCCTTCCCTGCACAGCAAGGTTCAAGGCAGGTTACAACAGTAAATATACACAATAAGATAAAAGAATTAAAACACAGTCTGCACATTATTTAAAAAACCTACACAGCAGCAAATGGTATATAAGATGGCAATCAAGGACAGTTAGTAAGCGGCCCCAGAGAACTTTCAGTATGTATGCCCATATGCCCAGGTAGGTTAGGCTGAGAAGGAGTGACGGGTCCAAAGTTACCCAGGGAACCTCATGGCAGAATGGGGTTTTAAACCCTGGTCTCTCAGATCCTAATCTAATCTAAATAACATAAAGACTGGTTGGTAGATCTGTGCATTGGTTTACTTTTTGTTGGGTCACCAAAGTGATTGGTAGTTTTAGTAGTTCTCAGCATGACGAATGGAAGCACCAGGAGGGCACAGAGTCATCCAAGCACTTCATTTATGTAAATCTTATTTATTTCACTGAGCCTTGCACAGAAGCAGCAGCTGGTGAATTGTTCCTTGCTTCAGTTAGTATTTTTGGTTTCTTCTTCATCTCTTATTAACTTGTCATTTTGACATCAAAAAAGTTGAACTATAGGCTTGTATACTGTGTTTCTCCCTATATGCTTAGTTTAGAATTGTTTTTCTCTTTTTAGATGCTAGACCAGTCTTTGTCAGCTATGAAAGCTATTTTTAAGCATATAAACAAATACAGAAACAAAGAAGAAAAATGAGAGTGCGGATCATTGTGGATTTTGTTTTAAAAAACAAAACAAATGAATCAGTGCTCATATTTAGACTATAAAAACTGCACATCTCATTGTAATCAAATGAACAGTGTATTGGGTGTTCCAGGCAAGAGGAGGTATTATCTTTAAGAAGGTTGCATTCTTGGAGATGAGACTTAGAGACTTCCTGAAACTTTAATCTGCAGTTGAAATGAGCAATGCAAACTTCAGCAGTGATAAGGGAAGTCCTAAAGCTGTGGCAAAAGACCATGTATTAAAAGAATCAGATTTTAGCTTGGTTAAAAGAATGGGAAGAAGAAGAAGAAGAAGAAGAGGAAGAGGAGGAGGAGGAGGAGATGGAGATGGAGATGGAGATTGGATTTATACCCCACCCTTCACTTGGAGTCTCAGAGTAGCTTACAAACTCCTTTCCCTTCCCCTCCCCACAACAGACACCCTGTAAGGTAGGTGGGGCTGAGAAAGTTCTTTCGAGAACTGCTCATGAGAGAACAGCTCTGAAAGAACTTATGACTGAAGCAAGGTCACGACAAAAACCAAAATAGCTGCAATGCACTAACAATAATGTAGTCTACCAGTTCTCCAAGTTTGGTGAGGAGTGGCTTTATGGGGTCTGACTTATGGACCCCCAAGAAGGTGACTCCTGGAAAGTGCTTTCTGGTGAAATGACAGGTGGAGGTTCAGGAGTGTATTGAAGAAGAGACGAAGAAGAGATTGGATTTATACCCCACCCTTCTGTTACACAAATAAAATTTCCAAGTTAGAAGAAATATGAAGTTACAATGAGGAGGGAAAGTTCATTTAGTATTTAATGCAGGAAATACTAGGAAAACAGTTAAGCCAAATTAGCCTTTCAAAAATTGACTGCTTTATGGGCAATATCAGGAAGTACATGAAGTTTTATACCCTAGAATGATATACTCAGAGAGATAAGGTGCACAGATCATAATTGGTTAAAAATGGCAGAACGTCACCTGAACAACTATACATCTGTTGGTCAGTTACAGAAAAAGGTGTAACTACATCATATTGTAAATGTTTACTTAACCTGACCTTAATAACAATAACCAAGGATTTTACCCACCCAAACAAAAGTTGTTTTCTGATATGAGACTAAAAGCCCTTCTTGACTCAGACACTGCAGAGTTTCACCCCAGACAACTAAACCTATGAACTCTGTACTTTAAGTGAATACTTCTATGCTGTACCATCATCACTACACTGAAAACCTGTTTAAAAAGAAAACTAAAAAAGACACCAGACAGATAGATAGCCATGCCATCCAAATAACTTGAATAGGGAAAAAGAATGTTGTTTTTTGTCTGCTGGCATCAGCTAGAAAGGCACTTTGGCCTACAGAGGAGAGGCTTTTCCATTTAATAGGCCTTTACTAAATCCTAATAGAATCTGAATATAAAAATTCATAAGAAAACCAGAAAAATATAAGAATATGAGTAATCTGAATTGCAAAAATCATTATGTATTCTCATCCATGCTACACTTCACTACCCAAAGGAGTCTCAGAACGGCTTACAATCCCTTCTTCTTCCCCTCCCCACAACAGACACCTTGTGAGGTAGATGTGGGACTGAGAGAGCTCTCTCGAGAACTGCCCTTGAGAGAACAACTCTGAAAGAATTTATGATCCACAGGCTGGGAAGGGAACACAGGCCCCGATCACACGCAGAATTAGCCATGCGATAGGCACTAATGCAATGCAGATTTTAAGGGCGCAATCATACCAGAACATCTGGCAAGCTTCCCACACCCGTTGGCAACCTGTTTCTCTCTGCCGAAGAAGCGGAGTTAAAAGATACTAGGGAAAGTCCAGTATCACACAGGTTTGCTATTGGCCACAGATGGACTTTCCCCATGTGATGGCTCCAGCGTGCACTCATGGTGTCGGGGATAGTCTGATCGGGCTCTCCCGATGCCATGCCATTGTTTTTTTCTCTTCTCAGTATGTGCATCATCGCATACTGCCGTGGGAAGCCCTCGGGGCAGAGATGTTATTCATCAACTCCCCATTTAAGTGCATCAGGAAAAAGGCAACCCTTCCGACTCACCCGCGATTGCATCTGTGCCCGCAGCTTCACAGAATTGTGTGATCGTTCAACTGCGGGCCAGGAAGCTCTGTGGGATCCGATGCCCCCTGGTGGCTCGTTGGATGAGCTGGTCGAGGACTGGCAACATCATCTTTCGGCAGCCATCGACGAGATCGCTCCCGGTGTCCTCTGCGCCCCCATTCCCGACTTGCCCCTTGGTACACGGGCAAGTTGAGGGACATGAAACGGGAGCTCAGACATCTAGAGAGATGGTGGCGTCGTGCTCCCGACGAAGCAGCAAGAACATCTTATAGGACGTTTATGAAAGCCTATGAGGTGGCTGTCAAGGCTGTGAAAAAAGCTTTCTATGCGGCTGAGATAGCATCTGCGAGTTCCCGCCAGGCCCAATTATTTAGGACAATTCGGTCACTGACGACTCTGCCGGTGAGCAGACCAAATGATAGAGAATTGGATATAGGCTGTGAGGCTTTTGGGAACTTTTTCGCAGATAAAGTCTTGTCGCTTCGCCCAGACCTCCCAGCCACAGTTGACACAGTAGCAGTACTTGAGGCTCCAAGCACATCTTCTGGTCACATTTTGGATTATTTTGGTCCAGTCTGTCTGGAAGAGGTTGACAACTTGCTCTCTCTGGTCCGTCCAACCACCTGTAGACTCAATCTGTGCCCATCATGGCTAATTAAAACGAGCCATGAGGGGGTGCGAGGGACACTTAGGGAGATTATTAACACATCCCTGGCAAAAGGGATGTTCCCTAGTGCCCTAAAGGAGACTGTGGTATGCCCCCTCCTAAAAAAGCCATCATTAGATTCGGCCGAATTGGCCAACTATCGGCTGGTATCTAACTTGCCCTATTTGGGTAAGTTAATTGAGAAGGTGGTGGTGGACCAGTTGCAGAGCTTTTTGGATGACACCTCTGTGCTAGATCCCTTCCAGTCCGGTTTCCAACCAGGCCATGGGACGGAGACAGTGCTGGTCGCCCTCACAGATGACCTCTGGAGGCATTTGGATCGAGGAAGTATGGCAGTGCTGATGCTGTTGGACCTGTCGGTGGCATTCGACACGGTCGACCATCAGCTACTAGTCTGCCGCCTCGCCGACGTTGGGATCCAGGGGTTAGCTTTACAGTGGCTTTCTCGTTTCTCCAGGGTCGGGGACAGAGGGTGGCAGTAGGGGAACAGCTCTCCCAAAGGCATCTGTTGTTGTGCGGTGTCCCACAGGGAGCAGTACTTTCCCCTATGTTATTCAACATCTATATGCGCTCCCTTGCCCAGATTGCCCGGAGGCATGGGCTGGGGAGTCATTGGTATGTGGATGATACCCAGCTCTATCTGTTGTTGGGCAGTCAGTCAGACTCCAGTCGAGGTGATCTGGACCTGGTGTTGCAAGCCGTGGCTGGTTGGCTCAGGCAGAGTCGACTGAAATTGAATCCGACAAAGACGGAGGTCCTATGCCTGAGTCGGAGTGGACCAGGGGTAGGAATCCCTCTCCAGGCCTTCGATGGGGATGCCGTTGGTGACAGTGTTGATGGTCAGGAGCTTGGGAGTGCTCCTGGACCCCTCGTTAACAATGGAGGCCCAGGTAGCAGTGGCTGCAAGGTCAGCTTTTTATCATCTACGGCTGATCAGGCAGTTAATTCCCTTCCTTGAACGCAACGAACTGGCTACAGTGATCCATGCTTTGGTCAACTCAAGACTGGACTACTGTAATGCTCTCTACATGGGGCTGCCCTTGTACCAAATCCGGAAGCTGCAGCTGGTGCAGAATGCGGCGGCGCGACTGCTGATGGGCCTTCCTGTGTGGGAGCACATCCAGCCCACTTTAAAAGCACTGCACTGGCTGCCTATAGCATACCAGATAAGGTTCAAGGTGCTGGTGCTTACCTATAAAACCCTATATGGCTCGGGACCTACCTACTTTAAGGACCGCCTCTCTCCATATGTTCCCCAGCAAGCACTTTGGTCCGGATCCCAAAACCGTCTGACCCTCCCATGGCCAAAGGAGGCTCAGCTGGCGGGTACAAGGTCCAGGGCTTTTTCTGTGGCAGCCCCATACTGGTGGAATGAGCTCCCGGATGACATCAGGGCCCTGCGGGACTATTTGCAATTCTGCAGGGCCTGCAAGATGGAGCTCTTTCACCAGGCTTTTAAATAGGGGCCGCCTGATAATATTTACACCTTGGCCCTGGTCCGATTTTATCCACCAGTTCTGTGGCCATTTCAATGGTCACATCTGGATGCTGCATTGAGTTTCTAAATTGAAGATACGCCATCGCTATGATAACTTGTTGTTTTATATGTTTTAATGTTTTAAATATGTATTTATTATCCTTTGATGTGTTGTTAGCCGCCCTGAGCCCACCGTACGGTGGGGAGGGCGGGATATAAATCTCATGAAATAAATAAATAAAATAAATAAATTACTCTGGAGCAAATAGCCTCACTCCCCCCCCCCCCCCGATTTAACAAGGAATTAAATTGTGGAATTTAGTGGATGTAATTATGATATACAAGACTAAAAGAGGGTTAGACAGATACAGGGAGAAGAGGTGCATCAATGGCTACTAGCCACGGTGAGTGAAGGGAACCTCCATGTACAGAGGCAGCAAACCTCTGAATTCCAGTGGTAAGGGGCAGCAGCAGGGGAAGACTTTGGCCTGTATGCCCTGTTTGTTGGCCTTCCAGGGCAACGTTGGCTGCTGTGTGAAGCAATATGCTGGAACTAGATGGACCACTTGTCTGATCCAGCAGGGCTCTTCTTTTGCTGTTATGTTCTTTCTAATTGTGTCATGATTTAAATTTAAGAGCAATTTGGGAGGGGAGAAATAACCTTGAGTTAGAAACCTAGGGCATCATTTTTTGACACAGCATGTTAGTAGTAGTAGCATTAACATAATTATAATGTGACATGCACCAGAGGTGGATTGCTTTAAAACAAATTAAATAAGTGACATTCTTATGTTATAAACTGCATTTAATCTCATGCATGAGTGTCTTTCCAATGGATCTTCCAGTGATACAGCAAATTAAATATGTATGGAAGAATAGCCAGTATGTCCATGGGCAGATGTTTTGCATTAGTACTGAATCCCTGGAAGGTGTGGCAGAAAGTCACTCAGGACAGATAGTGTATAACTGAAATTATTTATTGATATTTTATCAGAATACTTACCCATATTCTAGAACTTCCAAATGAAACTTGTATGACTGATTGAAATGAAAGTGGGAAGAGGTTAACTAAAATGATAGTTGCCGTTTTTCTCTTGATTTATTGACTATTGCAATGAATGGGTGCTATCCATCTGCCAAGAAAGAAATGTAATCAACTTAGATGGGTGCTTAGTCTTAGCAGACAAAGGTCTGTTCCGCACTTGGATCTCATCCCTGGTTTTATCAAAGTTCAACTTGCAACACAATACTTTGCATTTATCCCTGGTTGTAACAGCATCCATTTATCCCAGGACAAGTGTGGGGCGAAACCGGGGTGACCTCAGTGTAATGTGGAAACAAAAAAATACCCCGAGATAATTACAGGGGTGAACTCGTGTATAGTGTAGAATGTAAGTTCAGGAACAGGGTTGAACCAGGATTTAAGGTCTAGTGTGGAATCACCCAAAGAGAGAAAGAAACCAGGCCAGGACAAATAGGTTACTGTTATTTCCCGGTTTTACAAAAAGTAAACTGAGATATAAAGAGAATTATTGATTAAGGAACATGCTGAAGGACAGCAATGAAAGTAGCTGCTGAAGATACACATTGTTAAACAAGAGAAGCAAATTGGATGTGTTCTTTCACATGTGACTGATTTTTTTTGCCATTAAACTTTAGCCTTTTCTATTTTATAAAATCTGCAGGTAATTTAAGTGAGGCAAGAAAAAAGAAAGAAGAGACAGTTACGGTACGGGATTTAAATAATAGTAAGCAAATAAAAGGATAAAATATGCCCTTAACTTTTTAAAATGACAATTTCCCCCATCTTTAAAATGGAAAAAAGTGGTTTTAAAAGAATTCAGAAGAAGTGGAATAAGTCTCAAAGATCATCTGGGACAATTGCTCTGGGCTTTATATATAAAGGACTAAAAAAAATGTCCAAGGCATCAGTCCAAAAGTGGGACATCTTCTGGACAGTGTTTTTTATCAATACACCCCACCCCCAGTTAAAAGGACTGTCTTAATTTTGATAGTCTTGGTAGGGCTGCTTCATGAACACTGGGGTAAAATGCATGTTAAATAAAAATGCCAGGTTTTTTATTTCCAAGATTCTGGTGCTTTGGAGAGGTCAGTGATGGGCATAGAGGGAAAGGCATGCAGACACACAGTCATGTAATAGTTCAGCATCTGACTGGAAGTTGGACTGTCCTAATTGGCAGTTTCAGTATTCCTTGGCAATGACAATATGCTCCAGATCAGAGATCTTCAATCTTTCTAAAACTTGGGACCCATCATTATTCCCAGGTGGCAAAATGACAATATATGACAGGCACTGACATATCAAAGTCACCTGAGACGAAGAGGAGGAGCCTTGACTGAGCTAAAAAGGAATCCTCTCCACCACTAAGTGACCTCACCTTGTTGCCCCACTGCTCTTCCCAGCAGGTGTGCACAGAAAGGCAGGGGCCCTTGCTGTCTATGTGTGTGCAATAGCAACAGTTTCATTCCAAAAAAGTAACAGAAATAGGGGCTCTAGAGGGGCTCTGAAGTGGAGTCAGCCACCTCCAAATGCTGTTAATCAAGGCAAAGAATTTTGGCAGGGTCTCCTGATCATGTATAAACATTCAGATATGCAGTACTCTAACAGCTGAGAAGAAACCTTTTCAAGAAGGTAATTTTGTGCACATGTAATCATGCAGACATATGGATGAAAGAACTCATGTAAAAAGCAGGTTAACATTCAAGTTTCATGATGACAAATTTAAGGAATTATCTAAGAAGGGGGGGATCAAAACCAGGTTGGTGGGAGGGAGGACCAACCAGTTGGCGCTTCTAGAGGCAAAGCTTGTTTCATTCATTAAGTGGGATCATGAGACAATGAAGATGCTGTAAAATATCTGTAATTATCTGCATGACTCAAACACTGAATTGCATTTTATTGCCATTTCAGAATAAAGTGATCCAGTATAATTTGACAAAACAACAGTAACAACCCTAAAGCTAGCTAGTTGTTTTCAGGAATTTTGGTTGTGATGTTTGGTGGGATCAGTTGGAAGTATACCCCATTCATCTTAGAAAGTCTGGCTTCAATTACATCAGTTGAATTCCACTGGGAAATGGTCACTTTATGATCCTATTATATTGTCCCAACTGTTAAAAGTTACAATGTTATCTATGCTCATTTCTAGAGATACAAAATTTCTGGAAATTTTGAAGCCACAGAAAAACAAAACAAACAAAAACAAGAATTTACAAACTTTTCTTATAAACAGCATTAAAAGGGGATTAGATAGATTCATGGAGGATAGGTCTATTAGTAGCTACTAGTAATGGTGACTGAGGGGAACCTCCACATTCAGAGGCACTAATCTTCTGAATCCCAGAGCCAGGAGGCAATATCGGGGAAGATCTCAGCCTCTATGCCCTGTTGTTGGCCCTCCAGAGGAAATGGTTGGCCACTGTATGAGACAGGATGCTGGACTAGATAGACCATTGGTCTGATCCAGTGGGGCTCTTCTTATGTTCTTAACTTTCAGGAGGCATTGAGATATATGCCATACTTTCCAACTAAGATCACTAAGAGCCAGCATCGGTTTTCAAGAACAAGTCATGTCAGACTAACATCTGTTTGTTTGTTTTTTGAGAAAGTTATTACCTTGCTGGATCAGGGGAATGCTGTAGACATAGTTTATCTTGATTTCAGTAAGGTTTTTGATAAGGTTCCAGAAATATTCTTGTTGACAAGTTGGTAAAATGTGGTTTGGATTCTATTACTGTTAGGTGGATCTGTAACTGGTAGACAGATTGCACACAAAGAGTGCTTATTAATGGTTCCTCATCCTCTTGGAGAGGATTGACAAGTGGAGTGCCTCAGGGATCTGTTCTGGGCCCTGTGTTGTTCAACATCTTTATCAGTGGTCTGGATGAAGGAATAGAGGGAATGCTTATTAAATTTGCAAATGATACTAAATTGGGAGGGGTAGCAAATACGATAGAAGACAGAGTCAGGATACAGAATAATCTTGACAGGATGGAAAACTGGGCTTAAACAAATAAAATGAATTTCAACAGGAATAAATGTAAAGTTCTGCATTTATGTAGGAAACATCAAATGCATAATTATAGGATGGGGGAGACTTGTCTTGGCAGTAGTATGTGTGAAAAGGATCTAGGGGTCTTAGTAGACCATATACTGAACATGAATCAGCAGCGTGATGTGGTAACTAAAAAGGCAAATGCCATTTTGGCCTGTATCAACAGAAGTTCACATGAAGTGATGGTACCAATTTACTCTGCTCTGGTTAGAACTTACCTAGAGTATTGTGTTCAGTTTTGGGTACCGCAATTTAAGAAGGATATAGATAAACTGGAACATTTCTTGAGGAGGGCAACGAAGATGATAGCATATGCCCAAGTCCTGTGAGGAAAGGTTGAAGGAGCTGGGAATGTTTAGCCATCTCCAGATGTTAGAGATCTGTTCCCCTGGAAAAAATGGTGGACTCTGTGTCCTTATACCCTGCTGAGATGGCCCCCCTATGACAGCCAATGTGGCGTAGCAGTCAGGGCTACAGAGCACGGTAGAGGCTGCAGGTGTGTGTGTGGGGGGGAGATGGACAGCTGAAATCAGAGGGGCAGATAATGGTAGGTTGATGCTTGGCTGGGAAGGACATAGGGTTGCCAGCTCTAGGTTGGGAAATTCCTGGAGACTTGAGGGGTGGAGCCTGGAGACGATGGGGTTTGAGGAGGGGTGGGACCTCAGACAGGTACAATGCCATAGACTCCACCCTCCAAACCAACCATTTCCTCCTGGAGAACCATGGTTGCCAATCTCCAGGTGAGGGCTGGAAATCATTCAGAATTACAACTGCTCTCCAGGAGGGAGGGGGGACAAGATGGAAAGCTGAAGTCAAAGGGGCAAATAAAGGTAGAAGAGGAGCAGACCCAGCATCTGGCCAATGGCTCGCAAGTACTCTTGAGTGGTGGCTGATGGGCCAATGGCTGATGGCGTGCACTGTGGGCAGGACTCAGGCAACGCATCCAGTGGATAGGGACAGCTTCTAAGTGACATATCATGGAGTCAACTGATTTAGGAGTGTGTGGAATGTTCAGAAAGTGCCACCCCACTACTCAATTATATATAAGGAAAGATGCTGTAGATTGTTTTATACAATCTGTTCATTGAGTGAAACCTTGCCATAAAACCCTTGCCTTTTATTCATTCCAAAAGAAACAAAAATCATAGGACTTTTCCAGTGCTCCCCATTATTTCCAGTTTATTTATTTATTTCATTTGTACCCTTCCTTTCTCCTCAATGGGGACCCCAAGCAAGTTACAGAAATCTCCTTTCCTCTCCATTTTATCCTCACAACAACTTTGCAAGATAGGTCAAGCTGAGAGAGTGTGACTAGCCCAAGGACACCCAGCAAGCATCCATGCTGAGTAGAGATTCGAACCCAGGTCTCCCAGATACTAGTCAGACACCTTTAATCACTACACCACACTGGCTTGGAAATGTTCAGTAGAGGCCTCAGACTTTTTCATGGTGTACAATTTGTATTTTTGGGGGGACATCTTAAGAATTATTTCACTCATTCCACTGGAAATTTTTAAAAAGTTCTCCCTTTCATGTTATACATGTTGAATGAGAGAAACTTTGCCTTAAGAAGCATTTCATTCTTTCCAAATAGCTTACAGGAGGTGCCCCCCCCCCCCGGTGCTTCCCAATATTTCTAATTTCCCCCTGTTTTCTTCTTCTTCTGGACCTTCACATCTCTACTCGTTCCACATTGTGTTTAGTGATGAGAGCTATACAGGTTGCCCCATTCACTTGAGGAGCAGAGGCTCAGCTCTGGAGACATTGAGCAAATTTTAATTTAAAAACCCACATAATTATAGACCCTGCTTTTCTGACTTAAGAGAGTCTTCAGTTCATTTCTAGAAGGCCTGTGGCAGAATGATATTGGCTTAAATATTGTGAAGAAGTATTGCGAGGGCACATTCACATATGGCATAATTACTAATGCTACAGTACTTCTAATGATTGCATTTTATTCAGCTATGACAGCTCTCATTAAGACTTGGGTTAGTACAGAGAAAAGCTAGCTTTAAATAATTGAGTGTGGGAGCCGGGACCCAGCCTCTAGTTAAATTCCTTCCTTTTCCATTCCCATTTTATTTAGCTTATTTTGAAAATGCTCTCATTTAGGAACAAGGAGTGGAGAAAAAAACTAATTCAGAAAAATGTCACACACCATTTATATCCGGAGTGGGATGTTGCATATATTATCTCATCATTATGCAGGAAATATGTTTGATTGAAAAACTCTTTACTATTTTTTTTTCAGGTGATGACTTTGAACAGTGTAATCCAATTTGTAGGAATAGAAAGAGGTGAAAGAAAGCAAAAGAGAGATAGATTATCACATAGCATTGCAAGAGTCTAGCCCCAGTATTCAGACACTCTAAGATGGAAATCACACATGCGTTGTAAAGTGCAGGTTGAAATGTATTAAAGGCAGTGGAGAAAAGTTAAATAATAGGTACAGAAACCGGGAGAAGAGCATTTTAAACTACTCATTCCCCACATATCAGAAATGCTCTTAACCACTACACCAAACTGACTCTATGCAAGCTAGAGATCTCAAACTCACTGGGGACCTCCCCCTGATGATTCTCTATGTGCCCTCCAAGTTATGTGCAGATTGGACTTAGGGGGTCTGATTTATGGCTCCCCAAAGAAGACACTCCAGGAAAGTGCTTCTGGGGGAAATGCCAGGTGCAGGTTCAAAAGTGTATAGCTCCAAGCTACACACACCAAATGCACAGGGAACCTGACCCTGCTGCCCACTCCTCTACAGTCTCTCCAAGTTGGGGTCAGATTACATTTCTGGGGTTCCAGTTACAGACACCCTCAAAAGGTCTCCCGCATTTATAACTTCCCACCCCTCCTGAGTGTAAATACCTCTTTCTGCCATGAGTGTGAAAGTGGGTGCGAAGGGTGCTTGTTGTGGGGGAAGGAAGTCATCCACCCCTGTGTGCCACAGGCCCCCATTCCTGGGCACCAGCCCATTCTGCCAAGCCACTGGAGCCTGTCCCTAGCAGAGCATCACCAGGGGTCTCAAAGCCTCCTTCCCCTGACCTGTTCCTGGGGCTCTCCACAGAGGCAGAAGAGTTGTTAGCACTGCCCAGAGACACCAGCAGTCGCTAACACTCTTTAGAGAGGAGGACTCTGACAGTAGTGATTCAGAGGGTGGGGGAGAAGTATCCTCCCCGCCCACATCCCAGCTTCCTGTTGCTGTTCCTGCCTTGAGTATACCCCTCCATGGTTCGTCCCAGCCCAGCGCCAGAAAGCAGCTGTGCCTCCCACATTCTCCAACCCTGGGGCTCCGTTTCCAGCCCACAGTTTGGAAACATTTCTGCATTTCCCCAGTGACCCCTGTGTGGCAGAGTGCCAGGTGTGCCACACCCACCTCTGGAGTGGCTCAAACCCCCAACACTTGTCCTCCTCTACCCTCTGCAGGCACCTGCAAAGGGTGCACCCAACTATGTTGCTACCGGAGGAAAGAGTGGTGGTCAGCAGGAGGAAGAAGAGGCCCACTCCCTCTCATCAGGCAGAAGCAGAGGGGGAGCAGGGGGCCCCTCCAAGACAGGCTCCCCACACTCGGGCTGCCATTGATGGGACATCAAGGTAGGCCACCCTCCAAGAGGCCAAAAGGGATATTTTAGGCCCCCCCCAGGAAGCAATCAGTCGCCTCATTGGCAAGATTGCTTTGGATGGCCAGCCCTTCTCCCTCATAGAGGACATAGTCTTTCGCCAGTTGCAGTGGCGATGGTCAAGGTACAGCTCTCCAGAATGCAAGGCAGAACCAAGCACTTCATGATAGACCTCTAGAGCAGCCAGCAGGACTGTTGGGCCCCAGCCCTGCCACTGAGCTCCAAAGTGATTCTGCTCCATGCACAGGGGATGGATGCAGACTACACAGTGCAAAACATCACTGCCATGAGACAGAGTAGCCTGAGAGCGTGGGTAGGCAGCAGCAACATAGTCTGTGGCTACATGCTGGCAGTGGTGAAAGCTGTGCACTTAAAGGGCATCGTCTGCCTGGTGTACATACTTCAGCTGGAGGTGAAGGATGCACTAGGGCTGGAGAGCACTGTTAAGGCCACCTGGGATGCTGCACCCTTAAGATGTGGTCCTTGCTCAAGACCTGCCAGTGCTTGGCAGTCCACTTTTCTCACAGCATCAAGTCTGCCCATCTGCTGCATGAGGGGGATGAGAAGGGGGAGGGGGATGAGAAACTCAGCCTATGCCATGATGGTGCATTTGGTGGAGCAGGAGAATGCGGTGCATGATGTCATCCCTCCATGACCATCCTGCATGGGGAAGAGGAATTCAGCATCAGCTCCAACAAGTGGCTGACCTTCTCCCAAATGGTGCATGTTCTCAAACCCTTCCAGGATACCATCAACAGGCTGTGTGCCCATATGAGCAGCCTGGGGCAAGTCATCCCCCTGATTTGAGGGCTGGACCAGGCTCTAGCCTCTGCATTGGGGCTTGGCCCTGAAGGGATGGCTGTTCTCCCACAGGTCAGGGCCTTGGCAGTGAGGTTGCAGTTGGGCATCACTACCAGGCTGCATCCTCTCTGCAAGAATGGGGAGTACAAGCTGGCCTGTATGTGTGACCCCCGGATAAAAGGCAGCATTGCTCGCCTGAATGCAGAGTTCATGCAATGGAAGCCTAAGCTCTGCAAAGAAGTGCGGAGGCTATAGGCTCCGGGGGGGGGGGAGGAGCTGCAGCCTAGCACCTCTGCCTCAAAGAGCCCAACCAGGGAGAAGCCCCACTATTGGTTTTCAGTGGTAAACCAGGAAGTCAGCAGTGGCAGGGATGCCAGGGGTGCAATAGTGGAGGATTTGGCAGAGAGGAGGGTGAGAGAGTACCTCACCAAGTACCCTGAGCCTGCCCATGTCAATCCCCTGGAGTACTGGTCATACAAGGCTGTCTTCTGGCCCAACCCCTTTTTCATAGCCATGAGTCTCCTCTCCTGCCCTCCCACCAGTGTCCAGGGTCATTCTCAGCTCCCACTGCTCAGTGTGAACAGAGAGACGGGTTGGCTCAGAGCCCTGAGTCTACTTAACACCCAAACCCCATCAGGGGACAGTTCACAATCAGGAGAGTATAAAATGTGGGTCCTCAGCGAGGCACCCAGTAGGTAAGTTCCACCACTCAGAGTGAGCAGAGAGATGGGGTGTCTCTGAGCCCTGAGTCCACCTAACACTCAAACCCCAGCAGGGAAGAGTTCACAGTCAGGAGAGTATTAAATGTGGGTCCTCAGCTGAGGCACCCAGTAGCAAAGCCCCGCTGCTCAGCCACTCCTGAGTGGCACCAGCAGGGAGAGGGGGCCTTCCTGGCCATCAGCCCACTGGGCCTTTTCCTAATAGCCTTAATGGCCAGTCCACCCCTGCATTATGCCAAAGATGAGGCATGATGAAACCATGTGCTTTCCTTGGATGTTTGAACTGACTCTCGCTTGCACCAGAGCAAGTGCTAGTGTGAAAGATGCCCTTGGATTGGGATATATAAACCCTTCAGAAAATTTTTTGTTCCTTAGAGATAACCCTCAAAAGTTCTTTTTTAGTCTTCTCTGGTATCATGAAACCAGGGCCTCTTTGCAGAGCACTCACAGCAGCGACAGAGAAGGAAGCTTGAAGTGGAGTGCAATCATTTTGGTCCTCTGTTTCTCCTTAATAAAACACACAGGAACTATCAGAGCCTAGACCTTAGTCACACACCCACACAAGGATGATTTATTTTTTATGGCACATTTACCTCAGCAGCCACATACATTTGAAGGCCAAACCTATTTCCCTTGTCCTGCTGCTGACAAGCAGCTTTTGCTTTTGCTGAGCGTTTTGCTTTTTTGATAAATTTGCCTCTTGTTTTATTGGTACACACAGTTATGTGGCAATAACCCACGTGCATCTACTGCCGAATGCAGTTCTCAGCTGTGCACTGACACAGCATAGATTCAGCATGCTGCTTTCCTGATGATGCTCCAGTGCAGGGAGCTGGCACTGTGTAGGCTTTGCTACCGGCAGCCCTTTACATTTTTGCATGGGCCCTATATAGATATAAATATGCAGTGCAGAAGGCAGGTGAAAGAGGCTTTCAAGGGAGAGATGGAAGAGAGTAATTATTGGTATCAAGTTATACTGTATCCTAAGGGCTCTTGGAGTGGTGTCTCCTCACCACACAGTTTTGTGCTAGGGAACTGCAGAAACATATTTCCTGAGGCGTTCAGAGCAGTGGTTGTCAAACTTTTCTAGACTTCGTGGTATGAAAGTTAACTGCAGGTATGGACTGTGTATTCATGGTAGGCACAGTTTTGAAAAAGTGGATAATTACATTGTGTTGAGGGAAACCACTTTACGTGTAGGTGGGAACAGCTGCCTCAAAATTATTTGGTTCCCAGGATTGAGTTGGAAGCCACTTTCTTGCTGGATAGACCTCAAAAGCTTAGGAACTAATGAGGGCTTGCATCATCCCACAATGGCGTTCCCAGCTGCTTTTGCAACCCCGTTTCCTCTTCTGTGCAAGCGAATAGAGTGGAGGCATTCCATTGACTTACATGGATAAAAAAGGATGGATTTTGTGGTCACATAAGAAGTCTCTGGTGGTTGTATTTGGGAATCTGTGGTATATATGTTGCATGCGCTACAGCTTTAAGCTCTAGTCGCACTGCAATAAATTTAAACTGAGGATTGTTTTATATGTTATTCTGGTATGGCAGAGCCTGAAGGTCTCTTAATCAGTCTGTCTGTCTCATTTGGCCTTCCTCAAACAAGCTCTGAATGGAATGCAATAGGGGTGATCTCATTTTATCCTCACAATAGCCATACCGAAGAGGTTAGGTGAACATAGGTCACTGTGCCCAGGATATCCAGTAAGCTTCATTGCTGCTCTAGCATCTCAGCCTGGATATCTCCAGTCCAAGACTAATTCGCTAGATTGCAATAGTTTAATTTAATAATTTAATAAATAATAATAACTGTCCAATCCTGGACTAGGGATGGGCATGGACCAGAAAATCCTGGTTCAGTTTGGGGTTCAGGTTCTACTTGAACTGAACCCTGAACCAAACCAAGCAAAAAAATGCCTGAACTGAACTGGCTGGTTTGAGCTGCCTTTCTCCCAGCTGCAGGAAGGGGGGAATCGCCCACGAAGGGTTAAATGACTGTGAACCATTTAACCCATCCATTTCACTTTCTCCACTTCGAAGCCGGGGGGAGTAAAATGGAGGGATTTAATGGCTTGCGGCCATTTAAACCTAACAGCTGATGGACAGACCTACCCCTCTGTTAGGTTTAAATGGTTGCGAGCCATTAAACCCCTCCATTTTGCTCCTCCCCCCCACTTGGAAGTGGGGGAAGTGAGAGGGATTGCTGAAATGGCTTTCATCTATTTCAGCATACCAGCTGACTGATGCACCAGCCCCACCGTTAGGCTGAAATGTATGTAAGCCATTTCAGTGATTCCCCTCCCCCCCCCCCCACTTCTCACCACACAGACCTCCCAATAATCACACGGAGCATCATGGTAGGGTCATTGAGGCAAGGTGGCATGAATCTTAGTTCACAAACCACGACCCGGACCATTTAATCATGAAATTAGGTTTGTGACAAGGTTCGTGCCCATCCCTATCCTGGACAAATAGAGTTGTAAAGAGAGTAACACTAGGATAAAGTAGCAGTGAAAAAAATATGCTTGAAACATAGGATCTTTGGGTATTACACGCTTCCCATGTGAAACAACTCTTACATTATTTCTGTACAGGAGAAATAATGATACGTTTAAAGAATAATGAGATAACGATTGGAAAAATCATTGACTGGATAGTTTTTACAAATATCAGCTCTGCTGGGGGAAAGATGTTTATTGGACTGTGGAATTTATCACACATTTGGCTGAATTCTGTTTGCTGTCATTTTGCTACATGGATGCTATGGACTGCTATTCAGAATTCAGGTTTCCAACATAATGAAATGAAATGTCAAATAACAAGTCTTCTCCTTACTGACCACTGCGATTCCACTGTGCTGTATATACCAAGTGAGTAAGATTCATATCAACCAGCATTCCACCAACATTTCTAGTAAGCCCACCCTACACAATATGTTTTACTCCTCTGTGGCCAAGCCAGTTGATCTGAAAGAAAGGAAAACATTTCTGCTCAATATTACCTGCCTGAAAACGTGAGAAACCATTCATAGTTGCCAAATAATTAGAGCTCTCTTGGGTCCATTCCTGTGCCTTCAGTGGCAACTTGATCTGCAGGCAAAACTTTTAATGGCATGGACTTAAACATTACCCACTGCCAGTGCCTGCAGATCATGCTGTTATTGACGCAGGAACAGGGGCTGGTAAAACCACTGGCAGCCCTTGTGATTCTTACTTGACACCGGAAACAGGAGCATCCTTATTTACAAGCTTGGCGTTACCGTTTTCCTGCTGCCTTAGCTGCTGTTTTGGAAATAAATTGCAAATCAGTTTTGAAAGTATCTAGCAAACGTTGTCCTATTTCCTTTTTTTAGACTGGCAGGCAACAGACAGCGTGGTTCATTTCCCTGTCACTAAACAGGTTTAGAACATAACGAGGTCTCCTTATTCGTACAAGATCAAAGTGAATCTGCTTAGGATGGATAAGATCAAAGTCAAATATGGCTGCAGGTGTTTTTTTTTAATTAAAAAACCAGCAGTATGATTAATAATGCACATTCATCTCTGTACTTCTTTCCCTCTTCATACTCTCAAAGCCATAGAAAAGGAATTCTCCATGATGCCAGCGAACTGGCCAGAGCCAGATACCTGCATTGTGCATGTTAAAGAAAGGCTCCAGAGACTTCTCTTGTGCCATATAATGAGAGCCGATTTAATGATAAAAGTTGAAAATGATGAAGTTCCAAACTGTATTTCTGGACCTCTGGAGCTGTGGGACAGGAGTTTAGTTTGGCATATGTCGCAGCCAGTAGCTGGACTGTGGCCAGATCTATCTAGATTGTACCGTTTTTTATATCTGATACATTTGGGGTTTTGTATTCAGTTTTGGAATGTTATACTTATCAGGGTAAAGACAGTGGCTGCAATCTTAAGCACGCTTACCAAGGACAAAGGTTGGTTCTGCATCTGGCATTCACTCCACATTTTCTCAACACTGAGGTAAAGGGGCAGCTCAAAACCACATTCACACACTCCAGGCCAATGCTGTACTAACTGCAATGTCACCCCTAAACAGCCATAAAATGGCCATAAATCTATGCAGAAGGTACAATAAAATCCAATGATCAAAGGAAGTGAACCTGGCAAGCAATGCAGAGGGTACAATAAAATCCGATGATCAGAGGAAGTGAAAGCAGCATGCAATACAGAAGGGAATTTCTGTTCCAACATGGGTTTGCTAAAACAATGGAGGGAAAAGCCAATGCAGGATTGCCCTAAGTCCCATTGAATACACTGGTATTTGCTTCTGAATACACATGCTTAGATCGCATTATGTATGTATGTTGGAGAGATGGATATAGGTACATGGACACATGAAGCTGCTTTATATTGAATCAGACCCATTGGTCTGTACTCAGACTGGCAGCAGCTCTACCAGGGGCTCAGGTTGAGGTCTTTCACATTATCTACTCACTGTTCCTTTTAAGTAGAGATGCTAGGATTTGAACCTGAGACTTTCTGCATGGCAAGCAGAAGCTCTACCACTGAGTCACAGCCCCTCTCTGGAGTAAATGTTACATCTCTCTGTCGATCTGGTATGCTTATGGCAGGCACATACTGCTAAAGGATTCTTGCAGTGCTAACTTGCCTTGCAAGTGTCTCTCTTGCCTCTTTTATCTTTATGGTTGTGGGGAGTGATGTGTGCTGATGAGTCAGTGCTTGATCAGGTGCCAGATGTCTATGGATGAGTAATTGTCTTGGATGCCAAACAATCAAATTGAATTTCCTTTCCTGCTTCAGCCCTAATGAAATGGCAATAAAATTGTTTTTTCCTGTCATCAGGGTGCCATCCCTCAAGATTTTACAGCTGTTGACTTGTAGCCATGTCATCTTTGTTGACATGCATTGACGTTGCTTTGACGGCTTTGGAATATTCTCTCTCCCTTTTCTTGACATTCTGATCACTTACATTTAATGCATTTTTTTAAAAAAAAGCATTGTTTAAGTAAAATGAAGACCATTTTCTGTTGGAAAAGGGAAGGATTTGTCTCCCTAAAGGCCAAATTAGACAGAGTTGAGAGCTCTAGTTGAATCTGTCTCATTAAACTTCTCTAAATAACAGTTGCAGAGGAGCTGATTTGCGTTGGAACTGTGGCATGAGGTGATAGGGAAGGTTAAAACTTTTCCTTTCATCCTTATCCTGATGTATATCACCTCCCCCCCAGTTTATTTGCCTCAGCAAATAACATGTGGTGGTGTAGCTTATATCACAAAAAGTGTGTGTGTGAGAGAGAGAGAGAGAGAGAGAGGAATGATTCTACCCTCATCCAGCAATGCAGCCCCAACCCCAGTTTTTGCTATGAAAACCTGAATATCTGAATCCATCTTGTCTAGTGTGATACTGGGTAGTCCAAGGGAATGGGATGGATTGACTCTATACAGGAAGCCACAGCCCTCAGTTTGCCAAGACCTGAGGAAGGCTGTCAATGACAGGACATTAATTTACAGGGTCACCATAAGTCTGAAATGACTTGAGCTCTCTCTCTCTCTCTCTCTGCAATGAAACTAAATGGAATAAACAGTGGCCTGGGAGCTTTTGAAACTGCTTTAGTTCTTTGTTTGTTTTTGCTCCTAAACTCTGTAGAACATTATTTTGTATAAATCAATGAAGTTTAAAGATCTAAGAGAGACCAAAAAGCCAACGTCCTCCAATTCTGTGGGGCAGATTTGAAAGCTTTTGTCTAATTTTTCCTAAGCTTATTTCTTGGAAAGTATTTTATACACTATTAAAAAACAGTCTGAAACATATATAGAAGCTTTCAAGTTATTTTAAAAAACACTCTAAATGTGAGGAAAACCTTCATAATCACTGTTCTAACAAGTTACTATACATCCGTAAGAGCCTTTGAAAAGTATTGTACTACTACAGTGCTGTAGGTTCCCAGCATCTTTCGTGCCTCAGTTGTGTCCCCCCCCCCCCCAAATCTCTTAACCTTGGGATCAGTATGTACTCTCTATTTAATTGGCTGCTAGAATACAGGAGAGTAAGAAGGTCTCTTTTAATGTGTCTATGAAAGCCTTTGAGAGTCTGGTGAGTGTGGAAAAACATTAATTCTAAAACTTCACTCTGACTAAGGCCAGATTCAACTACTATACAGAAAACACTTCGATGCTGCAAGGGCATAGGTCATTGTTTGTGCACGTGGGTATTTCACAGCATGAACACAAAGTTTCCAGAACTACTGAAGGTGTTAACTGTCTTCATTCAGTTTAGGTAACAGGTTGGTAAGACAGGGTTTTAAAGACATATTAGTTGTGGATCCAGAACTGGGGAAGCAAGAATCTCAGTAGTCGAGGGGTCGTTTCTCACATCTATGTGGCAGTTGTGTTTATTTTCAGGGCACTAATCATACATCAGTGTTCCCCTCTGCAAACAGATAAATGTGAAGATCTTTAAGTAACCCTTTGCACATTCCAGGGACTATGGCTCCCTAATGTATGTATGTATTTAAGTTAGTATATTTTCACCCTGCTTTCCCTCCAAGGTGCTCAGGGCCATGTGCATGGCTCTCCTTTCCTTTGGTTTATCCTGTAAGGCAGATTAGGCTGAGAAAGAATAACTGGCCCAAAGTCACTGAGTTTAAATGGCAAGTGAGAATATGACCCCAGGCCTTCCTGGTTCTACTTCAGAAAGTACTCTAACCCATGCTACACCACTCTGGTTTAATGTTTAAGGATGCATATGTGCCATCTGATACATTGTGCATGGATGAATATCTGCACACTCTGCTATGGGAAACACCAGAGTAATGTGCGAGTTAGGGATGTTTGAACACCTGCTGGTTCTGCTCACTTCCTGTTGGTTGGTTGCAGAGACCAGGTGTTTGGCAGGTTCTTTCACTGTATTCCTTACTAGCCATGCTGTACAGCACAACTAGCTTTTTTTTCTCAGACTGATTTGGGTTGTGCTACTCCCCCATCCTTGCTGCATAAGTGTTTTGCTCAGCATGCAATTGTTTAAACAGACAGTTAGATCATGCACAAATCACAAGTGAGTCACAAAACACTGTGTTTCAATACAATCCTAGCCTTTGGTGTGTGAGTAGTCCTTAGTGCCACTAACAGCCACTGATCTGTTTGAATCTGCAATGTCTTTGCGTGTGTACAAATGTGATTGCCATGGAAAAGACTGCTTCACAGGTGACCAAAGTCTGAAGAAACTGTTCGTGAAATTCATATATACCCTTTGCCTGCCAGCCCCAGCTGAATTTCCTGTGCAGAAGAAACTGGTAGTGGACTTCCCCAGATTTTGATGCCAGTGTGACCATTTTTGTCTGATGTAAGATGCTGTTTTGCTGTCTGAGCACTCCCCATCTTATATTCTGGAGTTTGCATCATGGCCCCTTTGAGGAGGGGCACATGATAGAGGTTGATAAAGTTATGCATGGGGAAGAGAGTGGATAGAGAGAACTTTTCTACCTCTCCCAAAACAATGGAACTTGGAGCCACCTAAGGAAGTTGATGACCAGTAGATTCCGGACAGACAAAAAGAAGTATGTCTTTACTCAAGTGGATGTAGTGATGGCCACAAGTGTGGATGGATTTAAAAGGGAATTTGCCAAGATCATGGCGGATAGGGCCATCACTGCACAAATGTAGCTGACTTTATGATGATTGCTGTGCATTTAGGATTCCATGCAGGTCTTTATTCCCCAGTCCTGCCACCATTCCTCCCACCCATACCACTCTGGCTTTGCATAGCAATCTGCGCTGTGCTATTGTAACACATTTGCAAATAGTTGATATTACTGCTATTGCTGCACTCCTGCCTTGGCTCATAATTCTAGCCAGTGCTGCAAGTTATGATACTGTACTGGTGTAGCAGTCATTCTGCTGGTTCTTAAAAAACTTTTTAAAAAAGCAATACAGCAATTTATACTAATGGAGCATTGTTAAATATTTGCTGATAGCTCCAGATTTTCTGTACAAAATAAGTGGTGTGGAGTACAGATTAATTAACAATTTAGCCATTTACTCAGCAGTAAGAGACATTAATTCTCATTACCAGTAATAATCTTCCAACCAACTGGATATTTTGCTGCAAGTCCATGGCAAGTCTTAGTGAGGCTTGCTGCCCACATTTGGGTTTCTGGTGCAGAGCTATTATATTTACCTTTGTCTTACTGATGCCTAATAACGGATGAAATGGCATATGAGAGCCCATAGAAAAATCAGGCTTCTGATTTTAAAAAAAGAAACAGCTGCCTTTTTAAAAAGCTCATGCATGTGTATTGTACAGTAACAATGTTAGGACAAGAAGGGTCTAAATAAATGTAGACATTTAATAAGTTGGTGGTTCTCCAGAAAGCTTTCTACCACATTGTAGTATGCGCTCTCTGTCTCTCTGTCTCTCTCTCTCTCACACACACCCAGAGAGAAAGAGAGCAAGAGAGAGACCATGCCCATGCCTTGATAACCACTAGTGGCTCAAACACTGTTGCTGTGGGTAGTGTTCAGATTATGAGATTTTAGAGATTTCCCAGATGAAGCGTATGCAAAATACGTAGGGGTCTCAGAGTGAATTAAAATTAATTCTCCCACTGCATGCATCCATCCTTCCTTCCTTCCTTCCTTCCTTCCTTGCTTCCTTCCTTCCTTCCTTTTCTTGCAACCACTAATGAGAACCAGCTTTGAGGTTTTGGGGTGAGAATGTAGGAACAGTCATAGCAATAGAATTTCTAAAGCAACCTATGCCCCCCTGGTTTCCTGTTGGATTTGGGAAGCCCATTGATCTCTGCTTGATCTGCACCCATCCTGGTGTGTGGAACTGAACACAGTTGCTGGTGCACATTGTAAACACAGTTGCTGGTGCCAGAACACTGCCCCGTACTAGCAACTTTATGTGTGCATGAATACTGTTAAAAAATCTGTCTGCCTAGGACTGTTAAAGACTTTCTAAGAGACACTATAGAAATGTGCAGCATTCATTTAAAAGCCCAAGATCAAACCTTAGCTTTGTTTATGGTTACATTTCTGGCCTTTCACTCAACTAAATCTGTTCCACCCTGTTAAGAATGAAAATGTTCTTTGAAATGGTGACTTTGTCTGTTTCGTAATGGGCTGATTTGAACAGTGAGCTCCACTGCAGATGTGCCATTTCCCTCCTCCTGTCACTAGTTGACGTTTTGACAGCTGTCCTCTGTTGAAACATGAAGCGAAGGAGGGCAAAATGCACCAAGAGAGAAGGAGGGGGAATTCAGGTGCATTTAAAATATAGCCTCTTTGCAAGCAAGTTTCTTGCCCGGCTTCAGTGACCCAGAACCACTGCCTTCCAGCACAATCTTCCTACTCATCTCTTAAATCTTTCTAATAGTGTGTTGCAAAAGACATTCAACAATAGGGCCATATTCTGTGCTACTGTAAGTGCTTAGCACCTTTACTAAAGCTAGGACCAATTTCTCTGGAATTTTATCTCCTGAAGAACAAATAAATGCATGCCTGTGTTCTTATTTAAAAAAGCATGCTAGTTTTAGGGTGATATAAAAAGAAAATTGTACAATATTTAAGATTCTCCCCCTGGTTTTTAAAAAAAGTTTTCTGTATGTCGCAGTAACATTTTAACCTGCAACCCTGATTAATGCCTTTTTTCAACTGAAGTTAATAGCTCAGTGACTGGTTAAAATATAAAAAAATCTAAGCAGAAATTTGACATGGCTCCTGCTGATCAGGTAACATTTCCTACCTTTAACTATTGCCATGATATAGATCTTCATTACATAAGTTGAGGGAAAATACAGCAGTAATTCAAATCAGGGGGAGTCTATAACATTAATGGGTATTTCTCTAGTTAGGGATCCTTTTTGGAGACCCCAGCTCTTGTAGACCTGAGTATTTAGAATGCTGGGGAAAATGGAAATTATGACTTACAAGAGGGGACCTGCAACAAAATGTGGCATAATGTGTTGTGGCCCTACCATAGTCTTCGTTGCCAGCAGTCCCTGCAAGGAATTTGTGGGGAGGGGGCATTCCCCCACCTTTGTTTCCCTCTCCCACCGTGGTTGCCAAAGTTCCCTTTTCTGTCTTTCTGTATGCACCCCTTATCTACCAATCTTCCCTCCCCTTCTCCTATCATCCCTTCTATGTTAGCTTTCTCCCGACCCCCATCTCTAGCAATCATTTCTTACCCCCTTTCTCCTCTCACCCCTTGTATTTCTCACCCCCTCTTACCCCTGCCCTTCTCAGACACTGTCCTCTTTCTCCCACCCCCTGTCTGCCCCCTCTTTCTCTCCACTATTTCTCTACCCACCCACAATCTCTTCCTCTTTTTTTCCCCTCCCTCAGGCAACCCTCAGACAGTTTCCTGTTCTTTTTCTTTCCTCCCTGCAACAGACAATCCCCTATTCTCTCTCTCTCCCCCCCTTCTCAAAGAACTGCACTTCTTTCTGTTTCTGGCGAGGGAGAGGGGCTGACGCAGGCTTTGCCTCCTCAGACTTCAGCTGACCAGCAGTAGGGCCAGCTTCCCGGTGGCAGCGTGAATGGTTCTTGCTGCTGCAGTCCTAGCAGCGGCGGAGATGGTTATTGCCATGGTGACTTCCCTCGTGGCCCCAGCAGCTTTTCCCGCACCTCCCATAAGTCCCTTCTCTGCGCATGTGCAGAGCTGCTGCCAGTAAAAACCCTGCCTTTTACTGACAGAAACAGTTAGAAGCCTGCCCCTCCCCTGAACATGCTAATCTCCTCACAGTTGATGACTGGAGCTGATGCCATTTCAAAAGGTATTTAGGGGAGTTCAATGGTCCCTGAAGTTATTTTTTAACTTTTTGGATTTTTCTGCAGACCAAGGAAGGGGCCTGACTGTGTAGGAAAAGCTGTTGGGGGAGAGTGAGATCTCTTTCGGCAGAAATAAGCATCCACCCAGAAAAAAACCTCTTGGAATTAGAATATAGACAAGAGGTGAACCTGCAATACTCACGGGGGGAATATTTCCACCCTCCACCCCTCCCCCGTTCACCAGACGGTGGTATGGCAAGGCCTGAGGCCCACTGAGCTGCTTCTGACCCCCTCCCCAGAGACAGCGGTGAGGCCTGAGGCCCGCTGAGCCGCCTCCCACCCTCGCCCCCATTCCAGAGGCGGCAGCACAGTGCGGCCCGAGGCCCACCGGCCTGCCTCCCTCCTCCTCCCCAACAGCGGCCAAAGTGTTCTCTGCACATGCACAGAAAATGCTTTAACTTTTGGGTGGATTTAAATATCTCCCAAATATTTTTAAAAACTTTTTGGATTTTTCTGCACACAGGGGGAGTGCCCCCGTGTGTAGGGAAATCTCCCTGCCCCCCAGGTGCCCTCCGCATGGATTTAGGTATCCGCACACAGGGGGCGCCTTTGGAATTAGTATATAGATCTTTCTGTATTTCCACAGATGCAGAAAACTGCTGCCTCTGCCTCTGTATTACAGTGCCTGTTCAATGTATTTGAAAACACTGAGAGGATTTCCTGGCTTTCCCAAAATCCCATCTAATTTGGCATGAAGTTATTGTGTACTGTAACACCTAAAACTATTTGTGAGTAATACAACAATAGTAAGCCAAGCTCAGAACAAGGAAAGCTTCACATGGGTTTTTGTAGATAGGAAGGAGGAAGAAAGGCCACACCCACCAGTATCACAAGATGGACTCATCCAGCTTCCTAAAGACTGATTGACACAAGATGCCAAAATCTGTGTGAAGACTCAGACTCACAGTAGATTTTGACCAGAGCTTAGGCAGGAGCTTAGTTTTTGCATCACCACCCAGCTCTAGCCAAAGGAGTGAACTACAGGTAGACCAGACACGTCACCAGCGTCAGTAGGACAGAGCACATCACTTGATTCTCCATGTTTACAAAAACTTTACAAGTCAGGGTTCCTTGCTGATTTTAGCAGCTGGGAGACTGCGGTTGTTCCCGGGCATTGTTAGCTATTGTGCTGTTGTTGTGCTGTAGCAGTCATTCACCTCCTGGAATGCCTTAACCATACAGTTGCAAGTGGTTGCTGCAGTGCAGTCTCCAGCAATGTGTGGCTGCAGCTTATGGTCATGCTTGCTATGGACTGTCTTCACCTCTCTCTCTGCCTCTGCTTCCCCTCTATCTAGAGGAGCCCAATTGGAAATACATAGAGAGTTGATTAGCAGATAAATGGGTCAGCATAACAACTTGGTGCACAAGTCTTAAGCAAGAGAGATCATTTGCAATCAGCTATGCGTGTTGTGTGCTGAGTGTGCTTTCAGTGTTGCAGCTGGGGTCAGAATAACTCAGGCTACAACCAGGTATGACAGTTTCACAAGTTTTCACATATCAAGGCCAATCCAGTATGACATGACTTCTTTACCCAATATTTGCTTGTATTTGGGGGGAACATTCCCACATTACTTAGTGGCAGAAATAACCAAGTACTGATCTTTCTCTCATGTTTTCTAATATTGGTTTTTAATGTATTTATTTAACAGATTTATACCTGCCTTTCTTCCTTCATCAGGACCTCCAAAGCTATGTTTTTGTTTCATGGCCTTATTAGAGATTCTTCATGCAAGTCAGTCCACATTTTTTCAGATTACATCAATATGTAAAAAAGTGTGATGGGGCGGGTTTGTATTAAAAGAGACACATTAATGCCAAATGAAAGCTTTTTTCCATTTTATTGGACTAGCAGTCACAGTAATATTAATCATAGCAAAAGTGTAGTAGTAAGTGTAGTAAGCTTAAAATAGTCATTGCTTAAGAATCTGTAATGTTAGCCCATGAAAAATGTACCAAAGTCATTCAAAATAATTCTGCACTTTTAGATGGTGAGTTGAAAGCACTAGAAAGTCCTGCAGTGCTTTGCTTATTTAAGCCTGCCGCTGATGCAGGAGAAAGGGGGATGTAATGTGTAATCTTTGTGGAAGTGAAATATTGATATTACCAAGGCAGGCCAAGCAGGTCCTTTGCAAACATTCCCACAGAGCCCTGTTACTGCTCCTGGGTCCTGACCTTCTGATATGGCTGCTCTGCATTTCTCAAGCAGTCTCTGCAGCTGCTCCCTTAGTGAATAAGAATAATGAGATTCTTTGACTTTGGAGTTGCTTTTCTTGAACTGCATTACAACATGAAGGAATCAGACGCATCTGGTTGGGAAGAAGGAGACTGGAGCCTAAGTCCAAGGGTTGCTGAGCTTAGAAGGAGATGGTGATCAGTAGTGGAAGTCTGGGAACAGCATATCCTAAGGCAGCGAAAAGGCTAAGGTGAAGGGAGAAGGTGAAATAAGCCATGGGTACTGCAAGTGCACTAAGTAAATAAGCCATGGGTACTGCATTACAATTGGGCTGAGAAAGAAGCCTAGCTGGCTTATTGCTACAGGACCTTGGATAGCTCCAAGGCGAACAGCTCCCAGAACACAGAGGTTGATTGAGCTCTTACATATTAAAGCAGGCAGGTCCAAAAAAGATCATGTCAAGCTCATCCTTCTGAAGCAGAAAATTTCTCTTAAAGAGCCCCTGCTTGCATTTGGTGTCTCTGTCATTCTGGCAAGCCCTATAGCATCTTTGGCTGGCAGTCTCTGAGGCAGTTGAGGGGACAGCCCTTCAGAGGGATGGCTACTATTTTTGGGTCCACCACTCCCCACACCTTGATTTTTTCCTCCCTGGATATTATTGTTAGCCCACTCTTGCTATGCTGGTCCTCCACAGCTGCCTCCTCTGTTAAATACAAATGCAGATGTGGTCTGGACTTAATATCTTCTCATCTGAGGGATTGTGTGGCTTGCTGAGTTATGACATATCAAAGTATGTCAGATGTGTTGTTTCAGTAATCCTAATTCCTTTCATTGACCTTGCAAGGATGCTCATTAATAGGACCTTCATACTTGAGATGGGGGGCAGACAGACAGTGACTTGGCTAAATTCAATCATTTGGCTGGTATGAGTACTTTTTTTTCTCCTCCCCAAACATTCTGTCTGAATTGCTAGCTAATATGAGCCTAGCTTCTCGTGGGAAACCAGTGCAGTTCAATATATGCACTTGGCACCATCTTGAGTATACTGTCTTGTCATTGACAAAGGAGGCTGAGCATTACTGTTTACATGAAAAGGTATGCTGGCAGCAAAGAGGGATAGGGCTGCCTTGAGAACAAGGTGTGCCCCTTTAGTAGTAAGGTACACTGTAAGGATTTCTTCCCACTGGGGCATAGATTTTTATGGAGAGGCCAAAGACATACCCAAGATGAAACAGTGCACCTTGTTTCAGGAAATTTAAGGCTGGAGAATCTAAGCTTCTGGTTTTGCTAAACTGTCTGGAGACCTCATCAAAGAACCAGATACTAGTTTTGTTCCTGCCAGTCTGGTGTAGTGGTTAAGTGTGTGGACTCTGATCTCGGAGAACCGGGTTTGATTCCCCACTCCTCCACTTGCAGCTGCTGGATGGCCTTGGGCAAGCCATAGTTCTGTCAGAGCTGTCCTTGAAAGAGCAGTTCTTGAAAGAGCTCTCTCAGCCCCACCTACCTCACAGGGTGTCTGTTGTGGGGAGGGGAAGGGAAAGGAGTTTGTAAGCCACTCTGAGCAAGTGAAGGGCTGGGTATAAATCCAATTTCCTCCTCCTCCTCCCTCCCCTTCTCCTCCTCCTCCTTCTTCTTGACAAACCTCTTTTAAAAATATTTGGGTAACAGTACTTAAAGGTAGATCTATGGTGGTTTTGGCATTACCTCTCCTCTTTGTAGGTAAATTCCTAAGCTATTTGTACTTTGGAGTTCAGTGATTACAGGTACTTTGAGGAAAGAGGTTACTGGTGTTTTATTGTATTTTGTATATTTTAAAGCTTGGAATTGTATGCAGCCATGAGACACAAAGGAAAGATGGAGTATAATTACTTAAATTAATTAGTACATTTTCTGGTTAGAGTAACAGAAAAGTAGCCAATGATCTTGTTGTATTAGTTTTTTTAAAAAAATCATGCATTAATTCTGTCAAAGGAAATGTCTAGCTCAGTGGTTTAAAAACTTTCTGAAATTTGACCCACTTCTAATTTTACTATACTTCTTGAGATCTGCTTTTGAACTTAACTGTACATTTCAGGACCTGCTTCCATGGTAACTGCACACTGCTTTCCTTTTCCTCAACTTAAAATGCAGGGATTCATATCAATTAATGCCAGATAGGGTTATAATCTTTTTTCATGGTTTAATATTTATAAATATACTAGGAATAAGGCCTGTTGTGGAAATAAATACAACAGGCTCTAGAAGGAGGATCTGGGACACTGCCCTGGCCTTGGGCACTCAGTGTCAATTTGCTGTGGCAACTTCAGCAAGGTATAATGACACAGAGTCCACCATTTTCTCCAGGGGAACTGATCTCTGCTACCCATAGAGCAGTTGTAATTTTGAGTGATCTCCAGCCCTCACCTGGAGATTGGCAACAATTGCTAACCAGGAGGAAATGGCTGGTTTGGAGGGTGAAGTCTATGGCATTGTACCTGTCTGAGGTCCAACCCCTCCTCAAACCCCACCCTCTCCAGGCTCCACCCCTCAAATCTCCAGGAATTTCCCAACCTGGAGTTGGCAACCCCATGTCCTTCCCAGCTAACCATCAACCTACCGTTATCTGCTCCTCTGACTGCAGCTGACTTCTGCCCTCCCTCCTGGAGATCAGTTGTAATTCTGAGTGATCTCCACTCCTCACCTGGAGATTGGCAACAGTGGTTCCCCAGGAGGGAATGGCTGGTTGGGAGGGTGGAGTCTATGGAATTGTACCTGTCTGACATCCCATCCCTCCTCAAACCTCACCCTCTCCAGGTTCCATCCCTCAAATCTCCAGGAATTTCCCACCTGCAGTTAGCAACCCTGTCTTCTTCCCAGCCAATCATCAATCTACTTTCCCCCTCACTGTTCAGCTTTCTATCTCCCCCCCACCTGCAGCCTCTAACGTGCTCTGAAGCCCTGACTGCCATGTCACATTGGCTGTCATGCAGGGGGCATCTCAGTAGGGTATAAGGACACAGAGTCCACCATTTTCTCCAGGGGAACTGATCTCTGCCATCTGGAGAGCAGTTGTAATTCTGAGTAATCTCCAGCCCTCACCTGGAGTTTAGTAACAATAGTTTCCCTGGCCACGAGGGTGGGATAAAAATTTAAATAAAGAATTAAGTTTCTCAGGAGGAAACGTAGTCTTCCTCTGCAATGGGGACCAAAGCAGCTTACATCATTCTCCTCTCCTCCTTTTGATTTGCACAACAACCCTGTGAGGTAGGTTAGGCTGAAAGTCTGTGACTGGTCCAAAATCACCCACTCAGCTTCTACAGCAAGAACCTGGATCTAGCAGACCCTGGTCTGAAGCACTGACTGCTACGCCTAGGGTAGCCAACCTCGAGGTGGAGCCTGAAGATCACCAGGTATCACAACTGAACTCCAGACAACAGATCTCTCCCCCTGGAGAAAATAAGTGCTTTGGAAGGTGGGCTTGATGGCATTCTTTTCAGCTGAGGCCTCTCTCCTCCCCAAACCCTGGCTTCCATTGACTCTACCAGAAAATCTCCAGGAATCTCCCTATCTGGAGCTGGCAACCCCAGTCAAGACTGCCCCCAATGAGTTCCTCACAAAGGCCTGTGAAAGGTTTCCTTCCTTTGTCTGAACCAAGCTTGGTTGCCTACTGTGGCGAAACGGTCTCTAGTTTACAACTCAGCTTTTCGCCTCCCACCCTTGTCCCGGGGGCATATCTCACTCCTTAAGTTCACTGCCACCACTGACTGAATTGTCACTGCCTTTTTAGAGGGACAGTGAGACCCCTGTGGCCAAATCTCTCTATTTAGAGATGGAATCCTCAACCTTTAGGAGATCCCTGGAAAGTGGGCAACCCAAGGGTCTGGCCTTTCCTTGCTTTTCTGGGCTACCCCCTCCCTTTGGTATTGTGCAGAGCAGGGGAGACTATGTGGTCAGAGCACAACACAGATCATTAGCCCAAATAAAAGAATTTATTTTACTATTTACACAATTATGGAGCACACACACACTAAATGAATAAAGGCACAACTATAGGAGTAAGCACACACTATGAACCAACAGGGCATAAATCAACAGGGGTTAAATGCAATCTTCTTTCCCTATACACAATACTCTCTCTACCTCTGGAGGTTGTGGGCTCAGGATAGGATCTGTCCTTGGACCGGCCTCTGGCTCTGCTTCAGCCTCTCTCTCTTGCCCAAGAGAGCAGGGAAACTTCCATTCATTCCCCAAACCAGCCAACTGTGGAGTGACTGAATTTCTGCTGTCTCCCAGGCTTCTTCCCCATGTCTCTGGCATGTAGCCTGGGTCAGCACAGGCAGCAGGAGCCTTTCGTAACCTCCTGTAGGGTGAATGGATGGGCTGGAGTCTATATTGATGGTGCCCTGCCCCTTGGGACGGTCCCTCTTTTCCCGCACTTTTTGGCCTTAGGGCATCTGGGAACTGTAGGCCAGCAGATGAGGAAGCCCCATTCAACCCAATGAGTGATACCCCTGCAGGCCTCTCTCTGGAACTACAGCTCAATTGAACCTTATGTGGGAACATTTTAAACAAAGAACCACAGACAGCAGCCATCTTACAAACACAGGTAATTGCCATTTCGTTACACCTACCAACAGCCACTGAGGAAACAGTCCCACATAGGAGGCAAGCAAGAGAAGCATCTTCGTCAAGAGAAAAAGCCATTTGCCAGAAATTCTGAGAGGGCACAGTGGCTGAAGAAGAGGGTGGGGAAGAGGAGCAGACCCAGCCCCCAGCCAATGGCACACGAGTACTCAGAGCCAGTGGATAAGGACAGCTTCTGAGTGACACATCAGGGAGCTAACTGATTTGGGAGCATGTGGAATGTTCAAGAGAGTCCATGGTGAAAACAGAATTATATATAAGGAGGATGTCATTAGTCATGACCATTTTGCACATCATGGAAAGGCAAACCCAAATTTGCTGTTGAGCTTCTGCCTTCTGGGCTCAACTTGTTACTCTTTGTTCCTCCTGGCCTTGTAAGAAAATTGCTACTCTCTTTTGGTCCCAGCTCACAGGTTAAGAACCACCAGACTAGCTGAAGATTTTTTTAAAAAAACAATTCATGTCCCCTCCCTCAAAGCTTGTCTTCCACTGGAGCTTATAAAAGTAGTGTTGGCAAGCTAGATAAGAACATTTATGTATGTATTAAAAATAAGAGTCGTGTGCCAGTCTCATAGCTCAGGGGCAACCTACAAGCTTTCCTACAAAGACTGGGAATTATGAGGTCTTCCTCACCCTCTCAAGAAGCTTATGCCATTGGAGGGAGAAACCATGGAGAAAGTTCTTGATTGCCTAGATGTCAGATGTCAGTGCTGAGGGCACTGACTGAAGGAATTGCCCAGTTGTACTAACAAGAGTTGCCACATGGTTTAATAGAGATGATCCTTCAGATACGTGCATCTCCAGTCTTGAAGGGCTTTAAAGGTAAGTTCTAGCTCTTTAAATTGACCCAGAATGCATATTGGCAGACAATGCAGATGTTTCAGTAATAGCCTAATATCAACACAGCAGCTGGGCCTGATCAACGAATGAGCTACCATGCACTTTGTCAGCTGAAACTTCCAAGTTCTTTTCAGTGGCAGCCCATTTAAAATTTGGTATAGTAATCTAGTCAAGCTGGTTGTGAAAGCATAGGTCAGTTGAGTCTAATGACACATGCACCCCATCTAACAAATGGCAAATCTGCCCCATCCAGAACAAAGGCCTTCCCAGCCAGCATCACCTCTGTTTTGTCTTGATCCAGCTTGCTCATCCTTATCTACTCAACTGCAGCATTCAAGTGTTGCTTCTGGACAGAAACCTTTGGCTACTTCATAAACAGCAATTACCACTGAGTGTCATCCGCATATTGATGACACCCAACTCTAGAGCCTCAGATGATCTCATTCAGTGGATTCACATATATATTAAATAGCATCAAAGAGAGGACAGTGCCCTGAGGACACTCATGATTCAGATCCCAAACTAATGACCCGGCCTCTCCAGTGGAAGTACTTTGTGATCTGTCTCCATCCCAAACAAGGCTCTTCTTCCCTTGAATAACCACCTCACAACAGCCTCTGTCCCTGCTTTTGGAAAACTCCCTTTAGATGAGAAATTCCCTTCAGCGAGAGAAGAACTTCTGGCAAGCACAGCTGCTAGTTTCTCCTTGCAGTATTTAATAAGCCAGGATAGGTGAAGATATAATTTGCAACCCCATGAATCCTGTCCATCTTGGTCAGAAAGATCAACCTGAAACTGTCCATAGAAAATTGAGAAGAAAGCATTTCTGACAGATCTGACAAATAATTTGTGCCCAAACTACCCTCCAAGTCTGCCCAAATCTGACAGACTCTATCCACAAAGAATCTTGGGAAAGCATCTGAGCACTGAACTGAATTATCCTCCACAAGGGAATCCAGTCAGGATGTTAGAAGATATGATAGTGGATAAGGGAAAAAACTTCCTTTGCTGTCATCACCACTATTCAAAAGGTCTACAAATGAGCTCTTTATAGCATAGTCGGTATGATTAAGAATGAGCTTTTTGCAACAAGCCCTTAAACTATTTCATTTCCCTCAGTTCTCAGATAACCCAGAGAGAAAGAACCCGATTTAATGCAGGGAGAGGATGGTGGGCAAATACTCTGTCTATCAATGCTAAGACTTCCCTGTTTTGAGATGTTGCCATGTTCCCTGGCTGCTGCACTGCTAAAGTTCTCTAAGTCCCACCAGAGCATTATGGAAACAGAGCAGATCGCTATGGACAGACCTTTCCAGCTGGTCCCCATTCTTGCAGAGGGAAGTAGTTAGATCCAACCTAAGCCTTATCTGATCAGTGCTGTTTAATGGCTAAATTTCCTTAATTTTTTTTAAAAAAATAATCTTAGTGGACTCTGAATCTGAGTAGAAGAGTGCTTAACAATTTTCCTTCCTGTCATTTCCTTGCTAAAAATGCACTCATGGCATTTATTTTTGGGCAAAAGATACAAATTCCTTGTGGGGGGGGGGGGCTGCATGCTGGGGAAGCATCTTGAGTGTTTGTGTATGTGTGCATTTTGGCAGGCAGAGGCTGCTGTCACACACACTAAATAATCCACTCTCAATCCACTTTCCAAATGGATTTTTACTGTGTGAACTGGCAAAATCCAATATGAAAGTGCACTGAGAGTGGATTGAAAGTGGATTATTTAGTGTGTGTGACCGCAGCTCGAGAGGAGGGGAAAAGGTTAAGCTAAACAGCAGCCCCACATTGGGGGGAGAAGGTAACATGCAACAGTGTGACATCTATTTGAACGTGATTGTGTCTTCTTAATAAATTATGAAGATAACCTACATAGTTGAAGTCTTAAAGGTACCTCTGACTAAATCTTATTTTTATTGTTTAATGGTCTATGGTCCTAAGAAGTTCTGTCAGAAGAGGCTTAAGAGTGGGGCAAGACAACATTCTCTCAGAAAAGCAACATTGTCTTCTCTGTGCAGTTTTGATTCATGAGCCCTCTAACTCTTTCCCCCTTGCACTGTGGTGAAAAGGCTAGTGCAAAAAAGCAGTATCTATTCCAAATACAGGAAATGGGTGTATGTGTGTATATTGTGGGGGGGGGGGGGAATTAAGCAATTTTTATACATCAGTATGAGTTGTCACTGAAAACACAAGCTGCCTAGTGTCTATGCAAAGCCAGCTTTTAGAAAGGTTATAACCAGGAAATTCGCAAGTCTTGCAGGTAGGGAGAATCCCACCCACCCTCCCACCTACGCTCACTCCCCACCCACCCTCCCACCTACGCTCACTCCCCAGGCTGCCTGCTTACTGGCCAGAGCACTCTCCTGCATCACTGCCCCCTCCACCTCCCTGGCTCATGTTGCGGTGGGAAGATGCTTTTCTCTTCTCTCTGCTCCCTTTCCCTCCAACCAACTGCAGCAACATCTTCCATCCACTTTGGCTAGTTTGGACTGTTTATGGGTTTGCTAAACAACCCTCACAAAGGCAGCAAAGCTCTTAGGATGCAGTATTGCAAGGCGTCGGTTCCCCCTCTCCATATTTTAATTTTTTTTGGGGGGGGGGATTTTTGTGCAAAGCTGGGGGCTGATCCAGATTTGTGCAAATATGTTCCCGGTCTGTACCTGGCTCAGCATGTGAGTTTTTCGATCTGCTCACAGAGGTCACTCGGAGAATATTATGCTGTAGTCACAAGGCAAGGTTTTCGCGATTTGTTTTTTTCGAGTTGAGATGATCACACATCCCTGACCGTACCGCAAGCATTGCATGATGAGACTCTGGGCACAGTCTAGATAGCCGCACCGCCGCTTGGATGGTATGACGTGAGTTTTTAAAAAAATTGCTTTGCATGTGTGCACATGCACATGGCCGAATCACCATTCCCAGCTGGACTTGCAGTTCTCACTTGTTTTTACAGGTCCCCCCCAAACAGCAAACAAAATGAATCAGCGATGTACTACCAAGTGCTGGAGTCTAAATGTGCGCTTGAACTTTTAAACACTGAATTTATTCAGTGCAGGATTGCTCATGCATACAAAGGTGGAAGATGGGAGAAAAAAACCTCATTGTGCGAAGGATGGTCAGATGACCTAATCACAATCATTGTGAGAGATAGCTGTCCAGATCAGTGAAATCGCAGACTTAAAGCACAAATACCCAGAAAGTACTTAATATTCCTGATGTTGGAAAACTCGCTAGGGAACCAGGAGGATTGCGTGAGTGAGCCTGCTTTGGTGCAGGAGGCAGATGTGGCCACCTGATCAGCAATTTTAAATGCAGGAGGGAACAGTGGTGAAACCTGATCAAAATGACTGTGTGACTGCAGCTTTAGTGCATGTATATTTTTTGACTTGATATCTCAGTCTGAAATAACTTCCTTTGCTTTGGGGCACATAACCTGAGAACCAAAAAAAAACATTAAGCAGTCTTGGTCTGCTAAAAACATACCCTGAATAGTCATGGGACAAAATAATCATCCTAAAACTACAACAGTTAGGAATAGTTGCACAAAGAAAGACATTTTATGTAATTGCACAAAGGAGATGGAGATATGGTTATGTTCGGTCTCCTTCCAACCTTGATTCCATCCTGAGGCACATTGGTGAGGGGACTAGGACTTTAAACGTTTCTCCGACACTGGTGCTATGTAATGCCAGGTCCATCAATAATAGGGCAATGAATCTGCAGAACTATGTTGCAGAGCAAGAAGTGGACCTGGTGTGCATGACTGAGACCTGGGCTAAGGAGGGCGAGACAGTCGCCCTGAGGCAACGTGTTTCCCCAGGTTTTTCGGTCCTTCACCAGTCTTGGACCAAGGGCCAGGTGGAGGTTGGTGCAGCTTATCTGAGAGGCTTTCTCCTACAGGCATTCCCCATCCCAAAGATCTCTGGCACTGAGTGTGTTGGCCTAGTCTGGGACACTGAGGAGAGTTTGGCTGTTTGTCTGGTGTACTGTCCACCTAGCACACCAGCAGAGAGCTTTCTGAGTCTGCTGGAGGCTGTAGCAGGCTGGGCTTTGGAGTTCCTAAGACTGATAGTTCTCAGGGATTTCAACATCCTTGCTGGCACCTCCTCGCAGGCGGCAGACCTAGTGTCTTCCATAGCAGCACTGGGACTCAGGTTGTATCAGGTTCCACACATCAAGCAGGCCAAATGCTGGATTTGATCTTTGGCATGGGGATAGAAATTGATCTGATAACTGCTGATGCAGTGCCGTGGTCAGATCATTTTGCTCTGAAGGCTCAGCTGAGTATCCCCACTCCCTTCTGTCTAGGCAATGAGTAGATTTATGCTTGCCCATGGAGACTAATGGACCCAACTGGGATCTGACCCCCCCCAGTGACTCATTGGTGTGAGAAGCTAAAAGATTTCAAACTGCAACCAAAGTCCTTAACTAGAAGGTTCTTTATTGTCAGCAGATCAAATAGTGATCTACATGTCCTGAGTCAGTAATAGGGGGAAGGGGTTAGAGATGATACAAATATAGTGTATTCAAACAGTGTAATGCACAGTAGGACCTCCAATCATTAAACAGGAAAAAAAGGCACCCAAATATGCTGGACGGTTTGTTCCCAGGCTCAAAGTGGGAAGAAAGTTACAATTAGCACCTGTAAACAAGAAGCAGCTAGAATGCTGTGAAAGCAACATGTTCAAGATTAGGGAGGCATAGCTAGGTAAGCGCCTGCTAGTGAGAGTCGAGATACATTCCAGAGGTGAGGGTATGAGAGACTGCTTGGAGGAGATTAATGTGCCACCTCCCGCCTGGGAATGGCAGCCAGAGCTGACAATTGGATGTGCTGATAGAGGACTGGAACACCTGTCTTTCTGCAGCCATCAATGAAATTGCTCCCCAGCATCCTCTTTGCTCCCACCCAAGTTGACCAATGGTACACCATGGAGCTCAGAGGATGAAGAGGGAACTTAGATGACTAGAGCAAGTTTGGAGATGGTCTTGTGACGAAGCCTCAAGAACATCTTATAGGGCGTTTATAAAATCCTATGAGATGGCAGTAAATACTGCTAAAAGGGAATTTTATGCAGCCTCCATCACATACTCTAGCTCTCACCAGGCACACCTGTTTAGGATAATTAGAATACTGACTTCTCTCAGTGAGATAACTAAACAGGCTAGTAATTCAGCCATAGGCTGTGAAGCACTTGTGAGCTTTTTTGTGGAGAAAGTCTTGTCGCTCTGCCATGACCTGCCTGCTAACTTTGATACACCATGTGAACTAGAGGCCCCTTGGCCACCTTTGAATTCAGTATTTGTCAACAGAAATTCAATGGAATTAAATAAATAAATAAATCTGTGGTCAGTTGTCTGGCAATTTATGGATCACATTTCTTCCATGGGGCCCCCATTGGGTCCCCATTGGGGGTAATTACTGATGCCCACCCATGTATCTGAGGAAGGTGGGTGGATTCATTTCCCAGCAGGCCATGAAGTTGGCTGCTGTCTTGCTGTCTTGGCTTGCATGTGTCTTTGATCAGCAGCACAGCTACAGCATAAATACAGTTTCCCCTTCTGTGGCTACCCATAGCCTCCATTGCAGGGATGCCTGCTTGGTTTGGGTCAGGTGGGGTACTGCAAGAGGAGGTATCTCATATCTGTTTCCCCTGTGTTAATCCATTCCCATCTCCTTCTGCAGTGCCAGTCTAACCTGGCTGGGTGCTGTGAGAGAAGGTCTGGGATATTTCCTTGCAGCACTGACGCATAAGCAGTCAAGTTGCTTGATAACATGTAGAAATGAATGAGGCTTTTCTCCCCTGCAAACCTGATTTGCTGGGGTGTTTTGGAAAAAAAAACATGTCCCTGTCATTTTTCAGGGGAGAAAGCTTTTGTCTGATGGTGGTATTTTCTCTTGGTGAACTGAGTTTGTACTGACTGTAGGCCCTCCTCCAAATATGCAGGGAAGGGAGGGAAGCTACTTATATAGTTACAGTGTATAATGCCATAGAGCCCACCCTCCAAAGGAGCCATTTTCTCCAGAGGAACTGATCTTACTCATCTGGGTATCAGACTGTAATAGTGGAAGGTCTCCAGGTGCCCCCTGGAGGTTGGCAACCCTATGCCTGTCCCTTTCCTTTCTCTGTGTTGAATTCCACATGTGTAACATCATGTGTTTTATATTTATTATTTATCAAGTCAAGTCAAGTCAGCTTTTCTTGGCATATATCAGTGGGTCATTATTATTATTTATCATATAGCAGAGTTACACACAGGAAGCATATAGTAATACAAAATACGTAACCAAGTTGACACAATGGTATACAGACTGATTGGGCAATCTCCCTAAATACTAATATCTAAATACATCACATGTAGAAGGCTACTGAGTCTATATAGTGACCATAGGCGTCAACTACGGGGGGGGGGGGCTCGAGCCTCCCCCGAAATTTCCTGGGGGGGGCTCAGCCACCCCCGGCAAAATGGAGCACCCACCAGTGGCCAGTCAGCTGGCCAGCTGGCTGCCGTCACCGCCTCTCCTTCCCCTCCACCCCTGGCCTGCCCTCCTGCCTCCCTGGGGCGGGGGGGGGGGGGGAGAGAGGCGGCGGGGACATGGTCCCGCGCTTCGCACGCACAGCAGTCAGCCGGCCAGCTGGCTGCCGTCACCGCCTCTCCTTCCCCTCCACCCCCGGCCTGCCCTCCTGCCTCCCTGGGGCCGGGGGGGGGGGGGAGAAGCGGTGGGGACATGGTCGCGTGCACGCACAAAAGAGCCCCTGCGCGCCCCTGGGGATTTACAAAGTCTACGCCCCTGATAGTGACCTGAAATTCACCGGTACATAAACTGCAAAGCACTATAGTCACTGGTACCACAGAAATGCTGTTAAAAAAGGGGACTCTACTTTTCAGGCATGGGAGGAAATCTGCATGAGCATGGGAAGTGGAAATGGGAAAGACAAGGGAAAGGAACTCAAAGGGAACAATTTCTGCAGGGCTCAGCATGGAGACAAGAAAACAAGAATGTCTTTACTTTTGCAAAAGGCTCCCTGTCAGCAATAAGTTTTTGTATAACTGGCTTTAGCAATTAAATATCTTCTGTTTAGAAGTTATTTCAATGAAGTGTGCAGTATGCCTTTGAAAAAACTGGCACAGGTCAATGGAAATACCAATTAGATGAGATTTTCTCATTTTTGCTACAAATATGCTAGCAAGCTACATTCACTAAGCCATCTTCCTTAACCCCACAGAAGCACCTTGAACCATTTACTGCTGTTAGTTTGGCTTCTTTCAAGTTCCACCACTTTCCAGAGCACTCTTTGGATGTGGCCTCAAAAAAAAAAAAGTTTAAATCTTGGCGAAAACTGAAGGGCTCGTTTGTCTGAGATGGGCCCTTTTCCCTTGCTGTCTCCCGGTGAATAACAAAAACATGTGGAAAGTATCATTCTGTACTTTGAACCCTTCTCCATTGTGAGAAGTAAGATTTTTTTGCAGACTTCTTTTAAAGATAAAACCCAAATAAGCTTTCATTTATCTGTTTTCACTTTTAGAAATGGTATATTTTCAAACATATGGTTGAGAAAACTGAGGCTGGAAACACTTAAAGCAACATGCTGAATGCAACTGGAATAATTTGACTACAGAAATCTAATTTTGTGTGCCCTGTGGAATCAAACTGTTACACAGTATAGGCTGCAATTGCTGCCATGTCAGGGGGCTCTAAGATTGGCCGAGTGTGGCTTGGGGTGGAATGAATAGCTCCAGAAACATGACAGAATATTTAAGGCAGCCCTCTGTGTTACAACTGATATTGGGGGTGGGGTGGGGGAAAAGAACCCTGTTTCCCATACTAAATAGGGTAAAGCGTGAATGTACTACATGCTTGGGATTTCCAGGTTCATGCACTTGAGTATTTAAAGATGAATGGCCATATGCCACACTTTAGATGCTTGCCATGGGAAACTTGGGCATAATGTGGATGTTTCCAGGGGCAATCATGAGATGAGGAGCTGCTGGTTCCTCTTTTTGCCACATTCACTCATGCCAATCTAAGCCCGCTTAAAATTTTGCTGTCAGGCACCAGTCCTGTTGTGAGTACCTATTACTGCAGGCCCGTGGTTGCCCGTGGCAGTAAGACTTGTCCCCCCAGGGAGATTTTTGACAATTGGAAGGGAGCCTGGTTGCTCTTATTTATTCATTCAAGCATTTATCGGTCGGCTTTCTCTGACTGAAGCCTTGCTTTTGATTAAGAATTCATGCTTGCCATTTCCAGTTGCCAGTGGCTCACTTCCGACATAGTACGAAATCATAGCCTACTTGAACTATTGTTACTTTTTGAAACTAGGACTCAGCTCTAGAACAGGTACTCATACCCAGGCTAGCCTTTAAGAATGCTGATTTTGTTGCTTTGTAGCTCTGGAGAGTGTCCCTGGGAAACCAGCCAGGATTACACTAAGACAGGGGTCCCTAATGTGGTGCCCGTGGGTGCCGTGGCACCCACCAACATCTTTCCTGGCACCCGCCAAGTGTTTGGATGAGGCCAGGTAGGGCTTTTGCCCACCATAGCTTCTAATTGAGCACTGGCGATCTGATTGGCTCTGTGGATTTTTAAATATGTTGCTTTGGCAGCAGCTGCCACCACAGCACAAGGATCTTCACTGTGTGACTGGAGCCAAGCTGTGGCAACCATTTTGTGGCTGTGCCCACCATTCTGTATCAGGATTCCGAAGGCACCCAAGGACTAAAAAAGGTTGGGGACCCCTGTACTAAGGTGTCTCCATTTGTACATCATGTTGTCAGACCCCCGGTCAAGCGACTCCCAACAACACTCTCTTTGGCAGTGATTTGTTTATTGAGATATCTGCATGATTCAGGTCAGAGTAGTACTGTGTCAGAACTGAGGCCCAAATGAGGGTCCTCTACAGATATAGACAGTTCAAAAGTGCACCAATCACACAGTGCCAACCTCCCGCCTAAACTTCGTGCCCTAAATCCCTCCCCCCATGGGAATATATGGCTCCCTTATGTACTAAAGCAAGAGAAGCACAGCTTTACCTTCAAAATAATCCCTGGCATGCAGGGAGGTATCTTGCAGAAGGAAAAGTTATGGTTATGGTTTCTACAACCCTGTGATTCACACACTCCAGCAGTAACTTCCCCCGCTAGTCATTCCCCTTCATCATGGCAAACTAAGACAGAGTTTGACATGCGGCAAACCACAGCTGGACTAGCTGAGATTAGTAAATCAACTTCAGATCCCAGCTTGACCAATCTCAAGTACTCATAGTCAGGTGACCTGCATTTGAACAGTTTCACTAACCAATGTTATTAAACCTTGGCTTTGTGTAATGTCTGAACTGAGCTGCTGTGCTCAAAATAACCTTTTTTCCTCTGCAACTCAAGATTCATACATCAATGAGCTCCGAGGGGGATAGAAAGGAAATATAGTACTGTAATGTTATATATGCCTATAATGTATACAGCGTAATTGATGAGATACAAATAACCTGATTTTCCCAAAGTTATTTGCATTTTTTTTTAAAAAATGAGATAGTTTAGATTGCTAAGCAAAGAAAACAGGATTTTAAAAATCTACTCAATGGCAATATCTTGAATATTCAGCATAATGATAATATGCTTTGCATCACTTTGAGTGTACAGTTGCACTGTTTTAGATTTGAAACAATGGTTTAAAACAGTATTCTTTTTAACTGTCTGGGAAGGAAACCTAATGGGCTGGTGCATTCCTTGATACCATAACTATTTACATAATATGGGTGTGTGTGAGAGGAGAACAGCAAAAACAAATCTCGTCAATCTCTCCCATATGTTTACCTCTTTATATATTTCGTTTATACACAGTCTTATACACAGGGACTCAAAGTGGCTCACATCATTCCCCTCTCCTCCATTTCATCCTCACAACAATCCAGTGAGGTAGGTTAGGCTGAGAGTGTGTGACTGGCCCAAGGTCACCCAGCAAGCTTTCTTGGCAGAGTGGGGATTTAAACCTCAGTCTCCCAGAACCTGGTCTGAGACTGTTACCTAGACGCTAAGCATGCAGAGTTCTGGAAAATGAGCTGACCCCTTGGCCGAGGGCATAGACTTTCCAATTTCCCGGAGGGGGGGGGGCTGGGGTTGGACCAGAGACATCACAGTCCATTGTCTCTGGTGGAGGCTCAGCAGCTCCTGGAAAAGTTTGGGGGGGGGGCTCCAGCTCCCCAGCCCCCCTGAAGTTGACGCCTATGCCCTTGGCGAATGTATTGTTTAGCCAAGTCTATAGTGCACACTACTAATCCTAGCCAGCCCCACCTACCACTGTGTCACTTTTGTTGTTGTTGCTTGGAGTAGAGTGCAGCATGCAGATCAGGCAGAAAGTGATGGAATTCCCAAATCACCCTGGAAACCAAGGGCCATGTGTTTACTTTAGCACTGCTGTATCTGTATTTGTTCCCACATTCCAAATCCAAACCCTGTCCCAAACCTCAAAGCCATCTATCATTGGTGATAGCCAGGTCCATTGGTGTGGACCCACATTCCTCAGTAGCCCTCTACATATGACGTTACATGTGTCCCATGTTTTATTTTGTTTTGCTTTTTGCACCACAGTGAGGCAGAAAGCTTTCTGGTACACCTGGACACCACCAACTGGAGCAGTCACTCCATGGGAAAGAGCGCTATATTGGCAAAGACTTTCCCACTAGTTGGGACTAATATTTAGATAGTGCCCATGAAATTATGAGTGCCAAAAGACATTTCTGGTCCTGGATTATAGTGGGAGAAAGCAGGTTGGGCAGCCCTTATTTAAACCCATCTTCTTGCCCTCTCCTGGCATGAATGAGTTGGACTAGGAGGACAGCAGAGGGTTTGCAAAGCAGAGATTAGTAATCTTTCCTGTATCTTTGCTTATTGCTTGCAGACCAAACAATATAAACATTTTTTTTAAAAATCATGGGAACAACAACAACAGAATTACCCTGATGGTATACAGGTTCAGTAAAAGTAGACTTTCCCCCTACTTAAAAGTCTCCAGGTGCTTCCAGAGCAATGGAAAGGAAACCCAAAAAGTTCCCCCATCATGTTTGGAAACTGAGCATGTCTGTCTCCTTTAGTGTGAGGGCAGAACCTCACAAAATTAGCCTTTAGCCTTTTCTGTTCTGGGTAAAGATCCTTGTAAATGCTTGTTAGCACCTCATTATCTCAGTATTGATTCAGGGCATGGGGTCGTCTGTCCTCTGCCTCTACAGTGTAATGCAGCATTCTTCCTTGATCATGTGATTCAAGGAGCTGTGTAGAATTAAATTTTTGCTCTGGGACTCTTCAGGTAGCCTACTAATTTGCAGCAAGAGGGGGACCCTATGGGCAGTGTTAATTCTAAGCTGTGGAGTCTTGTGAGCAAACATTCTACTTTGTGAGCTACTGGCATTAAAGTTGTGAGCTAGCAATTTGCCTACTGCATAAATTAGTTTGGTCTGGAGCCATCCTTCCTGAGCTCAGACAAAAATGTGTGAGCCAGAGGCTAAAAAACTGTGAGCTAGCTCACACTAACTCAGCTTAGAGGGAACACTGCCTATGGGTCACCAGCAGATAACTTTCACAACAGAAATTTGTGACAGAGATTCTGTGTGATAAGCGCACATGATTATGTGATGGTGATAATTGGCAAGAAGGAGGTATAGAACGAGCAAGAGACTGAACTTTTCTGGATGATACTAAAACAAAAATGGGACATATCCAGTGAGAAAAGAATGAAATGAAATTTCTAATATCGGAAATTATGAGGGAGGAGTGGCAAGGTCAGTGTACAAGTGAAACTGCAGCCTACTTTAAAGAGTTGTTGGGAAGGTAAACACTAAATGTTGAATCCAAAGAACCATGAATAGATGCCCTACTTCCAGAAGAGATCTTCCTGCATGCCCATTTTCTGCAACACCCTGTACAACCCTAAAAGCTGGTTTTTGGGTAGGATTGCCAATTTTGGGGGGTGGATTCTAGGGGAGGGTGGGGTCTGGGGAGGAGAGGGACCTGAGTAATATATAATGCCATTTCCTCCAGGTGAACTGATCTCTGTAGTATGGAGATTAGTTGTGATTCTGTGAAATCTCCAGGCCTCACCTGGACGATGGCAAGCCTATTTTAGGGGTGGGAATCTGTGTCTTGAAAGAGCAGTGGTCCCGAATGTGGCCCCTAAGGGGGTGACTTCATGCTCACCAGTGTCTTTCCGGTGGGCTCCTTGCTTCTTGAGCCTTGGAATAAAATCCAAAAGGCCTTGAATGGAGGTGATACAAGAGGGAACTTGGGTTACTCCTTGCCAACTGGCTGTCTGGCAGAGCTCACCCCAGCAGGCAAATCACAGTCCTCGGATTAGCCACAGACATCCTTATGTCACTACTAGACTTGGGATATTGGCCTTGTAGCATAACAACATCTTGAAATTGGACTGTGGCAACTCTTTTCTAGGGTGCCACTACTGCCCCCCCCAAATTCCAAACACGCATGCAAGCTGAACAGGGTTAAAATGATCCCCCCCCCCCCCCAAGAAGTCACTTTTGGATTCAAAGACTATTTTGAAAATGACATCATTTTACAGGGGGAAATGAATTTCAGGTGACTGTTTTTTTGTAATAGAAAGTTTTAAAAAAGAGAGTTTATGGCTTAGAATATAATAAAATGGAGGGGCTGCAGTGGCTCAAGTGGTTAAGATGCTGAACTGCAGACCAGAAGGTTGGTAGTTCAGCAGTTCGAGATCCAAGTGCTGCATGACGGAGTGAACTCCTGTCTCTGGTCCCAGCTTCTGCCAACCTAGCAGTTCGAAAGCAAGAAATTGCAAGTAAATAAATAGGTACTGCTTCAGTGGGAAGGTAACAGTGTTCCATGTGCCTTGGCATCTAGTCATGCCGGCCACATGACCACAGAAACATCTTCGGACAGCGCTGGCTTTTCGGCTTGGAAACGGAGATGAGCACTGCATCCCTAGAGTTGGAGTTGACTGGCTTTCGAGCAAGGGAAACCTTTACCTTTGCCCATAATAAAAATGCCTACTGAAAAATAGTAACATTTCTTAATATTTGTATCCATTTTTGCATCTCCATTTTTCTCATTCCAAATAGATTTTTTAAAAAGTTGACAGTGGGGCATACAGTGGCCGCGGGGGGGGGGGGGGGGAGCAGTGTTCAGCTGTAATTTCATCCAGGTCTGCATTTCCTTTGGCAATGATAGCCTACAGTGCTGTCTGTTTCCATTCCTTTCATCTTGATGGTAGAGTTTTGTTTCAAAAGGACAAGGACAGCCACAACACCTGCCCATTTCTATGGAACTTCCTATCAGGATGATTTCACAGATTAATCCTATAGTAATTATAGTTATTCAGTAATCTGAATATGAAACTACTATCATCAGATGCCACAGAGTGAGTCATTAGTATTACCTAATTTATAACTGAAAGTGTGCATATCCAGATGTTTGAATGTTGTGATGAGATTCTGTTTTCTTTTTTAAGTATTATTTTGTGCCATGATAGGATAGTCACTCACTAGAGTTTGGATGGTTCACACAGAACTAAATTCAAAAGGTTCACACAAGTCAACAAAAACAGGAGTTGTCATTATGGGATTGAGCCTGGGAAAGTCTTAGACTCCTTAGGTGCAACCTGAAAGTTAAGCACATCTGTTTTCATGTCAAACCATTTTATTATTTCTCTGAATTACAAACTATGGAATGTTCTCTGCTTTCCAAACCAGGGCTCCAAAGCTGGTCTTTGTTAAGACTGATTTTTTGGGGGGGGGGGGGGGGTCTTTGTGATTCTGAAGACCTGAGCAAAAGTCCAAGATGGGCTCCCAGAGTCAGTAATGCCCCCCTGGGTCCAAGCAGGGGGTGGCCCTCACCCCATGAAAGGTGAGTAGGAACCAGTCGTGCTGCTGGAAGTCAGACGCCTGATCCCCAGATGGGGCAGATGTAAGTGGTGACAAGAGCCTCTTTTTCTTCTCCCCCCCCTTTATTCCCTCTCTTATCGTCAACTATATTATTGACGATAATAGATTTTTTTTCTCCAATCATGTTGTGATTGAAATGGATTGCTAATGAATAGAAACCACAGTATAAAAACTGCAGTGAATTCATGCAACTGCTCTTTCAGTAGCTCCCGTCTCTCACAAGTTTCTATGCTGTGTTGCAACAGAAATGATCTCTTGGCTCACCTACTGTTCTTGCATCCTGTCTCTCTTATCCTACCTCCTCTCAGTATCTGTCTCTCACTTCAGGCTTATTATTGATGCTCTTTCTCTTCTCTCCACCTACAGATGCTGATTCATTCATTTGCCCTTTCAGCATTCAACCCAACAAACATCACCATGAGCAAAAAGGTCTAGAAAGGCAATAATGAATCACTTTATATACCAACAGTTCCTCCCATCCATATTAAATCACATGCAAATACAATTTACCAAAGTCCAGGAGTTCTCAAAATTGTGGAATGGGGCACAAAATTGGGTTGTGATTCTCTCATATATGGGTTGCAAGACTAAGAGGAAAAAGGATGAACTGTGTTAACTGGGAGAGGAGGCTTGGTGGCAAATTTAGGTGGCGGTCACACACATGAGATAAAGCAGGGGGAAGCAAGGCTATTTCCTCTGACATAAGTTGACCCGCAGTTGCGCAATCACACAGATTTTTGTAGATGCGGGCACAGCCCACCACTGTGTGATCAGATGCAACTGCGGGTGAGTTGGATTTTTTTTTAACCATTTGTTCCCGATACGCTTACACAAGGAATCGATGAATTGCACCTCTACACTGAGGTCTCCTTATGGAATGTGTGTGGGGAGTGTGCTGATGCGCATACTGCAATGGGGGGAACAATGACATAGACTCAGGATAGCCTGATCAGACTATCTCAATGCCATGGGAGTGTGCTGGGGCAATCAGATGCAGGAAAGTCCGTCTGTGGTCCATAGCAACCCGTTTGCTACAGGACTTTCCGAGATGTTTTTTTTTTACTCTGCTTGGTGAAAACAAGAGCCATATGTGTGGGGAGACCTACATACAAATGGGTTGCAGTGTCTACGTGGTAGCAGCCTGGTCATGGGCATCTGTACTGCAAAAGGCAGCATCTCTTGATGAGACCAAACTAGATGAGACCAAACTGAGAGTCTGTGTGGTGTGGTGGTTAAGAGCGGTGGACTCTAATCCAGAGAACTGGGTTTGATTCCTCACTTCTCCTCCACATGAAGCCTTCTGGGTGACCTTGGGCCAGTCACAGTTCTCTCTGGAGACTCTCAGCCTCACCAACCTCACAAGGTGCTTGTTGTGGGAAGAGGAAGGGAAAGGTGATTGCCAGCCACTTTGAGACTCCTCAAGGTAGAGAAAAGCAGGGTATAAAAACCAACGCTTTGTCTAGATGAGATTTTTGGGGGGTAGGGGGAGAGTTGGGCCTGGATTTCCCTGACCTACTTCGTACTATCAACCACATGTCCTCATTTCTTAAGAATGTAAGACTCTGATCTAGATCACAGCTGTGTTGAGGGGACAGAAGGGCTCTTCTGCAATTTTCTGACTTCAGCCTCTTGCTGGAGTAAATGCCTCTGAAGCAGAAAAACCATGTGGGGAGGAAGGCTGAAGCCCCTTCTCCTCTCCAGATGTGGTCCCACACTTTTGGAGAAAAAGTTCATCTTGCCTAGTGACCTGGATGGCCCAGGATAGCTGGATCTCATCAGATCTTGGAAGGTAAACAGGGTCGGCCCTGGTCAATATTTGGACGGGAAGCCACCAAGGAATTCCAGGGTTGCTATGCAGAGGAAGACAATGGCAAACCACTTCTGAACACCTCTTGCCTTGAAAACCCTATGGGGCTGCACTAAATTGGTTGCAACTTGATTTCCCTTTCCAACGCCATCACTAATTTGAACCTACGCTAAATTCAGATGAAGGATGAAATTCAAAGAGCTATTTGGGGGTCTGGCCTAGCTCAGCAGAGTTGTAAATTTTGAATAGTAGTCCTCCCCTCTCCCTGTGCTGTATCACAAACTGCTTTGGAAAGTCCCCTCTGGTTTTGACAGTGATTAGGCATGTGGAAGGGGTGAGTGGACAATTTCAAGAAATAGAAGCCCGCAGTCCATTTGGGTCCACGGAATGAGCTGCATGGCTGTAGGCAGAATATGTTCTTCAGCTGGTTTCAAAGTTTACGCAATACTAATTAGAAAAGTTTTTACCTCACTGAAGTGAGGAATTCAGCATTCACAGGGCCAAGCCACCACTTTTGTATGTTTTTAAGGACCATTAGGCATTCTTCCAAGAGTGAAACTTTCAAGGCTACAATCACTCCTTCCTGATGGGAAACAATGCCACGTTTTAATTGCATCTCTCTAATGCATCTACAGAATTAATAACAGCCCTTGTGATTTACTTTAGAATTAAATTGCTAGCAACTGACATCTTTCAGAAAGTAAAACCCATAAAGGAAACTGGCACTTTACAACAACAGTCTCTCTCTTTTTTCATTGAGCATCATCTTAAAGGATCTCTTTCCTTCCCTTGAGATGAGGTGGTTTTGTTAAGAGCATTCTTGGGAAGTGATAATACATAAAACAACTTTCACACAGCCGTTTGGAGCAAACATCCTACAATTAATTTGTTAAAAGTTAATTAAACCTAAACCTGTGCAAAGTTTTTGTGCCTTTGTGCCATGAAACCTACTTTTTCATTGTATTGGTGGGCAAACTGGTGGGCAACAGGAAACAGAGAGTGAGTATAAATGGGCAATTTTCTCAGTGGAGGGAGGTAAGCAGTCGGGTACCGCAGGGATCAGTACCCGGTACGATGCTTTTTAACTTGTTTATTAATGATTTGGAGTTGGGAGTAAGCAGTGAAGTGGCTAAATTTGCAGATGACACGAAGTTGTTCAGGGTGGTGAGAACCAGGGAGGATTATGAGGCACCCCAAAGGGATCTGTTGAGGATGGGTGAGTGGGCATCAACGTGATAAATGGGGTTTAATGTGGCCAAGTGCAAAGTGATGCAGATTGGAGCCAAAAATCCTAACTATAAATACACGTTGATGGGGTCCAAACTGGCGGAGACTGACCAAGAGAGAGATCTTGGAGTCGTAGTAGATAATTCAATGAAAATGTCAAGTCAGTGTGCGACTGCAATGAAAAAGGGCAACGCTATGCTGGGGGTTATTAGCAAGGGAATAGAAAACAAATCAGCCAGTATCATAATGCCCCTGTATAAATCGATGGTGCGACCTCATTTGGTGTACTGTGTACAGTTCTGGTCGCTACACCTCAAAAAAGATATCATAGCATTGGAGAAAGTGCAGAAAAGGGCAACTAGAATGATAAAAGGGTTGGAACACTTGCCCTATGAAGAAAGGTTGAAGCGCTTGGGGCTCTTAAGCTTGGAGAAACGACGGCTGAGGGGTGACATGATCGAGGTTTTAAGATTATGCATGGGATAGAGCAGGTAGAGAAAGAAGTCCTTTTCTCAACTCCTAGCCTTGACTCCTAGCACGGCTGACACATCCGGACCCACCGCTCAATCTGCTGATCCATGCTGGGCCACCAAACATAGCTCCTAGCAATGACCTTCATCTTAACGATGCCTGGGTGCCCTTCATGCAAGGCATCCAGCACCCGTTGGCAAAGTGGGGGAGGGACGACGACTCTGTTTCCCCACAACAGGTATCCCTTGTTTACTGACAGTTCAGACGATCTCGACATGAATGGCTGGAATTTGGCATCAAGTGTCCCCGACGGCCATCCCCTCCACACATGGTTGTAGACTCAGCTGAGCGTTCGATCCTGGCTGGTGTGGAACACTACATCAGCAACGGAGAGCGGAGGCTGCGGCAGCTCCTCAATCAGCAAAACTTCCTGGAGTGGGGCCTTGGGCAGTCCTAAAGATGGAAGTGGGAGACAGCTAAGGGCGTCAGCGTGCCCGATGGTCTTGCCAGGCCTGTGGAGGAAGTGGAAGGAGTAGAAGGATAGAAGAACTGCCCAGCTCATCATCCAGGGGGACAGAATCTGGGGGTTTGACAGTCGGCCGTGAAGATGCCAAGCAGCAGCTTGTGGTCGGTGACAATTTCAAATTCCCACCCGTAGATGAAATTGTGGAATTTCTTCACTGCAGCGATGATTGCTAGTGCCTCTCGATCTATCTGGGTATAGTTTCTCTCAGCAGGGGATAATGTTCTGGAATAGAAAGCAATAGGGGCCTCCCGGCCAGATGGCAACCAGTGACTGAACACGTCCCTGATCCCGTAAAGTGACACATCACATGCTAGGATGAGGGGCTTCTTCTCATTATAGCGCACGAGGACGGCATCGGAGGCAAGGAGGGCTTTGACGGCTTGGAAGGAGGCATTTTCCTGGTGACCCCATGCCCATGGAGCTGACTTGTCCAGTAAACGATGGAGTGGTTCTGCAAGAGCTGCTTTGTTGGGCAAGAAGGCATGATAAAAGTTCAATAGTCCTAAGAAGGACTGCAGCTCTTTCTTAGACTTCGGAGGGGGCGTGCTGTGGATTGCAGCAACCTTGTCCGGAGCAGGGTGGATGCCATCGGCGTCTAGGCGGTAACCCAGGTGTCTCCCACTTGGCATTGGGAACTGTCTCGAGTATCCCTTGGGCCAACAGCTTATCAATCTGCTCGTCAATCTTGGGCTTGAAAGCGACAGGGCAGCGTCTGGGCTTGAGGTGGATTGGTGGTACAGCAGGATCCAGGTTAAATGACATGGGTGGACCCTTGTAGCAGCCTAGCTCAGTCTTGAAAACCTCTGGAAACTCTGTCTCAAAGTCCAATAAAGGCTGCGGTTCGACCTGGTGCACGCCAACAACGTCTATGCCCAAGGCGGCGAACCAGTCCAGTCCAATCAGGCTTGTGTGGCGACCCTCTACCATGAGCAGGCTCAGACGGCCAGAGAATTTCTTATATTTGACTGGACTGTGGAGATGCCGACGACTGGAACTCGGTTCCTCTGGAAGTCGAACAGCTGTAGGGTGCATCTCTGAAGGTGGTGAGCAGTGAATCACGGGCAGACTTGTTGGTATGTGCTCCAAGAGACAATGGACAGTGCTGACCCAGAGTCTACCTCCATCTGGCACGCTCGACCTTCGATGAAGACGGTGGCTTTGATTTTTGGACACAGATGTAGCCCCTGGTGTATATATAGGTGGTTGGTGTAGTCCTCGGACACACTTGCTTCATTGCTGTACCTTTGTCTTTTCCCAGACGGCCAAGATGACTTGGAATGATACGATCGGCTGGGGGCATTCACAGACCCTCGGGTACGCTGGAACTCGTCTGGAGTATCACGACCCTGAGACGAGTGACATACTTTGGCAAGGTGGCCCACTTTTCCACATACATGACAGATGGCATCGCAGAACTGACAGTCTCTACACGCATGCGCACCTCCGCAACTGGCACAGCCATTTTTTCGTGGGCTTTTTTAGAGTGGCGCAGGCTTTTGCGATGGCGGCGCATCTTCTGATTGACCCTCACATTGAAAACTCCGTCATTAGACACATCAGATTGGTCATCCCAGGCGTCATCGGACTCAGCGGTACTACCCTGGTGTACAGCGTCAGAGTGGCCTGGCGTGTGGCTTTCGGGACTCAATCGCAGTTCACAGAGGGATAGGTTGGCGGCCTCTACTCTCAGGGCCTCTTCGAGGGCTGTTTCATATGTGAGAGTCTTTAGTAAGAGTAGGGCTCGCCTGATGCTCTTGTCTCTGAGGCCACAGAGCAGCCGATCTAGGAAGACGGACTTCAAATCGGTGAAGTGACAGTCTTGAGCAGCCCACCTCAGAGCGGTGAGGTACTCCATGACAGACTCACCCTCCTTCTGGTTCTGCTGATGGAATGCGCACCGGTGTGTGGCAGCCGACGTCTTTGGGGTGAAGTACTCGGTCAGCTGGGCCTTGATGATGCTGAGAGGGGTCTCGAGTAACTTAGAGGGTGCAACTAAATCTCGAGCAATGTCAAATACAGCCTGGCCGCAGGTACTCAGAAAAGTGGCGTGGCAGACATCATCTCCATCAATACGATTTGCTACGAGTTAGCATTCAAACCGATCGAGGTATGAATCCCAGTTCCCAACCTTTGGGTCGAACGGTTCAGTATGGCCCTTGGATGTCATGCCCGTAGTGATTTAGCTCTGGGTGCCCTTAGTGATTTCAGCTGGGCAGGCAGAGTGATTTCAGCTATTCAGTTAGGACTGGGATCCCATCCTCGTCACCAGTTTTAAGTATTGAGCAGGAGGCGATGAATTCAAACAAACAGGCTTTTATTCAGTGACATTGTTCAGCTCAAAAGACAGCTCTATGAGAGCAGCACTTTCATTTACACTGTTCCAACACATAACTTTCAACAATGTAACTATATACAAGCAATACTATTGGACCAAGCAGGGCTCAGTGATTGGGTATCTAGATTGGCTTCAGGACCAATCTTTATTAATCAGCCAATAGGAACTGGAGCTTTAGAATACCAGAGCCCTTTTCAAGCTATTACTGCTTCATATTCTAACAAACACAAAAGGGGGGGGAGTATAAAAACTTTAAAAGGGCTAAATTGTCACCCATCACAAAGAAATTCAAGTCCCATTGGGAACATCAGTGGAGTCTTACATCACATTCCACCCTCCCCCTGAATTTCGGGGAGATAATCCGATTGTGTTATAAAGCACTGCAACAAAAGGAGAGAAATTGGAATTCAATTTCCTTTGGGGAGTTTGTGGAGGGATGCTGTACCCTCTCAGCCCCTCTTGCCCTGCAGATGCAAAACTGTGGTCTGCGAATGGGAACCAGAAGTGCTGCTGAAACCCATTAAGACTGTAGGCCCCTAATCTGGCTCTCCTGCAGCTAGAGAGAAATGACTAAAATGCCACTTCTTTCCACCCATCACGGTGAAGACTCCCTTCAAGAGCAACATTTTAATGAGTATTTTGACTCAAGAAAGAAATGGGGACAGAGCGCCTCTCCAGAGAATGAGGTTGGAGGGAAAGCAAAGTGTCTTTGCTTAGTCTCAGCAGAAAAAAATTCCATACAACCTTTTTCAAATTAAGCTTGCAGGCGTGGAGGGGAAACTTCGGACCAAAGATGGATTCCTGAAAATGTTAAGTCTCTGTTTTTTAAAAAATAAATGGACAAAGGGAAGCTGCTAGACCTCATGACGATGGAAGGGGGAAAAATCTGTAGGGAAGTGAGCGGCGTCAGAATCCCCAGCGATGGAGCTCATCTCTTCCTGCTGTGGCTTTGTTGGCTCCCCCAGGCCACGAGGGGCTTGGCGTCACTGGTGCTGGGTCTCCCAGCCAGACAGGGCCCCTTGCACACTGAGCACAGCACCATGGACGCCTCGTTCTTGAAGGACTGACAGGACCAGCACCCCCAGGCCAGCTGCTCTTCCGAACTGAGGCTGCCGGGGAACTTGCAGTTGCACTCGGAGGCCACACACAGAACAGAGCAGGCATTGTTGAGGGTCTGGAATGCAGCGCAAAACCAGGCAGGTTTATTTATTTTTGGAGCAACCTGATCGGCATATCGGTCTTGATTCTTCTATTTATCTGTGTGCATTTCTTTAATTCATGGATTGCTACGTGCATGGAGTCCAAGAAGCAGTTTCGTGCACCCGTTGCACTTCTCTTCCCCTGCGCTTGGTCCCAATTCTTTGGGGCAGCCGTGGGGCAAACGAAGAGGATCGAAAGGCTCGGGTTGCAAGAGAAAGAAACCACTCCCCCTGCAATTCCCCTGCTCTTTCCTGAGCAAATTATCCCTATTGTGGGGCATCGGGGGTCACCGTGGAGAGGCTGAAAGAGACCGTTCAACCGGCAGCAGCAAGGCCCGAGGCCCACCGAGCCGTCTGCCACTCCCTCCCCAACAGTGGGAGCAGAGGTCCAGGCTTAGTTCAGCAGTGTGTAACCATCACACTATACTGGTAGTGTGTGTGTCAACGTTAAGCTGGCCCCGCTGCTGGACCTCCTGATGGCACCTTGTGTTTTTGGCCACTGTGTGACAGAGTGTTGGACTGGATAGATCACTGGCCTGATCCAACATTGACTTCTCTTATGTTCTCTTATGTTCTTAAGCTTTGCTCTTGAAACCTGACATGACAACCTGATTACTGGTATGCAGTAACAATGCTGGCGTATTTCATAGCTGAAAATAATTACTGAAAGTGTTAGACAGCTCTCACTAGAAAAGACTCTGTTGTAATTGATATGGCTAAAAGGGTATTTTCTTAACCTTGATTGTAACGAGGAAGTTATTCAAAAGGCTCAGCTATGCTGTGCTCCTGATCTTTCTGAATGAGAGAATGACAGAGAGAAATATGATTTTTAAATTGTCTTGGCTAGTCATGACTGAAAATCATTCGTGTCTGGTAGCTGTACTGTGGCCTCTGAGAAATGAATTTGGCCCTTGCTTCATCTCCTAATAGAGAGGCAGCTAAATACTAGGTACAGTTGTCAGTAATTGGGACATTTGATGCCAGTCATAGGAATGTAGACAGGAACAGCCTTAGTTAAAGCCGTTCTTCTGATGAAATACTGCCCTATGTTTATTTTTCTCTCACACACAAAGAGGCTACAAATTACCCATCCATACATGCACAAAGTCCATGCGCATTCTCCCCTCCTTAGCCCTTGCTGGCATATATCGTAAGGGGGGAGATAGGGGAAATCTATATTTCTTTGTTATTCTCTAAACTGCTGTTTAGAGAAAGGTAGAGAAAGAGGTACTTTTCTCCTTTTCCAACAATACAAGAACCCGTGGGCACTCAATGAAATTGCTGAGCAGTTGGGTTAGAACAGATAAAAGGAAGTACTTCTTCACCCAAAGAGTGATTAACACGTGGAATTCACTGCCACAGGAGGTGGTGGTGGCTACAAGCATGGATGTCTTCAAGAGGGAATTAGATAAGCACAAGAGATGGGACCTGCAATACTCGCCGGGGGGGGGGGGGGGGGAGAGAAGAGCAGAGCCAGCAGTCTTCTCCCTTTTTGTCTCAGCTCAGGCAGGAGGGCTGTTTTCCAGAGCATGGATGCAGCAGCAGCAGCAGCCCAGTGGCTGGCTTGCCACTTGGAATGCCAGGTGGAGCTTCCCTAGGAGGACTGTTGCTCCCCAGACGCCACAGCTCGGAGGGAATGTTGGTTGCCATGCAGGGAGAACCAGAGCCTTCCCCTGCCCCCATTAGGCACCGGTCTGGCGCCGCTCTGGAAGGGCCACGCGTGGCTGGCTGGCTGGCTGGGGGTGGGGTCCAAGTGTGCCTGTCCATGCAAGGTGGCTCACATGCGGGTGCATGCCCCTGGAGGTCAAGCTATTAGTATACAGACAAGAAGGGGGGACCTGTGATACTCACGGGGGGAGAAGCTGACAGCCACTTGGGGCTGGCGCTTCTCCCACCTGCCCACCCCCTGCCCACTCTCGCTCACCTCCCTCCTGCCCCCCGGCCGCTCTCGCTCAGGCCTGAGTGGCTTAATGCCACTCGGGCCCAACATTTCCCTCAGTCTGCCCCCCGGTCACTCTTGCTCACCCCCCCCCCCAGTTTGCTGTCGCTTGGGCCCAAGTGGCTTAATGCCTCTTGGCCCTGGCATTTCCCTCCCCCCCCCAGCCACTCTCGCTAGCCTCTCCCCCCCCCCCACCCCCACATTGGCCTGGCAAGGCCTGGAGCTGCTGGGCCTCGCCTCTCCACCCCCTCCCACCATCGCGTTGGCCCAGTGAGGCCTGCATGGCACACAGCCACTGGGCCTCACTGGTCTCCCCTCCTTCTGTCTCCGCATTGGCCTGACAAGGCCTGGAGCCGCTGGACCTCTCCTCTCCCCCCTCCCGCCCCCGTGTTGGCCCTGCAAGGCCTGTGAAGCACAGAGCAAAAGAGTGTGCCGATTTGCAGTAGGGTTGCCAATCTCCAGTTGGGTGATATCCTGGAATTACAACTGATCTTCAGATTATAGAAATCAGTTCTCCTAGAGAAAATGGCTGCTTCGGAAGGTACACTCTGTGACTTTATGCCCCACTGAAGTGCCTTCTGTCCCCAAACCCTGTCCTCCCCAGGCTCCACTTCCAAATCTCTAGGAATTTCCCAACCTGGAGCTGGCAGCCCTTCCCCCCTTTCCCATTCTTGGCTTAGAGGCTTCAGTAATTTCAGGAAATAATCTCTGTGTTTTGTTTCCCTCTCCAAGTGTCCCTACAGTACACATTTTCTCTACGGTCCTTTGTTCTCTTAACTGTTCGTGCCCTTTCATATGCTTACTGACAGATTCCAGACAGTCTCCATTTAAGTAACTTGGAACATCTGCAGTAGTACAGATGTTACAATTGTACATACTGGGAGCCGGTCAACTGTGTGCATTGGGACTGCATGTTATTCACAATCCTCACATTATGCATGGTTGCTGAAAGGGATCACACAGTGATGTTGCCTGCATGTACAGAGTTCATACATGCTGCACATAATTTTTCAGATTCTGGTTTGCATGTACAGAAGTCGCACACCTGTCTTGTAGCGGGGAGGCCCTGGCTTTGTCACCCTCTTGAAGGTCCTTTCTTTGCTGCATAATTAGTTTTGGACAGGAGGAAATTCTGTTTATTGCTCATTTCAGTTGTTCTGGATTCCAAGAAGTTAACCTTGAGAAACAAAGTAACCTTGCCACAGAATGAAGTTTGAGTCCATTGGTACCTTTAAGACCAACAAAGCTTTATTCAAGGTAATATAAACTTTTGTGTGCACGCACACTTCTTCAAATACAATGAAATGGAAATTACCAGTCCATACATATAGGTAGAGGGTGAGCAGTAAATTAGCATAGAGCATAATGAAGATTCAAGGACCAATGAGGAATAACCAGTGAGGAAGCTTAGTTCATATGTTTATCATTCATTTGGGTTTAATTCTTGGGGGAAAACATAGTGAAGGAAATAAATATGTCAAAATTGGAGATTGATGGGCAGATGTATCCTTAATTGTGGAATGCTGAGAGTAATGAATTGAGACCCTGTCATTACGCTTTATCCATCTCAAGTATGGAGGCGACTTTACAGCATCTTGTTCTTTGAAGTGGGGCGATTGGCTGTGTAGAGTTATCTCCTCTCTCCCCAGACCAGAGAAATACATTCCAATCTACCATTCCAAATTACATTATTCTCTGCTATTCATTATGTCACATTACAATCTACTATTCTCATCTATTATTCCAAATAAGAAATGAAATAAAATAAAGAGGACATATAGCCCTTCTGGGGGACTGGTGAGAATATAGGTGTAAGGCCTGAATTAGGTTAGCATATGTATTAAAATAAAGTCCTCCATGATTAAACCCAAACAAATAGTAACCATATAAACGAAGCTTGTTATTACTGTTTGGTCCTTGAATCTGTTAAACCTCTTCATTTATTGCTCACCCTCTACCTATATGTATGGACTGGTAACTTCCATTTCATTGTATCTGAAGAAGTGTGTGTGCACACAAAAGCTTGTACCTTGAATAAAACTTCGTTGGTCTTAAAGGTGCATCTGGACTCGAACTTTGTTCTGCTGCTTCAGACCAACACGGCTACCCACCTGAAGCTAACCTTGCCATAGTCTGTTTGAGAGCTGACTGTTAAGCAAAGACGAGAATTCAAGAGGTCACCAATTTTGTGACTAGTAGTTGTGTAGAAGTGATGTGAAGAGTGGGAGTGTTAAACAAAGTCCTCAGCCCTCCCTTCAGAAGTGCAGTTTACAAACAGCAAGAGAGAGGGAAGGTAATGCTATTGCTTTGTAAATGAAATCTAGGAAGCTAGATTTAGTCATCCCTTAGATATCGTGGATTGCTCATCCCAAAGACTGTAAACTACTACAGACAGTTGCTGAATCAGCTTTTGTTCTCAGGGTGTACGCCAGCACAGACGCCACTCTGTTCTCGAGGAGATGTTTCTCTGACTGATTGCTCCTTCAGTGGCAAAATGCCAGTAGCAGCTGAAGTAGTGGGCAGTCTATGCCCATTACCTCAGGATCTGCCCAGAAACATAAAAAGGGGGGGGGGGATATGCCACACCTATCAGATTAAGTCCTGTGTGGTCTGCAGCTAGGTGTCTGCGTGTTACCTTTTTTTTCTTTTTTTGCAATGTGGTATTAGTAGACTCAGTCTGTGGTTTCAAGTCAGATAATAAGACTGTTATACAGTAGTAGGTAGCCAGAGTATCTGGTTTGAGGCCAGTGTTATCTAGAAGGCAACGTCAGCCTTGTACATTATAAATTATTCTTTTTAATGAGAGATTAATGTGCAACAGGTGGTGGTGGTTGTTTTTTTTACTGTTCCTCTCAACAGGGTTAAATATTCAGGTCAAGAACCAGCTACAGAAGCCTCAACAGCTTAATTTGTTACTTTGTATGCCCTGCTATAATTTTTTAGCTATTGACCTTTTAATACCCATGAGATGTTATTCAATAGGCATTAACTGTAAGTATGCAGCAAGTATTAACACTCTGTTTTTCTTTGTGGGGGCTACCTGCAAGTGACTACAGGATGCTAATGCTGCCGTCGTTTCCCCAAGTTCTTGTGAGCCGTTCACTTTGGGCACATCCATCTCTAGAACCATCAACTGGAGCTCTCGTGAGCTGTACTGATGAGGTGATTGGTGTTATAAGCAACTTACAAGTATTATCATCCCAGTGTAGAAACACTGCCAGGCCGTGTAGTGCTACATACAGTTCCTTTCTCTTATATTCTATTTTTATACTGAAATCTTATCTTCCAAGCTAGCTACTGTTGGCAGAGTTTTCAGTAGTTGTATCCCAAGGAGGAATCATTTCTTTCAGCCTCCCATTATGGTTTAGCACAAAAGATGAGAATCAATATTTATTTCAATAGTTCAGTAAGAAACAAAGATGGCTCCTCTCTTTTGGGGATGTCTAAAGAATCCCCAAACCTTTAACCTTTTCTTGAAAGGAAGATGTTTCAGTCCCTCAGTTATTTCGATTGCCTTTTTAAAAAGCATTTTCCAGCTCTGTAGTATTCTTCTGGAGACAGGGCTTTCTGCTTATGCTGTTCACAGTGAATCAATGAAAACCATAATGTACAGAAATACAACAGTTGCCAATAGACTTAGAAGGGTGTCATTCTGTTTAGGATTGCATTTAGGCAGCAGTTCTTGGAAGTAAATCCTGATACTTCATTGGAATGTTGTACATAAGTGTGCATAGGGTTTCAGTTTAAAACGTTAAAGGCCATATTATTGACTTGCCTTCATGGCTTCATGGGTCTTTCTAAAGAAATTTGATGCATTTAGGAAACTGAACAGAAATACAACCAATCAATATATAAAATAACTGTGAGGTTTTCAACAGGAATTTCTTTTTAGACCCTTGTTAAAGAAACTTAAAAGCAATTCAGAATACAGGTAAAAATGTTGCTGCATTTGATTTAGACTTAGATTTGTTTTGGCATGCTGCCCAAATGACTGAAAGTTATTTAGCCATTTCGTAATACATAGGGCAGGCATCAAGAGGGAAAGTTTTAAGCAATGTAGAGCTGTCATGGTAAATTACAAACAAGAAGTATTAAGTGCACCACTAGAATGGATAGTGTGTTCGGTGTAACAGCCTTGGCACATTCAGATGGATAGTCTTCTATTTCCATTATTGAGAATAAACTAGATGGTGTTGTTTCACTATCTTTCCCATTCTCCACATTCTGTTTTGGAACAGGAAGATGTGCAGACAAATTAGAATTAGCTTTTGCTTGTTGTTAAACTTGTCAGTGTTAGGTATAAGGAAAAATCCTGTATTGCTGCCTGTATTTAATGGAGCGTGAATTTTCTGGACTTGATCAATAAGTAGATGGCCATAACTCTGCTCATCTGCTGTGAACAATGAAACTGGACAGCCATCTTGATTGCAGTGCTTAGAGTTTCACTCCATCTTTTCCAGCATTCCAGAAACTGGATGAGTTCTGACCAGGTTTTATTTTAGGAATGAATTTGAATTGTTTTGAATATTTCCATTTCAATGTTGTTTACTTTTTTGAGAAACGAACCTGTGATAGGTTAGTTTCTGCTACTCCTTAAGAGAGCAGCCAATGGGAGCTGACAGAATGTTGGTGAGGGAGAAAAACAAGAGTTAGTTCAGTTGGGAGTGAGTCTGGCTGAGTGAAGGTGTGGAGAAGAGCATTTTAATGCTGGCCGGGAAAAGGTAAAATTGTAACAAAGAAACCCAAATCCCTGAATAGGGAAAGAGCTCAAAAGTTCAGCTTAAAAGCAGCTTTGAAACTTCTGCCGAATCTGCTCCAATGGTATGTTTAATGTATGGATATGAATGGTTGCAGCATGTGAATATAGTGGTGTTTGCATTCCCAACCCCAATAGCTCTGTGCAGTGTCTGAGTGAGGGGTGCTTATTAAAGGGGACTGGGCTACCCTGTCTGCTGGCACCTCTGAGTAAAAGGAAGCACCTTGGATCTGAAATGGTCATGGCTCCCTATATATTTTAAAAGAGGCAAGACAAGTAGTGACATACGACTAGGGTTGCCAGCCTCCAGGTGGGGCCTGGGGATCTCTTGCTTTTACAACTGATCTCCAGCTGACAGAGATCAGCTCCCCTGGAGAAAATGGCTGCTTTGAAGGGTGGACTCTATGCCATTGTACCATGCTGAGGCCCCTCCCCTCCCCAAACCCCACCCTCTCCCGGATCCACCCCCAAAGTCTCCAAGTATTTTCTAACACAGACTTGGCAACCCTACATACGACTGCTGGACCATGAACCTGTGGGAGAGAGGTTGTGGAGGTTGATAGCACTCTGTGTGAGTGAAAAAGGTCATCACAAAGCTCTTAATTATTTGTCTTTGCAGCAGTTTCTATTTTCTAATGCTAGTTTTCCCTGTTAATTTTATCACATTTTCCAGAGTTATTTTTATGTACAATGGCATAGAATATATAAATGGCTTTAAAGTGGTATAAAATGGCATGCACATATAACTGGCACAACAATGTCAAAAAAGAATAAACAACAGCACAAAAAGGAGTTGAACCTAAAACAATGACATTATGAAATGAAAAAAAAACAACAACCCAAGAATCAATATATAGTCTCATCCCTAGTTTTCTCTCTCTCTCCGCAAAGGGCACCTGGTCAGACAGGCATGAAAGACTCTAGTAGGCTTCACCATCCATATTTCTTTGTACTAAAATTAAAAGTAGACTTACTTTGAACTCAGCATTTGCCAGGGTCTGTGGAAATCCTCCTCTGCTAATGAATAATGTTTACACCTTCTGGGATTTTGTGCACCAAGAGCAACCCCATTTAGCATGTTCCTAACTAGGTCTTGCCTCCGATCACAATTGGAACATTTTCTACTTAAAGAGGCTAGTTCAAGAGACGAGTTAATGAGACAAGCTGTTGCTGAGGGCAGAACTGTGTTTGGTGCCTGAATCTTTGCATCCTCTGTAGGTCTCTGCACTCAGACTTGCCTTGGTGTGGCATCCATTAGAGGAACCCCACCGACTGAGCGTTCAGAGTCATGATGAGTCATAAGTTGAAACACAGTCAATACCACAACCTGAAGCTTTTCTGCCACATTTAATTTGTACACAGAATAAAACGTTTTGCTGGTTAGCTAAAAATATAAAGTTTTCCTACAAATGTACTTTCTGTTTCCCCTTCCTGGCACTACGTATTTCTAAAGTTCCCTGGTTTTTGCCCTTCCAAGGGAAATGGTCACATGTAGTCTTAGAGCTGATACAAATAGAATTTGTGAGGGCATGATATGAGCATACATAGCAATTACTAGATTTTTTCAGAAGTTACAACCATGTTTACTGGGAGGCTGGCAACGGTGCATAGATCCTCTTGATGTGCTTGGTCACCATGCTGTCTGAGCAGAGTTAAATACATGTGTTTTCCATGCATGTACATGTAGGGGAGTTAGGGCTCCTGCTGTGGCCAGAGACCTCCTGGCCTGGGCACCCTGTTCCCTACCACCACTTCACAGGCTGGGGGAAAATGGGGGGAGCCTCTCCAGTGTCACATTGATGCATATGGAACTTCTGGCCCCAATCTGGAAGTGACATCATTGCATCAGGGCAACACTCTAGGAGTCGTCTGGTTTTCTGATGGAAGTGACTTCGAAATTGTCCCTGGCCCTCAAATGTTCCTGCCATCAGTTCTTCATACATCTTGGATTCTTACAAACCAACCACTGGATTTCCTGAGGGTTTCAAAGTACATACATGTTTCAAATTACATATGCATAAGAAATAAATGCATTGTCCAAATTCAGACAACATGGGGATTGTAGGTAGCACATGCTCCGGATGAGGACCCAGTTCATGTGTAAATAATGCCTGAGGGCAAGTGTATATGAGAGAAAGGCCTATTTTGTCCCTTTTTCTTTTCAGAAGAACATACAGATAGTTCTTATTATTGTGTATGCCATTATAAATTGTCACACTTTATATAAATACTAGGAAAAATGGTTGCTTATAGCAATGACAGTTTCCATGCTTTAATTTTCATGGATTGTAAAGCCTTCTTGATGGTAGTCTGTCCTTTCCTCTTGATTTTCACTTCCAGAATATTTTATAGAGCACTCTAGAGCAGACATTAATTCATAGTTTTGATTTGTTACTTCTGCCGTCCAAATTGCTCTGTTTTCCCCCACATCTCTTTCATACATTTAGTATTTTTTCTGTTATATGATACCTTTCCTGTGAGACTTATGCTCTTTTTTTTTTAGCCTCAGAGGAGGCTATTGGACCTGCTGGGGAAACCAACCCATAACCCAGGGGACACATGGGTTTCCCCCAAATGGTGCCACCCATGGCTGTTTCCAGTTTCGAAAGTGGCACATGGGGGAAGGCTTAAGCCCTTTCTCCATGTATACCATGGTTCTGATACCAACCATCTACTGCATGTTCGGGAACAGAGGAGAACTTACAATCTGTGCATTCTGTAATGTGAACAAGCTGTATTTAAAAAAAAAAAACAGCAACCCTCAAACATAGAAAAGTTTCAAGGATTTTTTTTAAAAATATGTTTTCAGTAGATATAAAATGTTTCTGTCATAAAATATTTCTCCTGTAACTCAGACTTCTTTGTGTCATCTTTACAGTGTAAAGCTGCATGATATTTCTCTCCTTGAAGTCATTCCACTATGGAACCAGTTACTTGTTCACAGTGGGCAAATGCCTGTTTTCTGAGGGAAGGGGTAGCAAATGACCTGTTCACAGAATAGCTCATTGCTATTATCTCTGTTAACTCAATGATGTATTAAAAGGTATTCTTCTGATTGCTGTTCAATTATGACCTTTTAGCTACTGCGGATCACACTTGGGTAAGCACTGTTGCAGCAGATGTCTCCTAATTATGACTGTGCTGTCCAGTGCTAGGAAAAAAGAAATGATTGGCTCAACTTGAAATATAATTGAATGGTGAGGCATTCTTTTGTCAGACGCAGTGTTCCCCCTAAGCTGAGTTAGTGTGAGGTAGCTCACAGTGTTTTAGCCTCTGACTCACACATTTTTGTCTTAGCTCAGGAAGGAAGACTCCAGAACAAACTGATTTATGCAGTAGCCAAATAGGTTGCTCACAACTTTAATGCCAGTAGCTTACAAAGTAGAATTTTTGCTCACAAGATTCCACAGCTTGGAGGGAGCACTGTACTCAAGACGTCTGACTTTACACAGAACCTGCTTGGGTGTTAATGTTCTAGAGAGAACACTTCCTCTGATCAGAGCAAACCCTCAATCTTTGCTGAACTCAAGTGGAAGTATGGAAGCCACAGTTCTGGATTCTTTAACTGGCATGACTCCTGAAAAGAGGAGAGAATTTTGGTGCCAGTGTTAACAGCATAGTTTAAAAGGAATGCTGCAGTTCATAAAATGAATTGGTGGTGGTAGGATTGGCGGGGCGGGGACAGACTTATTGTCTACTTGTGTGGATCATGGCCCTTTCATTTCCTCTGGAAAATTCTGCTGCAGAATTTGTTAGATAATGCTCATCTTTCAGTCTGTGGTTAAAATAAATGAGAAAATAACTTGCTACATGGCAAGGTTTTCCCTATAGTTTTCTGTAACAAGTCCCCCCCCCCCCCCGGTTTTCTACCAAGTTTACACATAAATCCCTCTGTATTTTGAATCTACTTTATACCTGGAGCAATAGACCCTGTTAAAATCTGGAAAGCAGAGTGAGGTTGGATTCTTTTGCTATCTGGTAGCACTGTGTGTGAGACAGCTGGTCCTTCTCAAAGGGAATACTTGTGCTGCTAACCTGTGCACTCTTGATAGAGAACAGGCACCATTGAACTCAGCGGGACCTACTTCAAGGGAATATGTGTGGAATTGCACTTTAAATTTCTTTTTCTTTTCTTTACAATAAATTTTATTGAGTTTTTATGAAAGAAGAAACAATAAAGTATCCTCTATGACAACATAACTTTGAACATAACGCAGAACTGTTTACATACCATTAGAACACATATATGTTATGTTTGACATAGCTTGTAAAATAGAATAAATAAATTTGCTGCACATTTGTGTAGTAATAAGTATGGAATATCATTAATTAACTTAAACATTGTAACCTGCAATCAGTATATCAGAAACTGTAGAATTACCATAACCATAAATCATTTATCACTTTGGGAGTATTAGGTTGTTTGGACAGGAACTGTAGTACGGGAAACCAAGTAGCAATGAGATTATTGTGAGATGAACCTTTGTCAAGTCGCGTAAGATTATCCGAGAGTTTAGCCATGATGTACAAATCCCACATCTTTTTATGCCATTGTGAAAGGGTGGGTGTCATTATCGTTTTCCATTGAGTGGCAATGACCGCTTTGGCTGCAAATAATAATAAGGAGGCCCTTTCTTTAACGGAGAGACTGTCAGAATCCATAGCCCAACTGTTCAAAAAGAGGTGCTCTGGAGAGAGCTCTAAGTCTAAGCCAGTAATTAATGAGATTTGGGTCAGTACTTCCTTCCAAAAAGGAACTAATTTGGGACAAGTGGCCCAACAGTGAATATAATCACCCACATTTCCACAGTTCTTCCAACATTTTGGACTATAGGTAGGATTGATGTGATTTAGTTTGTTAGGAGTTAGATACCAGTGTGATAATATTTTAAAGGATTGTAACTTCATAGATGTAATTTTGGTTCGGAAAGAAGAGAGGCCCATAGTTCATTCCAAGAATCCTCAGATAAATTAGTGGTGCATGCTTTATTCCATAATTTTTGGTATGAAAGAGTGTCATTATCTTTTAGAGAAGCCAGCACTCTATGTGTTTTAGATATAAGACCCTTTTGGGAGGCTTTTGCACTCTCAGATCACCAATTCAAGAGCAGTGGATGGTTTTTTCATTCGAACAACTTTCCTCAATTGAATATTTTTTGTGTAATTCTCATTCATCCCAATGAGCTTTTTCACTATGAAACATATCTGAATCAATCATTTAATAGCATAGCACATCAATATAGCTGTGGCATTTATACTTCTGTACTGACCCAGTCCCTCTGCCTTTGATTGGTCAACCCATCTAATTTTTTCTTCCATCTAAAAAAAAGTCAAAGGGGGAAAATAGTATTCTTTCTAATGGATTTGTTTCAAGTGGTCTTCTTGCATTCACATGCTAGAAAAAGCATGCTTTAGAATAGACAAACTATTCTGCAGTTTTTAGAAATATGCAAAAGCAAACTGCTTTGTGCTCAATAAGTAGTTTGTGCATTGTTGAATATAGTCTGCTTTCCAAACCTAAGTCCTCATGAATAGTTCTTTGCACTGATTGGAGTTAGCATATGGGTATGCAGCATGATATTTGATCCTGTACTTATCAGTAATTTTTTCCCCTCTGAAACCCACAGACTTTTATATCTTAAGAAAGAACTCATTCGGAGAAATTGATCTAGGATTAAACCTGATTCAGGGATTCTTTAGAACTATTGCAGTCAACATCATGTCAAACTTTTTTGGTTTTGTTTTCTAACCACGCAACTTGCATTTAGCTAGCAAAACTGCTGAGAAAGGTATTTCCTTCTGAAAAGCACTGTTACAGACATTCAACAGAGGGAGGTGATATTTATATCAAAAGCATTGATAAATGTTGTATGAACAAATTAAAGTGAAAATAGCAAAACCATTCACTGAATACTTAGAGTAGTGATATATAGAAATAGCAGTGAGAACTCCATTCAGGGATTGAACATCTGTTTTTTGGGGAGACCCAGTACAAACTAGTACCTCACCTGGATAGCCCAGGCTATCCCTATCTCATCATGTCTCAGAAGCTAAGCAGGATTGGCCCTGGCTAGTATCTGGATGGGAGACTACCAAGGAATACCAGGTGGAGGCAGGCAATGGCAAACCAACTCTGAATGTCTCTAGCTTGAAAACCTACAGGGTTGCCAAAGTCAGTTGTGACTTGATGGCACCTTCCACCTCCATTACACATACTACAATCCCATCCCATCCCATCCCATCCCATACATACAACTTTTGACTCATGAAAGAAAGCTTCTGTTACTTAGAAGTTCAGTTTTTCTACATTTCTGATTGAAATTAACCATAGCCCTCCTTGCAGTTTTTCTACCATGATCCACTCCTCCCGTGCTTAACTGTTCTTGCAATACAGTAGAACCTTCAGTTTTTGAAGACCTAGATTGCTGACTGATCAACTATATTACCAGTAAAGGAATAGAATGAAAGTTAGTTAAGCTTGTGTTTAAAAAAATACCAAAAAAGACCTTAAATACAATGAGTTAGTTTATGCTTATTTTCTAGGAAAACAACTTATAGGGTTTGTATTACATAACTTAAAATGCAGAATTGTGACTTAATGTTCATTTTACTTTCTCTGCAGAAGTAGCTATTACCAAATTTCCCATAGGAATCAATGACCTAGGGAAGTATTTCTTTATAGAGCATTTTTGTTAACACAATAACTAGTAAAATTTGTATAGCTAAATTAAGGCGTATCAGTTCACTCAGCTAGACCTAACACCATCCAACTATCAACGGAAGTAATGATTACAACATTAAGGGTGAGGACAGATTGAAGTTCTGCCGCGCTCCTGTAGCACATTCAGACGCAAGGAAGCCACCCGCAGCGTCCACACTGTGGGTGGCTTCCGCCAGCGGTGGCAGAACGCTGCGCGGCTCCACCCGCCTGCGCACGTTTACACCTGCCGGAAGCGGGTGGAACGCGTGCGCAGCCACCGGGACACCACTAGGAAGTGGTGCCCGGCTGCTGCGGGAGGAGCGCGCTGCCAGACAAGGTGAGTCCGGGACGCCTCCGGGGGGCAGATGTGGCAGTCTGGACAGCTGCTCTGCCTCCACTTTTAAAGTGGAGGCAGAGCGGGCCAGACTGCCAGTCTGTCCTCAGCCTAAGATCTCCATATCCTTCCCATTCATTTTATATTAATGCATACATTTTGAATAAATGATTACATTGAAATTACCATTAGTTCTATCAGCAGGGCCTGTATAAAGATTTTCACACACAAATGATTTCTGTTCCAATAAAGAGGAGAATCCATGAAAGCTGTTTGCCAATATTCTTAGAAGACAGGGATTAGTCCGACTTCATAGGGCTAAATTATGAAAAGTTTAATGATTGTATAAAATCTTTGATTTGGTTCTGCAATATTTTTAGCTTTCTTGTCTCCAACCCCCCCTCCTTACAAGTAGAAGTTTAACAGAGCTTGTCTTTCATATGATCCTATAGCTTCACAATGCAGTGATGTTAAAATTGTATTTTCTTCTCATGCTCATCTGATGCTCTTCTTACAGCAGATGATTTGGAAAGAAATGCTAGGAAAACTTATTTATGTGGATGATGAAATAAGATGTATAGAGAAGGAAACTGGAAATATGTACCCCAAAAGGTGAAAGAACAAGTGTGGTATAGAGGTTAGAGCGTCGACTAGTATATGGGAGACCCACACTGCTTTGGAAGCTTGCTGGTTGACCTTGGACCAGTTATACACTCTCAGTTAACCTTCCTCACAGGGTTGTTGTTATGAAGATAAAATGGAGGAGAAGGAAACAATGTAAGCTGCTTTGGATCCCCTTTGGGAAGAAAGGTGAGGCACAAATGAAGTAAAATAAATACAAATGAAATAAATATTAATAGTTAATAGATTTAAATCCAAAAGGATTCTGAATGTGCCTTACATAAAAAAGCAAAAACTAATCAAACCCTTTTAAAATAAAGAAAAACTCATTTAAAATCAATAAAAACAATGTGTCTGGCAAGGACACTTTCTGATTGTATACTTATTTACTTTGTATTTATTTTACTTTGTTTATAGTCCACCTTTCTCACTGCTACTCCAAGCAGATTACAGGATAAACAAACAAATAAACAACAGTGTAAACAGACAGCATAATTTAGCCATTGAAATCAGGTTTCCATATCTGGTTTGGGAAATGCCTGGAGATTTGGGGTGGAAACTGGAGTGGGCAAGATTTGGGTAGGGACCTCAATGGTATAATGTCATAGAGTCTACTCTCCAAAACTCCTGATTTATCTAGGGGAATGGATCTGTGTAGTCTGGAGATCAGTTGTAATTCTGGAAGATCTCTAGGCATTAGGGTTGCCAGCCCCCAGGTTCCACTGGGGATCCCCCAGTTTCAGGGGCTTCTCCCCACCATGGACCAGCTGGCTGGTGGGGGAACTTCCACCCGTAAACAGGGACATTGCTGCATAACATTCCCAACACAATGACATCACCTGGAAGTGATGTCATCATGTTGGGGACGTCACGTGGGGGACACTCTGGTTTCATAAAAAACATTTCTTTAGGGGTTCTGCCACCAGAACTGTTTGTTTGGTTAGTAACTCCAACCTCTCCCAAGGTCTGGTAGCTTGTTTGGCACTAGGGGATAAAGAACACAGTGAAGTTTGATCATTATCTGAAATCATTTGTTGGGAAGAGTATTCATTCACCCCAGCATCTACCTCCAAGCACCCAAACCCATTTTGTATTGGGATTGTGGCATAATAGTCCTCTAGGTTATGCTTGCTTGCGCCAGATTCTTGGCCGCAGCCTATAAAATCCACAAAGAATACGTTAAGGAGTGATATAGATGATCCTTGGGCTTTTTGAACTTCTTAATTTTTGAAAGACTAAAATTCTGTTCTTTTTAAAATACTTGTATTTTTAAAGTTTTTATTTAATTATTTCCAATTTAACGGCTGCATACCTAGGGTATGGTATCCAACTATGTTTCTTAAAGTTTTTATTTAATTATTTCCAATTTGACGGCTGCGTGCCTAGGGTATGGTATCCAACTATGTTTCTTAAAGTTTTTATTTAATTATTTCCAATTTAATGGCTGCGTACCTAGGGTATGGTATCCAACTATGTTTCTAATTGATTTGTGCTGGTTACATGCTGAAATAAACTCTAACTAACTCTCTGGTTTTGGGGCAAACTCTACAGTTTAAGACCAGTTTTACCATAGAGTTTGCCCAAAAACCAGAACGTCCCCACTCGATGTCCCCAATGCAGTGACGTAGCTTCTGCATGATGTCATTGCATAGAGGACACCATGTGACATCCCTGCCCACCCCCGGAACACCCCCCAGTTCCCCTGCCAGAGCAGCAAGGGGACCTGGCAACCCTATTAGGCATCACCTGGAGGTTGGCAATCCTACACTAAACAATGCTATAGGACTAGGATTAGAGGATTAGGGAGCAATGCAAGCAGTAAGCTTTCTAGCACAAGGTATGCTATAGACCACAGTCCCCCAGTGTGGTGCTCATGGGGGCTATGGTGCCTATCAGTAATATTTTTTAACCAATCTAATTTTCCCCTAGCTTGTGACACTGTAGCTGGGGCTAGACCTGATTGTGCCTTTTAAAAAATTTTCGATCCCTTGGCTATTAAATATGTGTAACTGAGTTTCTGTCTATCTCTCTGTGTCATAAACAAATGCTTCACTGAGGGCTCTTGTTCCTTCCTTCAGATGTTCTGAAGCAGGGCAAAAATGTTAGCAATTTGATTTTACTATGAGCGTAAAAGCTGTATTAGTAGAACCTCTGTCGTCTTCCTTGGAGTTCTTTGTAGATGTTTTGTTGTTTTTAGAAACCTTTGCATTATCTGTTCTTTGTGCTGTATTGCTTTTTATTCAAAGTTTCTGCAGTTTTTCTCTTGGATGTCAGATAAGCACCTGGGAGAGATTTCATTCCGTGATTGGCAAGAGCTTCTGACCCAAGTAATCTTGTGTGAATTTTTTTTAAAAAAAAATTCTGGTGTTGAAGTTCATTTTGGTTCTGTGAAATTCTATTCATGATTTCAAAGATGGGCCCCAAAGATAAATAGATGAGCGGACTGAAATAATCTTAAATGTGCTTTTTGTTCTGTCCTGGTCTTTTCACTTTACTATCTGAAAGAGCTATATGTCTTTCTTTTTATGGGTAGATAAAACAGTAACACATGAAACCAAAAACCAGCACAAGGAAAACATAGAAAGACAAGTGCAAAATTTAGCAATAAGACTCTGGGCACAATCCACAAAAAAACACACCTCCATTTAAGCTTTTCAGTGGTATTTTATGGATTTCTGTTTCCCTTGGCATTCCCCTGATAACATATAAAAACAACAAAAAATCCTCACACCAGTACATCGAACCTGGTAATGGAAGTTGTAAGATTAAGCTTTGTGCTTCCACAGATTTGAGTGATAGCGGTTCCACAGATAGCTCATTTGGCAAACATTTTAATGCAGCCAAATAGAAGAGTAAAATTACTCATAAAAATCCATAAATGATCAACCAATTGTGTGGGGCAGGTGGCAAAAATATTTAATAATCAGGACTAATTGCTCAGTGTGCTGCCCTATTGTTCTCTGCATCCATCTTTCCAGATTCCATAAAAATAGCATTGGGATGCCTCTTTTGGGACTGGTCTGGATCCTGACCTAGATTTAGAAAAAGTGAAAGATCCCAAAGTGTCACAACAGTAGGCCCTGCCAAGCAACCAGATTTATTAATATCTACCCTAAATAAACATTCTTGTAACACTTCTTACCCAATGTATAGATACGTGAATTAGGATGGGGGATCTATTATGTTACACAGAAATCACACAGCAGCTCAGCAGAAACTGGAGTGCCCAGTTCAGTGAGATGTGATCTCCAACATGGTGCCCGTATTTCCTGGCACCTGCTTGCTTTGTTTCCTAAAGCATCTCTCCCCCAAAGCAAAGAGCTAATTCTGCCTTTCTTGCACCTCAGTGAAGAAGAGATTGGATTTATACCCCGCCCTTCACTTGGAGTCTCAAAGTGACTTACAAAGTCCTTTCCCTTCCCCTCCCCACAACAGACACCCTGTGAGGTAGGTGGAGCTGAGAGAGCTCTTTCAAGAACTGCCCTTTCAAGGACAGCTCTGACAGAACTATGGCTTGCCCAAGGTCATCCAGTAGCTGCAAGTGGAGGAAAAGCCAAGGAGGTATTGTGTTTGTCTGCCAGGAGCACCTATTTGGAAACAGCTACCTCCATCTCAGGAAGGTACTTGACTTGGAACCACCATTTTGTGAAAGTTCCCAATGGTTTGTCTTTGCCCCAACTACCATGGCAGCTATTTCATGACTGATCCCATCCACATGGTGCCCACTACCCATCTTCAAAATTCCAAAAGTGCTCACAGGCTCAAGAAGGTTGGGAGCTCTTGGCCCTCTCTCTTGTGTTCAAGCCCTTACGTTGTAAACCTTTAGATTTTGTTTTAAAAAACCCAGCATCTCCTGTATACATTTATTGTTAGTTTTAAATCTTTCTAAAGGCTGCAGATGGTGCCAATTGAAGGGTGTAAATGCAGAAAAAGCCATGACAATTAACCTGGAATAAGGATTGGATGTGAGGGAGGAGGCTGTGTTTGGGAACAGCATCATAAAAGAAACTGAAGATGGTGAAATGAAATGCTAACCATCTGTAATTGTATATCCAGGCCAAATTTTAAAGATAGCTCACAATCAAAATTATGATGATCATTGTCCTGAATGTTAGGCTGTTTATGGCTTTTTCTCAGGAAACAATCACTGAAAATCATAAAAACAGTCTGCTAGAATACTGCCTGCTCATGTACCCTTCAGAAATAATCTTATAAACAAAGGCTCTGTAATGGATGATGGTTTGCTTACCCCAAAGGATATGGTCAAGATTAATGAAATCGCTTGTTTTTATTTATTTCATTCTCCCCCTCCTTGCCCTTCTTCCATAGAGCTGCTTACTTGGTCCCTGCCTTTTTATCTTCACAACAGCCTTGTGAGCTAAGTTAAACTGAGCATCAGTGAGTGCCCCAAGGTCACCCAGTGAGCTTTGCCGCTGAGTGGGGATTAGGTAATGACTGTTAAGTGCTGTGGGGAAACCACTGTGTGGAATCTTCCTTACAATCACAAACTGTTCCCATATGTGGCTCTTCCTTTCACCCACACACATTATTCTACTGTTTTGTATGCATATGAGCCGCTTCAAAATAAGACATTCAAATCCATTTTCTTTGATATGCTGTTAGACTGTCATCGGCTGCGGTCAGACGTGCCTATAGATTTTGAAGCTGATGCCTGATGGATCTAAAGTACACAATCAGACAGCAAAATCTGTGAAAGTTTTCACAGTTGCCAGCACCCCATCCTGGTTTGCCCCTGAAATGGAGTAAAAAGAGAAACTCTGGTCCTAATGCTTGCCGATAAGCCACTAACAGAGTTTCCCTAGTCTAATCACTCAAGTGCGCTCTCAGGCCATTGGGATGATTTGCTCATTCCATCCCGACTAGGCGCCATTTTTTTTTGCTCACTTAGTGATATGCACACCACTACATAATCGTCCCCATCTCTAGGCCAGCTTTGAAAGTGAGAAGGAAAGGGAGTTATCTTTGTCAGGCAGCCATGGCTCACTGAACCAAGGGGATCTCAGTGCTCCATGGAAGGATCAACGAGTGGTCAAAGTGGAGAATTGACTCCCAGAAGGTGGAAAGCGCACGTGCAAAGAATTGCACCCTCATTTATGTGCATGTACAAAAGCAGGCAAAAAACCCCATAAAACCCTCACCCGTCTGCACTGTCTGATCATGCAGTGACGGTCTGATCCCACAGTGATACGGAATATACTTGGATGTCTGATCAAACAACTCCATTCCAAAAACCAATGAATGAAATAGGAGCGCTTTTTGACCGCCCCAAATGGCATATCTGACTGCAACCATCCAGGGTTTTCTTGTGTTTGTCTTATTTTTTTTTGCCTTTTTACAATTTTACATGAACGAATGTGCTGAGTTGGTTTTAGTGGTTGGATCATCCCAGCCTTTAAGGCTTCATATTTTTATTTTATTTGTCTCCTACTTTTCTCCCCACTGGGCACTCCAAAGTGGCTTACAAAGAAACATGGAAGTATAACTTAGGGTAGACAGCAAAGAACCAATGGAGATTATGTAGCAGAACTTCTACTCCAGGGCTGGTCATGGATTTATTGGAGTAGGACCACAGGCTGTGGGATAAGAGTCAAGTGCAAAATGCCCTTTGATTCTTGCCCTTTAGCTCACACCATTGCCAGTGGGAATGTGGAGTGCTGAAGAGCAGGCTACCTTCAGCCCTTATCGTCAGGGACCTGAATCACTACAGCATGTTAAGATTTACTGAGGGGAAGGAGGGGTGCTGAATGCATGTATGTTAAACTTTCACTAAGTTGTGATGCAGTCTAGAGTATAATAAATTTCTCAGTGTTATCTTTTTACTAAAGTGAGCTGTAATCCTGTGTACACTGAATTATGGTATTTACTTTCAAGTAAACAATTCAAATTATAGGAGAAAGCTAGCAGGTCTGCTTTTTAAAAATACACTTTTTTATTATTATAGCAGGTCTGCTCTTTAACCTTTGGCAACTCAGCCTACACGAAGACATGCTCAGCCAACTCAAGACACATGTTCAAGTCAGAATCTAGAGGCCAGTGGCTTAGTTTAGAAGTTGGAGTCTAATGCTAATTAATTATTTTATCTATTTCATAAAAGGTTATTTTCACTTAAGTACTTCTCCCAAAAGTAATTAGGGCCATCTAGTTGTCTCTGGGATTTCTCTGGAAATGAATGTTGAAAACCTACCAAAGATTTGAAAATTGTGTGCAAAGGGCAGCAATTTCAGCAGGTGACTAATTGGTAACTTGAACCGCAATTCTGGGAGTAACTACCAGGGGAAAATAGTGGGGCTTATTTCTGATCTAAGGAGGCACAGGATTGGGTGGTCAGAAAACCTGCATAGTCAGCAGGGTTACCATTAACATCTCCAGGATCTATTGCTTGCTGAAGGACACTATCATTTACAACATTATTATGTGGCTTTTTCATCATGACATTTCACTGCCACAGCTATTTTTATACAGATCTTTTGTTCAAAAGACAGCAAAATATCTCTTTGAGGCAGAAGCTTGGCGGCAGTTATGTATTATAGTTTGGGGAAAAGTCCTACTAAGTACAGAAAAAAGAAATAGTGTTTTTGAGAGCAAAAATTTTCTGCTGCATCACCCCTCACCAGGGTTCAAGGTGAACAGAACTGTTTGGTTCTGCCCTGGGGGCAGGGGGGCAGGGAGTCAGATTATTTCTTTCTTTTTTCCTTTCAAATTTGAATGTCAAATGAACTTTGGTTCTCCTTTTGGATTCTGGAGTCCCTGGCTCTGGCAGTGAATTTCTCAGAATCTAATTTCCTCTGGTTCTGAAAGATCCAGTTGCCTTGTCATAGAGAGGCCTTCAGTGCATGATGCTGTTGTAGCATGTCAGCATTTAGGCTTCAGTGTGTGCATGATATAATGACATTGTAACAGCATGCGATCACAGAGAGTGAGAGCTTGTACACGGTGAATCACAACAGCATGGATTAGGGTAAATCCCCACTCTCTTCTAGAATAGGTTCTCTATCTATGACATTCCCCTTTTGACAACAGATTCCACCTGCAGCCAAATATGGTAGCATTTCAAGCCACAACCGATCAAATTGGATGATTAATGGAATGGTTCAAGGGATCAATCAGTGAAATTTGTTCCCTGCAATAAAATTAAAATATGTGCCATACATTTCAGGGTAGTTGTTTAGCGTAGGGTTGTTACAAGGAGACATGGGTGGCTGGGGACATGGGAAGGTGGCTGTAGGAGTCCTCTCTAGGAATTGCCAAAAATCTCCAGGAATTGCCAAACATTACCATTGGCTCTCAGCCAATGGCATAATGTTACATCCAGGAAAAACCAAAAGTGACATCCCACTTCTATAGTAATCGTCCCCAGGAAATGGCAAAAATTATCATAGAGTTTTGACCTATTCCTAGAGAGATATTGGCCCTGTCCACACGAGCGAGATAAGCCGGACGGGAAGTGACACAAATTTGTGCCGGCGCAATTTGCGCCGCTTTTGTGGGATCACACAGGTCCATGGACCTGTGAGGGTGAACCGCCGCTGCGTGATCACACGCAGCCACAGGCGAGTTGTTTTTTTTTTCTGGCCATTTTCAGTGCGCTTATCTGCTTCTACAAGGGATCGATGACTTGCCTCTCCACCCTCGGGGTCATTCGATGATGCGCATACCGGGATGGGAGGGGAAAAAAACCAAAAAGCCCGCTCCCCAAAGCCACTTGTTTGCACTGGCGCGATCACACCAGGAAAAGTCAGTTCTTGGCCGTCGCAAACCATTTGAGACTGCCTTTTCACTGGTAGCTAAATAAGCTGATTCCCCACCAGCTCAAAGCAGTTTGCGACACTTTGACACCAGCTGCAGGACACTTCCCAGATGTGCTTGTGTGATCGCGCCACCTTGAGCCGGCGGGTTAATCATCCTTCTTGTGTCGCAAATGGGTGCGTATGATCGCGCCCATAATGTTACTTCTAGGTTTTCATGTAAGTGTCAGCATGCCAATGGCCATGTTTTGTATTTCATTTTTCTCTCACCAAGCCAGCTAGGGAGGCTGGTAACTCTAGATGACCCATACATCCAGAACCTCCTTTCTTCCTAGTGTGTGAAACTGCATGTGATTAGTGCCCATACCTGCTGAAAATACATTGGGTTTGAAACCCTGGATGGGGAGGGAGAGCAGTATGTACATTGCTTAGTGTAATGTGAAAAGCGGGGGAAAGCTTTAAAAATCGGTGTTTCCCCCACTCTACCGGGGGACTTGGCAGCCCTGTCACAAGGAGACCAATATTGGACTTTACTTCATCTCTGGGAAATCTGACAAACTGCAAGAATTCTTCTGCTGCTTGTTTCTGTCATAAAAAAGGAGAAAGGGGAGGGGGCAGTGAAGCCTAGATGGCCAGACTGTGACCAATTCCGCAATATTTTTAAAATGACAGGAAGCATGCTTTTTTTAAAATTATGTAATTGGAGAGGTTTTTCAATATGCATACATTACCTGCAGAGCCTGAAGAGGGCTGGGAGGATATCCCGCTCATTTTCAGGCAAACTTAAATCATCTCACATTTTTCTGATGGATGAAAATCATTCTGGGAGGCGCAGGATCACACCACTATCGATGAATATTACCAATTCATTATTATTTTTTTCACTTTTGTTTATAGTAACTCTGTTCTTTTGCAGTGACTGAAATCATTGCAGTCAAGTTATCTAAGCATGAATACCTAGGTCAAGCTTGTTAGCAGATATGGAGTAGCTTATACCTCAAAAGATGGTGAATGAACAGCAGGCTAAAATGAACCTGGCCTAACTGGAACCAAAAACAACTGTATTTTCCCCCTTTGTTTCGAGCAGTGCCTATTTGTAAGTCACATAATACACTGAAACATCTTTAATGTGCTATCGAAGTCCTGCTGTTCTGTTTGGTTTTTTAAAAAAGTTAAGCTATCTCTGAGCCGAGTTAGTATTGCCACTTATTACAAAATGAAGTTGCTTATCTTCGGCTAAAAGAAGTACAAAGCATACTTTAAAAAACCCGACCTCATCTTTTAAAGTAATAACCAATCCACATATACCGGTAATACCATCTCTCCCTCTGTGAATAGTTTTCCTGTCCATTTCAACACCACTATTGCAGAACGGTCAGCCAGAGGAGTTAAGCCCGTGGATCCTGATCTATCAAGTGTTTTGTGGGGAAAGGACTGGAATTAATAGAAAGCTGCACACTGGTTTATGGTGGCCTCAGGAAGGGGCTTTCCAGGCAAGTGAGAAACAGAAGTGGTTTGCCATTCCCCTCCTTCTTTTGTGGACTCCTTCCGCGATCTGATGAGACTGGGCTATACCATATTACTTCTGTCAGTTCTGCACTCAGCCTGTCACTGAGAAGAGCAGAAATTTCAGCAAGGAAAAAAACCCAGTTATCTTCTTGACTGTCAGATGAAGATTGTTCACGTGGGCTGCCAAGGAGATCTTAGTCCCCTGGGCAAGATAGGTGGTCTGCTGCTATTCAGACTTCTCTTCTCCCTCTCTCTAGACTGCTAATTGTGCATGCTTTTCTTTTCCCTCCTTCTGCTTCCTTAGTTCCTACCAGGAACTCTGCACTTCCTTTGCTCCTATTGGAACATTGCCCTAACTTCCAAATTATATTTTCTTGGGCTTTTTCCACATGGGGATTTTCCCCTAGGTGGCACAGAGCATATGGTTGCCAGCCTCCAGGTGGGGCCTGGAGATCTCCTGCTTTTACAATTGATCTCCAGCTGTCAGAGATCAGCTCCCCTGGAGAAAATGGCTGCTTTGGGGGGGTGGACTCTATGACATTGTACCATGCTGAGGCTCCTCCCCTCCCCTCCCCAAAACCCACCCTCTCCCGGTTCCACCCCCTAAGTCTCCATGTATTTTCCAACCCAGACCTGGCAACCCTAACACAGCATTCCCTCTGCTTTATGTGAGGGCTTCCCCACAATGGTATGCTCTTTTCTAGTAGGGCTTATGAGGCTCGTAGGACTTTTTTTTTAAGCTGGAGCAAAGAAAAATCTGCTTGGCTTTGTCTGAAAGAGGAAACAGTGTGCTAGCTGCAGGCCAAGCCTTCATGTGAGAGCTTGGCCTGTAGGCAATCAGGGGTAGAGCTTAATTCACCTTCAAAATGGTGACACTCAGGTGTGGTGTTCCCTCTTCCCTTTTAGCCTTTTAACAGGGCTATTTTTAGAAAACACTTCAGCCAGGCTGAGTTGTTGGTGGAGGGGTAGCCGGGCTATGGGTGGGGGCTGTCAAGATGGTTGTGAAGTTGACTCTTCAGCACTGATGTGACAAGCAGGAAGGGAGGGGGGAGGCGTAGCACCGGCAGTGAGAGCACAGGGATGGAGGAGGGAGTGCCTCAGTCCTACACACTGCTCCTTGCCCAGCATGCGGAGGAGGATGTATGCCACTTTGAGCTCTATGGACGAAGGGTGGGACAGAAGTACAATAGATTCTGAACTGGATTTAATTTTTGGAGAAAAACTACATGCAGCTCTGCGTCAGCATGCTTTTTCTTTCTTTGTCAAGAAAATTACAGAAACTACAGATTCTCCACTTAGTAAGAAGCATTGCCCCCAGGGCCGGTGCCAGGTTTTTTGCACACTAGGTGAGGCTACCTTCTGCCCACCCCCACCCCCATGCACCCACCAGTTTTCAAACATAAATGCATTTTAGGAAGAATGAAAAACACAAAATTTGAAATTGCTTTTTTTTTAATTGTGAGAACAAGTAACACAGTCTCTGATTTTTTTTCTCTATCTACTTGCAATTTCTTGCTTTGGAACCGCTAGGTTGGCAGGAGCTGAGGCCAGAGACTGGAGCTCACTCCGTCACACAGCACTTGGATCTCAAACTGCCGAGCTAGCAACCTTCCAGTTTGCAGCTCAGTGTCTTAACCGCTGAGCCACCCCGGCCCCTGTATTTCTCAGGGCATGCACCCAATTACACATGCACAAGCTGTACATATCCTCCTACACAAAAATGTTTAAGCACAGAGGCAATGTGTGTGTTAAGTGCTCTAAAGTCACTTCTGATTTCTGGTGACCTTATGAATTAATGACGTTCAAGGCACAAAGTTTGAGTCCAGTGGCACTGCAGCTTCAAGACCAACAAAGTTTAATTCTGGGTATAAGTGCACATGGAGGCTTTATATACCCAGAATTAAACTTTGTTGGTCTTAGGTGCCACTGAACCTCCAAGCAATAGAGGAACCCAAATCTGCTCTCCCCCAGCATCAAATGGTGCACTTCTAAGTACAGTTTATTATTTATTTTTTACAACATTTTCCTTGTGGTGCAAGACTACTTACAAATAAGCCCCACTGAATAGATCTAGTGAGTAGGATTCTGAATAGACTTGCTTAGGAAGGCACCAAAACAGTCTCACTCTGTTAGTTCCCTCAAGACACCACCTGCCTTAGTGGGCAACTCCTTATGCTGCAACTATGCCTCACACACAGCCACATTGTACCTGATACACTCCCACACCAAATACTCTCCTCTAGGATAACCATATTTTGAAAAGCAAAAAAAGAGGACATATCTTCTGACTGACTGCTTCGAACAAGGGATCAGTATGGCAGATCTCATTTTAAATACCCTACTATTTAAGCTGTGATCACTGCTACTCACAAGGAATATTCCTTATCTTCCATCCCCAAAAGAGGGCATTTTCATCCGTGTTTTAAGAGCTCAGAAGAGGAGAGCCACCTCCATACCATGGAGAGAGACACATTTACTGAGAAAGCTGTGGCCCTATTTTCATTAGAACATAAGATCAGGCCAGTGGCCCATTCCAACATTCTGTGCCACACAGTGGCCAAACCCCAGGGGCCACCAGGAGGTCCACCAGTGGGGCCAGAACTCCAGAAGCCCTCCCATTGTTTCTCCCCATACACCAAGAAGACAGAGCATCACATAAGAACATCAGAGAAGCCCACAGCCTTGCAGAGGGGAAAGGGAGTAGCCCTGGGCCTGGGAGAGCAGCGAGTGATTTAGCTGCCTGGGCCTGAGAACCATGGGACTAGGAGATGGGCGGGTATGGGGGCAGTAGGCAGGGAGGCCCAAGAGGGTGCCAGGTGATTTAACTGCCCGGGCCAAGAACTGTGCAACTGGGAGATGGGCCGGGGGGGCAGTGGGTGGAGGCAGCCCAGCCTGGGGCCCGGGAGAGCGCTGCCACACCGGGTGCTTTAGCCAGGCCAGGGCCAAGAACTGTGGGACTGGGAGCTGGGCGGGCAAGGGGCAGTGGGCAGGGGGGAGGAGGACGACCAACACGTGCTCCCTAGTGTGTGGCTGCTTCTTTTAGGGGGCGGTCATTGGAGCAGGGCTTTTGGTGACAATGGTGAGGGAGGGGCAGGGAGTGGGCGGGGCAGCAGACCGGCGGGGGTGCGCTGATAGGACAGCTTCCTTAGGCGATTGCCTAACCCCACCTTATGGGTGCTCCAACCCTTATTGCCTCCCCTACATTCCTGGCCCTTACCCCTGTGTGAAAGCATGCATGGTGGCTTGAGACAGAATCTCAATGGCTCTTCAACGGATGGTTCACTGGTTCTGGTTTAGAACTGGTCCAACTTGCTTTCTGCCTCACAGTTCTGTCTCAGGCTTCTTTTAAAGCTGCAGCAGAAAGATTTGTGTGTGCTCTTATCTGGGCCCAGTTGCTCTAGTACCCTCTTTGATCTCCATCTCTCAGAAGTGGCATTTAAAGCCTGGTGCATACTTGCTTCTCTTTGATGATTTGTTTTTATCCCAGAATGTGCCTTTATTAGAGTGGAAACTAAAAACAGATTCCCAAAAGGGCAGCTGGGTTAATTTAGCTTTGCAGCCCAAAGAACAGAGTCTTGTGGCACCTTGCAGACTAACAAATATTGAGAGCCATAAGCTTTTGTGAGCCAGAACTCACTTTGTGCACTTTGTCCCTGTGACGGAGTGAGCTCTGGCTCATGAAAACCAATGCTACATAAAATTTGTGGATCTTTAAGGTGTCAGAGGACTCTTTGTTGTTTTAACTAAATTTAGGCATCTGCAGATTAGTTGGTGGGGATCAGAGGGCAGGAATTTTTACAAATGATACTGCTGTTCTGGATCTTAGTTGTGGCAAAAATAGTATACCAAACGTTATGGCAGTTTTTGCAAAGGTAGGCTGGCCTATTCTTATAAATAACAGATGATGCTTGTAGATTTGGGTCCTGCATCATTTTCCAGGCAGAGGCTTACACCTGTAAAGCAGATCTTTTCTGGAACATTGATGCAATATTTGGGAAAACTGTAGCTCATTGAAGACCCAGAGCCTTTCCTCACCAACCAACCTACCAACCAACCAACCAACCAACCAGAAGAATGAGCCATTGTCACAACTGACTCATGGCAACCCCATTCATAGGACATTCCAGGGAAGAGACAATTATAGGTGGTTGTCGATTGCCTTCCTCTGCCTAGCAACCACAGTCTTCCTTGGAGGTCTTCTAAGCACTGAACATGGCCAGCCCTGCTTAACTCCCAGCCTCTGACAAGCTTGGGCCTATCTGGGCTATTCAGGTTCCCAACTAACCCAGTGACAAATCTGTAAGCAGTTCAAGAAAATGCTTGGTGTTGATATGAGATGATTTTAAAATAAAATAAGCAAAAAAAAATCTAGAATCTTGATATTCACTAGTTCTAACATTCTTCCAAGCATATAAGCATTGATTAGATGACACCACTCAACTGAGCTATCCTATTATTTAGGTGTTCTGCTTATTCAACATTATTATTCATGGCAGTGTTATTACTTACACTTTTACTAAGAATTCTTTGTCTGTGGTATTGCCCTTTATACTGTGAGGGAGGAAAAATTGCAGTCTTCCTATGGAAGTATTTTCAAATAAGTCCAAGAACAACATTATAAAAGTGAGATTAAAATAGCCCATCTACATTGTATAGAGCAGCCTTGTATTTGGTAATAAACGATTGTTTTTCTTATCTTCAAACTGCAATATAGATTCACTGATCCATGAATTGCTGGAATAACAGGCTTTTCTGAAAGTAAATATTCTCTGATTTGTACATTGGCTGTGGCTTGGAAACACGTGGGCTGTCTGTATCTATCGTTACATACTTTTTGCTTAGAATAAGAAAATAGATCTCAATTTATGCTCTTTATGAGAATTTCAATCTTACATTGTAGGATTCTAATCACAATGCTCTTGCCATTTTGAACATAATGGATCTTGATTTTTCTTCTGTATTTCACTGATTGTAAGAGATGGAAACCAACAGAACTGTTGACTTTGTTTTTCTTTGCTTACAGCGATGGTTTCGTAAAGAATCTGCTAAATCCAGTTGTTCCATTACAACTGAATGAGAAGGATATTTTTTTGTTTACATTCTGCCAGGCTGTAGTGCTTTATGGTGGGGTTCTTCAAACTTGGCAGACTCGGCCCACCACTAATCCTCAGTCGGTAGTAAGCTTCAACTGAATTGCAAGCATATGACACCAGTGCCACATGACAGGAAGATGAGGAGCCAGAGTTTCCAAACCTACCATTGTTTCCCCTGCTACCTCAGGTCTTCCTCCTACTTCTCAGCACATGTGCAAAGAGAAACAGGCAGCATGGTAGCCTTGCTCTGTACACCTTAGCAACAGATTCTTTCAGAAAGCTACAAAAATGGCAGTTCTACAGAAACTTGCAACTGAACAGAAACTTGCAACTGATCCAGGACATACTTGCACCATGGGCTGAATATTAGTGTTTTGTTGAAAGGTGCTGCATGGGTGTTGGGAACCAGTTCTCCATGGGCTAAGCTGCACATTACCCATGACATGAGTATGCTTGAGAAAAGGGTGCAGCAGTGAAGGGTAGTGTCCCTTCCCCCATGTTGTACTCCTGATCCAGTTTGGGCCAAGGCATGCTTGGGAATGCTAATTCCCTGATGTCATGACTGTCTGCAAACAGAATGCAGTTGGGTCAGGGGAAATCCTGACCTGACTTGTTTCACAGGTAATATGTCATTTGGCCCTAAGATTCCAGGTTTCTGTTGAGGCGGGGGGTGAATACAAGGACTCTTTGCTCCTGTTTTTGCTGTTCCCCCAGCCCTTCTGTACGCAGTCCCCCAGCAGGTGGCAGGTGTGTGGGGTTTTTCTTTTTTGGGGGGAGTGTGTGAGACAGGATGTTGGACTATATGGACCACTGGTCTGATACAGCAGGGCTCTTCTTATGTTCTTAAGTGGAAGAGAACGACTACTGATAAAGGTGTGTTGGGGATCATGGGGCCAGCATGGATAAAAGCCAGGAAGGTTGGGGGCAGCAGTGAGGAAGGAACAGGGCAAGACTGAGTGGGAAAGCTGGTAGAATTCAGAGCTGTATTTGAATGTAGTTTTGCCATTTCTTCACGCACTTCTCCACATATAGCAGTCTCTCAAAGGCTCAGTTTAATCTTTGTAAAGCAGAAGGGCCTGAACCACAGTACCACGGTGACCTCATCGTGTCAGGTAATCAATATTCTTTGACAAGATAAATGGCGCAAAGTAGAGCTACTTGATATAATTTGTTAGGACTTGCGGGGGGGGGGGGGGGGAGCTTTGTCAAAGCACTTTGCAGGAGATTATCTAGAAAGCCAAAGTCAGAAAATGAAAATTAAAGTGGATAAGAATACTGCCCAGTATAGAGAAGCATAGCAAATTGTCCACAATGTTAGCTACTTGTATATTTTTGGAAACTCCTTAAATCACCAATGAAGTGGAGAACAGCTGTGGCAGAATATACACTTTTTAAACCGCATGGCTTTTTAACACACGCTGTAGTGGTAGGGTTCAGTGCCTCATCGTTTTCTCACTGTGGATTCCTTCCTGTTGTATTATTTTAAGTCTGTAATATATTTAGCCATTTATAAAGCCTTCTTGATGTAAGGATGGGGGGGGGGGGGCTCCTTCTGTCCAGTTTATAATCAATAATGTTACAGTTAGATATCTGTCCAGGCAAAACTATTAGGTTGACTGACCTATCAAATATTGGTTATGCTTTATCAAAGCAATAATTTAACAGAATGACAAGATTTTAATCTCCAACAAATTATAAACATTTATACTACTAGGAATAAGGCTGGTTGTGAAAATAAATACAATGGGCTCTAGAAAGAGGCTCTGGGAAAGTGCCAAGGACTTGGGCACTCAGCGTCAATTTGCTGTGGCAACCTCAGCAGGGTATAAGGACACAGAGTCCACCATTTTCTCCAGGGGAACTGATCAATGCCATCTGGAGAGCAGTTGTAATTCTGAGTTATCTCCAGCTCTCACCTGGAGATTGGCAACAGTGGTTCACCAAAGGGAATGGCTAGCTTGAAGGGCAGAGTCTATGGCATTGTACCTGTCTGAGGCCCCACCCCTCCTTAAACCTCACCCTCGCCAGGCTCCATCCCTCAAATCTCCAGGAATTCCCCACCTGGAGTTAGCAACTCTATCTCCTTTCCAGCCAAGGATCAACCTACCTTTATTTCCCCCTCACTGTTCAGCTTTCCATCCCTCCCCCCCACCTGCAGCCTCTACCATGCTCTGAAGCCCTGAATGCCACGTCACATTGGCTGTCATGGGGGGGGGCATCTCAGCAGGGTATAAAGGCACAATAAGTTTTCTCCCAAAGGCCAAAATAGGTGTGGAAAGGGCCCTTTACTGACAGAAACCAAGCTTGGTTGACCAGCAGCAGGCACTGAGGGGAAAGCAGGGTTCCCAGCTCTGAGTAGGGAAATACCTGGAGATTTGGGGGGGGGGGTGGATCCTGTGGAGGGCAGCGTTGGGGGGGGGCAGAAGAACTCAGCAGGAATTTCCCAACCTGGAGCTGGCAATGGATAGGCCCCAATGAGTTCCTCACAAAGGCGTAGAAAGGGTTTTGCTTCTTTGTCTTTTTACTGACAGAACCAAACTTGGTTGCTTGCCAACAGCCAATGAGGGAAAAGTTAGAATGCTTTGGCTGGTGGCCTGTATGGCATTCAATTCAGCAGAGGCCTTTCCTCTCCCCTCCCCAAACTCTGGCTTCCTTAAACTGGCTTCATACCTGGAGCTGGCAACCCTATGAGTTTCTCACAACAGCCACTGAGGGAAAACTCTGTCCCCCACAGGAGCTGAGTAAGAGAAGTATCTTCGTCGGGAGACTCAGTGCTTCTGACAGAAAACAGTGGCTGAAAGGGGAGTGGGCAGGGAAGAGGAGCAGACCCAGCACCCAGCCAATGGCATGTGAGTACTCTTGAGTGGCGACTGATGGGCCAATGGCTGAGGGAGAACATTTTACAGCCAATGAGAGCACATGGAATGTTGCCACCCCACCTGGCCTTTATATAATAGGGATGGATTTACAATGATAAAAATCAAGGAGGCTATCTGGTATGAGTTTACTAATACACAAGTCCCCTGTAAATCAATGGGATTTCAGCAGATGTAGCTGATGAAAGAAGAGCAGAAAGGACCGACATCGGAAGCAGGGAGCTAATATGTTGGGAACAGGTAGAAAGGAAAGAAGATAATATTCTATTTTTAAACTGTTTTAAGCTGCTTTTGAGTATTTTATGGTTGAAACATTGGTCATAAATCTAATAAATGAGTACGTGAATTGTACTCTATTAAAATCCTAAATTCTAATTGTTCTAAGGTTAACATTGTTTCGTGATAATTTTAAGTTCATAGATCAAAGACATAGGGAACACTTAGTTGGAGGGTTAAGCTAACAGCCAGTGCTGAATTCTTCCATGGAAAAATGCTGTATTCTTTCATGGAAAAAATTCTGCCCCACATATGTAAATGTAGTTTGCCTATAGTTGTGTTATGTATTGACCATGCGGTCGCCATGTGCTCCCGTAATGCGGCCATGCGGCCAGAGCACATGACCAAGAAACTACCTGAGCTTCAGCCAGGTAGAACAAAGGCCAGGTGGATTCAAACCGGCCACCAATCCTGTACCTAGGTTTCTCCCAGGGAACCTATGAAATGTAAATAGACTTATAATAGCCTATCAGGCCAGTTGGGTGAGGTCAGGGGATTGTCCCTGACTAGCATAAAAGGAGGGCTTCGAGCCCTGGGTTGTATGCTGCATCCGGACCAGCAATAAAGATCTAGCTGTTTCACTATTCCATGGACTCCCGACTCCAATACTTATCAAGTTGTTAGGGCTGTTGTGCTGCAAATCAATCAGGTTAGGTGGGCTAAATGTAGGATATGAAACATGGACAAGCCCCGGTGCTTCTACATGGTACATTTGCCTTCTGTTGGTAATATTTTGCTAACATTATTTAAATATTGAAATTATTGGAATTAAAATTCCAATTCATATTTTCCCATGAATTTTGTATTATTTTAACAGCATTTTAACATTCAGTTGGAAGACTCCATGTTTCCCATCATGTCACTGGATTCAGGGAGGTTAAGGCTGGTAGATACCCATTGAAGCCCCTGGATCTCTATTAGGAGTCCTTTTGGGTGTAGGTGCCAAAGCCTCATTCACAACCATAGTGACAGACCTCTTTTTAAAGCCCGCCATCACACCAAGAAAAGTCTGGTCATGTTAACCAGGAGCCAGTATCTGTTAATTTGAATGCAAAGTGAGGAAATCAAAACATGCGAATCGTCTTTGGAAGAGCTCTGAAAACACTTGTACATTTTACAGCCCTAAACCCAATGGATTATTTATCCATCTCAGATCTTCAGCCTGCTTTGGCATAACAGGGGCTTCAGATGAATACAGCATTGGCTGCTGAAGTACGGAAGGCTTTTAATACTAAAATTAGACTTGGTGACTAGCAGTTTATTATGCTGCTCTTAATTGCTGTATTGGCGATTGTGGGAGTTTTAATCCATTTACTGTAATGAAAAGAATACAGTATACCAGAAGGCAGTGCTGTTTTGCTGACTTGCAGGCAGAAAAATATGTTTATTCTGAAAGTCTGCGCGTTGCCATCGTTTGTATCATGTCTGACAAGCTACTGGGGGAAAATGAAGAGTGCTGCAGATTTTTTCACATTGCTTAAAAGCATTACTTACTAAACAAAGTATTTAATTTAATGGACGTCTGGGCCTCAGTCTTAAAATACTGAAATAAAAGTCCGTAGCACAATACTAATTAAAATTAATTCAGTAAACAAATGTATTAAAAACTTGTTTATATTTCATTACAGTTTAGACAAAGCCCGGTATCCTGAATTTTTATTCTGCATGCCAAAGCTTTGCCATGCAAATTCAATATATGTCATTGCTCTACTACTCTTGCCATAATAAGATTTGTGCAGAAGCTGAGAAACTTATTAGAAAAAGTCTTGCTTGGGTGTAGTAATAGATGGAAAACAAATATGTTCTTCTCACTGATTCAATGTTTGAAACACAGCTTATCTGCCTAGTTATTTTTTAGGAAGATGAATCTAGTAATGTAAATAGGGTTGCCAGCCTCCAGGTGGGGCCTGGGGATCTCCCGCTTTTACAACTGATCTCCAGCTGACAGAGATCAGCTCCCCTGGAGAAAATGGCTGCTTTGAAGGAGTTAGTGTGAGCTAGCTCGCAACTTTTTAGCCTCCGGCTCACACATTTTTGTCTTAGCTCAGGAAGGAGGGCTCCAGAGCAAACTAATCTATGCAGCAGCCAAATCTCTGGCTCACAACTGTAATGCCAGTGGCTCACAGAGTAGAATTTCTGCTCACAAGACTCCGCAGCTTAGAGGGAGCATTGGTGGACTCTATGGCATTGTACAATGCTGAGGCCCCTCCCCACCCCAAACCCCACCTTCTCCTGGCTCCACTCCCAAAGTCCCCAGGTATTTCCCAACTCAGACTTGGCAACCCTAAATGCAAAACTAGGGCTGCCAACCTGCAGGTGAGGCCTGGAGATCCCATCGGATTGCAACTGAGTTCTAGGTGAAAGAGATAAATTCATCAGAAGAAAATGGCTGCTTTGGAAGGTGGACTCTATGGCACTTTATTCCACTGATGTCTCTCTGCTCCCCAAACCCTGCCCTCCTCAGGCTCCGCCCCCAAAATCTCCAGGTATTTCCCAACCTGAAGCTGGCAACCCTAAATAAAATGTACCTGTAGAAGTGTTCGATGGCCAACGGTAGGGTTGCCAAATCCTGTTTAGGAAATTTTTGGAGATACTGGGAGTGGAGCCTGCAGAGGATGGGGTTTGGGGAAGGAAGAGACTGCAGTGGGATATAATATTCATAGAGTCCAAATCAGCTGTTTTCTCCAGGGGAAGTGGTCTCTGTCATCTGGAGATCAGTCAGTCATAATTCCAGGAGATCTCCAGGCCCAACCTAGGCTAAGCTCTCGCTAATACCCGGAGGAGGATGCTTCCTGCTAGCTCCCATTTCATTTAACTCAACATATAAGGACTCTCAAAGGGCTGGGGCTTGCCCCAGCACACAACCAAATTTCACTGGTGCAACCAGATTAATACAAACACTGTTTCCCTTCCCCCATTAGTGGGAGTAATGGCATAAAACCTATACAGTGTAATCAGCCAGAGGTCATTTTGATTTCTGATGATGAACATATTTTCCCCCTCAAAAGTCACAGTTAATTTCCACTTCTACTGAAATATTAAATCCCATTCAATAAATTTGAGGGCAAAAGGATTGGACCCCCTTCCAAAAACCCAGTTCAGGGTCATTTAAATATCCAGTGTGTATAGTCTGTTAGTGTAGACAGAGGGGTAAATGTACCTTCAGCTGTCCCTGAAAAGGGATATTGTGGCAATGGTGTTGGCTGACACACTAAAGAACAATGGTTCAGAGCAACTGGCATGCCTGCTAAATCATTGTGGGGCCACAGGCAGGAGAACCGGAGACAGGGCCTTTTCAGAAGGGGAACCTCACTTACGGAATGCCCTTCCCCTTGAGACGCATTTGGTACCTAGTGTTGCTTTCTTTTAGGCATCAGGTCAAAATGTTTCTGCTCACCCAGACTTTTAATTAGGGGGTCGCTTAACACCATTTTAGTGTGCTTTTAGTCTGAAAACCGTTGTTTTAAGCTGCCCAGTGGTCAATGTTTTATGTGGTTGGTGGGTTTTTAATGCTGGATTTTAATTAATAACTTCAAATCATTTGTTTTTATTATATTTATTCTGTAAGCTGCCTTAGACAGGTTCCCTGGAGAAGGAGCATATTTTTTTCTAAATAAATAAACAAATAAACAAATAAATGCTTGCTGAGCGGGCAACAGAGGTTCCTTTATGTTATATCTCACTAGTCCTTTATGTTGTATCTCACTAGTCTTTTGGACTAGAATCCATCTTCACAAGTTTGTATTTTCAGCAGTAAATGAAAGGAGTGAGGAGTTAGAACATCAAAGGAGTGAGAACAGGTTTGGCTGGTAACAATAAGCCCCATTGAGAGCACAAGGGCATCAGTGAGTCTCACAACGAGCATAGACAATCAGATTCGGTGGGTCACAGCAATAATGAACTTTAGGCAGAGCAGGGACGCAAGTACATCTGTTTAAAATATTATGTTTTCATGGGCTGGGCTTGTGGCTTATTGTGCAGCACTTCATTGCACTCCCAGCATCACAACCTGCACAGAGGGGGATATTAAATTCACACGCATGGTGAAAAACGAAAAGAAAGGGAAGAACATTGGCTCTGTAATTGGTTGCATTTCCATAGGTTGTGCAAGCGTTAGTTCCTAAGATCATTAATAAGAGGAAGGAGAGCGGGAGGTTATTGCTGCTCCTGGATGGTTGTTGCTGGTTTCAGTATTAAGACTGTCAACCAAACACCGTTTGCTAATGAAGAGCATGTGTCTGTGCCAGTAGGTAATTTAAGCTAATGACAGAGCTAGAAGATACAATGCTTAACATTTTCTCTGCTGAGCATGCTCTGTTGTGGCTATTGAGGCTCTGATTTGTCACTAGCCCGTGGCCCCTGATGCCCTTATTGCTAATATTTTCCTAATTAAAACTATAATTTTATTCCTGTTTTACAAGAATAAGCTTGTTCCTTAGAGGTCACTCGGACTTTTTGCATCAGACCTGTTGCTGTTACTTGTTAGACTGTGGGGCACACTATTCAGGGTGTGTCTACATTAGCACAATTAACACAGCCCAGCAGTCTCAAATGGCCAGATGTAAAGGAGAACAGGCCTTCTGTACTTGCAGAAGAGGGGACTGGGGGCAGTGCAATTTGAAAGCGTATAGTGGCTGAAATTCTACCATCTATGTCACAATGAAAGGCAGAGAAGTCCTGTCCTCTTTCACATCAGGTTCTTCTAGGTGTCCGTCTTGTGGCTTCCTGCAGTGTGAAAAGGTATGCATGGGGTGTTTGTGTTCTGACAGGTGGCAGGCTCATTCTCCTGTGTACCATCATCACTATCTTAATTCCTGCTTCAAAGGGAACAATTACCCAGGCTTGAGACTGAATGGTAAGGACCAGAAGGGGGCCAGTACTTCTTACTAAGTCGAGAATTTGTAGTTCCTATAATTTTCTTGACAAAGAAAGAGCATGCCGAAGCACAGCTGTGTGCAGTTTTGCTCCAAAAATTAAATCCAGTTCAGAATCCATTGTACTTCTATCCCACACTCCCTCCATGGAACTCAAAAGTGGCACACATAGTTCTTTCCTTCTGTTTGTCCTCACAGAAATCCTGTGAAGTATGTTAGGTTGACAGAGACAGTGAGCTTCATGACTAAGTGGACGTTTGAACCTGGGTTTCCCCAGGCCTAGGTTGACACTTTCACCTCCATGCCACATTGAATTGTGCATATCAGGCACAGGTACTTAGTGTACTCTGGCTGACTTCATCCTGAGCGGTTGTTTTTGGGCCCTCCCTGACTGCAAACCCCCTCAAGTGTCTTAGTTTTCATTGGATTTCTCCATAACAATGAGGACTAGAATGTTGCTCTACGTAGAGGGCCACAATGGTCTGAGCACCTAGAGACAGACAATAGCCCTGGCTGCTAACTGTTTGATTTCCCCCATGACTACTGGAATTGCTGAAGTTCAAAAGCACTTTAGGATTAATGATTGGAAATGTCCATCAAGATGATATTAAAGGCAAATCTGAATTCTGGCAACTCACTTTTTCATTTTAGAAATGAAGCACTGGCCCCTTGCCTGTCGTACCACTTTGCTCCTGTCAGGTTTTCTTTTTTAAAAAATCTGTGTCCTGGAGTGATGCAGAATGCCATTCTCTAAATCAAGCTCTCTTGGAATTTGCCCCATTTACCCAAACTGTACTGTGGCCCTGCAAGGGGGAAATGCTCTGGGATTATTCAGCTGCTGCTCTAAGAGAGTCTGTTGCAAGCTTGCATTTTAATGAACCAGATCAGCTGAAGGAATGTTGTCTATGTGCTGCAGTGTAGCTGTCTGCTTGTAAAATACCCTGTCGATAAACAGATAAACAGAGATCTTCTCTGTCCAGCGCTTCCATTTGTCCTCCCCCTCCACTTCCCTTCAAATACTTTGGGGGGGGGGGGATACATTTGGAAGAAAGACGTCTCTTAATAATTAAATGGCTATGAAATTAGCTGTGGGCAAATCAGCTGCTGACTTCCAGAGTGAGGACATGTCACTGCCATGACTCATGTGTCATTTCTGTGATAAATCATTAATGTTAAAAAATGCCGGTTCCCTTTGGTGGAACTGTGAGGCTGTTGTGACACCCTGGCAGTGTCAGGAGGACCAAATACAAAGGGTTTAAGAAATCAAATGTGGCCTTCTCAGATCATCTGCACGCTACTGTTGGGAGGGCCCCAACTCAGGAAAAGCCTAGACTCTGGCACTGGTGGCTTCTTTGAAATGGGAATTCCTTTCAGACATTGTGATCACGCATGTGCTACCTGCAATCCTCCCAGTATGTACAGCTTTGGTGGGTGTGAATGTGAACCCTGAAAAATCCAGTCGTTGCTTCACACGAGCTGAAGTTGTATGTGGTTAGTGAATACACATGTGCCCTGTTCGTGCAACATGGTGACTATGCATATCAGAAGAACTGCAGGAATCACGTGGTTCTGTTATATATGGTTGATAGGCTCCCAGTACCCTTGACTTTAAGATCTGAAAAGCGATATCATATGAACATGTTGTATACAATTGATTCTGACAGCACAGACTCCTGCTGCTTCTGTAGATTTCTGCAACCTTGCTTAATGTTAGCCTTCAAGGAGGCTGCTTGATTGACTAATGTGTATATCTTTTGTTCTTCAGACAATTCAGTTAAGGATTATAAGCAGAAGGTTTTGACTAAAAAAAGCATATTCTTTTTAAAACACATAATGCATTCTTTTAGCAGAGGCCTCAACAATTCGAACGGATATGATTAGCAGCGTTTAGTAGAACAAAAGGGCTTGCACCCACGGATTGCGACACATGCAACCCCAGGCTGGAACACTTGAAATATTTATATTAAGAAAGAAAACTGAGAGAAAACTGCAAGCCTGCAATAGAAGAGGGAGCATCAAAATTCCATCACTGCGCATTGTGCACAAACTGTAATGGAACTTCAGATGGCAGACATTACTATTATATAAAATTACAGGCATGGAGGAAATATGGAATTGGATCTCTCATCACTTTACCTGTTAGAGTCCTGGCATCTAGCACTTGATCTAAAGGTGGGGCTCTTGAGGATTGTCTGTGCACAGAAGGCATGAACTGCATGCTTGATGTTATTCCTGGGCTTGGTTCTTTTCAGAGCCAAACTAGATGTGGTGACATGCATCTCTGAATCCACCACGGGGATGCCTGTGCCATTTTAGGGATGACATTTCCTCTGTTTCAAAAAGCCACAGGGGTCTGATCCTGATTGGGACTGTGGCATGGGGGGGAGGCTCCTATTCCCCTCCCTATGTGCACCATTTTCAAGAGCCCAAACACTGGGTTTCAGAGGTTTGCAGATCCACATGCCAGGTTGCTCTCAATGACCCCCTGTTCTTTGTGTGTGGGTCTAGCATGCCCTAGACAAACATCCCTTTTGCCCTGAGTTTTCCACAAGCAGTGGTTTTCAACCATATAGAGCCACCATTTTGTTTTGTTGCTTTCTTGAGGGATCTGTTGTCAGTGAGCAAGGGCACCATACTTCCTGTTTCTCTGTGCATGCAAAGCTGAGAGGAGCAGCAGAACAGTGAGTTGACTTCACTACAGGGAGGAGAGAATTCCTTTATGGGTCACACTCTTGGCTTGTTTCCTCTGATAGTGCACCTCTTGATGGTCAGCTTGTGTTTCCTGGCCTGCTGCCCATTGTCCTCTTCATCCTGACATGGCTGAGTTCATAACTTTGCCACCCCAGTTATCATCATGAATGTTCTGTTGTAGCTTAATGAGTCTTATGTGTGGAAAGGCTGAAGCTAAGAGTGCTAGTGCTGGCGGGGTTCCAATCTACCCCATGTGTGTGGAGAAGCAGCAGCCACTGGTGAGGATGTGCCAACACTCCCAGGCACTGCATGGAAAACTGGAATAACACATGGGTAGTGTTTTAAGATGAGACCTGGCTGTTGTGGAAGAGCATGGACTAGGAGGAAAAAGCAGACCTGGGGAAGCCCCCCCAAAGGAGGGAGGGATACAGAAAGGGCCTGGCCAGCCAGCCTGTGGCATGCAGGACGCAGCCTTCGCCATGCATGATGAGGCAGGGTGCATCCTTCACCGTGCAGGGCAAGGGCTGGCAGCTGATCACACCCCTGTGTTTAGGGTGCAGGCAATCTCTTGCTGGTGGCCAGGGCAGCCACTAGGGTTGCCAGGTCCCCCCAAACACTGGCAGGGGATGAAGGGGTTGAGTTGCCAGATCCATATTGGGAAACTCCTGGAGATTTGGGGGTGGAGCCAAGGGAGGATAGGGACCTCAGTGGGGTTCAGTGCCATAGAGTCCACCTCCAAAGCATCCTTTTTCTCCAGGGGAACTGATCTCTGTATTTTGGAGGCAAGCCCTAATTCCAGGGGATCCCCAGATCCCACCTAGAGGCTGGCATCCTTAGCAGCCACTCAGGCTGTTGGCCTGCTGGCACTTAGTGACCTTAATGGCCAATGTACCACTGCTTTTGGGCCTTTTGGGGGCAACTGGTTGGCACTATGTGAAACAGGATCCTTGACTAGAAGAACCACTGGTCTGATCCAGCATGTTTACTATTATATTCTAAAGTTAATGTTGGTTGGCATGGTTACTGTTATGTTATCTTTGTGCTGGATCTAGAAGACTACTGCAGTGGACTTCAGTCTCTTGCATGGATTTTGAATATGAGGAGAGTGATGAGTTCTTTTCTTTGGCTAACGGGGCAGAACTGAATCCTTCTGCTTTTCCGTGTCTATTGAAAGATGCCCCATCATTCTTCTCAAGCTGAAATGCTGCAATAGAACTGGACTGTAAACCGGCCCCCTCTTCTTGAAGTATGTGAATAAATTTTTTTCCCAAGTAACCCTAAAGGGCATTTTGCCATATACATTTAGTCTACTTAAGAACTCCCTGGCTAAAACACTAAGACAAAGCAAATAAATTGAAATTGGAAACCTGACATTTCCCTGTAGCATAGCTTTGCTACCTGAGAGTATGCACTTTGCATTTTATAACTCTAAGTCATTTATTGGCGGCTTAATGTGATGTCCACTGTAGTCCTTCTGTCTGCTGGTTGCCTGAGGAGGGAGCTGATTTTATTTCACAGATTAGCTGCTGTGGCTGGCATGAGCCTCAAAGGGCTTGATGGCACGCTTGAGTGAACTCCACGCAGTGGGCTTCAAATCAACATCATGGGCTAACATAATCCCATACGATATATCTCAAGGATAAGAGATCTGAATTTTAAGGGAGGAAAAATGCCTCTTAAGATAGAAACAAAGATGGGAATGCCACTGAAAATGGCACCCTCTGTATGAAGTCTGCCCTCCTCTTTTGCAGCACATAGTAATGGAAACATTCCCTGTCTACTCCCAACCCAGTGTCATAGGAACAGGAAATCAGGAAAACTTCATGTTTGTGTACCTATGTTACCTGGAGAGGAGATTGATGCTGATAGTCAGATTGAACAGTGAGTCTGCCTATGTGGATAAGCAAAGACAGAAACAACCATTTTTTATTCAGTTGTGTTTTACATTCTTCTACGGGATCTTCTTTTATTTCTCCATTGATTTCACACTTTCCAGTATGTTCTCAGGATTACCATTTATTATATTTGCTATCTGGCAAAGATAAGGCTGTTACCCTATCCATAGCCCATTATTTAACTGCTGCCTTGAAGATTCGTCCAAAGGTATAATTAACAACATAAGAACATAAAAGAAGCCAATGCTGAATCAGGCCAATGGTCTATCCAGTCCAATGCTCTGTCACACAGTGGCCAAAAATACCAGGTGCCATCAGGAGGTCCAGTAGTGGGGCCAGGACACTAGAAGCCCTCCCACTGTTGCCCCCCCCCCCCCCCATCAAGCACCAAGAATACAGAGCATCACTTGCCCCAGACTGAGAGTTCCTATCTATACCTGGTGGTTAATAGCCACTGATGGACCTCTGCTCCATATGTTTATCTAATTCCCTCTTGAAGCCGTCCATGCTTGTAGCTACCGCCACCTCCTGTGGCAGTGAATTTGCATACAGGCACTCTTTTTGCACTGGAACTGGAAACTGGAGTAGAGTTTGGGTAGACCTACTCAGGCTTCCTCTCTGAGATGCCTTGGTCACCAGCAAGCCCATGTTGGACATAACATCCAGTTAGAGCCACTTGGGGAATTTCCTGTTTCACCATCTTGGACTTCAAGTGTTAATCTTTTATCTTAGGAATTGAACAAACTCCCAGTTTGGGCATATGGAATGAATGAAAATAATGAATACTTCTAAATGCTTTCTCACCACAGCATAGGCAATTAGGACCATTTTATTTACCACCTCATTATTGAGTTTGTAAGAGCTTAGAATGCTGAATAAGGATTTACATTTAATTGACGTCCTCTTTTCTTTTCTTGACAAAATGTGTGTTTGCACCCTGGTTGGATCTAATTAGTCTGACAAGGCTTTTGAAGAAATTAGTTTCATGAAATTTTGCATTTGCCATGTCAGTTTATACATGGAAGTCAAAGCATACAAATCATTAGCTCTGTGGAGTCAGGAAAGCAAATTAGAAGGCTTTTTTTCTTTTGCAGCCACTACTAGGCAGGATTTTCACATTCAGAATAATACTAAAGCCCAACAGAAAACCTGTTTAATATCAGATAAAATATATTGTGATATGACTTATTATTTTAGAGTTTCTATGGCGGCTGCACCAAATACTTGATTACTTTTCATTTTTATATTGAGGAGCTTTTCAATTGCTAACTGCAGCTGCAGGAAATATGTGACTAGACCTGTGAGACATTGCCACATTTTCAGTTCAGTCCTAAACAGCAAGGGCCTAGACTTTCCAATTTGGGGGGGGGGGGGGGGCTGGGGGCTGGGCCAGAGGCATTGCTATGCTAGGTCCTTAAAACAACCGAGGCCCAGGGACATCATAGGGAGAAGCCAACTTTGCGTTCATCATATGAGTGTGACTGAACACCTACTTATAAAAATATTTTTAATCCAAAAACCTTTCATTCAATAGCAAGTAGTCCTGGCATCCCGTTGGAACTCAACAAGCTATTTATCGGTTGCACATCTGATTAAGGACATCTGCACTTAAGCTGGCCATTTTTCTGTAATGGATTAACAGCACTTGGTATTCATATTTTCTATTTATTTATCTGGATATTAATACCCTATTTTTATGAAGCACCTTTCAAATCTGTTAAAATATTCATATCCCTTTCTTCTCCAGAAAGGCAAAGTAATTAACAATGTGGCAGAAAGAATATAATAACATATAATAAAAAACACAACCAACATCAATACAGGTATAGCCAGCCAATGATAACGTCATTTTCTTTATAATACAGCCCTCAACATCAGACACAAAGAACAGTTAAAAAGCTCACAGAAAGAAGATGGCCTTGCACACCAACCTAGAAATAGGTCAGGAGAATATCTGCTGAGCCTCCTCCAGAAGGCCATGCCAGGAAATTGGCCCCATGACCAGTGCTCCCTCTAAGCTGTGGAGTCTTGTGAACAAAAATTCTACTTTGTGAGCTACTGGCATTAAAGTTGTGAGCAAATGATTAAGCTACTGCATAAATTCATTGCTCTGGAGCCATCCTTCCTGAGTGAAGACAAAAATGTGTGAGCCAGAGGCTAAAAAACTGTGAGCTAGCTCACACTAACTCAGCTTAGAGGGAACACTGCATGACCAAGAAAGATCTTTCTGCCAGCAGTAAAGGGATAAACAAAACTTTGAAAGGGCACCATGAGCAAATGCTAAGCACTGATAAATTTCACTTAGAGATTGCAAAGCAAATAGTAGCTTAAATTCAGTAACAATATTTATCATTTGCTCCAACTTGCCCAAAGCAGCTCAAGCCAGATGGTTGGTCATTGTACACCTACACAAGCATCTGAAGACCCAGTAATCCATCGGTGGAAGGCACTAATAGTCATACATAACATACATAACAGTTTAAAAATGCTTCCTCTGCATACAGCTATGATCTGTAATTCCATTTCATTGTCTGATGAAGAGTGAGTGCACACAAAAGCTCACACCTTGAGTAAAACTTTGTTGATCTTAAAGATGCCACTGGACTCTTCGTTCTGGAGCTGGGAGGGAGAGACGTTTATTTTGCTCTGTTTCCAAACCCTGCCTCCAATGGAGGGAAAAGAGAAAACGTTCACTTTCTTTCCACACCCTCCCTTCAGAAGCCTGGAGCAGAGGAGGGGGGAGGGATGGGTGGATTTTTTTTTTCTTTTTCAAGCTTTTTGCAAACAGAGATCTAAACACAGGGTTGTTTTTAAAGCCTTCTAGAGCTCAGAAGCCCCGCTGCTGGGAGCAAAGGAGGGGAAAATATCATTGCTTTATTTCCAAAGAGGAGGGTTGGTTTTCTGCCATGCTTTGTTGTTGTTGTTCTCTCAGGGTTTCTCTCTTTTCCAGTCTGTCCCACAGAGAAGGGTAAGGGGATTCTGAAACTCCCGACGGGAGCAGAGGGAGTGGGCATGCAACAGAATCCTCAGGCTGGCAAAGCTTCCCCTTTTTGGGGACAGCTTACTCGGCCAGCTCTGCCACACACACATCCCCACCTCCAGCCTTCCCAGAGAGGGGCCCACAGCCACCCCGACAGCTCCAGAGCATGGAGACCCACAGATACAGTTTTCTTCTGGGTGTAAGCTTTCCTGGGCAAGCACGCTTTGTACCTTGCTTTCTCTGTGTGCTCGCATGGGAAAGCAGTGAAGCCAGTCTCCATGTGCAGCCCTCCAGCTCCTCTCCAGGCTGAACTGAGGGCTGCTGGGTGTTGGGGGTGGGGCACAGCATCCAGGAGGAAGCAAGCCCCCACTGCCCTGACTTCCGTCCCCCTCTCAACCCAGCTGTAGTATTGGAAAGTGGAGACAAAAAACCCTCTGCTTTCAAAATGGGGTGGGGGACTGGGAGGGTAGCAAGGCTGTAGCTGGCACCAATTGACTCCAGGGGGGGGGCTCAGTACCTTTGGGGGGGGCGTGAGCTCCTCAACCCCCACAAAGATTATGCCTATGCTAAACAGAGTTATACCCTTCTAAACCCATTAAAATCCATGATCTTGTAAGGATATAATTCTCTTCAGAATGGCACTGTCAGTTGTGACTGGCAGTAGTTTGCCAGTGTTTTTAGCTGGGGTCTTTCCTAGTCCTGACATTTGAGACTTTCTAAGGTGGAGATGATAGGGATCGAATCTGAGGCCCTTCAGTATACAACACATGCCAGAAAACTATGGTCCGTCTTCTATGAGAGCTGTGTGTGTATTAAGCAGTCCTAAAACGATGGTTGGAGTGAATCCTGGTGGTTACATCTGGGTGCTTTTTGATAAACAGAATTACAGCTGATTTCCAGATGACTGAGATTGTTCCCTTGGAGAAAACAGCTTCTTTGGAGTGTAGACACTATAGCATTATGCCCTGCTGAGTTTGTCCCCTTCCTCAAACTCTGTCCTCCTGGGGCTCCACACCCCCAAGTCTCTAGGAATTTCCCAACTCGAACTTGGCAACCCCATGTTGCATAGTCAAGGGGGGGTACAGAATATATGTAGAAGTACTCTGTTTTCATGCAGTCAGGGTAAAAGCTTCCATGAGTGTGGTCAGTCAAGCTAAGGGATTGACCTAGTTTGTTGTTTGGGGATCTCCTGGAATTAGAGTTAATCTCCAGACTACAGATATCAGTTCCCCTGGAGAAAACTGATGCTTTGCCGGGTGGACTCTATGGCATTGCACCACACTAAGTTCCCTTCCCTCCCCAAGTAGGGATGCCATTTCCCAGTTGGCGGTGGGGGATCTCCTGGTTTTTCAGGCTCCTGCCCGCCGCTGGCCAGCTGGCTGGCAGGGGGAATCCCACCCCTGTATGCAATGGGCTGGCATCATGTGGAAGTGATGTCATCACACCAGCAACATTATGTGGCAGTGCTCTTGTTTTGGGGCAAAACTCTATGGTTTGAGGGCAATTTTACCATAGAGTTTTGCCCCAAAGCCCAGAGCACCACTGTGTGACATTGCCAACATGATGATTTAACTCTGCCCCACTCCTGGAAAGTCTCTCTCCCTCCCCCACCAGTGTGATCATTGGACCTGACAACCCTATCCCCAGGCTCCATCCCAAATCTCCAGGAGTTTCCAACCTGGAGCTGGTAACCCTACTAGGGCTGCCAAGTCAGCCCGGGGGGCGGGGGATCCCCCGCTATAGGGGTTCCCGATCCGCCGGCTGGCATTCAGCCAGCCTCCGGGTGACGTCAGTACGTCGCCGTGGCGAGCACGCAAAGCGCACGTGCCAGAAGAGCTCCCGGGGTGAGAACAACTCCCCCCCCCCCCGCCGGTAAGTCGCTGGCACTTGGCAGCCCTAAACCCTACCCAGCCCTGGTGGCCATGGAGGGACCTGGCAGCCATATCCAAAGGATCAGTAGTTTCTTGGAACTCTGTGGTCTAATTGGGGGACTATAAAACTGCTTGGAGCCTTAGAGACTGATTTTGGAGACTTTCTGATAGCTTTGTTTGCATTGTTTTTAGCATTCATGTCATCAGCAAAAGCAAATGAAAGTTTGAGGGAGTAGTAGAGAATACACCACAAAACAGGTTCTTTTACAAGGACAGTTGTGTAGATAGCACTTGGTAATTCAGAAGACAAGGAAAAGCAAACTAGGACACACTGCTCTGTACTGAAGAAATGACTCATTGTTTTGGCTGAAAAGATAATACCACAAGCGCCACGGTTCAATACTCTGAGTAACAATTTGCAGTGTCAACAGAAAATACAATTTTCCTGAACAAATTTCCATGGAGAGAAAATGGATTGTTATTTTCTTATCACGCGTACTGAAAAAAAAAAAAGGCACGGTTGTGGTAAACATCTCTTGAAGCACCCCCAAATATATGCATCGAATTTATTTGTGGGGAATTTTAAAAGGCACCTTCCTTGAAATACTCATTGATAACCTCTTCATTCCAAAACCAGAAATCATATTATGCATCTACTCTACACAGGATACCTCTTCCTGACAGACCCCTCTGTTCCCTAAGTAATCCAACTTCTCCTCTGTGCATTTAATCTCTTTGGAATGCAAGTTAAAATTAAATTCATGTAGATAGAAGTTTAACCTTTCTTAAACCAAGCACTCTTATTCATTCTGAACACTTATTTAAAGTACAGTTCTTGAAGCTCATCTTGACTCTTGTTCAGGACTTTTTTTTTTGCATGGATATGGCTTTAATCTGCTGTTCATTTTTACAAACACATTTAACATTTAAACTCTTCATTATTTCAAAAAACAGGCTTGATGAAAAGATGACATTTTTCTTGGACTCTGCCACTTCAGGCTGCAGGGGTGGACATTTCATGGTTAAATGCTCCTTTTTTTTTTAAGTGCTCCCTGAATTTTCAAAACTATCATATCAGAGAGAAGGATCGAGCCTATCTTTTTTCCTGGTGTTCCATTTTGTGTGTGCACAGAATGTCTGAGGGGGGCATTCAAATATGTAACCCCCCAGTAATATAGGGCTTTCCTGCATTCCTATTTTCCTTGTAAGGTCCTGTTTCTTCCAGTTCCCCCCCGCTCCATTCTGCATATGCTTTTCTCTCTCTAGTGGTTGATTCAATATTATGCCGGTTTACGTCCGGCATATCCCCCTGCATATTTAAACTGTAGGTTTTTATGCCAGGCAGAAACTGGAGTAATATCAAATCAACCACTAGAGGGAGCAAAATAAATATGAAACAGACAACCCCCCCCCTTGCAAAGAATAGGCACTTAAAAGTGAGGAAAATTAGAATGTGAAAAAGACCATAGTCCCATAAACATTTACCATTTGATCCTGCTGAGTGTCTAAACAAAATCCACTTAGAGTTCTGCAATAGGAGAAAGGTGTATTTAAAATGAGTTTAAATAATTCATTGATTAAACGCCCTTGGATTGAAAAGCCAGGCTTATGCACTCCTGTCCCTGTGTTTAAATTGTGTTACATTTGAATAGTACAGAAGTAAAGTGTGCTCTACAGGCTGCTGCTCAGACTATGCTCATGGATACCGTTTATGGATCCTGCCCCCCAATTTTTTCTACTCATACCTAAATGTAAATGCTGCAACAGAGGATTAGGTGATAATGCCTGTTTATTAAAATTTAGCCTGTTACTGTTTTTCAAAAACAGAAAGCCATGACCTGGAGCTGCATATATGCAGATCAGGGCTATTTTGGGGCAGGAACGCACAGGAACGGAGTTCCATCTGGCTTCCGAGTTGGCCACACCCATAGCCTCCCCCCCCCAGTTCCCCAGGTGCCTCGCAAGCTGTGGGGCACCTGGGGAAGCCAAGTCGATCCAGCGAGGGAAGGCAGTTTAAACTGCCTCCCCTCCTGGGGAAGCAGATCTGGAAACTGCCTTCCTTCCCTCGGGCTCCCCATGCGCCACACAAGCCATGGGGCACCTGGGGAAGCCAATCCTGGGAGAGAGTTGTGCTGTCAGGGGTGTGGCCTACTAGGCTAATGAGTTTCTGCTGTTGGGTGTGCCCTGTTATGCTAATGAGTTATTGCTGGGCTTTTTCTACAAAGAAAGCCCTGGTGCAGTTATTTCTTTTCTATGAGAACAGAACTTTTATATTATTTCCCTGTGTACACAAGCGGTACTTCCCTTTTCACAAAACAGAACAGAGGATGGCTGATGACCCACTGGATGCAGTGCAGGCAGAGACTTGGGGCCACAGCCAGATTCATAGTATTTCTCTGCCTCTTTTGCAGTTATAACTACTGAGAAGACTTTGTTCTTGCTTTTGTGAGCCTTGTGATAGGTAATACTGCCATAGTTAGCGGCGGAAAGTACCATCAGGTCACAGTTACATGCTGTCTAAACACACATTTTATTGTCTATTGTTTTAAAGATTTTAATGTGATTTTATTGTAATGAGTCTTGAACTCGTTTGTTTGTTTGTTTTGTGATCTTCCCTGAACCTGCTTGGGGAGGGCAAAATAAAAATCTCAACATAAATTTAAAAAATTAAAAATAAAATAAAATGTGTATGTAATGCAGGGTTACATTTTGATGCTCCTTGGTTTAGTACAAGTTAACCATCCTCTTGAATTTGTGCTTAAAGGCATCTTAGGCTTTTCCCTTTTTTCTTTTGGTAACTCTGATAGTTAGCAATACTGATCCATGAATTGATTTGGACTTTACTGAATTCACTCACTGATTGAAAGTTTGATAATCAATGTACTTAAATAACAGCAGTGTGGGACAGACCAAACCGCTTTCTCAGAAAGTGCTGCGAAAAAGTTCTACTCTATTTCCAAAGTTAGGAACAAATCTCAAATAAAGATGCAAATGTTAATCAGTTCATTCGGTAGACTGCTCAACAAAGCTGCATTTGTATTGGCCAGTTTTAAATAGTATATTATTGGGGGATGAAATGGATAATAATGGATGGAAAGAATTTGTGGAAGGATTATTCCTTCTTCCTCTTTTAGTTTCCTGTACCCAGTGACAACCCGTGGAAACATAGCTGGATGAAGCACAGGGAGCTCCAGCATGAGGGGGGAATCAGCAGAAATCTCGTTTGCTTGCTTTGTAGGCAGAAGAAGGGAAGAGGGTGATTTTGGCTGATTCCTCTGTCAAGTTTCAGCTCCCTGTGTTGCATTCCGCTCTTAGGGGCCCCAATTCAACCTTTCAGGTAGTGCAGGATGCTACAGGGGGAGGGAGACAGCTCCATTCTATGACTTCCTGCAGGACATAGGAGTTAATCTGTCTTGATTAGTGGGAATTTCTATTGCTATGGATTTGTCAGTCAGACTTGATTGGTTGATCAAGAACTCAATAAAAACTCTGAATCGTCTAAGATGAGTATGGTAGCCTCTGAAATGCAGTATGCATTAGATTTTAGGGAAGGACAGAGTGACATCTTAGGAATTTCTGCAGTTTGAATTTAGATCCAGGGTGGGGGAGGGGCAAAAGGGGCTTTTTAGTTGTTTTTTGGCTAAAACTAAGGCATCCTTGGGTCATTTGCTTTCTTAGAGAATCTGATGGAGGATTAGAGTTTGTGCTGTTTGCTGTAGGAGTCTGTTTGTTCCCAAAATATTCTTCTTGTATATTTAAAAACTAGCAAGATATTAGAAAGGACACCCAAAGTTTCCAGTGCTCTTGCTCTCATTCAGAAGCAACCAAATCTTGTAACTTAGTCCTGGACCAGCAGGATTAACGATTGGTTTAAACAGAAGTGTTCCTTAAAGGCAAACTTCTTCTTAATAGTGGTTGGATCTTGGGCTGTCAAACTTGTTATGAACTGTACTATAATGAAAAGCAGGGAAACAGAAACGTTTCACATTGTACTGAACTTTATGTATTAATTCTTATACTGTATAATAAAATATATTTTTAAATGTCTGTGTGTGATTTCCCACCCAGTTACATAGAATCATCCCCCCCCCAAGCTTTCCATCTCACTTTTTCACAGAGCCCTAGCAAGCGGTTAAATAATCCATCCCAAAGGTGCTGCATCACAGAGTAGACTTAATTAGCTGTTATTTAGAAATGCAAAGTGCTAAATCTTGTAAGTCCTTCTAATCATTGCTTGATGAGTGCTTTAATGACCCCAGGCTGGACCATGTTTTGACAAGTCTCTCTACTCCTCTGATGTTCTTGCAGCAGCTGCCTCTTCTCTCCTTGCTCAAACTTGCACCTAAAGCCAGGCATACAAATGCAGAGAGAGGACAGACAGCCCTTCCCCAGTCCTGCTGATCCTGTTCTCAAAAACTGCCCTGATGCAGCAGGTTTATTCTGATCCACATGCTTTACTGGCTGGTGCTTAGGGCCATATTGACACCCAAGTGAAGCAAACAGCCTCTTGGGGTGCCAAACTGGTAAGATCAGCATAGGCGGTGCACCTCCCCATTCCCTCTGGGGGCTTTCTTATTTTTTTATTCACATCTGTAGTGTGCTTTCAGTCTGATGGGGCAGAATGGGAGGAAGGCACTTGGGGAGGGAGAATGTCTTGAGCCAGCCCACTGGTGGAGGAAAGTGCTGTCAAATTGCAGCTGATTTATGGCAACACCTCCCCCCCCCCCCAAATTGCACAGGGTTTTCAAGGCAAGTGACTAACATAAATGGTTTGCCATTCCCTGCCTCTGAGTAGCAAGCCTGGTCTCCCTTGGTGGTCTCTCACCAACCCTTCTTAGCTTCTGAGAGCTGACAAGATTGGGCTAATCTGGGACATCCAGGTCAGTGTAGCTACTCCAGTAGTACCCTCTTAACTTTGCCCCACACTTGCATGGGGACTGTTCCCCTATCCCAGTGCAAGAGTGGGCTCCCCGACGCCCGGCTTTGCCGTGGCGGAGGGAAGCAGGTTTGCCGCCTCGCATGACGCGAGGCAGCAACAGAGCGCGTCGGCGCTCAGTAGCTCAATGGGAGGGGGCGGGGCTTGCTCTATTTGAGCCGTTGCCCCGCTCCCCCTCTGCGCAGTCGCTCGAGAGCTCGACGGTGGAGGACAGAGCACGAGTCGCGTGCTCTCGGCGAGGCCTAGGCGTGTTGGAGCGGCGAGGCCTGAGCGTAGGGATAGCGGCGACGGCGGCGGCGGCTGACGGGGCTTCGTTGGGCGGCGGACGAAGGCTGACGGCGACGGCGACGGCGCGGCGGTTTTTACGGGGCTTAGCAGATCCTTTGGGGAGAGGGAGGCGGCGACGGCTCTAAAGACAGCCGGGCGGCGTTAACGGCGCCGTTGGGGAACCTCGGGGCTCCGGGGGGTGGCCAGCTGCACAGATCCTTGTTGGGAGGGGAGGCGGCGGCGGCGCCGGCTCCAGGGGCAACCGGGCGGCTTAGGCGGCGCTGTGGGCAATCCCCGGGGAGGCGGCAGCGGCGGAGGCGCCTTACTTCAGTTTGTGCTAGTGGGGTGGTTGGGTTGCTTGCCCAGACCCCCCCCCCCTGTTTTTTCCCTTTCTGCGGACGAAAGCCACAGCAAGCGTGGGCTCGCTCGGGGGCTCCTGAGTCGTGCCGGGGCTTCCCCCCCCCCCCCTTCGATTTCAAACGGGGAGCTTCCTCCCCCCGCTCCCATTTTCGATTAGGAGAGAACTGTGGCTGGGTCAGAACATCTGCTTGGCATGCAGAAGATCCCAAGTTCAATCCCCTGCATCTCCAGGTGAAAGGAACGGATTGTAGCTTATGACAAAGACCTCTGTTCTAATCACAGTTGTAATCAGGGCTTTTTTCAGAGGGGGCGCCCCACATCTCCTGGGGATATATATAAGAGGGATCCAAGGCGGTCTGCAGCCAGCAGCACGAAGCTCCTTGCCCAATTCTGGATTTTGATTTCCCCCCCCCCCCCCAGTGCAGCGACGTGGGTCAGACTAGGCCTGCTGGCCGTGCTGCAGGCGGGCCTACGGTGGCCATTTTGGTGGGGGCTGCAAGCCGCATGGTCAGGGGCCATATTGGGTAAACGGTCTGGCAGCCATTTTAGGCGGGGGGGCTAACTGCTAGCCAAGTTTGCATCCTTGGTTTTTTTTTTTTTTTTTTTTTTTTTTTTCTTTCTCTCTCTTGCTCTCTTCCTCTTCTTCTTCTCTCGCGGGCTATTGTGCCCTGCGGTTGGGGAGTGTTTTTACTGACGATTGTATTTGTTATATTATTATAGTGCGTAGTCATGGCACCTAAAAAAGGTAAGGGCAAGGGCAAGGGCAAGAACCCAGCACCAAAGAGACCTCCTGCGCAGCCGGACCCGGTGGTTCCTTCCAGTGATGAAGAGGAGGATGTGATAAATGTGGCTATCCTTCAACGGTTGGAGGCGCTGGAGAAAGAGCGTGGTATGCCAGTAGGTGGTTTACCAGTTGATAATAATGCGAATATGTCTTTTAAAGCGCAGGTGCTGGCCCGGTTGGCCTTTCTTGAGGACGGGCAGGCTGCGGCGGCTTCAGTTCCGGCAGGAGAGAGGTTGGGCCAGCAAGGTCCAGGTGCGGGGGAGCAGCAGGTGGCTCTTTATTTGCCTTCTCAAGTTGCAGGAGGTAAGGAGCTGGCACTGGGTAGGCTTGGACCAATGTGGCCTTGGGGTCCAGGTGGCCAGAATGCTGCAGCGGCGCCTATGCCCAGCGTTAGCCAGCCTATGGGTCAGGCCCCCGAGCAAGGTGCCTCCACTGCCCATTTACCGCAGTTTAATTGGCCAGCATTTCCTTATGCCAGCCCGCCTTCAATTACCCGGGGGGCCTGGCCGGCGTGGGGTTCCTCGCAGCCTGGCGTTAGCTATCATTATGGGGGCGGGGCATCTTATGATGCGGCGGCTGCGGGGGCCATTCCAAGTGGCGATACAGACCTGCCTTTAGGTGACCACCTGTCAATGGCCACTAAAGAAAAGATTTTAAACGGGGAATATGTTGATGTGTTTGGGTTGCTCTATCGGGAGGTTGAGAAAAAGGACAGGGAGAATTTGGATGACCGGGAGAAAGAGCGCTTGAAGCGCCGGGTGGTAGATAGGACTTGGGCCAATTGGCTTCCAGGTTTCATAATCTACACAGCCGTCATAGTGCGACACCAGCCGTGGAGGGCTTTGTCGATGCTCCAGTATCTGGACATCATCTACAAGGCGTTTACAGACTTCCCAAGCCCGGCATGGTCGCAATATGACGAAGAGTTTAGGATGAAGGCGGCCATTAACCCAGCCATGCGGTGGGACAGGATCTGCTCCAATTTGTGGTTGCAAATCATGTCTCCGGCTAGGTCGGGCGGGGGTGAGCGGTCTCATAGTGGCCACTCAGTTAAGAGGGCGTTGGTGCAAGCAGGTTCCTGCCCGGTGGCGGGGCAGGCGGTTCAACGACGCCAGCTTTGCTGGGAGTTTTCTTCCCAGGGATCCTGCGGTCGTAAGTCATGCACCTTTAGGCATGAGTGCCCTTTGTGCGCGGGACCTCATCCCTTATCCAGTTGTCCACGGCCCAGGGGCCGTGGGGGAGGCAAAGGAGGCAAGTACCCAGGGGGGGGGAAGCCACACAACCCCCATCCTGACAAAGGGTCCTAGCCCGATTAAGCTTGGAGTTTTGAGACGCTGGTTGCGTAGTTACCCAAGGAGGGGGGATGGGGCCTACCTCTTGGACGGGTTCACTGCTGGTTTTCGCATACCGTTTCAGGGGGTGAGGGTGCCCTATTTGGCTAAGAATTTAAAGTCCGTTGTGGGCATGGAGGACATAGTTAGGGCCAAGATTGCTAAGGAATGCAGGGAAGGCAGGGTTTTGGGCCCGTTTGTCAGTCCGCCAGTAGCCAGTTTAAGAGTCTCCCCTTTAGGTGTAGTTCCAAAAAAGGCACCTGGCGAGTTTCGCCTCATTCATCACCTGTCCTACCCTCGGGGAGGGTCGGTGAATGACGCCATACCTGGTGAATTATGCTCTGTCAAATATACTTCCTTTGATCAGGCCATGCGGGTGGTCCGCCTCTGCGGTGTGGGGGCCGAATTGGCTAAATGTGATATTAAATCAGCCTTTCGGCTCCTCCCGGTACACCCGGAGGATTTTGAGCTACTCGGATTTGCCTTCGAAGGGAGTTTTTACATGGATAGGGCCCTACCCATGGGCTGCTCGGTGTCCTGTTCTGCTTTCGAGAGGTTCAGCTCGTTCTTGGAGTGGGCCTTGAGAACCAGGACTGGTCTCTGTAGTACCGCCCATTATTTGGACGATTTTCTTTTCGTGGGCAGGAGGGGCTCTGGCCAGTGTCGTTTCCTGCTCGACAGTTTCGTTTACATGGCAGACGAGCTGGGTGTCCCTCTGGCTCAGGAAAAGACTGAGGGCCCGACATCCGCATTAACGTTTCTAGGTATTGAAATTGATACGGTTAGTATGTGCTGCAGGTTACCACGGGAGAAATTGGACGCTTTAAGGACTCGGGTCAGATCCGTTAGGTCCCTCACTAGGGTCACTCTTTTGGAGCTGCAGCAATTGGTAGGTCACCTCAACTTTGCATGCAAAGTAGTGGCGCCGGGTAGGGCATTTGTGAGGAGGTTATGTGACCTAATGAGAGGCCTCCGTCTTCCACACCATAGGACCAAAGTCTCCAAGGGAATGAGGGAGGACCTCTTTGTTTGGGAACAGTTTCTGGAATCGTTCAACGGGGTCTCTATGTGGCGGGATGAGCTCTTGTTAGAGGCGGAGCTGCAGATTTCATCTGATGCGGCCGGCTCATCCGGTTACGGAGTCTATTTTAGGGGGCATTGGTGTGCCGGGGACTGGCCTAAAGATTGGTTTCAGGCGGGTTGGGTTAAGGACCTTACCTTCCTGGAGTTCTTTCCAATTGTCGCAGCGGTGTGGGTCTGGCCTGACGATTTGGCTAATAGGACCGTCCACTTCTGGTGCGACAACCAGTCCACGGTGCATGTCATCAATTCACTTACATCCAAATCCCCTAGGGTCATGGCCCTGGTTAGGGCCTTTACTTTACAGTGCCTCAGATTTAACATCCTGTTTAAGGCCAGACACGTCCCGGGGGTCGCTAATGGGATCGCTGACGCTCTCTCTCGTAAACAGATGGAGAGGTTCCGTCAGCTGGCTCCAGAGGCCGACCCGCTTCCGGCAAGGATGCCCCCGGAGGTTTGGGGGATTGGAGGGCTGAGGCCGACAGGGCAATGAGCCTGGCACTTGCCCCTTCCACCAGGAGAGCTTACCTGAAGGCCGGTAAGCAGTTTTTGTCCTTCAGGGCGGGAGTGGGTTTGCAGCAGGTCTGGCCTATACCGGTGTCACACCTGATGCAATTTTGTGTGTCTTTACGGAACGGTGGCCTTTCAGCTCACACAATCAGAGGCAAGCTGTCTGCGCTGGCTTTTGCCAGTAAGGCTTCGGGTCACAAGGACACCACGGGCGACTTCCGTCTCCGGAAGATGATCGAGGGGTGGTCTCGGGAATCACCTAGGGCAGTAGACACCAGGGAACCCTTGACTCCCACAGTCCTGAGAGGGCTGGAGGGCCAGTGGCCCGCTTGTTGTAGTGACACCTATGAGGTGGGCCTGTTCCATGCAGCTTCGCTGACCGCCTTTTTTGGGGCACTCAGGATTAGCGAACTGGTGGCGGGCTCTCAGACGGACGCTTCTGGTGCAGCTTTGGAGCTTAGGGATGTATCAATCAGTGAATTTCAGCTACGGATCAGGTTGCGTAGATCCAAAACCGATCAGAGGGGTAAGGGGAGTGTACTGGAGCTAGGGTCTGGGTCAGAGGCAGCACTGTGCCCAGTCGCCGCCATGCGGCGGTACTTGGCACTGCGGGGTGATGGCCCGGGCTATTTGTTTCGGCATAGGGACAGCACCCCTCTTACGAAGTTCCAGTTCTGGACCGTGACTCGGAAGGCATTGATCCGGTTGGGTCTGGGCGGTGTTCGTTTTTGCTCCCATTCTTTTCGAATTGGGGCAGCATCGACTGCGGCCGCAATGGGGTACCCTGATAGGGCGATACAGAGGATAGGGCGCTGGAAATCTGGATGTTATAAGAGTTACGTTAGGCGCTGTACCGTGTAGGTTCGTGGTAGTTTCATTCTGACGTTTGTTAATAAAGTTCTTATTACAGGTGCTGCAGGCCTTGAGACAAGACGAAGAGTCATGGTCTGCGGCCACAGCATGGTCTTTTGGGCTGCTCATCAGGCGAGGAGGACCGCTGTCGGCTCCCAGCTTGGCCTCAGCGAAGTGGCGAAGGTGGAGTGGTTAGGGAGGAGGGGCATGAGATGGCCGGCGCTCCTCCCGTTGTTGTTCGAGGAGAGGCGGGGGCCCCCCCCGCATGTGCTAGTCATACACCTGGGGGGCAATGATTTGGGTTTGGTCAAGGGCGTGGCCCTTGTGATGCAGGCCAGGGCCGATTTGGCACTGATCAGGTCACGGTGGCCTGGGGTGCAGATTGTCTGGTCTGCCATGCTCCCCCGTCTGGTTTGGAGGCATGCCGGTGACCCCAGGTGTATGGACAGGGCTAGGCGGAACGCTAACAGCCAACTTCGCACGGCCATGGAGTCCGGGTTGGGTCTCTTTTTGCCGCACCCTGGCATACAGGTCAAGTTCCCGGACCTGTATCGCCCTGACGGGGTGCACCTTTCAAACAAGGGCAATGGTTTATTGCTCGAGGACTTGCAGCACGGGATTCGGCTGGCTCTCGGTTGCCGTGTGGGGTAAGCAAAGGCCAAAGCAGAGGCTTGGATTTGCATGTGGTAGGTTTAGGCAAGCAAGAAAATGGAGCTGGTGGGTACCTTACGGCATATCCCTGTTGGGAACAGGAGGTCACCAGGAACCACCCTAGGGCCTTGCGGTCTGGGGAGGTGAATGGTGATCGCCTCTGGGAACCTCTCAGACTAGGCTCCTCCCTGAAGGTCTGTGCAGCCTCAGGGGTAGGCGCCCCTGGGAGGGGATGCCAGTATGCTGGGCCGCCGGTTACGAGCCAGAAGCTGACTGGGTCAATACTGGGGCTAGGTTACCTGCCCATTACAAGGGCAAGGAGGCTGAGTCTGGGAATGACGCCTGCCTTGCCTGTTCCTGAGCTTGCTTAGTTGCCCGTTGCTGCATGTCCTGTTTAAATAGTTAATAAAGTGGCCCTTGTTTGATTCCAAACTGTTGTCTGTCTCGTTATTTCATGCTGGGGTGGCAATGGGCTCCCCGACGCCCGGCTTTGCCGTGGCGGAGGGAAGCAGGTTTGCCGCCTCGCATGACGCGAGGCAGCAACAGAGCGCGTCGGCGCTCAGTAGCTCAATGGGAGGGGGCGGGGCTTGCTCTATTTGAGCCGTTGCCCCGCTCCCCCTCTGCGCAGTCGCTCGAGAGCTCGCCCACCCGCCCGCCCCGGATGCAGTGTAGGCTGATGCTGGTCGCTGTTGGGGGCCGGGTAGGAATTTTTACACCGACTTCTGTTTGGCTCATGGAGACGGTGTTTTTTCGCCTACCTTACACTGCTGCTGGTGGTTAAGGGCATAGAAGGTGGTCGGGTATAATTAGGCCGGTCACTTGGTAGGTTTAGGCAAGCAAGAAAATGGAACTGGTGGGTACCTTACGGCATATCCCTGTTGGGAACAGGAGGTCACCAGGAACCACCCTAGGGCCTTGCGGTCTGGGGAGGTGAATGGTGATCGCCTCTGGGAACCTCTCAGACTAGGCTCCTCCCTGAAGGTCTGTGCAGCCTCAGGGGTAGGCGCCCCTGGGAGGGGATGCCAGTATGCTGGGCCGCCGGTTACGAGCCAGAAGCTGACTGGGTCAATACTGGGGCTAGGTTACCTGCCCATTACAAGGGCAAGGAGGCTGAGTCTGGGAATGACGCCTGCCTTGCCTGTTCCTGAGCTTGCTTAGTTGCCCGTTGCTGCATGTCCTGTTTAAATAGTTAATAAAGTGGCCCTTGTTTGATTCCAAACTGTTGTCTGTCTCGTTATTTCATGCTGGGGTGGCAAAAGAGCTATCCATGGTCTAGGTCTTGGGGAATTTGCAAGAAATCCATTACAAGGAGTAAAGCATATCCATACAAACATTACAAAAATGTACTTGGATAATTCTCCCTTGAGCATCCATGCCACCATTTGCCAATTTATTTGGTATATTGGTTAATCCATCTTTGGTTCTATCTCTTGGTACTGTTTTTGTTTTAGAAATATGGATGTGTCTTTAGTCAGACAGTTGGCTTGTTCAACTGCCTGTATATTTTCAAGGTGCACCCTACTATCTAAATATGTAGAGATTCCCCTGATATCCAGGTATCTTTCAAAGGATGAAGAATGCAGTGTTCGCTCTAAAACTGAAACAGGCATTGAACATAGGAAGCCAGGCCCAGCTAGCCCATTATTGACTGCTCTGACTGGCAGAGCAGAGTTTCCAGAGTTTCAGCTAGAGCAAGATCTTTTCTACCATCTCCTACCAGAGCCTGGAGATGTCAAAGACAGAATCCTAATCCTGCTGTATGCAAGGTATTTGTTGTACAACTGAGCTGTGAATTCCCCTTTCTTTAAATTAGTATTTCTGCCTGACAATGTGAAAGATTCTGTTTATTTATTAGATTTTTATCCCACATTCTCTAAGGAACTCAGAAAGAGTATTAGGGTTGGCAACCTCCAGGTGGGACATGGGGATCTCCTGGAACTACAGCTGATCTCCAGACTACAAAGATCATTTCTCCTGGAGAAAATGGCTTGCTTTGGAGGGTGGACTATATGGTAATATACTCCACTGAGGCTTTTCCCCTGCCCAAATCTTACCCTTCCCAGATTCTACTTCCAAATCTCCAGGAATTTTCCAATCAGAAGATAGCAACCCTAAAGGGCATACATGACCCTTTCCCTCTATTTTACCCTCTCAATCCCCCTATGAAGTTGGTTAGGCTGAGAAAGTATGACTGGCCCAAGATTACTCACTGAGCTTCATGTCAGGGTAGGGATTTGACCTATAACGCTTTCTAGTTGTAATCTAACTCCATTCCACTGGCTCTCAAATAAAGCCCAGTTCCTGAAGCAACAGAGGTCCTTTAATTCAATACTTGCTGAAGTCTTTCTGTTCATCATTTTAAAGACAAAATGAGGTTTATACACTAAACTGGTAGTAGTGTATGCCTGGATATTAATACCACAAGTATATTCCTGTAAAACATATGAATAATGGTCACTAGTGTAAATGGATTTAAAAGGGTGTTAGACAGAATAATGGAGGATATGTCCATCAGTGGCTACTAGTCTTAATAACTGAAGGAACCTTCATATCCAGAAGCAACAAGTCTATAAATACCAGTGCTTGGAGACAGCATCAGGTGATGTCTATGCTTTGATCTCTATGCTTTGTTTATTGGCTGTAAGGAGTAAATGTTTGGCTGTTGTAGACCACTTCTCTGATCCAGCATGGCTCTTTGTATGTGTGTAACAAACATTTAAGGCATGACCTGAATTGCCCCTTATTTATGTTGATGGAAATGTAGCCCAGATCTTCATATTTTGTAGGAACACTTGATAATGTTGCTTTTTCTGGTACTTTTAAACATTAGGAATGGACTTTTCATTTGGGCTTTTAAAAAAATATGTTTTGTTAGTTCAGCAGAAATATTAGACATCTACTAAATTGTGCTCTTATCCACTGGCTTATCTTTTGAAATCTTTGCTTCAAAGCGCTTCACCCATAGCAACTTAATTTAGAGTTTAGCTCAGGTGAAAAATATGACATACAAAAGAATAAGTGACCTTTCCTATCCCTGCAGCACCATGGAAAATAATATAACCACAAAGCTACAGTATCTGGAGGTTAAACTTAAGCAGCAACAAGAAAAACCTAGTCAACCCTGCCATATGTTTTACTTAATCTCACCACTGGATGTCACTGCCTTTCCATGGATGTTGGGTTGACAGACTATCTGGGCATGTGTAGTTGACCCAAAGATCATCAGTGTAATGTAATCCAGTTACTGCAATACATTCCTCAAATGCTAAAACCACTCTAGTTTCAGAAAATGCAGAAATGGTTTTGACTCTAAAGTACAGGTTCATTAGAAATACCTTGTTGAAGCTATCAATCAGTTGCACAAAAATATTGAAATAGCAGAAATATGGACCTTGGAGATTATAGCTTCACTTAGAGCATGGTTGCACCATAACTGGAGCCTGACCCTGTATAGAGGCAGTTAGGATTACGGAGAACAGTTTCTCCACTGGTGACAGGCAACATGAACCTGTAAAGCTGCCATTGGTGTATCAAGATCAGTATTGTCTCAAAATCACTGATGACTCCTGGCAGCCCCCAGGGTCTCAGGCTGAGGTCCTTCATATAACTTAATGTCTGATCTGTGTAACTGGAGTTATGTGGGGTTGAACCTGGAACCTTCTTCATACGAAGCAGATGCTCTGTCTCTGAACTACCATCCCTTCATGAGCATATTGGCACATTACTTTGGTATAATGGAACTGAATACCCTAGTGATGTCCTCCAGTGACCACCACTTTTTGCATATGAACCAAGATCCCTACCCATTGGAGAGAGAGCTGAAACCCTTAGGAATTAGTGTAAACCAATATATCCCACAAGTAGTGAGGTGTCAATGATAAAAATTAGCAGATGGACCTAACTCTCACTAGGACATTCAGGCATTGGGCAATTTATAGAGGTTGTAGGGTGCAACCAGATTACAGCAACCAGATAGAAATATACAGAGAAATTATGGTTCCATTGTGAATACCTGTATGTGAATTCATGAAATCCAGGGGCAAATTATGTCAAGGTATTTTTAAGTGCAGAAGTTAGCTTGTTGAAGTGGGATTGCATTGTGATCTTTTGGTATAGAAAATGACAATGGATATATTGGGTAGTCACGCAGTGACAGATTTTCATGAATAAGTGGATATCCATTTAGAGTTGGGAGGAAAGGGGAGTAGCAGTGCAATTCTATGCAGAGTTGTTCCATTCTAAGGCCTTTGGTATCATTGGCCTTAGTTTGGAGCAATTTTGCATAGGATTGCGTTGTCAAGTTGTGTAGGATAGTATGGAAATGGGAAACTTTTTGATTTGGTAAGTTCTCCCACCAATGTTCCCATTACTATGAGGCTATACTATAAATCTTATTTGACATATTTTTAAGTAATAATAAGCTACCAAATGATAGGATGAAGCTTTTTGTTATTTTGGTCTATGAAAACTATATCTCTAAGGAAAATTTCATTTGAATTTTATCAAACAGATCTTTAAAAGTAGTTGCACAGAATAACCAGTTGCAGTTTATTGCCAAGCAAGGAGATCCAGAAATTTTTCGTCCAGTTGGCTTGAACCTATGAAATGTCTGTCTATAGCTCGTGCCCCGGAAATGTTTCAGTAATATGTTTCCCTAACATTTTATTCCCTTTGTTTATTGGAGGCATAGGGTTGCTAAGTCCTACCTTTTTAAAAGCGGGGGAGTCCTGTCCCCGCTCCTGGAGTCCTGCATGTGCGCGAAGCGGATGCACGACGGAATGACATCACCCGGAAGTGATGTCATCACGCTGGGCACGTTGCCGGTGCAACACTCTAGCAATCGCCCTAAAACTCTATGGTACCATAGAGTTTTCAGGGTGATTGCTAGAGTGTTGCCCCGGCAACGTGCCCAGCGTGATGACATCACTTCCAGGTGACATCATTACGCTGGGCAGTCGGCCGGATCAGGCCACTTCAGGGGTGTAGTTTCCCGTTGGCTGGATCCGGACCGGCGGATTGGGGACCCCTTTAGCAGGGGAACCCCCACCCCCCGGGGGGACTTGGCAACCCTATGGAGGCACCACAGAAAGTAGCACAATGGGATTCCAAGATTAGCTGAGAAATCTAGTCAGTAATTTTGTGCAAATAATTTATGATTACTTGTTCTGGTTATTCTCAGTGTTATTCGTAAAGGCCACTGAAAAATGCAAGGGGCTAGTCCTGAGACTTGCACAGCAAGACTAGGCTGAGGCATAGCGTTACTTGAATATGGATGACTGGAAGGCTCTATTTCCTAGGCAGTATTATGAACGACAAGGTACTCTTCATTTGCTAAATCAACAGATTTATTCCTACTCTCTGTCTGGTTCCTGGTACAAATCCCATTTTTACTTCTCTAGACTCCTCCTTTTTAAACTTTATCCTTGCTTTCACAAACTCCTTCCTCAGTCCAACCTCCAGAATTTTGACCTACCACGGCCTTTTCACCCCAAATGTAGATTTCCCTTTTCTTCTCTAATAATACCCTTGTTGGCTTGACTCCTGCCCCAAGCATAACTACGTAAACATCACCTTAGGCTGATTCTTTGAAGTGGCCCCTGACACCTTGGCACAGCTGCACTCCACTCCACTCCAGGTTTTGCTCTTTCGGGATACCTTCTCCTACATTTTGACTTACTGAATGGATAGTTGATAAAGTTGTTGCCTGGCTTGACCATCTAGTAGAGCTGCATGGAGGACTCGAGAAGCACCTCGGCTTAGGAGAAGGAAGCAGTGTAGCTACTAGGGAAAGACCAGCTTCCCCCTGAGATTCCATCTGGGTTGCTTCAAGGCATTGTGTTGTCACTAGCAAGGTACGCTCATTGCCTTATCCCATACTTCTGCCAGTTGGCTGTGAGCTGAATCTGGGCAACTTTGCCTCAGAGGGTCTGCTCATATTTGGATAATGATAGCACGAGTCCTGGAGGTGATAGCATCACCTTCTATGCAGCTGATGGCCAGGAGTGATCTGAGCCCCTGCAGTGCACTGCTGTCCCGATTGTGCCACCACATTAACCAGACAACCAGCTCTGTATCCCACAATAGAAAATGTTAGTCCAAGCAGTGGAATGCCCACCTGCTCGCTGTCGAAAGCACGAGTAATTCTGTAGACTTTTCTCCTTCCCTCAAAGCAGGGGCACCCCCTACTGTTTCCTTTCCCTTGTGAGCTGCATGCTTCTATGTAGGCAAGATGAATTCCAGCTTTCTTTTTTAAAACTTATGGTGAGGTGGAAGTGTTTTTTTCCCCTTCAGTGCTAATATGAAGCTGTCTTGTGAAAACATCTCTACTCATGTGTGTATGCATGTGATAAAATCCCATGATGCTAAGTCAAGGGGGGGATTTTAAACATGTTCCACGACACATTAACTTGTCATTTTGCCACCTAGGAGCTGACTTTAAGCACAAATAAAGAATGGGTGGAAGAAATTGCTTTGTGGCGACATTTCCACCTCAAAAATGATACTTTGGCACTGATACACCATGGAAGGCCTGAATATCATAATGCCCTTGTATAAATCGATGGTGTGACCTCATTTGGAATACTGTGTACAATTCTCGTCACCACACCACAAAAAGGATATTATAGCATTGGAAAAAGTGCAGTAAAGGGCAGCTAGAATGATAAAAGGGTTGGCACACTTTCCCTGTGAAGAAAGGTTAAATCGCTTGGGGCTCTTTAGCTTGGAGAAATGACGACTGAAGGGTGACATGATTGAGGTTTACAAGATTATGCTTGGGATAGAGTGGGTAGAGAAAGAAGTACTTTTCTCCCTTCTCACAATACAAGAACATGGGCACTCAATGAAATTGCTGAGCCATCGGGTTAGAAGAGATAGAAGGAAGTACTTCTTCACCTGAAGAGTGATGAACACATGGAATTCACTGCCACAGGAGGTGGCGGCGGCTACAAGCATGGATGACTTCAAGAGGGAATTGGATAAACATATGAAGCAGAGATCCATCAGTGGCTATTAGCCACAAAGTATAGATAGAAACTCTCAGTCTGGGGCAAGTGGTGCTCTGTATTCTTGGTGCTTGCAGTGGGGGGCAACAGTGGGAGGGCTTCTAGTGTCCCCACTGGTGGATTTCCTGCTGGCACCTGGTATTTTTTGTTGGACTGGATGGGCCACTGGCCTGATCCAACATTGGCTTCTCTTATGTTCTTATCTTCTTAATTTTATTGTTCTTTATTAGAAGGTTATGTGGCCAGCTGCAAAGGTTGCCCCTGTATAAATAATAAGGGGCCATTGATATTGTGGTGAGTTAGTATCTGTCAGACGATCAATATGGTCAACTGGTTGTAATAAGCTAGGACCTAGAAAATCCATACTGAAATTTCCACTCAGCCATGAAGTGATCTTGGGCTAGTAACTTACCCTCAACATAATCTACCTCACAGTGTTGTTGGGGGAGGGGGGTAGATCCATGTATGCTACTTTGGTCCTTGCAGGAAGGATGGGATACAGATGGAGAGATGGACAGAATCATGAGGCTGTGGCTGAGCAGCAGAGCATCTGTGTTGCATTTCAGAAGGTTCCAGGTTCAGTCCCTGGCTTCCTCAGTTACAAAAGGATGAGCCAGCAGGTGATGTGAATAGTCATCTGCCTGAAATCATGGAGAGTTACTGCCAGCACTGATCTTGATAGTCCAATGGTCTGACTCAGTAGATGGCAGCCTTCATGTTCTCAATTTCCCTCTTCTGCATAACATTAAAAGTAGAAGGAGCTCTGTCCTCCGAATCTGTGCTGTCCTAGACTTTGAATGATACAGGATGGAAAACCCTGGCTAGGTTTAGGTGGGTAGCCATGTTTGTTACCTCCATGCATTAGAGGAGATGGATGGAGCATAACAACAAGGTCTCAATTAATTACTCTTAGCATCCCACAATTAAGAAGAATAGAATTACACACCAGTCTCCAATTTTGACATATTTATTTTCCTCATTGTGTTTTCCCCTTGGAATTGCATCCAAACAAATAGTAACCATATAAACATAGCTTGTTATTCCTGTTTGATTCTCATACCTGTTAAAACATCTTCATTATGGTGTATGCTAGTTTGCTGTTCACCCTCTACCTATATGTATGGACTGATAACTTCCATTTATCTGAGGAAGTGTGCATACACATGAAAGCTCATGCCTTGAATAAAATTCTGTTGGTCTTAAAGGTGCCACTGGGCCACTTTTGTTCCCTGGCTAGGTTTGTTTGTTTTATTTTTTGTAAAGCATAAATGAATAAAAAATAGTTTCATTCTCTTGAGGCGAAGAAGACCCAACAATTTATAATCAGCTTCCACCACCTGGAATCATGTTTTAAATTAAGTTCAGCTTTTTTGAGAGTTCTGTCGATGGAGGTTGTTGGCAGTGGCGTGTATAAACTGTACAGTAAGCCAGCAGCATCTTTCTCAGATGATGGTAGTGATAATTACACATTCATCTGTGTTTATCGCTGAAGATACGCACATATAAATATAGCCTCTTAGGAGTTCTTCAAAGGAAAATGGAGTCAATTGACTTTGAAAATGCCTAAGCAGTATTTTCACATGGTAATTGTGCATCGTTATGATGGCCATTTACTGTGTCACATAAATAGCTCAACTGTTTGACACCTGGATTCTCATTGGTTTCCTTTTCTGAATCCCCAACCCCTCACCCTTTACTGAATTATAAAATGCTATAGTGCATCATTCCAACCATAGGTTTTACCATACAAGAGAATGAGCTTTGGGGTCTATATAGGCATTTCTTTTAAATATGGCCAGAGATCTGCAACCATGCCTAGGTTTGCAGTCACTCTGACAGCATTTCTAAGCCCCTTTGTCACTGTAATTGACTGAAAACTCAAAGTCCTGGGGAATGGACACATTATTTTCACAGTAAAACCAGTCTCTGGTTTGCCTAGCATTAGTGCATATGCTTCCAATGCAAATTTGGTTGCCATGAATCAAAGATGAGCAAAATATTTTCCATGTTAACAAATTTTGGTAATATTAATTTTCCACATTTTGTATGGACTTGACATTTCCCACCAATGCAGAGATGCTTTTTAGAAGTACTTGTAGCATGCCTGAATTCTCAGCATACATATTAAAACCTTAACATACATATTAATTATTAACTCTAATGCTGGTCCTCTGGTGGCACTAGATATATTCATTTTCATGGCCATGTTATGTGAATCCCAAAAAGGATGTTGGCTAAGAAAACCGTGCCTCCCACATAAAGTTCACCATATCCTGCATCATTGAATAATTGCAAAATCTTTGACTCTTGGCTTTTCACAAACGCACAATAAAAGTTTTCATCCTGATAACCTTTTGAAGCTGCCCTTTGCTTGCTTTCTGCTTACAGTCCCCCTAAAACCAGGATGCAGGTTTATTTACCTGACATCACCTCCTGTGCCTTAACACTGCTAGAATGAGGCACTTCTCGCCTCTGGCTCAGTTCAAGGTGATTTCCTTTCATTATTTTTTCTCAGAAAGCAAAAAGGTCCAGAACATATATGTTCTCTCCCCCCCCCCCTTTAGACTGCTGCAGTGAAACTGCTTTAGAGAACATTCCCTCCCAAGTGGTCAGAAATGGGCAGTGTACTAAAAACAAATCAAGTTATGCAATAGAAGTGGTGAAATGATTTGCCATCTTTTTATGAATATGCCCCCCCAGTTTGTCTCAGTATGGGAGAAAGAGGACTATTTCATAAGGAAAGTAGCATAGATTGTATTTTAGTATAAAATATCACAGGGCGTTTCCAGTTCATTATATTTTGTCATGACATTTGAGGGGTGGTGGTTTTGGATTAAAAGTACCCATCATGATTTCCCCCAGTCAGGCTGAAACATTGTCTCCACGTTGGGGGGGGGGGGAAGTATAATTGAATCATGAAAACATCGCTCAGCTCAGCAAGGCTATCAAAAGAGTTAATTAATTGATTTCCCCTTCTCTCCATCGATCCATTGACGTTTCCTAAAGGAGAAATCCTTCTGATGTGCTTTTTCCTTTGAGTGGGCAAGCATCCAGTTCTCACTGCAAGTGTTTCCTACTTGCTGTGCTGTATTTAAAATGTAGTTTCCTCAGCTTTATAAATACTCCAAAGTAACAAAACTGAGAACTGAAACACCACCAAGCAACAATGCAGCATTTTTTTAAAAAAAAAAGAAGAAGAAAAACAACAGATTTAATGGTTTCATCGTCAATCACATTAATGTCTGACGCGGCTGAACACGGAATTTCTAATGAGCACCCAAGCAGGAAGTGGAGTTTGCCTTTTGTAAACTGTACATTTCAACTACTCCAATTGCATCAATAAGGAATTTGGGTTCCTCATTTAATGAATGCCTTTTGACTGCTTTCTGAAAGGCAACTGGCTGTGAGGAGGGGGAAACACTAGCATCTTTTGTATGGAACCACATGAACAGGTTTCAATTAGGACATATCAGCTCTACAACTCTATTGTGGTGTTCACACAGTGCAGTGAATCCCATTCTGTCCCACCCACCCCACTTTCTAGTCCTTATTCAAGTGATGATTCCCACCCACACCCCTCATTAGACAAGTGATTCCCCTCCCCCCAACATACCCCCAGAAGTTCAGGATGTTGCTTTAAGACGGCTGGCTTGCGCTGAAGAGAAATCAGCCCGACTTTCAGGGTTGTTCCTGCACCATCTAGAAACGATCGCCAGCCTTGGAGTGTGTATGACACTACGGCACCTGGCTGATTTAACACATCCGTGAGCCACAGTGAATTTCAGAACACTTGCGGCTTAAGAACTGTTCCTACCTCTCTTTGTTTCTGTAAAAGCCACACTTAATGTCAACCTGCATTCTGCATCACAGAAATCAACACTGCAGATAAATTTCATTAGCCACAAAAGAAGTTTTCTACTTAGAAGAAATCAACCAACCTACCAATCAACCAACCAAGGGAATGTATTCAATAAAGAGGCTGTACAACAGGTATTCTGCTGAGCTTATATTCACAATCTCCCCACCCCAACCCCCCAGTTCAGTGAATTAATAGTGGAAAGATTTTTTAAAGGACAACATTATGAATGTAGGTGGCAAAAGAGATCAGAGAGCTTTTTGTCAGAAACGTGAAAGATAAAAGCTCCCTTTTTATCACTTGAGTTCAACACTGTGCCATTAATACCCAGCTTTTAAAAAAGCTCTTTAAAAGGAAAAAAAAATCACAATGCCTCATACCTCACATTCCCTGGAGCCTGATTTGCCATATGTGCAGGGTCCCGTTCCGTTCAACAGCATTTCACTGGTCTCGGCATTGGTTGGCTTATAATCGACATAAAATTCCTGTGTGGTTGGAGTCATCTGCTTCAGGGACTGCCGTTTCTTTTTCCTGTGCCTTCGCATGAGCGAGCGCTGCTGCAGCTGCTTCATGCTGGCCGGGTAACGCTTCCACGAGACGTAGATCACCAGAAGGATCACAAGCACCGACAAGAAAAGAGCCACGCTTCCCGCAATGATTTTATGGAAGGAGATGTGTTCTGTGTCATGCTCGGGCTCTGAGCTGGCTTCAGTGGCCCCAGCAGTGGGGGGCAAAGGGGGCTGGCTGTCATGCTTAGGCCTGACCACTTTGGGTTTAAAGGTTGGCTTGGGGAGAGCCCGTGGCAATTCGAACCTCTCTGTCGTACTTCTGCCACAGATGCTGTAGTTTTTCACTGCATCAATAACGTTCACCCCTTGCAGCTCTTTGGGGCTGGCACAGATAATTGTATTTTCCCTCAGCCCTTTAAAACTTTTGAGCCAGTTTACCAAGGAGCAAATGTTTCTGCTGCATTCCCATATATTCCCAGCAAGGCTGATGTCGTTGAGAGATATCCAAGAATCCAAAATCTCTTGCCCGATAAATGTGAGTTTGTTGGAATCCAGGTTGAGGCGCTGTAAATTGGGCACACACTGGAAAACGCTAGGTCCGCTGAAAGCTTCTATTTCATTGCCAGATAAATCAAGCCTTTGTAATGAGCTCCAAGTCCAAGACATTGTTTGCCCTATAACGCTGATTTTATTCCACTGTAAATAAAGGTTCTGAAGGCTGATGAGCCTTGGAAAAAGTGCCAAGTTAAGCTTAGAAAATTGATTGTGCTCCAGGTGAAGCTCCTTCAGCCTGATCATGCCTGCAAAGACATTCCTTGCTAAGCTTCGGATCCTGTTGTAGCCCAGGTCCAACAGTTCAAGGTTCCTACAGTCCTGAAAAATCCGCACGGGGATTGTTCTCAGGGAATTAGACCGCAAATGTAAACTCAGCAGCTTCCTTAAGCCCCTGAACTGTTCTGATCCCAGGGACTGCAGCTGATTATATGAGAGATCCAAGTTCCGGAGGTTTGTTACAGGTCTGAAGGTATTATTAAGAAAATAGGCAATTCGGTTGGAACTCAGAATCAACTCTTTGAGCCTGCGTATTCCATTGAAAGCATTTTCATCAATGGTGCTGATGTGGTTATGGTCTAGATACAGCCAGGTGAGTTGATTAAGACCTTTAAACTGATTGTATTTTAGTTTCTGGAGGCTGTTATATCGCAGGGACAAACCTAAACAACCAGCTGATATACTTGAGGGTATCTCCTGTAATTTCTGGGATTCGCAGTAGACCATTTTGCCTTCACACCTACAGCCTTTAGGGCATCCTCGTTCAGCAGATGAAAGCATTGTCAGTAATACAGTAGGGGCTATTACCAGGGCTACAGCTGATCCGCTCAGTAGCCTAAATACATTGAAACCTGAAAATAAAAAATAACTTAGAAAAGTTATCCCCCCAAGAAACAATCCATGTCTGTTTTCAGTCATGCTTGAAACTGCAGCTTAAATGAATCATCAGCAACCCGCTCCCCCCCCAAGTAGGATGAACACTTTACAACCTGTTTTATCTCCCCCCTCCCGACAATTTTAATAAAGGAAAAAAGAAATCTCCCCATCACATATAAGAGCTTATCAGATTCACATACAGTCCTTAGGTAATTTAATTCGAGTCAGAGCTTATATGGAAACATATCTATAGGGTCATTAATACAGAGTCAGTGCAGAGGCTGCTACCGTAGGGCAACTGTGAATGAATGAAAATGGAAAACATACCCATCCTTTGTGGTGTTCAAAGGTCGTCCTCAGGTCTTTTGCTTTTGCTTAGGGTGCCACAAGCATGACAGCCCCTGTCAGCTGCTCTGTGGTGAGTCAGGGCTTGCTGACACCCAGGAAGAAAAATTGGACCCCTTGGGAGATGGACCGGTTTCGGAACATTATTCTTTGCCAGCCATGCAGAATCCTCCCGAAATAAATAAATCCCAGCACGGCATTTGCAGCAGAATGTCAAGTTCTTCCTAGGTAATAGGATCTTCATGGATGGTGCCTTTTTGCATCTTTTACATTGAAGAGAGAGAAAAAACCCTGGCTTCTTTACAATCTCCTTGGGCAAAGCATGATGAATCTCCCTCCCCCAGAGCGATGCTCAGAGCTCTGGATTCATCTGTCTGTATTCCATTGGGCAGCAGTTCTCATTGTGAGCACCCCGATCCAGCTAGGGAAGCTGCGTTGGAGCACAGGAGCCGGGATGACCCTGTACAATGAACAAGCACTGTTCACTTCTGCGTACTGTCATTCTGAAAGCTCCTCCGACTGACTGTTGCTTTGGTTTCGGTGAATGCAGTCTTATGTAAAGCTGCCCCCAGTGGTGAAGAATATTATAGGCATGTGCAGAAATTTCTTTTTTTTAAAAAAAATCTTGCAAATGAGTAAGCTCTGTGTTGGGAAATGAGTGGTTGTTCTGGGTGACTAAATAGGAACTGACTGGTCAAGCATCAATATACACCGGTGGAATGGTTGGAAATTTCCCTCGTCGTTTAGCCTCCCCCCCCCCCCTTCCTTTCTTTTGAGTAATTTAACAGAGCCTCTCCAGCCCTTGGATTGTACAGCTCAACAGCTGCTGCTGGGACCTTTCCCTAATACAAAGTCTAGATAGCACGTTACTTTTCATTTAGGTGTTTTTTTAAAAAAAAAAATTGACTGACATGCACACAAACCCATGCAGGCAGGCTGTTGTGTATACAAATTAAGCACCACTGGAGTTGCATTGACATGTAAAATACTCTAATCCTTGTTATTGCTACTGGTAGGAAGTTGAACTATGAGTAATGGGGGAGGAGGAGTTGAGAGCTCTGATAAAGGTCCATGCAGACTGCTTCCACATAGAGGTTTTGCTCTGGCTTCATGTCAAAACTGGAGTGGGGTTGGGTGTTGTTATTTTTTTTGTTTTTAGCATCTACACCTAATCTTGTAACTGTCCTGTTTCTGAGTTCTTGTTCCCTTTCCTGTCATCCTTTCCCAAACCTGCTTTGGTGGGTTCTTTTGGGAAAGATCATATCCAGTTCACCTTGATGTGCTTCACCGACAGAAAGGGATGCATTGATGCCATTTTCCTTACCTCAGTCCCCCAAAGCTGCCATCTCTCCAGCATCAGAGGGCTTTTTCTCACTTTAAAAAAAAGGTCATCAACACACTGTAGCTTTTAAACCACAGGGATGTGTCAGTTGCCAGTTTTAAGGGATATTGGTATGTCAGTAACCAAATGACAACTGACATATTTCTGTAGTTTAAAATCAGTAATTGAGTCTTGCAGTAGCGGCATGTCAATTACTGGTTTCTTTTTTGAAAGCCTGAGAATGTCATCTGGTTTGTATGCGTGTGTATGGGAGGGAGCATCTGTAGGGGCCTGAGGCAAAGGATTGTGGGGAAAACTGCTGTGAGGATTCATCAGAAAGAAAACAGAAAATTACTGTTGTGTGGATGCAGCCATAGTGCAGTTAGTTCTAGTTTGGTTGTCGACCTACATGCTAGCTAGCGTACCTCCCTACCTCCCCCCATCTCAGAAAGGCTCAGAAACTACTACATCTGTACTGTAGTCGATGCAGTAATGTGGTATACAGTCTATGGCCCAGTAATGTGGTATACTGTCTATGGCCCACTTCCTCAGATTCCTTTATCTTGGCAATGGCAGATGCTGATATAACTGTGGGGATGCTGTGGTAAAACTCATCTTGACACACCCAGTCCTCCAACTGAATGGGAAAGAGGGGCCTGCCACTCCCACAGCTCCTTCTTGTGATTGACTCATTTCAAATTGGAGATCTTGGGGGAGGGGAAATAAGCAAGTGGGTGCATCCCTATACCATCTAAGTGTCCATAGTTGGTAGCAGGATGGTAGACTAGATGGCTCAGCGTTTGGATCCAGTACGGCCTGTGTTATGTTCTGTATTGACAACACAATATCAGTTACATGCAATGTTTTGCTTCCCCATTTTCAGTTGCATTTTCTTCACTGATAATTTTTACATGCATATTGGGAGGGAGAAAGGGCAGTATGGCATAACTCAATCTCGTCAGATCTCGGAAGCTAAGTGGGGCCAGTACTTGGAAGGGAGACCTCCAAGAATGACTTTGTAGAAGAAGGCAATGGCAAACAGCCTCTGCTTCTCACTTGCCTTGAAAGTCCCTTCCTGGAGTTGCTGTAAATCGGTTGAGACTCGACAGCACTTTACACACGCATACTGGAAATGTGACAGTGGAGGGGAATACATTTTTGTGTCCCTCCTCTACAGTCTTGCTGCAGGTGTGTACAGAGATCGACTTTCCTCCGCAGCTACTTGTTTTTTTCAGTGTTTCTTAGAAGACTTCAAGACGTATGACATCTCCAGCTAGAAGCAAAACAAAACAAAAAAGGATCAGGTAGCGGGTGATGTGAAAGCCTGGGACTCTGGAGAACTGCAGCCAGAGTAAGTAATAATGGCCTTGTAGACCCATGGCCCGACTCAATATGATATCATTTCACGTATTCATATGAGAGTGGGGTACAAAAGGATGAGCTAGTCTCTAGAGGGCCTGCCGCATGCATTGACAATGCTTGATTGCAGGAATATACAGACTGGAATATACAGTGGAATATACAGACTAACAGATCTTTCGGGAATGTCTGATCTGCAATGGCTTCTTTGCTCACGTATGTCATCAGCATGGTGCAGATATCAAGTGCAGAACAGGCCTGTGTGAATCAGCCTTCCACGATTCCTTTGGCAATCCCCTGCTTATCCAGGATTTTACCACTTAAAGGGGACTGACTACAGGGAAATACATTTCTGCTGATCTGAGTTACCCACTATGAAATTAAGAGAAAAAGAGAAATGCTCCCCCACAACAAGGGAAAACTGTGTCAAAAATGGACAGTCCAGAACACGGTGTAAACTGGAATCCACTTGTCCATATTGGAACTCCTGTTACCTGTAAAGGTGGTTGTACATGACTTTTTAAACCACTCCTATATTCCCTTGAGTGGTTTCCTGATCATGTAGCATATCCAAAGTACAGCATTGCCACAAGGATCCAGGGTGGCTATGGAAAAAAGTAGAGCCTCAGTACTCCCTGATACCTTTGGCATGAAACTCACTAATTGGTTGGCTTTATTTCACGACTGGCTCTTGTTGTTGCTCTGAATCTTTAACAGTTTAAAGCTTAAAACAGATCCTTTGAAAGCAAAAGAAGTGCTGGCCTTGAGAGCAGAGCAATCAAATAGACTTGACCGGGAAGCTGGCCCAGATGACTTTGTTCTGGAAGTTTTAATGACACATACAAGTGGCGTTTGTGTGTGTATGCTTGTCACTGTGGTTGTGTTATGTAAGTCAATCTATCCATTCTCTTTTGGGAGGGTCCCTTAGACTGTAAGGAGATCAAATCAGTCAATCCTAAAAGACTGTTCCCTGGATGGCCAGAGACTGAAGCTGAAGCTCAAATACTTTGGCCACCAAATGAGAAGGGAGCACTCACTGGAGAAGACCCTGATGCTGGGAAAGATTGCAGGTAAAAGAAGAAAAGGACGGCAAAGGATGAAATGGTTAGACAGTGTTATCGATGCAACGAATGTGAAATTGAGCAAACACCAGAGGATGGTGGAAAACAGGAGGGCCTGGTGTGATGTGGTCCATGGGGTCACAAAGAGTTGGACTCGACTGTGCGACTGAACAACATTCCAGTCTTAATAGATGATTTAAAATAATGTGTATGTTGTCCACGTTGGTGTGTCTCTGGGCACTGACTTGTTTTTGTGTTGTGTTGTTTTTTGATTATGTTATTCTATAAAATATCATGTTTACTGATGACACAGAATTTTTAAAAAAATACTATAATGGTGGTGTTGGAGCTTTCCACTTCATACTGTTGTATTCCTTGTAGAAATAAAGGAATATATCAGCTGTTTCTATGGGTACAGGCAGCATTGCTATTCCCCTTCCTGCTCCTGCTTTCCATACATTGAAAGCTACCTTCCATTGTGGCTACTAGTACATTAGATAACATTATGAGTTATCTTGCCGAGATTAAACAAACTGAGCTTTAAAGAGTCGAAAGGCAATGGTGGCTTTTACATTCCTGTTCCTTTCACTAAGCCTCCAGGGCAACTTGTCTCAGCATGAGTGGTGGTGGTGGTTGTAGAGTAAAACAAAAATGCCAGACTGACACCAGCATCCAAGTGGATGAAGTCTGACAGATCCAGGAGTCTTTAGGATCAGCTCCAGGCCTAGGCACTTGGAAGGAATGGGGCAGGGTTCAGCACCATCGCAATGCACGGCGTTGTGTTGCCAACTCAATTACCCTAGGCCGATTCCCCACCAGGTCTCCATTTCCCCCCGGAATTGGTCAAAAGCATGGATGGTTTTCCACCCTTTGGCTTGGCTGTCGCCTTGATTACAGGTAGTCCTCAACAGACCTGACAGTTCATGTCACTCTTTAGATATGTCTGATCAGCTTGAGCATGTTTGATGGGGGGTGGGGGGGAGAGAACCATTAATGTGCAGTTAAAAACTGCTTTGCCACAGCTGCCTCCCCACCAGCCACATTGTTACCACCTGGGTTACTCACTAGGTTATGGCACCCCCAAAAGAATGCTTGGGGCCCTTGGACATGGAACTGGCCCCGTGAGCCATTAATGCTGCATTTTGGAGCAGGCAAACTGATGATGGTGACCTACAGATGAGATAATATTTCCTGCATGCCAGCTCCAGAGGCAAATGAAAAAGCAATTCTTGTACACATTTCACAATAACATGTATAATATTCAGTGGATTCTTGTTTTTGATGTTTTCATAGATTAAATTGCCCCAGATTTTGCCCTGAAACCTGTTCTGTGAAGAATTTGGAGACTCCTGCTTGGTCTGAGTATCTGAGGAGTTTTGCAGGGGGTAGGGGTTTTGTAATGAAACTTGACTTCCGAGGGAAGTTTCATTCAATTAGCATGATCTCTCTGAAGTTTTTGATTATTTTCTGTTGAGTATTTGTATAAGTAACCAGAGGAGGGAAGGTGTTAGCATTGCCAAACAATCCTCTCTTGTTTTCCCCTCTATCTTTTCCAAGTTCTTCCACTTTGTCCAAGCTAGTCCAGTACTTTACTAAATCTGTCTTTAAAGGGCAGTCTGACTTTTATGCTATTTTTTTTACATGTTTTGCCTGGGGAATTCATACATTCTGTCTTCAACTTTTGTAATTTGCTTCTGCAGCTATTGCAGGGCAGATGTTATGTTGCTGATACAGCCCAGAGAAACTTGATTTCTTGAGTGAAACCCTTGAAGTTGTCATAGAGGCACCAGAGTAGATTGTGGCAAGAATTCACATAAGGAATCACCTCCCCCCACCCCCCCCCACCCCCGAGCTCCTGCTACAAGATACTGGGATACAAAGAGCAGAATCAAGGAGACAGAAGCCCCTAAGAAACACTCACTGCTACAGAGAAATGCTAGGGAGATGTTAACAAATGCTGTAGGAGATCTAAAATAAAACATTCATCTCCTGCAAAACTAGACATTTTACTCCATTCCATTTTTCCTTTCTATATCTAATGTCAGTGATCTTGAGAGGTGAATAATCCCTATGCCCAGTTAAACTGTATTATGTAATTCTGTAATATTTATACTGTATAAAAATAACTCTAAACTTATGATTCCTGTATATAATATACATAAATACGTAATTGATTATTCATATGATATGAATGAACTTTATAGTAGCATGCGTCCTGCAGTCGACTTCTGCTAGCATAAAAGCCATTACTTTAGTGTGTTTGTTTTTTTCAAGATGTGGTATGTTGTTGCCCAAGGAAAACCTCACTGTATCCACAGAGGTATTTTGGCTTTCACAAAGCACAGTGCTAGAATGTTGGTCTCAATTTTAGATTTAATGTTGCAGTTAAAAGAATTGTATTTTGAGGTGGAAAATGGTAACATGCTCACAATTGTACAAGGTTGTGTCATGCCAGCCCTACTGTTTGTGCAATAATCTTTGTGTTATTAATAAGGTATTTATATCTACCACCACCCCCGGGAACCAAATGTAGCTTCCAGCGTCATTCTTCCCTGCTCCATTTTATCTTCACAACAGTAACAGCACTGTAATGTAGGTCACCCAGCAAGCTTTCATGGCAGAGTGAGGATTTGAACCTGGGCCTCCCTGATCCTAGTCCAGCACTCTAACCGTTGTACCACACTGGCTCTCATTAATGGAACCAGGCCTTTTTTTGTAGAAAAAGCCCAGCAGGAACTTATTTGCATAATAGGCCACACCCAACAGCAGAAACTCATTAGTATATTAGGCCACACCCCGACAGCACAGCTCCCTCCCAAGATTGGCTTCCCCAGGTGCCACGTGGCTTGTGGGGCACATGGGGAACCTGAGGGAAGGAAGGCAGTTTCTGGATCGGCTTCCCCAGCCTGAGGGAACCCGAGTGGGAGGGAGGCAGTTTAAACCATCTTCCCTCCCTGGATCAGCTTGGCTTCCCCTGGCTTGCAAGAGGCCTGGGGAACCCGAGGGGGGGAAGGCTGTAGGCATGGCCAACTCGGAAGCCAGCCAGAACTCCGTTCCTGTGCGTTCCTGCCCAAAAATAGCCCTGAATGGAACCCTGCTGAGTTGGAGATGAACTTCACCAGCTTTTAATCAGACACAAGCAGATGTTTTTAGTTTCCATGCAATGATATCTATCTTTCTGTCTGTCTGTCTGTTCGTTACTCTCCACCATGGTGTGTTACTAAGTTCTATATCAATCTTGCTAAATGCTAGCCCAATTGCCTTATTTTGTTATTAACACTAGGAAAGTATAGCTTTAATTAATTTGGCAAATGCCAAAAAAACTGGGTATTCACCTTTTTATATAGAGGCTGCCTCTCCTTCAGGCTTACCAGGTAATAGGCATGTAGACTGGAATCAGTTTTAAAGGTAATGACTTTTACTGAAGGAATTATTTCTTAATCAAACAATACAGAATCACTCATCCACTTATACAGGTTCTAGGAAATAAGATAGAGAAAAGGACATTTGCATTAGCAGGAATAATGATGGTATCCATCGGGGCAATATTTACCTCTTCTGGAAAGCTGATCGGTTCCCACTGGAGAATGAGAATACTAGGAAGGAGGGGAGAGGGCAGACGTTCCTGAGCCGGCAGGGATACATGTCGGACTCTGGTTGTGCACCCAGAATCCGGGAGGAAGTGGAGAGGAAGATGAATGAAGGGAGCCTTCTCTTATTGGGGGTCTCTGGGGGCTGGCAATGCTGAACACCTCCCATGGGAACACCCCTGGGCTGGTCCGCCCAAAAAGTCCTAGCCAATAGGGGAATGGATGATAGTGGGCAATGTTTTAAGATTCATCTAATGAGTTTCTGGAGACACCTGGCCGGAAGGAGGTAAATCATTGCTAGGGCCATTGTTCTCTTCCTGATGGGATTAGCTTCTTGGGTCGGCCAAAACTGTTTGTCTGTTGTCTGGGTCCACAGTCCATGTGGAATCGGGGATAATCCCTTTATTTCACTGGAACAATGATTGTTGGAGGGGAGGAGGTTGTGACCTGCGACCTGGTGAAAATATGTGCTGACTTGTCTCTTTAGAAACACTGGTCTGAACCAAAGTTTCAAGATGGAGTTTCTGTGCAAGTGTCTTTGTGTTAGGGATTCTCCTGGAAGCTGGCACCCACAGGAATCTGCTGGTACATTAGTCTCCGTTGCTGGATGGCATTTGTCAGCAGTCAGTATTTCCCCTTAGCATTCAGCATAGTAGTTCCCTTTTACACATTTAACAACACAGTCCTTTATTAAACCTGTGGCTTTCCCATCCACAGGAGCGCAAAAACGCCTTCCTGGCCAACATAAAGACCTCTGAAGTCACACTATAGTGAGAGAAAGGAAGCATGTCATTTGGAGACAAGAAGGCACAAAAATGATATGACTTACTTTCCTGTCTTAAAGATTACCAGTGAAATCCTAAACAGAGTCACATCCTTTAAATCCACTGAAGTGATGGTGGTGGAAAGTGCTGTCAAATCACAGCTGACTTATGGTGAAACCTTGCCCCCACCCCCATCCCCGGTAGGGTTTTCAAGGCAAGAGATGTTCAGAGGTGGTTTACTGTTGCCTGCCTCTGGACCTCCTTGGTGGGCTCCCATCAGCGTAATAAGCAGGGCCAACCCTGCTTAGTTTCTGAGATCTGATGAGATTGGTCTAGCCCAGGCCATCCAGGTCAGGGCCCGTGGAAGTAAATGGGATGAAAAGATGTAGTAAGGATTGCACTGTAAATTAGCAGCCACCCTAGTTAAATTCATTTTGAATTTCCTTAAAACTATCCATGTTTTTTCGTTACCACATCTTTCCTCCCTCTCAAGAAGGCCTCTGCAATTTGTAATCCAGTATTTAAAAAAAAAAAAACTGCTGAAATGGTCTTTGATAAACTAGTTAAGAGTTCTGGGGAAAATTAGAAGGCTGTATCTCTTTTTACTTACTTCTCTGGGCTACAGCAAGAAGCTGTCTGCCCATCTGCGAGATGTGTTCAGTTGTAGTCTCTCTCTTATCTGACCTTCCTTATTAGTGACAGTGCTCAGGAGATCTTACCCACTTTTTCTTAGCTGTGTATCTCAAAGCACTGTGGAATGCTACATCATGTACAGGAATACTGAAGTAATCAAAATTGCCATGATTCCAAAACTCACATACTGATCCATATTGAGAATATGTGTGGTTCTATGTTCCTCCTCTTCACTGAGTGATTACAAGGCCACATTTCTTTACATTTATGATTCTGCTTTGGAACATGTTTACTGTCTTCAGCCAAGTCATTTCCATTTCACATGTCAGAAAAGCGATCTTTGTCACATCCAGAAATAAATCTAAGCCAAAAGTTGGTATAGATGACCACTGACATAGTTTGAAATAAATGTGCAAGTTTCTTAGGAAGAAGTATTAGATCTTTTTCTCCCTCTCCCAAAATACTATAAATCAAAAGACATCCAATGAAGTTGATGAGCAGTAGATTCAGGACAGACAAAAAGGAAATACTTCTTTATACAACCAATGGTTGAAATGTGGAATTTTCTGACAGAGGATATAATGAAGGCCACAAAGTATAGATGGCATTAAAAAGGGAATTAGGAAGATTCATGGAGGATAGGTCTATCAATGGTTACTATGGTGACTAAAGGGAACCTTCATATTCAAAGGCAATAAGCCTTTGAATCCCAGTGTCAGGAGGCAACATTAGGAGAAGACCTCAGCCTCTATGCCAGGGGTGGCCAACCTTGCTTAACGTAAGAGCCACATAGAATAAACGTCAGATGTCTGAGAGCTGCAAGACAGGAACAAATATCACACACACGTTTTTATTTTTAAAAATATGCAATTTTGCTTTTTAATAACATTAAATGGGACTGCCAAAAATAAAAACTAACGAGGAAAACCGGTTATTGATAATGATATTACTTGTTTGCTAATGATATTGAGAGAGAGAGAGAAAAAGAGAGAGATGGAAAGAAAGAATTAAAGAAGTGGAAAGAAAGAGAGAGAGAGAAACTAGGAAAGCAAATAGATGGGAGGGAGGAGGGAAGGAAGGAAGGAAGGAAGGAAGGAAGGAAGGAAGGAAGGAAGGGAGAAAGAGAGAAAAAGCATGCCTCCCCTTTGCTTCCCCAGCCGCCCTGCCAGGAGCCGCACAATATGTGTGAAAGAGCCGCATGTGGCTCCCGAGCCACAGGTTGGCCACCCCTGCTCTATGCCCTGTTGTTAGTCCTTTGTGGTAAATAGATGGCCACAGAGACAGGATGCTGGACTAGATGGACCACTGATCTGACCAGCAGGGCTCTTCTTATGTTCTTATAGTATTATCTGCTTTTAGTCAAAGGTAGTAGTCTTTGGAGGAGATAAAGGCTTTGTTAATCCCGGTAAATGTCATGTGAAAAAATATGAAATTCTTTTTGATGACTATTTTGTTGTCACTGCACATTTTCTCCTATAAGTAGCCTTATCAGTTTCATAGCTGCATTATTTCCCAGAATTCTTAAATAAGAGTCATTCATTAGACAGATACTCATATTTGAATTGATTGCTTTTTCTTGAGATAGGTATTGCTTTTCTCTTAGCAATGATGTAGTAAGTTCCAAGAAAAAGGGCACATCTCCTACTATTAGCTCTGATTTTCTTCATTTGACTTTAATGTGTTACAAGTACAGCTGATGGGATCTGTCAGTTTTGACTTCTGTGAATTTCATAAAAACATATATTTCCTTTCCTCTCCCTTCCTTGTAACTTAACAGCCTACAAACCATTTGTCAAAGTATTTTATAGATAATTTGCAACTGCATAGATAAATATGTCTAGATCACATGTGCACTTTTAAAATCTTGCCTGATAAGTAAAATCTTTAGTTTCTGCTGTTCAGAAATGTTCTGTAGGTGGACAGGGAGTATTATATTGGTTGTGAAGTGAATTATAACAGGGGCAGCTAAAAAGGATATGGGCAGTTGAGTCAACTTGATCCGTACAGTATATACAAAAATGTTTCTCGGGGGGATTCTACTAAAACAGCCCTTTATCTCAGCAGAAGGTAACACATTGCATCTAAGTAACTTGAAAGAGCGATGATATTTTGGAACAGACAGAACATTTTCTGATAAGATAAATGGAAGTAAATAGGGGAGCATTTTCAATCAGCTTTGAATTTTAGCATAGCCCAGTCTTTTTAAAAAATAATCATTTTTGTATGATTAACAGAGATTTTTTCAGTGAAGCCCTAGGATTTAGGCTCAGGTTTAATATTGTGAGCTTTGAATCAATTGGGCTAAGCCAAGTTCCCAATCAGGAATCAGCTGTTACTAGTTGCAGTAAAGATGGCAGAGCATTATATTCATGGACTGATAGTCTGAACTTAATAGCTTGGTATTGTGCTCTTGTTGATACTTGAGGGAGTTCAAGTTCTAGCCGCACCACAGCTGAGGATACACTGGGAGGAAGAGAGAAGATCTTACAAAAGAAAGTTTGCTGGCACTTATCAAGAGGATCCAGTGGTTCGTTGGCTCAAAACATATATTTCAATGAGAAAACATTTATTGCTTCCAGAGAATTAGTTCTGCAAATGAAGCCTATGTTATGCCATTCATACCCATCCACAGAGGTCCAGAAGCCAGACCAATCCCACCCTCTGCTAAGGTTGAATGCCATGTAGTTATAATAAATGTATAAATCTGGAAACCACATTGGCTCAGCCATTTGCATAGGTCTTCACCTGTGATAGTCACCCAGCTGGAGGGAGAGCTCCAATCCAGGAGTAGGGGTGCTGAGAACTTTGCCATGAACATGTTTAGCAGGCAAATATTACTGTTTTCAACAGCTGCAGTCACTCATGAGCTGAACCTTGGTGTATGACTGTCTTAGTTAATTCTTCATTTGCAAATTATGGCAGAGCATGGTGAGGTGGTAGCAGTAGGTGATGGATTAATCTGCACTGTGCATGCATGGGAAGTGACCAGGTATAAACAGGCTTGAGCTGCTCATGAGCAACCTGAACTGCTTACATAAGAACATAAGAAGAGCTTGCTGGATCAGACCAGTGGTCTGTCTAGTCCAGCACCCTGTCTCACACAATAGCCAACCAGTTCCTCTGGAGGGCCAACAACAGGGCACAGAGACTGAGACCTTCTTCTGATGTTGCCTCCTGGCACTGAGATTTAGAGCTTGACTGCCTCTGAATGTGGTGGTTCCCCTCAGTCACCATGGCTAGTAGCCACTGATAGACCTATCCTCCATGAATCTAAAATCCTTTTAAAGCTGTCTATTCCTGTAACCATCACTACATCCTCTGGCAGCAAATTCCACATTGTAATCACTCGCTGTGTAAAGAAATATTTCCTTTTGTCCATCCTGAATCTACTGCCCATCAAGTTCATTTGATGCTCTCAAGTGCTAGTATTTGGGGAGAGGGAGCTTATTATACATTTGGTTCCCTGCTTGATGTTTGAGCATCCCTGTTCAAGTGGGAGGGACCCTTGTGATTGACCTGATCCATATGGCTTTTGAATTGATACACACTGCCTGTGGGAACAGACAAGAGGGAAATAGTTCTTCTGCTGCTTTGAGTGGCTCAATAGAGCCATTCTTAGAATGCATGATGCTCATGATTTGTGTGATTTTTCAAAATGGTGTGTCTGGATACTGTTTTCAAAATGGTGTGTCCCCCCCCCCCCTCCACTTGTAGTCACAGCCAACATTTTCAGACATTTCATGATTAAATGAAAACAGGCATTCATGTGTAAGTAGCGAGGGTACTGTTTGCCTATAACCTCACTTATCATTTCGAAATATTTTACATTTCACTTTAATTTCTTTTTCAGCCTGCATGCAGGCAGTAAAATATACCACCTAAGAGTGTACATCAACCTGCACAAATTAAAGTGCTTACTCATACACAAGAGACTTGTTTTTGAGCTGTGAGGTCATCACTTTTGCTGAGTTCCCCAGATGGGCAGCAAAACAGTTCTACAGTATGTGGTACTATTTCAGGGGAGATGACATTAGGACTGTTGAGTAGATTTGCAAGTGAAAGAGGAAAATATGAATATAGTAAAGAGGCATATAATTATATTCATTCATTCTAGGGATAGAATCAAGATGGTCTATTCATAATGATTACAGTTACATCATGCTTAGCCAACCCACTTTCCTGAGTTCCAGTCTGCAAGATGTAGAGGGGAATGAAAGAGGATCCTGCTGAAAATGTATATTTTTAAAATCTTCCCAGTGTGAATTTTCCTTCATTTGTGTACTTGTTCATCGTCAAATCATCTTCGATCAGCCCAGCGACTGTAAGCTGCCAGATTGTCTAATTGCAATGGCTGATATTCTTGGGGAAATAACAGGCCCTTTAATTGTACAGGCAGCCTTGGTGAGTTAATTGGCTTGTCGGGCCCTTTTATTTAGCCTTAGCTGCTCTTGATTTATACCTAGCAAGAACATAAAAAGGATTTTCTGGTTTAAAAAATGGGAACGCAGGTTGCAGTAATGTTTTGCGTCGCGGCTATCATCCTCCACCTTTTCCCTGCCACCAAGAAGATACAAAGACACTTTAAAGAGTCTATTTTGTCGTTTAAATGACTGGTTAGACTGGCTTCTTTTGAAGGTCATACTTGTCAAGAGACCTGTTACTTGTTTTTCAGAGATTTAATTTTATGCACCTCGATCAAAATATAGCACGTCACATTGATTTCCTGTCTGATGAATTTTTCTTTTCTTTTTAAAAAACACTGGGGTAGCCCTTTTTAGACATTCGTTTTGGTGCTCCGACTGCATGTACTGGGAGCTATCTGATATCCATGGTCACCATTTTGTGTGAGTGGGATAATGCATGTATTTTCCAAGTGCACACAGTTTTGATATATACGAATGTCCTTCCTCAAAAATCTGGGCTTTTGTTCACATGTACCAAAGCTGAAGGCCCATTCACCCCAAACAGGTACAGCACACTCCTGTTACAGATATTTGGATTGCCCAAATGGAACATCTGGAAAAGGCTGTTGAAGTCTAGGAAAGCATGACTTGTAGGCACTGCAAACACTCTGTTGTTTGCACATCACATGGACTCTTGCTAGCTAAACTGAAGTCCAGAAAAAAGGGCATCAATGCGCTTGAAAACTGAGTCCAAAGGGCCAGCTGCTGATGAACCTGGCTGTCATGCAATGTTAGGATTACAGCTGTTTCTTTAAAATACCGAAAGTATGGGGGAAAGAGGGCTCTTAAAATCCCAACCTTTGACCTTTTGTAAGAACTTCTCCCATTTCTGTGGTGTTTTGTGTCCAAGACTCAGGGCATTTTGGGAGGCATCTTGGACTCAGCAACAGGTGGGAAGCAGGGTAGTGGCACTTTGCTGACAGGGATCTTTTCATCACTGGAGATTTTCGGAAGGATCCAAGGTCCCGTTTTCTCTCTTCTTTGCTTCAAAGATATCCTTCTGCTGTTCAAGAAGGGTAACATTACTTTGTATTCGATCTACAGATTAATCTAGTCTAATCACCTTTAAAGCTCTTCTAAAGTACCCGTCAAGCTGTCAGCTAATGCTGCCATCTCCTGCCCGGGAGGTGGGACGAATGAACTCTCTATATCAGAGATGTGGAATGTTATGTTATACTTCTCATAGGCATGCTTAGCACTCTCCCTACTGCTGTGTCCTTGAGAGACTGAGGCTATGTATTTTTTCCTCACTCTGAATAGAGTGCTTCCTGCATTTTCCTTGGGAACAAAGATCCAGTATTTTAAGCGCCTTTTTCTCCATAGGCTGATTGGTTACATTGGACTGCCTTACTGCTTTTGAATTCTGTATATCTATACTGAATGCTAGAGTGCCCGCCATTACTAACACAAGATGTGTAGATGACCATACCAGACCTTTCTCAATAAAGAATACCTGTTTAAGGACACGTTGCTGATTGACTCTGTAGGACTCTCACACAAGCTCTCTCTGTGTATACCTATGTGTGCATTTGTGTTCTGTGTAAGTGATCTTTACTATGGCAGGCAGTCTTATCTCTTGCAATTTCCTAAAGTGAATGGTGTCAAAACAGCATTGTGCGGATAAATAGACACTTACAAGAGCTGGAAGGAAATAAAGAATTTGGGCGCATTTTATTTTACTTTTATAAGATGCTTGTGGCTCCCACAGCAACACAGACGTCTGAGGAGTAGAGGTGTCTGGAGCAGAGGTGTCTGAAGCATTCTGTCAGATTGTTTGAAACACAATGTATAGGCTCCATCAGTGCCAGCCAACATTTGTTTTGAGTGGAATCCTTTCCCATTTTTTGCTTAAGCCTTCTTGAAAAGAGCCTTCTGTTCCAACAACCCTGAAAGAATTTAATATGTTTTGAAGACATGTACTGAATTTGGAAAAACTGAAAAAAGAAGAAGACATTACTGACAGAGAAGGAAAAGATGGCCTTGTACACAGAGTGGAAATCTTTGAAGCATTTCAATTTTTGAAGTGTGTTTTTTTTTTGTGATAAGTCCCTTCCCCCCTCTTCTTTACATTTCAGTTAGAGAGAGAGGTAAAGATATTGTCCCAAGTTGATGGCTACCCCAACTTTATTTCATTTTTGCATTTGCTGCATTTGTATTCTGGTTTCCCTCTAGCCCTCCAATCCGTATTGCAAAGTAGGTTTGGCTAAGAGATTGTGGGAGTCCTCCTATGCGGGTGTTCTCAGAAGCAAATCCCATTTTATTGAGTGGGGCTTACTCCCGGGAAAGTGTTCTTAGGATTGCAACCTGTGACTCGCTCCAGGTCACCCTGCATAATTCACAGATGAGCAGAGATTTGAATTTTGAAAAGCAGAGAAATATTCCGAAGTAAAACTGCCTATGGGGAGATGGGGGAACTGGCATTAGATTCACTGAAATGCATGTCTGGCATTTCAGTTGCAAAGTCATGCTCGCACCACGAACAAAGAATTCACTGTGAGATGAATTTTTATTCTATACCGGATCTTGCACAAAGTGCAACATTCTGTCACACTGACTGTCCTGCATTGCATTGTAGCACCAACTGAGAGATGGTGGCATGGCATTCCTTGTGGCCTGAATGTCACACTGGTTTTCACCTATCTGTGTTTCTACTGCATGAATGCTTATTAGAGTAATATTAATCTTCCTCTCTCTTTCACCCTGACTGTTTTCGGCTGAATTCACATTTAGCTGTGCAAAAAGTTCAGGCTGAGGTCAGAGAGAGCCAGAGCGCCAAGTGCTCTGGGCCAGTATCCAATATTGAACTTCATCTTCACTGAGAAAGAATAGGCCTCCTTACAGAAAAATATGATGTTTGGATTTAGGTCACAGTTCAATCTCTGTGACTGGTTTTGCCTCCCTGGCTCATACGTATTCTTAGAATAATACATGTGTATTTGTAGCGATGTTGAAATGAAATACAATCTTTAGGAGCGTGCATGTGCACACACACACACACACACACACACACACACACACACACACACACACAGAATAGCCCCCTCCCACCAGGTATCCATGCTGGTTTCACTAGTTTGGCTCACTCAGGGTCACAGTCTGTGAATCACAGGCCAAGAGCCAAGAATCCAGAGCCTTTTGGTTCCTGCCCTTTGACTCACACCAAAGTAGGCTTGTCAACCTCCAGGTATCACCTGGAGGTCTCCTGCTATTACAGTGGGTCTCCAGACAACCAAGATCATTTTCCTGGAGAAAATAGCTGCTTTGGAAGGTGGACTCTATGGTGTTATACCCTGCTGGGGTCCCTCCTCAAACCCTGCCCTCCCCAGGCTACACGCTGCAAATCTCCAGGTGTTCCCCAGCACAGAGCTCCCAACCCTACACCAAAGGCCAGGGGCAGACTAAATAAGGAGTAGAAAGTCACCCCAGATCTCACTGAGCTGGGCCAAAACAGATAACCCAGCATTTTAATACTTCAGCATCAGCGCATATGCTGACATTTAATTCTGGCTTTTAAAAAAATGGAGTGGTTTATTCTGTAATATGTTTTTACTGATTATAAACAAAACTCCCAACAGATTCAGTCAGGTTTATTAGGCACCCTATTGTGGATCAATTCTAGCACAATTTTAAACTCATAAAATTACATAGCACAAAGTTTCTCTGTCACTGTTGATTTATACTAAAGCCACTTCCCTATCAAGAACAAGGATGTGTGGGCAGCTTCTGCCCAGACCCATCTTGCAAAGGTTATGCCATGAACTAGATCTGATAAAATTTTCATGTTCCTGCACACTCAGAACAGGACTACTTTGGAAATTGTAATTTTGCATGCAACAGCAACGATCTTGTGGTCACATTGAGGTAAGATGGCAGTTGTTGTAACTCACGTTTGGATTCCAGACCAACTGCATAGCTACTTGAATATGAGTGCCATGCTTTCTGGCACTTGTGCACTGCACCCTCTGGGCCCTTCTGAAATAGAGGCACTACCATTTTTTATTTGTGCTGGCCTGGCTAATCAATGAAGCAAGGTATTGCATTGTGTTCGAGTTGCCGCAACCCAAATAATGGCTTGTGCTGTTGCAGTTAAAGCCGACAGACAGGACTAGGGTTCCAGCACAATTATATTTTGCCGGATTTTCTAAAGCACCTCTTTCATGGAAATATGGGATCCTCAGATGCATTTTATTGACTTTTCTGCACAGTGGGATCTCATTGTCCTTTGAAAATTAAATGCAACAGGAGGTAATGATCTCAAATCAAGGGGAAAAGAAAAGCCCAAATGTTTTGGTTTCTCAGGGACTTGGCATTATGTACCCAGAATTGTGTTCTTGCTAACTCCACCCTTCTTTAACTTTTCTTATAGAGCTCCCAGTGGGAAGGTATTTTACAAAGACATATTCACAGAGTAACATCAAATACTTACAATTGACTGTTGCAGTTTCTCACTCTTACAAACGGCTTTGTTGTGTGCATATTTATGAGATGTCTTTTAGATATTTACAGCCTAATCATTTGCACATTTACTCAAAAGCAAGTCCCACAAGCACAAAGGGGAACTACTCTCACAGAAATATGCATAGGGCTGCAGCCCTTCCTGGGCAGGAAAGATATTGCCACTATGGTCCATGCCGTATTAATATCTAGATTAGATTACTGCAGTGCACTTCATATGGGTCTGCCCTTGAAGATTGTCCAGAAACTATAGTTGTTGCAGAAAGCCATGCCCTGCTGACTGGAGTGGGTTGCAGGGACCATATCAGTCCAGTCTTGTTCCATCTAATGCCCCATTTGCTTCTAGGCCCAATTTAAAGCCCTGTATGGCTTTTAAAGCCCTAGCTTGGGGTCAGCATACCTTCAGGACTGCCTACTTCCTTAGGAATCTACTTATCTCCTCCAATCATCTTCAGAGGCCATGCTGCAGGTACCCCCCTTCCCCAATTTGCAACTGGTCAGGTGGCAACCTGAGAAAGGCCCTTCTTGGTCACGACACTGACACTTTGAAACTTTCTCCCCCAGGAGTTTCGCCTGTCTCCCTCTGTCACTGTCTTCCCCCAGGGGGTGAGGACATTTTTGTTTTGACTGGCATTCCCTCACTAATCATTACTGGCCGTCCTCCCTGATCGCGTTGATAGGTATATTGTGTGTTTTCGTTGTATTAAATTGTTTACATATTTTATATACACCTATTTTAAAATACTGTTTTAATGTCTTGATATTTTGATATCTTGACTTTTGCTGCTTTAGGGACCTTACTTGAGTGGAAAAGTGGCACAGAAATAAATAAATAGCTTGGGACCACAGTCCTGCTCAGTATGGGGACCAGGGAGGAACAGGCTGCTGGATGGTCCTATGTGAGGCATGGTGGGGCCTGGGCTTGATGTCTGCTGTCCTGGTTGCACTGCAGCAGCAGCAGCTCCCCTGATGTCCCGGCTGATGATGATTCTGCTGGGGATTCCTAGGAAGAGTTCCACCGTAGTCTGTCCAGCATCTGCATACTGGGGGAAGGGATACACTTGCCTGGTTGGTCAGATCTTAAATTCCTGCAGGAAGAGTTACAGAGCTGCTAATCCTTCCCTGTTGCACGCGCTCTCTCTCTCTCTCTCTCTCTCTGTGTGTGTGGAGCTCCTTGTTCTTCAGGAGTGCCCCTTTGTCTTAAATGATATGTTATAAGTACTCCCTGGAACATTTTAGGCCCTATTCCAATGCACAATTATGTGCCAGTGTCTCACTGAAATCAGCAGCACTTAAATATGCCTGTTTTGCTGGATTTTGGGTTTAAGGCTTATCCAATACACACACACACATTCAAGTCTTTTGACATGACATACTCTTCCCTGTTCTTCTCGGTCTTTTCATCATTCAGTTATTTTCTTGCTCCCCCCCAAAAAAAAATCTTTGCCACCTGGAAGTTATCTGTCACCTATGCACAATCTTTCTTTCTGTAGACCTTACAGATCCCTATTAACAGTATTGATCTGGCTTCCCCCCATGCATGCTCAGCATCTCTGAAATTTTAATATATTTTGAAACATCCTTCATTCTCAGTTGGCAGACCTTTATTGGCATATGTATATACATACAATAGGAGATCAAATTAAATACCGATCAGAAAATACAAGTCCATACAGGGTAAAATTGGAGCTACAGCACAGAAAAACAGTATAAAAGCATAAAAACCTGGTGGCTAATATTACTTATCAGTACATATAGCCATAGCACTGAGAAGAAACCTTGCTATTATTTCGATTATTACTGTATCTGGATTATAAAGCAAAAACAGAATCTTAAAATTGTCAGAAATCTCTGAGAATTGAGCTAATATAGGTTACAGAAGATCCTGATGGGGCACCAAATAAAAGGACATTGAAGAAGAATGTGGGGGACAATTTCAGCACAGTCCTTCGTACAAGGACAGCACCTGCTAGAATAGGGGATCCCCTGAAATCTGCCAGAGAGAAGAGCAGAAGGAAAAACATTCAGTCTGGCCAAGGAGATGGCTCTGCGCAAATTTGGAGCTATAAATTGATAAAGATATACAGCTGGAAGATTTGCATTTGGAACAATCCCTAAATTTAAGGGAGAACAGTTTCTGTTCGCCAAGCTATAGAGACTTTGCAACTCCGAACCCAATAAACAAGATTTTATTTTTTTAAAAAGACTCAGACTCAGAAAGCAAAAATAAAGATTCTAAAGGTAAATTCAAAGTGCATATTTTGGCTTCGATGTAAGATAGCCAACTAGAATTAGCAGATTCAGAAAGTAGTTGGTACATATAACTAGAGGGGTCAGAATTGAAGTGGAGTCACAACCAAAACTTAATGGTGTGAATCCATGCCTTAGTAGCCATCAAATTCTGTCCGCACTCCAAACATAAAACAGCATATGGAACACACATGGGTACCCCCAAGATTTTCACAAAAAGGTATAATGGACATGTTCTACGGAAGTATCAATTGCACCAATCCAGAGGGGTAAAAGAATGTTAGGATAGGGAAGTATGCAAAAGGTTAATAAAACTTACACTGCTCTGTGGGTTGAGAAAATTGTATAGCTTCAAAACTGGTCTGGAAGTAAATATTATCTTCATGGAAAAGTGGAACTAAAATGTAAAATAATGAGAAGATTTTCAGCAGAAAAAATGCAGTTTTTGTTGGGGGTCTCTCCTGTTTTGCTGCAATATACAAGGGCAGTGTGCTTTCAATAAGGGAAGGCTGTGATCCTGTGCAAACTTTATGTGGAAGAAAGCAACCATTGAACAGAGTGAGACTTGCGTCTGAGGAGACAGGCAGAGGATTGTGCTGAAAACCCAGTATATAAGAATGCCTTTTCATGTGGCATCCTATTTGTTACACCTACAATAATACAAAGCCATTATCTGCTATACACCAATCTCTATTCATTATGTGGATAGCACACAATACATAGCATTGTCTCTGTATCAAGTGCAGTGTATCCACTTTTATTGTAACAAAACAATCTGTAGGGTGAGGGGAGGAGTTGCAAGGAAAAGATACCAATCTACAGGTGTAGATCATTTTTCCAGAGGTAAAGAACAGGATAGTGTTAAAATCATATAATTTATTATTGTGATCCTGTCATTTTCATCCAGTATCCAGGTTATGAGAGACTGACAGCGCCAGCGTCAGCAGAGTAACCCCTTTCTAATTCCAAGGAAGCCAGTGGGCCTGAAAAGGTGTAACTCTGTTTAGGATGGCATCACAGATGTTTTGATGTTGAAATGAGGTTGGGGGGGAGTCTTTGCAAACTGAACCATCTCTTGGTCTTTGAAGCCAGCCTCAGGGAGATCTGTGTGCTGCTCCACTGTCAGCTCAGCTATGGGTGGAAGGATGAAATGGTTTGTTTTCTGCTTTTCTCAGGCAACAGAATATGAGTCTACTGATGATAACAAGTCAGCCCAGAAAAAGCTACTGGTGCAGAAGCCCTTAAATAACTGTTTCAGGACAAATGTTAATAGAGTTGCTACTGACTTTCCTAGAGCAAAATTCAAGGCAAATCGGGAGGATCGTTGCTGAGGCAAAACACCCAGAATCCCTTTAAGGGATGTTAAAACAATTTCACAAAGATTAATAAAAGTTCTCAGGAGAGGCAGGTCCGTATCTCTCACTGTTTGCCAGGAGTGAAACCTGAAGCCAGTGTGAAAGCTCTGAGGGTAGTTTAGTTCCATACAATGCCGTCTTAATCCTTTTGACTTCAGTGCACTTAGAAGGGTGTAATTCTGCTTAGGATGGCACCAGAACTGCTGGGTGTTTGTTTGTTTGGGGTTTTTTTTTACAAAATTCAGGGGGCCCAGTTCAGCCTGAGGGCCTGTGAAGCTGGAATTGTGGTCTGGTTAGTAAGTGCATTTCAACTTATTTTACCTTTACTGCAGTTCTTTACTTTAGCCACTAGGGGCACAGAGCAGTCAGAGCAAAGTAAACAGCAGCAGTTCAATCTGCTCTTTGCGGCTTTCTGCAAACTTTACTGCAGCAAGGCTGAGGGAAACACTTGCCTACAAGGAGATGCTGTTAAGCCCATCCAACCAAACCAACACTGGAGCAAGACAAGACCGTCAAGCATAGTTTGTTGATGGCTGCTATAGCAGTAATTGCCTCTAGCAAAGTCATTGCCTCTGGCAGCAAATGCCTTTCAGAGCTATTTGCTGCTGCACCAGACAAACTGACACAGTTTGTGAGTTCCCTTCCTTCTTGTCCTGTCTGACACCTGGTTTATTTGTTTTTCTGCTGCCTTCTTAACAAACCCATTGCTATATCCAGAATCTGCATTTTGAAAAGTAAAGCTCACACAAACCTTCACATTGGGATGTGGTCTGTTGTTTCCCCTCTTCTCTTATTGCACCCAGCCAGGTCTTGTCAAGGGGCAGCCCTCTTAGTTTATTGTAGCAAAATAAAGCAACTTTTCCTTCTCTTCTTAATTTCTCTCCCTCTTTTCCACACTTTTATTCTCCCTCTTCATTTTGCTCTTTTCCTTTCATGATCTTTCCCCCTGTCCTCCATTTTATCCTCACAGCATTTTTGTGAGGTAGGTCTTATAGAGAGTGTGTGACTGGCCTAAGGTAACCCAGCAAGCTTCCAGGGCAGAGTGGAGATTTGAGGCAACAACAGGTTGCCTAAAAGCTTTCTTATTGCGTGTTGCCTATCAATGTGATAACTTGGTCCAAGATATTCTAGTTCTCTTCATTTTTGGCATTGCAACTCCTATTGTAATCCTGTGACTGGTGATCGCTCGGACACCTAGCATTATTTTCTGTTATACCTGATGAGTTATACCTGAGACAAACACAGAGAGGACGTTATCTTCCGTTGTAAATGCCAGTGTTGTGGGGGGTGGGTGGGTCTGGAGATAACATGAATCAGGATATTTTAATGTCCTTCATTTTTGAACTCCCATGAATATCCTGAAACTGGTGGCCAATGGTGAGACTCCTACCTTTATTATCTGATGACTTATGCCAGCTATGGACAGATACTTGGATACATTTATTATTATATGGATTCATGGCAATAACAAGCCAAGTTATTTGTTCTGTTATATTTAGTTTGAATCAGGGTCATACGGAGTAGGCCCAGATGGTATCTTTCTCCAGGGACCAATGGGGATTCTCAGTAACTCTGGATGGCACTGATATTGACCAAAATGTCTTGGGGGAGCAGAAGGCCATCCAAAGACCTCTTGGCATGACCATTGGGTACCTTATAGCAGGAAAGCGTGCCTGGCTGGCCACAGGTTGGGGGCCAAGATGGACAGGATTTTTAAGTGAGTTTTAAGTGAATTGTATGCCTCCACAGTAGTATGCAAGAGCCCCCACTCATAACCTCTGAAATGCCTGTGGATTCTTAGTTTAAATTCTCAAATGAGCTGTGGTTTATATTTTTAACTCCACAGTTTGCATGTTGCACAACTCCTCATTTCCCGAGGACATGCTGCTATTTCTAGACCATTGGGATGATTATCAGAAGAGCTCTGTGTGTGGTTTTATTATTTTCCTCTGACAACCTGTTGGATTTATCACAAGCTGTCAGATGTACATTGCCACCACCCAGCGTTTTAATTATTTATTTGTATCTGACTCGGGGGGGGGGTGGAGTTATCTTCAGCATGAGGCTTCCTGGGGACCAGTGCTAGTAAAAATGGAAAGTGTTGTCGCAGCCAACTTATGGCAACCCTTTATTGGGTTTTCAAGACAAGAGACAGAGGTGGTTTGCTGTTGCCTACCTCTGTGTACCAGTCCTACAATTCCTGAGTGGTCTCCCATCAAAGTATGAATGAATGAAATTTTATTACAGCATCCAGCCAGAGCAATCCAAAGACAAGAGGCTCCAAAATAAAAATATTAAAATATGCATACAATATAAAATACATATAACAGATTCACTAAAAATACACACACACAAAAGGAGAGATTTGCAATTTTACAAGATAAGCTGTACTTTTTGAATACAACAGCATGCTACCCAAAATTTAGCCACAGTCTTAGTAATAGAGTGATTTTCATCAGATAACAGTTTATTACAACAATCCGAGTCTGTCTGCCCAGGCATCTCTTTAATAAGAGGTTGAATTAATCTATCTCAAACCTCATTATGCCACTTACATGTAAACATCATATATTCAATGGTTTCTATCTCCCCAGACTCACATTTACAAAGTCTCTGTACAAGGGGAACCCTTCTGTATCTGCCCTTGAGCATCACAGAGGGGAGAGCCTCACATCTAGCTAGTGTGAAGGCTTTCCTAAATTTATTTATATCAAGGTGAGTAAGATATGCCATCGGGACAGAACAATATCTAATTTGATTAGGCTGACCCTGCTTAGCTTCCAAGATCTGACAAGACTGAGCTAATCTTGGCCATCTATATAAGGGCGACCAATACTAGTCTCTATTTATTAGGGAGGGATGGGAAAGGTGGGGCTGAAAAAAAGCTCTCCTCTGAGGTCCCAGTGTCTGGTGGGAAGATGTGTGATGCTACAACTTTGCTGAAGCTGTGCAGGCCGCAGTTGTATCAGTGCCTGGATTGGAGATGCCAGAAGACCCCGGGGTGCACAGCCTTGAGTTTCATGGCAGAAGAAATGTGGATAGTTATTATAAAAGCAATAACTGCTAGGGATGTAGACCCTATTGCATGGTCCAGTAAGGTTTGAATCCAGGCCCATGAGATATCTGATGATTGCATGTTTTGATTATTTAATTGGTCACTGCTCTCAGACTTTCTTAGAACGGTGTATCACATAAATAATGCATACGTGAGTGTGTATTTATTTATTATATTAGAGTGCATTTATTATGTAGGGACATTTTTATCTTGTTTTTTTCTGCTCCTCCCTCCTCCATTTTATCCTGTGAAGCAGAAGAAGTTGAGAGAGACTGACTGGCTCAAGGTGAACCTGGGAGCTTCATCGCAGAGGGGGGGATTTGAATTTGGGTCTCCCAGATCCTAGTCTGACACTCAAGCCTCTACACTCCGCTGGCTTTATAAGCTGACAGGCTGTATGAAATGGTATCACATTAGGGAATCTAGGGCCCCTGACTCAAATGTGATAAGGAAACTGTATCACAGATATGTTATTTACTTCATTTATATACCTCTTTTCTTCCCAGTGGGGACCCAAAATGGCTTAAAATATTCTCCCTTTATCTTCCCAACAGTACTGTGAGGAAGGTTAGGCTTGTTGGATTAGTTGGTTAGCAGAGTGTTCGAGGCGTACAGTGCAGCAAAGCACATCTGGATTGTGTGTGCTCTCCAGAAACAAAGTTACACACAGAACTTTTTACCTGTGCAAACTAATATGAGTCCTTTTATCTAAGGAACTCCATTCTAGACAGAATAGAGTGAAGATGGTATTCTAGTCTGGTCTAACTAGCTAAGATGGATGGAGATACAGGAATCATGTCCTGTTCTCTTGTTGCCAAGATGGAGAAGTCTGGCAAAGTGTGTGGAGAGAAGGTGCAAGGCCAGAAGGAAGGAAGGAAGTTTCCCTAAGAGTAGCAATCAACACATCAAAGGGATAGCATCAGAGGAAAGAAGGAAAGGATGTCCAGTATCTCAGCCTATCTGTCTCACTGACTCTCTCATATTCCCCTTTCTGAAGGCTGAGGCTAAGAGATAGTGCAAAGTCATTCACTTCCAACAAGGCAGAGATTGTGCAGCTGGCTCAGTGTCATCCAGCAAACTTCCTTGACCACATGGAGATCTGGACATGGGCCTTCCGGATCCCATTCTGATACTCTAATCACTACAGTGCACTGGTTCACCTAAGTTACATTAGAGAATCTTAATCCTTGGGCAGACTTTCTCACAGAGAATCGTGAAACTGTATAACATGGATCTCAGACAAAAAAAAAATTCTCAGTGCTCAGGCTTGGCAGAAAACAGGGTCCATTAGCAAAGCAGGGATATAAAAAAAATACGTCATTTACCATTTTGCCTTTCTGCTTAGCTTATTCCAAATGATCCAGGTCAAGCATGATCCTTTCCACCAGTGGCGGTGGGCTGAGCTTTTTCAAAGGGCCTTTCACAGGGGAGGCAGGAGGGCCATTTGGTGTGGGCCTCACATTTTGGGGGTATTTGGTCATTTTACAACTTGTTTTTATATGCATCACGTGTCATTTTTTAAAAAAAATTATGGCTGTTGTTGTTTGGTGTAGTGGTTAAGTGCGTGGACTCTGATCTGGGAGAACCGGGTTTGATTCCCCACTCCTCCACTTGCACCTGGCTGGATGACCTTGGGCAAGCCATAGCTCTGTACCAGCTGTTCTCTCAAGGACAGCTTGGGAAAGAGCTCTCTCAGCCCCACCTACCTCACAGGGTATTTGTTGTGGGAAGGGGAAGGAAAAGGAGGTTGCAAACTGCTCTGAGACTCCGAGTGAAGGGCAGGGTATAAATCCAATCTCTTCTCTTCTCTTCTCTTCTCTTCTCTTCTCTTCTCTTCTCTTCTCTTCTCTTCTCTTCTCTTCTCTTCTCTTCTCTTCTCTTCTCTTCTCTTCTCTCTCTTCTCTTCCTCTTCCTCTTCCTCTTCCTCTTCCTCTTCCTCTTCTCTTCTCTTCTCTTCTCTTCTCTTCTCTTCTCTTCTCTTCTCTTCTCTTCTCTTCTCTTCTCTTCTTGTTAGCCATTCAGTCATGTCCGACTCTTGGCAATTGTATGAGCCAGCTCTCTCAGGACCTCAAAATCTGCAAGTGGCTTGGGCTCTCTGGATCTCTGAGAGGGCCTGGCCAGACCCGCAGTTTGCTGCCTGGCTAGGGATGGACCCTCTGACTGTAAAAAAAAGCTCTGGGAGTGGTATTGGTAGGTTTCCCTGATGATTGTGGATCACTTCAAAGTAGCTTCCTTCAGCTGGTCCTAGTCCCCCACCTCCTTAGTTGACAGGTTCTGGAATGCTACTTGGGTGCCCTGGGTCAGAGAGGGAGCTAGGGTGGTGACCCATGGGTGGTGGATGTGATACTTTCATAAAATGGTGGTCCCACCAGAGTGTGGGGGGAGGGGGTTGCAAGCCTTGGTCTGTGGGCCCTGGGATGTGGTGAGAGTCTTCCTCAGCTCAAATTTTTATCCCCTTGACCAGTCTTGTTCCTGCCTGAAGCTCCTCCCATTTGGTGGGGCCTGCCACTGACAGTTCATTCCTAGTGGTTTTCTGCCTTCCCCACTGTCAGCCACACTGTTCTTGGACATGATTTTAGATGGGCTCTGTCTGAGAAGCTGGGTATTGCCCAAGCTGGGCCAGAGCAGCTGCCAGCCCTGCCTCCTCCTCTGACCGCAAGCAATGCTTCATCTGCCTCTCACCTCCCTCAGCAGTACTCACACCACAGGCTGTGGGATCAGGGCCAGTTCTCACGTGCTCTTTATCCATATGCCTCATAGCACAGCCGGAAAACACATTTTTGTTTCTGGTGGAAACTCCACATAAGATCAAATGGTTCGTGAAATTTATCCTGATGTCAGTTCTCAAATAAATTACTTCCAAAGCAGTCCCAGTGAAGGCAGGTGGATGCTGGAAAGAAGTGTGAGGATGAATGAATGCATAAGAACTTTTGATAAGTACAGCTTTTCAATCTTTGTCTGTCCACAAGACACTTCCAAGGCTTCTGTTTTCCTTGCTCTGTCCATCTTCCTTTAGCTGCTCAGCTGCTTCTTAACACCAAGAAGGAAATGCATCTTTGGTGCATCAGGAGCAGCTCCATCATCTTTTCGCAAACGGCACCACAGGTGGGGAAATTTGAGAGAGACTGTTGAGCCCTTTTACTGGGAGTTCAGGAGTTCTTGCCCTTTCTGATGCTGAACTTTGTAAAGTACCTGCTGTAAACGTGCAACATAATCCTTCTGCTGTATACATACTGCACAGCATCATATAATTATGTATTGTAATTATTTCATTATGTGTATTTACCCTAGAAACAGGTAAGCTTCTAAAATATACATTAGCAACACTGGTCTTTTACACCCAGTAAAAATGGTGTTGTTAAAACACTGTAGCTGCAAGGTAGAACACATTTATAACTCTGCATAATCTGAAAAGTGCACCAAAGGGTGCATACTCTTCAAAATAATTGTTTTAGTCTCTTGAATGTTTAAACCGTAACTCTAAAATCTTTTCCCATCATTAGCAATAATACCTATTACTAATTCCACTTCGAGAAACTCCTTATTTTCCAAGCAGTTGATAATAATTCCCTTGCTCTTTCTCCCAACAACCCTGTGAGAGAGGCCTTTGGTATTTCCATTTTACAGGTGGGCACTTGAGTTGAGTCCCAGTCATTTGGTCATGGACCTTTAGTGAGTTCATGCCTATGGCGTTGTGCCTATTATCTCCCAGGCCAAAGACTGTCTGTGTTGGCTGGGGGACCCTGAATTTATTGTATAGTTAGCTCTTAGTTTTTGTTTCACACATTCCGTGTCATAAAACAATGCCTCTCGGTATATGATGAAGGGCTAATTTGTGTCAAATGCATATGGTACCCATATCTACTTGATAACGGGGATGGTATGGCCTGTGATAAGCAGTCCACCCTATCTCCCGCATGCCCCAATATTTCAGCTGCTCGATATAGTGATAAATGTAGTATTTTCAGATAAGACTGGGTTTCTGTGTAATCGAATTTGGAGGCACATGCTTAGCAGTGCTTTCTGGGGACAATGCTCTGTGAGTTTAAAGGCTCTATCTGGAGGAAGGCATACAGATACTATATGGCTGTTAGGTAACCATGGCCAGGAGAGCAGTCTGAATCCCGGGAAGTCTCTTCCTTGTGATTTAAGAGGCAGAGAGGGTCATGCTTCAGTCTGCCGCCAGGACTGCAAGCTTGTAGCATAGCTCCTGGACTAAATCCTTATCTGATGCAGACCCTTTTTTTATTTTTTCTAGAACACACAACCTTCCTTCTGAGGAAAGGGGAGGGGGTAATTAGTGTCTCTCAAGAAATTGACCTTGCTATTCCTTGGCCTTTCAAATTTTGCTTTTAAAAGTTTGGTTCAGTCTTGTGGCCTAGTAAAATCATAGGGGAAGTCCCTTTGGAAACTTTATATGATTCTGTAGTTTTCAGAGAGTGAGATAAAGGGAGAGAGTTAGACACGGGTGCCGATTAGATCACTGGGGACTGGAGGCTTCAAGGCTAAGAGAACCAGGAGGGAGTTTTGCCTACACATTCTGTCTCATTAGCACAAGAAGAAGAAGAAGAAGAAGAAAAGAGACTGGATTTATACTCCGCCCTTCACTACCCAAAGTAGTCTCAGAGCGGCTTACAAACTCTTCCCTCCTCCCACAGCAGACACCCTGTGAGGTAGGTGGGGCTGAGAGAGCTCTTTGGAGAACTGCTCTTTGGAGAACAGCTCTGAAAGAACTTGTGACTGACGACTGACCCAAGGTCACACCAGCAGCTGCATGCAGAGGACCTCTGGGTGGGGGAAGGTGACTTGCTTAATTGTGCCTACCTGCAGCTGCAGAGCACTTGGTCCCAGGCTTAGCAACACAACCGATCACCATGTTACATACTTAGTAATACATCTGATTGGTCAGCTAGGAACATGTCAACTTTGCCAGTTTGGCATAAAGGAAGCTCTTTCATTCTAGTTTGTACAGTTCTTCTGGTTACCTATCACATGAATTGTTCTTTGGACCACGTTGGGCCTTGCTTGGCTGGAATACCTGCTTTTGGTCTTTGGGCTCTGAAACTCTGTTTGGGCTCTGTGGTACAGTCTGGTGAGGTAACATCTGGATTAGAGCTATTTAAGTTTTTATGCTTTTATCCTTCCTGTTCACTGCTCTTGCATTTGTATATTCCTGCACATTTTAAAAATGTTGTTGTTGTTGTCATTAGCCATTCAGTCGTGTCCAACTCTTGGCGATTCTATGGGCCAGCTCTCTCTCTGTTTTCTGATCTTGTAATGTTTCTTTGAATCGTTCCATGCTCAGGCTGGTGTCAACTTGCAAGGGTTGACTTCTTGATTTAGAACCAGGAGGGGTGGAGACTCTGTCCTTTGGTCTCTGGTTGGCAGGTTAGTAAGGGAATAGGTGGTGGCTTGCTGCTCTGGAGTTGAGGATTCACTGCCCAGCATTTTAGTGTTTTGCTCTTATAAAGTACTGGGTCCAGAGATGCGTTGCAGTGAAATCAGCTCATAAGTTTATTGATGGTACAAAACACGACTTCTGAACAGGGCTCGGGGGTCTGCTTAAATTTCTGTCTAAACCGCACCCCCGCTTTTGCCAGATTTTGTGTAGCTGCTAGCGGCTATTGTGACACTATCCATTTAATGAATTATATTTGCTATTTTGATGTAATCAAGGTAATAGTTTTTTTAATGTAAACATTTCTGGTACTGTATCTATTTTTGTACTGGTCTTTGACCATAATAAATAATTCAGTATTCAGTATATTTATTTTTTAAGGCCTCTTTTGAGCCCCAATATAAAGGCTCACAGCAGATGCCAAAGTAGAGAAATTAATTGCTGCCATTTTCAAAATCATTTTCTAGGCCGCCATGGGTCCTGAGACAAAGATTTCCTCTCTCCTCCCTCACGCCCTCAGACCCACAAATCACAGGACAGGCTCAGTATCACAAGGTTATTTTAAAAAAATGTTTTAAAGTACATGAGTTTTTAGTATACATACTGAAAACTTTATTTCCCTCTTGAGAGTTCCAGCACCTCCTCCCCAAAGCCCTGCTCTTATCCTTCTTTCTCTCAGCAGCTCTGGGTAAGGGAAGGACATTTCCATGCACCATCCATAGATCCAGCCCCATGGCCACTCAGTGTATCTGTGTAAGAATTTTCGACTTTGCTTCCTGAATGTTCAGAGGTTAGGTTCAAACAGACCTGACATGTAGTCTGGTTTCCTTCTAGTTTCCATGCTTGAATAGTGGGCAGTAATGCAATTAGCAGATAATTAAGCAAGAGGAGAAACAGCACTGTTGGCCAAGTCACATGCACAAAGGAGACCATCAGCCTGAAAATGACAAATTGGTTTAAGTTCCTTCTTTCCATCTTTGTGGAATCAGAAAATGAATGTTTGGGGGCTTGGAGGGAGGGGGAAGGAAGAGGAAAAGAAAGAGGGCTACCAAGTCAGCCCGGGGGGCGGGGGATCCCCCGCTATAGGGGTTCCCGATCCGCTGGCTGGCATTCGGCCGGCGGGGGTGTTAGCCGAATTGCTTTAATTTACGTTTAGCAATCAGCAAAATACACGGGTTCTTGCCAACTATACCAGGGTCCCACCCCTCCCGGGAGTTCTCAAGGAAAGAGGCACGTGAGGCAGGTTCCAAGTTCAATGATGTTTACTGAATGATGTTGTTAAAGCACACAAAAACAGATTCTCCCATACATACACACAGGTCTAGGGAAATAAAGATAGAAAATAGCACTGTTACAATTTGCAGGAGTTCATTGGTGGGGAAGCAATACGTTACCTTCCTAAAGAAGAGTTGTCCGACCGAAGGAAGAATTGGATGGGGAAGGAAAATATAGAAAAATATGGGACACGTGGCTCGAACCTGCAAGACCACATGGTTCTCTCTGTTCCAGGATACAGAGATTTAAAGATGACATAAAAGGGGGGGGGGCGATGGCTCAAGAGACCGAGTGACTCTCGGTTTGGGCTTTTATTGGGGGTCTTGGGGCGGGCTTTGCAGACCACAACCCCCTAACACACCTACTAGGCGGTCCGTCCCTCTTGGACCTTGCTATAGGTTAAAGGTGAACAAAGGGAGGAGGTCCAGGGGGTGGTCTGTATTGCAAGAGCATGATCTCATCAGGAAACAGACACTGAGTCTGGGGTCCGATGACTCACCTGGCCATACCTATTGTAGTTGATGGTTTTAGCCAAGTATCTGATGGCTGGCACATTAGTTGCTAGGCAGTTTAGTTAGCATAACTATCCAGATGTATAGTGGGGAGTGGGGGTTAGCCAACGGATGTCTGACATAAGGAAACCTCATGGCAAGAAGAATCCTTTGTCTTTGTCTTGGGTGAACTGCTTAGGGTGTCAGCCTCCTGGCATGGGTTGGAGCTGGCTCCTATTCAAGAAGAAAGCGCAAGACCCTACCAGTGTTGGTAACACAGGGTCCAGACTTATGGATATGAAAATCCATAAGAGCACAGAAAGTGCCTTGCTGGCTAACAGGGGGAACCTCGCCCCAGAAGTCGTCCGGTGAGGACGACTTCCCCCATGTAATGACGTCACCCAGAAGTGACGTCATCATGTTGGGGGTGTTGCCCTGGCAATGCCCCCAATGTGATGACGTCACCTCCAGGTGATGTCATTACATCGCCAGTGCGTGCGCAAAAGTACACGCGCCAGAAGAGCTCCCGGGGGGAGAACAACTCCCCCCCCCGCCGGTAAGTTGCCGGCACTTGGCAGCCCTGAGGAGAAATCTAGGCGATTATGTCATTCCAAGAGCAGCCATATTCAGGGCCCCTGTCATGGGTACTGGCTCTGCTCAGGCTGACTCCTCCTCAGATAAGGAAGAGCCAGGGAGCAACCCAACCTCCTCGGGAGTCAGCCCAGAGGAAGAACCCTCCACAGTACCTGAGGAGGAAGAGTCCCCAGCAGCTGCACAGGAGGTGCAGCCACAAGGAGAGACTGATCCTAAGCCTGGCCCAGCACCCCCAGTTGCAGACACCCCAAGGCCAGATTATCCGCCCAGTTCTCCTGAATGCCCCAGATGTAGGGCACGCCAAAGGCTGACTATGCAGGAGCGAAGGAGTGCAAGACTGCAGCTCCTGCAAAGGCAACGGGAGGAGTTGTAAGCCTTGGCAGACTCCACTCCCTGGGAAGGGAGAACCTCCTGATAAGCACTTCACACACCTGCCTCAGTGCGGTAGCAACTCTGCACATTCTAGACCAGCTTCTGTGTGAGTAGCAACTGCTCCTTTTTTCTGAACCGTGCAACCTTGGAAGGAATCCCCGGCTCTCTGACCTCTGGCTCTGTTTGTTGACTCTGATTCTGGACTATGTCTAATGCTCCAGTGTGTAAGCTCCGTGGAAACAGCACAGCCCCACTTGAAAGGGGCCAGATGTACTCTAGCCACTCTGGAAGAAGATTAACTCTGAAATGAACATCAGAGAGATGCATTTCTACACATTGCTTTTCCTATGTTCAGGTACAATAGTATTTTGCAGACTTATACTGTTCAACTTTTTGGGTTTTTTGTGTATCCATTGTGTGCTATACTCTTTCTGTTTCTGAAATTGTGTTATGTGGTCTCTGCGCACGTGACAAACATCAAGAACCTGCCCCCTGCCTCCACACCGGCTGAGGCAGGAAGATTCAAATATTTTAAAGGGAGTCTGATCTCAGGCCCTCAGACTGTAATTATATCTACAGTTCTGCTTGTGGTCTGTGGTGGCAGCAGTGAGAGAAGAGAAAAGGGGACTATGTGGGCTAAGGGTTGGAGAGAAGTGAACTCCTTGTTGAGATCCAGCAACTTGAGACTGATGCCAGTAGTATAAATCCCTCATTCCCAGGCCCAATGGAATGTTTTACCCCACTTGGAGCTGATTTCTGTGATGTCATGGCTAAAAAATATACTGCTAAGAGTTGAGGAAATCCATTGTGTTCTCTGCATGGAATGTATTCCCAGAGACAGTTAGGCATACCACATGGAGATAACTCGGTTTAAAAAAATATTTTGAAGCTGCCATTTGTTAAACTTCACAATAAGATACAGGTGATATTTTGGCAATTCTCCTGAATGTATGTTGTATCAGCAAAGTATGTAGATTATTGCTTGTGGAACTTCTTAGCTATTAAACCCATTCCTTTTCAGTTAGACCTGCATGGCTATCAGCCCCATAATATTACCTGTGATCTTCTGCTCACTTGCATATTCACCTTTCAGTGCTTCTAAAGCTTCTAAAGCCAATAGCTGTTGACGTTAGGAAAAGGAGCAAATATTTCCCATCCTGGATTTTTTAGCAAACTGTGCAGAATTACGCTGTGCATTGATTAGACATCACAGACCCATTGTCTGTCCAGGAAGGAAATTCCAATAGATGTAGAGTGTATCAATTTGAAGAGGTTTGTTCAAAAGGAAGAAACATTGTAGAGACTGGTAATGTAGACTTGATCTGGATAGCCCAGGATAGCCCGATCACATAAGATCTCAGAAGCCAAGCAGGGTTGGCCAGGTTAGTATTTGGATGGAAGACCACCAAGGAATACCAGGGGGACTACAAAGAGGCAGGCAATGACAAAACCCCTCTGAACTTCTCTTGCCTTGAAAATCCTATAGGGTCACCATTAGCTGCAACTTGACAGTAAGAAATAAAACGTGGACTTAAAAACCACTAGTGCTGTCTGCTTATATAGGAAATAGGAGTGTGATATCCTTCCCTCAAAGATGGCTATATTGGGTCCAAGAGGAATATCTCTAGCACAAACCAAAGATCTATTTTCTCCATCATACATCTTTCATGATTGTGAGACTTCTAGAACTCTGGGAACAATGCACAAATCATCTCCCTTGATGAAGAAGGAGATCCATTTGCTCAGCACTGGGGACAGCCATGCATGACTGATTAGTAGGGAGGAGGAGGCTTGTTATTAATTGGAGTTATTTTGATGCATCTCAAGGTCACAGGGCAAAAAAAGTCTCCTAACCTTCTAATCTCTTTCAAAGTTTTCACCAATTCAGGTGTCACAATGAAGTAAATTCTCTTTGTTATGGAGTGAGTCATTGTGGGTTAACTTTAAAAATGTCAACACATTTTTTAAATAGTGGAATCAGTGTTTAAGAGCACACTTATTTGCCTCAATGTGATTCATTCCAGTAGACTCCATGTGTACTTCCTTAATTCTTAGAGTAAGGGAGAGATGCAGAAATATGGATTGGTGAATTACTCAAATCTATGCACGTGTATTTCTTCACTTCAATACAGAATTGGTTTGCAGACTGGGCCATCTTTGGTTCAGCTTTCATTGAAGATAAGTGCCTCATTTCAATTGGCTACCAGTAAATGAATGAAATCTCTAAATGCTTTGGCAGTACAAATGAGAGTTTTGTCAGTACTTAATCCTGGATTGGGTCTTGAACTTCAGATCTGAGGAATATGAGGTATAGAATCACTCCCACTCAGACTCAGGCCAAAAGAAGGTACTAAAGGGAAGTTAGACAGACAAGCCTTTAAAAGAATAGGCCAGAGAGGGTCAGGTGATGGTGATCGCTATATAAACTTCCAGGTCAGGCTTGCTCACTGCTGCAGGCAGCCTAAGGGACCCTATTGCAACTGTTAATTACGCTGGCTGCTATAGACTTGCTTTGCATTTTCCTGTCTTCAGTTTGACCAGAACGCATTTTCACACGTTTTCTCTGAGATTCTCTCAAAATGCAACCAGAATGAATTTGGGAGTTCTACTGCAGGTGAAACATGAAGAATTTTAAAAGTAGCTGTGATGCCCTTTTTCACTCATTCAGGGTCCCTATCACCCTCTATACCAGGGGTGGCCAAACATGCTTAACGTAAGAGCCACCTAAAATTAACGTTGGATGTTTGAGAGCCGCAAGGCATGTACAGATATTACACCCACATTTTTATTGGAAAATATGCACATTTATTGGAAAATATGCAAATTTTATTAACATTAAATGAGATTGCCAAAAATAAAACAAAAGGGATAAAAACAGATATTAATTATGATATTTATTTGTCCAATGATATTTATTTGTTTGCTAATGATATTTATTTGTAGCTAAAAAGGCAAATGCCAATTTAAGCTGTATCAACAGAAGTATGGTGTCCAGATCACACAAAGTGATGGTATCGATTTATTCTGCTCTGGTTAGACCTCACCTAGAGTATTGTGTTCAGTTTGGGGCACCACAATTTAAAAAGGATATAGACAAGCTGGAACATATTCAGAGGAGGGCGATGATGATGATGATGATGATGATGATGATGATGATGAGGGGTCTGGAGACCAGTGCTATGAGGAAAGGTTGAAGGAGCCCCTGGGTGTATTTAGTCTGGAGAGGAGATAACTGAGAGATGATATGATAACCATCTTCTACTTGAAGGGCCATCATATAGAGGATAGTGCAGTGTTGTTTTCTGTTGCCCCAGAAGGTCGGACCAGAACCAATGGGCTATAATTAAATCAAAAGTGTTTTTAGCTAAACATTAGGAAGAACTTCCTGACAGAGTGGTTCCTCAGTGGAACAGGTTTCCTTGGGAGGTGGTGGGCTCTCCTTCTTTGGAGGTTTTAAAACAGAGGCTAGATGACCATCTGACAGCAATGCTGATTCTGTGAACTTAGGCAGATCATGAGAGGAAGGGCAGGAAGAGTTGTATCAGTGCTTAGCTCTTCTGGCCCTTTCTTACACACCCAGGGAAATATTGATCACCACTTTGGGGTGAGGAGGCAATTGTTCTCCAGGCTAGTTTGCCCGAGGATCCTGGAGGTTTTTTTGTCATCTGGGCATGGAACAGCAGTCACTGGGGGTGTGGGAGAGGAGGTATTTGTGAATTTCATACATTGTGCAAGGCGTTGGACTAGATGACCCTGGAGGTCCCTTCCAACTCTATGATTCTGTGATTTAAGGGAAGACTAGAGCTGAGATTTCCTTGGGGGCACCTGCTCTGGGTGGCTGTAACTCAGACATCCCAAATCTAATCTTTGCCAAACTTGGAGGGCAGGTGGAGAAGAGCCTGCTGAAGACTCCTTGTGAGTTTGGTGTCTCTAAGTTGTGTGTGGGGGCTGTTCTGCCACTCCACAAACTGAATGAACCATAAACTGGTTTGGGAAATGGGAAAAGTTCATGAAAGTTCGTGTAATCAAGCTAACCACGAATCACCAAGAACCACCATTTTCCTGGTTCATGCCCATTCCTAGAAGAGATAAATTGGCCACTGGAAAAATTATGGCTTGATACAAGTGACCTTCAGTTTGCTTGGACCAAGTGTGTTGATAGTAGTGAGGCAAAGCCGCAGGCAACAGCTAGGTCATCATAGGCAATTTTTTTTTAAAAAAAACACCCCACATCCCCAGTGGCAGAACAGACCTGTAGGTTCAGACTGCCAAATCCGTTCGGTGCGTGCTCCCCCGTGTTCAGACATCTGGCCATGCACAATGAATGCGTGGGGAAACAAAAACACCACTTCAGAGGTGATGGCTTTTTAACCCAGCTCCAAGTCGTCCTCTGACGGGGCAAGTACGCCTGGGGAACACCTGACAGATGTGGCTGTGTGACTGGGCCCATTTAATTCATTTGTGAAATGTGCCTATATAAGGCCAAACTGCCAGTCTGAACACAACCTAAGTCAGCATTGCCGATTCTGGCTGGCAACAGCTCTCTGGGGTCTCAGGTGGAGGTATTTCACAGCACCTACTGCCTGGTCCTTTTTTCTTAACCAAAGATGCCGGGATAGAACCCAGGACCTTCTGCATAAAAAGCAGATGCTTTACTACAGAGCTTTGACCTCTCCCACATTGTTAATGTATGTTTCTGCTTATCTAACTTATTAGCATTGTTTCTTCAGTCAAATATCCACCGGTCAGAAAAAAATCCCTCTTGCTGTGAACTGCAGAGGGGAAGCTATATCAGCAGCTATTATTCCAGTCCCTTCCCTCTTCTGACATTTATTTGCATGATTACATGTTCAGTACAAGCTGCTACTGGGCCTTCTATCCTACTAAATCAAAAGGTTGCCCAGTAGTCAGCGATTCCTCACCTTAAACTCACAGGTGCTGTAGCCTTTTACTTGTTCTGCAGCACTCAGGGAATGACTGTCATTCATAGCAAGGTATAACTACCATACTGAAAATAAATTGGAAGAGGTAAGAAATGATTTTCAAGTCACAGTGCTGAGCAAGGATCAGCGATTGCAGTGTGTCGCATATGCAGAAACAATGGCCAGCAGTGAAAGGGGGCTGTGCATAAGGAATGAACGACTGGTACCAGTACTTCCTGGACACATCAGTGAGTAATTGTACAGAACATGGATAGCAGGGATACATATTCCAGTTTTTGTTTGTTTGTTTGTTTGTTTGTTGGCCCCAAACAGTAGAAAAATTCCAATTTAGTTCATTATGCAAGGACTCCTCTATCCTTAGGCGACATTTCAGTTTGGTGGGCATCTCACTGCTTTTTTTGCATAATTTATTACTGCCCTATAAATATTCGGAACCGTTTTAAACCCTCCAGTTGTTTACTGCTAATTGTGTTGTATACATAATGTCAAGGCTCTTTATAGAGAGAGAGGCTCAAAGATGATCCTATGTTTGAAAAACCCCTTGTAGATGATCTCGTGTCAGTCAAGTAATTTGCTTCCAGACTTCACTGTTTTCAGTCTGAGTGGCAAGAAATAATGTAAGGTCCCTGGATTTTAAAATGATTGACAAGTGGTATTCAGTTTGATTTCATGTATTCTTTCATCCCCGTTCTTGTTAAACGCAGCTCTTCAGGGACCCCTTTCAGAAGAAATATTTTCATGTAAGAAGTGGAAACCCTCTTAAAGAATGAGCTGATTGAGCATTTCCTGATTTCTCCAAAGGCAGAGTCTTTTTATTTGATCTAGCCAGCGACTCTTGTGTTGAGATGGGTGAAGCAGGAGGAGAGATTATTGAAGCAGAAGTGGTGCTTGAATGACACCCAAACTGACTGGCATAATTTCATTATTTCCCTTCTACAATTGCATTTGCAAAGTCTTGTCCAGTGGTGGTGTGTTCCATCAAGGGAACAATCTGGTGAATCCAGGCTGTCCCTTCCCGAATGATGACTCATCCTTTCCTCCACTGTAATTTCTCTGCCTTAAAGAGAAAAATCAGTCAACTTGAATGGAGTGCTGTTAGTTGAGGCAGAGAATCTTGCCCTGTGATGCTGGTGAAGAAAAACATGGTGTTTTCATTCATGCACTTGGCACCTGTCCGAGTCAAATTGTGGGGGTGGGCAGAAGGGCCATTTGTCCTGGGCCTCATATCAAAGGGTGCCTCAGTTTTGAATATGTTAAGTATTTTTGGTATTTGATATTTTAAATGTTTGTTTTGGTGCCTTATTTTGTTGTGTCGTCATTTTAAATTTTTATTAAGGCTTGGGATCTCCAAAGCTACAGTGCCCTGGCTCTCATTGGGCTTGTGAGAGGGCCTGGACCTGTCCACTCTGATTGATGGCAGTAGCCCAACAGAGTCACAGATTATCAGTGCATCTTTAAAGCAGGATACCAGGCAGCTGTTGAGCCCTTGCTCTGGAAAGCAAAGCTTAACCTCCATTAATCGGTTATAATGTGTCCTAGAATAGAATAATAGAATCACAAAATCATAGAGTTGGAAGGGGCCATACAGACCATACAGGCCATCTAGTCCAACCCCCTGCTCAATGCAAGGACAAGTGTTTGTCCAACCACTGCTTAAAGACTGCCAGTGAGGGGGAGCTCACCACCTACCTAGGCAGTTGATTCCACTTCTGAACTACTCTTACTGTAAAAACTTTCTGTTTCCAGTCTACCTTCTTTGTTAGAAGTTGGACTGTTCTTAGCTTTTGAATTATCTTTCCACTGATGGGCTCATGGAAGCAAATAAGCATATAAGCATAATAAAGACACAAATTAAGCATAATATCAAAATAACAAAAATATGTAAATGTTGGTGAAATGATCATTCTGCAGCTTTGTACTTGATAGTTGATTATTTTTGGCTCATTTAATAAATCTTTAATTTATTTTACAAGGGCTGGTTTATTGTGTGCAAACCCACCTTGAGAACTCACAGGTAAAATTGGTTTGGGAAGTTGTTGAGGGGTTCCAAGAGTAGAACAACCACCCTGTAGGAAAGGCAGGTGTTCCTGACAGCATGGCGCTGAGACTGTGTCTGTGGCAGCTCTGATCAAAAGTCCTCTGCCTGAGATTCCTAAGGGATTGCAGTCACAGGATTGCAGGAGATCTCTCTGCAGCCTTTGAGTCCATCAGGCATGAGGTATTGCTGCCATTCGTTTGTTTTCCCAAGACCTTCTTTAAGAGGTTTTTTCATGATTCAGCGCTGGCTGGTCCAAAAGTAATGAGTTATTTCAGTTGATTTTTTACCTTGCTCAGTCTCTTATTGCCATCTAGGCAAGCATCTCCAACGACGCTTCTATCAATATGCATGGTAAATATGCATATTTATGTAAATGTACGTTAAAAAGCAGGTGACTAACCAACTAAAATTCTTGAATGTTAGTAGTTTTGCCCACACAAAGCTTTAGAGACTGGGCTCTAAACTAACAGAATAGGGTGGTCGCGGTGCTTTTTGTTCACTGTGCTGACAATTGTTTTGTTTTTTTTTTAATATTTTTAACAATTTTCCACCAAAATAAAGTAAACAATATTTTACAATATTTACAGTTTCAGAGTCATACATTACTTTTAGTCCAGTTATAAAATTTCGACCAGGTCTTTAAGAATTGGTCTTCATTTTTTCCATGTAATTGGCAGCTCAGTTTATCCATCTCTGCCATTTCCATTAACTTTTCCACAGTAAGATCTGGGGAAGGTATCGATTTGTCTTTCCACAATTTTGCCCAGCTTATTCTTGCAGCAGTCAAGATATAGGCTATTAGTTTTTGGTCTTCCTTTATAAGTCCTTCAGGTAGCATATTCAAGAGGTACAGTTCCGGTTTAAGTGGTACATCTATCTTTAACATCTCTGATATTATCTTTCTAATCTTATTCCAATATAGTTGTATTTTTTGACACTGCCACCACATATAATAGAATGTCCCAACATTCTTACCACACTTCCAACACAAATTTGATACATTACCATAACATTTATGTATTCTATCCGTTGACCAGTGCCATCTATGGAACATCTTATATAGATTTTCTCTATATGCTATCGCTGTGGTAAATTTTAAGGTCTTCCACGTTTTTGACCATTCATCTATATCTATCGTATAACCGAAGTCTTCCATCCAGCTAACCATCACTCTTTTAATTGCCTCCTCACCCATTTCATCGTTTAATAGGGTTTTATAAATTTTTTGGATATTTTTTTCATTAGTAGTTAACCAGGCCTTCTCAATTTCAAGTTTAGTATTTAAAAAACCTATTTCCTTGTCTAACTTTATTCTAGATGTTAATTGATGTTTTTCTAACCAAGATAACTGGATTCCTTCCTGTGTTAGTATTTCAACGCTTTTTAAATTATTAGAACAATCTAACAAATTTTCATAGTTAGCATTTTTACTGCTACATAGTAGTGTGGGTTTTATGAAAGCTTCCAATGGGGATATCCATAAGGGTACTTTGGGGAAGTTTAAGGTTTTTATTTGTTGCCAGATCTTCATCAGTGCCCCTCTCACCCAGTGTTGGTTGAAGTTAGAATGCACTTTATCTTTTTCATACCAAAGGTATGCGTGCCAACCCATTACTAGGCCGTGTCCTTCAAGTGTTAGTGTTCTTGGATCCTCAAGTTTCACCCACTCCTTAATCCATGTTAAAGCGGCTGCCTGGTAGTATAGTTTCCATGCTGGCAAGTTAAAACCCCCTCTCTCTTTTATTTCTTGAAGTAGTTTTAATTTTACCCTTGGTTTTTTTGGATACCATATAAATTTTCCAGTTAATTTATTTAATTCAGAGAAAATATTATTGTTTTTTAAGATCGGGATTGATTGAGCTAAAAATAGGAATCTAGGTAAGATGTTCATTTTTATCACTGCAATTCTGCCTAGAAAGGATAGTTGTAGATTTTTCCAGTTATCTAAGTCCTTCTTGATTTCCTTTAACAACTTATTATAGTTATTCTCGATTAAGGCACTATTCCTGTTTGAAACCCAGATACCCAAATATTTTACTTTTTTCTCAATTTTCAATCTAGAAATCTCCTCAACTTTAGTTATAGTTTTTTTAGAACAATTTTTAACCAAACATTTTGTTTTATTATAATTAATTTTTAGCCCTGCCATTTCGCCATAATCTTCTATGTCTTTTAATAACTTCGGTATTGATGACAAAGGTTCTTCTATTATAAATAACAAGTCATCAGCGAATGCTCTGAGCTTGTATTCAAATTTTTTAATTTTCAAGCCTTTTATTTGTTCATTATTCCTTATCTGCTCATTTAGTGATTCCAAGGCAAAGATAAAAAGTAATGGAGATAGAGGGCAGCCCTGTCTTGTTCCTTTTTGTATAGGCACCTCTTCCGTTAATTCACCATAATTAAAATTTTTGCACTTTGTTTTTTATATGTAGCCTTGATCATGTTTTGGAATAATGGTCCCATATCCCAGATTTTTAATTTTTGTAATAAGAAGCTCCAGGATAGATTGTCGAACGCTTTTTTAGCGTCCAAAAACATAAATACCGCCTGTTTCTCTGGATGGACTTCATAGAATTCTAGGGCATTCATTAAGGTTCTAATGTTATCCTTCAAGTACCTTTTTGGTAAGAACCCAGCTTGATCCGGGTGGATTATCTCTAACAGGACTCTTTTCAACCTTGTCGCCAAGATAGTTGCAAAATTTTTATAGTCGGTGTTTAACAACGATATTGGTCTATAATTAGCTATCTGGTTTTTACCCTCTTTCGTTTTCGGGATCAGAGTTATTACTGCTTGGTTCCAGGAATCCGGCATCTCTCCTGTCCTTCCTATTAGTTCCACTACTTTTTTAAAAGGGAGACTAATTTGGTCTTCAAATAATTTGTATATTTCTCCTGGTAAACCATCTATCCCTGGTGCCTTTTTGTTCTTTTGTTTTCTTATAGCATCTATTATTTCCTGCATAGAGACAGTTTGGTTCAAGACCCTTTGTTGTTTATCTGAAAGTGCTCCTCTGTTTTTACTTACTAAATACTCATTTATTTGCTTTTCATCTTCATCCTTATTTTTATGATATAAATTATTAAAGAAGTTTACGGCTATTTAAAAAAAAAACTGTGCTGACAATTGTTAAGGTGCTGAATGACAAGCAATTACCTGAATTGTTTTTGGTGGACTGCTCTTTAATAGCCCCATTCTGCGGCCATGGAATAGAAATGCAGAGTGCTGTAATACTTAACTTCTCTGCAAAGTAAGGCTGTCACTTATGCGTTTTAATCAGGAAAAAAGGTACTGTAGATCTGTGTATCTTCCATAGCTGAGAGTGGAGGTAAGGGATGATTTCAGAGGTGCTGGAGGCAGCCTGTGACAGGTGACGCCTGAGGTATTCAAGGGCAGTTTCCTTGTAGGGGAAGACATGGCAGGTGAAATTGTGTGCCAAAGAGGAAATGTGGAATGAAAGGAGAAGCAGCAGCTGTTGTCAGGAGATAGCATTTTTATTACGTTGTGCCATTTTGCATTTTTCAGGAAAGTGGCAAAATGATAGGAAATGTCTATAGAAATAGATCATTGTAAAATGTACTACATGCCGAAAGTGTGTGTGCTCTCTCGTCTGATTTTCTTCCATTTTCGCCAACCTTTCTGCATAAGTATGAACACCCTCCTTTAGTGTGCTCCATAGTCATTACACAGAAGTGGGTTGTGGAATCCTCTTGGCTTGAACTGTGAATTACATGGAGAACTGTTCATGAAAACCATTTTTGTTAATTGGAAATTAATTGAATCAGGAGTTCAGGGAAGGAAATATACAAGTCTTTTCATTTGATTCAACATAAATGTCTATGTCAAGAAACAAATTGTTATCAATGTTTGGGCAGATTTATGCCACTGCACACTGTCAGCTATCCACAAGTAAAACTGCTTTTTGTCTGGAAAGCTTTGAATATCAAAGAGAGCTGCCCAGGTATTTCTAGAAGCATAGAGAGAAGCCAAATTAAAAATCCTTTGAAAGAGACAGTACAATTGTCTGCAAAGTCAGTGCATATTTTTCCCAGTACAGATTTAGGCTAGATACTGATGGGAAGTATAGCACCTTCCATTGGTACAAGGAGTTGTTTTGGTGTACTAAAATGGAACTATTGGGTTCCACTACCAGTGGCATCCTCAGAAGACTTACAGCCTTCTAAGCCATGGACTTAGAAGAGGGTAACTCTGTTGAAGATGGCAGTGTTGAAAACAGATTCATATGAGGCTGACCCCAGGATCCTTCAGCCCTTCTGCTGATAGAGGAGAGGGCAATTTTCTCCTCTTCCCCTCCCACCTTCAGCCTCCAGATTAACATCAGCTATGAGATGATGCAGGTCTCATGACCACGGGAATAAAATTCCCCGTGGTTGGAAAGAACTGTTGGGATGGGGGGGGACATGCAAGAAAAATCTGTGCTGAGTTCTACAGTAAAAATACAGTGGGTTGGGTCCATTATTTTCTTCCACATAATGTCACCTGCACTCAAGCCTGGTTCTGCTATCCCCAGCTGCCATGTACTAGCCATCCCAGTCCCTCTGTTGTCACCATCTGATGCCTCCTAGTCAAGGCATCACACCCTCGTCTCCCTTTTAGCCAGTGGCAGTAGCTTGGAGTCGTCCCCCCCCTCCGGTGGTCTGCCATGTGATATGCTGCTGAAGTGAGGAATTGTTTTGGAAGGAAGAATCATCCTGGAGATGGTCCTCCCCTCCCCTTCATGGAAGGAAGTCATAGGGTCCCTCTCACTGCAGTTGTGTAACATGGGGTCTGATGCTTTAAAAGTTGTGTCCAGTTTGGATTCCACACAGTTGTAGACTAATACATATTTCTCCTTGTATCTATTGCTATCTTGCACAAACAGCTGCTGTTTATGCCTTATGACTTTTTGTGCCCCCCTCCCAAGGAAGACCCAGCTCCTCAACCACAATAGAAACATAAATGTTGAGGTATGAGTGGACTACAACAAGGACTGCAGTAAAAACAGAAGGGGTTGGGTCAACAGTTCTCTTCCATTGGAGAGAGGTCTTCCTCAGTGGAACTATTGGGTTCCACCTGGTGCACTTCTAGTGCTTGCTTGACGTTTGCATGGTTCTCTTCAATGCCATTTGGACTGCATGCAGTTGTAGCAATGAAATATATTGCCATCTTGCCATGGCAGCTGTTTGTATCAGTCTTTCTTTAATTTTTGAGTGACACCCTCCCACCCCTGCGAAGCACAAGAAAACTCTCCTGTTCTGTCAAACCGAGGTCATCTGTTTAATAAATAACTTGCAACATTTGTAGCTTTTATTGCTTAGCCAAATTTTCTGTTTGTAGCTGTTTCTCTTTGCACCAAGGGCACCCACCAATGTGTTTCCTGGTATCCGACTGCTTTTTCCCCAAAGCAGTAAGCCAATCCTGTTTTTTTTCTAGTTCACTGGAGGAGAAGGTGCTTCAGAGGATGCCAGAAGTCTTCAGTGACTTTTGTGTCTGCAGGAAGCATTCATTTGAAAACAGTTGCCTACATCATAGGAGGATGCTTGTTTTAGAAAGTGGAATCTTCCAACATTTTGTGGTTGGCGAGCACTACTTGCTGTCTAAATTCCAAATACGTCCACCACAAACTTAACAATGTTGGGGAACCCTGCCCTAGACCATTTACTGAGTATCACGAGCATTCTGTTACACTGATCACTGCATGTACAGTAAGCATAACCCAGTCCAAACACTAACATCAGGTATACCCTCTTATATAAAGCCTGGGTTTCCCCCTCATTTCAGGCAGTCCTTTGTGATTGGTCCTGTGCCCCTTCCTACTTGGGATATAATCAGTAATTAAATACCAACATTCTTTTGATGATGGTGTTCCATATTCTCAAAGCTTTATTTAAATGGTTAGCAGCTCCAAATTTCATTGTACTTATAAACAAATAGCCCTGCCAATCAGTTACGTTTTCCAAATACCACTGTTTCAATTGTTTTTGAAACGTAAGATATCCCAAGGACTACACATCCTTTAAACAGAAGTGTAATAGAGACTCTGTGACCAAATTGTGCGGTAAAATGTGTTGTGTTACTTTTCTCACCACTGCTACTATATGATCCACAGAATAATATTTGGTCATTGTGGGCCAGCTTTGTGTTTCTGTTTAAGATGGTGATCACATGTGCACTTAAATGTGCTGAAACTCCATTGAACTGCACAAGATTTACACAAAAACAGTGAAGTCATCTGTTATATCAGGGGTCACCATCCTTTTCTTTAATCACAGCTGAGTAATGGAAAATATCCCGAGCACAAAGAAATAGCCTATGAAATTAAGGCTTAAAAAAAAACAACGGCAAACAAACAAAGAACCAAGGGCAGATCTTTTCACAAGCTTTCCCCCACTCTTCTAGGGCAGCAGTTCCCAACCTTTTTGGTATGGTGATCCACAAGCTCAAATTTATTTGGTATGGTGACGCATCCAAGGCTGACTCCAGGTTTTTTGGCACCCTAGGCAAACCATGACATGGCACTCATCTAGTTTAGCATTCCATTTTCTACAATGACTAACTAAGGAACCAAAAAAAAAATCACATGAGGGATGTGATTGCCTCCACTGTGAACCTCAAAGCAGGTGGCATTCTGAAACACACAGCTTTTACATATGGAGGTTACATTCCAGCCACTGACCACCCTCCCCTTCTCCATTACTTCCACTAATGCCCCCTAAGAAAGTTATTCAAGTAACCATCAGGAAATGTTTTACTTGATCAACATGTAGAAAAATCCAGGCGGGTAGCCATGTTGGTCTGAAGCAGCAGAACAAAGTTTGAGTCTAGTGGCACCTTTAAGACCAATAAAGTTTTATTCAAGGTATAAACTTCCACGTGCAAAGCACACTACTTCAGTGTGTGTATTTGGGATAAAGGAAAAATACCTACTAAAGTGTGACATGGAAGATACTGTTTCAAGGGTCAGATTTTGGGCAGCCATTAGGGAGGGGTTGGCCCTTGACCCACTTTCACAGGCTTTGCAACCCATTCTTGGTTCCTGACCCACAGGTTGGGAAACACTGTTCTAGGAGATGACCAAGCTGTTCTAAAGAAGCCAGCGAGTGACTTGGGGACTCTTATAGTGTATTCTGGGCATATCAAGAGGATTTGCATATTCTTTGTGTACTCATTTGGCTATATACACATTACTTTTAGCATTAGCAGCAGGTGTAGTTGTTCAAAAACTGCATAGCCGAACCCTCATGTAAAGATTTAGGTCCTTTCCGCACTAGACCTTAAATCCTGGTTCAACCCTGTTCCCTAATTTACATTCTACACTAGACACGAGTTCACCCCGTAATTATCTCAGGATATTTTTACATTCTACACTACGCTCAAGTTCACCCCTGTAATTATCTCGGGGTATTTTTTTGTTTCCACATTACATTGAAGTCACCCTGGTTTTGCCTCACACTTGTCCCAAGATAAACGGATGGTGTTATAACCAAGGATAGATGCAAGGTATTGTGTTGCAGGTTGAACTCGATAAAATCAGGGATGAAATCCAAGTGTGGAAAGGACTTTAAGTGCTCTTAGAGAGACTCTTATAAAATAAATTATTTTTAAAAATACTCAGTATTTGTGGGGGAAAGTGACAGAAGGACCAGCATGCGATTGTTTAGTGCTCAGTTGTCCTCAGCAACATCTGGAATCCTTGTAAATCTAGGGTAAGTGGGGGTAGCATTGGGCCCACTAATTTTCAAACAAGCCTCAGAGGCTCCAGGGATTTATTTGAATGGGATGCAAGTAAGTGGCTTTCCTAGTCATTAAGTTTACAAGCCTTTGCACATCAATAGACCGGTCTGTTAAGAAACAAATGACTGTCTTTAACAAAACAAAAAGCAAGGAATGTCCCATAGTTATCCAGGCAAAGACTAAGATAACTAGGAAGTAGAAAATCAACCTGTTTAATTTGACCTCTAAATTTATAGTGCTGTAGATAATTAAAATAATTTTAAGGGAATTAGCTGATATTGAATTTGATGAGGGTACATTTGGATTTTCTAAGCAGTCAAATAAGAAGAGAGAAAAAAAATATCCTAGAGTCACACTGGAAGAGATTTGAAGATCTCTCTTCTCCATTTTCATGCCTTAAGGCAGAATCTCCAATTCATTAAATAACAGGTGCATTTTTAGTTCATATCTTCTGTGTTAAAGTGATCCAAAGCAGGGAACTGCAGTGAACAAGATATCCTATTGTAGATATGTGGGCTTAATACAGAAAAGGAATACGTGACTGTTATGGGGAATAGAGAAATATGAAATACCATTGATCAGCTGGCTACAACTGAATTAGAGAAACTCTCTTGTAAACCTAGTTGACAAATATATGAATGTATATGAGTCATCTCGGTTAAATAATAACTCTAGGGATTTTAAAAATCCATATCCTCCCAACCTTGATTTCAATCTTTAGTTAAGGAGATACCATTTTAAATCAGTGTACTGCATATGAGGCAGGATTAATCTTAAAGTGCACCTCCAGTATCTATTGAGGCAGTCCCAATCACTGTAGAAAAACAGCTTTTAAAAATATAGAAAAGAACCTGTAAAACCAACAGCCTTTTATTTCCATTACTCAGTAATGTTATTTTTTTTAAAAAAGTGGAACAGCCCTGCATTTAAAATTTAAATATTTTCCAAATAAACTTGTGCAGAAAGGCAAATTTTTTGGAGGTTTGAAGTGAGCAAAACCTTCACCTTAAGTTGTATATAAAGTTTTTCTCTCTCTTGGCAGAGTACAGGTGGGGGGGGGGGGATCAATTGCTCACCATCCTCATCTGCCGCAGCTTTAGAAGTGCAAACTTGGATAGGTAACAGTGAGATTGTCAAATCTCTCACACACACACCTCCAGCTAGAGGGCAACAGGTTGAAAATCCCAGAGATGTCTTTTCCTGGAGACTTCAGGAAAATCATAGGGTTGCCAGGTCCAATTGTTCTGCCGGCGGGGGGTGGGGGTGAGATGACATCGCTGTGATGATGTCATGCAGAAGTGATGTCATCATGCCAGGGATGTCATGCGGCGATGCTTTAACACTTTGGCCAAAACTCTATGGTTGCTTTAGAGTTTTGGCCAAAATGCTAGAGCATCGTCGAGGAACATCCCCGGCATGATGATGTCACTTCTGCGCGATGTCATTGTGCCAGTGCCGACAATGCCAACATGCCTGTTCAGGGGTGGGGCTTCTCCCACTGGACAGTTGGCTGGAGGTGGGCTAAAGTCCTGAAAATCAAAGCAACCCTATCTTTGACCTGGCCAGATCTAGCCTGACCTTGCCTGAACTAGCCAATGGGAGGGGAAGGAGACACAATAAAGCTCCTGGGCACAAGGAGAAGGCCCTCTTTTTGTGCTGGTTCCATCGAGGCAGACAGAGCTCCCACCTGAGGTCTGCTGGAGGTGGCCATTGCCATGCACAGGACGTCAGGTTGGAGCAGAGGCTCCAAGGTAATGGGAACCCTTTAGAATCATGGTAGCCCTTTAAGCAAAAGAACCTGCCTTGGGTTAACATCTGCTAGGGCAAGTAAAGAGGGAGGGATAGAGGAGCTGCATTTTGTACTTTTCTCTTGGATCCCTTCCTCAATCTCTTGCTGTGCTGAGACAATGTGCATGGACACTTTCCTTTTAATAGATGCTTTATAACTTTTGATGCTGGTAGCAGTTCTCTGTACCCCATAGACTTCCATCACTCTGGGCATGTCATTTTAACAGGAGTGCTAGGAAGAAGGGGAAGGACATTCAGTGAGTGAGTGGCTACTCTCCCAGTGGCATGCAAGGTAACCAGATGCTGGGTGACGGGAGACACAGGCATGAGGCGAGGCCTTAGAATGGCAATTCAGGGAAGGAAAGATGGGATCCTTGGTCTTCTTGGCAGGCAATTCCTACAAAGGCCAGGTGATGGCATTGGTTGAGCTGAGAGGGGGGAAAAAAGCCTCTCTGGATGTTGGGAAAGCCGGGTGGGTGGCATGTGCCAGGCGGAGACCATGGATGGCCACTGCTTCCCACGCACCTCAAGAGGGCAAGGCAGAACAGGGCCTGCAGGTCAAAAGGGAGCTGTTCTACCAGAAAATATATATAAAACTTTGCACATGAAAATTAATATCAGATCTGTGGTGCCCTGTGCCCTGTAAGCACTGTGCTGTAAGCACTGTAAGATCAATGGGTAAAATGCTGAGAAAAAACCCCAAGATGCCTGTGACAGAAGTTTAACACACTGTAAAGTTGCACTCTCTGCTGTGACAAGAATCCCTTAAAACACTCCCAAGAGCCCTTCACTTCATAAGCAGATTTCCTTTCCACATTCTTAGTAGATAATCATCCGTGCACTAACTAGTAGTAACCCAACTGAATCAAGAGAAGGGAAAGGACTTAAAATCTATAGTGAACTTTCAGAGTTAAGAACAAAGTTTTCCTGGTGTGTTCCTGTGCCTTGTATCAAAGGATGGGGATCAGTCTTCAAACAGCATCTGTATAACCTGCCCAGCAATCCAAGCTCAGTTTTTCTTTCTTCAATAATGCATTGATAACAAATTCAGTACACATATACCTCTGAAGAAACAACTGGAGGCAGCTGAAGAGGCTTCTAGGCTTCTCCAGTTTATAATGGCTGTTGTGAAAGGTGGCACTTCCTTTCCCAGCTGTAGCTGAGGTGTGAGTTGAGATGAAAGCCAAGATGAAGTCTGCTAGAGGCTTAAAATGGTAGCTTGACAATCGTCAGGGTTCCCCTAGCAACAGCCCACCTGACTCATAATGGCAGGGGATACTGCAGTCTTATAATGGCCCAGGCTAACTAGATGCAGTCATGTTGTAAAGACTTTTCTCCTCCTGAAGCCCAAAGAAAATGAGCTGTCTACCACTGAACTAGCTAGATGCTAAAGTGGGTTTGGTTTTTATGGCCTTGCTGTATGCTCAGAGGTGCACACTGGGCAAGAATTGTACGGTGGCAATCCTGGACTGCAAGGACCATCTTGTGGCAAAGTAAGTACAGGGTAGTCTGCAGGATATAAATTGGGAGGAGCGGAGAGAAAAGGTGCGAAGCCTGGGAGAAGAACAGAGTGTGTTGAACAGGCCTGCAGAAACTGTCCTTTCACATCCTTTATAATTTTGTTGGGTTAGTTTAGTTTAGCTCCTCATAAAGGGATATCACAACCGTTCCAGCAGTTTCAGTAGCCCGATACACAAAACAGCCCCATGTGTGCAGAATAAGAGCAGGTGGGACCACACTGCCCCTGCCCCCTCTTCCCTGCAGTAGTGACCACATGGGGAAAGTGCCCCCATAGACTCTCCCTCTCCGTGATCAGCAACGTTCAGAAAGCAGCATTGCTGATCACAAGGAGAGGGCATACACACAACCACTTCCCTCCACGTGGTCACACCCTGGAGATGACCAGGGGATTGTGCAGAGGCAAGGGTGGGGCCAGCACTCTTGCATCAACTCTCTCTCCCCGCGTGTTCAGTGAACACGGGGGGGGCGGGTAGGGGGCTGTCGCATGTATGATCTGCATTAATTGGAATCCTCTAAGGCTAAAAGAAACAACTGCAGATAATTATTTGGTCTGTCATCTCTGGTGAGAATCTCACTCTAGTTAAGGCTGAGGAGCAAAGTCCTATGGGAAATATGTATTGCCACCAACTAACCCGTCAGCTTTCTAACTAAATGAAAGAACTTCAATTACTATAGTGAACACCAAGCCACATGAGACAAAATGAATGCTAAATGAGAGAATTTCTTATAGCCCTCCCAAACAGTATAGATTTTGTAGGGGTATCGTCATTATTCTACATACATACATCTAAGGAAAAGATCAGAGGTATAGTTTCAGTATCTCTCTGAAGTAATTCTATTTTGCAGAATACTCAGAAAATTATTCTCTCATATTCAAGGATATACACTGAGGTAGATATACCTTTGCAGCAGAAAACAAAACATTGCAATGTTTTCCCATTAGGCACAGCAAACATGGTTATATTTTGTTGTCACAGTCCCAAAGAGTTTGGTATTTTGTCACGTCAGGCATTTGTAGGGAGTGGGACCCATAGAACACCAGAGTGGTTTGTGCTGTGATCAAACATCCAAAGTCAAAGAAGCAAGCATTTATTTCAGTGTTTTTACTTCCTGATAAATCTCAGCAAGTTGTTCTGATATAAAAGCCATTTATAAGGGTGAGTCTTTCTGTATGACATATCAAAAGCGGTTGTTTTTATGGGTATAGCCAGTGCACTTTTATTAATAGTGCAACCCCATCCCCAGCCCCTAATGCTGTGCCCTCAACCCCCCCTCCCCAAATTGTGTCTTATTCTGATTGTGAGACACATCCTGACCTCATCTCAGGGGTACAGACAGTGAAAAGTGAACAGATAGGGACTCCTTCGCAGCCAGGCTGGTTTAGGGCTGAGGTAAAATGAATGCTTCTGTCCCATTACATAGCAAGTCATATTCACTGACCTAAAGAAAGATTGCCTTTTTCCTTCAGAAAATTGGAAAAGCAGAAAATGGCTTAGAGAGCAAAAGGGGGCTATGTTAGTAGAACTGCTACTACTGTGAGAAATATAAAATAATTCTCCAATTTGTGGATGGTTCAAGTCACGTGGTCTTTGGTGACCCCGCTCCTGAAATATGGATGTGGTTATCTTTAGTCGCTGTAACTTTTCATTGACATCATGCCGTATTTGAACATTTTTAAAGTATGACACAAGCTATCGTTATATACTATTTAATGTCTGCAATCACATGCACAATTAGCCCTGACATAGGTGCGAATGCTGGGCAGATTAAAGGAGTGCAATCAGACAACAACATCTGGGAAGCACCCTGCAGCCGCTGGCAACCTGTTTTGCTCCGCTGCAGAAGCAGAGTTAAAAGACACCTTGGAAAGTCCGATAGCAAACAGGTTGCTACGGGCCACAGACAGACTTTCCCATGTCTGATCACTCCAGCATGCTCTCATGTCATTGGGATGGTCTGATCAGGCCATCCTGACTCTGTGCCATTGTTTTTTCCCCTTCTCAATATGCGCATCATCACACACTCTATAGGGAGCCCTCAGGGATGAGGTACAAATCATCGATCTCTCATTTAAGCACATCGGGAATGGATGGCACCCCCCCAACACCCGCGGTTGTGTCTGATCATGCAGTGGCAGGCTGTACCCACAGCTTTAAAAAACTGTGTGATTGCGCAACTGCGGGTCAACTTCCACTGGAGGAAACAGCGTCTCTTCCCCTCCACACACACACTTTATCGTGTGTGTGTGACTGCAACCAATAACAATAACTTTGTCAGGTTACTAGAGGACCTCCATTGTTGATGTGAGGGGAGTTTTCTCATTGTTCATTCTCATTCATTCTAGGAGGCAGCAAGCTCTGTTGTGCAGGGTCTTCTTTCCTCTCCTCAGTTTGTTGCCACCTACCTTACTTGAATTCTGGCATGGCACTGTCCTTTAAAATGATTGTAAGCATTCCATGTGGAGAGAAAATTTTGGCATGAAGGTGATTTCACACAGTTGATTCAAATGTGCAGATGCTCATGTGATTCAGTCTTCCACACTGTGGCTCGGCTCCAGCAGAGTGCTTCCATGGATGGAGCAATTTCTGCCTGTGGAGCACAACTTTCCTGCCTTTGGCTACAATGTAAAATGCTGTGCTGAATTCAGGGGGCATTTCGGGTGACAGGCAGAAGCGGGAAGGTGAGAAAGTTGTGTTTTGCAAGTGGAAATTGTTCCATTGGTGGAAATGCTCCACGGGAACTAAGCCATTGTGCTGCCTCAGGATGCAAAGCAAGATTAACTTGCTTGAATGAGGTTCAACATCAGAAACCTTTACTTTGACTCATGGCTTGCATTTGGATGTCTCTTCAGAATTCTGTTTATGATGACTTCCAGTTTCAGTGGCCTCGATGGTGGGTGCGCCACGTCGGAGCTCTGACAGAGGTGGCTCATAGCCCAGTGGACAGGAGGGGTACCAGACGATTCTGAACCCCCTGAGCCCTTGTAGGTGCTTCTCCCAAGGTGGTGGCCAAGGAATTGAGGCTCCCCTTTGCCCCAACAGGTCCCGCTACTGCAGTGTCACCTTGGCACACAGAGGCACACAATGGTTGGGCATGCAAGTGATCAAGTAGACCTGCGAATCTCTCCTTACCTGAAATCCGCAATGCATGAAACGTGAATCCTTTTGCTTAGCTAGATATGTGGTCAAGCGGTCAAGCTCCGATTTAAAGTGATGGAGGGAAAGGGAGTGCATAACCTCCCCCCTAGTAGTTCAAGTGATTATCTGAAAGGGTTCCATGGGGCTAAGAACTTTGGCATGTTTGGCATTTAATTGAGTGATAACAGATCTATCTAATGTGGCTTTCTAAATGAACTTTCTTGGACTTTTAAAACTTTCTTGAATTGTAACCAATGACTGGATGGGGAGAAAAGATGGCAACAAGAACAAAGCCCTCCCCTAAAACTGCAACTCTAACACTTCCGGCTGCTAAACTGGAAGTAAACACTGACTTTCCTAACATGTTAGTAACAGCACTGCACCCTCTGCTGGATCAGATGACTAACCTCAACAACAACTTTGAAGCACTCCAAAAACAACTGAAAGAGACTAAAACAGAAGAAACACCAAAATCGGTGAAAAAGGTTGAAGCCAAGACAAAAAAGCAATTAAACAGAGGTTGGAAGTGGTGGAAAAAGAGAGAATCTCTGACAAAGATCAGTTTTTTCCATATGGAAAAATCAGCTTATGTTCTGAGATTTCAAGGTGTCCCAGAACAGAAGGGTGAGAATCTGAAGCAAGTATTAAGTGAAGTGTTGGCCCCAATGACAGGTTTACAAGTGGATCTACTGCAAAATGATATGGATATTACTTATAGAACATATCCAGAATTTATCAAGAAAAAAAACCTGCCTGGGGAGATATTGGTGAGATTCTCAAAGAGATCTACAAGAGACGTGGTGCTCAAGGCCACAAATAGGACAGCCTTGAAAATCAAAGATGAAGAAATTAGAGTTTTAAAGGACATATCATTTGAGATAAGAAAGAAGAGGAAACAATACAAAAGCCTAACCATCTTTTTGCAGAAAAACTCTACCCCTTACAGATGGATAATACCTGAAGGACTTGTCTTCAACTACGAAGAAGAAAATGGAAAATATTGACTCTGTTATAAAGGCAAAGCGGTTTCTGGAGCAGCAACAAGGCAAAGCAAAAGATTAAAAACCAAAAGAGTAAGAGGAAAATGAAGAAGAAGGCAGCATATATGGACTGGAAAGCTCAGAAAATACAGCGAGGAGCACACTGGAAGAGGACTCTGAATCAGAAAAAGGGGCACCAGCCCCAAATCCCCTGAAAGTCAAATGGGATTTTGAAAAAGGGAAAGCTACGAGAAAGAAAAAGCAATAATGCAATTTACGTATTTGAAAGTCTGAATATGTTAAATGTATCTACTTGATTTAAATACCCCAAATATCCAGTTTATATCAGAAAACTAGAATACTATGCTTTTATATAATAACTCTTTTTAAAGGAAAGAAGTCTTAAAATATAGATTAATCTCAATTTCTTGATCCTTGTATAGCTATTTTTAGTCTAGTGTTTAGTGTATGTAGTATATTAGCGTTTGTAGTGTTTTTAGGGTTGTAGAAGCAAAAATAATTAAAAAATTCTATTAAAAAAGAACTCTGTTTACGATGGGTATAAATGCAGCTGGTGGCCATGCTCACATGCTGACTTCCCTCCGCCACTTGCACATATAGTACAGTTGAAAGTTTACTGGTCTGGAAAGCTTTGAACTAAACTCCAGTTTGTCTTGACATCTGCATGTGCTCCTGCCTGATCACCTTGCAGTTAGTGTGATTATAAACAATGGTTTAATCTTGGTTCAGATATGTGGAGAGGAAACCAATCCCAATTTGACCTGGTATACACATACAGACATCAAAGTAAACTTGAAGTTGATTCAAGCAAGGCCTTGGAAACCAGGAAGACTTCATTCTCCATATACAAGGGTGGTGAGGAAGTGGAGTGTATAAGCTCAGCAGCAAGCCGTGTTTGTGCCTATCACAAACAAGCAGAGGTTTGTTTTGATGTCTCAATGCAGCCCACTCAATGGATTGAAGGTTTTGACACAGCAGTCCCTTAAGAAGCAATGCCTTCCATGTAATTCTGAGGTCCTTCCCCTACCCAAAACTTACCCTCTCCTGGATCCACCCCCAAAGTCTCCAGGTATTTTCCAAATCACACCTGGTAACCCTAAGGGGGATCCAAAGCAGCTTCTATCGTTCTCCTTTACACCATTTTATCCTCACAACAACCCTGTGAGGTAGGTGAGACTGAGAATGTGTGACTGGGCCAAGACCACCCAGCAAGCTTCCATGGCAGAGTGGGGATTTGAACCTGAGTTTGCCAGATCCTAGTCCAAGCCTTTAACCACTACACCACTTTAACCAATACACCACCCTGAATGGCTCTGCTTGCTTTGCTTTCCCTATCACAAGTACATTTTCTACCCAGCGGTAGATTTGGATGGCATGTCTCATATACATATTAATTTTATCTGCCATCAGAGGCAGGCAATGGCAAAGCACCTCTGAATGTCTGTTGCCTTGCAAACCCTGTGGTGTCACCATAAGTCACGTGTGACTTGATGGCAAAAGACCAACAGTGAATCGGCACTATCTAGTTCCATTGCTAGCTGTGTAACCCAAGACATTACCTCTTTGTTGGGATGTGGCTGCCTCCTTCTGCTCGGCCCCTGCTAGGAACTGAACAAAGTTGGTCTGCCACAAATATATCACCCTTTCTGCACAGTTAGAGTTTTGGCTTCAGGGGAAAAATGCAAATGGATGCATCAGAACAATTCTCATGTTATTGAGTGCAGTTGTATCTGACGTGTGTATATCTGTTTTTGAGCATATATTAATGGTATCTTAATCTTTTATTTAAGGAACAAAAGATGGAGAAGGAAAGATAAAAACTGGGCGGGGGGGGGGGGGACACAACACAGCTTATGTTGGGACCCAGAGGCTATAATGAGTTTTTATCTTACTATATCTTGTAAGACAATTGCCTTTTCCCTCCTAGCGTGGCCCAGATGCTTGTCTGTGCAACTAATCTTGTTTTTTCTGTTTGCAGTGTTCAGCTCCCAGCTGCAATGCTTTGTTTTTAACTTAGTGGCAGACACCTTATATTTATTTTGCTCTTGCCATAGTTTCGTGAGCCGGCCTGAGAGTTTATGCAGTCTGAGACTGCTCTCTCTGTTTTTCTTTCCCCGGAAGGAATTTGTGTTGGGGAGATTCACATCTGAAAGGATCTGTCTCTTCCTTAGGGAGACGCATCACAGTGCACATTATTTGACTCATGGGGCTGCCCTTGAAGACAGTATATATGCTTCAGACTGGTGCAACTTGCTGCCCTTGAGGATGTTAGGAGGTAGGAGCAGGAGCAGAAAAAAAAAAGTGATGGTTATAGTAAGTCTGCCACCCACAGCAAAGTCCTGGTTCATTGGGCTCTACATATTTGCTGCATGCATTTTGTCTATCCCTGACAATTAGAATCTGCTTTGAGAGACCTGCTCTGTGTTTAGGGTTGCCACCTCTGGGTTGGGAAATACCTGGAGATTTTGGAGGTGGAGCCTAGGGAGGGTGAGGTTTGGGGAGGGGAAGGACCTCAGCAGGGTATAATGCCACACAGTCTGCCCTCCAAAGCAGCCATTTTCTCCTGGGGCACTGATCCTGGTCATCTGGAGATAAATTGTAATAGCAGGTGATCTCCAGGTGCCACCTGGGGGCTGGCAACTCTGCACATGTTCCAGCTCTGTAGGAGATCACAAGCAATGCTCCCTCTAAGCTTTGGAGCCCTGTGAGCAAAAATTCTACTTTGTGAGCGACTGGCATGAAAGTTGCGAGCGAGTGATTTGGCTGCTGCATAAATTAGTTTGCTCTATAGCCGTCCTTCCTGAGCTAAGACAATTGTGAGCTGGAGGCTAAAAAACTGTGAACTGGCTCACACTAACTCGGCTTAGAGGGAACACAAGGGTGGCAAAGGTAAGGTCTTTTTTGGTGGGAGCCTCAGGACAGTGGCCTTGTGGAGCAGGTTTGCCAATGTGTTGCCCTGCAGACTTTTAGAAGAGAACCTGGTTCCCAAGTGCTAAAGAAGGAAAGCATCAAAGAACTGAGATGTAGAGGAACTAGTTATCTAGTGCTGTTGGGGTTTTTTTGTTTTGTTTTTACAGTTTTAGAAGGCGGCAGTGTTCCCTCTAAGCTGAGTTAGTGTGAGCTAGCTCACAGTTTTTAGCCTCTGGCTCACACATTTTTGTCTCAGCTCAGGACGGATGGCTCCAGAGCAAACTAATGTATGCATTAGCCAAAGCGCTCACTCACAACTTTAATGCCAAGGACTCACAAGGTAGAATTTTTGCTCACAAGACTCCACAGCTTAGAGGGAGCATTGGAAGGCGGTGTTCTTAATTCTTGCTGTGAATTGCCTTACATTAAGATGAGGTATAATTTTTAAAAAATTATAGTTTACAAGTGACTAATAAAATGTTCTGTTATTTTTGTCCCTTTGAATAATATCTCTTGATTCTAAATCAATGACACACACAGTCGCAGAGTGTAGGGCTGAGTTCATTCACAAGTTCAGAACAACAGACCCCTCTAGGGCTGAATAGGAACACAGGATCCTGATCTCTCTGCAGATGCTAATTGTCTGCCCCAAAGCATGTTGCCTGTGCTCTAATGCAGCTGATGACAGTATGCATGGTACCTCTGCATCTTGAGTTCCTTCTTTGCAACATCCCTCCCACCTTCTGACTGGGATATAAAGACTCAGGCCGCGGTCACACAGCCCTTTAATGCGGGAGGAAGTGCTGTTTCCTCCCGCATTTAAAGGGACAGATCACACCGGCCGGGGCTAGTCCCGTGCTGAAGCAGGCTCCGGCGTGGGTTCAAAGCGCTTTTTCCGACCCCGGGAAAATCAACTATTTTCCCGGGAGTTGCGCTTTGAACCCACACTGGGCTGATCTGCACATCCCTCTCTCGCAATGATTGCAAGAGAGGGCTGTCCAGATCATCCGCCTCCATTCCCCCCCCCCCTTTGCACTTGGGCGCTTGGGCCGCCGCCAGCCACCTCCGCCGCTGCTGCACGCCACCGCCACATGCTTCTGCCACCACCTCCTCCGGGACTCCTACGCCCGCCCACACCGCCCACCGCCGCCTCCTACACTGCCAGCCGCCGCCCGCTGCCGGCGGGGGTTGGGATGTATAAACATCCGAACCCAAACTAAAAAACCGCGGCCCCTTTAAGTCCAAGAGGGCTTCTGGATTTAAAGGGTTGTGTGGCCACAGCCTCAGAGATCTCCATTCCTACTCATACCTGATGAAGGGAGCTTTGACTCTTGAAAGCTTATACCCCAGAAATTTTCTTGGCTTCTAAGCAATGTTCCCTCTAAGCTATGGAGTCTTGTGAGCAAAAATCCTACTTTGTGAGCGACTGGCATTAAAGTTGTGAGCGAGTGATTTGGGTGCTGCATAAGTCAGTTTGCTCTGGAGCCATCCTTCCTGAGCTAAGGCACAAATGTGTGAGCCAGAGGCTAAAACACTGTGAGCTAGCTCACACTAACTCAGCTTAGAGGGAACACTGCTTCTAAGGTGATACTGGACTTGAATCTAACTATTCTAACTGAGGACCAACACAGGCTGCAATCACACACACTAAATAATTTACTTTCAATCCACTTTCAAACTGGATTTTGCCAGTTCACACAGTAAACATCCATTTGGAAAGCACACTGAGTGTGGATTGAAAGTGGATTATTGAATGTGTGTGATCGCAGCCACAGATACCCTCTGAAACAGTGTAGGGCTGTAAAACAGCTCTGTTCTTTGGGAGAATGCAGGAGGTCTGGACATGAGTTTCAGCTGTGAACCTTTCTGATAACACAATGCAAAGTACAAAAAAAGAAGTGATGTTCTTGCTTCTAAGCTTTCAGATGACCACTGTGGCAGAGTGCTGGGTTGGGGGGCGGAGTGTTGTTCCATCCTAGCAATTTCATTTGTATGCTTGTCTTTGCAGTAATGTATGTGAGATTCAGGATGGGCTGTCTGCTGTTCTTTCTGAGTGGTGTGGCTAAAGATAGCGCTGGTGGCTCATAGAAGGCATTTGCACACATTACATTCACAAAAACTGGAAGGTCTCCAGCTGCGCATATTGGTAGCATGCAGCCCTTCCCTCAGGTTCTGATTTATGTGTATTGAGGGAATATGTGCATAGGCAATCCATGCTGCCCAATTCACACAGTATGGCAATCACTTGTATCTAGTGCATTGTGGGAACCATGCATTCCCAATTCACATGGTTGGTGGGCTTGCAGTTTTTGGAAACATTAACATCTGCAGAAGGCTGTGCTTGGATCCCATTTTTAATGCCTCTAGTGGCTGTTTATAGTCCTCGTGGCTGCAAGTGTATGGATTTATTGCTTGTTTCCTGTGGAAGTCTAAACTTGTATTTCGGAATTTATGTTCCATAAAGGAAAGTTCAACTTGTTTTTATATTTTTTTTATATTGTTGTCAGCCATTTTGAGTCCCAGGATCCTTGAGAGAAAGGGACATATATAAATATCTTTAAATAAAATAAACATTAGTATTTTCTTCCCCTGTACTTATACTTGTCTTTGAAAGCGGGGATAAAGCGCTCTTATTCATACTTGCTCTGGGTGGAGCAAGAGAGAGGGTAGAATAATTAGCATGCTAGAGATGGGATTGTCTGTAAATTCAATACCAAATATAAAACAATCCCAGCAAATATATTTCCATACATTAATAAAAACTATCAGATTATCCCTTATTTTTCCACTTTATTTCTCACCAAAATAGGAATAAAAATCCATTCCTTTCATCATGAATATTCAATATACACTAAACCTGTTAGCCTTTACAGTACCGCAAGACTCCTATTTTATTTATACATAGAAGGCTGTCTCATGCCATCATAGCATATTGTATGTTATGGTCACATAAGGTTTAAGGCTTAATAAAAGCTCATTATGTTCAACTGCATTAGAAACACACTTTAATTTGCCATGTTCACAGCCGCACTGTTTCCAGTTTTAGCTATCATTATCACTCTGACTGTGAACATTGCTCCCCCAAAGCCTATAAGATATAGGTCATATACCCCTTGTTATAAATCCCATAAGGAGAGGGCGAAAATCATTTTTTCATATTCTCCATTTTTTTCTTAGTGTACACATATGTTTCTCCACTATAGTTGGAGTTTACTACACCTACATATAAAGACAGTCAGCCTTATGTGCTTCATGTTGGTAGTGTTTATGTGAAAATGTTTTCAATCTGGTGGGTGCAAAAGGCTACAGAAGAACCATCTTTGCTTAGAATTTGTAGCAGCAGAATATGGATTTCCATATTTACAAACAGAAAACTGTTGTTCAGCAAGGATATCAGTGTGGAAGGTTTGTTGTTTAGGTTTAATGTGATTTTGTTGCATTCTTCCAGCTTTCGGATGCACAAGTTCATACCCTCAAAAAAACCCAAGTATTTGATTGCAAGTACCAAAGCTGGAAAATATGCATGTTGCTGTATTCAGACACAATGGTAAACACACGTAACAGGGGGATTACAAATAGTGCAATCTACCTTTATGTATGCTTTGAACAGCTGAAATTGTTTTGCCTCATGGGTGAAAATCAGGAATGCTCAAACACCCACTGGATTGGCTCATGCCCTGCTCATAGATAGTGATGACTGGAACTAGGGTTGCCAACCTCTAGAAGAGACCTGACTATAACCCAGCATTACAGTTGATCTCCAGACTACAGTGATCAGTTTCCCTGGAGAAAATGGCTGCTTTGAAGGGTGGACTTTATGACATTATACACTCCTGAGGCCCCTCCCCTCCTCAAATCTTGCCCTCCCTAAGATCCACAACCAAATCTCCAGGAATTCCCCACACAGGGAATTCCTGGACCACACAGGGCTGCCAAGTGCCGGCGACTTACCGGCGGGGGGGAGTTGTTCTCCCCCCGGGAGCTCTTCTGGCGCGTGCGCTTTTGCGCACACGCCGGCGACGTAATGACGTCACCCAGAGGTGACGTCATTACACGGGGGAAGTCGTCCTCACCGGACGACTTCTGGGGCGGGGTTCCCCCTGCCAGCCGAATGCCGGCGGGTGGATCGGGAACCCCTGTAGCGGGGGACCCCCCGCCCCCCGGGCTGACTTGGCAGCCCTAGGACCACATCACGCCAGGCCCTCTTGTCTTCCGTCGTGCTCTGGAGTTTGCTTAATTTCATGTTTGTTGCATCAATAACACTGTCTAAACATCTCATCCTTTGCCGTCCCCTTCTTCTTTGACCTTCAATCTTTCCCAGCATCAGTGTCTTTTCCAATAAGTGCTCCCTTCTCATTTGGTGGCCAAAGTATTTGAGCTTCAGATTCAGTATCTGGCCTTCCAGGGAACAGTCAGGGTTGATTTCCTTTAGGATTGACTGATTTGATCTCCTTGCTGTCCAAGTGACTCTCAAGAGTCTTCTCCAGCACCATAGTTCAAAAGAATCTATTCTTTGGTGCTCGGCCTTCCTTATAGTCCAACTCTCACAGCTATACATTACTACTGGGAATACCATTGCTGTGACCATACGGACTTTTGTTGGCAGGGTGATGTCTCTGCTTTTTATTATACTGTGTAGGTTTGCCGTCGCTTTCCTCCCAAGGAGAAGGCGTCTTTTAATTTCATGGCTGCAGTCACTGTCTGCAGTGATCTTGGATCCCAGGAACAAAGTATTTAACTGTTTCCACGACTTCCCCTTTTAATTGACAAGGGGTGATGGGGCCTGATGCCATGATCTTAGTTTTTTTTGATGTTGAGTTTCAAGTCAACTTTTGCACTCTACTCTTTCATCTATAGCAATAGGCTCTTGAGGTCCTCTTCACTTTCTGCCATTAGAGTAGTATCGTCTGCATATCTGAGGTTGTTGATATTTTTCCCAGCAATATTAATTCAGGCTTGTGATTCATCCAGGCTGGCATTTCGCATGATGTACTCTGCATATAAATTAAATAAGCAAGGTGACAATATACATCCTTGCCGTACTCCTTTTCCAATGCTAAACCAATCAATTGTTCCATATCCGGTTCTAACTGTTGCTTCTTAACCCTTGTACAGGTTTCTCAAGAGACAGGTAAAGTGGTCTGGTACTCCCATCTCTTGAAGGACCTGCCATAGTTGGTTGTGATCCACACAAGCAAAGGCTTTAACATAGTCAATGAAGCAGAAGTAGATGTTTTTCTGATACTCTCTTGCTTTCTCCATAATCCAGTGCATGTTGGCAATTTGATCTCTAGTTCCTCTACCTCTTCGAAACCCAGCTTGTACTTCTGGCAGTTCTCTATCCACGTGCTGCTGAAGTCTAGCTTGTAGGATCTTGAGCATGACCTTGCTGGCGAGTGAAATGAGTGCAATTGTGCGATAGTTTGAACATTCCTTGGCACTGCCCTTCTTTGGGATTGGAATGTAAACTGACCTTTTCCAATCCTGTGGCCACTGCTGTGTTTTCCTGGAATTGTTGGAATTGTTTTCCAAATTTGCAGGCAAATTGAGTGCAGGCAAATTTGCAGGCAAATTGAGTGCAGCACTTTAACAACATCATCTTTTAAGACTTTGAATAGCTCAGCTGGGATAACATCGCCTCTGCTAGCTTTGTTGTTAGTAATGCTTTCTCAGGCCCATTTGACTTCGCATTCCAGGATGTCTGGCTTGAGGTCAGTGATTACACCATCGTGGTTGTCAAGGTCATTGAGGTCCTTCTTCTGTGTATTCTTGACATCTTTTCCTAATCCCTCCTGCCTCTGTTAGGTGCCTATCATTTTTGTCCTTTATCATGGCCAGCTTTGCATGGAACATTCCCTTGATTTCTCCAAGTTTCTTGAAGAGATCTCTAGTCCTTCCCATTCTGTTGTTTTCCTCTATTACTTTGCATTATTCATTCAGGAAAGCCTCCTTATCTCTCCTTGCTGTTCTCTGGAAATCTGCATTCAGTTGGGTAAATCTTTCCTTTTCACCTTTGCCTTTCACTTTTCTTCTTTCCGCTGCTATTTGTAAAGCCTCATCAGACAGCCAGTTTGTTTTCTTGCATTTCTTTTTCTTTGGGATGGTGGTGATTGCTGCCTCCTGTACAATGTCACAAACCTCCATCCATAGTTCTATCTATCAAATCTAGCCCCTTAAACCTATTCTTCACCTCTACTGTATATTCATTGGGGGATATGATCTAGGTCAAACCTGAATGGCCTAGTGGTTTTTCCAACTTTTTTTCAGTTTAAGTCTGAATTTTGCAATGAGTAGCTCACGATCTGAACCACAGTCAGCTCCAGGTCTTGTTTTTACTGACTGTATAAAGCTTCTCCATCTTTGGCTGCAAATGATACAATCAATCTTTCGGTATTGCCCATCTGGTGATGTCCATGTGCAGAGTCGCCTCTTAGGTTGTTGGAAGAGGGTGTTTGCTATGACCAGCATGTTCTCTTGACAAAACTCTTTTAGCCTTTGCTCTGCTAGCCTTTGCTATGGCTGACTCTCCCCCAAATCCTGAGATGAGAATTAGTACTTGTGCCTTTTTGCCTAATGGCAACATCAGTCAGTGTCCCATCAATGGCTGCCAAACTTTCTGCACCTACATACACATTCTTACACTGGCTCATGATAATTGTAGCCCCCCCTCATCCATAGAATACTTGTTTTAAAAATGTTTATGCTGCTGAGAGAGATGTATGTGGGCAGTTGGCTTTTTGCATAGGGACATACATATTTAGTATAGGGATGTACAAGTGCATACTTTTTCTTTTGTTTTTGTTATTGAGTGGTTTTTGTCCATCTCACTTTAAGAACATAAGAAAAACCCTACTGGATCAGACCAATACCCCATCTAGTCCAGCATCCTGTCTCACATAGTAGCCAACTAGTTCCTCTGGACAGCCAACAACAGGGCATAGAGGCTGAGGCCTTCCCCTGATGTTGCTTTCTGGCTCTGGGATTCAGAGGCTTAGTACCTCTGAATGTGGAGACTACCCTCAGCCACCATGGCTAGTAGCCTTTGATAGGCTTATCCTCCATGAATCTATCTAATTCTCTTTTAAAGCTGTTTATTCCTGTGGCCATCACTACATCCTTTGGCAGTGAATTCCACATTTTAATCACTCTCTGTGTAAGGTAGTATTTCTTTTTGTCTGTCCTGAACCTACTGTGTATCAGTTTCATTGGATGCCCTCAAGTTCTAGTATTTTGGGAGAAGGAGAAAAACTTATCTTTGTCAACTCTATCTACCTCAAGCATAATTTTATAAACCTCTGTCACGTCCCCCCTTAGCCATCTCTTTTCTAAAGTGAAAAGTCCCAGACTCTTCAGCCTTTCCTCAAAGGGAAGGTGCTTCAACCCCCTAATCATCATGGTGACCCTCTTCTGTACTTTTTCCAGCTCTGCAGTGTCCTATTTTTGAGATACAGTGACCAGAAATGTACACAGTATTCCAAATGAGGCTGCACCTGAGAGGTATAGAGGGTCATTACAATATTGGCCGTTTTATTCTCAGTCTCTTTCCTAATAATCTGTAGCATAGAGTTTGCCTTTTTCACCTCTGCAGCTCACTGGGTTTCATTGAGCTATCCACTATGATCCCAGGAACTCTTCCTCTCTCACTTTCAGCAAGTTCAGACCCCATTAGCCTATACTTGTAGTTGGGATTTTTTGTCCCAATGTGTATCACCAATGCTGAACTTCATTTGTGACATTATTGCCCACTTACCCAGTTTGTGTTGATCCTCTTGGAGTTCTTCACAGTCAGCCTTGATTTTCACCATCCTGAATAATTTGGTGTCATCTGCAAACTTGGCCACTACACTATTCAGTCCTTGTTCCAGATCAATAATGAATAAACCAAATAGTACCATCCCCAATACCAATCCTTGTGGGATCCCATTGCTTACTTCCCTCCATTGTGAGAACTGTCCATTGGTTCATACTCTTTGCTTCCTGTCATTTAACCAGTTTTTAATCCATAAAAGAACCCAGCCTCTTATCCCATAACTGCTGTTTTTACTCAGAAGTCTTTGGTGAGGTTCCTTGTCAAAAGCCTTTTGAAAGTCCAGGTATATATTGTCTATCAAGTCACCATTGTTTACATGCTTCTTCACTTTCTCAAAGATCTTCAAAAGGTTGGTGAGGCAGGACTTCCCTTTGCAGAAGCCATGCTGATTTTGCCTCAGTGGGCTTTGTTCATCTATGGGCCTAACAATTTCTACTAATTTGCCTGGGACAGATGATAGGCTGACAGGCCTGTAATTTCCTGGTTCCTCTCTGGATCCCTTTTTAAAAATTGGCGTACCATTTGCTACTCTCCAGCTTTCTGGTACGGTGGCTGAATTTAGTGATAGGTTACATTTATGGGTTAGTAGATCAACTATCTCACATCTGAGTTCTTTAAGTACTCTCAGGTGTATGCCATCAGGACCAGGAGACTTATTGGATTTTGATTTCCCCAATAGGTCTAGAACTTCATCTCTGGTCACCTCAATTTGGCTCAGTTCTTCAAACTCCCTTCCTGAAAATAGGGGCTGTGGCATGGGTTCACTTCCCACAGTAAACACAGAAGCAAAAAAGTAACTGAGTTTCTCTGCCATCTCCCCGTCTTCCTTTAGCAATCCCTTTATTCCTTTATCATCCAAAGGCCTCACAGTTTCTCTGGCTGGTTTCCTGCTCCGAATATATATTTTTAAAAATGTTTATTGTTTGTCTTGATGCTTTTAGCAACCCACTTCCCAAAATCTCTTTTTGCATGCCTAATTATTGACTTATATTTCTTTTTCCAGAGTCTGTGGTCCCTCCTGTTCAATTCATTGTGTCAGACCTTTCACTTTTTAAAAGAAGCCTCTTTACTTCTTATGTGTTGTTAACTACATAGACCTTCATTTAGACTTGGCAGTGCCTTTCTTAACCCATGGAATGAATTCTATTTAGGCTTCAATTAGTGTGGTTTTGTTGCTGATTTTCCCAGTTTTAAAATGTTACTTATACACAGTTTATGCAAAATAATGTTGAAAAATGTGTCCATTTTTTAATTGGGACAATCCAATGCAAGGCAACAAAATCATGAGACAAAAATCAGGTTCAGCCATGCTGGAGAAAACTTAAAGCTATACACAAATTTTCCCCAGTTGGGACAAAAATTAATGTGTTAGTGTGTATGTGTGTGTATGTGGTGTGTGTGTGTGTGTGTATGTGTGTATGTGTGTGTGTGGGGTGTGTGTGTGTGTTTGTTTAGGGTGGGAAAATAGAGAAAGTGAAAAGATTTAAATGACCCCTCTCACCAATCTCCTCCTTTAAATCATATCCCCAATGGATTAATTCTGTAGGGGACAAACCTTAAAACTAGAGTTGCCAACCCCCCTATAGGGGTGGAGGTTCCTCTGCTTTCTGGCCCCCCAATCCACTGCCAGCCAGCTGGCCAGCAGGGGAGCCCCACCCTTGATGAGCCCCAAGGCTCTAGCATTTGGGTAAAAACTCCATGGTGACCACAGAAGTTTTTACCGAAATGCTAGAATGTTCCCTGCACGACGTGCCTGGTGCAATGACGTCACTTCTGGGTGACATCATCATGGCACACACACTTCATGCATGTGCCAGAAGACTCCAGAGCTGGGCTGGAGCCCACCACCAGGACCCAGATAAGCCCTGGCAACCCTACTTAAAACTAATCCCACAACTGCATGTGAGGTGTAGTTCTTACTCTGGTTAAGTCCTCCATGTTATTGGATGTTGTCAAACATTTTCATATTTAGCTTGAACAGTACAGTTCACAAACTTCTACTGTGACATGGATTTTGTTGGTTGGTGGGGAACAAAAAAAAAAGATATAAAATCTAAATGATGTCTTATCACATTGTTTAGGCATATACCTAAAAACTATCCTGTTTTCGCCATCACGTACCTTATAAGCCCCTTGTTCTCTTTTTGTTCTTTTTTGAGCACTTCTCAGTGAAATTAAATAATAGTATTGAAAATATATAAAAACAGTAAACAGATATGTTTGCCTAAGTTAATTAAATGATATCTCCAGAGTCAGTGCCCTTTTCTTTTCTTTTCTTTTCTTTTTACCACTTCCCTTTCCCTATAGTGTGTTTTTCTTTATTGTAGATATCCATTAACACAGACTCTTCCCACTGGGGAACTTAACTTTTATATTCTCAGTAAAGTTCCTCGCTAGAAATAAAAAGTCCTGGTAGGACGTATGCCTGCTGGCATTCTCTTGACGACTTCCCTTAGTCTTATGTTTGCTTGTTCCCTGTCTGGGAAATGCGGGACAGGGCAGGCATTGCCTGCATACCCTCTTAACTGTCAGAGTCAAAGACGAGTCTGCTGTTGTGTGACCCGAAGAAGTCTCTGAGAGAAAAGTCTGAAGGCTTTCTTGATCAGTGTAGCCTCAATATCTTTAATGCCACCATGTCAGCCAATCTTTTGTGCTCTTTGTTGATTCTATCTATAAGAATGGAAATGCACTTCAGGACATTGACATGGGAGCATCCCTTTTTCTTTACCTTTCAATCCATATTTCTCCTCATATTTTCTGAGAATCCTTTTGATTTAAGCCCCCATCCTCAACTGTAACCAAGTATACTTAAACATAACTGCCCTTGTTCACAGTCATCCTATTGGTACATGTTAAGCTTTCTCAGGTGGGCCAATAGTGGCCCCCCAAGTTAATTTCAAGTCATGAAATGGCCTGTGTGAAGGCTGATACTATGGTCCTTGTGGATGAACATGCCAGCTCTGACCCGCAGGCCCCATTTCCGCCCTTCCCTCCTGGGTTTTTCTCACACCTGGAAAGGCTTTTCTTTCACTCGCAGGGTTGCTCACCATCACCACCTGACCTTTTTATGAAATTGCCCATTGGGAGGCTCAGGATTCTCAGCTTCCCTTCCATGTTCTGAGGCCTTGCTTCTGTGTCTCCCACTGCCCAACGTCTGGTCACCATAGGGACAATTTACTGCCTTGTGCGCCCCTGGAGGAATAGCCACTTGCCAACTGCCTGCCTCCCCCCTGGCATGCCTCTTAAAATACCATGTCCAAGATGGTGGAGGTCTGTGTGGTATAGACAAACACAGCCAGCCTCAAAAGATATAAAGTATACAGTATTTATGCATTTATACATTAACCAAAATGTTCACAAGCATACTTTTAGCACAGCACCAAATCGAGCAAGGGAAACAAAAGAAACAGATTAAAAAACACAAATCCTCTGTCCCTCTCTATACATGCCACCTTGCCGCCTGTTGACCTGACCTGTGGGATGTATCTAGAAAAAGTGCAGTTAGGCCCTTAACTCGTATAACTGTTTTATCATGACTGGATGAGGTGAGTGCTGCAGAAGAGATATACAAAACTGGAACATATTAGATTGATTACTTTTCAGGTATGGGTCACTTGATTTTTGTGCCTTTTATTACCTTCTCATTTACTTTTTTTCATTTATTTGTTTTGTGTACATTCTCACAATATTAAGCTGGATTGATTATTTAAAACATACAAATTCAATAAATATGAAGCACTTGTGCACTCCCAAGGTGCATGTTAAGTGACGTCAAGTTGCTTCTGGCTTATAGCGACCCTATGAATTAATTTCCTATTGTTAACAGCCTTGCTCTAACTATGGGCCATGGCTTCCTTGACTGATTCTATCTATAATAATCTATCTATAGATATCCTGTTAGCTGTAAAAAACACTTCAATGGACGCGCAACCAGTATTTTGACTGTGAAAGCTTTAATAAATATATAATATTCAATCTTGTGCCACCATCTTTGGGCTCCCTCTCCCACCGTCTTCAAAATTTTCCTTGCGCGTCCACTCCATGTTGATGGCAACACCACAGAAAGTCCCCAGTCCCTAGATTGGTGCATGATATTTTCTGCTGCCCCCCATTTTTTTCTCTGGCTATCAATTTATTGTATTTGTCAGTGAATACTCTTGAAGCCATATGCTCCTTTGAAGTCTCTGCTTTTCAGGAAGCAAGGGAATCATGTGCCCAAAGAAGTTGAATATGTATGAAAATAAATCCCTTCCCACCCTCTTTTGTATTAGGATTCTCCTCTGTGCCATGACTAAGTCCTAGAAAGTGGAGAGACTGTTGTTTTTAGATGAAATGCCTTGAGTCTCAGCAACCACAAGGAAATTGCACCGCTAAACAACTCTCTCCCCTACTGTATTATTTATTTATTATTTACCATATTCAGAGAATAAATTTATTTGGAGAATATCTGGTTAGAGAATATTTACAGTTAAGAATCTAGACTTGCAGTACACATGGAAAAGTCATCACATGGGCTTCGGCACCTTGGTTTTAAAAAAGAACATTAAGCTTTTGCCAGCATAAGGTGCTGATAATTTGGTCCTCCATGATAATAATCCATTGCTAGTTTTCTTCCGATAGCCTTTTTATTAGCTGTTTACAGAAGTGCCCCCTCCCAAGTATTTATCATTTATGGTTACCAACCTCCAGGTGGTGGCTGGAGATCTCCTGCTGTTACAACCTATCTCCATCAACAGAGATCACTTCACATGGAGAAAATGGCCACTTTGGCTTTGGAATGTGGCTTTAGAATGTGGGGGCCATTATACCCCACTGAAGTCCCTCCCCTCCCAATCCCTACTCTCCTCAGGCTCCATCCCCAAAATTGCCTGGTATTTCCCAACCCGGATCTGGTAACCCTATGTCCCCTACCCCTGCAGAAAATTCTTTATTTTTGGCTTCCAACTAGGGCTACACTGTGACTTGATTCAAGTTTGGGGAGGGGAAAGACTTCAGCAGGGTGTAATGCCATACCGTCTACTTTCCAAAGCAGCCATTTTCTCCAGGTGAACTGATCTCTGTCACCTGGAGACCAGTTGTAATAGTGGGAGACCTCCAGTCACTACCTGGAGGCTGGCAACCCTAGAGTCATAGAGTTGGAAGGGGCCATACAGATAATCTAACCTAGAGCATCCCTGACCATTGTTTGTCCAGCCACTGCTCAAAGACTGCCAGTGAGGGGGAGCTCACCACTTTCCTAGGTAGCCGATTCCGCTGCTGAACTACCCTTACTGTAAAAAAGATTTTCCTAATACCCAGCTGGTACCTTCCCTCCCTTAATTTAAAACCATTATTGCAAGTCCTTCGCAGTGTTCCCTCTAAGCTGAGTTGGTGTGAGGTAGCTCACAGTGTTTTAGCCTCCAGCTCACACATTTTTGTCTTAGCTCAGGAAGGATGGCTCCAGAGCAAACTAATTTATGCAGTAGCCAAATCACTCACTCACAACTTTAATGCCAGTAGCTCACGAAGTAGATTTTTTGCTCGCAAGACTCCATAGCTTAGAGGAAGCATAACCAGCCATAAGACTATGGGCCTTTCTGTTGTCTTTCTTTCTCTCCTTCCCCAAACCCTGTGCCTGTTCAAGGTGAGGATTCATCTTACAATCATATTACAACATTGGTAGATAGGCTAGAGTGATATAGTCTTTTGTATAGACGACAAACCACTCCCCATTACATTCCCCAGAATGTAACTTCCTAGAACCTATTCTACAATTAAGGGACTTGGGTCCAAGTTTGTCACAGTGACACACTATGCATGCTATGAACTGATAACAGAAAACCTACACAGGAGGAGCTGCATGGCTCAGCGAGACCTTGTCACTTACATGAAATGTAGTAAAATACATCTGCGACTTTTAAGAAAGCAGTGTTTTTGTGCTGGGGGTAGGAGATATTTGTCTCAAGTCTGTTTTGATTTGCTGTTTGCACACATTGGCTGTTATTGCTCTGAGTAATGATGGCTATTAACAGGGAAAAACATCAACAGAGCTCAAGCAGCTGTTGCAAATGCAGTACAGTAATTGAGATCTGTGCTCATGTCCTCAACCAGACTGCAGGCACCAACTCCTAACTCCGCCTGAAACATAATCATTGCTTTTATGAACATCTCAGGTATGTATAGGAAAGCCATCCATAATACTCTCACTTTCCTTGGATTTAAGGAATAGATTCTGTTTCTTGTAGTGAATTTTATTCACGCTGGATCAAGAGTTTCTTAACGTTCCCTCTCCTAATCTCCCTCCTGACAATGGGATCCTCTGAGGATCAAGAACAGCCTTAGGCACCTATCACAACAATTCTAGACTGAGTTATACCTTCAAAGTCCATTGAAAGCAGTGGGCTTAGAAGGGTGTAACTCTACTTAGGATGGTGCTGAAATGTATGCAGTCTGGAGGACTAGAGCTAGAATGAATACTTCAAGTTTTATATTTGCACAGTGGAGGCCTGGGATTAAATTTCCTTCCAACTATGAAGCTTGCGACATGACTTTGGAGAAAGAAAAACTGGGCAACTACAAGCAATTTGCCAGCAAACCAAAATGGGGGAAAGTCATAGGGTGTGCAAATGGGGGTGACAGATTTTTCATACAAAGCTCCTACACGTTTCCCCGTACAAGCTTCATCAGGGGAATAAGAGAGTTCAACTCTCTTTCCACAGAAATTTGGGTAATAGAACTTAATTGCTGTGGAAAGGTTTGGCACAAGGTGAACTCTGATTTCCCTGATGAAGCTTGTGTGGCAAAATGCATAGAGGCTTTGGATGACAATAAAGTGGTCACCTGAATATGGGTCAGGAACTGTCTCTTAACCGAGACCATTTCTGCAGTAGTGAAATTCCCTGCACTGATGTTTTAAAAACTGCACATTATGTAAAATTTTCTGCAGTAGATTTTTCCTTACCAGGCGCAAACCCGAAGTTTTCTCCTTCTTACCCTGCATTTTCGGAATCCTCAGTTTTAGTGAGTTCTGAAAATGTGGGGTAAGAAGGAGAAAACTTTGGGTTTTTGCCTGATGAGGAAAAATCTAATGCAGAGAATTTAGACATAAGGCACAGTTTTAAAAACGTCAAAGCGGAAATGGCCTTAAACCTGTTTATAGGGTTATTATGAAGATAAAAATGGGAAGGAGGGGAGTTTGTCCTGTGTATTTTGCACTGAGTTGTATGGGGGAGACATGGGATAAAAATGGAAGAAACCATAATATGAGAGAGAGAGAGAGAGAGATGACTCAAGAATTTCTGAGTAAGTCCAGTTTGGAATGTGAAATTTTTAATTTGAAATCCAGAGTTGCCTTTAACTTGAGCAGTTAACTCAAAGTTTGACATGTTAGACTGTCTTGATAACTTTACATTTGCCAGACATCAAATGTAGTACAAACTTTCAACTAGCAAATATAAAATACCACTGCTTCTCAGCCACAAATATTAAATGCTGCTCCAAGGCAACTGTCAAATATGTGTTATAGACAGGGTTGCCAGCTCTGGGTCGAGAACTACCTGGAGATTTCCGGGGGGGGGGGGGGGGTGGAGTCTGAGAAGGGTGGAGTTTGGAACGTAATGTTAGACTCCAACTTCCAAAGTGGCTATTTTCTCCAGGTGAACTGATCTCTGGCACGTGGAGATCAGTTGCAATAGCAGGAGATCTCCAGCCACCACCTGGAGTTCTCCAGCCACCACCTGGAGTTCTCCAGCCACCTCCAGCCACCTCCAGCCACCACCTCCAGCCACCTCCAGCCACCACCTCCAGCCACCACCTGGACCCTAGTGGAGTTCCAATATATAATGGATATTTGTTAAATTTACAAGTATTCAGAGGATATCTTCTGGCAAAATTCACAGGGGACGAGTGAAGTCTTTTGAAGAGAAGTTTTGGAGCAAATTCATTTCAGTTCTTGAAGCATCAAGCCTCAGTCACAGGAGATGAAAGGGTGATATACATCGCCAGAATTCTAGTTTTTGTTCTTTGAAGAGGGCATCAGAGATGGGGAGATGGTTTCATTTTGCCTGTTGGCACACGGTTTTCCAGGTGCAAAGAAGTTACATCATATATCTAATTCAGAATGTGGCCCCTGTGTGGATAAAACCCTGGAAGAATGATATGAAGTGTACATAGGGAATATTTTTCTGTAGAGCGAGGAGACCTGCCAAGTTTGCAGAAGAATGCAAAAAAGAAAACCAAAATGAAATTTATGGTTTGGGGGAAAGATCCAGATCTCATGATGCTATGTCACAAGATCTCAGGCGCCATTTTGAAGGAGGCAGGCAGGCAAGAAGGGGAGAATGGGAGCTGCTGCTGCTGTGTGACCCAGGCTTGCAAAGGACGAGGAGGAGGAGGAAGGGCGGAAGAGGGAGAGCCATTGCTGCTGCTTCCCCACACCTTGGTTACATGCCTTGGGTCACACCCAGGCTAAATACCTGCAAGCAGAGGAGGAACAGCTGCTCAATGCATATCTCATTCCGCTGGCCTAAAGATGTTCCCGCCCCCACCACTCTGCTTCCCTTGTGAAACTTCCTTTGTTAATATTAGGAGGCTTGTGCTTGTGTGTTAATTCCACTTAGAATTTTTCATTGCTTCTCAGTGTGGGGCTGTGGTAGCGGTGGGGAGATGATTATGAGATAATAGCTTGACTGCGATATATGAAGTATACCTGACAGATCCGGCTAGGCGATTTGTCAGCATGTTTTGACGTGCAAAACAAATTGAGCAGTGGTTGTAAATAAAATTGCTGGGCATTGTTTGCATAGCTTTCAACACTTTTGTATTATTAATGGAGCTTATATGTCTGAAACCTTTACGTGGGCTGCTTGAAGCAAGCTGCTAGACTGGCTGTGCGTTTCCTTATGTCTTGTAGACACATAAATATATTTGTCTGCACAATTGAAGTATGTCTCAGTAGCCCTTTGCTAGAGTGGTTTTCCATGCTGTGACTATATTGGCATTATATCAGGAATGAAGATTGAGCCACCTTGGTTTACACAGTATAGCTCCTACCTTTTGCTATGACTGTGAATTCTTCCAGTTGATTATTCTTAAAGCCAAAAAGGCACTCATAGGCCCACGAAGCACAGGCTCCGGCTGCACAAATCTTGAGCCCACGGGTTAATGAAAGAATTGGAAGCAAGCTGTGGCTTTTGCCAGCAGACTACATCCAAAGGCCCATCGGGGCTGCAAGGCTGATTAGTGTATATGCATTACTTGTCTTAGCCAATGCCAGCAATTTCTCCTGGAGCAAGGGATGAGGAATACGTTGACCTCTTTCTCCCTGCAAGTAATCAAGTGTCTGCATTACAGCACATGAAGGGTTATGTGTGCACCCTTTCTTGCATCACATAGGGATGCTTTACAATAAATGAAACTGGAAATTGTTTTTCAGAGGGAAGACCTGATTTTTTTTTTTTTAAATCCCTACATTTAAAAGTTTTGTACAGAGAGCAAATCCCAGCACTCCGCTGGAGCCTCCCAAGAACTCTGCATTCCAGAAGTACAGACCTCTTTGATTTTGTTCATATGTGCTTTCTTTTTTCCCCTTGGAGTAAAAGAAGAATATGTTGTGCGTGGGGGAGTAGAGATTTCCTGCGGGGAACTGCCAAGGACAATGCTAACAAAGCCAAGCTTTCTTGATTCACTGCAAGAGTCCTTAAATCCCTGCTCTGTAGGAGACTCTGATTTTCAGCTGTCTACACTGCCTGCCATTGCATGCATGCTCCCCCACTCTCAGTGTATTAGTGGCTATATATAACAAATTGTCCTCTCCCCCACCCCTCCTCCACACACAGCTTTAAGCAGAGGAGGTCAGGTTCTTCACAGCCATCTAACAACACAACCCATTCAATGTTTGCGGAAGTGCCATACCTTGATGCTATCCCAGCCAATCTTTTCGTCTATTTTAAATAAATTACTCTTGGAGCCCCCGGCACAAATGATTCAAGTGATCCTTTAGCAGCCTCCAACATGTTTGTTCTTCCACAAGTGCTCACTGCAGATGTTACCAGCAGCAGAATATATTCCTCTAGTTAACATTTGTTGTGTTTAATAATGCAGAGGTGTCAGAAGCAGCCATTGGCTTGATGAAATAGCACTTCGAGCTTATTCTGCTCCTGGCTGTCCAAGAACCGCACTTGAGTAGAAAGGAAGAGGCTAAGAGATACTTTCATGGTTTCTTACCTACTCTCGCTTGCTAGTGGTAAAAGATGCCCCAGCAAAGCTCCCAGAGCAATCTCTGCACACGTGATAACCATCTTGCCTAAAAAATGGAAACTTGTTGATTTAATACAGGTTATGTTTATACAGTATGCTTTTATATTGACGGATAGTTTTATTTGGAATTTTAATGTATATTTATTATGCTGTTAGCCACCCTGAGCCCGCCGAATGGTGGGGAGGGCAGGACAGAAATGCAAATATAAATAAATAAATTATGACTGCTGACTCATTAAGCTGAATGGCATGGGCAGAGGGGGAAGCTGAACGCTTATTGAATCCTTGCTGGATTGTTATGCGCAGCAGCAAAGACAAGAGAGTTACCAAGCCCGTGGACTGCCCAGCATAGCTGGTGTGCTATGTTTGGCTTTGTTGGGCTCACAAGTTCTGGCTAATGGATAAAAAGTAATCAGCAAGGTGTGTAGGAAGGCTGAATCTCACTATCCATAAGAACATAAGAGAAGCCAATGTTGGATCAGGCCAGTGGCCCATCCAGTCCAACACTCTATCACACAGTGAGACCAAAAACACCAGGTGCCATCAGGAGGTCCAGCAGCGGGGCCAGGACATGTTAGACAGTGCAGTATTGTTAAGCCCTAAACTGGATGACCCAGGCCTGCCCAGTCTCATCAGATCTCATAAGATAAGCAGGGTCAACCCTGGTTAGCATTTGGATGGGAGACCACCAAGGACGTCCAGGGTCCCTGTACAGAGGCAGGCAATGGCAAACACCTCCAAACACCTCTTGCCTTGAAAACCCTAGAGGGGTAGCCGTAAGTCAGCTGCAACTTGACAGCACTTTACACACATACCCAAAAGTTAAAAATCATTTCCGCCTCTGCTCTTTTCCTCATCTACTTTGCCAGTGCATGTAGCATTGGGTGCAGTCTAAAGCCTCTGTGCGTGGAAGGTCTTCTGTGCACAGAAGCCCTACTTCTCTGCCTCCCCATTCCTGCCGCGGCCCCAAATGGTGTTCCTGTGGCTTGGGCAGGGCCCTGGGAGCAGCATGAGACAAGAGGTGGAGGTCACAGTGTTCCCTCTAAGCTGAGTTAGTGTGAGCTAGCTCACAGTTTTTTAGCCTCCGGCTCACACATTTTTGCCTTGGCTCAGGAAGGACGGCTCCAGAGCAAACTAATTTATTCAGCAGCCAAATTGCTCCCTCACAACTTTAATGCCAGTAGCTCATGAAGTAGAATTTTTGCTCACAAGACTCCACAGCTTAGAGGGAGCATTGGAGGGCTGCCACAGAAAAGAAGAAATTTTTAACCTCCCCCCCCCCCATGGATGAGGATCTTTCCATGGAATCCAGCTCATGATCTTGAAACTATTTATACGATACTCCATTAAAGCAATTAAAAATATTGCAATTTTGGGATAAGTTTTTCCCCAACTAAACCTGCTGGTGAATGGTAAATATTTGGATATTGGCAGAATATATTTGATTCAAGTTATTTCTGCCATAAAGACAGAGGATGCTTCTAGGACTGCTGAAACCACAGAGTTTGCTTTTGACATCTTCTCTCTTAAGGATAGAGTAAGATTTCTTAAGCTATATACTTTCTTCTTACGTTGTCAAGAGGCAAGCTTTCCATTTGCAAAGTCGTTGAAGGTCCTTCAGCAGTTAAGTCACACAATGGCTGGGACAGGTGGGTGGAGGGAGTGGTTAAAGGCTGGACTAGGACCTGGGACACTCAGATTCAAACCATCCCCCTCCTTTTCCAGGAGGCTTATTGGGTGACCTTGGGCCAGTCACCCTCTCTCTCAGCCTAAATTACCATACAGGGTTATTGTGAGTTAGGGTTGCCAACTCTAGGCTGGGAAATTCCTGGAGATTTGGGGTGGGGCCTGGTAAGGGCAGGGCTTGGGGAGGGGAGGGGTCTCAGCAGGGTATAATGCCATAGAGTCCATCCTCCAAAGCAGCCGTTCTCTTTGGGAGAACTGATCTCTGTGGTCTGCAGATTAGTTGTAATGATCTCTAGGCCATGCCTGTAGGGTGGCAAACCTGTTTTGGTGGTAAAATGGATGAGGGGAGACTGATGTGTGTGGCCCTTAGCTCCTTAGAGGAAGGATAGGATAAAAATGTACTACACAAATAAGTTCTTTCAGAGCATTATTGCTGGTGTAAGAGAGCCACCATTGCAAGCAATTTGCAGGTTCCCTACTGTGCGGCTGGGCTGGGCTGGCACCCAGCACTGTGCAACTCAGGGAGAGACGGGCAGGGGCAGGGAAGGAGGGAAAGCTGAAGACACAGGGGGGAGATAAAGGAAAGTTGGCTGTTGGGTAGGAAGGAGAGAAGGAAGCAGGTAAAGGGGAGAGGCTATGGGGGTTTTCAAGGAAAGGAAAGGGGAAATAGTGAGGGAGAAAATGAGATGCATCTCCTTCTGTTTGTTACCTCTCTACTGGTGTAAATGAAATCCAGGCCACTTCTTACCCCAGTGTTGGAGTACAGCCTACTACTGGACATTTCTGGAGTCATTGAGTTAAACAAATCCCAGCTTAGTCTGTATTTCACTTTTAACACAAGACACTACTGGGCATTGCATAGAAACCTGAGAGAACACCCTTGACAGTGTAAAATGCTGTTTCACTGAACTGTGTGCTGTGAATAATATCATTCTCTGCGTGCTAGCCTCTCAGGAGACCGAGTCATTATTTCAAGGTAAATTGGTTCCTGGAATGGATGTAAACAATGAACAAGAATTGTGTCCCATTTATTTGCTTTAGCTTCGGTGTATTTAAAAAGTAGGTTTAGAAGAGATTTCCTCTTCCCTCCAGTGGGAGGACAGTAGGAGACTGAACAATTGTATCAGGCTTTGAGTGAGTGTGGTGGTGGGGGGGGGGGGAAGGTTAAGAGAATGGTGTGCCCCCTCCCCTGTTCCCTCGCCATCCAAGAGGCAGAAGTAGATGGGGCTCAGATGGTGATGAGAAGGGAGGTTTTGTAATTGAAAAGCTGGTCTTGGAGGAATGCAGGGTTTTTCATTTGTTTGTCTGAGCCCCTTGAAGAATCAACAGGGGGAGAGCGTCCCAGAGGGAAACCACGGGGAACAATGAAGAAGGCCTCATCTTCTCTACCCACTGAAAATATTGCTGCTAGCAATCATATTTCTGAAGACAAGGAGGCTGGAGCAGGCTCATGTGGAGCTTTAGCAGGCAGTCTGAACACAGAGCAGGCAATATTAGTTAGAGGGGGGTTCTTTTTTTATTGTGTATCAGAGGGATATGAACCACGGGTTCAGCTGCTTATCAAGAAGAGTGATCAGAGGGGAAGAAAGTGTTCGTGGAGAAACAGCTGCACTGAGGATCCATTCAAACAAGCGCCTTGGAGCAGCCGAGATGAAACGCTGGCACTGTGGGCATCATTCATAAAAGTATGGCCGGCTTCTCGGATGCGAGCGCAGCGGTATGTCCTAGGCAGCCTCACAAACAAACGCAGGGCACAAACTCTATTATCTTCTGACCATTGCTCTTACAAGCACCTGTTGTGTTTTTGAATGGACTGGTAGGCTGGCATTAATGCAGCTGATGTCACCCAGAAGCTGTAGGCAGAGTATGACTTTTTGGAGCAAGGAAATTGGGTGTCTTGGGGGGGGATCTCTAAGTTTGTTCCAGATTTAAATTTCTTCATGTTTTGCTGTGGGAAATTCAGTTTTATAATCTAGACCCAGCCCAGTGAGAATTCAAGCATATATTAGAGGAAGAAAAGAGGAACAGGAGATGATGCTTTGGGACTCACCGGTGTGGTTTCAGAGGGACAGGGAATTCTGTCTTCTGTCAGTTGCCCCCAACCAGTGAATTTTCTGCTGCACTTCCTTCATCAGTGTTATCTTAGTTTACTGGTCATATGCCTCCTTCCATAAAGGAAATACAAGAAAGATGTGGGGGGGGGGCATGGCATTATTGGCCTAATCATTTAAGGAAAGCACTCTGCCATCTCACACTTGCAGGCTCAAAGGAGACGAGAAACAAAATGTATCTGTGATGAAAGAAAGGGAGGGAGGGAGGGAGGGAGGTCTGCAGTTTAAGTTTGAGATCAAAAAGGTAGGAGGGCCCCAAAATGTCTCCCAGGCAGGATGCACACTTGCACGGCACTAGTCAATCTGATGGGAGAGAATTCCTGGGCACCAATTCAGGAGCACATATGGACCTAGTTGTTGTGGCTCCCTCAGCATTCAACATATCACTGGACAATAGTCAGTGCCACTGACCTAAGCAAGGAGAGGTTTAAAACAAAAATCTTTTAAATTCTTTTTGTATTTTTATGTGCATGTGTGTACATGTACAGCTGGAATTCATGGTAACCTCTGGTGACTGACCTCTACTGAGGGTATGGAGGATATTTAGAGAGGTAGCTGAATAAAGCCTGCCCCTCCCTCCTAGCTCTGGTATTCCAAGAAGGTCTCCCACCCAAGTACTTGCCAGAGTCGACCCTGCTTAGCTTCTGAGATCTGAAAAGATTGGGCTTACTTGGGCTATCCAGGTCAGGGTACAAGGAGAAATTTTTAACATGCCATGAAAACTAAAAAGTAATTAGTTGTGGTTATTATGGGATGACAAAGGCCTGTCCACCCCAAACTCAGCATATGTCAGTGCCGGCCTCACAGTGTGCTACAACTCAGCATGGAATGAGTATTTTTCAGAGACAGACACATGTGGACATGTGTGTGTTGTGCCCGGATAGTGAAGCAAAAGTCAACACTGTTTTGCTTTGAAAAGGCTCTATTCTATTTCCCAGGAAAATCCAAGTTCCCTTTGTATTTCCATTTTTCTCAATGAGATTTCTAGCCAGAACTGAGATCCTCCCTCCTCAGAGGCAGAATTCAGTTCAAGGCAATGTTTAGAATTCTGATGAGTTTTTTAAAAATGCAGCCTACAACATAGACATTTGATTGCACTGGGAAAACCTAGATTCATATTGGATCTGGACACTTTGAATAAATGAAAATTAAGGCTGGCAATCCATTAACAGATTATAAACATTACAATACAGGCAAAATATTGGACAGCATTATGGCAAAGAACCCTGTAGGCGCCTTCAAGTTGTTTGTTTTGACGTGAGCTCTAAAAACCCTAGGACTCTTTGTTGCAACAAAATAGCATGGATATTTGCTAATATTCAATTAAGATAAGCTTCTTTTGACTAAAGAACACAAACAAATCCTTTTATTAGGAAAATCACCATAAATGCATAGCGCGGCTAAAGGGATGGATATAGTTTGCTTCTGCAAAAATGCAGTTCAGTTAACGATAGCCTTTCAGTCTTAAAAGGGGCCTTTTCTATATCACACGCAGGAGGACAGTCCAGTATCTAGAAGGCCCATTCTTTCTGGGCATCATGCTGTTGTCATCCCAAGGTGCAGTTACTCAATGGGGAGCAGAGAGTGACTCCACCATGGGATGACATCAGCAAAACGTTCTAAAACAGAATGTTTTGCTGATGCCATCCCGTGATAAGAGTTACTCTTTGCTCCCTGTTGTTTCCTTCCAGAACCAAGCCAGTCTTAAGGTTAAGGATCAAAATACTGGAAGCTGCATCAGTAGCATTGCTGAGGGGAATCCATCTCAACGATTGCTTAGCAAAAGCTAGGCTACAAATGCTTTCCTTCTAAGAGCTTCCAGGCAAAGAAGGGTACGATAGTCCACCTTGACTAGGACAAAGGAACTACCTTCTTCAGCTTCCAGGGTTCCTGATCACACTGTGAAGTCCTGCTCCAGTTGCCCCCTGCCTTCAGTGATTCTGAGGTCACTCACTAATTAGGGCTGTCATTCTCCAGGTGGGGCTTGAAGTTCTCTCAGTATCCAGACTACAGAGCTCAGTTCCCCTGGAGAATTGTGGCTTCAGAGGGTGAAACTCTATGACATCATATCCCTGCTAAGCTCCTTTCCCTCCTGATTCCATCCTTCCTGAGCTCTGTCCCTAACACTCCAGAAATTTCCTAACCCAGAGATAGCAGCTCTACGTACTAAGAGTAAATATGCATACTGAGTTAGGGCACCCTGACTTTGGAGTGTCCTTTAGGGTTGCCAGCTGCAGGTTTGGAAGTGCCTGGAGATTTTGGGGTTGGAGCCTGAGGAGGGTGGGGTTTGGGGCATAATGCCATAGAGTCCAGCTTCCAAAGTGGCCATTTTATCCAGATGAAATGATCTCTGTCGCCTGGAGATCAGTTGTAATAGCAGGAGATCTCTAGCCACTACCTGGAGGTTGGCAACCCTACTCCTCAAGGAGGTGCTAGTGGCGACTATGTGGTTCTTTTCAAGGTGCCAAGTATAAGCCATTTTATTCTCCAGCACTTTCTCTGACTGTTTTTATTTTGCCTTTCCTGGTGATTTTATTATTGTCGGTTATCATTATTGCTGTCATTTTATTAATATTGTTCATATTTTATTTTATGATGGTTCTATCTTTCTTGTGAGCTGCCTTGTGGAATTTAGTTGGAAAATCAGTATATAAGTAGATTAAACAAATGTGCTAACATTGGTGAGTGCCACTTGGGATACAAAAGGGAAGAGGGGGGGGGGAAGATAGATTCATCAAGTTTGTTAGATATTATGAATTGTTGTGTACAGCAAGTAAAATCAAATGTATTACCAAATGTATTACACAATTCAAATATAGAAACAATTAATAAAGCATCAATATTACGGAATTTTAGGTTAGATTATCTCTTTAAGGAATAAACAAAAACTCTCTTAAAATTAACAATAGTGTATTAACGATAAAAGAGAATACATCTTTAACAGTTGAACAGACTTCTGTACTAAAAACCTAAATATTAATCCTAAAATTGTCTTAATTATTTATCTAAATCTGCATTTTATTCTTACTGATGATTTAAATACGAATGGATTACAAAATAAAATATTGAAATGATAATCGATATCTTCATCATCTTTAATGTGATATTCAAATAACCCCACCATTTGGCCATTATTTTAAAAAAGTCATCAGGTTTTTAACAGGTAAATAGTTCAGCTGATTAGGAAACATCTGGATTTCTGGACTGTCTCACTCAGCACACAATCAGAATAACCTGATCTTGCAGATGCCTTCTGCTTAATTGTGGGTAGGTTGTTATCTGTCTAACTCATTGCTCTGTAACAGAGTGTGGTGTAGGGAAACCAGGTGAGCAAGTGAATGTCTTGATCGGGTTGTCTGGAGGAAGCAGTGGAATAGCTAAGTGGAAATAACCTGAAGCTAAGACCAGATAAGAATGAAGTGGTCTTGGTTGGCAATATGGCCAGCTAAGAACTAGGGGCTCAGCCTGGCTTGGATAAGTTGTCCCTCCCCTGGCAGAGCAGTTTTGCAGCTTCTGGGTCTTGTACCTGTGCTTAAGGATGGAGACCCAGGTCTCTGCTGCACAGTATGTTGCACCTTTACCCTGCTGTGGTATGCAGATCAAAGCTTTGGTGATTCACCAGCTGTAGACCTTTGTTGAGCAGCAGTGTCCTCTTATAGTTATCTGTGCTCTGACCACATTCGTGGTAGACTGTTGCATACGCTGTATGTGGAGCTGATGCTGAAGAACATTCAAAAGCTTCATCTGGTGGGGAAAAGAGTGGCAAGACTGCTTGCTGATGCGAGTCATCAGGAACACATGTGGCTAGAACTATGCTAGCTACTAATTTGTTTCTGGTCACAGTTAAAGGTGCTCATTATCTCCTATAAAGCCCAAAACGGACAGGTGTCATTATTTAAAGGATCTGATGCTCCTGTAAAAGCCCCCTCCCAAATAAAGATCATTTTCAGATGCTGTGCTCTGTGTGCTTCCCACCTTCTGAAATTATGGTTGGTGAGTATCAGAGATAGCATTTCCTCCCCCTGCTGTGTTGCCTTGACTGTTGACTTCCCTTTCCACTGAAACTAGCCTGCTGTAAACCTTAAGTTTTAGGCACTGTGTTTGTTCTCTCTGGTCTTTTCTTGAGTTTGGTAATGTTCCACTTTATATATGTATGTATGTGCATTGCCTTTAGGATTGCCAATCTCCAGGTGGTGGCTGGAGATCTCCTGCTATTACAACTGATTTCCAGGCAACAGAGATAAGTTCACCCAAAGAAAATGGTCACTTTGGAAGATGGACTTTATGGCATTATAGCCCATTGAAGTCCATCCCCTCCCAAACCCTGCCCTCCTCTGGCTCCTTCCCCAAAATCTCCAGACATTTCCCAACCTGGAAACCCTAATTGCCTCCCTTCACTCACCTCAGTTAAGTTTATTAATAGGTCCAAGGATTAGAAGGTTGGATTTTTTTTTACTGGTCAGTTTTACAATCTGTGAATTGTTTATTCACTGAATGTTATTTTATTGTTTTGCATTTAATATTTGGCTTTTTAAAAAATATTAGAAACTACCTCTGAAGTAGCTGTATCAAAATGCAGGGTGTAAATAATTGGAAGAGCAGTTGAAAAGGCTGCAGGAATGCTTTTGCATTTGGGTACCTGCATGTATATTCTTATCATAGCAGAGTGCATGGTTAATCAAATGTATGTTCTTTGTAGGTGACCACTGATTTCCTAAGCATTATATTCATTATTTAACTGGGTACTTAACACAGGCATTGATATTAGAGTTGCTGAGGAGAGGGGTGAAATGTCCTGAAGATCCTTTTTCAATGTTTCAAGATTTTTTTAAAAAAAACCTTCAAGTCAATATGTCCAACCTTTGATCATCCAGGTTCTATTAAAATTGCAAACTGGCAGACAGTGAGGCTGCCGCAGGTACTGGGAAATGTCTTAAGCAGTCTTGTGCAGATTTTCCTTTGGGAAACACAGCAAGTGAATTATTCCTTTTAGCCACTGGTGAATCCGGCAGTTATTTCAGGACCTGGATTACTTTTAGTGCGTGTAGATGCAACCATATACAGCAATAAAGAGTGGCCGGTCACAGGCAAAACCCCACCCCCCTATTTGCATTGCTATTGATTGGGTAACTTTGAAAAAAGTATTGCATTTCTTAATTTCCCTTCCTTCAGGAAAGGGTAGAGAGAGACTTCACAACAACCTTAGGAAGTAGCTTTGGTTGATAAACATTGACATGCTCTATCATACCAACACAGTTTGGCTAAGGAGGGATTTCAGGAGAAGGAGGAGGAAGAGGTGGGAGAATTCTGAGGTGGCCGAATGAACTGCTGTTTGAGATGCCAGGAGGAGGATCACTTTCTGGAATGCTCCCCTATGTTAAGAAGTCCCTGCAAGTGGAAAACTAGCACAGCAAGTGTTTTTCCAGGTCATTTGTATCTCAAATTAATACATGTCAGTGATCTACATTGTAGATATGACAACCATATGAATTTATTTATTTATTTTTCACATTTCTACCCCCCCTCCCAGCCAAGGCAACAAATTAATCATCAATACTAGCAACAAAATGTTCACTGTGATAACATGTGGAGACCAAAAAATTAGATATGTATCCATCCCTAGGTACTAACATCACAGCAAACATAGTTACTGCTGCAAATGGAAGAGAAGAAGCAATGGAAGCCCCTTTAGGTCCCCCAGGGGAGAAAGGCTGGGTATAAACTGAAGGATTATTTGGCGTTAGCAGAGTGCTCAAGGCACAGAACGCACAGAACACAGCAGAGTCTATCTGGTTTGTATGTGTTGACAAGAAACAAAGTTACAGATGGGGCCTCTCTCTCTTTGCAAAAGCTAATGCGAGTCCTTTATTGTAAGGAACTCCATTCTAGACAGGGTAGAGTAGAGATAGGATTCTAATCTAGTCTAACTAGCTAGGATGGATGGAGATGCAGGAAGCATGTCCTGCCCTCTTAGTGTCAAAATGGAGAAGAGAAGCATAGTGTGAAGAGAGGGTGTGAGGCCGGAACGAAGGAAGTTTTCCTAAGAGTAGCAATCTACACATCAAAGGGGTAGCATCAGAGCAGTAGATGGGAAAGATGATCAGGGTTCTAGCCTATCTCTCTCTCTGACCCTCTGTAGTTCCCCTTCTGAAGTCTGGGGCTAAGAGACAGTTTAAAGTCCTTTACTTCCAACATAAATGAAGTAAATAACTAATGGATCCTATTGTTTCATGGTCTGCATACCACCTAGAGGGCCTGTGGACATCAGCTCGAAATCAGTTGCACTTAAATAATAGTTTGGATTCTGCTGATCATTCTTCGGTGTTCAAGAAGGAGTGACGTTTCACCCCTTTTCTCTCCCACAGCAGACCTCTGACTCCCCCACATGCTGTTCCTGGGGGCCCTCTGGCCCCCAGCAACCACGTAGCAATTTGGGCTGCAGCAGGAGGGGAGGAGGCAGAGCTGTCACTTTCTGCTGACAAAAATCCTTCAGCCAGATCAAAGGGACAGTTCCATATTATAGAGAGCTTAAATCTGAAATATTTCACCACCTTACTTTAGAAACATCGAGAACAACTCATTCTAGTTAAGGCTCTTCTCCCAGGGCTACATGCTCATGGCTAGCTGTTAAAACCCGTTAGCAGTAATTTAAAGCTCACCCAGCATTTCCCATGGTTTACCTCAGTTGTATTAGCGTTAACTGCATAGCACTAAAGTGCATCCCGTGGTTATTTTTAACTATGAGCAGGAAGAACTGTTGCTTTATTTGACTTAATGGTAAGGAATTATTTGTTATTCTAATTTCTAAAGGCGCTCTTAAACCAGTGGGCAAGTGAATGAAGGGTTGGGTGGTTGTCCGTTCATATGAGGTTCTTCTATGTACAGTTTGTCAGTTTGTGGTCACAATAAGACATCCTTAAAACCAGAAGCTAATATCTTGCTAGTTTATGAGTTCTGATTTGCTTGAGTGAACCATCCTTGTCCAACACAGTCTGCTCATACCTCTGTTGTCTTCAAAAAGATATGCTTTGCTAAAGAGGGATGGTGGGAGTAAAATCCATTGTTAGTTTCTAAGGTGCAATCAGACTCTTTGTTGGTTTTGGTAAGCAATTTGAAGCAACGTCCGGATTCCTTTGTGCAGTTAAAATATCTTTCTTCTGTATATTTTTCCCCAGGCTGACAAAAAAGAAAAAAGCAATGCATTGAATATTGCGATAGACAATATGTGCAAGAAAACAAGAGACCTCCGGCGGCAGGTAATCTCCCCTGGGGCTAAATGTGTTAAGTGGAGATTTATGTAAGCAACTGTGGAAGGGGGGGAAAGTATTTATTTCTTTAAAGACAACTCTGGCATGCAGCAAATACAAAGAGTGGTTTTAGGACAGCAGAATCATCAAAAGTGCATAACAACACAAAGGTGTTGATCATGGCACTTGTTCAACATAGCAAAAAGTCTTTGAATACAATTCTGTGCGGAGTTACACTTTCCTAGTCAATTGAAATCAGTGGGCATAGAAGCTTGTAACTCTGCTTAGGGCTGCACTGTTAATAGTTCAGACTATTGTTAGACCAGCACAGGATTGTACCATTTAATGGGAAATGATAGAATGTCAGTCATTTACTTAAATAGGGAACTGGAAAATGGGTCTGTAGCCATTTCCTATCCTACGTATCAACTTCTGTTTTTAGAGAAGAAAGGGAAAACATAATAACAACAGTTTGTATCTATCTATATATATTAGGGTTGCCAGGTCCCTACCTTCTGCCGGCGGGGAACTCCTCATGCCAAGATGACATTACCCAGAAGTGACATCATCACACTAGGCACACTGGGGGGACGCTCTAGCATTCGGCCAGAAACTCTTATGGTACCATAGAGTTTTTTGGCTGAGGGCTAGAGTGTCTCCCCGGTGATGTGCCCGGCATGATGACATCACCTCCAGGTGACCTCATAACGCTGGGCACGTTGGCATGATCCCAGGACTTTGAAGGTGGGGTTCCCCCTGCCGGCCTAATTTGGGCTGGTGGAACAGGGGCCCTAAAAGCGGGAAACCCCTGCCCCCCTGGGGGATCTGGCAGCCCTATAGATATATAAAAAAATTACTACTGTCCTTAAAAGATATTTGGCTTGTCTAGATTTGCCAACTTCCAGGTTGTAAAGGACTTTGGTTCCCTTAAAATTTTGTTCTGATTCAAAGTTTGATTCAGGCTTCAGATGAGGCCTACTTGTGAGCTAAACAGTGTTAAAAACTGCCTTGCTGAGAAGAACGTAGTGACCTGGTGAAGTGTAGATAACACAGCTGTGATGGGAAGCTGGGAAGCTTGGTATCGTCTTCCCCAATTAGCCGCATTCCTTCCAGTTAAGCCATGATTTGTACCTGTGGGAAGGGGGCTGAGCTTAGCTGCAGATTGGCTCTGTGCCTTCCTCCCAGGTCAGACCACTGCTTAGGTCACCTGTTCAGTCATTGGCCCAACACTTTAGCTATGTGTCATCACAAAGAGACTTTATTGGTGCAAAGGCCTAGGACCATGAGGGTCCCTACCCATAAAGAAATAAGATTCTAGTTTATTCTCAGCTTGATGATGGCTACCTGAAACCATGCCATCTAGACATCTTCTTGCTCACTTTTGGCCGTCTTGGACACTTGCTTGCATTCAGCTCTGGTCTGTGGTGACTTGGGAGTACAGCCACTCTGGATCACTGGAACCACCATCAGAGAATGGGTAATATCTTATAACTTGAAACTAGTGCGCAACAATTTTAGCTAGCCTTTAAATCTCTAGATTTTTTATTCTGTCCTCACAGTCTTTTGTTCTAGTTTGAAGTAATTCTGCACCTTAATAAAAATATGTTTTTATTTACTTTTGTGGTTATTTGTGTTCACAGTTCTCAATCTAAATCTAGCACCTTGACTGGCAGACCACCTACCAAACTAACTTGTCTTTTGTGAGAAACAACTTCTGTGAGCCATCCTCACTGGGTGGATTTTCTGATTTGACTCAGGAGGGTTAGAAGCGTTGCCCTTTGGCTTCTGACTATTGGGTTAGTTAAAAGGGGCTGGTGGCAGATGACTGGATTGGTGTGTGAACAGGTTTTTGTAATTTTATGTTGCAGCCCTGTATCCAGGTGTGTACCTACAGTGGGTCATTTTGGGGCCACACCCCCTCACTCATTAGTGACACCCACTGCCACCAGCTGCTCCAGTGCCTTGCAGACCCCGCTGCCCACCTCACCCATCCCCTGCCACCTGCCTGCCCATCCTCCATGCTGTGCCAGGAACGGCCACCCACAGGGCCAGGTGCGCCATCCAAAGGGCCGCTGGCAGGCTAGAGGCAGGCAGGGAGGAGAGGTGCACATCTGGGGGAGGGAAGAGAGGGAGGAGACATGTGCAGCTGGAGGTGTGTGTCTAAAGGGCAGCTGGTGGGCCAGAGGCAGGCAGGGAGGAGAGGTACCTCCCCACCTGCTGGCTGGCCAGCTGCACATGCTCCCCCAAGGGTGCAACTGTAGGTGGAGGTGAGTGGTTAAGGTGGCCTGCTGCAGCTGCTTCTGTTTCCCTACTCCAGTGCCCTGCCCCCTGCCCCATCACCCTGAAATTCCTGGCTGCACCCCTGCCTGTAACAAAAGGCATTTGGCCCAGGCCCAAGCTGGACTAAGTGACCTTTTGACACAGGTGGGGCCTGGAGATCTCCTGGAATTACAACTCATCTCCAGACTACAGAGATCAGCTCTCCTGGGGAAAATGCTTGCTTTGGAGGATGGACTTTTTAGCATTATACCTTGATTAGGTTCCTCTCTTCCCCAAATCTTGCTTTCCCCAGCCATCACCCCTAAATCTCCAGGGATTTTCCAACCTGGAGCTGGAAACCCTATGCTTTTTCCCAAAGAAGCTATTTTCCCACAAAAGCATGTTTTCAGAACCAAAGCTCGCTGGTGTGTTTTCAGATGCTGAATCTGGGCTTCATGGAAAATATGGACCAACTTTGTTTATAATGAAGGGTTTTTTTAACTTATTATAAACAAAGATCCTGAAATACTGACAATCCATAAAAACACTGAATGGATGTCAGCTCTGCTGGCTCTTGGGTAGCCAGGTCCCTCCTGGCAACTGTTGGAGATTGAGGGGGGGGGGGGGGGGGGTTACCTGGAAAACGGCCCAGGCCTTGTCACTGGTGCTGCACAGGAAGTGACATTATTGCACAGCACTGTCCAGGTGATGCTCTGGTATTTGGGCAAAAGCTCTATGGTAAAACCAGTTTCTGTTCCCAGGGCATTCAAGGAAGTGATGGTCCACCCCCTCCTTAAGAAGCCATCTCTGGATCCAGCTGAATTGGCAAACTATTGGCTGGTTTCCCATTTGCTCTATTTGGGGCAACACAATTTGCAACCCAAATTGGGGCAAATTAATAGATAGGGTGCTGGTGGTACAGTTGCAGAGCTTTTTGGATGACACTTCCATGCTTGATCCCTTGCAGTCTGGCTTCCATCCAGGCCATGGGATGAAGACGGCTCTGGTCGCCCTCACAGACAACCTCTGGAGGCATCTGGACCGGGGCAGGATGTCAGTGCTGTTGTTGTTAGACCTGTCAGCAGCATTCGACACGTTTGACCACCAGTTACTTGCCCACCACCTCACCGACACAGGATTCGGGGGCTTGCCCTGCAGTGGCTTGTCTCCTTCCTTCAAGATTGTGGACAAAGGGTGGCTATTGGAGAGCAGCTATCCCGAAGGCACCCACTTGTCTGTGGAGTGCCTCAAGGGGCAGTGCTATCACCAATGCTATTTAACATCTATATGTGCCCCCTTGCCCAGATTGCCCGGAGGTATGGGCTAGCGTGTCACCAATATGCGGATGACACCCAGCTCTATCTGTTGTTGGGCAGCCAGTCTGATTTGACCCCAAAAGACCTGTTTCGGGGGCTATAGGACGTGGTGGGATGACTTAGTAAATTGAAACTGAATCCAATGAAGACGAAGATCCTGTACCTGAACTGGAGTAGCTTGGGGGTAGGGATCCCATTACCAGCCTTTGATGGGGCACCGCTGGTGCCAGCACTGAGGGTCTGGAGTCTGGGAGTGCTCCTGGATGCTTCCTTAACAATGGAGGCCCAGGTAGCAGCCACTACCAAGGCAGATTTTTATCATCTTCGGCTGATTAGGCAGTTGATTCTCTTCCTCAAATGCAGAGATCTGGTGACTGTGATCCATGCAATGGTCGCCTCAAGGCTGGACTACTGCAACACTCTCTACATGGGGCAGCCCCTGGTGCAACTCCGGAAACTGCAGTTGGTACAAAATGAAGAAGCCAGGCTGTTGATGGGCCTCACTTTGTTGGAGCACATCCAGCCTGTGCTAAAGGCACTGCACTCGCTGCCAGTAGCGTTCTGGATTCGCTTCAAGGTGCTGTTTTTGACCTTTAAAGCCCTTTATGGTCAGGGACCTGCCTACTTGAGGGACTTGCCTTTCCCAGAGAGCACTTTGATCAGGACTACAAAATTGCCTGGCCCTCCCTGGTCCAAAGGATGCCAGGTTGACATTGACTAGGACCAGGGCATTTTCCTTAGCAGCTCCGGCTTACTGGAACGAGCTCCCAGGTGAGATCAGGGCCCTGCAGGACCTCTCACAGTTTTGCAGGGAAGTGAAAATGGAACTTTTCAAGCAGGCTTTCCAATAGCCTCTGGGCTGACCTAGAGTTAGAAGCCATTTAGAGCGGTAGTACTGCTGACTGCGTGTGAATGCACTTTATTCAGAGAACTGCCATTGATATTAATGGTTTTAAATTGTTATTAGGTAGTGTTATTTTGATGTATTTTTGCACTGAAATATTTATTGTTTTTATTGGTTTTATGTGAGCTGCCCTGAGCCCGCTTCGGCGGGGAGGGCGAGGTAAAAGTCAAAATAATGAATGAATAAATAAATAAACAAGTCATTTGGGCAGGTTGATAGTTTGGGCAGCCAGTTTGGTGTAGTGGTTAAGTGCACAGACTTTAATCTGGGAGAACCGGGTTTGATTTCCCACTCCTCCACTTGCAGCTGCTGGATGACCTTGGGCAAGCCATAGTTCTGACAGAGCTGTTCTTGAAAGAGCAGTTCTCAAAAGAGCTCTCTCCGCCCCACCTACCTCACAGGGTGTCTGTTGTGGAGAGGGGAAGGGAAAGGAGTTTGTAAGCTACTCTGAGTAAAGGGTGGGGTATAAATCCAATCTCTTCTTCTCTTAAGCAACTTCCTGTTTGTTAGGTTAGACAAGATTCTGACAGTTCCTCCTCTGTTATACTTGACCTGTAATGTTGGTTGTCATATTTCACTAAAAAAAACCCAAAGTAAACTGCAAGAGTCCCACCTCCCCCAAGTGCTGGTATGTTTTCTAAGGCTCAGCACAAGGTAATGGTCCGAGGCCAGATATACCAGTATAGTGGCAAGGAGTGCTAGATCTGTTCTCTAGAGGCCAGGTCTACCAATATAGTGGAAAGGTGTGTGTGAAATTTGACTTGATTCTTAAAATATAGTTTAGATATAACTTAAATGAATTTATTCTGAGATTTTTACAAGGCTATGGAAGTAATCTTTTAAAAAACTTATTTACATGATAGTCAAATGCAGACTTGCTCAGAACTTTAATGCAACTTGCTTTTTTCGCTCCCAAGGTAGAATTTCTGCTCACAACACTGTGGAGCTTACAGGGAACACTGGGTGCAACTATGTTTATTTGCACTGGAACATTGTTTTCCTCTGTAACTGACCTGCAGAGGTGGGTTAACGAAGGAATATGTTTTATAATGCCTCCCACTGTGTAAAGATCTTGCCAGTATTCCTTCTTTCCTCAGCCCTTGCCTTCTGTACAATCCTTGAGCAAAACATAAAATACTTCTCCCCTGGAGACTGAGTGGTGTGTTGTTTTTTTCAGAAGGGTTTTGAAAGCTAAAATTCCCGTGTGTCACACATGCCTCCTTGCTATTGGTAGTTTTTCAGTATGTGCTTGAAACGATATTCCTTTGATCATTATAACACTGTGGATTGCAAGATATTAATATCTACTTTTTCCAGGAGTCTTGCTCACTTGTTATACAGCATCGATGCTTGCAGTGTCCTAGATACATTCAGATTTCTTTTTCGTCTTCATGTACTTCCTTTTAACACAGATGCATACATTTTTTGGGGTATAGTCAAATTTTCTCCCCATACTTTCAGGAGGAGATGATGTTCTGAAAATATGATGTGACACACATGTACCACTCACTATATATTTTTCCATTTCCCTTTACTAATCCTGCATTTAGTCTACTACAGTTGCCATAGATAGTTCAACTTTGGCAGTTCTGTTAGCCCCAACCAGGCCTGTGAGAGAACTGTTGTTGACACCACTGGAAACCTCCCTCAAAGAGAGCTGAAAACCTGTTATGTACATCAGGGCAGATAAATTTCACTAGTTCTACATTTGTATGACACTCTAAAGCCACAATTCTCATAGCCTCTTGCCTTGAAATTGTATGGCAACAATGAACAGTACTCTTTCAGGCTGTAATTTCCCCCCATCCACTAGGCTACCAGAAAGCATCTGTAATCTTACTAATATCTAGGGGTGTGCACAAAAAAATGGGGTTTTTTTTTTGGGGGGGGGGGGTTGGGTATACCAATGTTTCCAAATCCCAATATCAGTATTGTATTGGGATTTGGGAAGTAATTGTTATTGCTAAAAATATTTGGTTGGGAGGGCTGAAATGGCTGCCTCCCATTCAAAATGATCAGCACTGCAATCTGCCTGTCAGTGGATTGCTGCCCCAGAGCAGTGGGGTAGATCAGGGAGGTAGGTGGAAGGGACTGAAACTGACCCACTCTCCCTTCCTTTTCCGAGTCAGCCCGTGGTGGTGGGTTGGTTGGGGAAGGGATGACAGATCAGGGAGGCCTTCCCATCCCTTCCCCTGCTGGCCTGAGGCAGTGGGTTATCTGGGAAAGGGTAGAGAGGTTGGGGAGGCATGTTTAAATGCCTCCCCATCCCTTTCCCAGCCATCCCGCTGTGGCAGGTTGGCTGGGAAAGGGGAGACAGGGAAGGAGGGCACTCAAACATGCTTTCCCTTAAACATGCCTCCCTTTCTATCTCATGGGCTGGCTGGAAAAGGGATGACAGAAGGAAAGGGGGGGCACTTAAACATGCCTCTCCAATCTGTCATCCCTTCCCCAGCCACCCTGCCATGGTGGGTTGGTTGGGGAAGGGAAGAAAGATCAGGGAGACATGTTTAAATGCTTCCCCATCCCTTTCCCAGCTGATCCACCATGGAGGGTTGGCTGGAAAGGGGAGACAGGTCAGAGAAGCAAAAGGGTGCGGGAAGCAAAAAAGAGAGCTGAAATGTCAGCTTTTAGATTTAAATGGCCAGCAGCCTGGTTAATGCACCTGAATGAAAGCCAGATAAGATTGGCTTTAATTCAGTATCAACTTATTAGTAGCTTACTCAGATTTGAGAATCTGATTCTGCTGAATAAATGCCCAAAAAATACTGAGAAGGTATTTGGTTTAGTATTTATTCAGTTTGGCTGATGGTGAATGCACACCCCTACTAATATCCCAACAGGAGATTAGATACTGCATACTGCAAGAATCTAGGAGCTCCCAAAATATCTTTCAGGGAGCAAAATAATCAGTATTTTTTCTCTTTAAAATGTTTTTTTTTAATTCCTTGTTGTATTACAGGCAGCCTCAATGTTGTGACGGTATGATGAAAAGCATCCAGGCTGTAATTGAAATGATCAATTTGGTTAAATTGCCCACTGCAAAATATGTTCTTAATATTTTTGTTAGTATATCTGAAAAAGATTAATTGCTTTTCCACAAAAATTTCTCCAAGTGGTGAGCCATGTTGTGTATGTCCCAGCTTGCCATAATATATGTCAGTTTCTACCATGTAACTTGTCAGATAGCTCTTGCCATGGGGGCTAATCTATATGATGATCTGCAGAGTGTCAATTAGCTGTGATACGGCAATTATAGTTTCTGAAGTGAGCTCCGGTAATGTTTTGATTTGTCTATTTCTTAGAGCTTGTAATTACAATGGACTCATTTTCTCAGATAGATTTAGAACCAAGTCCACTGAGTAATTGTCCAACTACCTGTTATTAGCTTAGATGAAACCTAATTTGCGGTTAATTAATTTATAGCACAGTGTTACCCTTATTTAATAATTTAAACATGAAGTTCAAGAACAATTAATGCAGATGGAGAAAACTGGATGCCTGACTTGTATTCCTTGGTGTATTCATCTGTTTCCAATTGGCATAATTGGTGATCTCACTGGTCTAATGATCCTGAGGTCTACAGTTTAGGCAATCAAAAGTCTTGTTGAGTTTTCCAATCAGGGAGAAAACATTTGAGTAGTTGGGCAGCAGCGGCAATAACAACAACCAGTGCTTTTGAATGTCAGATCTTTCAAATACATTATCTAGATAATCTTTTTGAAGTCATGGTAAGGTAGTCAATTTATTTTTATCCTTGTGGCGGATGTGAAATGAGGCTGAGAAACCGTGTTTTGTTTAGACCAGGGAATAAATTCATGACCAAGGCAAGATGTGAGTCATAGGTTTCCCAGCTCACAGTTTAGCCTATGCCACCTCTCTGGAAATAGATGATGTAGATTATCTGTGAGGGCAAACATTTTAATAGATATGTCCTTCCAGAAATGCAACATCCATCAATATATCTGGCTACAGAAAAGGCCCTTCTAGGGATTTTTGTTCCTTTCATTTTTTTTCACAGTTGTCATCATTTAGGCCAGGAGTTCCCAACCTTTTTGATCCTGTGGGCACCTCTGAAATTCTGATACAGCATGGTGGGTGTAGCCACAAAATGGCTGCCACAAAATGGGTACGGCATGAAGTGAAGCCGTCCACAAAAATGGCTGCTGCAGTTTACTGTCAGTCACTCAGTGAAGATCCGTGTGCTGTGGTGGCACCTGCTGTCCAAACAATTTTTTAAAAAATCTGCACAGCTCATTAAATCTCAAGTGGCCAATCAGAAGCCTTGCTGGGCAAAAGCTCCACTTGGCCCCACCCACTCTCTTAAAAAAAACACTTTCTAAGCTGAATTAGTGTGAGCTAGTTCACAGTTTTTTAGCCTCCAGCTCACAGATTATTGTTATGGCTCAGGAAGGATGGCACCAGAGCAAACTAATCTGTGCAGTAGTCAAATAACTCGCTCACAACTTTAATGCCAGTAGCTCACAAAGTAGAATTTTTGCTCACAGCTTATTTTTTTTGCTCACAGAATTTTGCTCCACAGCTTAGAAGGAACATTGCTTCGGGTGCCAGGAAATATGTCAGTGGGTGCCGCAGTGCCCACCAGCATCACGCTGAGGGGCTTGACCTAGGCTGTGTGGCACACATACCACTGCATAAAATGGAGTCATATTCATATGTTTAGCAATATCATATGAGAATAATGATGGCCTGTGACATTTCATTACTGTTATCTTTATGGTTGAGGTAAGTCTTCTGTTGTCCCATTGCAACTCCCATCTAAGAACCCTTTATCTATATTCCAGCACAATATGTAAGTTGACCTATATATGCCCCTTCTTTGGCTATTGCATCATGTTTGGTGTGTGCCTGATAGGAACATATAGACAAGCATTATATTAATTTATTTATTGGACTTATATGCCACTCTCCCCATCAGGTGGGCTCAATGGCTTTCTGAAGTCACATGGTTCTCTTACCTCTTGGAGACTAGTGAAAGTGAGTGATGTCTTCTCCGAGTGCCATGTTTTTTAGAATTGATTTTTACTGGCAAAGAATACAAGCAGGAAATGGTTTTATGAAAGGGGGCTATATTTGTGTTTTGGACTTGAGTCTCAAGGGTGATTTGAGCTTAGGGCTGCCAAGTCGAACTTACGCACTGCTGGGGGGGAGTCCTCCCTGGTGCACGTGCAAAGCACATGCGCCTGGTGACATCACCCGGAAGTGACGTCACCATGTTGGGGGCGTTGCCAGGCCAATGCTCTGACAATCGCCACAAATGGCAACATCTCCAACGGGTGACATCACTACGCTGGGGAAGTCGTCCAGGCTGGACGACTTCGGGGGTGGGGTTCCCCCCGCCAGCCGAATGCCGGCCGGCAGATCGGGAACCCCTATAGCGGGGGATCCCCTGCCCCCCGGGCTGACTTGGCAGCCCTATTTGAGCTGTGTGTTCAACACCTAAGCAGTCACAACCATGGCTGGGTGCATGCTGTGATGGAGAAGCATAATATGTGAGCTAGGAGATCATGGATATAGAGAATGGGAGGACATAGCCTAACACAGTTTAATCTAAGTGGATTTTAGATCTCAAATATTGCAAAGGATAGTTAACAGTTCCCAACATTTAGGTGCAACTTACAAACTGATTGGCGGTACTCTCTTTTTTTCCAGCTTCGCAAAGCTATCATTGATCATATCTCAGACTCATTCTTGGATACAACCGTCCCACTTCTAGTGCTCACTGAAGCGGCTAAAAATGGAAGAGAAAAGGAAATACAGGAGTATGCAGCTATATTTAAAGAACACACTTGCAGGCTTATTGAGGTGGGTTTGACTAATGCAGCAAAACCATGTTCAGAATGAGAAGTGACTTTCTCATTTAGACTCTTGTTCTCTTTGTAGTTTTGTTCTATACTTATGTACAGCAGATTAAGGACTCTATTAATAATAATGGGTTGGATCTAAACCAGCCCCATCATGGGTAGAACATGTTCGCACATGCAAAGGGGTCTGTGATTTCTGTGTATTTTCCCCTTGAACTGCAGGGGTCTCTCATGTTGCAACACAGTGTGGTGTAGTGGTTAGTGTGCTGGACCTGGGAGACATGAGTTCAAACATCCCACCTCTTATCGTAAAACTTAGTGTGCCACTTTGGGTTATTCTAACTCATCAGTTTGGGTCAGTCTAATTAATTCATGGGATTGTTGTGAGTATGAAGTTGGAAAGAGAAAACACCATACACTACCCCGAGGAAGAGTGCGGGGAAATCTACTAGATTCTAGCTTTTTCTAAGGGTGTTCCAGGCCACAGAAGGAGTATTTTGGGTGGTGCAAGGGCAGCAGAAGTCAGGAGGAGGCAGGAAAGAACTGTTCCTTGAATCCACTTCACTCACAATTCTTTGGATCCAACCCATTGTTCCTAGCAACACTTTTTTTTTTTTTAAATGTTTAATCCATTTAAATATATTTGAAAGGCTTGGATTAATTCTGTAGAAATCAATGGGTTTCTACTGTAATTTTTACGGAGATTATTGGGAATGATGCTATGGGGCTGTTGAATAGTTCTAGATCCTTTAAAATTGTTAGTTATTTATCATGCAAATGTATTCATTTTGTAGCCTCATTTTGTATGCCACAATACCTGTCAAGTTTGCTGGCAGGACATGAGCTTATTGCATAATTACCTGCATGTGGACGATCCTCTCAGGACTGAAACCCGCACTTGGTTGCAAATGGATCGTGTGAGGAATGTCAGGCAGAAGTTCAGCCAGGGTGCCACTACTCAGTCAAGAACATAGGAAGAGCCCTGTGGGATCAGACTGGCTGACCATCTAGTTCAGCATCACATCGTGGCCAACTAGTTACTCTGGAGGGCCAACAACAGGGTATGCAGGCTGAGGCCTTTCCCTGATGTTGTCTCTTGTCACTGGTATTCAGAGGTTTAAGGCCTCTGAATGTGGAATTTCCCTTCAGTCTCTGTGGCTAGTAGCCACTGATGGACTGACCTTCCCTGAACCTGTCTAATCCCCTTTTAAAGCTGCCTATGCCTGTGACCATCACTCCATCCTCTGGTAGCAAGTTCCACATTTTAATCACTTGTTGTGTAAAGAAGTATTTCCTTTTGTCTGTCCTGAGTCTGTTGCCCATCAGTTTTGCTGGATGCTTTTGAGTTCATGTATTTTGGGAGAGGGATGAAAAGTTCTCTGTATCCCCTTGCTCTTGGCTGAAGGAGGGAATTTGTGGTGGAGCAAGGGTGAGACATGCGACTCTAGCCAAAAAAGCACCCTTATAACAGGCCCCAGCTGGTCACCTGCAGCTCATGCATCAGGCATTCTTGCTGCTTTTAGCAACTTGAGAACATCTTTCTTGGTAGCTGCTGACCACCTGTGACTTACACCACGATCAATTTCACAGATGCAAAGTGTGACATGCATCTGCAAAACTGTCTTTTAATGTTCCTAGTACGTCACACAAAGATATTGAGGGGGATTTAGACTAGGCTTTAAATTGGCTTTTCTGTTGCACAAAAGGGGGGGGGGGAAAGCTGACATAGGTGAAAATATACCTTTGATTAGTTTTAGTTTTTCATTATGTTAATAATTTTAATGTGTGGTACAAATGTGTGTGTGTGTCCATTGTGAAAGCTTTCTGACAAATGTTTTTTATAAGAAGTAAGGGCTGCAGCTGAATGCTGTGATGTCATACAGTCATCTGTGGATGCAGACAGTTCTGTGACAGGGAAATATTAGCCTTGGAGGCTTCCCCCCTCTGCTTAGCTTAGAGCCTCAATGAAAGGAATGGAAGCTGTGCACAATTGGTTAGACAACTTCAGTGGCATTTGTGGCGGGTGATGTCCGTCCTTTGCAGTATTAGAACGTCATGGAAATGCACTTGCATGCTCTTTGTTATTATTAATCACATATATGACACTTCTTCAAACTGCCACCATATTAACATCTGGCCAGATGAAGAGGTCTGGTGAACTCGAAAGTTTGCACAGTGTTGTGTCTCATTGGGTTGCACCTAATAACAGCTATTTCATGCATTGTGTTCTGAGCTTTTTGGGCTTTACTTTTGGACCAACATGATTGAGGATAACTTGACCACCATATGAAACCTAGAAATGTGGAGGAAATAAGCCAGTCAAACAAAAATGAATGCACTTAGCATAGCATGTGCATGTACAGGAATGGAAAAAAAATGCTTCTCTTTTCTAGTGTGTCAGAGTGAGCTGAGTGCTACATTGTGATGTTTCCATGGCAGTCTTAAGGGCTCTGTTGTACATTCACTGTAGATCTTAACAGGAACTGAGTCTGACTATAATGCACAACCTGGTTTATGCAACTGTTTTTTCTCACTATCTCATGTACAACAGAACAGAGTTGAGGCTGGTCACTGAGCACGGGGATTATTTCAGTTTCTCTGTTTCTAGCTTTGGAGCAATTAAGTTTTCCTGACCCTTTTGCCTTGACACTGAACTTAACAGATATTTCTGCCACTGAACAAAACGAAAAACAGACTAACCGAATGAGCTGTTTACTGCTGTGGACGTGCCTGTCTAACAAGCAGAGTGGAGTGACGAATCCTTCATTAAACATGGGGTTTGCTGAACTGCCTTTTGAAGAGAGGCAACATAATTTGAAAATGCACAGGCAGAATTAGAGAGAATTTCCCTCTGTGACTACCAGGGAGTGGCACTTAGCTAAACAATTTGTTTCACCAACAAAATAATTGCGTTTGATTCAGCTGCAGATGATGGAGAAGTTGTGAGCAGATGGCTAAAGTGGCTGCTGAACAGTATGTCTGTGCGATTTGTTGCATGCTCTCATGATAGGGAATCGGGCTACAGTAATCGCTCTCATCCCCCTGGCCCAAGTGTACACTGAACAATGATACACTTAACTACAATCCACCAAAGTCTGCATCTGTTCTCACACTGCTATTGCATAGGTGCCTTGACCTCAGGGTACTTCCCAAAAGAACCTATACTGGGGTCAGATTGCTGGGAGCTGCAGAGCATTTGGCCTCTGGAAATAGTTCTTTTGAAAGTTGTCTGTGCTTGGGTGGTCCAAGAGTGTAAAATAGCCAAGCCTACAGTCCCGCTCTCTATAATTTCACAGATGAAAGCAGGGATACCCATATCCTTGTAACGTGCCAGTTTTCGCACCAAGGATTGAAGCCTGTGAACTGTATTGATTGTTGCAATTTAGAAATACATTCTTATAGGAACATAGAGGGTGTGGATTTGCAGAGGATCCCTGCTGGCTAGGAAGGAGAAGCTGCCCACAGTAGGAGTCTGAGAGCATTCCGGGAAGCTAGGAAAATACTGTGTTTGTTTGGCAACAGTCTATTACATTTACTTTTACTCAGATGTGTCCCTCATATGACTGAACCCTAACTTATCACATGGGCTGTTCACAATTACACGTTGCAAAGGGTTCCCTTCCACCAACTGATTTAGGGAGAGATCCGAAACAGATCTAATCAGAGGTAAGTCCTATGTTATTCTGTGGGCTTACTCCAAAGATAACCCCAAGTGCCTTTAGGATTGCAGCCTGGCTTTTTCAAACCCTGAATTAACTACTGAAAACTGAGTGTTCTGTAAATGAACAGTAAACAGTTGATTTTTTTTTTTAAAAAAAACAATATTATCTTAATATCTGCTATGACGAGGGATCAGATTACAGATAACAGACTATTGATGACAATATAGTCAGCAATGTTTATTTACTTGCTTGCTTTATTTATGCCCTGCTTTTCTCCCCAATGGCAAAGCAGCTGACATTGTTCTCCTCTCCTCCAATTTATCATCACAACAACCCTGTGAGGTAGGAGTTGGCTGAGAATATGGGACTGGTCCAAGGTCACCCAATGAGCTACCATGGCAGAGTGGGGGATTCTAACTGGGGTCTCCCGAATCCTAATCTGACACTCTTAACTCCGCCATGCTGGCTCTGTCTAGATAGACCACTGTGGGCAGGGTGGTGGTGGTGGTGGAAGAGAAGGAGCATGGATTGGGCATTGGCATTTTGTGGCTATTTGCATGTATGCTTACCAGAATCAAGACTATGGCTATAGAACAGACAGAAATTCTGAAACCATGGGAAAGAAAATGTTTGGGTTTTTCCCTGTCCCCTCCCCCCCCCAAAAAAATGTTGTACAGGGGGAAAGAACAGAAATTTATAGAAAAACTGAAATTACGCAATGCTTAATTTCCTGTCAAGCCTAAATTTATGATGCTGCTTTAACAATATAAAATGCATCATTTATGACCTAGCATATAAAAATTGTACTGACTGACATATTTATGGCATATTATTGGCATATCTATTTAAGTATAAATGCCTTTGTTTTATACAGACAGGATTGCATATGTACCTGGTATATATATGAGAGAGAGAGCGCGCTCGTAAACTGCTTGATGCTTTACTGTCTTAGCTACGATCTTAATTCTTAGCATTAGAGAAGCAGAAAAAAATAGAGAAGCAGGAAAATTTGAAATTAGAAAACAAGTTTTGTTCTAAGAATTTTTTTAAATACCCCCCCCCCCATTTCCCATTAGAAAACTGGGGGGGGGGGTTCCTCTTATTTTTCATGCTGTACTTGAGTAAACGTTCATCTTTAAAAGGTTTCATAGGCGTTTTTCCCAGTGTTTCCCCAAATTTCTATTGGATAAACAAACACATTTTTCATGTTGTACATTTTGAGTACATTCATGCTGTACACTTTGAGTGAGTAAAACCTTGTCCTAAAATGTATTTCATTAAAAGAACAGAACTAACCGAGAAGGTAACTCTTTTTTTTGAGCCTTTGCATCTTTAGTCAAGATACATCTGATCTCTTTCAGCGATCTCACTTCTAAAAACGCCACACATGAAGCAGTCTTTTGCTGAGTGGTCTATTAGTCTAGTCCAGGAGTAAGCAACCTTTCTGGCCCAAGTGCCAAAATAATGCTTTGTTTACCTGTGAAGATGTTGGTGGGCCAGCAAACAAAATTGGGGCGAGGAGAGAAAAGGGTTGTATTGGCCAGACACACCTGGAACACACCAAGCGATTCACCTTGGATTTGCTTGGGTGCTCTGCTGGTTTGAGAAACGATGACAGAAAGAAGCCAGGCCTCTTGCCTTCTCCCACCCCACTAGCCCCAGCAGGGCTGCCAATGCCTGTTGCTTGGGCAGAGAGCTGGTCCTGGGTGGCAGGCAAATGGTGTGTCCCTGGCAGCACACATGGCAAAGGTAGCCTATCCCTCTTCTAGTCTGACTGGTAGTGCCTCTCAGCTGGAGAGGTGTTTCAGATCATTTGCTTCCTGAGCCTTTTAACTGGAGATTCCAGAAAGTAAACCTGGGACCTTCTACAGGCAAAGCAGATGTTCTGGACTACAGTCCCCTACCCACGGGAACCAGAAGAGAAGAATGCATCCCTCCCAATCCTTGTTGAAGAAAAGGAAAAATGTAAATGTAAGTAGATAGGTAGGGGAGAAGGCAGAATCCTGGAGAACATCAGCTGTAACAATACAGACTAACGAAACAGGTATTCTCAAAATCTCTCCAAAATACGAAGGAGGCACTAAAATTACAATTGAATAGAAACTGTCTGGTAAATAGGGACTGTAAAACTATGAGTAGTTATTAGCAATCGTTGACACATTACTTTAACAATGTTATTCTTTTTGAGGTTTTGTGTACACCGCCCTTGTTGTGTTGTTGTGATTAGCACTGTGTCCCTGTCATCCGTGGTTTCTGTCCAGGACTGGGACAACTGATAACGGCACTTTGCTTTGTCCAGGGTTTTTCAACCTTTGAGGCAAGGTTGGATATCTTCATGCAAAAAATCTATTTTACTTTCACCATTGTTCTTTTAAACACTCCTAAATAGTCTGTCTAATTTTGTTTGGGAGGATGAACTGACAAATGTATATTAAAACTAACACACACACACAAAATAAGAAAAAATGCAGACATGCAAGAATTAAAGTTAGCTGTGTGTTTGCCAAGGGGTTCACTATTTATATACAGCTTCTTATTAAAGACAATTTAAACTGGAACATGAAAGCATTTGTTCTCAAAGACAGAAAGAAAGGGCGGGGGAGAACTTCACATATTTTTTCAAAGAAATTAGGAATAAAGGCTGTCTATATTTTGAAGTTTACAAAGGTTGACAGTCTTTGTGATAATGCGGTACTTGCTAGATTTTGCAGACAGGTATATTTTTCAGCTTTACGATACATAATTGAAAGCCAAGTTTTCAAGAGCACGCTACCATAGAAAGGGGCACCTGTTAAAGATTTAATGTGTACTCACTGCTTCCCTTTAACATGTTAGCAGGGTATGGGTTTGGGTTTTGTCAGCATGCGTGCCTAGGGTTGTCAACAACCTGGAGGGGGAAAATGTCTTGCTCCTTGAACAGAGGCTGTTGTTTACCAGGTCATATTATTTACCTCCACAGGCCATGGAAAGCTTCATTTCTGGAAATTTCAACAGATTAAGCCTTTGTTAAAGGAACAGGACATTTTTTTTCTCCAGGTTGTTGACAACCCTACATGTACTCCTGACAATGTGCTATGAGGATCTATACACTTAGTTCTTGCTGTTCAGTGCAGTGTGCAAGTTTTGTAGCCAACCCCTGCATGAAAGAGAAACAACCTTAGCACCAGTGGTTGGCTGGCTAGGTCAAGTGCCAGGGCCTGGATATCTTAGACTGTTGTGACTGTTGATGCCCCTCCTGGCTTGGCTATTGCAGTCCCTCAGGCCTCCCTCCTCCCAACTGCTCCCTTTTTGCTTCTCTCTTGAGCTTATGGAAACAGAAGAGGGTTGCTTCAGAAAGGACATCTCACTGCTGGATGGTGGAATACGGTTTATTAGGGGGCAATGCCTGTCACTGAGGCAGCTTGCCCTGGCCCTCACTCAAATGAGCTGAGCTCCCCCCTCCTTTTTCTCTTTCTTCTGAATGCAGTTCTAAGTCTACTTATCATCTGGTGGTCAAATCACAGCTGACTTACAGTGACCAAAAAGGACTTTTAAGGGAAGAGATGGTTTGCCATTGCCTGCTTCTGCATAGCAACCCAGGACTTCCTTGGTCATCTCCCATCCAAGTACTAACCAGGGATGACCCTGCTTGGTTTCTGAGATTTGATGAGATCAGACTAGCCTGGGCCATCCAGGTCAGGCTGTTTATCATCTAGCTACTCTTATATGTACCAAATTCTTTGTACTGTCTACTTTTACTGTACTGCTTTGGTAAGAAAAGTAGAATTTTAGAAACCTCAAGCCATTTCTGTGAATTTATTTCTCTCTGGTATTGATTCCCACTTTATTACCACCACCTCAGGTCTTTCCTATCTTTAGTTTGGGTGTAGGGGGTGGAATTAGGACAGGGATATATAGAGGAGAGATGGTTAGAACAGGGAGGCAAGTTAAGAGCTGTGGCCCTCAGAAGCAGCTTCTGGGTTTCTCTCAGAGAAGCCTGGTAGTGAAGCATCTTAATTCCATTCTGTTATTTTCTCTTTATTTACTGTATCCATCAGCTGCTTATGCAGCCCTGGATGTCTTAATTGGGGACTAAGAATTGCACTGTCCCCACTTCCATTCTTTAGGGAAGCTGCTCACCGTGAAGCCTCCAGCTGTACCTCTTGAGAGGTGACTCTACTTCAGTAGAGTCTTCAATATCCTCCACTTCAATATCCACTTCAATATCCTCCACCTTTTGGAACAAAGTTTGTGTTTGCCTGCACAGAATTTGGATTTTGTTGGGTGAAAAACTGTTTGCCTTACCTAAAGCTCTCTGCTCTACACTTCTCAAACTAGGGACTGTGGTGTGGCTCTGCTTGGCTGTAGGCGAGCTAGGGGATGCAGAAAACTTCTGATGGCTCACAGGGCCAGTTAGACCTAGTCAGATGTGTGAACAAGCTGACTTTCAAACAGCACAGAGGCCCAACCCAAATTCCACACCCTACTTTCACACCTGAGCCCAGGGCAAGACTAGAGTCCTTCTAATGTTCTCTTATTGCACCCTCCTTGAAAACTTCTGAATTTTCAAGAGGAGGATCACTACTGGGCAGGCACAGAAGGCCCTGTAGAGAATGCTTCCTCTGGGGGGAAAAGAAAAGGAAGTAGCCCTGATAGGCATTTATGCATCATATTCTATATTGTTCTCTCACCCTTCTTTGTGTCTAGGCGATACTGCAGAAACATGTGGGACAGCAGTCCTAAGTCCCAGAAAGGAGGACTCTGGTAACATCCTGTTACCCTGAACAGTGGTCTCTGAAGAACCAGGAGGCAAAAGAATTATTGGATATAAAACCTCAGTCAGAGAAGGGTACCTCCATGTAGAAATATTTTGTAGGCAGGAAACAGAGATTTTTCTTCGCGCATCTATAGCAGGCAGAAGTCGTGGCCTTGACATCTAGGCACAGTTATTCCAAGCTGCTGTGGAACTCTTCAAACCAACTGTATAAATGTAAGAGAAATTCCTCATTGTCCTTACTATACCAAGGAATTACAGGTGAGCCATATCCATTCAGGAGTAGTTCACACTGTGTATGAGATTCTTACAAGAGGTTTAAGAGTTTCCCCCTTAAAAACATAATTACTTTCTTTGTTTTAATGTAGTTCCTGTACTCAGCATAGCAAGCATGTAGTTGAGGGCTATTTTAATTTCACTAACAGTTGGACTCTGAGAAATTCTCATGTTCATTTAAGTAAGTATAAACACTGCTGTTTCAGTCTAGTGATATTAATATAATTTAATGAATCTTTCTGATGCTCCCATGATTACTTTCTGGGGTATTGTGAGTTATCATCTTAATACTTGATTTGTGTTATAAAAGAGGGGGACAGTTATCAGGAAATTTTACTTTAAAAATTCTTAAAATTGTATAAGGTACTTCCATGTCTTTCTGAGCGACAACATGATTAATGATATTGAGGGCACTTTCAATAAATAGAAGTGCTTGGCTCTCCAGGAAATTAATTAGATAGTAGCTATATTGCAGCTGTCAACATAACTGTATATCACATGTAAAATACATCCAAGCAAGGGGACCTTTTTGCACACAGATTAACAGATTTATTTGAGTAAAGAAAACTTACTTATTTTCCAGCACTATGAGCAAAGTCTAAAGCATGAAATGAATAGAATCATATAAAGGAAGATCCCTTTTTAGTCAGCCTAACCTCTCACCAGCATAGCTCTCAAAGCTCAACGGAGTGTTCTCTCTCTTTCTCTCTCTCTTGTTTAGTGTAGCTTGGCTGCTCACCATCTAGAGTTGCATATAGTTGGCTCTTGCATTATAATGGCATCCAAGTGAATGCATTTTGTTATATGTATATGGCAGTGGTGCTGCTTTAATGGAATCTTGTTGTCCTTTCCAAAGGAAGCCAATATTGAAACTGAGTGTCTGCCCAGTATTGTCTAAAGCAAAATGGTGGGGGGCAGTGCTTCAAAATGCCAAAAAAGTTACAAGAGTACAGGGTGATAAATTCCCCCACAGACCTTCACCCAATTACATTTGTTGCAGCCAGGTTCACTTCCAGCATTGGAGCAAGCTGGAGGGGGAAGAAGGCACCAGAGGACAAACAGTGGGGGTAAGAGGGACAGGCAGGTGGAAGATTCAGCACATTCTGAATATATGTCCCTCTGGTACTTCAAATTGAGCTCCCACCCCTGATTTAGATATGATTGAGTCAGTCTCCCATTTGACAATGAAGATTTGTGATACTCACATGTAGCTTGGGCTGGAGGTATGTATCTCCCTAGCTTCACATAGTTGTAGAATTCTTAAATTTGTAAGGGCCAGGAGGATCTATATTTGTACTCTTTAAGGTGTGGTTAATTTCCTGTACCATTTAATCACACCCAAAGAAAAACAAACACTCTAAAAACCTAACAACCCATTAGGGCTGCCAGGTCTCCCGGGGGGGGGCAGGGGTTTTCCTGCTCAAAGAACCCCCCGACCCGGATCTGACTAGTGGGGGGAACCCTGCCCCCAAAATGCCCAGATCTGGCCGATGTGCCCAGTGTGATGATGTCACCCAGAAGTGCCATCATCACTCTGGGCACGCTGCCGGTAGATGCTCTAGCAATCAGCCTGAAAACTCTATGGTACCTGATTCTACAGAAGATCTACTCTTGCAGGTGGACTTAACCGTCCGTACCTTACAGTGGTTAGGCGTTGTTATTTTTTTTTTTTAAATCTAAGCTTACCCCATCTTGATCCACAGAATTCATCGAAGCAAGGTTAGACTCCTTAGCCCACAAAGCATTCTTCCCTATTGGGAGGATCAGGGCTATTCAGTCCATGGTAAAGAGATTCTTCCATTTTAGATTTCAACGAGCCATTGATATTCAGAAACTGTTGGGTCTCATGGCTTCTACTACTGCCACTGTACATTATGCCCGACTTTATATGAGACAGTTACAGAATTGGTTCCTACGCAGTTTTATTCTGGGTATAGATCCCCAGTGGTGGTCTATGTCTATTCCCTGGGGTATCCTCACATCTCTGTTGTGGTGGTCATGTGATCTCAACCTATCAGAGAGTTGTCCTTTGGCCCCAGCCATACCTCAACTGCATCTATATACAAATGCTTCCCTAGAGGGTTGGGGAGCCCACTGCAATTCCAGACGATCAAGTGATCAGTGGACTAACTATGAAGCTACATTACACATTAATGTTCTAGAACTCAAGGTGGTAAGATACACTCTTCTTTCTCTTACAGATCTGGCAGTAAAAAAGATCATTTTGCTGTCTATGGACAATGTAGCTACATAGTTCTATACCAACAAACAGGGCGGCACTGGTTCCCTTACACTGCAGAGAGGCTTCCCTTCTTTGGAGGCTGACAATTTGATAGGGGATTCATTTAGTAGCCATACACTTCCCTGAGTGTGTCAACATTCTCACAGATGCTTTGAGCAGACAGTCCCTACTAGATAATGAGTGGTTGATTCCCCTACAATATCTAGACCCCATTTTTCACAACTGGGGCACTCCGCTGATAGATCTTTTCATCTCAAGAGTGAATGCCAAGTGCCCAATGTTCTGTGCATGGGCACCAAGGCATGGAAACTGCCTAGGGGATGCCTTCCTTCTAAAGTGGGCAGGCATTGTATTTTATGCATTTCCTCCCTTTCCCCTATTGCCAAAGGTGTTAATGAAGTTACAACAGGACAGGACCCGCTGCATCCTCATTGCTCCCCTGTGATCTTGACGGCCTTGGTTCCCACTTCTACTAGTGCTAGCCAAGTGCAGAGCTAGGCCTCTGCCACTCGTTCCAGACATCCTCCTGATAGTTCAAATGTGCCATCCCGACATACAGATGCTACACCTACACACATGGTTCATTTCTCCATAAACAGATGTTCAGACTGGGTGGCAGAGGTTCTCCTGGCCTCACGTAAACCCTCCACTTGGCAACTGTATGAAGCTAAATAGAAAAGATTTACTATCTGGACACATGACCATAAGGTTCAGCCTGAATCTTGTCCTCTGATGGAGGTCTTTGATTACCTTATGAGTTTGTTTGAATGAGGTCTTTCAGCATCATCTATAAAAGTACACTTTGCTGCTATTTCAGCATTTCATTTGGGCATTGACTCTAAACCTATATTTTCTAGTGCTTTGTCAAAACGTTTTCTGAAGGTTTTATTCAATACATTTCCTCCTATCGCTCCCCCGTTACCACAGTGGAGCCTCTTGGTTGTGTTAACTCATTTAGTACAAACACCTTTTGAACCTATGGCTACTTGTGCCTTGTCTTTTTTGTCCTATAAGGTTGCCCTTTTAGTTCCTATTACATCTGCCTGTAGGCTGGGAGAATTACAGGCTCTGAGATGCGATTCCTGCTTTCTGAAATTTCATTCTGATAAGGTTGTATTACGGCCTAGCTTAGAATTCTACCCCAAGGTGCTTTCGAAGTTTCACCTTTCACAGGACATTGTTCTGCTTGTATTTTCCCCCAAACCATCCTCTTCCGCAGAACAAACATTACACATGATAGACCTGAGGAGAGCCTTATTATTTTATTTAAACTGTACATCACCGAAAAAGGGACAGGGCATCTCTGCACAGTCCGCAGAGTTACCGTGCCCCTTCCCACTTCGTGCTCATTCGACCAGAGCTCAGGCATCATTGGCAGTGTTCCAGGCAGTGGTAGAGGTCGAAAAGACCTGCAAAGCAGCAACATGGTCTTCACCCCCCCGACCTTTATTAAGCATTACTCGCTTTGGCAGCACATATACTCTTTGGAACAGTACAGAGAAGATTAGCATGGCCCTGAGCATTACTCAATCGATGTTAATTCTCGAGCAGATGCGGCTGTGGGGAAAGCAGTTTTGCACTCATTATTCAAATAAAATGAAATATCGCCCACACCCACCTCCTAGTGTGTGTGTAGCTTGCTAATCTCCCATGTGGTACTGCACAGAAGACATGCTGATGAAAACAGGTTTGCACTTACCTGTAACTGATGTTCATTGAGTGTCTTCTGTGCTGGCACACATCCCTCCCTCCTTCCCCGCTGTGGGCTATATACAGACTTTCCTATGGTGGCAGGCAAGGACTGAGGGAATAGTGCCTCCCCCTCCCCTTGTCACATGACCAAATGGGCGGGAAAATAAATCACAGCTCTCCTCCATGAGGGGAGGGGGAGTGAATACTTTTTAGAATTCTAGAAGCTCTTGGAACCTTCTCCCACGGCAGGCCTGCCTTCAGGCAGTCCCACGTGAGCCAGCCGCAGAAGACACTCAGTGAACATCAGTTACAGGTAAGTGCAACCATGTTTTATAGCTGCCAGCAACAATGCTCCCCCCCACTTGTCCATTCTCTCCCTTCAGTGCCCTTGTTCACTTAGAGGATCCTCTGTGAGCGTGTGTGCATGACAGAGAAGCAGGCAGGGAGCTGAGTTTCTCTCCCCCTGCCTTGTTAGGAAGCCAGTGCTGTCCCATCAGCATCTGTCTGGAATCTTGTTGCAGGGAAGAGTGGCTGGCTTCATGGGTTAGATTCTCAAAAGCAGCAAATCACAATTAAGATCAGTAAAAAAACAGATATTTAAGAGCTAAGCATAAATCCAACTAAACACAAATAATTGGGAATACTCAGAAGACAGTTAACTAGAGGGAGAATACTAAACGAAATAACAGGAAGGTGATATGCTAGCTAAGCCTGCACTTACACAGAAACCTCTACATTCCTCTCCTTTGGAACTGGCACAAGAAAATAGAAGCTTGACAAAGGGTGCGGTCAGCCAGGCAGGTTGCTGTGGCAGTATATCAGCTCTAAATAAGCCACTTGAATTTGGGGTGCTTTGCGTCAATCACACAGTAGTTGCTAAGCCAGCATCATAGTGCCATGGGCCCATGGTCGGTTATTCACATCGGCAATGCACCACAACCATGAACCCATGGCTGAATGGATGTTTTTTTCTAAGTCCTGCTGCATATGCGCAGAATCAGACAGGCACAGAAATGCCCTGTCAGGAAGTTTAGTCAGCCCCTGCATAGTTCTGAGAACTCCTTCACCCTGACATGTCTGCACGTCCCCCTTAGAGATTGCTCCATTGTCCAGGGTGGCTAATTGCAGTCCTCTCCATATTTAGCAGAGCAGTCTGTGACCAGGGAATCGGATGAGAAGCATTCTGTGGCTCTCCTGCTTGGCATTAGAGTTTGCCTGCAGCATCTCTAGGTTTATGCATCCCTGCTTCCTCACCCAAACACCGGGCTTTGCATGCACACATGCACTTTCATGCAGGAGCATCACTGGCAGCCGAAGGGTGCACTTCAGTGCACCTCGGAGTGGGGTTGGAGAAAGAAAACAAAGGGACATGCTGGAAATGGAGAGGAATGATCACATCCTCCTGTGTTTCCATGGTGCTCCGGGGTGATCAGACGCCTGGAAAGTCGCCATGGAAGCGCCTCGCTGAGGTAGCCACTGGAATTTACTTCACACCCATTTGATACAGAGGGGAGGGGTGGCTATGTCGGGCTAAACTGCTTGTGTGAACATACCCATAGACTGCCTCTCAGTCCTGGCACAGACTTCATTCCTTGAATAGACCTTCCTCCTTGGGGCCCCGAGCTACTCCAGGCTAACTTTCTTTAACCCCTTACCTGTAGCTTTGCAGTACTTTTTCAGGATCAGTCATACTTTGGGGGAAGGCGTCAGGCTGAAGCCTTCTCACCAAGCATGTGCTGGCTGATCACCCCAGAGTCTTGGATTACTGGTTTTAAGGCTTCAGGACAAGATACACAACCCAATCTATCTTGGCACCCCTCAACATCTTGACCAAACAGTGAGATTTTATCCTTGAACTTCCTCCAGTTTCCATCTTATTTGTCTCTGTATACTTGACTATCCTTTTCCTTAATGCAACTTAAGGCTTTTTATTGAAGAGCACACAAATATGTGTGTATTTTCCTAAGGCACATTTCTCATCACAGGGTGTAACTCTGTTTAGGATTCCATTCTTGTGTTCCTTCCCCTTCTCTAAGATCTGCAATATCAATTGGATATTTAATGCGATGTGATGACTTTGCAGTGAAGTCACTTCCCTTTTGCCTTGCCTTCCTGGGTGCTTTTACCTAATTACATCTGGTTGTAAATAACAGGAGATACTTTTTTAGGTGTATCACAATAGATTTCATTATTTTAGATCAAAACAGTTATTTTAGATTAAAACAGTTATTCCACAGTGATTACCTGTGCAGTTTTGAAGATATTTTCAGCTTATTTCTCACTACTTAGTTGCCTCTGTTCCTGACTGGGTGGCAAATTGTAAAGGAATAAAACTGAAATTGTATTTGCCCACCGAGAACCAAAGGCAGGAAACTTTAGCCTTCATAGGCCCTACCCTTAAAGGTATAATGTCCATTTTCAGATATCAGAGACTGTGGTGGAGCCATACTCTTCACAGGGAATCACAGAGACGAGCAACAAACACCAGATGCTGTTGAAATGACTGAAGAAGAAACAATGTCTGAGATAAATCACAGGGTCCTCCCATGGACTTTTGCAGTATATTGAATTTCTGATCCTTGCTGTTCAGGCCTGAAAATCCCTATTACAATTGAGTTTCTTCCCTTGTGCAGACTGACTCTTTGATTCTTTATTTTTGCATTGTTCCCTTTTCTTTTTGATTATGCTACAGGGCCTCCTAAACCTGCCATAATGTGGGGCTCAGCATGTCTTAATCCAGCCCTAGTGCCATGTTCTATATCATCTAGCTCTGCCTGGAGTAATCCAGTAAAAATATCTGCACATGCTAGTAGAGATGTTTTGCTTTTGACAGCAATTGAATTTGTTCCAACAGCAGAAGAGTTATGTTTCAAAAAGCATCCGGACTGATTTCCCTTCACCATAAATCTTCATACACCACCTGAATGTCTACTTTCTTAAGGGCCTACCCTTTTGCTACTGGACTTTTCTTAAGCAGCAACATTTTGTATGTTAATCAAGTTCACATTAAACCACAGGTTTGCAAAACAGCACAAGGCCTTTATGGCAAAGTCACTATGCCCTGGTTCAACATGATGCAGTGGCTTTGTAATAGGTGACACCCCCCCCCCCCCAAAAGAAGTATTCCTTTGCAAAACAGACACATGGAAACAAATGAGCCTCTTTGCTTGTTTCCACACAACACATTAATTACTATTAATTACTATTAAAATCACAGGGCTGTATTGTGGTGGCTGCTGTCTTCTATGCCCAGTCTCTGTAGGTTATGGCCCTCTGACTGAAGAGAAGTTTATTTACTTCCAGGTGTCAAGTGAAAACCTTGTGTCCCAGCCAAAGATAACTCATGTGTCTTTTAAGATTGTAGTTTAAAATCAATCTAATCATTCTTGAAATGAGCAACCACAATGAGAAATGAGGACCGCACTAAAATGAAATATACGTGCATATGTAAATGAAATCAGAAAAAGAAATACATACATAGCATTCCTTATCTATCCAAAGATTAAAAGACAGAATACAGTTTCTGAGATTCCCACTAAAGCCTTTCCAGAAAGATTAGGTAGTCTCACACAACCCACATCTGAGAGATTCTAGGGGTGTTTGGGGTGTAATTATCTGATACAGGCCCAATTACATATAACTCACATGACCATACAAAAACCTTCCAATTTTTCAGTTCTGATGGTGTGTGTTGAGCACTTTTCTGAGCCTAGAAGAAATTTCCCATAGAAATATATGTATCAAAACTGTGAGCTATTAGATCAACTTGTTTGGGGATTTTTCTGGGCATCAGTCCATCTATTCAAACTATCTCTCTTCCAAGGATGGGACATTGAGTACACAGCTGAGAAAATAAAACTTGTGGTTTGTTCAACCAATAATTTGGTTGTTGCAGACTCTTGTCTATTAGTCTACAACAGCTGAATATCTCTGTTCTTTCAAAAAAAAATACACTGGCCTCACTGTATATACATAACAATAAGTACTTCTCCCATACCTTAGAAGGAAACAAAGTGAAAACATTTGTGAATCTTAGATCTGTAACTTGTAATTGCCTGCAAATTAAAGGAATATCTACCATGCATTGTATACTAAATCCATGCCATACAAAGTCAAAAATTCCTATTGCCACCAAGAGGAAAACAGATTTCTGCAGGTAAGTAAAATAAATCTTGTAAATTAAGTGATGCTGATTTGAATTTGATTTGCATGTCACAGAGGTGAAGTTTTGGAATCCAACCCCATTATGGAATTTTTAGATTCATTTTTTTACATCTTCTAACAGTTCTATAAAATAATACAATGAAATTAATAATAGTAAATTAATCATATAATCTCTCCTGTTCCTTTTTTCAGTACCAACTTCTATCAGTTGTATCAATTTATGCAATAATAAAAATCTAAGGTGGATTTTTTTGCCCCTGGAATATTTTTTTCCACTGCCAACAATATATGCAGAGGAGGAGAAAGCAACCAAGACCTCATAACGTAGCTCTGTGATTATCTCCTAAAGTAAAAAAGTCATTTTTAATGAAATGCTGGATATCTGGGTTCTGAAATGGTAGCATAATAACTCAGTATAAATAATACATTGTGTTTAAAAGGTAAGCTGTTAGAAAGAACCTTGAATATTAAAAGTGACATAAAACAATTGCTATATTATAGTGGGCTGTGCACATTCTCTGGGCAAGAATCCAATCATTTCTGTGCAAAGGTTTATTACCCATATGCCTGTGATGTAATTATCATATAAATATGAAGTTAACACTAAAAGAGTAATTTTACTGTGGCTTTCTTTTGCATTATGCCTAAAGTGACCACTGTGGCCAATGAAAGTTTATGGGAAAAATTGAAGTGATGAACTTAAAATTGTGTATGCTAGTTATGCAGTGAATATCTGATAATCCAAAGATATGGAATATATTTAGCATGAAAATGTATCCTGTCTATACTTAAGGGCCCCAAATTATCACAGCACAAATATAGCATGAGATTTAGTTCCACAGTGCTATGGGCAGAACCAGTCCACAGAGTGAAAACTGGTAGTGGCCATAACAATGTTCTGGTTGTAAAAGTTTGGGCCTAGTGTTTAATAGAGCAATCCTAAATGGGGGAGGGGCAGGGGGAATCAGAATAGGGTCAGAATCAACTGACCCTTATGCTGGTGTAATTTGGAGTTGTGCTGGCGTAAGGGCAGTTTACACTGGTGCAGGGCACTCGCAGCACTGCACTGCTGAGCCCCACTGGCACAGGAGTGCCACATCCACACACTGGCAGAGCAACGGTGCAAACCTCGCTGCTGGTGAAGATGTGAGTGTTCCAGGCGGTGTTGCAGCAGTTAGGCAGGCAACTAGCAGCAGTGCAGCTGCACTGTGGCCAGCCACCACAATGCAAGCACAATACAGGATTGTTCTGCCCATGTAGGAAATGGTAATGTAATACATCCAATTCAAAGCTGGCTTTTCTGAATACTGATGTGTTTAAATATGCCTCACCTTAAAATCTACCCTTAATCGTAAAAACAAACATGAGTGTTGTGGAGATTTAGAGACTAATAGATTTACTGTGGCATAATCTTTTGAGGACTAGAGCTCACTTCATCAGGTTGGAAGAGTGTGTATTGTATAATGTGTGTGTGTGTGTGTGTGTGTGTGTGTGTGATGTGGTATGTAAGTAGATGCTTACGTGTAAATGAGTCACATAACCATGTGTGTGTGGGGGGGAAGTAAACAGTAGTAAGTTTATAATCAGCTCAAGCTGTATAAATATTTTTCATAGCGTATCCGCAACTAAAGTTGTTTGGTTTGCTAACAGTTCTAACTCCACACTGTACTTAGTTTTTTCAGTATGTCACAATGGGGATGGTGGGCTCATTTCTTGGACATCATTAAGCAAAGTCTGTTCCAAAAGGCAGGTGTCCCCATCCACGTTTGTGCTGATTTTTGATAGTGGTGTCTAATTGGGTAAGAAGTTTGGGGATTCTTCTTGATGAGCATGTTGAAGAGATTGTTAAGTGTGCCTTTTATCACTTCCCTTTGGCCTATAACATGTAATCCTGTAAACTCTGCTGATTTAGCTACACTGATCCACGTGTCTATATTCTGTAGATTGAACTACTTTAACATATTCTACTTGGGGAGACTCTTGAAAGTATTCTGGAAACATTAGAAAAACGTGGCTGCCAGTTTATTCCTGGAATTAATCCAAGGTGCTGATTCTTACATACAAAGCCCTTCACAACCAGGACTCTCATACCAGAAGGTCACATCTCTCCTTGTATCAACCTACATACCAATCTAGATCCTCACATCAGTTGCTGGTGGTGGTGCCCCCATTCCATCAGGCATGGTTCTCTATGACTACAACTCACTCCTTTACATCCCACACTATAGAACAGGCTTATGGAGGTGGTACAGCGCCCTTTTGCATAGGTTTACCAGTTTAGTTTCTTAAATGCTTGTATGGCATTCTTGTTTCAATCTGTCCTTCTCAGGCTGATTCTTGGACCCTGCATGTTGGATTTTATTTTGCTATTGAGCAATGCTGACCTTTGGAGTTTGGTTGTTAGGATTACTGCATAGCTGTTATTCAGTCTGGTCCTATTTTGTATTGTGTTTAACTTCATATTTTAAGTTGTTCTGAATGAAGTGAAACACATGATCTATACTTTTAAATAAATTTAAAACAAAATAAATACAGGGTATGGTGTTTTTATATAATGCAATTCCACAGGGCCTGTAAGGCAGAGATGTTCCTCCAGGCTTTTAGCTGAGGGCAGGAATGGGAGGTTTCCAATGCTCCCTCTAAGCTGTGGAGTCTTGTGAGCAGAAATCCTACTTTGTGAGCTACTGGCATTAAAGTTGGGAGCCAGCGACTGAGCTGCTGCATCAAGTAGTTTGCTCTGGAGCCATCCTTCCTGAGCTAAGACAAAAATGTGTGACCTGGAGGCTAAAAAACTGTGAGCTAGCTCACACTGACTCAGCTTAGAGGGACACTGGTTAAGACTGGCACCCCCTCTTCTATGCCTCCCACATTCCCTTCCCACCCTGCCATGCTGGACAGCAGTGGGGCTGGCAAAGGAGGAATACTTTATTGCCATCTTGATTGGTTTCAGTCTCCTGTTTTATTTTTAGTAATCTGAACTATATATTAATTGTATTTTAAATGTCTATCATGTTGTTAATTGCCCAGAGCCTGCTTGCAGGGTGAGTGAGTAATAAATAAATAAATTAATTAATAGTAGTAATAACAATTAATTAAGTAATAGTATTGATAATAATAGTAGTGGTAATAATAGTTAATTAATTATAATAATGAATTAATAAAATAATAATAGTTGATTAATAGTAGTAATAATAATAATAATAATAAGATTTGTATTTATTGGAAAAAAGAACAGTCACCATTCACTGTAACAGTAATTGGTGATAATACTGTCTCCTTAGTTTTGCCAAGCTGGTTAACAGGAGTAGTGGGTAAAAAAATGTTTCCTTTTTGTTTGAGCTTTGGGAAATGTAGTTAAATTTCTTGATAAACTTTAATTTAGCAGTTTCTTGATAGAGTCCCCCTCCCCTGGGAGGTCTTGTGTTGAAGAATGGCTCTTGAGTCAAGAGTGTAATGTTAGTGTGATAGGTTTATACTTGGTACCATTTACTCATTCATGCACTTATTTTTAATAATATTAATATTGAGCATTTACATGGTACTCCAGAAAATGTAATGTTCAACATGCTTAATACACATCATCTCAATAATTTGTTCTATTCCATTTTACTACTTCATATTCTTTCTTTTCTTTGTAAAATGCTGCTGTTTGGTTTCTAATTTAAATGCTAATCTAATGTTTTAGCCTCATTGTATAATTGGGCAACTTGGAGTAAAGTGACAGCTAAGAGCCTCTTTTCTACACAGCAGACTGAGCACTCATTGATAGGAAAACGCAAAACCCTTTCCATTATTTCCAGGGGTATTTCTGCTTTCCACATACTGGCTTCACATATCCAGAACCCTTACCCAGGACAACAGATATGTGGTTTCACAGCACAGAAACCACTGTTTCATATTGCATATACTGCACCCTATCTTGTTAGCCATTGGTGTTCGATACTAACAGGTTCAACTGTCTTAAGATCTTGATCTGGAAAATGTGCTTTTTTTCCTCCTTCATTTTTTAATTTTTTTTGTAACGTCTGGCCTGATGAAGAGTTATGAGTAGCTTGAAAGCTTGCACAATGTTTCATGTCATTTGGATTGGCCTTAATAAAAGGTGTTATGTTGGTTTTGTTTCTTGTTCTGGATTTTCCATTGGGCAGTTTGGCTGTTTACAGTTTTTCCCCCTTCACCATTAAGATGAGATTGCCTTATTTGTTTTTAATGGAATATGTACCAGCGTAGAAAAGTTGTGCAGTCAGATGAGTGTGGTGTTACATGCAGTCAGCAGACCTCAAGCAAGTATATTGCAAAATGGTAACACTTACTCTTTATTAAGGTAGATTAAATTCACATCCCTGTTACAGTGGGAAAAGAGAGACAAGAAGTGGGATTTGCCGTCACAAATGACCAGCCAATCTGGTAGCATAAGTGTGCAAGTATGATAGCATAGTTTTACAGGCGATATCTGTAAATGCTTCCTGCTCCTTATAGGTCCACAAGGAGAAAATGAGAGCACAAAGGGCAGAGTAAGAGAAGAAGGAGTCAGAGAGAAGGTCCCAGGTTAGACAAAGGGAGGCATCCCATTGGTTAAGAAGATAAAACACATTATCTAGAGCAATATAGTGCCACCCAATGTCCTGGCATGCTGAGTCACCTTACTCCAAAAGAGTAAGAACTTTAGGAGGGGAAACAACAGACCAGCCTAACTTCAGCTAAGGATATATATATTTTTAGAAGTGGCTGAATCCTGTCATCATCTGCACAATGCATACGATTCTACACATACCCCCAGCACTAAAAAAGAGCCTCAGAAATTCAGGAAATTTCAGCATGAGCACAGCAAAAGTCAGTGCAGAGAGTGTTCGGGGTGGGATGGGGGGCTGTAATGGAAAATACTGAAATGGCTGACTAAGCTTTGGCAGACCCTGACACAACTCTCCCACCCTAGGCAAAATGCAGTCATTCAAGAATGCACCTTTGGAGCAGCTCAGTCCCTAGTCTCGTGGGATGTGGCCTAAATGGACTAGGGAATTTTCTAGTTTATGTACAAAATATGAGATTTATCTATCGTATCGAGAACATTAAATCCTGATGATAGTGTCTCTTCTGAAATTACTCAGAGTGACTTCTAAACAGAACATTTCATTGGGGAGAGGGGAATGATTTATCAGTGGGAATGCTCCATAGTCAAGGGACCTCAAAAACTCTGGACAGCTTACAGTTTCTTTGTACAAAGTGGCATCACTAGGGATCGGCTTATATTAGATCTTTATAGTGATAACCTGTCAGAGAAATTATAACTAGATCCTGAGTTCACAAACCCATCAATCTAAATAGGTCAAAGGATATTAAAATTGCTCTTAGATCTAATCAGGAGTTATATGGTTATATGTTGGATGCTCTGCATGTTGCAGAAAGAAGGCAACCAAAAATGACCCCATAAATAGCAGGTGCAACAAACAGTATCAACAGCAGTCATCCCAACAAATGAGATATGATTAAGGGCCAGTCCAGGAGATACAGTGGAAATCCAGTATATGCACATGCAGCCTGGGAAAAAGGATGCCAGAGATGCAAAATAAACTATCACTGTGCTGCAGAATATCTACAGCGAGGAGAACAAGAATGGTTGTGCCAGTAAGCAGAAAAAATGTAGAAAAACAGGTGAAAAAATATTTATTTACTTGTGGATCCCTATGCGTTTTGCAATTTGCTTCATCAGGGGATCTAGTATTAAATAAGGTAAGATTACAATTCAATTAATTAAAAATATATCATTCAAAAGTTAAACCTAACATAAATTATGACAATTTTCATAATTACAAAACTGAGCATGATACATAAAAGCCAATACAAACACAATAAACTTTGGTTTGCAAAAAAAACCACTGTAGTAAATTACAATGAAATTTCAACCCAGAAACATTCAGGTACACATGTCAATATAAAGGAATGAATAGCAAAATTAGTGACATACCATTTCCAGAGTTATTCACTTTCCACCTTGAGCAGTAAGATAATTTAAACTAAGGTTAGCTGTGTTTTATAACCAAGTATGTTTGGTTATTCTTCAAGTCATTAGGAATTTCCTTATGTTTCATAACAGAATGCTGTTCATACCAGATTCAACAGAGAGAGATGAAGTCATTGGGAGGAAGTAGCTGGATATGTATGGCATATTTATCGTGTATTTGTTGTATTATTAAAGTCGTATCACAAATTAGCATTAACTGTATTTGGCATACGGTTTGGTTCTTTCCCCCCAGATTCCCTACCCTGTTGTTATGATCAAGAGCTTTGTTTGTGGAATCAGCTGATGTAAAGACCTTAGAAACCAGGCCTGTGTCGACTCAGTTAATAATACAGAAACAGATTCAAAATTACGATGGAGCCCTTTGCCTGACATCTCTGGCTGGTCATTTTTCATGTATTCTAATTTGGGAAAGTGTCTTTACCCAAGTTGTGATTGATTTTGGCAGTCTGTTTCTTTGGGAAAATATATATAGCTAGCATAAGGGACCTTCATTCCCCCTGATGTCTGCTTCTGTGTAAGCACAGTGGTGTTATCAGATATTCCAAATTAAGTGATTTTAAAAATATCTTGGGGCTTACTGCATATAATGTAAATGGCTGAAAAATACAGCACTTTCTGCTAGCTCCTACCAGCCCCTGAGCTCAGAAAACAATGAATTATAATAATACAGATTGTCCTTGATCCTCTCAGGATTTCACAGACTCTGCAAATCCATTCTGTATGTCCTGCGGAGCATTATATATTTCATCTCTCTCCCCACTAAAGATCCCTAGGCTGGGAACATTCCCACAATCCTGCATTAAAATGAGACTGTTGAGCTAGTTCATTATTAGGTTCCCTTCTGTGTGAGAAAGGGAGCACAAAAAGGTTGGAATTGATTGATGCTGATGACCTGGCAGATCAACACAGGGCAAGCTGAGTTCCCCACAAGTATCACACAGTTATGTTTCCTCAAGCATGTACAGTCAATCTCTTCTTTTAATCTAGCAAATGGGGGAATATCTGTTAAATGAAAATCCTAACTGACCCTGATGTAGTTAAGATTTACTACATGACACCACATTCAGAAGGCAAAGATAAATTCTACTGTTCCATCTTGACAAGGGACTTGGATGAAAGGCTCTGTGAATTGTGCCTTTCATTCTCTGAGACTAATATGACAATTGTAGTATATTCCGTAATGTAGAAATGTTGATAAGGATAAACACAAACTGGCTCACAAAGTAAAGTTCATCACAAATTTTGAATGGTTCATGGTTTGCCAACTGATGTTTGTGAAAGGGTGCCCAGCACAAACATTCCATGAACTTTGGTGCTGTTTGTGGAAGTTCATGGATACATTTCCAGACAGACCGTCTCCACTCAATTCAACCATCTACAAAACTCCAAGGCAACAAAGTGGGTGGAATCCTCCAGCCTTGGAAACACCAACAGAAGACCTCCAAAGCTTAATGGGCACTCCTGGCTACCAATAATGGAGTTCCCATTCTGCTCTATGGGATCAGAAAGCTATATATATATGCTCAGCTCAGCTCCATACCCTCTTGTCTGTCAGCTGTTTGCAGTTACACAGAGAGGCAGGGAACTTGTTAGAAGGTAATTAGCAGAACACATTAATTTATCCCCTTCTGACTGTGAACTCCTTCCCCTGCTGGGATGGGGTGTTAGGTGGACTCAGGGGTCTGAGCTTTTCTATCTCTATGCTCATGCCGAGCAAAGGGGCTTAGATACTGGGTACCTTGGCTGAGTGACGACCCACATGTTCTACCTTCCTGATTGTGAACTTCTCTCCCCTGCTGGGGTTGGGATGTTAGCATTCTGTGTCACCCTATGTCTTTGCTCATGCCAAGCAGTGGGGCTTAGTTATTGGGTCCCTTGAATGAGTGAGAACCCACATTTTATACTCTCCTGATTATGAACTTCTCTCCCGTGCTGAGGTTTGAGTGTTAGGCGGACTCAGGGTTCTGAACCACCCTGTTTCTCTGCTCATGCCAAGCAGTGAAACTTAGCTACTGGGTGCCTTGGCTAAGTGAGGACAGTTCTAGGGCTGGGCTCCAGTGACCTGGCAGGATGGGGGCAGGGCCCCTATGGTAGGCAGGGGATGAGTGTTAGCAACTGCTGGTGTCTCTGGGCAGTGCTAACAACTGTTTTACCTTTGCAGAGAGCCCCGGGAACAGATCAGGGGAAAGAGGCTCCAAGACCCCCTGGTTATGCCCTGCTAGGACTGGGCCCCAGTGGCCTGGCAGTGTGGGTTTGGTGCCCAGGGATGGGGGCCTGTGGTACACAGAGGGTGGAGGACTTCTTTTCCCCACAAGGAGCATCCTTCACACCCACTTTCACCCTCAAGGCACACAGATGTGTTCATACTTAGGAGGGGTGGGAGGGTATACATGTGGGGGACCTTTTGGGGGTTTGTAACTGGGACCCTGGAAAGGTAATCTGCCCCCAAATTGGAGAGACTATAGAGGAGCTAGTCCTATCATCCAATATGGAAGCAACCTTAAAGGCACAGCTATTCCTTAGGAACTTACCTGAAATAATCTCTGTACGTTATTTCAGTGTATGAACATACATCAACACTTCAATCCATAAACACTTGGTTCTGCAAGAAACTGTAAATAGTCTTTATTATGCAAAACAGTTTGCATCACTAATCACTTTAAATGGAAAACTTGGATTTTCACTAGGGTTCCCACCAAGCTGTCATGGGGTTACTTTGGGGAGCCCTGTTGGATGTCTGCCTTTCTGTTGTTGCATCACTAATCACTTTAAATGGAAAATTCTGATTACCACTGGTCTGGTGTGGCTGGGTTGCCTGCCAAGCTGTTGTGATGTTTCTTTGGGGAGCCTCTGTTGGATGTCTGCCTTTCTCTTGTTGTATCACTAATCACTATAAATGGAACTCTAATTTCCAGTGGACTCGTGGGGCTGGGGTGCCCACCAAACTGTTGTGGGATTACTTTGGGGAGCCCCTATTGTATGTCTGCCTTTCTGTCATTGCATCACTAATCACTTTAAATGGAAAACTCTGATTTCCACTGGTTTGGTGGGGCTGGGGTGCCCGACAAGCTGTCATCGGGTTACTTTGGGGAGCTCTTGTCTGAAGTCTTGTCATGCCTGCCTTTCTGTCCTTCTAAATCTGCCTTTGTAGAATTATGGGTGGTCCAGCCAGCCAGCCAGCCAGGTGTTTGCTCTCCTCTAAAGAGTAGAAGAATTCACCGCAGGGTATTTCAGCCCTTGGGAGGGGCTGTGAGAGTTGTGGGCATGCTTCTCTTGCTTGTCCAGTGCAGCTAGGATGCATGCCAAGCTGCTGTGGGATTACTTTGGGAAGCCCCTGTCAGAACTCTGGGGAATGTCTACTTTTCTGTCATTCAGAACCTGCCTTTGGAGACTTGGGGGGGGGGGCGGGCTGCTAGCTATAGGGGCAATGCTTGCCTTGCTTCCAGAGTCTGGCTTGGGGAGGGTCTGCCTAGGTGAAGTTTCCCTGTGAATTTGGTGTAAGTGACTTGTAACTGCATCTGTCTTTTCCAGAGATAGCACTGGAGAACGCCCCCTTTTTTGGGGGGGCGGGGGTGTCCATTGCTGGGATTTGAAAAATGTAATCCACCCCAAATTTAGAGAGATTTTAGAGGAGCAGGCAGTAGGGGAAGCACCTGTGCATTTGGTATGTGTAGCTTGCAGGGGATCCATTCTATACACTTTTGAACTGACATTTCCCTGAAAGCACTTTCCTGGCTTGACGTTAGTTAATATTAGTCTTGTTGGGTTTGCAGTGGCACTGGTTCTGCTGGACTTGCAAAAATGCCCTTCATCTTCAGTTTCTACTGCAGAGATTCTCCGAGACTGTTCTGCAGGGCTCCTATTGACTTTGCTTTTTTGCTTCCCCCCCCTGAACCTCCTGAACCAGTGCCTGACAGTTCCCCAGAAAGCACTTTCCTGGGGGCACCTTCATTGGGGGGCAGTAACTCAGACCTCATAAATTCAATCCTCATCAAACTTGGAAGCAGGTAAAACAGAATCAGCTGGAGATCCTCTGCAATTTTGGTGATTCTAGCATGCCAGGGGGGCGTTCTACCATGTCATGAACCTCACAAACTAAACTGCTTTGTCTAGTGTCAAAAAGTTTGTGACAGTTCATGGTGTAGGAACTGCATTTTCCCTGTTTGTGTCCATCCCTAGGTAAAATATACAGGAACATGGCCTAAGGACTTCTTAGATGAACAGTGAGGCTGTGGTCACACACACTAAATAATCCACTTTCAATCCACTTTCAAACTGGATTTTTACTATGTGAACTCGCGAAATCCAGTTGAAAAGTGGATTGAAAGTAGATTATTTAGTGTGTATGACCGCAGCCCGAGAGGTAGTTTTTGTTTTGTTTTTTAAACAGCACTTTTTAAATCACTGATTTCTATAATTTAGGGCAGATTTAACTATCTATGGCTGAATCTAAACAGCAAGACACTTTCCCCCTGCATGTTTGCCTGCAATGCCACCTGAAGGTTTTTTGAGCTTTTTTTTTTAAAAAAAACAAAAACAAACAGTAATTGCTTTTGCACCATTACAGATTAACATTCTGACAATCCATTGGCATCATCTGTGGAATCACAAGTTTCATCTGAAAAATAAATATTTAGTTCCTTTCCTTGCAGAGTGATAAAGGGAAATGTACTGTCAACAAACTTCCTCTTATACCTTCTTTATAAAACCCTCAATATGCCTTCCAGTGACACAAATTGGAAAATAGTGGCCATGGCTGCAGGAAAAACAGGTTGTGCTGTCCTGCACTGTTAGAAAGGAATGCAATGAAGTGTCCTGTTGAACAGATATGAACAGAATGATGAACAGTCGACCCGGTCATTGAAAAAATCACCTCTCTGTTAATGACCAGCAAGCAGGTCATAAGCTGAACCAGTGGGTGTTCAAGCATTCTGGCCAGGTTACTCAATCAAGCTACTAGTTTTTAATGAATTACATATCTGGAGAGCATGGAAGGGCAAGTACCTAGTAAACAATACTTTCCATAAAACTTTGATGGAAATTAATAATCCAAGTTGATTGCTAGTCTCATTATGCCTCTGCTCTTTAATACAGCGATAGGGACAATTACAGTGTATTTTATGACTAGTTTGGTTTAGTATTAGTGGGAGTAAAAAACCAGCACTCTGATTTGGTGTATTTGTGATCTTTGGGGGATTGTGCCAAAGAGCTGGGCAGGAGGAGCTCTCTGTGCAAATGGTTGCTTGGGTGCAGCATAACAAAGGCGCAACATGGAGCTGACTGAGCTGGTTGTTGTTTCCACCATCACTCTTACTACCTTTTAGCTCCCACTGGGAGCTGCCAGCCTGGCCAGCTCTGGAGGACTCTTCTATGCTTATCTTTCAACTGTCCAGGTATATACATTGCACTAAATAGGTGTCTGTGATAACTGAAACTGAAGCCAAGAGCAAGGCTCGCAAACAAGGGTTGTTCCCCAATTGTATACGTACCCCTCTGTTGTGTGAAGCCTTGCAGATTATGGTGGCAGCACTTCGCTTCACTTTATAACTGTTTAATAACATAAACATGCCAACTGGCACAATTTTTTAAAAATGCATTTGCTGATTTCTCCCTGTGAATTTTCCCTCCCAGAAATGTCACTGTTAAATGTAAATTAGATGCATTTACTATTGGCTATTTCCTCCACTTTCTACACACACTGATAAAACATCAAATCAACATTTAGAAATGAAATGCCCTTCTTCCACCATTCTAGTAAGTTAATTCTTTAAAATGCATTTCTGTATTCTAAATGGCTGGATGTTGGCTAAAGAAGATCAGGCTAAAAGAAAACCAGGGGCAAAGACTTTTTTATTATTGTTATTTTTCTTTCTAGAAGAAAGGGATAGTGAGTTCAGGCCTTATATTTAGTAAGCTTGCCTAAGCTGAAGCCCCAAGGCAATTTGCGCAATGATTTATTAAGGTTGTGGGAAGGCAGGCGACTGCAGTTACCCAGTGGTGAGGAAGAACCACTCTGCAAATACACAGAGACACATTGTAGAGTGGGACCCACGTTACTTAGTCCAGTGTTTTTCAACCTTTTTTGAGCTAAGGCACATTTATTTCATTGAAAAAATCCCGCGGTACACCTGACAATATCTCACGGCACAGTGGTTGAAAAACACTGAAATACAAGATGAATGGGTCATTAGTTGCCTCAGCTCAAGTATTAACTATGACAGTATTACAAATACACGTAATAGCCACTCAACTTGAAACCGTAAGTTACAGATCCAAAGTGTAATGGCTCCTTCCCATAACATTGACCTGAGTTTCAGAAGAAATATAATGTGGATGTATTTTAATACTGTGATTCTGCTAAAGTTTTTCAAATAGAGAGTTTAAACTCTTACTCTTATGTGAACGGCATTCCGCTGACCATAAGTGATTTGAAGAGAAACACAGTACACCCATTCTTCGCTGAGGGACAGTTACTGATTTGAACCCCACCCTGACAGAAACAGCTAGCTGTTAACATCAAACATATTCATGTTTACTGGAATGTCTTGGTGCAAATCACCCCCCCACACACACACACAACCCAGGAGCCAGGCACTGGAAGAAACCAGCTTACTCTGCTGGAGGAGTGAATGCCCTTGGTAACGAATGTTCCTGTCCTCTGTATCAACATCCACATGTCTAGCATGACTCTGATTCAGCACACGAGTCCTCCTCATTCATTTAAAACCATCTGCCGTGTGCGAGCCTGCCTCCGGCCCCCACGAACTGAATGCCGCTCGAGTCCGCCGCCTCGCCCTGCTCATTCTCCAACACGCAGGCGGGCATCACCCGACTGCCGCCGCTGACACACACGGCTTGGAAGCGGCCAACATCAGTGCCAGGGCCAGAGATGGAAAAAGAGCAGCCGTGAAGCAGGACCCGCGGAGGCCCACCTCCACCTTCCGGGCTGAGAGGCCACACAGAAGAAGACAGCCCTCACCTGGAAAGGCTCAGCTGCCCCCTCCAAGGCTTGTGGGGGGGCGGCACAGATGAGCCAGGGCGTTGGCTCCATCGTGGCCAAGTAGAGGCTGCGATGTCGGGGCCCGTGGGGGGCGCCGTGCGTCTCCTGAGGAGGATCCCCCTTCTCCTCCTCCTCCTCCCCCCAGCCACTCACCGCTTTCATGGCCGTGGCCATGTCGTCATATCTCTCTGCCTGCTCGGCCAGGCGGGCTCGCTGCAGCAGCTGCTCCCGCTGCCTCCGTCGTGGCGCTGGCAGGTTGGGTGGGCGAACAGACAGAGCCCCTCGGCACTCTCCCTCCCTCCCTTGAGCCCTTGCAAGGCCAAGGGGAGCTGCGCCTCAACGGCGGCTCCCTCCTACCTCAGGCCGGCCACAGAACGTGCGAGCGGAATCAGCGAGAGCGCGCCACTGTTCTTTCTCGCATGCGCAAACGCGTCCAGGAAGGTCAGCCCGGAAGGCACATTTCTTTCATTGAAAAAATCCCGCGGCACACCTGACAATATCTCGCGGCATACCAGTGTGCCGCAGCACAGTGGTTGAAAAACACTGACTTAGTCAGTTGTTGCAAAGCCAGGAAAGAGCCCTCTGCTACTTAAAGGCCTGAAACAAACCAAGCACTGCAAATGATGCAATCAATGGCTATAACAAAATATGAACAAAGTGAATTTCTACAATAAATGTGCATACTAACAACAATTGACATGACACAACACAGAATATACAAAAGAAGCCGGCACAAAGAACATGGTTGACGAAGATTCCCGATTTTAATCTTCGTTTCATTGATACTTCTTCAATAGTACCATGCAGCTTCAAATAGTGCTTAGTGCTTGAAGCTGCATGGTAGTATTGAAGAAGTAGCAACAAAACGAAGATTGAAATCTGGAATCTTCGTCAACCATGTTCTTTGTGCCGGGTTCTTTTGTATATTCTGTGTTGTGTCATGTCAATTGTTGTTAGTATGCTCTTTTACTGTATAAATTCACTTATGTCTATCATTTGTTATAGCCATTGATTGCGTCATTTGCAGTGCTTAGTTTCATTATTGTTATACTGCGATATCACTTTTTTCACTACTTAAAGGCCTAATAGTTTTATTGTGTCATAAGCTTCAGTGTTAAATAGGGTTGCCAGCTCTGGGCTGTGAAATTTCTGGTGATTTGGGGATGGGAGGGACCTCAGCCAAGTTATAAGACCACAGAATCCACCCTCCAAAGCTGCCATTTTCTCCAGGGAAACTGATCTCTGTAACCTGGAGATAAGTGGTAATTCCAAGAGATTTCCTGGCCCCACCAGTAAGGCCCCTATGTGCCTCTGCAAAGGGGAACAACTGGCAGAAAACGCCCCTCATCATCTTTCACCCCCCAACACACTCTGTGTATGAGTACTAGCCATGTCTGGCCTAGGCCAGAATGTGACCTGGAAATGTACACTAAACCATAGGGTTGTCAGGTCCAATTTTCTCTCCAGCGGGGGGGGGGGGGGGGAAACTTCTTTTTAAATGGGGGCGAGAGAAGTGAGGGCCAAGTGCTCTTGCCTTACAAGAGGCAAAAAACGGCTATTCACACAACTGGGTAGCTTTTTGTCTCCAGCAATCAGGGATCATCAGTGGATCATTATCTTCTCACATTCCTAGCCACATTCCAACAAAAACATTAACAGTTCCTGTTTGCCCCAGGAAATCTATTCATCCACACAGATACAAAATATGACAACATCTTTGTCTTCTCCTGGGAATGCTACTCATAGCTTCCCCTACACATTGTTCTGGTCCCAGTTAATCCTTTCAGTACATTGTTTCAAGGGACAAACACCTCACCACGCCCCAAGGTATTATTTTGTCCTATATCTGGATAAGCATTTTTCCATTACAATGTATCTTGTCTTGGACACTTACAGACTTGCACCCTCAAACTTTGTTTGGGTCACTTTCCATCTTCATAGTCTCTGTTCCATGGACCCCTTATCTTCTGGATAGGTAAAGTATACTTCCTCCCGAATCCTTGCCTTCATTCCCTCTCCCACCTATGTCCTCTCATCTTGTGTGTTTGCTTTCAGTGTGCATTTATCTTCTGTATGTGTGTTATTTTTGATACCATTTTCTTCTTTCAATAACCTTTTTGGTTACAGCAATGGACTGGTTATTTCTGAGAGTTCTCTAAAAGAAAGATCCCTGTAAAACTTAGGTGGAGAATCTTACTAGATTATACACCTCTTTCAAAGCCTTTGTCTCCTTCTCTAATTCCCCCCGACTCAAAGAGGAGACAAGCTCACTTTTTGGGCAACACAGACCATTTGGGATAACACACCTGGAGACCTGCAAGCTAGAGCCTGTTTTATTGGAGTCATGAAGTGACTTTCAGTTAGCAGATAATAATAATTATTGTATGGCATTGTGTGTAGAATAGCCAGGAGATTCTAAGATTGTCTGGCAGCCAGAATTTCTAACTCATTTAGCATTATGTACCACTAGGGGGTGAGCTAGACTTGTTTTTAAAGCAAGAGATATTTCAGAGGTGGGTTGCCATTGCCTGCCTCTGCATCATGACCCTGGTATTCCTTGGCAGTCACCTTTCCTTGGAAGTCATCTTTAGCTTCGAAGATCTGATGGGCTAGCCTGGGCTATCCAGGTCAGGGCAGTTAGCAGATACAGCTGTATGAATAGATACAAAGGGGGGGGGGGAGTGAACAGTGAGATCAGGTGGGTGTAGAATGAAGAAGAGAGAGTTCATGAGATTTCTAGACAAAATACAAAAGGACAAGACCAGCACAGTGACCAAAGCTGCCTAAAAGCATAACTCCCTAAGCTATGTTGACTTTTTTCCAGTAGTGAGTGAGTTTGGTTAAGCTGTGCTTAAATTTATTAGTGAATACTAATTCAGCAATTATTTATTCCACAATTATTTATGCTACAGTAAATCTGTTAGACTTTAAGAACCATGAAATTCTTTTTTTATAAGTAAGGAGTGTTTGTAAGCACCGTTAAAATGCATTCTGTCATGGAGCTGTGATCTCTTGCAATGAATTAATACCAATCATATATTTAATGTTAAAGACATTAAAGTAATAGAAATGTGTCTCTCTGGAAACTATAGTTTTTCTGTGAACTCACATCCTGCTCTTTGGGAAATACTGAGGTGGCGATGACACAATTGTATCTTGCTGGAGGTGACCCCAACCCCAACCCCCAACATTCCACTGAATTAGGGATAAAAGGTTTTCAAAGCATCCCGAGCTGTGTTGATTACAGTTTTTCAGAATGAGTGTTGAAATTTTATCCAAATTTCAATAAAACACCAGAAGTTAGAAAGAAGATGATACAAACACTTTCTGGATTCCACCACTGTCTATGGCCATTCCATGAACCTGTGGTCATAAATAATGTTAGGAGAGAAGTGGACAAAGATGAGGGCTCCTCTCTCCTTGCTTCTTCCATATTTGATTGATGTTAGAGAAAGCAGCTGGTATATTTTTTACTAAAAGCTCAATGAAGATACATGGCTCAGATACAAGGATCGGGTACTGCTGTGAAATCTACTGAGGTTAACTGGTGTGGTTAGTCCAGTCACCATTAGGTAGCAGAGTGATTAAATAAAGGTACAAATGCAGGAGTGTCACTTTACCAGGTTACTCAGCTTACGAAGCTACACAGAGCCATGTTGCAGGTTTAGAAGAGAAATACTTCTCTCTTTATTTGAGAAGTATACTTTGGATAGGAAAGAGTAGGGACATGATAGAGTACTAACTTACTAGCTAAAAAATGGAGGCAGATGGCAAGAGGCCCATTTGCCTCATGGTACTAAGAGAGGACCACATCTCTCTCTCTTGGTAAGTGCAGAGAGAGAGAGATCATCTTCAAGTGAGTGAGAAAGCAAAAGAAAGGGGAAATGGTCCCTGAGAACACAGTCTGCATTTCAAAGAGGACAGTGGCAGAAAAGACAGGAAGAAAGGTCAATGTGCCTATCTTGCTATCTAGCCTCTCTTGCCACTCGGTCTGGAGGTCCGAGACAAGGGACATTGCATCTGGAACTTCCAAGAAAATCCCTCTACCTGAGGCCCCAGAGAGCTGCTGCTAGTCTGAGTAGACCATATGGACCTTAAGGAACCAAGTGTGTGATTCAGTATAAGGCAGCTTCATATATTCTTCAGAAGATATTGGGAACTTTTAACCTAAAAGTTGCATTTGTACATCCTGCCCTGGACTTCGCATGGACCAAAGCTTCCTTGCAAAGCAATGCTTATCTATATATCTAATTCTAAAGTGGCCCCCTCCATGCGTATATCTAAACCCATTGGGGGGGGGCACTTGGGGGGAGGGAGGTTTTTCTGCATATGTGGGGGACTATCCACGTTTGCAGAAAAATCCAAAAACTTTCAAAAAATATTTGGGGGATATTTAAATTTCCCGAAAAGTAAAAAAGCGTCCCCTGTGCATGTGCAGGGAATGCTCTAGCCATTGTGGGGGAGGCTCAGCGGCTCGGTGACTGTGAGCCACTCAGGGCTCACTGTTGCCTGTTGGGGGGGAGAAGGCTTGGCGGGCTGCTGCCACTTGCCCTAGGGAGGGGAAGGGGGTGGCAGGAGGAGCGGCGGGCTCACCACAGCCACTGCCACTTGTCCCGGGGAGCGGGTGGCAGGAGGAGTGGTGGGGCTCGCCGCCGCTGCTTACCCTGGGGGGCTGGCAGGAGGACTGGGATACTCCCCCTCCGCGAGTATCGCAGGTGCCCCATCTTGTTTCATATAATTTTAAAAGATACATAATGGCTATTCACATAAATAAAATTTACATTTTCATTTATGCTTGCATTTTCTTATGCAGCGCTATAGGCTTACCATTACATAATCACAATCTGATGAGTACTTGTATTTTTAGAGGGCAAATGATACTACACGTTTTATTTCTCTTCTGCATGTGCAATGTAATTATAACATCCCTCTTATTTGCTGCATCTTAGAGCTTACCATGTCAAAAGACTGTGGAGCTTTGAATATGAATTTTTGAATTTATTATGAGATAATTATATGTGTCGAATACAATAGGCAGAAAATTGGAGTTTATGAGGACCAAGGTTCTGCTTTGCACACAGATTGCTCCAGCAGGAAGTCCATGGTAGAAATGGGAAGAGGTATTTGAAATAGCAATAGTGGCTCTTGCACAGTTTTAGTTTCTGACTGAGCGTGAAAAGTCCTCTTAAATCCAAACAATAAGGCTTAGAAAAAAAGAAAGTGTTGATTTGAATGTGAAATGTTAATTGAGATAAACCCAATTATCTGCTGCATTGACCTAAGTGTATAGTTATTTAAGGAACATAGCTGGTTTTTACAGGCTAATGACCTTCCTAATTCATGTAAGAGACTCTGACTTACAGATATGGGTTTGAATTCAAGCACTGATAGTTTTCTTTCTTTGAAAATGGTTTATAGAAATAGTAATTAAGAAAATCAGTCTTGTCCTGAATTTGGATTCTGAACTATAGGTGATGAGAACAACATAAAGCCATTTAAAAAAAAAATTAATCTTCCTATTGGAATTGTCCCAATTCCTACTGGAATTGTCTTGAGCAGCTGATGTATAGCTCACATAGCAGTTGTATGAACTGGATCAGGGGTTCCCCCGAGATGGTGCCTTAGGACACTGGAACACTCCTCCCCCAACACCTTTCCTAGTGCCTGACAAATGACTTTGGAAAGTGGGTGGAGCCAGGTGCAGCTTTTGTCTAGCAATGTTTCTAATTGGCCATTGGAGATGTGGTTGGCTGTACAGATTTTTAAAACCATCGCTTTGACAGCAACTGTCACAAGGATCTTCACTGGATGACTAAAGGAAAGCTGCAGCAGCCATTTTGTGACTGGCTTCACATCCTGTGGCAGCATTTTGTGGGAGCCATTTTGTGGCTGCACCCACCATCCTATGTCAGAATTCCAGTGGTGCCCACAGGCTCGAAAAGGTTGGGGACCCCCGAAATAGGTTATGATGAAAATTACATATTGACTTAGACCTGTGACAAAAGTTATACATTTCTAAGGGTTAAGATTAGCAACATCCATATGTGTCTATGTATATAGCTAGTAATTTAGGGACAAGGGCTGTGAGGAATCAAAGGAGCAGGGAACAATACAGAAATCACCCCAAATCCCATCAACCACAAAAAATCCCCTTTAAGCATATAATCTCTTTGGGTTTCAGCAGACTGATCTCCTCCCTCTTCCCTTTTAATTGACTCTTAATATCACATGTTCATTTGTAATCAGGCAGTTTTGGGGACTTTCCCCCTTGGTTCTTTTACTTTACAAAGTGAATATTTTTCTGCATATCTAGAAAATCCCCAGAATAGTTGGACCCCTCTGCTCTATCTGGTGGCCTGGTTTGGCTGCTTTTGTGACTGCCACTTTACTTTTAAGTATAATGATTAGGTTTCCTGGTATACCTCTGTAATATTAAAGTTGGTGTAAAGATTTTATTACAAGGGTGGAATATGTTATTGCCATAGTCCCAAAGACTCCTGTACCAATCTTATTGTAAAAATCTGTTGCAGTTTCTTTCTCAGGACAAATGTGAGCATGAAGTTAATTCCTGTGGCTATCAGTGTGTATTTGTGATATAGGAGGCAACCTACTGATTTTAGATCATTAAAACTCATATGAATGGACACTTAATCTAGGCAAAGTTAATGCTATGGAAAGACTTTGTCTATATCTATGACTATGGAAATTTGTCTGCATGGTTGATTTATATTTGGCAAATGAGTACGATAGGGGCAGACTAGCTTGAAGTTTTGAACGCCCCTTTCAAAGGGCTAGACTTGGAATACGTCCTGTAGGTGCATCCACTGAAGTCAGTGGGCTGAGAAGATGTACCTCTGCTTAGGGTTGCACTATAGAATTCCTACAGGTGAAGTTTGATCTATCTATCTATCTATCTATCTATCTATCTATCTATCTATCTATCTATCTATCTATCTATCTATCTATCTATTAAACTTTTAGTCTGCCCTCCCCTGTATACACAAGGCTCAGGACAGTGAACAACAATAAAACACATTCATAAATTAATAAAATCAGTTTAGAATAGGGCTGCCAAGTCAGCCCAGGGGGTGGGGGAATTAGGACTGCCAAGTCCCCCGGTAGAGCGGGGGAAACACCGATTTTTAAAGCTTTCCCCCGCTTTTCCAAAATTGGCCACCGGGGGGACAAAATGGCTGCCAGCAGGGGAACCTCGGAGCCTGCCCTGCTGGCCTCTTGAACGTCTTAAAAGGGAAATTTCCCCTTTAAGAGCTGATCGAGCAAGACAGCCCCGCCCAGAGATTAAGGAGAGACTAAGCTCTTTCTACTGAAGGGCTTCCGTGCAAGGTTGCTGCTGAGTAAACTGCTGGGGTCAGTTGGTGTCTGCGAGCTCTTTTCCTTCTCTGTCTCTCCCCCTCCCCCTCTTTCTTTTTTCTGTCTGTCTGTCCACTGTGGTTTTGTCAAAGGAATAAACTGTCACTTCCAAAGAGGTAAACATCACAAGGAGAGGTTGCCTGTAGAAGGTCTGGGAGTGGGATTGTTTAAAATGTCTTGTCGTGACTGTTTGGGTCCCCCCAATCCTCATTTCCCTTCTGCAAATAAAAGTTGGGATTCCTCATTTTTATGCCAATTTGCTGTTTCTTTCAACCATGTCCCCCCCCCCCCCCAGCAGTAAAAATCTGCATTTTTAAAAGCATTTGTACATCAAGTAACCGGTATTTTAAGTTAGGGATGGATCCAGCTAGCTTTTCTGCTGGCGAAAAGGGGAGGACAAAGGTCCTCTTTAGCCACCAAAAAGCCTATGCTGGGGGGGGGGGGAGAGAAGTTATGGGACTTACATGGACAACAGCTGGGTGAAACAAGGGCCAGAAATAAAGCCTGGGAATTGGGCAAGAGTAAGTGAAAAAGCTGACTGTCTGTCTGTCTGTCTGTCTGTCTCTCTCTCTCTGTCCCCATCCAGCAGAGGTCTATCAGTGGCTATTATAGCCACAAGGTCTAAATGGAACCCTTTGTCTGGGGCAGTGATGCTCTGCATTCTTGGTGCTTGGGGGCAACAATGGGAGGGCTTCTGGAGTTCTGGCCCCGCTGCTGGACCTCCTGAGGGCACCTGGTATTTTTGGCCACTGTTGTGACACAGAGTGTTGTACTGGATGGGCTGTACTGGATGGGCTGATCCACTGTGGCTTCTCTCCTGTTCTTATGATATGAAAATCATATTTAGCACTTGTGTAGCACTTAGGGCTTCATATTCTGCCGAGATGAGGAAGGATTCAGTAGGGCCGTTGCTCAGTGATAGAGCATCTGCTTGACATGCAGGAGGTATCAGCCTCTTCAGCTAAAAAAGGATCAGGTAATAGGTGACATTAAAGATCTCAGCCTGAGACCCTGGAGAGCCACTACCAGTCTGAGTAGTCAATACTGACCTTGATGGACCAATGGCCTGATTCAGGATTAGGAAACTTCATGAGTTCATGTGTCAGCATGTGGAAGCAACATCACAGGATGTGACATCACAAAATGATGTCACTTCCTTTCTCCTGGCTCCACCCCCAAAAGTCTCCTGGCTCCACCCCCAAAGTCCCCAGATATTTCCCAAGTTGGACTTGGCAGCCCTATGGGGGATCCCCTGCTAAAGGGGTTCCCGATCTGCCGGCCAGCATTTGGCCGGCGGGGGGAACCCCACCCCCGAAGTCTTCCGGAGAGGACAATGTAATGACGTCACCGGAAGTGACGTTGGCACGTTGGGGGTGTTGCCAGGGCGACGCTTTGGCAATCGCCCCAAAACTTTTTGGGGCGATTGCCAGAGCGTTGCCCTGGTAACGCCCCCAACATGCCGACGTCACTTCCGGTGACGCCACTGGGCGCACACGCTTGGCACGCGTGCCAGAAGAAACTTCCGGCAACAGGAGGACTCCCCCCCGCCGGTGAGTCCATTAGACTTGGCAACCCTAGTTCAGAAAGGTAAAATAATACACATTTCCAGATGACTCTAAAAAACTTCAGATTGCGCCACTGTCTCATGGAGGCAGAAAAATGGTGGGGGGAGTGCCAGATGAGGTGGAGCCCATTGCTGTCCTCAGTCAAAAGCCTGGTGAGACATTTCTGCCTTGCAAGCCCTGTGGAACTGCATTAGGTCCCACAGGGCATGGATGTTATTTGGCAGAGAGTTCTACCAGGTCAGAGCCAGGACTGAAAAGGCCCTGGCTCTGGTTGAGGACAGCCAAATATCTTTCAGACTGGGGATCACCAGTAGGATTTTCTCTGCAGAGTGTAACGCTTTTTGGGGGTTATACCAGAGGAGGGAGTCCTGAAGATACATCAGTCCCTGACCATTTAGGGCCTTAAAGGTCAGTACCAAAACACTGAACCTGATTTGGTACTCCACCTGGAGCCAGTGCAGCTGGTGCAGCACTGGCTGAATATGTGCTGTCTGTGGTGTTCCAGTAAGGATCTGTGCTGCTGCTGCTCCTCCTCACCAGAGGCAGAGAGATGAGTCAGCTGGCCTGAGGCAAGGAGTGGAGAGCACATAGTGAGGTGCTGCTAGAAGGTAAGGGTTTTTTGTCTTTCTGCCTTTTGCCTTTCCTAGCTGCTGTGTGAGAAGCTGAGGGTGAGCGGGTTCTTTGGAGCTTGCTAGAGAGTGGTTCTGTTTAAATTCTGTTTGGTGCTAATTGTGTTTTGGGAGCTGCTGGGGACTGAGTTGCTGTTGATTGCTCTTGGTTACAAGCCCCACCCCCAACTGTGCTGTGATCTGCTGTGCTTGGCAGGAAGAGACCTTTTGAAACACAGGCTCCTCCTTTTCAGAGGCGCAAGCTCTTAGCCTGAGGATCTGCCTGAGGGCCCTAAAACTCTGCTCAGAGTACTCTTTGAATATACTTGGATGGCAGTGATGTCAATTGAAGGCCCCTTTCCAGTCACCTGCATGGAGTGTGCCATGTTTGTTTTCCTCCCAGAAGAGCAGACAGACTTCACTTGTCAGAAGTGTAAGCTGGTCAGGCTTTTGGAGGAGAATATTCAGAGTCTGCAGAAGAGGATCACCACCCTTCAGGAAATCAAAGAAGGGGATGATTTTATTGACAAGAGCCTGGGAACTCTGCAAGAACATGAAGAAGAAAGTCAAGAAGAAGAAGGAAGAGTCAATCTCCCTTCTGAGCCTCCTCTCAGTTCTACAGTACAAACCTGAAGACATCAACTAAGATGACACTCTGGTCCACTGGAGCTCAAGAATCATTTTAAGGTACTTGAGAAGGTGATGGAGATGAGAGTGGAAGGAGAGCCACAAAGACCTGGAAAAGGGAGTGAAGAGGGCATGGTGCCACAGGGAAGTGGAAGGAAACGGAAAGTGGTGGTTGTCAGGGACTTTCTGCTCAGGGATATGGAATGTAATGTGTCCAGGCTGGATCCCCTTCTCCGAGAGAAGTGTTGCTTACCTGGGGCCAGAATTCAGGATATTACAGATCAACTGCCAAAACTGATAAGACCTACTGATCAGTACCCATTTGTGCTGGTTCATGTGGGGATGAATGACACAGTCGTGAATACCATCACGAGAATTAAAGAGGACTATGAAGCTCTTGGAAGGCAGCTGAAGGCATTGGGGGCACAGGTGGTATTCTCTTCTATCCTTCCAGTCAAAGGAAGAGGAGTGCAAAGAGAACAGACCATACTTGAGGTGAATCGTTGGCTGAGATTGTGGTGCCAGCAGGAGTGTTTTGGGTTCTGGGACCATAGGATAAGTTTTCTTAGAGAAGGCCTTCTAGCACATGATGGGATTTGCCTCTCAAGGTCAGGGAAGAAAACGTTTGGAAAGAACCTGGAGAGCTTATTTAAGAGAACTTTAAACTGAAGCCATAAAGGGAAGGGGATTATCAACATTTATTTATATTTATTTATTTATTTGTTCCATTTTTATCCCGCCTTGCCAGCGAACTGGCTCAAGGCGGCTAACAACCATAAAATACCACCAAAGTGGTTTACAAATCAACAAATAAAACTAACATAAAACCAACATTAATACATACACAAGTGTAAAGCAAGCATTATAACAGGCAGCATCAAAGTTCTCATGGAGACCAGAAGGCAGCACACGTTCGGCTGAAAGGACCAGGTTGATGTTATCCCCCCAGTGGCGGCTCCTAGCTAAAAGCCTGGTGGAAGAGCTTCGTCTTGCAGGCCCTGCGGAACTGTAATAAGTCCCGCAGGGCCCTAATGTCATCCGGGAGCTCATTCCACCAGTACGGAGCCACCACCGAGAAAGCTCTGGCCCTCGTACAGGCCAGCCGAGCATCTTTCAGACCGGGGAAAGTCAGGCGATGTTGTGTGCCTGACCTCAGTGCCCTCTGGGGCATATATGGGGAAGCTCTGGCCTGGTGTGGGAAGCTGGGGAGAGTTTGGCTATCTGGCTGGTGTACCGGCCGCCCAACACACCAGCCAACAGCCTGTCCTCGCTGGTTGAGGCCGTGTCAGGCTGGGCGTTGGAGCACCCAAGGCTGATAGTCTTGGGTGACTTCAATGTCCATGCCGACGATGCAGCCTCTATTCCGGCAAGGGATCTGGTGTTATCCATGGCGGCACTAGGACTCTCCCAATTTGTAATGGCTCCTACGCACCAGGCCGGGCATATGCTCGACTTGATCTTTGTGGCGGGGGTTACGGTGGACCAGATAACTGCTATGGCAGTGCCATGGTCTGACCACTATGCCCTGAAGGCCCGTCTGATGGTGCCTCCCCAACTCTGTTTGGGCGGCGAGAGTATTTTAGCTCGCCCGCGGAGCCAGATGGACCCTCAGCGGTTTCTGAAGGCACTGCGGGATCCCATGCCTCCCAGCGACTCATTAGATGGGCTGGTCGAGGACTGGCATGTACAGCTCTTGGTGGCCATCGATGAGATCGCTCCCCGACGCCCTCTGCGCCCTCGCTCTCAGCTAGCTCCCTGGTTTACCGAGGAGCTGAGGCAGATGAAGCGAGGACTTAGACGGCTAGAGAGACGGTGGCAGCGAGCCTGCAATGAAGCATCAAGAGCATCCTATAGGACGTTTATGAGATCCTATGAGATGGCAATCAAGGCCGCTAAGAGACAGTTCTATGCGACCGAGGTTGCATCTGCAAGCTCTCGCCCGGCACAATTATTTAGAACCATTAGGTCGTTAACTGAGTTGCCACAGGGCACACCAAATGTTAGGGAATTGGAAATTGGCTGTGAGGCTTTTGCGAGCTATTTTGCAGATAAAATCTTGCTACTCCGCCATGATCTCCCGGCCACAGTTGAGACAGCGTGTGAACTTGAGGCTCCATGCACGTCTTCAGGTCCCATCTTGGATCACTTCAGTCCTCTCAGTCTAGAGGAGGTCGACAGGTTGCTCCTGACTGTACGCCCAACCTCGTGCAGCCTTGACCCATGCCCCACGTGGCTTATAAAAGCGTGTCATGAGGGGTTGCGTGGTGCTCTTCAGGAGATTATCAACAAGTCCTTTATGGAAGGGCTGTTCCCGGGGGCACTCAAGGTTGTGATGGTCTGCCCCCTCCTGAAAAAACCATCTCTAGACCCAGCCGTATTGGCCAACTACTGGCCGGTGTCCAACCTGCCCTATTTGGGCAAGGTATTGGAGAGGGCAGTGGCGACCCAGTTGCAGAGCTTCATGGATGACACCTCCATGCTGGATCCATTTCAGTCCGGCTTCCGGCCGGGTCATGGGACGGAGACGGTACTGGTCCCCCTCACGGATGACCTCCGGAGACATCTGGATCGAGGCGGTACAGTGGCACTGGTGTTGTTGGATCTGTTGGCTGTGTTCGACATGGTCGACCACCAGTTGCTGATCCACCGCCTCGCTGATTCGGGGATACAGGGGCTTGCTTTACAGTGGCTTGCCTCTTTTCTCCAGGATCGGGGACAGAGGGTTGCGCTCGGGGAACAGACCTCCCAGAGGCACCCACTGGTGTGTGGTGTTCCTCAAGGGGCAGTGCTGTCCCCGATGTTATTCAACATCTACATGCGCTCCCTTGCCCAGATTGCCCGGAGGCATGGGCTTGGGTGTCATCAATATGCAGATGACACCCAGCTTTATCTGCTGTTGGGTGGCCAGTCCGACTCTACCCCAGGTGACCTGGTGTGGGCGCTTCAGGACGTTGTGGACTGGCTTAGACAGAGTCGACTGAAACTGAATCCAACGAAGACGGACGTCCTGTGCTTGAGTTGGACCGGGTCAGGGATAGGGTTCCCACTTTCGTCCTTCGGTGGGGCGCCTTTGGTGCCAGCGCCGAGGGTCAGGAGTTTGGGTGTGCTCCTGGATGCCTCCCTAACAATGGAGGCCCAGGTAGCAGCCATTGCTAAAGCAGCCTTTTACCATCTACGGCTGATTAGGCAGTTGGTCCCCTTCCTCGAACGCGAAGACCTAGCTACAGTGATCCATGCTATGGTCATCTCACGACTTGACCACTGTAAGGCTCTCTACATGGGGCTGCCCTTGTCTCAGATCTGGAAGCTGCAGCTGGTGCAGAATGCTGCGGCCAGGCTGTTGATGGGTCTCTCTTCATGGGACCACATCCAGCCTGTGCTGCAGACACTGCACTGGCTGCCTATAGCATACTGGATCCGGTTCAAGGTGCTGGTGTTGACCTTTAAAGCCCTTTATGGTCAGGGGCCTGTCTACTTGAGGGACCGCCTTTCCCCACATGGGGACTTCAGTGAAGCAGAGAAAATAGTGGGGGCCCACCTGGGTAGGACAGGTCAAACAAAGGTACAATGCTACAAGTGCCTGTATACCAATGCCCGTAGTATGGGTAATATGAAGGAAGAACTTGAGATTCTCTTGCAAACAGAGGGCTATGATATAAAGGAACCACTGAGACTTGGTGGGATGATTCTCATGACTGGGATGTGGTAATGGATGGGTATGAGTTGGTCAAGAAAAAACGGAAGCATAGAGGAGGAGGTGGAGTAGCGCTGTATGTGAAGAAAGGGCTAGTTTGTCGGGAAGTTCTGGAGAATGTGGTTGGCAGCCCCATGGAAAGTATATGGGTGGAAATAAGGGGAGGTAGGACAAGGGTATTGTTGTTGGAGTCTGCTACAGACTGCCTAACCAGGGACAGGAAATGGATGCTGCCCTCCTTGAACAGATTGGTAGAGTATCTAGACATCAAAACTTTATAATTATGGGAGACTTCACCTTCCCCAATGTGTCCTGGGAGACAGGCTCAACAAAGCAACAAGAATCACACAACTTCCTGACCCATCTGGCTGACAATTTCAAATGGTGGAGGAAGCTACAAGGGACTCAGCCATACTAGACTTAATATTAACTAACAAGGAAGAATTGGTAGATGGGTAAGGTGGTGGGGACCTTAGGGGGAAGTGACTATGTCCTCCTTGAATTCCAGTTGCTGGGGGGGGGGGGGGAGTCAAATAAGTTCGTAGCCAGACTTGTAGGTTAGATTTTCTTAGGACCGACTTCAAAGAACTCAGAGGCTTGATGGGAGTCATTCCGTGAGGGAGTGTGCTGGAAGGGAAAGGAGCGAGTGAAGTGCGGGCTCTTCTCAAACATAAGCTTTTGTGAGCTCAAGCCGTCACTATTCCAGTAAAATGGAAACATGGTAAGGGCTCCAAGAAACCAATGTGGATGAGCTGAGAGCTTCAGAATAAGCTAAGGGAGAAAATGGAAATGGAGGGAAGGTCAGACCTCTAAAGAGGAATATATGAGAGTTACTAGGTACTGCAGATCAGCCATCAGAGAAACCAAAGCTCAGTATGAGTTGGGTCTGGCCAGGGGGGCTTGCTACAATAAGAAAAACTTCTACAGATATGTGAGAGGCAAACACAAGGTAAAAGAGGCAATTGGACCGCTTTTGGGAATAGAAGGAGAAACTCTGGGGGGGGAGGACAGAGAAAAAGCAGTCAGGCTTAATTACTTTGTTGCCTCTGTTTTCTCCCTGAAGAATGCAAGCCTATCTAGAGATGGTAGAGGACAAAGCAGGACACCTGAGTATCCTGTTGACATTGACAGGGAGGTTGTGGAGAGGCACCTAGCAGCACTGGATGAGTACAAATCCCCTGGGCTAGATGGTGTGCACCCCAAGAGTGCTCAAAGAACTTTCTAATGAATTTGCAGAGCCTCTGTCCATTATCTTCAAGGCCTCCTGGAGGACTGTGGATGTGCCACAAGATTGGAGAAGAGCAAATGTTATCCCAATCTTTAAGAAAGGGAAGAACTACAGGCCAGTCAGTCTGACTTCTGTTGCTGGGAAGATAGTAGAACAGATTTTAAAGGGATCGATCTGTAAGCATCTGAAGGACCACTTAGTGATCCAAGGAAGTCAGCATGGTTTTGTCCCCAACAGATCTTGTCAGACCAACCTGGTTTCCTTCTTTGATCATGTGACGAGCTTACTGGATTGTGGGAACTCTGTTGATGTGATTTACCTGGGTTTCAGTAAAGCTTTTGATAAGGTTCCCCATGACATTCTGATGGGCAAACTGGAAGACTGTGGACTGGACTATAGGACAATTTGGTGGATAGGGAACCGGTTAGAGGACCAAAGAGTGGTGGTCAGTGGCATTTCATCAGATTGGAAGGAGATGTCCAGTGGAGTGCCACAGGGCTCAGTTTTGGGCCCAGTACTTTTCAATATTTTTATCTATTATCTGGATGAAGGGGTAGAAGGACTACTCATTAAATCTGCTGATGATACCAAATTGGGAGGAGTAGCAAACACCCAAGAAGATAGAGTTAAAATTCAACAAGACCTTAATACTCTGGAGAAGTGGGCAGTTGCAAACAGGATGCAGTTCAACAAAGATAAATGCACAGTACTACATCTGGGCCGCAAAAATGTCAAGCACAAATACTGGATGGGGGATACATTTCTGGGGAGTATTGTATGCAAAAGAGATCTTGGGGTAAGAGTGGACTGTGAACTAAATATGAGCAGTCAGTGTGATGCAATGGCAAAAAAGGCAAATTCAATCTTGAGTTATATTAAAAGGGCCACAGCATTGAAATCGCAGGAGGTCATAGCCCCTCTGCATACTGCCTTGGTCAGGCCGCACCTTGAGTACTGTGTGCAGTTCTGGAGGCCTCACTTCAAAAAGGATGTGGACAAAATCGAGAGAGTGCAGAGGAGAGTGATGAGGATGATCAGGGGTCTGGAGACTGAAACCTTCGAGGAAAGGCTCAGGGCCTTGGGAATGTTTAGTTTAAAGAAGAGGAGACTGAGGGGGGACATAATTGCTCTCTTTAAATATTTGAAAGGCTGTTGTTTGGAAGAGGGCAAGGAGCTGTTCCAGTTAGCAGCAGAGGATAGGACCCAAAGCAACAGAGCATAGGACCCAAAGCAACGGGTTTAAATTACATCCAGAAAGGTATTGGCTGGATATTAGGAAAAACTTTTTCATGGTTAGAGTGGTTCAAAGGTAGAATCAACTGCCTAGGGAGGTGGTAAGCTCCCCTTCACTGGCAGCTTTCAAGAAGAGGCTGGACGAATATTTGTCAGAGATGCTTTAGGCTGGTCCTGCACTAGTCAGGGGGTTGGACTAGATGGTCTGTATGGCCCCTTCCAACTATATGATTCTCTGATTCTGGACCAGCTGCAGTTTCCAGATCTTACCCAGAAATTAAGGATTCAAGACTGGTCATAATTTGAAAGATCCATAGGATCCAAAGATGGCTTCTTTAAGAGTGGTGTTAGAAGGGCAGTCTTTGTTTCACAGTAAGGGTAGTTGTCATGACCGAAGCCCTTATGTCAGACTGTGCTCATTCCCCCTAATTTTTACATCTTTAACAGAATACCATCAGTTGAGCAGACAGCTCAGGTTCATGATGCCAACTGTGCTTCTGGGATCAAAGTCTTCTCCCTGTCTATCACACAGGCTCCCTGTCTGATCTCTTTCTCATTATGAAAATAATTAGATAAGAGCTTTAGTTTTCCACATAATTCTCTGGCCAACTCCAGCTCTTCTATTACTGAACTGAGATTCAAGCCATGCTTACGCTCTCATTAATCCATTTAATCATAGCCTTTATTGCATAAGAACAAAAAGACAAAGAGCAGAGCTTCTCTAGATTCGGTGAGCTTGAGAGAGATGTTTCAATAACAGTTTGAAATGTCAATCAACCTACACTTAAACAGGCCTGGCAGCTGCTGCATGGTGGAAACAAAGAAACTTAGAAGTGATACAGACCTGTCAAATGACATATTAGCATTACAGTATGGATGCATCTAGTGTCCAAATTTACATGACTGAAGGGAATGATTGCCATTTTTTTCTATTTGGACCTTTTCTATTAGGAAATACAGTTGAATCAAGCATCACAACAGAAGTGCTATGTCAGATTATGCAAATTGTATTTTAACAGACAAAACATTTTTAAAGGTTCCTTTCTTTCCTGTAATATACTGTGCTTGTTCTCCATGACTTATCTCTGTCGGTGTCTCTCCTTTAGATGATGTAATTCTCAATAGTCAAAATGGCTTTTTTTAAAAAAACGGCATGTAATCCTAGTTGATTAATAGTAACAAAAAAACAACACCCCCTTTCTATTATATAGACTGGAGTACCAAGATATTGCTTTAGACATGTTCAAAGAACTTAAGCATGCCTAGATTGATTTTTTTAAAAACTTTTTTGCTTTGACCAATTGATACCTGTATTTGTTAAATGTCCACCAATTTGCAAAAACACTTTACCATGTAGCCAGTGCTCTGCTGTCACAGAGAAAAGGGACATTTTCTCAAATGCCCCTTGGGTTATGTAAACCTCATTCTTCTTCTTCTTTTTGGTACCCTGGTCAGTCCTATGAGTTCTGAGCAGGCTCCCAACTCCAGCTCTGTGCCTGGCTTTAAACTGAATTAAGATCAAATAATGAATTGTAAAGGCAAGGTGGCAACCACTTATCTCAGGGCATGGTTAAGTAGAGTTTTTGGCCGAACGCTAGAGCGTCATCCCCCCCCCCCCCCCAATGTGCCCAGCATGATGATGTCACCTCCAGGTGACATCATCACACCGGGCACATCGGACCTGTGGAGCTCTTCAGGGGTTGGGCTCCCCTTGCTGGCCAGCTGGCTGGCAAGAGAAGAAGAAGAAGAAGAAGAGGAGATTGGATTTATATCCCGCCCTTCACTCACTTGGAGTCTCAGAGCGGCTTACAAATTCCTTTCCCTTCCCCTCCCCACAACAGACAACCTGTGAGGTAGGTGGGGCTGAGAGAGCTCTTTCCCAAGCTGTCCTTGAGAGAACAGCTGGTACAGAGCTATGGCTTGCCCAAGGTCATCCAGCCAGGTGCAAATGGAGGAGTGGGGAATCAAACCCGGTTCTCCCAGATTAGAGTCCGCACACTTAACCACTGCACCAAACTGGCTCTCAGGGGGATCAGGGGGGCTGAAATTGGGGGAAAACACATCCCCATGGGGGGGACGGCAACCCTTGTTGACAGGGTATGCAGCATGTGGCTACATCTCTTCTATTCCAACACTGTAACTACTACATCCAGCTGTAGGCCTGTCTATCTGTCTGCCACATTTTTATCCCACAGCTGATCTCCAGATAACAGAGATTAGCTCCTCTAGAGTAAGCAGCAACTTTAAAGGGTGAACTCTGTGGAATTACTTCCTCCCAGAGCTCCCACCCCGCCCCAAATTTTGCCTTTCTCAGGCTCCTCCCTCAAGTTGCCTGGAATTACCCAAGCTGAAGTTGGCAACCCTAATTTAGATATGGGTATATTCAGGAGTCCTTTCATAGAAAGAGGTGCAGGAGCTCATTAGCATAACTCATTAGCATACCTCATTACCATATGCCACGTCCCCTGACATCACCAGAAGTGTGTCAGAAAGGAAATGTCAGTTTCAGCCCCATTATACCCTATGGGCCATTGAAATCAATGGCAAAAACTCATAGGGTATATGAGGGGCTGGAGGAAAGGGGGTTTGAGGGAGAGGCTCCAAACTTGCAGGGTAGCTGCTGGGGCCTCTCCTCGAAATACCCACTAAGTTTCAAGAAGATTGGACCAAGGGGTCCAATTCTATGGGCCCCCAAACAGGTTGTCTTATCCCCTCCATTGTTCTCTATGGTGGGAAAAAATGTTAACTTTTTTCCTCCCATAGAGAACAATGGAGGGAATGGGGGCAACCTGTTTGGGGGCCCGTAAAAATGGAACCCCTGGTCCAATCTTCTTGAAACCTGGTGGGTATTTCGAGAAGAGGCCCCAGCAGCTACCCTGCAAGTTTGGAGCCTCTCCCTCAAACCCCCTCTCCTCCAGTCGCTTTTAAAATTGCTGCCAAATTTCAGCGGCAATTCGGCAGCAGGCCGAATCAGATTAGAGAATCTGATTCGGCCCGTGGCTGCCGTAGTGGCCACTCCTGAGCTGGCGGAGCTTTGCTCCGCCTCGCTCCGGCCCCAACGGACCCCTGGGTATATTGCAACCTTTCGCAGCCTCTCTGGCTGGACTCCCTACCTGGTTTTGTAGATGTTTGTCCTTGGACTTACGAACCTCCATGCAACAAGTTCATCTTGTGAAAACTTTCACATTATAAAGTGTTTTGCTGGGCTGGAGTCTTGAGCCCCACATCAAGGGTCTGTTTATAATGGTTATAAATGTTTTAGTATGTTCTCTTATAGTCTTTTTTTACCTTTCCTAGCACAGAAGATTTTACTATAAAGAGTGATAAAACCTTGTAAAATTGTTTTATCGCTCTTTTAAACTGAATTAAGATCAAATAATGAATTGTACGGGCAAGGTGGCATATTTTACATTATTTCAATGTGTCTTTTTATATTATGTAATCTATTTCAACCAAATATTTTCAATGATATTCTCAGAAGCTAGTGTTTTCTGATTCGGTGCAATGTTTCCACGGTAACTGCAGGGAGCAGACAACCCTTGTCCCTGGTGTCTCAAACCACACACTGAAAAGGCAAGGAAAACCAATAAAATTAGAAGAGAAACTGCAAACTCTTGATGTCGGAGCAGCAATGCTACATTTTATGGGAAAGCTAGAAGAATGAATGAGAAAATTAATTGAGTGTTTATAGGGTAGTCAATAGATGAGGTACATGGTGTATAAATAAATACTTTATTTGTGGTATGTCTACAGCAAAGGTTATTCAGCTACTGCTGGTTTTGTGTGTGTTTTTTAAAAAAAAAATCAGGAGCTGCATGCTGCATTACAAATGTTCCAGCTTGCCTAATAGAGTTATTCTTCCATTTACAGAACCAGGTAACATCCTTTCTATGATGCATGAAGTACAGAACTTCTGTTATGAAAGGTGGACTAATTTTGGTTACATGGATATTGTGAACATGACTGTAATCATTTTATTACATATGTAATTTCCATCAAGTTTACCATTGCCTTCCTTTGCAGAGTCTGTCCAAATACTGACTCTGCTTATCTTCTGAGATCTGAAGAGATTGTGCTATACCATACCATGCCACAGCCCCCTTTTTAATAGTACAAATGAAGTTATCACAGAACAGCAGACAAGCTTTTAAGTTCCCCAGAATTCTTCATCAGGCTAGATATTCATTACAAATAATGACAGGGAGTGAGAAGGGATATTTGAAAGCCTCACAGATGAGCACCCGAAGTCCCATTTCCTTCAGTTGAGAAATGCCCACTTTCTCACTCAGTTCAGTAGATCCCCTGAAGAGACCAAGATTTTGGGTAGCCATATTCATTTATGGTGGGGTGGTGGTAGTTATTATATGGTGATAGTTAGGGATGGGCACAAAACCCAGTTCAGAGCATGTCCCAAATCCAAACCCAGCAGCTCTGCCAAACTGAACAGGTTTGGGAAGTTTGGGATGTGATGGGGTGTCCTCCCAGGGCCCTAGAGATTTCTAAAGTGCAGGGAGTCTCCAGGTGACTCTCCTCTACCTGCCCACCAAGTTTGGTGAAGATTGGACTTGGGGGTTCGAGTTACAGTCCCCCAAAGAAGGTGCCCCCAGAAAAGTGCTTGTCAATGAGATATCAGGCACGGGTTCTGGAGTGTATAGAACGAATCCTATATGAGCTAGATTCATCAAACTTGCATTGGAGCTCTCCAGGATGCCTCTACAAGTTACATGTGGATTGGACTTGGAGGGGTCTGAGTTACAGACCCCCAAAGAAGGTGCCCCCAGAAAAGTGTTTTTCAGGGAGATGCCAGGTGTGGGTTCTGGAGAACAGAGAACACGTTACCCACTTGAATGCGGAATGCCGCAGGGAACGATCTTCTCCCTGATGTTATTTAACATCTATATGCACCCCCTTGCCCAATTGGTTTGGCAATTTGGGCTGGGTTGTCATTAATATGCAGATAACACCCAGCTCTATCTGTTGATGGATGGCCAGCCAGATGCCACCCCAGAAATTTTGGACAGGGCGTTAGAGGCCATGGCTGGATGGTTGCAGCAGAGCTGGCTGAAATTGAATCCAATGAAGACGGAGGTCCTGCACCTGAGGCGTGGGGTACTGGTTTCAGGGATCAGGCTGTCAGTCTTCAGTGGGGCATCACTGGTGCCAGCGCTGTGGGTAAGGAGTCTCAGGATGATGCTGGTTCCCTCGCTTACCATGGAAGCCCAGGTCACTTCGGCTACCAGATTGGCCTTTTACCATCTTTGGCTAGTCAGGCAGGTGGTTCCCTATCTCACTCTTTGGGATTTAGCTGCAGTGAGCCGTGCAATGGTCACTTCCAGGCTGGATTACTGTAACTCACTTTATGCAGGGTTATCCTTAGGCCTGATCCGGAAATTGCAGCTAGTGCAAAATGTGGCAGCCTTTGCAGGCACATATTCAGCTGGTGTTGCACCAGCTGAACTGGCTGCCGATTGAATACCAGATCCAGTTCAAGGTTATGGTCTTGACCTTTAAAGCCCTATGTGGCTTGGGACCATCAGACTTATGGGACTCCCTCTCCCCATATGAGCCCCAGAGAGCTTTATGCTCTTCTGATCAACACCTCCTGGCCCAAGGGACATCCGCTTAGCCTCAATCAGGGCAAGGGCTTTTTTGGCCCCTGCCCCAACCTGGTGGAACATACTTCCACCTGAGATCAGGGCCTTACCAGACCTGTCACAATTCTGCAGAACCTGTGAAATGGAGCTGTTCTGCCAGGCTTTTGGTTGAGACAGCAGACATTCAACCATTCTGGCCTCTCCTGTTTATGGCCCCTTTCCCAGTGCCTGCTGTTAGATAATATTATTGGTCACTGGAGTTTTCTGGAGTACCTATATTAACCTGGTATCAGGCGTGGGGTTTGATGATATTGTCCATTGTGCCATTGACTGTTTTACTGGTTTTATTGTTTTATAGACTGCATGCAGTAAGTCACCCTGAGCCACTTGTGGGATAGGACAGGGTCTAAATTGAAATAATAATAATAATAATAATAACAATAATAATAATAATAAGTAGTAGTAGTAGTAGTAGTTGGGTGCTGGCTCTCCCTAGCCCACTGCTGGTTTGGCCACTCTTCCCTGTCAGAATAAACTGCCAAAACAGCTGTCTCCCCTGATGAAGATGATTCTCCTGCTTGGCTCCTCTGTGGCTGGCTGGCTACTGAGGTGAGCCACAGGCCGTCAAGCCTTTCTCTTCTCCTCCTGCTGTGGGGCTCATTTCCCCCACAGTTTGCTGCTGCTAGGCAACCTAGCTTGGTTCTGTCAGTAAAAAGGCCTTTGTGGGGAACTCCTTGGGGCCAGTCCTGACTAGGGCTGCCAGCTCCAGGTTGGGAAATTCCTGGATATTTTGTGGTGGAGTCTACAGAAACAAGAGTTGGGGAGGGGAGAGTCCTCAGCTGAATAGAGCCCACCCTCAGCCATAGAGCCCACCCTCCAAAGCAGTTATTTTCTCCGGGGGGGGGGGAGAGATCTGGTGTCTGGAGCTGAGTTGTGATACCAGGAGATCTTCAGACTCCACCTGGAGGTTGACTACCCTAGGTCTGGCAGCACCCTCTGGGTGACTTGATGACACCTGACTGGCATAACTTTACCAGGCATGGCTGCTTGCTTCTGTTCACCAGCAGCAGCTCCCCTAGGAGTTGGAATTAAATCAGAAGAGTTTTTGGCAAAACATTAGGAAGAACTTTGTGACAGAATGGTTCCTCAGTGGAACAGGCTTTCTTGGTAGGTGATGGGCTTTCATTCTTTGGAGGTTTTCAAACAGACAGCAATGCTGATTCTGTGAATTTAGGCAGTTCATGAGAGGGAGGGCAGGAAGGGTTGTATTATGTACTGGGTATTTATGTATTTGATGCATGGAAAGCCCATACTACAACGTAGTGATCAGCATAGATTGAGTACCCCACAAGCATGCAATACTGGCCAAGATGGCCAACTATATACAACTCCTAGGACACACCCAAAAGTCCTATAGGCGGGTTTGAATTTACCGCCAGAGTTCTTATTGGAGAGCTAGTAGTTGTCTAGGATCCTTGACCCCTATTGTCTCTCAGAGTCAAGCTCTGACTGTATGCCACTGGCACCCAGTGGCGGTCAGCAGACATAACAGGTTGCATCAGTGCTTAGTTCTCATGGCCCTTTCTTACACGCCCAGGGAAATGCTGATCGCCACTTTGGGGTCAGGAAGCAATTTTTCTCCAGGACAGTTTGGCTGGTGATCCTGGGCATGGAACAGTGGTCATTGGGTGTGTGGAGGGGGAGGCATTTGTGAATTTCCTGCATTGTGCAGGGGGTTGGACTAAATGACCCTGGAGGTCACTTCCATCTCTATGATTCTATGACAGCCAGTGTGGCATAGCAGTTAGCGCTTCAGAGCAGGGTCCTTGCTGTGGAAGCTGAGTGGGTGATTTTGGACTAGTCACAGACTTTCAGACTAACCACAGAGTTATTGTGCAGATCAAAAGGGTGACAGGAAAATGATGTAAGCTGCTTTGGTCCCCATTGTGGAGAAAGACTGTACTTTTCCTAGGTAGAGGCTGCAAGGAGTGGGGGAGATGGAAAGCTGAAATTAGAGGGGCAGATAAAGGTACATTGATGGTTGGCTGGGAAGGAGATAGGTTGTCACCTTCAGGTTGGGAGATTCCTGGAGATTTGAGGGGTGGAGCCTGAAGAGGGTGGGGTTTGAGGAGGAGTGGGACCTCAGACAGGTATGCCACAGACTCCACCCTCCAAACCAGCCATTCCCTCTTGGGGAACCATTGCTGCTAATCTCCAGGTGAGGGCTGGAGATCACTCAGAATTAAAACTGCTCTCCAGATGGCAGAGATCAGTTCCCCTGGAGAAAATGGCTGCTTTGCAGAGTGGACTCTATGAATTATATCCTGCTGAGGTCACTTCCCTCCTGCTTGGGTCTCCACTGCGGAGAAAGACTACTTTTCCTAGGTAGAGGCTGCAGGGAGGGGGGAGGAGATGGAAAGCTGAAGTCAGATAAAGGTAGGTTGATGGTTGGCTGGGAAAGAGATAGGGTTGCCATCTCCAGGTTGGGAAATTCCTGGAGATTTGAGGGGTGGAGTCTGGAGAGGGTGGGATTTGAGGAAGAGTGGGACCTCAGACTCCACCCTCCAAACCAGCCATTTCCTCCTGGGGAACTATTGTTGCCAATCTCCAGTTAAGGGATGGAGATCACTCAGAATTACAATTGTTCTTCAGATGACAGAGATCAGTTCCCCTGGAGAAAATGGCGGACTCTGTATCATTATATCCTGCTGAGGTCGCCACAGCAAATTGATGCTGCGTGCCTAAGGCTGGGGCACCCACCTAGAGCCTCTTTCTAGAGCCCATTGTATTTGTTTCCACAATGGGCCTTATTCCAAGTGGAACATAGTTATGTTAAGGGAACAGATAGGACAGAGCCTTAAAAATATGTTTTTCTGTGCTATGTACAGATCACATCATTTTCATATTCAGAGCTCTACCATGGCAATTATATGCTTATATTAAGAAAGAGAAACAAACTTTGTTTGAAATGCTGTATCCCTATCTACTTCATTAAAACTGTAAATTCAGCAATCAAGCTTTCTGCTCCAGACTTGACTGTCTTACTGCTACTACTACACACACACACTCTGTATTCCTACATTCATTGTCTTCTGCTATGTGTCCAGGCATGTGAGTCAACTGCAGCCGTTCCTGGGCAGGACATACTTTGCTGCTGTGGTGCATGCTGTGGTAACATCTTGATTAGGTTACTGCAATGCGCTGTATGTGGGGCTGCCTTTGATGACTGCTTGAAAGCTACAGTTGGTACAGAATGCTGCAGCCTGAATGCTGATTGGAATGGATCATAGGGATCATATCACTTGAATCTTGTTCCATCTACACTGGATCCCAGTTTGCTTCCAGGTCCAATTCAGGGAGCCTGTATTGACAACTGAAGCCCTATATCAGTGGTTCTCAACCTGTGGGTCGCGACCCCTTTTGGGGTCGAATAACCATTTCACAGGGGTCGCTGGCTGGCATCCGAGCCCACCCCTTCCCACCAGCAAGAAAGGGCCCCACACTTGATCGAATGTGAGGTCTGGCCTCCCGGCTCTTTGCCCTCAAAGGGAGCTTTCCCTTTAAGGGCAAAGAGCAGGGGTTGGTTGGGGCCGGAGCCCCGCCCCCTGCTTCCAGCAGCCCTTCCAGCAGGGGCCATGAGGAGGAAGAAGCCAGCAGGTAAGTCAATGGCCGCTTCCCCCTCCCTGCTGCCGCCTTTAGGGCGCTCCGCCGTCACCTTCCCTGGGCTCCACGCTGAAGCGCAGAGCCCAGGAAAGGTGGCAAAAGCCACCCCCCGCCACCTTCCCTAGGCTCCGCACCAAAGCGCAGAGCCCAGGAAAGGTGGCAACCCCCCCCCCACCTTCCCTAGGCTCCGTGCCAAAGTGCAGAGCCCAGGAAAGGCAGCAAAAGCCGCCCCCGCCTTCCCTAGGCTCTGCGCCAAAGCTGACAGGTGGATGCGAGTCCGGTGGTGAATTGCTAGGCCCAGCCACTGCCTGTTCAGCCTCAGGTGGGTCTTGCTGAGAACTTGGCTGTGGATCCTCTGCAGGACTTACGGTTTCCTCAGTTAACTGAGCCAAGTTCTCCTGTCCTCAGCTGTCAGGCACTGGGTCTGGGGCTAAGTCAGGGGCAGGCATGACACTCTCTCTCTTCCCCCTTTCTCTCTCTTTCTCTCTCTTCCCCCCTCTCTTTCTCCTTTCTCTCTCTCTCTCTCTACCCCCTACCTGCAACAGCCTCTCCACCCTACCTACCTTCATTTTCTCATGGCATCTTCTATTGAAGAAAAGTAAGTCTGAAGCCTGAGTGTTTGTTGTGTCTTGTTGGGAATAGCTTGCAAATATATGTGTGTCTAAAGTCTGTATTAAAGTTGTTTGGTGCTAACTGCCATGCAAGAGAAAACATCTGAAAAAGTAGCTTCATTGCTGGGTGTGTGGGCAGAATTTTATGGTTGGGGGGTCACCACAACATGAGGGTATTAAAGGGTTGCGGCATTAGAAAGGTCAAGAACTACTGCCCTATATGGTTTTGGGCCAGCATATCTGAAGGACTGCCTACTCCCATAGGAACCTATCCCACCACTCCTGTCATCCTCAGAGGCCATGCTTTGGGTGCTCCATGGGCTAAGGCGAGGCATGTGGCAACCCAAGAAAGGGCATTCTCAGTCGTGGTACTGAAACTGTGAAACCCTCCCCAGGGAGATTCTTCTGTCTCCTTCTATTGCTGTCTTCTGTTAGCAGATGAAGACGTTTTTGTTTTGTTTGGCATCCCCTCACTTTGTAGTCCTCCTCATTTGTGTGTTTTTATGTGTTCATATGTTTATATTTGTATGTATTTATATGTTTATATTACATTTTTAAAAGTTTTGAAAATATTTTTGTTTATTTTTATTTTAAATGCTTTTTTAATGTTTGATAGGTTGGAATGTTTGTTGTCTTGGGTATCCTGGATTGGATGGAAAGATGATATAGAAATGTTTTAAATAGTAATAATGAAAAGTCTTGTTCTGCTTATTATTCTTTATCTACTCTGCATACCTTTTTTTGGGGGGGGGAGTGCACTCTGCTTTAGGGGGACGTTTCCCACTGTAGCAGAAAACTCCTACCTCCTCTTCTCTGCTGTCCACTGTAGCAGGAGAAATTGTGGAAGAAAAAGTGTCATCGTATAACCAGAAGTGATGTCACCATAGAATTTTTGGGGACTGCTAGAGCATTGCAGTGACCCACATGTCACTTCCAGTTATGTCACTGGAAGTGAAGTTGCAGCTGTCCACACAAAAATTCAAGTGGGTAGCCATGTTGGTCTGAAGCAGCAGAACAAAGTTTGAGTTCAGTGGCTATAAGTAAGAACAGATTGACTTTGCATGTATAGTGAGATAAGAAGCCGATATCTCTGTTAAGCCCTGGGGTTCCATTGTCCTGAGTGTTGTATTAACTTGTAATTCAGCAGTCTCCTGTTCCAGTTTGTTTCTAAAATTCCTTTGCAATAAAACAGCTACTTAGAGGTCCCCCACTGAGTGCCCTGGGAGGCTGAAATGTTCTACAGGTTCCTCAGTTTTGTGATTCTTGGTGTCAGATTTGTGTCCATTTATCCTTTAGCATAGGGTTTGACCTGTTTGTCCTGTGTAGAGAACTGAAGGGCATTGTTGGCGTTTAATGACATATACAATGTTAGAAGATGAGTGGGTGAATAAGCCTAAAATGGCGTAGTTGATATAAGCATGGCACACGATTTGTCACCTTCCCCACCCCCAAAAGCTCCCAGGGTCCGCCAGCCTTTGTCTGGCAATCCAAACCTGCTTGTTATCATGTGACAGTAATAATAGTTCATGTGTGTGCAATTAAATGCACATGGAAATCCAAAGACCAATACATATATCCTGTTCCTTCATCATTTGATATCAAAGCTAGAATAATTAGTTGTTTTTTTTCTTATATGCCTGATATTATAGTCCTTTCCCCTAAATAAATATGTCCTTGATTTATGCTCAATTTTGCCTTCAGCATTAAAAAAAATCCAGTTTAAATCTACTTAAATCTCCTGTCACTAGATTCTAGCATGCTACATGATATAATAGATGTTAGCAGTGGACTGTGAAGGGGGAAGTTCTTGTTTTAAGTAAGAAAGGGGGTGTATACATGCCAGATCCAGGTATTATTTTCTTGGGTAAATGGTTGGTTGCCCCAAACTAATTCAACCAAATCAATATGGCTAATTCCGAGTAAATAAGCAGTTCGGTGGACTGTAGTAGAAGTATGTGAAGTTATGTGCTCTGGAGACCATCTTTATCTTACTGAATTGTATTGTCACACAAAAGGTATGCATTATCTTAACAGTTAAAACTGATGTCATGTTAGCATGAAGGACAAGCAAAAATGAAAAATAGAAATCTCTGGATGTGTTAAAATTATCGATAGCAGGTTGTTTTTTTTTAAAAAAATAATTCTTCTGGATGAATCTTCCCAATCAATTTCAGAAAATACCTATTGTTTTAGCCCAGCATGTCACATACAAGAAGACTTTGATGCCCACTTTGTCCTTGGAGAATCTCATGCCTTTCATAATGAAACCTTCAAGAAAACCATGCAGGTGTCTCCCAGGCATACAGCATTATTATAATGCCACTTGATGCTTACTTGTCTATGTGATTAGTGGGGAATAAAATCTTATAACTGCTTAGAATTTCATAGCTGTAGCTCTCATTGGCTGTTATTAGATCTTGGCTTCCCATGTCTGATGGCTTGATTAAAAATGTTGTTTCTTGAGGCATGCACCACATTCTTTGTGAGTTCTTGGTCTTTACAGGGTCAGACACCTGCTCTCAGGTGTCATTTCATAGAAAAAGAGGTGCAGGAGCTCATTAGCTTAACTCAGGGCTATTTTTGGGCAGGAACGGAGTTCCGGCTGGCTTCCAAGTTTGCCCCGCCTACAGCCTCCCCCTCCTGAGTTTCCCAGGCGCCTTGCAAGCCATGGGGCACCTGGGGAAGCCAAGCCGATCTGATCCAGGGAGGGAAGGCAGTTTAAACTGCCTTCCCTCCTGGGGTTCCCCAGCTGTGGGGAAGCCAATCCAGAAACTGCCTTCCTTCCCTTGGGTTCCCCATGCACCCCATAAGCCATGGGGCACCTGACGAAGCTGATCCTGGGAGGGAGTTGTGCAGTCAGGGGTGTGGCCTAATATGCTAATGAGTGTCTGCTGTTGGGTGTAGCCTATTATGCTAATGAGTTCCGGCTGGGCTTGTTCTACAAAAAAGCCCTGGCATAACTCATTAGCATAACATTTGCATATGCAACACCACCTGACATCACCGGAAGTATGTCAGAAAACAAGAAAGAAAGGAGAGAGAGAGAGAAAGAAAGAGCGAGCTGGCAGAGAGGGAACAGCTACTAATCTAAGCCTCAGAAATACCACAGTTCTGGGAGGATAGCTTCAGTGGTGGCTGAAGCCTTCAGAAGGCTGGTCGGTGGAACAAGGACCTTTCCAGGGGACAGGGTCATTTTGCTGCAGCCATGACACAAGCAGGCATTCCCCCGCATGGGGCGGGGGGGGGGGCTGGCACCAACTCCCAGAGCTGCGCTCCCCCGAGCTTCTGCTTGAAATGACCCCTGCTTGCCCTTAAAATTGCTGGATTTTTAAAATCTCAACAAAAAACAACAGGCTATATGTTTTTACAGTGAAAACATGACATATTTTGCTTGGTGTGAATCTACATTTGTAAAAGATCATTCAGTACAGAGAGAAAATGTACTGATATAAGTTGAAGTGATATGGCTGGTCTCTACAACTGTTTAATTTAGCTAGGGACAAGTGGCACTTCCAATAATTGTATATGAAGAGCAATATCTCGCTTAAGTGTAATAGCCAGTCTCTACTTTCCCATGAGGCCATCTCTGCCTGAATTCCCTTTTTAATGGGCGGTAACAGCACTCTTACCTTTCCAGAATGCAAAATACAACACTTGCCTCTGGCAAACGATTAATACTAATGTGCAAAATAGTTCCTCTCCACCCCTTGTGAAAAATGATCTTCTGTTTCCCCCTACTGCAGATACACTGTCTTCATTAAACCTTTGTGAAATTCACTAAACTGAACTAAGGCGTGTTTGAAATGCACAATATGGTAGTTGCCAAAAGTGATTCCACATGGGTTGGACCATATCCTGCTAGTATCACACAGATAAACACTGGACTGTGTTGTTGGAATGGCCTTGTGACAAAGTACAATTTTCCCAGTCTGTACTGCTGCTGCTTTGACTACATTCCAGGTGGTAGCCCTTCGGATGCATTCCATGTGATAGTGCCAAACCATATGTTCCTTATTCACAAAAAAGTGATGATAGATGTGTGGAGATTCACCCACCTAAAAGTGGCTTTCAGCAGCTACTATATCACTAGCATCACATTTTAATTAGGCCTTTTCCTTTTCAATCCACTATGATTTAATGAAAGCTTTCATCTTTATGAGATAAACAAGAAGTCGAATAGGTCAAGCTTCTCTTCATTTATGCCCCAGATCCATAACATGTGTTTTAAGGAAGTGCATGGAAAAAATGTTTTGCTTTTCTGTTTATTTTTGTTCTGAAGCCCACATTAGTCTCATTTTTAATTTGTTTTAATCACATTTATTTCATTTCTCATTAGTAAATAGTAAATAGTTCAATCAGTTTTGCTTTATCCATTCATTTTTCACTGATATTAGTGGGAGACCAGCTGGTGTACTGTTGGTGTTTTGCATCTACATGGTACAAAATGTTCAGACTTTCTTCTACTTCCTAATGGCATCATACCTGACAGATTCTAGAAGAACAGCACAAAGAATGTTTTAAAGGTGTACATTGTACAGGCTCCTAATTGCTCAAATGTTTCTGTGTTGCAAGTTTGGGTGCAATCTGAAAAAGTTCCTGGTATGTCAATTAAAACTATTCTCATTCTTTCCCCATTCCCTGTAACCTTTCTGTGACCATTTCATGTTGTTAATGTTTCCAATACAAAATGGCTCTACTGCAATGCTTTCCATTTCCAATGTAGAGCAACAAAAAAAACAAATGGAGGGGAATGTGAAAAAATAATATTTTTCAATTTCTCATTCATTTCCCCCATTTGGTTCTGTTGTAAAAAACCAAATTAAATTTATTATTAATTAATCTATTAATTAATAATTTATTTGCTAATATTTATTAATAAATAAATTCATTTATTAATAAATAAATACATAAATATAAATGGATGGATGTAATTCATTTCATTTTCCATTTATTTTTAAAAACTGATGCAGAATCCTAATTCTTTCTCTCAGTAGTCAGTCTCTCTCACACACAAAATGCAGCCTGCCCAGGGAATGTGGAACTATTTTAGAACAGTATAAAAAAGCAAGAGTCCAGAAGCATCTTAAAGACTAACAAAATCTGTGGCAGGGTACGAGCTTTTGTGAGTTGCTGAAGAAGTGAGCAGTGACTTACAACAGCTCATGCCCTGCCACAAATGTTGTTAGTTTTTAAGGTACTACCAGACTCCTGCTCTTTTTTACAGCTACAAACAGACTAACACGGCTACCAATCTTATTTTAGAACAGCTTTCTTTTTGCCCGTGCAGTGGTGGAAACAGCTTGATTAAAACTTTAAAGGGCCAACTAGGGCCAGGAATAATTGCTTTGCTGGGAGCTGCATTCCACCCAGGGTCGCCAGTCGGTGCCCCTGGTTCAGTACATTTCTGATGTGCAGCGTTGCTCTGATTCTGCTATGATGTATTTCAAGACTGCTTTCACAAGTGATTAAATTTATTTATTTATTCATAAAAGTGACGGCTTGTTTGGAAAATACAGGACATTAAAAGTTTTTTAAAAACATATTATGCTAAGCAATGTTGCTGACCCTCCTAGGATTAGGCCACTCATTGATTAAAAACCTTTAAAAATCTTCCAACCAGACAACTAAAATAACCCTATTCCCCTATGGATACAGAGACTGTATTTAGTCAGATTTCCCCTAGCATAGCTTCAGACTTCCCAGCTTCTAAGTTGTAATGAATATGTATAAACTTTACATCAAAAGTTAATGGTCATGAAACATCTACAAAGATTGCTCTCGTCCCTTTTTTCTTTTACTGATTGTAAAATCTTTTTAAGTTTTAGAATTTCTTAGGGGTCATTAACCTGCATAGTTATTAAATACATTGAAGCAGGAGGCCCGAAGCCACCAGCATTAGTCTTACTGAATTAAGTGGAATTGCTTTGCAGTAAGCAGTTTGAGGACTGCAGCCTTATTGTTTCAAACAGATGCTCCAATTTTGGAGAAGATTTTGTTCTAAGTGTTTGTTAACGCTCTCTCTATATATAAGTTGTTTTAAAAATTTGATCTAGAGTTATTTTTTGTGACTATACTCAAGGTAAAATTTGTAGTGGATAGAAAAGACTGTGGTCATGGTTTCTGTTGGACTGTAGCCTAATTATACGGTTCCTTCTAAAGGTTTCCTGTTTTAAATTTTGCAGTGACGGTACTAATCTTTTTAGAGAACTTAGTTCCTACAGCTAGGCTTCAAACATTTTCATGATCATATGAGGTTGCTTGGGGGCACCACTAGCAAAGATAGTGGTCACATAATTGTAGGGCTCTCTTCCCCTTTTAAACTAACATGAGACATTCTGCAGCTCCAGAAAGCTATGGGTAAACCCAAAGGCAAAAAAGGACATCAAACAGCCAAACCTTTGAAGACCATAAAGGACTGTTTCAGCCCTAGCACATGACATGGAGCTGTGGCTGAGACGGAGCTTATAATGGCGGCAGAACTTCAACTGTCAGGTCAGTCAGATGAAGCACAAGTAAAAAGTTCTTTAATAAACTATCTAATTCATGGAGAAGGGTATCCTATATTGCATGGAGAGCCAGTTTGGTGTAGTGGTTAAGAGTGCGGACTCTAATCTGGGAGAATCATGTTTGATTTCCCACTCCTCCACATGTAGCTGCTGGTGTGACCTTGGGTCAATCATAAGTTCTTTCAGAGCTGTTCTCTCAAGGACAGTTCTCAAGAGAGCTCTCTCAGCCCCACCTACCTTACAGGGTGTCTGTTGCTGGGAAAGGAAAGGAAGGTGATTGTAAGCTACTCTGAGACATCTTCGGGTAGTGAAGATCAGGGTATAAAAATCAACTCTCCTCCTCCTCCTCCTTTGTCATCCCAACTAGAAGGGAAAGATTTCTATTGAACAGGTAACAAAAAACGCTGTGATGGCTCTGGACTTAGGAGTCACAAATCAGGACGGCACCAGAACCCTTCAGAAAGAGACCTCTGAAATAAAATATCAGTTATTAACAGTTGAAACTGAAGCAAAGGTGGCTAATCTGAAATATAGAGGGATAAGAGAAGGTGTGGAGAAGAATATTGAACTGGCAATCTTTATGGCAACTTGGATTGCAAAAGTATTAAAATTAGAAGAAGGGGTTTATCCATTTATATCAAATGCTTTTAGGTTTGGATCTCTAGTAAATAACAGGCAACAGCTTCCAAGAGATGTAATCATTACCATTACAGATGCCAGAGTAAGGAAAATAATAAACGAAGAGGCAAAGAAACCAGGAAATTTTCAATTTGAAGGGAAGGACATAAAATTTTCCTGGATGTTTCTAGAGAAGCTATCAAAATTCAACGAAAGGTGAAAGCAGTAACACTGAAGCTACAGAAAATGCATCAGAAATATAGGTGGCTACCTTCAGGCAACTTTATGTTGCATATATACAGTAAACTACAGTTGCATTCCTCAGGCAACAGCAGAGTCATCCTTTCCTTCTGTTATCTATCACAATGGCTTGCCCCGTGATTGGTTGAGGAAGCAGGGGTGACATCAGCATTGTTGCTCTACCACACAGGTGGCAGCCAGATTTGCTTTTGTAAAGGTCATGTGATGCCTTGGAGGGTGGTGTTGTGACTTGATGGCAATGATAATGAATGAATTCTGGTCCTGGGGTGTTACATTTTTCTGTTCATTGACCAAAAAACCCTCAGACTCAGCATCCAGGACAATTTTATTGAAAGACCATAGAAAATATTAAAGGAATCAACTTCTTAATGTGCATTGGCCATGGTGGTCAGCATCTGTCAGGTATTATGATAAATGCTGACAGTGTAGGAACAGAAGCAGCACAACAGCTGAAAGAGATTCATTTTTAATTGTGGAGGAATAATTTCTGGGATTTCCCTTCTAATATAATGAATTTTATAGGCTGTTAGGATTTGTATCATGATACTGTTATTTTCAGCATCAGCAGCATCCCTAGTCATTCTGAGTTTTCAAGAGAATATACCATCCAACAGCCATGAGAGTCACCTTAATTTGTACAGATCTTTTTATAGCTATCTCTCACTTGGAATATCCTTGATTGGCTTTTTGTAGTGAGGGAGCCATAACAGGAGCCTTCCTTATTTCCCTGTCCTTGATTGTCTCCTTTTTCTACTACAATCATTAATCTGTAGGAGAAATCTACCACTGTCAATGTCAATTACTCATTAAATACTTGAAAGGCCAAGAAAGCCAAAGCAATGAAGATAAATTGAGACCCATCCCATCCCATCCCAGCCAGCCATACAAACACACTTAATGTTTGTGGTTTATGCATTTGGAACTGGAAATAGAGTAGAAAATAATCCCTGCAGTGGATAATGTCAGATTAGGAGTGAGAGGATTTGGGTTTAATCCCTACTAGACCAATAGATTTACTAGATGTTCTGGTCTAGTCACTTATTGAATATATTTATTAATGAGATGTTTATGCCACTTCTCTACAGGTTGTCCAAGGCTGGCTGGCTAATTAAAAATAACATAGTAAAATCATATAAAACAAGCCACAACTTGAAACGGGCATAAAAAACCCATGAAACAGTATTCACCATTTTGAAATGATATCCATAAACCAGTCTTCAGGCTGGAAGCAGACCATAAAAACAGCCTAGGTAAAAAATAAATGTTTTGACCTGGTGCCTAAAGGACATTAAGGTAGGCACCAGGCCAGGCTTCAAAGGTAAGTAAATTCCAAATAGTTACTCTGCCTCCACAGACTTGTTGTGATGATAAAGTGAGTACAGGAACTGTGTACACCATAGTGAGGTCCTCGCGTAAGGAACAAAAACAATAAAATAGATTATTAGATATATTTTGTTCCTCATTGGAATACATCTGATTCAGGCAACAAAAAAGTTATTTTGTAAATGGTTATGGTTTAAAACCTGGTTCTACTGAAAGTTTGTTCAAAATAAAATATGACACAGAGATGTAGATGCAAACGTTTTGAAGAGATTATTGTGACTCAGGGTGGTCTTGTGAAATTGGAGAAATGGTCAAACATCAAAATGGAAGGAGAAATGCAGAATACTAAACAGAAGGAGGAGGGGCACACAATTCCAAATATTAGGCAGCAGCACAATTATTCAGGTTTATGCAAAAGGTCAATCTGTACAAAGTTAATTTATTTGCAAATATTATTTCTAGCATGGAATTTGAGCTCTCAAGGTGAAGAATTTTGGTTTCCCTGAGCCAATGAACTATCTTTAGATGTAATTGGATTAAATAGCAGGGAAGTGGGATTATATTCATTATTAGAGAAATCCGCTTAATAAGGTAATTGGCCAATACAATAAGTTGCGTACAGAGATGGTGCAATCATTTCTTGAGGCTTGATAGGCAACTGTGAAATTTGCAGCACAATCCTAAACACAATTACCCGTCTAAATCCATTGAAGCCTCTGGAAAGAGACTTTGGAACAAAACTGCAGATGACCTTTAAGCAACTAAGGTTTCTTAAGAACTGGCTGATCTTCAACCTACGATGCTAATTGATTGGAAGCCCAATATAAATCATTTGATTGTACTTGATTTCACTGACCAGAGCAATTGCTTAAAAATGTCATTTGGCATCACATAGGTCATTCCAAAAAAAAAAGTCTAACACATTTCCTGGTCTATTTATGGACCCTTTTGACCCAGTTTCTATGATGGATGTTGACAGGATCCTGGGATCTATGAAAGCCAATACTTGTGCCTTGGAATCTTGTCCATCTTGGCTGCTAAAATTGCATAAGATCACATCAATGAGCCCTTAGTTTCTATAATAAATCAATCACTAACTCAGGGCACCTTCCCTCAGCCACTCAAAAGAAGTGGTTATCTATCCACTATATAAAAAACAATCCCTACAGAAAAACATTGTGGACAATTCTTGCCCAGTCTCTTATCTGTCCTTTCTAGGCAAAGCAATTGAGAAAGCAGTAGCAGACCAACTCCAGGTCTTCTTAGATAACTCATCTGCTCTGACCCCTTTTCAGCCTGGCTTCAGGCTGGACTGTGGCACAGAAACTGCCTAGTAGTTTTAGTTGGTGACTTCTGATACAGCAGACTGTGCTATCTTGTTGAGCCAGTTGGAAGTAAAAGTAGGTATCGGGATGTGCTTTAGATTGCTTTAAATTATTCTTCGCAGACTGGACTCAAAGAGAGACCAGTTGTCATCCGTGTGGACCAATCTTCTGGGGTTCCACAGGGTGCAAACCTATCCCCCATGCTTTTCAATCTTTACATACATCCCTTAGAACAAATCATTTGTAGTTCTGGAGTTGGCTGTCATCATTATGCTGATGACACGCAGCTCTATATCTACCTATCCAAATCTCCTGTTGATGTGGTAGAAGTACTGAATTGCTGCCTGTCTGTTGTGGTTAAGTGGCTAAGAGTGAACAAACTGAAACTAGATCCTGACAAGACAGAAGTAATGCTGATAGGGAAGGTGGAGATCTTGCATGGCATTGTGTTTCCCATCTTTGATGAGGTTCAGCTGACTCTTGCTGATTTGGTTAAGGGGTTATACTGAATCTAACATTATGGCTGGAGAAGCACAAAATGCCTTGTAGCTGCAAAAATGCTTCCATCTCTGTTTAGCTTGGAAGATGCCCTCCTACCTTGACTCAGCTGATCTGGCCACGTGGATCCATGACACAATAACATCTGGCCTGTAGCTACAGTGCAGCTATTGGGGGCTCCACCCCTTCCTTAAAGGGCCAGCCCCACAAGATTTTTTTGAGAAGATATTTTTAGAAGAATGAAGGGCATGCACAGGTCCCCCACTTCTTCTCAAAAGCATTTAAAGGGATCTTTTAAATACTTTTGAGAAGAATCAGAGGATGGGACTGTAATCCCTCTGCATAGGTCTCCTGTCAGAATCAACTCAGAGACTCAAACTGGGGCAGAATGCCACAGCTTGGTTATTATTAGGAGCTAGGTGGAACATGCTCACATTCTGCAGTCACTTGATTGGCTGCACATCAGTTATTGGCTTCAGTTGAAGTTACTGGCTATCAATTTAATTTTGAGCCATCCTATAATTATTTTGTTTAGTCAAATGTTTTAGCTATCTAATTTTAAGGTATAGGGAAGATAAAAGCAGAGGAATGCTAAATACATGAACTACATTAAAATTAAAGGTGTATAGGTAAAGTAAAATGGGGGTGGACCATGTCTCAGCCTCAATGGCAGGGCATCTCCTTTGCATGCTTAAGATCCCAGGTTCAATCCATCACCAGTTAAAAAAGAATCAAATGAAGGATAGAATAGGTGAGGTGAAGGACTTCTACCTGAGATCCTAAAGAGCTGCAACCAGTCAGAGTTGATGAGGCTGACCTTGATAGACGAAGGGTATGTCTCAGTACAAGGCAGCTTCATATATGCATAGTTGTAACTCGATACTTACTATGCAGTAGCTCAGATTTTAAAGTATGATAAGGTGAAGCTGGAGAAACTATGGTGAAATCCATGTTTTAAGCAACAGGGATTATAATATTCATCAAAGATTATTGAGAAGTTCAACTTCTGTTTGAAAAATAACCCTCTTGGTCATTGTGCACTTCAAGATTCAGACAATATACCTGGCTTTTTAAAGCTTCTGCTTTTTGAAATGGGAGTCAAAATCTGCCACTTTGATATCCAGATCCTCTAGACCCCCCCCCCCCCATTGGCTTCAACTTGCAACTTGAGTCTAGACTCCAGGATCTAATGGGAAATCTCTGTCGTTGTGCTGCCCTGAATTTTTGATGAAAGGGCAAGCTTCTGATGTAATAGAGAATTTTCCCAGATGGTTTATATCAGGGGTGTCGAACTCATTTGTTATGACAGCCAGATCTGACATAAATGAGACCTTGTCGGGTCAGGCTGGGCCATGTGTGTCATAAAATGTAATGCCAGGTAGTGGAGATATAAACTTTACACAAGAGCCGAAGACACAAGGGAAAAATGAAACGGCTAGGCATTGCGAGCTTTTGTACATAAGTTGCTTCATCTGCTGGTCAAGAACATATGAAGGCACCATGACACAGACTGAGGTCAATGTGTTTGTCTACAAAACTATAGTCTTCCCCAGAGAAATAACTACAGATCCTATGAGGCACTGCAAGAACAGAGAGACAGCAATGTGTAGTGGTCAGTATCAGCCTACTATCTGGGAAGCCTAAGTTCAAAATCCCCAGTCTTCAAAGGAAATGTGCTGGGTGGACTTGGTCTGTACACATACTCTCAGCCTAACTGATCTCACTGGCTTGTTGTCATTCCTCATCTAGGCCAAAGACAGATTGGTTTTCTGCCGCGCCTCCCCGGCATGGCAGAACGGGGCAGGGGAATTTCCCCCACCCCGCGGCGTTCCCACGCCGCCGGAAGGAAGCCGCCCGCAGCATTCAGCTGCGGGCGGCTTCCTGGAGCGGCGGGTGAACACCACGCGGCCGCCCCTGCCTGCGCGCGTTCACACCCGCTTCAGCGGGTGGAACGTGCGCGCGGGGTGCACTGCACCAGCCGAGCACCACTTTAAAGTGGTGCTCGGCTGGTGCGCAAGGAGCGCAGTGCTGGATGCGATGCGTCCGGGCCGCCTCCTGGGGGCAGATGCAGCCATCTGAACGGCCGCTCTGCCTCCGCTTCTGAAGCGGAGGCAGAGCGGCCGAGACGGCCAATCTGTCCTCAGCCCTAAATAGTTCACATTGCTTTCCTACTAAGAAAGCCTGGATTATGAGGACATGAATACAGTGAAAAAGAGGAGGGGAACCCAGTTGCACCCAGGAGATCCCTGGCATAATGAGCACAACAACTTTCTCTCTCTCTCTCTCTCTCTCTGTAGAAAGGCAAAAAGCTCATACCTTGAATAAAACTTTGTTAGTCTTAAAGATGCTTTGTGTTTCTCCTGTGTGATTGAGGGAACTGGGCAAAGTAAGCTCTTGCTCTTTCACTGCCTCCCCCCTCTTCCTTCCCAAGGGAGCGGGGGGAGGAGCCTCAGCCAGTTGAGGGGAGAGGGGCTTTGCTCTGTAGTTCCTGTGCAATTTAGAAAGCCTAGAAAAGCAAGTTGTGATGCAGAAGGAAGCAGGAGAGTGGGAGAAGGAAGCAGATGAGAGCATAGGTGTCAATTACGGGGGGGGGGCTCGAGGGCTTGAGCGACCCCCGAAATTTCGGGGGGGACTGAACCCCCCCCCTGGGAAAATGGTGCGCCCTCCGCCGTGCCTCCCCGGTCCCTTCCTAGGGCTGCCACCACCACCGCCATCTCTCTCTCTCTCTCCCCCCAGCCTGACCACTCTGTCCCTCCCTCCGTCCATCCAGGGGCCAGCTAAGCAAATGCCCAGATGGCCCCTGGACAGATGGAGGGAGGGACGGCAGCAGGAGAGGTCAGTCCAGGGAGGTGGCAGCGGCGGGAACATGGTCCCGGCGGGCATGCACACAAAACGCGTGTGCACGGAAGAGCTCCGCCCCCCCCCCCGGGATTTTGAAAACTTGATGCCCCTGGATGAGAGCCAGTTGCTTGTGGGCTGGATACGAGCCCTTTGGGGGCTAGATCTGGTGCACAGGCCGCATGTTTGACACCCCTAGTTTATATAATATCTGTATCTGTTGTGGACTGGAAAGGTGGAAAGTTTCATTTTCTTTCTTATTTATTTATACATACATACATGCATACATACATATGTTGAATTTCTAACCCGCCCTTCCCTGCACAGTAGGGCTCAGAGGAGGGTACATAATAAATAGTTTAAAACTTAATTTTACAACATTAAAACAATCATTTCATCAACAGTGGCACTTAATAAAACCAAAGCATTGCAGATGGTAACAGTCCAAGGAGTAAATGAGAAGGGACAGAACCATAAGAACAGAAGTTGATGCTCTTTGCTGTCACTGTCCCTGCCCATATGCCAGATGGAACATCTCTGTCTTACAGGCCCTATAGAATTGATTCAGATCCCGCGGGGCCTGGGTCTCACTAGACAGAGAGTTCCACCAGGTCAGGGCCAGGGCCAAAAAGGCCCTGTCCCTAGTTGCGGACAGTTGGATGGTTTGGGGGCCAGGGACCACTAGCTGGTTGTCATTAGCTGAGTGTAATGCTCTTTGCGGGAAATATTGGGAGAGGCGGTCCTGTGGATACGCTGGTTCCAGACTGTTTAGGGCTTTGAATGTCAACACCAAAACCTTATGTTTCCGCTGCCTGATGAGGAATGTTAATTCCAAAATGGTGCATTGTTTAAATGATTGTTTGACCCAAGAATATTTGATTGGATTGTAACGTTAGTGTGTTCTGAGGGGAGCTACTAATCCAAAGTGGGGGATAGGACATGGGGAGACAATGGCACAGATTCAAATAACACTTTGTTAAAAATAGCACCAAATTTTTTTTAGTATGAACTGTGGATGACATAAAAAGAAAGGCAGAGCTCAGTAGCTACCTTTCAGAATCATCCACTGGTCATTTTTTGTATACAACTTGGCACTGGCAGTGGGTCTTGAAAGACACTTCCTCTTTCCAGATTTATGAAGGAGCATCTCTTGTGGGATGCACGTGCAATTAGTATATAAGTGTTTTCTGGAGGGGAAAGGATTGCTGGACTCGGTGTTCAGATATTGATACCATTTAAATGTTTCTGATAATTTTGGAATTTGTTTCTGATTATTTGTTTCTGATAGTTTTGGAAATATTTATGGCCCTTTTTTTGAAATTAGATTGCAAAAAATAGTCTTCCTAGCAAAGCATAATATTGCTTGGCTGCTTGCCTTGTCTCTTTGTCAACAACATATATCACCTCTTATCTTGCGGTTTGTGAGCATTAGTATTTACAGTTGGTATGCTTTGCAATAAACTGACAACCCAAATGGGATTTGTTTTGTTTATTTTAAAAGCTCTGCATTTATCTGATGCTGTTTAGATCTCATTAAGACTCCTTTTCCTGAACAGCTCTCATGGGCTAGCTGAATAGGAAAGGTAGTGTCTGAGCACTTTATAAATCCATTAGACTGAAAGGTCTTGGGCATTCAACATTATAAATTCAGTTCTTTGCCTTTGGTTGCAATGTGTACATTAATTAGGAGTTCTTGTATTGTCAGGATAACTTCAATAGTTAGAGTTTAGTTTGCTGTGCCATTATTAATTTAGCGTAGATATAAACATGTTTTCTAAATTAATGGATCTTCTTAAAACAGGTAGGAAGTTATATTGAAGCTTAATAACAAAGTACCTCCCTTCTTGTAACATAGGTTGCTTTATGAATATTTAGATTGCAGAACTGTTATTAAATTAGTTCATACTTGCATACAGTGATAACTGGTTTGAGCAACATGTGGATTGTGGAGACACTTCCTGTGACCCACCACTTCACCTGCCAATAGTCACAGCATTTAGGATTCCATACAGATTTGCACTGGCACTGATTTTAGCCAAGTGTTACTACTGGGTAAACCAGGATTCACTTGCATAGTGAGCCCATTTCCTTCCCACAGTACTAATGAGAAATCATGAAGGTACAATATATCCAGAGGAATGGGTGGGTTTCCCTTCGGCCACAGCTGTAATGTAGGATCCAAGGAGTGTACCAGAGTTAGTAAAATACAATAATTGCTTTTCCCTTCTCCCAAAAAGGAGGACAGAAAAAAAATAAGAATAATGATAGAAGTAACAAAGTTATCCTCTGAAAGAAATGGGTTGGATGAGATGTTGCAAAACCAACCTTTGAATTCTGTCAGAGTTTCAAGCACAGATGTCAAGAGATGCCTAGTTTTGTATCATAACATAAATTGCAGAAGACATCTGATTTCACCTGTAGGTCAAAACGCAAGAAGTCTTGTATCTTAAAAGAAACCAAGTCTCTTGATTGTCCAGTATTACTGCTGAGTTGAATTTTTGGCAAATGAAAGGTGACATTTCAGGTTATGTGAGGGTTTTTCGGGGGGGGGGGGGAGCACTGACCAAGAGGGGGAAAATCACCCTGTTTCCCAGCAAAGGCATCTGTCTACCTCTGGTAAAGACATGCCAAATGAGAGCGCAAAATCAGCTGAGCATTGGGCTGTGGATTGAGCCGCAGTCACTTTAAAGAATGAGATCAGCAACAAGGAGTACACTCAAGATGGGTAGCCATGTTAGTCTGTCTGTAGCAGTAGAAAAGAGTAAGAGTAAGAATCCAGTAGCACCTTAAAGATTAACTGTTATGTATTGGCTATGGGCACTGTGACATGTCTGGGCATGTCTTCCTGTAATGGTGTTAGGTATTGGCTATGGACACTGCGACATGTCTGGGCATGTTCGGCTGTAATGGTAAGCGCTACCCGCTGAGCTTTAGTCCCCAGAGAACAGTAGACCCTAGGATCCTGATTGTCCCCCTATCAGAGGTTTAGGATATGCAAATGGTCCTATGCTAGCCTCTGGTGGGAAACTAATCCCTGTTTACCCAATCCCCCATGGGAGGCGAGGTCAGGGTGCGGTTTACCTGTAAATATAAGCAGGCTCCCCAATCCCTCTCCCTCATGTTCCATCTTGACCCGCAATAAACCACTATGCTGATTTCACTGCTACCGCCCACCCGACTCCAGTACTTTTCACCGGGGGTCATTTCGTAGAAAAAGAGGTGCAGGAGCTCATTAGCATAACTCATTAGCATAACTTATTTGCATATGCCACACCACCTGACATCACTGGAAGTATGTTAGAAAGAAAGAAAGAAAGAGAGAGAGAGAGAGAGAGAAAGAAAGCTGGCAGAGAGGGGACAGCTACTAATCCAAGCCTCAGAAATACCACTATTCTGGGAGGATAGCTTCAGTGGTGGCTGAAGCCTTCAGAAGGCTGGTAGAAGGAACAAGGACCTTTCCAGGGGATGGGGTCATTTTGCTGCAGCCATGACACAAGCAGGCATCCCCCCACAGGGGAGGGGGGCTGGCACCAACTCCCGGACCTGAGCTCCCCCAAACTCCTGCTCGAAATGACCTCTGCTTTTCACTAACAAAATCTGTGATACGGTATCAGCTTTTGTGAGTCACTGCTCACTTCTTCAGTATGGTGTCCAGATCCTCTACAGTTGCGACTTGTTAAGCAGATGAAGATTTTTGCCCCAAAAGATTGCTATACTAAAGAGGCCACACTTAATGGTAATTTTGTAAAAGTAAGCCCCATAACTGCCCCAAATGTCTCAGGAAACCCTTGCCTCCAGCCCTCCCCCCCCAAAAAAAAACATTCCAGAAACTGGATATGCCTGTCAGTAGATGCCTTCAAAAATATACATAGTATTAATTTCACTGCTGCCCCGTCTCTTCCAGCACGTTAAACATTTGCTGAGTTAATTGATTTTTTTTTCAGTTGGGTTTCCAGTGAAAGGGTTTACATCACTGTTTTCATTTTTAGATATGCATGTACAACTTACAGCAGTTTTCACAGCTGTCTTGTCTTGTACTAGGTTTAGTTAGTGTCACCTTTGGAGATGGAGGAACCATTTCAGGCTATGTAATATTATGAACATGGCCATAACTGTGATTAAGCTGTTGCAGAATGCATAGAATTCTAAAAGCGAAGGATATGAATGTTCAACAGCGTGTGTTGTGAAATATGATGCTACATTACCAGGATCAGGGTGAAGGCAATGGATCTAAACATTTGCAAGATCTCAGATGTCCTCCCTGCCATTAATCAACCAAATTCAGAGTAAGGATGGGACCTCAGCAGACAGTGGCTAAAGCTCTCTACAACAAATTTTGCCATTTCACATTCCTGTATGTTTTGTATGACAAGACCACCATGTCTACTATTAATTATACACCTCTTTTAGCCTGTTTCCACACTGGGTTTTACGCTGTGCTCACAGCTGTCATGCCTTACAGCTTTTTTCGCATTCTACGTTGTCTCCCTCTTTCAAGTCACCCTATATTTTTATTTCTGCATCAACTACCATGTTCACTGTCCATTATCACTGGATTAGTTTTCAATTCTACATTGTTCAGCAGTCAGTTTGGCTCCCCACCACTGTTTCTGCATAGTATCTGGATGCTGTTTCCCTGTGAACTTTAACTGTCCACATGGCTTGACTCCAGAGTAATGCAATGTAGAATGCATCATTTGGAGTATTAATTCCTGCCCAAAGTGGGCCATCTCACAGCATCCATCCTTCCTTATTTGGACATTTTCCCCACTCTCAATCTGCCACCAGGGAGTGCTATGTAATCAAAGCAGTATTTTGCTTTGGGGTCAGCACTAAAGGCGGTGCAACAGGATGAAGTGGTGCCATTATTGGTGCGATGGACCAGTCATTGTGTGTATGCTTGCTGGGCTCTTCCCCATCATGATAGCCACCCATTATTACCAGCCAATACCATCAGCTTGTCCATTGGTGGGAAATTTAAAGTACTTGCTAAGTCTACTGGGGGGAAGAGCGGTTTCCTGATGAGCCACCTTCCCTTTTGTTTCCTGCCAAGGCCAAACAGTATGGCATTTGTCAGCAAGCATAGTAGTGGTGGACATGGGGTTTCATGGCATGGTTGGAAGATGCTTGATCTTCTCTCCTTTTGGGGTGAACAAAAGGTGCAGTCGGTGTTGAAGAATTCCCATAGGAATATTAACCTTTTTGAAAGGATTGTGGAGGAGATGACATTGAGGGGGAATTACAGATCAGTTTTGGAGTGCTATATTAAATTGAAGGCTCTCCGCCGGGATTACAAGAAGGTGGTTGCGCATAACAATTGCTCTGTCAATTTGCCCACAAGCTGCCCGTATTTCAATAAGCTACACCAAATTTTCAGAGGCGATCTAAGTGTGGCATTGCTACGCATTGTGAGGAACTTTGAGCTAAGTATTCAGGCCGTGTCCAAGCCAGCCTGCTTAGAAGACATCAGTTTTTCAGAAGAACTTTTCATATGACCTTGTGATGTTGAATACCTTGGAGATATTTACCACCACATCAGCGGATGGCAGTGAGTTACCCAAAGATCACTCATGGCTGTAGCTCTGCCAATTGAGGAAGGGGTAACTGATCTTGTTAAATCTGATTCATGCAGTTAGTGGATTTGATGAAAGTTGCTATGAGAGTGACCATATTGCTTGTTAAATGAATTACCTATATAGAAATTTCAATGCTACATACTCTGATAAAGTTTGTGAATGAAATGAGACTTGATATACATGGTCTGTTGTGTTGATGGCGTCATTGTGAATGAATTTTGAGAGCTCTGAGAAGCAGCAGGAGACAGAGCTGCTAGAGGGGTGAGTGTTTTTTACTTGCTTTCAGCTGAGGAGATTTAGCTGAGTGTACTGTGTGGAAGGACTGTGTTTGGGAGTGTGTGGGTGAATTTTAAGTTGTTGCAGAGTCCTGGCTGCATGAAAAAGGGTGATTGACTGTAATTTGATTGCCTGGGTGTAATTTGAATAGCTGCTGGCCCTGCCCTCTGCTGGGTGAGTATAAAGTACTGGGTCCAGAGATGTGCTGAAATGAAATCAGCTCATAAGTTTATTGATGGTACAAACACAACTGACTCTGAAAATGGCAGCCCCACTGCTGTCAGGGAGCATGAGAATCAAAACGGGGCCCTGTGCTGAGGATAAGGGGAATATACCCTCAGAAAAGACTTCTTCTTCAACTGGTGAACAGGTATCCTTTCACTCCAAGGAACCCTCCCTGGGCAGAGCGGGAGGGGGGCTCTTGGTAATTGGTGATTCAATCCTTAGGCAGGTAGACAGCTGGGTGACAAACCCACGTACAGACCATATGGTGCCTTGCCTGTCTGGTGCAAAGGTAGCTGACATTTTGCATGTTCTAGATAGGATTGTAAATAGTGCTGGGGAGGAGCCAGTGGTTGTAGTACATGTTGGCATCAACGATGTGGGGAAATGCAGTTGTGAGGTCCTGGAGGAAAAATTTACGCTGCTAGGCAGGAAACTCAAAGCCAGGACCTCCAAGGTAGCCTTTTCAGATATTATATTATTGGAAAAAGTACAGAAAAGGGCAACTAGAATGATAAAAGGGTTGTAACACTTCCCCTATGAAGAAAGGTTAAAGGGCTTGGGGCTCTTTAGCTTGGAGAAACAATGACTGAGGGACATGATTGAAGTTTACAAGTTCATGCATGGGATAGAACAGGTCCTTTTCTCTCTTTCTCACAATACAAGAACTCGTGGGCACACCATGAAATTGCTGAGCAGTTGGGGGAGAACAGATAAAAGGAAGTACTTCTTCACCCAAAGAGTGATTAACACATGGAATTCAATGTCACAGGAGGTGGCGGCCGCTACAAGCATGGATGGCTTTAAGAGGGAATTGGATAAACATATGGAGCAGATGTCCATCAGTGGCTATTAGCCACAAAGTATAGATAGGAACTCTCGGTCTGGGGCAAGTGATGCTCTGTATTCTTGGTGGTTGGGGAAGGAGGACAACAGTGGGAGGGCTTCTAGTGTTCTGGGCCCACTGCTGGACCTCCTGATGGCAACTGGCATTTTGGCCACTGTGTGATGGAGTGTTGGACTGGATGGGCCATTGGCCTGATCCAACATTGGCGTCTCTTATGTTCTTAAAGTGCCCCTGGACTCACAGTCTGCTTCTGTCAGTAGTCAAGACATGGGAGGAGCAAGAACTTCTGCAGAACAACAAAGTCCTTCCCTCCTGAGTACTATAAACATATTGCAGCCCCATCTCTGGATTCTGAGATTTTGTCAGATGTTATCCATATACTTTCGAACACATCTCCACAACTGTAAGGGTCACCTATTGGCTTTTTTAAAAGATGAAAACTGAGATTCCCAGGAAACTAAATTCTGTACCCAAATTAGGTTTTTCCCCTGTTTTGTTTTCTGTAGTCACAGCACTTTTTTGTCACACAGGTTTTTTAGTACACAAATCTGCTCATGTCACAGATACTGCATCTCACCTGAAGAATCCTCCAAGGCTCAGTAGAGACCTCTTTCTTCCCCTTTGCCTGTGCACATCTCCCAAAGCCCCATCCAGCACTTCTTCTTGCCTTAGTATAAGTTACTAGTGCGCTGGGACAACAAATCCTTTTTTAAAAAAAAGTTGCTGCAGTAAAGGCAATGGCAGCGTTTAGAATGGCTGTCATGATCACCCCAGTGAAATGAGTCACTTCACTGTCAGTGTTCACCAGTTGTTTGAAATATATTTTCCCACTTTTCCTAGACTCTAATGCAAAATGAAAATGGTTAAAAGAGAGCAATTTAACAATCACAACCAGAAAAAGAAAAGAAAAGAAAACCCACAACAGTGGAGAAATCAGCAGCTTAATGCCTTTTACATTCCCTGCAGCAGGAAATGCAATAAGAATAACTCCACTTTTCATCAGGGAGCTTTTCCAAACCCTCACAGCAACTACAGTAGAGGCCCTGCTCTTTGTCCTTCTCCAACGAGCCCAAATGGATTGCAGTGGTAGGAAAATGAAAGCCTAACTAATCCACTGGGAACAGATTCTACATACCCTTCACTTATTTATTAAGCTGGTTGATTCAACTGTTTAGCATCCTAGACAAATAAAATGTTCTGGTATTATGTGATTCTTGAAGACAGTTTACCTTGTTAACAAGACAGATTCAGCTGGAGTGGGACACTGGCAATCGTCCTATGGGTATGTTGTGTTACTCTCTTCAAATCAATAGCAGATGTGACATTAATAGCCTAGTAATGCAGCTGAAGTAATCCCGTAAGAGGAAGGAAAAGCACCTTGATTTTTTTCTGGGAACCTTTTTAATAGGGATCCAGATGTGAAGGGAAGGAGTTATCAGGTTTGTGGCAGCAGAAGTCAGTTGACTGAACAGAAATCAACACATTAAAAATAATGCCTTGAAAGAATTAAGTTGAAGATACTTCTTAAAGAAGGAATCACTGAACTTGCTATACGTAGCTGTATAAAAGAGAAAAAAACTGCATTTACATTATATATTTTTTTAATCAATTAATAATGACAGCATTATTGTTAATTTTAACATACATTATTCTAAAGAATTTTAAAGGAATATTGCAAAGGAACAGTGACATTGGGTAGTAGTTACAGCTCAGTATTTTATACATAAGAAAGTACAGATGAAGTTCAATTTCACAATGAAAAATACATGAAGAAACAAGTTGCTCTGTGGTATTAGTTTATTGTACACCAGAGGTAAAGCCAGAGAAATATAAGTTCCCCCCTCTGTGAACTAAATACTCCACCCTACCTAAGATTTAAAACATGGTGAAAATATTCATACTATTCACAAATACACTAAAAACACTGTTACATAGAATCACTGTTTGCCTCAGGACATCTCTTGCCTTGAAAAATTTAAGCAAGAACCATTATTTATTTTTAAGCTTATAGATTCTGTCATTTATTCATATAAATAGTGTGCAGAATAACTGCTTTCATGATATACAAAGGTGTGTAGAAAAAAAAAGCAAAGGGAATAGCATGAATAAGTTAAAATGGCACATACATCAAGGATATGGTACAATGCCGTAACACAGATGCCTTTTTATGATGTTATTAATAAATGGGTGTGGTTTTTTTTGAAATTCAATTCAAAATTGATTACTCTTGCTTTGCTAGCGTATTTCCCTGAAAGCCATGTTCCAAGGGTCGTGGAAATGCAGCTTTCCAATTATCATTAGCTGGCTGGCTATACTGGCTAAGTTGCTTCCTGGGAGAAATTAATAGCTCTCTTTCACATCTAAGTGCTGTTAAGTACTGAACCATTGTATTGCTGGCTAATGGGCAGCCCTACAGGGAAAATTATTCCCAAATCTCTTGCCCTCTTCCTTGCTGGAGTAAATAAAATATAGATTGCTTAAACCAGAGTAATTATCCCAGTTATATCTGAGGCCTGTAATCCACCTGAGTAATAAAGAAGCCCATCTGTGGTGGCAGCCAAATCATAGTACTGATTAACATTTAGACTCTCTGCCCATGCCCACCTACATGCCAGTAGGGAGACCTGCATCCTTGTGGAAGGAACATCCCAATCCACTGAGAAAGTTCTATGCCATCACCTCACCCATGTGACTGTGAAATATTTACCAACGCTCTCCAGTGGTTGAAAGCATCAAAGGAACTGTAAAGTCCCAGGCTATACATGTGAAGGGTGCTTCATATGTTCTTCATTTCCATCTCTCTCTCCCTCTCTCTCTCTCTCTCTCTCAGCTCAGGGTCTGAGTGGGATAGTGGTCTGACTCCATGAAGATTATCTGGAATTAATATGAACATCATAGCCAGCTGAGACTAGGATAATTCAGAATGATGAAAAATATCATAGGGGACACAGACCACAACTGAACACAAGCATTGAGCGATCTCAGTGAGCTTAAATGCACCTAACGCTATGTTGCAGTGTGACCATACAATGAAAGAGGATTATCTTCTCTAGGAGATGATGAGTGGCCACTAAATGGATGGGTGGGTGGGCAGACCCACTTGTTGAGCAGCTGACCAGTAGTCTCCAAGCTTCTGTTTGAGAAACAACCGGGGTGCTGTAGCCAAAGTAACTCCAGTTCTTTTTCATTTTGAAGTAAATTAAGGTAGCAGTGAGCACAGTTTTCATGATCTCTCCTCTGAGCAAAGAGTACTTTCTATATAGTAGGTTCCAGAATGCTTGAGCCAATGTCTCAGTTGGGTACACAACATTTATAATTATTTTATTTAGAAAGTTAGTAAGCCACCTCTCCAGACCTGTGACTCACACAATAAAACAAAACCAGGTGCTGCAAAAACAATAAAAACAGATCATAATAGCATGATCATAGCAATAAAACTATCGATTCAATAAAAGCATGACTTCTCACCATTTACATGCAGTTGGAAGGGGTAAGCAGTGGTTTCTAGAGCCTGTTTCAGATGCTTGATTTTGTTGTACCAACCAGGCATGGGCTGCCTGTGATCCTCCCAATTTTTAATTGGGTCTCTACAGGCTCTAGTCACCCTACAGGTTCTAGTCACCCCGGTGGGTATGTGACTATGAGCATGTGGGTATGGGACCATGCAGATTCCAAAGTGTTACTGATATGAATTAAGTGGTTTATTGGAAGGCATTACTGCACAATATGCTACAAAAGCAAATTGCAGACTGAATCAGATGTGTGATACTGATATACATATGAAAAAGCCATGGATACAAAACCATCAGAAAGATGCAAATGACTACAGCAAATAATATAAACAGTACTAAAGTATGAGCAAATAAAATAAAATTCTAAATCAGTTCTAAACCAGTAAGTGAAGAGATAAATTATAAACCACTAGATCTTGTAAATATACTTGAAACAAAAAGTTGCAAAGATGAGAGCAAACATAACACAAATTGGCCAATCTAAATGCTAAACCATTAATTCCCACCCTACTGCCCTTCTGTCCTCCTAGTTTTAGCTCAGTTTTCTAGCTACCTATCCAGGGATCCAGGAAGGTTGAAGAGGTGAGACTCTCACAGGCTTGTGAGCCTCTCAACCCTCATACTTCTGAGAAGTAGAAGGGATGGGCAGGATAAGGATAGGCTTTTGCAGGCCTCAAGATATCCTTAAAGCAAGCAAACGCTAAACATAAATGGCTATTTCTGGCCTGAAAAGAAAAGCTGCTACTGAAACTGTCTTCCACCTAGACTTTTCTACATTATCCTAGGGCAGTGGCAGTAGCATGGTGGCACCCTGTTCCTCAGAAGTGGAGACAGAGGCATGACTAATTTCTACCTTATTCACTGTTTACCTTATTTATTTATTTTATTTTATTTATTTTTCACATTTATATCCCGCCTTTCCAGTGGACTGGCTCAAGGCGGCTTACACCATGCAATACCACCGAGGTAGTTTACAAATTTAAAACATAAAACAACTACAATATTTTAAACAGCACAACCTAACAGTACTGGCAACAATCTACGTTCTCCTGGAGAGAAAACAGCAGCAAAGGTTTGGCCTGTGGATCCAGGGTGATGGTATCCTGCAATGTCCCTGGTGGCAGCTCCTAATCAAAAGCCTGGCGGAAGAGCTCCATCTTGCAGTCCCTGCGGAACTGTAATAAGTCCCGCAGGGCCCTCATGTCATCCGGGAGATCATTCCACCAGTATGGGGTCGCCACCGAGAAAGCCCTGGCCCTAGTGCAGGCCAACCATACGTCCCTCGGACTGGAGAGAGTCAAGCAATGTTGTGTGCTTGACCTCAGTGCCCTCTGGGGCACATATGGGGAAAAGCAATCCCTCAAGTAGGCAGGCCCCTGACCATATAGGGCTTTAAAGGTCAATACCAGCACCTTGAAACGGATCCAGTATGCTATAGGCAGCCAGTGCAGCAACCGCAACACAGGCTGGATCTGGTCACACATAGGGAGACCCATCAACAACCTGGTCACGACATTCTGCACCAGCTGCAGCTTCCGGATCTGAGACAAGGGCAGCCCCATGTAGAGAGCGTTATGGTGGTCTAATCTCGAGGTGACCATAGCATGGATCACTGTAGCTAGGTCATCACGTTTGAGGAAGGGAACCAACTGCCTAATCAGCCATAGATGGTAAAAGGCTGCCTTGGCAGTGGCTGCTACCTGGGCCTCCATTGTTAAGGAAGCATCCAGGAGCACTCCCAAACTCCTGACCCTCGGTGCTGACACCAATGGCACCCCACCAAAGGATGGAAGTGGGATCCCTACCGCCAACCCATTCCAACTCAAGCACAGGACCTCTGTCTTCATTGGATTCAATTTCAGTAGACTCAGTCTGAGCCAGTCTGCTATGTCCTGAAGCACCCATTCCAGGTCATCTGGGGTAGAGTCGGACTGGCCGCCCAACAACAGATATAGCTGGGTGTCATCTGCTTATTGATGACACCCAAGTCTATGCCTCCGGGCAATCTGGGCAAGGGAGCGCATATAGATGTTGAATAACATCGGGGACAGCACCGCCCCTTGAGGAACACCACACACCATTGGGTACCTCTGGGAGGTCTGTTCCCCGAGCACAACCCTCTGTCCCCGATCCTGGAGAAAAGAGGCAAGCCACTGTAAAGCAAGCCCCTGTATTCCTGAATCGGCGAGGTGGTGGATCAGCAACTGGTGGTCGACAATATCAAATGCAGCCGACAGATCTAACAACACCAGTGCTGCCATGCCGCCTCAAACCAGATGTCTCCGGAGGTCATCCATGAGGGCGACCAGTGCTGTCTCCATCCCATGACCTGGCTGGAAGCTGGACTGAAATGGATCCAGCATGGAAGTGCCATCCATAAAGCTCTGCAACTGAATCGCCACTGCCCTTTCCAGTACCTTGCCCAAATAGGGCAGGTTGGACACCCATCGATAGTTGGCCAATACAGCTGGGTCCAGAGATGGTTTTCTCAGGAGAGGATGGACCATCACATCCTTGAGTGCTCCCAGGAACAGCCCTTCCATGAAGGACTTGTTGATAATCTCCCGAAGAGCACCACGTAACCCCTCACGGCCTGCTTTTATGAGCCCCGAGGGGCACGGATCAAGGTTGCACATGGTTGGACATACAGTTGAAAGTAATCTGTCGACTTCCTCCAGACTGAGAGGACTGAAATGATCCAGAATAGAACCAGAAGATGCGCATAGAGCCTTGAGTTCACTCACTGTCTCAACTGTGGCCGGGAGATCCCGGCGGAGTAGCAGGACTTTATCTGCAAAATAGCTCGCAAAAGCCTCACAGCCGATACCCAATTCCCTAACGTTTGGCCTGTCCTGTGGCAGCACAGTTAACGACTGAATTGTTCTAAATAACTGCGCCAGGCAAGAGCTAGCAGATGCAACCTCGGCTGCGTAGAATTGCCTCTTCGCGGCTTTGACTGCCACCTCATAGGATCTCATAAATGTCCTATAGGATGCTCTTGTTACACCATTGCAGGCTCGCCGCCACCGTCTCTCTAGCCGTCTAAGTCCTCGCTTCATCAGCCTCAGCTCCTCGGTAAACCAGGGAGCCAGGTTAGAGCGAGGGCGCAGAGGGCATCAAGGGGCAATCTCATTGATGGCTGTCATAAGCCGGACATGTCAGTCCTCGACCAGCCCATCTAACAAGCCGCCAGGGGGCATGGAATCCCGCAAAGCCATCAGGAAACGTTGAGGGTCCATCAGGCTCCACGGGTGAGCCAAAATACGCTCGTCGCCCAAACAGAGTCGGGGAGGCACCATCAGATGGGCATTTAGGGCATAGTGGACAGACCATGGCACCACCGTAGCAGTGATCTGGTCCACTGTAACCCCCACTGCAAAGATCAGATCAAGCATGTGTCCAGCCTGGTGTGTAGAAGCTGTTACAAATTGGGTGAGTCCTAGTGCTGCCATGGATGACACCAGGTCCGTCACCAGCACAGAGGCCGCATCATCAGCATGGACATTGAAGTCACCCAAGACTATCAGCCTCGGGTACTCCAACACCTAGCCAGACACGGCCTCGACCAGCAAGGGCAGGCTGTTGGCTGGTGCGTTGGGTGACCGGTACACCAGCCAGATAGCCAAACTCTCCCCAGCTTCCCACACCAGACCGGAACACTCAATGCCCGCGAGCTTCAGCGGCAGAAGCTCCCTGAAGGAGTAAGCCTCCCAAATGAGCAGTGCCACTCCTCCTCCCCAGCCCTCAGTCTGTGATTGGTTAAGGACCGCAAACCCGAGTGGAGCTAACTGGGAAAGAGCTACTGTTTCCCCTTCTTGCACCCAGGTCTTGGTCACGCACACCAGGTCTGCACCTTGCTCCAACAGGAAATCCTGTAGAGTTGTGGTCTTGTTGTTAATCGACCTGGCGTTACACAATACCAGTGTCAGAGGAGGGTCCTTCCCAGCCCCACTGCCTGTCGCTCTTGGGATGGGATGCAGGCTGGAAGGGGGCTGAGCTTCTTTGTTTCTCCGCCTCCTTCCCTTAACTCCCTGCCTGCTCCCACCGCTTGGCACCCACGAGACTGCAAAACACCATGCCCATAACATCTTCCCAGTATTCCAAAACAATATGCTGGGCAGAGCTCTTCTTATAGATCATGAGACTGGTATTCTTGTTCATCAGAGTTGCAGGTGTGCACCTGTGCCCTAGGGACTTTTTGCTTTCTCCGCAATCAGCAGTGCATTCTGGGGACTTTCAATGTTGAGTTTCAGGCTGGGGTTCAAAGACAAGTAATCCCGAATAATATGATTATATGGGTAAACAGTTCGGCAGTTTTGTTCCCCCTTATATGTGGAACCCAGTCCTGTACAATCTGGTTCTCATGGTATTTCAACTGCTGCTTATCTTAACTCACTTGGTAAAGCTGGTATTCCAGTTGAGACACCAATTTCCGGCATCCTTTAGCTGAATCCAGATTCTTTCAAAGCCATTGGAACAATCACACAAAATAAGATCAAAAACTCCAGTACCCATGCTTCTCACCCCATAATATCATTAGGGTCAAACATAATTGAGGTCATCTGCTGGGAGAGGTCTTCCATTGTAAAAATCAAATTGGACACACTTTAGATGAGCTTTGAGCAAGTTGCTCCCCTGAATGATCACCTCTCCGTACTAAGAGGTGCTTTCCAGTGTTTACAGCTGTTTGTGATTATATGTTCCTCATGGAATGCACAGCAATCACTTGGTACTGTATCATTGCAGTCTCAGTAAAAGTCCATAATTTCTGATGGCAAACTGCACAGAGGAAGGGCCTGAAATCCTTTTTGTTCAAAGATGGAGGCTGTAACTGGGCTACAATTGTCAGCTTCCAGGTAGTAGCTGGAGATCTCCTGCTATTACAACTGATCTCCAGGTGACAGAGATCAGTTCCCCTGAAGAAAATGGCCACTATGGAAGATGAACTCTATGGTATTATACACCACTGAAGTCCCTCCCCTCTATAGGCACCCCCCCAGATCTCTAAGTATTTCCCAACCCAGAGTTGGCAACCCTAAACTGGACCAATTCAGGGCCAAAAATGTACGAGGTTAACACCCAATCTGTGTAGTTGCCATTTTGTATGAATAGGGCAACAAAGATATTTCCCCATGCACATATGGCTTAGATATGTGCAAACATATACCCTAAAAAATCCATTGTTCGTTCACACATAGCGAAGCTGGAAAATATACACATTGCCATACTCTCACAAAATGGTAACTGTACATATCGAGAAGATCGTGGCTAGAGTACTATAAATGAACCATTCAAATCTGATGACTTGTACATGTATATTGTAGCAGAATATCCAGAAAATATAGCACAAACATTAGTCTCTCTCATTGTATTCAAGGAAATTCTTGTCAAAGCATGGTTGCTTTTGTTATGCCAACCTGTAACCGTTATTTGTGTAGATTTTTAAAGCATCCCATCTACATTCTAAAGCATGGCAAAATAATAAAAAAGATACATTGGAGGCATAATTCTTCTTCTTTCTTACTCCAGATTTTTTTATTATTATTATTTCTATCCAAACCTTGAGTAGGACATCATGACTCAATTGGCTCTCTTCTTGAAATGATAAGGTTGGGAACATGTGTAGGAAAGGAAGTCAGCTCTCTCATCATATATATGAGTCAGGTTGTCAAACCAGTAAAGCTGTGATTGTCAACTTAATGAAAGTAAACCTGGACAAGGAAGAATAAGAGAAAGCGAGATAGCTATATTTATCATACCACTGTGTTGTGCAGGTTTCACAAATAGTATATGACATGCAATCTGTTTCCCAAGCTGAGGGAAGCAATTAGGTGAGTGGTTCTATTTTCTCTCAGGTTGTGATGCTCATAGTCTGCTACCAGACCATGGGTTGGATCCAGCCAGCTTTTTCACTCAATTTAACCTAATTCTCCTCGGCAATATAGCCCCTGTTACATGTGGCTGTTGTCAGTGCAGGTCCCATAATTTTCAGCATAATTTTTCTGGTTGTCATTGGGGTCCTCTTCCATCTTTCATCAACACTGGAAAAGCTGGTTGGGTCCAACTGCATGGATTTATGTGAACTAACAGCATTGTGAAGTAGCTGAGTTTCAGGAGAGAACTGGGCAGCCAGCTTTTGCTTCTTCTGCTAAATGAAATCCACAGAAGGAAGTACCTGAATGTCTAATAATTGTAGTGGCAAAAATCCAGCACAATACTTATTTCAAGGCCAGCCATATTTGAAAGAGGTTTCAGAGGGTAGCCATGTTGGTCTACAGTAGAACAGCTGGATTCAAGTCCAGTAGCACCTTAGAGACCAAGAAGGTCTTCTGGGCATAAGCTTTTGAGAGTCAAAGCGACCTTCATCAAATATCTGACAAAAGGAGCTTTGACTCTCCATTTCAGTTATTAGAAAATCTATGAAAATATCAATTTATGTATGTTAAGGATAAATGTCCAAAATATCAGTCACCTCATTATTCAGGTAAAGTATGATCTCCCTACATGTTGCTATTTTTGATTCTGCCTTGGAAGAGCAGTGCTTCTGTGAAGAGGGAGGGTTGCAAAAGCCAGGAGTGGGCCCTGCACTGCCACCAGCCCATTCATTTTATGGCCAGTCAGTACAGCCTTGGCCTGGGCTGTTTTGAGCCACATCTTTTTCTGTTCCAGTGTGGGTTTGGTAAAACAACGGAGCAAATGCTAGATGCAGATTGGGCCTGTGCCTCCCTTTTTGCCCACCCTCATCATCAACTGCCACAAGCCCTTTTTACTCTTGTATACTCAACTAAGGAATACTGTCCTTTAAATCAGAATCCTCAGATCCTTCCCTAGTTGGGCCCCCTCAGTTAGAGCACAGCTCTGCCTGGAACTTCTCTCTGCTGTCTGGTCCTCTTCCCCTTCCGTTCCAGAGCTTCTCTCTTCCTTGGGAGTGGCTTCTGCTCCTGCTTCAAGCTAGCCAACAGCAGGTAAGTCTTCCCTTGGTCCACCCTTGGCAGTCTCCTTTCCCTGCAGCCTTTCTTCCCTCTTTCCAGTGGGGCCTGCCTCTTTATCAGGTTCCAGTATGGTGGTGGGGAGCAAATGCTAGATGCAGGCTGGGCCACTGTGTGATGGATGCCCCTGCTCCCTGAGGCACCACTGAGCACAAGCTCGACAGCTTCTTACAAATGCTCTCCTTATTTTTCTTTTGTGCTCAGCACTGGAAGCTGTAAATTAAAATTGTGTCCCTTTTAGTTTGTGGTTGTTTTCTCACAAAGTAACTTTGAGAAGTGAGGAAAGTGCTGGTTAAAAATAATATCCCTGGCATTGTACATTCACCATTTCCCTCTCAAGAGTAATAAGGCAGCATACTGCAGTTTTGCCACACGCTGTCATGTCTTCTGAAACTCATCTTATTTCCTACATACAATTCTTCTTATAAAGCTTGGCGTGATTTGTAGGGATCAAGCATGTTCACTGACTGGCTTTAGCAAAAAACTAAGCGGCTTGTCTTGTAAATATGCTTTTGATGTTCTGTAGAAGCTCGAGAATAGATTAACTATTATGCTAAATCTGGTAGAGAATCCCAAGTACTATTGGGGGTCCCCTGCTAATGCCTCTGAATTGGGAGCAGGCATTGCCCTGATCCGTTCACTGGAGAGATGGTTCTGTTTGCTGATGAAAGATAAGAGTAAAACATGCTGGTGGCATATTGAAGACTCAGGGGACTTCATTTAGTGGAAGACAGAGAGTTGATACCGGAATTTTGATGGAAGATATTTAATACTCGACTGTGTGACTGAACAACAACAACAACAACAATTTGTACAATGGGAGGGAAGGTGGCATGGTATCAGTAGCCTGAGGTCATCAGATCTCAGATGCTAAGCAGGATCAGTACTTGGATGGGAGACCACCAAGGAAGACTCTGCAGAGGAATGCAATGACAAAACAACCTCTGCTTCTCACTTGTCTTGAAAGCCCCTTGCTGGGGTTGCCACAAGTCAGTTGTTACTTGACAACACTTATTTGTTCAGTGTTTGGGAGTATTCAAAGTGTTTCACATACATTATTTTAAGATTCTTCTTATCAGCATCTCTGCAAAGTAAGCCAGTGTTAACCTTTAAAGTGTGGTTTTTTTGGGTTTTTTTATAATAGTTTATTTTCATTTTCCATAACAAACCATTGACACATTATAGGACGTCCATATTTACATTTAACCATAAAAATAACCTCATTAAATATTCTCCATAACATGACTTTGCTTGTTTCATATTTAACAAACCTTTATTTCTAAATCAGTTTCTAACCCTACATTGTCATTGTCTATGGGCCTCTTGCAGGTGCCTGGCCCCAGGGTGGCTCAGCCAGCCATCGTCAGAGGAAGGGCCTTCTCATTTGTGGCCCCTACCCTGAGGAATACACTCCTGGATGACACCCGTGCCCTGCCAGATTTGTTTAGTTTCTGCAGGGCATGCAAGGATGGATTATTTAGGTTCGCTTTTGGAGGGTAACCGTGTATTTGGTTTGTTTTAATAGTGGTAGGGTGATAGCCACATATTTTAATGGCAATATTTTATATTTGTTGTTTGTTTTATGGGTTTTTTTCCCCCTTATTGGTTTTAATGTTGTAACTTAAGTCACCACAATACCCTTTAGGTGAGTGGTGACTAAAAAAAAATCAAATAAACAAAATATCTCCCCTATTCTGCAGATGAGGACAGAAAGAACAGTGGGTTTGCCTAAGGCCATCCAGTGAATGCATGTGTGTGTGGTGTGCACGTGGCTTTGCCTTCACTGGCAGCTGTTTTGTGGTTGCACCTGCCGCCCTGTGTCAGAATTCCAAAGGTACTCACAGTTTCAAAAAGGAAGGGGGTGTGACTGTGGAAGCTGCGTTTCAGGACTTTCAACTTTGTTAGGGTTTCATTTATGAATGACAGTATCTGAGTATGTATCTGTTCTTTATGGTATGATTTCTGTAGGTTGTCCTTAGCATAAATGGTTGATGCAAAAATAAATAAATTATCACATACCAAATGTGCATACTCTAATCTGGGAGAACCAGGTTTGATTCCCCACTCCTCCACTTACAGCTGCTGGATAATCCTGGGCAAGCCATAGTTCTGTCAGAGCTGTTCTCTCAAGGACAGTTCTGGAAAGAGCTCTCTCAGCCCCACCTACCTCATTGGGTGTCTGTTGTGGGGAGGGGAAGGGAAAGGAGTTCGTAAGCCACTCTGAGACTTAGTGAAGGGTGGGGTATAAATCCAATTTCCTCCTCCTCCACCTCTTCTTCTTCTTCGTGTCATTGATACATTTTGAGGTGTAGTTCATCAGTATAGGTGCAGCTCTTAGAAGGGCAAATAGCACTCCGAGGGCCATTTTGGATTGGCAAAATATTGTAGGTGGAAGCAGAATCCCCTTGTTTCTAAGTGCTATTCAAATCACCCTCATTCTGACAGCATGATGTGACTTCTGGCATGACCCCAGAAGTGACATCACAGCATTGGGGCAATGGCAATTTCCCCAGCATCTTCCCCCCACTGCCCTACAGAGTCATGGGAGGAGGAGGGGGTCAAGGGCTGCCAATGTGAGGTCTCCCATTATTGATTATCTTTATAGATTTGTAAATGCTTATCATACAGATGCACATATCCTGTATCCAAAGTGTGGTACAACTGAATGGTTTATATTACTGCTTACACTGAGACTAAAACAAACTGTCAGCAACTCCATTGTTAAAATAAAAGATTGCTGATGGCTGGGAAGAGTCCCTTGTCTGAGTCATTGTCTTTGCATTAGTTTGGGTCTTTATCATAGCTTCTTATCCTTCTCGATCATCTTTGATACCAGTGCAAGCTTAATACAGACAGAGTGAAAAGGGCCCCTTGAACAAATAGTTAAGATAACACACAGGGGATGGCTGTATAGAGTAATGTAAAATTCACTGTATCACTCATAAAAGCTATCTGTTTTCATCTCTGTCTATACTCAGATCAAGAAACATGGTGGTATTGTAATATCCTATCTTTAAAACACAGTAAATTGGTTGCTTTTCTTGTGGGATGTGACTCCACTGACTTGCGCTTTCAAACTAGATGCCATGGGCTGATTTTGTAAATTGCTGAGAATGTGTGTATGTGTGGCGAAGTTCGCTCTGCATAACCAACAGTAAGAGTAAGCCAGGCCTTCTCACTGGCATGTCTGGACCACTTTCCCACCACTTGATTCTCTTCTTTGCCAAGCATTATCAGAACTGGCATATTGGAAAAGAAGTGAGCACTCTTATATTCACTTGCTGAAGGAACAGATGGTATAGGAAAGCAAGGACCCATACTTGAACTTGTAGCCATTTTGTTGTTGGTTTTGGTTTGGTTTGCAAGGAAACACCAGTTGGTGCAAAATGCCACAGTTCAACTATTACCAGGAGCTAGATGGAGCATGTGTATTATTCCCATTCTACAATCACTCCACTAGCCGCTGTCCAGTTACCAGTCTCAATTTAAAGTTTTGTCTACTACATACAAAGCTCTTCATGGCCTTGGACTCTCCTATCTGTGAGACAATCTCTCTCTCTTCCTAAGCTCTGCCATGACAGCTTTGCTCATCTGAGCAGGGTCTTCTGCAGGTGCCAACCTGCAAATGGGCAATATCAACAACTGCCTGAACCAGTGCCTTCTTCGTTGTGGCTCCCAACTTGTGGAATTTTCTGCCAGAAGAGGTCAGGAAGGCTCCAATTCTCCTGGTTTTCCATAAACTATGCAAAACTGAATTAGCTTTTTCTATGCAGGGAACAGGGTGGCACTGTACAAAAGGCTTCCCAAAGTTACTTGGATAAATTATTGGGGACTGTGGTCTGTACTACATTGGTATGACAACCTAAATCTTATTTTATGTTTATTGAATGTCCTTTTTGTCAATTGTATTGACTCACTCTGTGTAATCCATCTTGAGTCTCAGTGAGAAAGGCAGACTATGAATAACATACATGCATACATACATACATGCATACATACATACATGCATACATACATACATAAAGGTTCCTTGAAATATATTGAGCAGGAATATTCCTCCAGTATTTTATTAATGTGTTACTAGTACAGCACTTCTGCACAATGTTAGATATTCAATCAACTCAACTAAAAAGTTTCACTGTGGCTTTTATTATTATCAGCAGTGGCATTCATAGCCTTTTAGAGCAAGGGCTGTCTTTGTAATTTTGCATATCTCATGAGTAAACCCAAAAATGCTGGTGTGTCATGGCAGTTTTAATAATTACACTCATCAGTTTCAGCACTGCTGAGAAATGTCTTTTGCACTTATTCGATTAAGGATTATTAGCCTTGCATCATATTTCTGCTTGACCTCTAGTGAACTGGGAAGAAAACAATGGTTCAGAAACATATGCTCCAACAGTCTTGTCAAATATACTTAAGGCTCATGGTTATTGTTACACTCCCATTGCAACTCAGTGAGATCCTTGCTGTGCTGTTTGGCACAGCGGAATGTTCTGTCGTTGTCAGGTTTTGTAGCTCCACCTTAATTCCCAAAAGATCTGTGATTATGAGCGGTGCAGATGTTTCAAACAGTGCCATCAAGCCATTACTTGCTTGCACATCTCCACAGCCAGCTGGTGACCTTTTGTGCGTAACATCCAAAGGGGAACTTGTGTGTGACGCAGGCTGTTGATGCAGAGGCAACCTGTACAACTCCGCAAACCGGATGTTACAAACAAGGCCCCAGAGGACTCCAGGTGAGCCTGTGCAGATGGTAGGGAAGGGCTACATGTAACACCTGAAGCTGCTCTGTGTAGCTTCTGATACATGACCCATATCGGCTAGAGTTCTCTGAATGCATTTTCTGTTGTGGGGGAAAGTACAGGGCTCCTCGATACCCTCCTCTCTGTTGTTGTTGTCTGACACTGCATTTTGGGTTGGCTGACACCTGTTCACTGGGACAAATGTGGGGGAAAAAAAGAAAACTCTGGTTCACATGATGAAAATCTCCCTTGTGATCAGTCCCGTCACATCGTTTGCCTATGGTAATTTTTTCTGCTGGTTGCAAAGGGCACTCTGTCCAAAAATATGTGCATCTGTTTGAAGGTCATTTAAAAAAAGTTAATTAGTTTTAACAAAAACATACATATAATACTTTCCCCCCAGAATATAACATACTACGTGGTTTGTCACCACAACAATAAACATTTATTTACACAGCTAGTATGATATTCTATCAGTTTTTCATACTTAACAGCTTATTGCCATAATTATATGCCATAACAGTTAAATATCAAAGAAGGAAACAAACCCTAACCTCAAAGCCATTTGTGTAATTGAGACCAATCAGAAGAAATGAAATTTTTTTGAGACAAGTATTCCAATACTGGATACCATTTCCCAATAAATCTAGATAGAGTTGAATGTTGAGACATATAATTTAATGAAGGTAATTTGATCAATCCCACCCTTGCTCTGTTGCTGTCCTTTATGCTTGGAACCTCTCCCAGAACCCCAAATACAATGCAGGTGCCCTCTCAAAACCCACCTTTCCTATCAAACCTTTGGTATAACTTTATAAGGTAAGCCCAAGTGCATAGATCAGAATGAAAAGTATATCATTTCCTTGTTAACCCTCATCTCTCTTTTCTCCTTCTCCCTCTGTTGTACATAATGTGTTATTTATAGGCAAAGCAACATTGAAAGACCTGTTAATTTTAATGGGAAAATTCAGTGTGAGGAAAGAAAACCTGGTGAGAAAATAAAGTCTCCTGGGTTGTTTCTCAGGTGGGAAAAAAATAAATTGGTATGGGGATATTTGAATCAAGCCAGGAAGTTTTCAAAGTTCCCTCAGCTCTGGTTGTTGCTCCAGCTAAAACTTGCTCATGTGGTGGTTCATTGTGAGGACTTGAGTTAGCACCACTCAGGGAGGCAGAAGATATTGTCCCTTTAGTGGAGGGCATCTGGAGGTAGCAACAGAGACTTTGGGGCAGCTGTAGGTCCAAAGCTATGGAGTGTGTAACAGGATGTGGTGCCAGGAAGTGATATCATCTCCTGCACCCATGCTAGAAACAACTGCCATTTACTGTGACACCTTGACTGCACTGGTGGTGTACAGCACCATTCAAATGCACAGCTACTGTGGTCTAGCAGAACCAGGTATGGGTGCATGTAAGATTGCTAACCTCCAGGTGGGGCCTTGAGATCTGGAACTATGACTGATTTCCAGACTAGAGATCAGTTATTCTGGATAAAATGGCTGCTTTTGAGAGTAGGCTCTATGGCATTATACTCCACCGAAGTCCCTCTTTTGTCCAAAATTTTGCCTTCCCTAGGCTCCACCCTCAATATTTCCAGAAATTTCCCAACTCAGAGCAAGCAACCCAAGGTGCAGATGATATTATCCCTTGCTGGTACCAGGTTCTGCTTTGCCCTCAGTAGCTATGAGCCTGCACAGTGCTGCAGCAGTAACTCTGGTGTCCTGGCACCTTCCAATAAAGGCACTGATTCCCTTTCACCCTTCACTGGTGCTCAGTAGTGGCAATTAGAGTTATAGCATACCACCACACGAGGATGACCTGTGTTCTTCTGCAAATCGTCAGAGACATAGATGACACTTTGTAAATAAATAATATTCAGACCCCAATGGCAGCTCCTTCTAGGGAAAAGTAGATTCAATAGGAGGCAATTTTCACTGCCAAGAAATGTCAAGGCAAGGGCTGAATAGCTCAAGAAGAACTACTCTCTGACTGTAATGGCTTTGTCACCTTTTCCTACCTTTGCCCCCTAAACTGAACTACTTAAATTTATCAGTCAAGTAAATCCACTCCCACCCCCAAGAAATACAATCGTCTTGCTTTGGCAGTCACATTGAAAGATGGAAGAATAAAACTCGCCTCAGCTATCATGGGTCTCAAGAGAATCTCACTTGCTTTCAGCAAGATTTAATTTGTGAGACTCTCAATGCAGCAAGATGTTCCAAGTGTAGAAGAAAGTTGGGGAGAAAAGAAAATTATGTGAGAAATAGGAATGCTGCTCATGTTTGTAATGTTCACGGCTGGAAACTGGTTGCAAATTTTTCCATTGTGGTCGCTCTGCTGAAATCAGAAAAACAGGAGAAAGTCCACTTCCTAAGCTTGTTGGGTGGGGGAGGAGTTTTCTACAGCTCTTGGGAAGGCCGTGAAGCAATGACCAATGGCCAGTGGGCATTTGAACAGAAATTGCATGCAGTGGGGAGAAGCAGCTCTTGGTGTATTCCACGTTCCTTCAGCCCCTCACCAGATGTAATTTACCAATCCCTCCATTGATCAGACAGTACAGGTGCAAGCTGGTGCTTCAGAGCCACAGCCACACAAGCTGGTTGCTTCAGAAGTATTTGCCCACTCATCAGACAGTCCTATCCCCTGTTCCAGATTTGTAAAGGAAGTAACTCTTAGGCATTAGGATTTTTTTCTGAATGGCCCATAGATCTGTTAGGGGGAGAATTCAGAGCTAGAGGGGAAGCTAAGTAGAACACTGTCAGGCTAAACAGCCATCTTGAAAGTACCAGCCAAAGCATGTGCATAGGGCTGACATGGCCTGGAGTGGACTGTACCTGAACCCTAGGGGCTTAAGGCATACCAAATGTGGCTGCTGTCCAGTGTGTGTGTGTGTGTGTGCCTTGCCAGTCCACACTTCATATTTATTTATTTCAAATATTTATTAGCCATCTTTCTCCCTTGCGGAACTCAGCATGGCTTACAAAGTGGTAGCCAATGGGAACCACAGTGTGGAAAACTGAATTTTGTCCCCATTGAGCAGGCAGCTGCATTCCGCTACCATTAGAACTGTTTGCTCTGAAGGAGCCAACTTCTTTGTCCCAGAATTTTATAATGTGCCAGGAGCATGACTGAGGTGTACTGCAGTTCTTTCAACAAAGTTGTGACCTCGTTGAACCTAAACTCATGTTCCATGTAGTCCTTCTGAAGTCCATGGGCAAACGTTGGGTGGTGATGCCTCCTCTACATTTTTGGAGTGAGTTCACTCAATTTATCACCCAATAACTGCAATTTCATGTGATGATGTACATGAGTGAAACAGCTATGCCACAGACAAAGCATTGCATCAACTGAGGGATGATTCAAAGATTACATTTTGGAGTGTTAAACAAAATATTTGACGTGAACATCTAAACACTCAAGACAGTGTTAATGTGAAACATGTGTTTACAACATGTGTTCCAGACAGGTACACTCACTGGTGACCTAGCACTGGCATCCTGTTGAATGTACACATGGTATCAGGTCCTGGTTTGCTGCTATATAAGTTGTTACATAGCATCTTAAACTAGGGTTCCCAAGTCCCCTCGTCACTCCAAGGGGGGATTTGGGGGGTGTTTCGGGGATGGGCAGGGATGCTCCCAAGCCCCGCCCCCAAGAGCGACAACCCGCCCGGCCACCCCTCTCTCTCCACTCCTGACTGACTTAAAAGGCTTCAACTGATCGGTGGGGATCACGTGGCCCGTCAACTTGCTGGAGGGACCTTTAAATCTAGCAGGAGGGAGAGAGAAGGGCAGTTGCGGGCCACACACTGGGCTTGCAAAAAAACCCTTTAAAGGGTCTTTTGGTGAGCAGGGTGAAGGCCTTTAAAGGGTATTTTTGTGAGCTGAGCATGCCGCCCACGACTGCCCCTCTCCCTTCTTCCTGCTAGATTTAAAGGGCTCTCCAGCTGGTTGGTGGGCCATGTGGTCCTCACCAATTAGCTGAAGCCCTTTAAATCGAGCAGGAGGGGAGGGAGAGGGGTGGCTGGGCAGGTGGTCACTCTTTAGAGTGGGGCTTGGGGGCTGGGCTTCCAGGCTGACCAGGAGCTGATTGAAGCCCCCAGAAGACCCCCCCCCCGGACCTGGAGGCTGGCAATTCTATCTGAAAGTTAATGATTTGGAACCTATGAGTTACTTCTACAAACGGAACAAGCCTTCCACCAACAGAGCAAAGCTCTTCACTTAGTAGATGAGAATCCTAAGATCCAACCCAGCCTTTTCAGTGAGGAGAGTCCACACCTAGCCTGTAGCTACGGTGGGGCACTTTGGGGGCACACCCCTTAAGTGCCACACCCCCACAAAAAGCCATGCCAGAAAGCAATTTTTAAAATCATTTATTTATTTATTGAGTTGTGCCGGCTGGCCGGTGAGCAACTGGCCAGCTCTCTACATGCTGGCCAGGCATCATGGCAGCAGGCGAGAGAACAGCCAGCTCTCTACCGGCTAGCCAGGCACCAGGGCAGCAGGCAGGCAGGCAGGCAAAGAGGCTGCTGAGCTGCCTCTCTTCAGTGTGCTTGCACACTGCACCAGGGGAGGAGTCATGTGACCCGGTCATGTGACCCAGCCACCACAGGTCACATGACTGGTTCTTTTAAACTTGTAACTGCTAATGGCTTATTTTAAATTGTAATGGGCAATGGCTATATACAATAAACTATTGACTGACTGACTGAGGGACTCCTCCCCTGGCACAGGTGCACTGCAGAGAGGCAGCTGCCTCCTCACTCTCCCGCTGCCCTGGTGCCCATTAGACCTTGGAGGGAGCCTTCTTGCTATGGAGCATAATGCTACCTTGCTACGGAGGTAATTACTTCTAATTAGATTAGGAAGTTCCTTGCTCCCCTGCCCCACCATTCTTGGCTCCTGCCCCACCACCTAAAAATTCCTGGCTATGAGCCTGCTCCACACATCCATTTGTGAATTTGGCTTATCAGTCAGATCTTAGCATTCCCAGCTTTATCTTGAATCAGTGATATTTAAAGAAGAAGTGTTTACTTTTTAATTATGAGTGACTTGTGAGAACATTCCCATGACTTAAAAATGGGGAGAGGCACTCTGTCTGCTACCAGGCTTATGTAACTATCAAAGGCAAAAATTGCATATTTTATGAACTCAGTTTATGGAGAAGGGAAACATAATTCAATTGATGAGTGCTAATTGGGTGACCATGTCATTTACTGAATGTAAATTCATTTTGTGACACATGTTTATTTGGGCAGTCAAGAAGAAATCTTTGTAAGATTTCAAAAATCTGTATTTATTGGTTTTTCCCCATTGATTAGTGTAATGAAACCTTCATGTCTGAAATATTACTCAAATGCAACTGTTGCAATGAAGTACTTTCCATTATCGTTTTTGCCCAAAAAAACCCTGCAGTAGTACATAGATATGAAAATTGCCTGCATAACTTAAACTGCCTGAATAATACATACAATATAGTTTTAAGAATCATTTATCTTGCAGATCTTAAACTTAAAATAATATATAACCCTCAATTATTTTTTTCTGTCGTCAAAGGTAGTGGATCTGCCTGCAGAGTAAGGTGTAGTGGGCAGTCCTACTATAACTAAACTGTGATGTTCTTCTCTGTCAAAGATTGGATTTCACAAGCAGCCCTAAGCAGGTCTACTCAGAATACTACTCATGCCTATTCAATGAGGCTGAATCTCAGGAAGTATTCTTCAGGATTGCTCTGTTCAGCTACCAGTTGCGCTTTCATTTTTTTTTCTTTAATATCCCCCGTACAAAAAGTATTTCCATAGGTAATGCTGGATGATGTCTTTGAGATTTATGTCCTGGCTGCAAATTTTGCCTTGGTGCAGGCTGGCACTTCTACCTGTCGGGAGTTCAGTTTTTTGCTATATAAATCTAAGCTTCATTACTGCATTTCTTTGTCTGAGTTTTGGTACCATCAGATTGGCTTCAGGGCTTTAATATATTTTAATACTTGTGCACTTCAAGGTAATTTAAGCAGCCTTGACATTTTGCATTCTAATATTTTCAAATTATTGCTCAGATATAGCCCTGTCTGAAAGGGGAAATATAAAGGGTTTTTTAAATCCTAAATTTGCTAGCACATGTGCTTGAAGATTTTGTTTAGCCTAAAGGAAAATTTTAAGACATTACTATGAGTTTAGGAAGTTTATTTTGGGGTGTGTGGACTGTCTCTAAAAGATACCCCTCTGCCTATATGTCTGCACTGAGAGGAATGGCCCAGGCTAGCCTGATCTTGTCAGATCTCGGAAGCTAAGGAGTGTTGGCCCTGGTTAGTACTTGGAAGGGAGACCAAAGTTGCTATGCAGAGTTGGGCAATGGTAACCACTTTTGTTCATTTCTTGCCTTGAAGACCCAATGCTGTCTCTGTAAGTCAACTGTGACTTTATGGCACTATCCATCTCTCTCTCTCTCTCTCTCTCACACACACACACACACACACACGTGCTATCCTAAGCAGAGTTACACCTTTCTAAGTCCATTGAAGTCAATGGACTCAGAAGGATATAACTCTGCTTTGGGTGGTACTGCAACTGTGCATGAATTGATAGATCATTCAGGATTTCTAATTTTACATGCATCACAGCCCTGAGTGTTGATTATCTTTTCCCAGTATGTGGTGCACCTGCTGTATTTGTATTAGTTTTAATTACTTTTTTACACTTTTATATTTGTATACCTTAATTTTTATATTTTATTCGGCTATGATTGCTTTTTTCTTACTTATTTGTATTCTGGTCATGGACTGTAAATAAAATAAAGTAAGTAAGTAAGTACCCTTTCAAGCACAGCTCTGACAGAACTATGGCTTGCCCAAGGTCATCCAGCAGCTGCAAGTAGAGGCGTCCTCCCAGTTCTCCCAGATTAGAGTCCACACACTTAACCACTACACCAAACTGGTGGCACTGTTTGTGAGTGGTTGGAAATCAGCAGCATTTTTGCCCTCTTTTTTAATTAATGGGGATTATTTATTTTTGTCTTAACTGTACTATGGAATAAGGGCTACCTTCATAATGTTGTTAAATTCTTTCTAAACCTGAAGCTAATTTTTTCGTTAAGATTTCTGTTGCTAAGAAACCTTGCCAAGGTGTTTTTATGGTCTGAGGTGTTATCTTTTGCTTAAAAGCTAGTTTTCTATATGATTACTTTTCTTCATATCATTACCAAGGTTTATGATTACATCCTTCTATTTGTTTGTTGGTTTAACGCATTTTACCCAAGCTTCCTTGCTTTTTATTTGATATCCCTCGTCCACTTTGCTGTTCTTTACTAGGGCTGTTTCAGCTTCATGATGACACCAATGAGATTTAGTCAAGTGATAATCAAAAGCCAAAACAAAGTGAGGGCAATGCTTTCTGCCCTCACTAGAATCTTTGGGTTTAAAGATGAATGGAAACATGGAAACCAGCAGCAGGAAAGAACACAATTGCTACTGGTCAATGAAAAGGACAAAACTGATGAGTGACTGTGGGGAGAGAAGCTCCTATTTCAAGCCAAAAAGGCTTGTGTGTGGATTTGTGATATACTGTTTGCCAGATGTCTCAATGAACCTGAAATATTATCTATCTAGTTTTTCCTCAAGAATCTTCAATTGCATTGGGTGCTTGATTTCCCATCCTGACTGGATTTCTTATTTAAATTATCTTATTTGCTGTAATAATATTAGGCAATAATACAGTTCATTCATTATAAAGCCCTTAATTTCCTCAAAAAAGAAAGAAAGAAAGAAAGAAAGAAAGAAAGAAAGAGGATTTCTGCGGCATCTACATATGATGCCTAGTGGCATAAAAGTGAAACTTTACATTTGCCCAAATGAATTTCTTCAACCTACTATTCTCCTGTTTATAAGACCTAAATCATGAGTGGGCAAGTAATTAAGCTCTTTACCTCTTGATTGTATCCCTAATGGGATCATTAGAGAATCGCGATAGAGGGGAATGATTATGCATGAGATATTCTTTCAAAATTTAACAATAATTAAAGATGCTAGCAATCTGCACAGAAGATGTTCCGAAGTTATAATTGCATTTTGGCAGGTTCAGCATGCATTGCTAGTGTTCATTTCCTACCCCTCTCCAGTAAATTATCTCAGCAGTTTGTGATAAGCTAAAAAAACATTTTGTTTGACAGCAGTTGGCAGACTTTCTATAGATAAAGTGCCCCCCCCCAACTAAAGCAAGGCAAAATGTTGAAGGCATATAAAAGGAATGCTTCGGTATACCACACTTGTATCTAAAAGGCTCCTCTGTTCATGCTTTGGTGGAACATCCTCTTTAAGTGTGACACTCTGTAACATTTAAGGCTCATGGATTCGGAAAGATATAGAAGGCAGCAGAGAAAACCCAATGTCTGCCTGATATATTTAAAATAATCCTCAGACTAATGGACTGTAACACTGTGAAGCAAAAAGGGCCTGACTCAGTGCGGCCTGATATTTGCAGGGCTGGGCAGGGAGGGAGAGGTGGCCGGATGTGGGGTGGGGTGGGGTCGCCGAGCGGCGGGAAAGTTTGGACTTCCCTCTTCCCTCAGAACCAATGGCAAGGTGCCAGGGTGGCTGGAGGGAGGGTGGTTTCGAGGGGAAGAGGCCAGCCACTTGCCTTCCCCACCCCAGCCTTTGTCTGGCCATGGAGCTGCTTGCCCACCCAACCCACCCTTAGGTACACCTTTGGGGTTGATAATGTATAAGGATCTGTTGTGGGGGGGTCAAGGTGAGGTCAATGCTGTACAGTTTGAAATTGTTAGCCTATTAGTGTACTTGGTCTTGCGTATGTTTTCTTTCTCGTCACAACTGTTTGCCGTTGATAGCATGGGGCTGGATCTGTTTATGGAAATTGGCCTGCATGCCATTTCCCAGATATGGGGACCACCTTAAGGGGACTTGGTGTGAGGGCTGATGGGAGCAAGCCTGATCAAAGACTACCAGCGCTTGTCCTCACGACCAGATGGCAGGGGAGAATGCGAAGGGGCAGTCGTCCATGTGATCTCCGGCAATCTGCCATCCCACAATCTTCACCCATGCCGGCTGGCTGGGTGATGGGGTACATCAGCTGACACAGGGCCAGCTGATGCATCAGTTCTGGTGGACCCATGCTGTGCCAGTGCTTCTTACAGCTGTAATCAATAAAGTTGTGGCCAATTTTAATCCACATATTTTCCAAATCTGTGGTGAGTGTGGCCATTTCATACTGGATCATAGACATCTGGCAGAACCTCTCCATCCCACGTAAGAACTGGAGCTGCAAATGCTGATTTCTCTCTTCCCTTGCAGCCAATTTGAGTAGACTCCTCATTAAAGAAAGCTCACATTTGGCATGCTCAGAGGTTCTAAGGTTTTGAGCACCTTTCTTCCAGTCTATAATGCACAATATTTCATTTTAAATTGTTGGGATTCTCTCACCCCACATCTTTCTTGGGTTGCTTTCAGTTTTACAAAACAGGGAGGAAACTCTACTCAGCAGTGGAAAGTTCCAGAAATGGGCTCTTTAAAAGTCCTCTTTCTTTGTTATGAAGTGAACTGTAGAGAATGAAGACATCTTTATAATATTGGCTTGTTAACAGGATTTCCAAACAGCCTCAACTGCAGCGTATCCCCCAAAAGGCCAGGTCCAGGCCTGATCAAGCCATGCCTGATGTCCTAAACAATATCAAGTTTAGAGTCCTCATAGCATCACCCTGCCCCTCCCTCAGTAATTTAGAGATTTTTAGCCATTTCTTTTGTACTTAGAGGCCACTTATACTCTGAGACCTTAACCTATACTTAGCTTGTGCATAAATCTAGCTCTGGCTGTAACCTTAGTTAGCTCTGGTGAAACACCCAGCCTTTCTCTGTCTTCCTCTCCTTGTTTTTTGCCATAGACCTCCTTGTGCAGGTATCGTCCCCTATCAAGGAAACATTTGATCTGCACTCACTAAAGAAATACCAAAGTAATCCTCCCTGACCATTAGCGAGCAATTGGCATAACAAAGATAATTCACTCAACAGCCTGTCTGTACATACAGCTGATTGTGGTGGCATCAGCACTGATGAGGTTGCATGGACTGTTCCACTTCAGACTGGAGGGCAAGATCTTTTTTTCCCAAGATGTCCATACATTAATAATTCCTGTAAGCTGAAAGCTAGCATAGCACAAGAAAGGCTAGGACAGAATTTATTCTCTTTATGTATTTGCAGAGAGCTTTAAGATTGGGGAGCATTCAGAATCTGACCCCATTTCCACCACAGTCTGAATAGGTATGGCTCATTCTGCTACAACCACTGTCACAGAAGAGGCTGAAGAGGACTGGTTCTGTGGAGACCTATAACACCTCCTAGAACTAACTTCACAAAAATATATCCTCATCATCATAAGGGACTGGAATGCTAAAGTAGGAAGCCAAAAAGTAACCAGAGTAATGCACAAGTTTGGCTTCGGAGAACGAAATGAAGCCGGGCAAAGGCTAACAGAGTTTTGTCAAGAGAACACGCTGGTCATAGTGAATACCCTCTTCCAACAATCTAAGAGGCGACTCTACACATGGACATCACCAGATGGACAACACCAAAATCAGACTGATTATATCATTTGCAGTCAAAGATGGAGAAGCTCTATACAGCCAGTAAAAACAAGACCTGGAGCTGACTGTGGCTCAGTTCATGAGCTACTCATTGCAAAATTCAGACTTAAAATGAAGAAAGTTGGGAAAACCACTAGGCCATTCAGGTTTGACCTAGATCACATCCCTGATGAATATACAATGGAGGTGAAGAATAGGTTTAAGGGACTAGATTTGATAGAGTGCTTGAAGAACTATGGATGGAGGTTCGTGACATTGTATGGGAGGCAGCAATCAGCACCATCCCAAAGAAAAAGAAATGCAAGAAAACAAAGTGGCTGTCTGATGAGGCCTGACAAATAGCAGAGGAAAGAAGGAAAGCGAAAGGTGAAAAGGAAAGATTTACCCAACTGAATGCAGATTTCCAGAGAACAGCAAGGAGCGATAAGGAGGCTTTCCTGAATGAACAATGCAAAGTAATAGAGGAAAACAATAGAATGGGAAGGACCAGAGATCTCTTCAAGAAACTTGGAGAAATCAAGGGAATGTTCCATGCAAAGCTGAACATGATAAAGGACAAAAATGGTAGAGACCTAACAGAAGCAGAAGAAATTAGGAAAAGATGGCCAGAATACACAGAAGAACTATACAAGAAGGACCTCAATGTCCTTGACAACCATTTTTTAATAACATATTTTATTAGGTTTTTCAGTGTTAAAGACAAACAAATCTTATGCAGTGTTATAATCTAGGTTTTACCATGCTTAAGTACATTGGTTGCTTGGACAAAACATTTTTATAAGTCATCCATACTGGTGTTGTAATCAGAGTAATAATATTTCAAACCTCTAGTAACTGTCTTACTAACCATACAGCTTTAAAGCATTAACCAGAAACAATAGACCAATACTTATAATGTTACCAGCTTTCACACTTATCTCTATTTTTAGCCATTTTATCTAAAAAAGGAAACCATTTATCTATAGGATTAAACAGTTCACGTTCAAATTCTCCTTCTTCATTATATAAAGAATATTTTTCTCTTCCTCTAGTAGAATATGATAAATATTAGATATTAATCCTTTTTTTGCCTGGTTCTGTTGCACCATAATTTTTTCCAAGTCCATGTAATGAAATACCAGAGTGCATTGAGTTTTTATTCTGTCTAAAAGGTGCTGAACCTGCATATAGTCATACCAGGGTAGTGTAGTTTTGTATTTCTTTTCTAAGTCTAGTTTGGAGATGCTTTTTTCCATTTTTGACTATGTCTTTGAGCCTTGTAATTCCTGCTTGTTTCCATTTGGTGTATGACTGCGTGTCTTTTGCAGGTGGAAACCAGACCTGTCCCATAAAGGAGCAGAGAGGGGATATTCTTGACACTAATTTGTTTTTTAGGGAATACCATATTTTCAATGATATGTTTAAATAGGGGTTATTAGAAGTGGGGGTGCTGTTGTGCCATAGTAGCTCTTCATATGCTGAGCATGTTGTATACCTTTCTTCAATGTTCATCTAATCTGTTTTGTTATGTTCTGTATATTGTCTAATTATTGATGAAAGTATGGTGGCTTTGACAACCATGACAGTATAATCACTGACCTCGAGTCAATTTTCAATCCAAATGGTTAAGATCAGTTCGTAACAAACTACACGTACTTGGTTTCTCTCCCCAAGAAATTCTGGCCATGCAGTGGGATCAGGCAAAGTTAGCTCTCAAACAGAGAATAATGGATATGGAGAGGCAGGCAGATCTTGGTAAATATCCCAACATTAGAGTGCCTGAGCAAATTAGATACTGCTCGGTCCCTATGGACTACTTATCGCTTTTAGAACATATGATGTTTAGATGCAACTGGTATAATAAGATTCAAGATAAATATATTACAACTTTTGTAAAAATATATATATATCTGGCCAGACAGACTGGGAGCATTGTAACCAATTGTCATCCAATGAAAATTGGACTATTACTGAATTTGTTGCTAAATTTTGGGCAGTTTGCTACTGCATTAGAAATGTACTGCTAAATTTATAAAACTGTTTTTGTCTTTTATATTTCCTACTGGATTTGTCAAACACTTTTATGGTTTTATATATATTTACTGCATTTTACCCAGATTTTTATAATTCTGTATCCAAATGTGTTATGGTTATGCTTGGCTCTAATAAATGTACTACTAGACAGCATAATAAAAAGTAGAGACATCACCCTGCCAACAAAAGTCTGTATGGTCAAAGCAATGGTATTCCCAGTAGTAATGTATGGCTGCGAGAGTTGGACTATAAGGAAGGCCAAGCACCAAAGAATAGATGCTTTTGAATTATGGTGCAATATCTATGAGAACAACAGCTATGGAACAAGTTAAGAGCAGAGAATCATACAGCTGTGACAACACACTCTCATATTAAAGCATATGCATCAAAAATTTCAAAAACATACAACAATATTGCAAAATATGATTAATTTAATATAATAGGTGATGGGGGTCCAAAGTCATCAACAACGAAACATCCGGTAGATATGTTCGTTTCCACAAGTCTTCATCAGGTGTGGACCAACAATTAGCTATTAAAAGACAATATACAATATGCAAGATTACAAGACCAGTACAGGTTACAGTTTATAAAAATATATAATATTCATAAAGCTTAAAGAGGACTTACAATATCTTCAAACACAATAAAGGTACTTCTACCATATCTGGCTGATTCAACAATGGCAACTTTCTGCAGACAAACAATATTAAAAAATTCAAAAACATGGATCAAATAACTTTGATAGTATATTAATACTAGACAAACAGTACAATTCACCAACTCATAACATATCTGGAATACTCCTAAGTTGATGCATGTCACTCAAAGACTTTACAGTGTAATGCATCCTGCATCTAACAACCATTTTAAAAGGCAATCTCAGGGTATACACCCATCAACTCAAAGATGTAACATCTAATTACGTGGAAAGGGACTTAAATAAAACTAGAATGTTCCAAAAGTATATTTGACCCAAATTAATGTTGTATTTTTAAAATATGTATACATTTCTCTCAATACAGGTTTCTTCCTGGTCTCTACTCTGTTGAATCTGGGCACATGTAAAGTTGCCAAAACCAGAAGCTTAAAGACTAAAGGCTTATGATATTTTTGCAAGATGTGAGACCAGGGCAGCCTCAAGATTCAAAAACATACAACAAACAACTCCAATAGTATATTACTGTTAGTAGTAGAACTCACCAACTCACAGCATGTCTGGAATACTCCTATGTTAATGCATGTCACTCAAAGGCTTTACAGTGTAATGCATCCTGCATCTAACAACCATTTAGTAAGCACTCTTAAGGTATCCACCCTTCAACTTAAAGATGTAGCAATTAATTACATAGAAAGGGACTTGTACAAAACTAGAGGGTTCCAGAAACATATTTACCCTAAAAGATGATGTGTTTTTAATCTATGTATACACTTCTCTCAGTGCAAGTTTCTTCCTGGTCTCTACTCTGTTGAATCTGGGCACATGTAAAGTTGCCAAAACCAGAAGCTTAAGATCTTCAGGTTTGTGATATTTTTACAAGATGTGAGACCAGGGAAGCCTCAAAATTCAAAAGCATACAAACAACTTCAATAGAATAATAACTCACCAACTCACAGCATATCTGGAACATTCCTAAGTTAATGCATCTTGCTCAAAGGTTTTACATTGTAATGCATCATACACCTAACCATCATTTAAAAGGCAATCTCAGGGTATCCACCTTTCAACTTAAAGATGTAGCATCTAATTACATAGAGGAAAATCTATACAAAACTAGAAAATTCCAAAGATATATTTAACCCAAAAAGATGGTATGTTTTTAATCTATGTATCCATTACATTTCTCTTTGTAAAAGTTTCTTCCTGGTATCTATTCTGTTGAATCTAGGCACATGTAAAGTTTCCAGAACCAGAAACTTAAAATCCTCAGGCTTATGATGTTTTTCTACAAAATGTGAGACCAGGGGAGCCTCAAAATTTTGTGACCGTATACGAGATTTATGTTCAGTCATACGGACCCTTACTGAACGCATTGTGGCTCCTACATATAACATTAGACATGAACACTGCAAAAGATATATAAGTCTTTTTGAGCCACAGTTTGTGAATGTCTCAATCTCCTTTCTGAAGTTACAAGTTGGGAAATCCAAAAACTTAGTTTCCCAAACTAATGGGCAGATTGAGCAGCCATGACAACGATAGTGTCCCTTTACAGAAATTTCCAAGGGAACATCTCTCAAGAGATGACTGTGTATAAGTGAGTCTCTTAGGCTAAATGTCTTTCTAAAGCCTATGCGAGGTTTGATGGCACAGCCCAGGATATCTTTCAAGATATGCCAATGTTTGTTAATTATTTTCTTAATGGAAAAGGAAAGGGGAGTGTGGTCAAAGACAAAGGTAAGTGGCATTGATGAACCACGGTCAGTAGTTTTAAACAGCTCTTCCCTTGGTTTTAAATTAGCTCTTTCCCGTGCCTCCCTAACCAGCCAAGGTGGATACCCTCTGTTCAGAAACTGCCTAGAAAGCCTATTGGCTTCTTCTATGTAATGTTCCTCATGGGTAGAGTTCCTCTTTACTCTTAGAAACTGCCCATAAGGCAAATTCTTTTTTAGGTGTGATGCATGGAAGGACTGATAATGCAAATATGAATTTCTATCAGTCTCTTTATGATAAGGCTTGACTGCCAACTTATCCTTCTGAATGAAAACTAAAGTATCCAAAAATGCAATTTGTTTGGTATCATACTTCAAAGTAAACTTAATGGAGTCATGCTTGCTATTAAGCCATTGCACAAATTCTACTACTGTGGAATTATCCCTATACACCAGGAAAAGATCATCAATAAACCTCTTATATAATAAAATATTAGAGGCATAAGGATTACATTCCAAATCCAAAATATATTTTGTTTCCCAATCTGCCATGTAGAGATTTGCCACGCTAGGAGCAAATGACGATCCCATAGCTATGCCTTTAATCTGTACAAAAAAATCATCAAGAAACCGAAAAAAATTGTTTTCAAAAATCAAATCCACTAAATCTAAAAGGAAATGAGTGGGAGGGATCTTGACTTCTCTATGTTCTAATGTCTCCTGTATACACATCCTTGCCTCTTCCAATGGAATATTTGTGTATAGTGATGTAACATCTAACGTGACCAGCACTGATCCTGCAACAAAATCTAAGCCCTCTATCTTCTGTATGAAGTCCCTTGTATCTCTCAAATAGGAGGAAGTGGCCATAACAGCAGGCTGTAGGAAGGAATCTAAGTATTTTGATATAGGTTCTAGCAGTGAATTAGACCCTGAAATAATTGGCCGGCCCGGCGGTGGTCTCTCTGGTTTGTGTATTTTGGGTAAGATGTAAAATTATGGTGCTGCAGAAGACTCTTGAGAGTCCTGTGGACTGCACGGAAATCAAATCAGTCAATCCTAAAAGATATCAACCCTGACTGTTCCCTGGAAGGCCAGATACTGAAGCTGAAGCTCAAATACTCACTGGAGAAGACCCTGATGTTGGGAAAGATTGAAGGTAAAAGAAGGGGACAGCAAAGGATGAGATGGTTAGACAGTGTTAATGATGCAACAAACATGAAATTAAGCAAACTCCGGAGCACGACAGAAGACAGGAGGGCCTGGCATGATGTGGTCCATGGGGTCGCAAAGAGTCGGACTCGACTGTGCAACTGAACAACAACAACAACAAATTCTGCTACAGTCAATCTGCTGCAGGTCTGAGGGCTGGTTTCAACAAGACAAAATAAATTGCCCATAGGGTGGGGGGGGCACTTTTTTGCTATCTCCCCCACTCACTGTAGATTTCTACTTTGCTCCCCCTCCCCCCCGTACTGTCCATGAGGATCCCGTGTCCCTCAGGTGCTGCGTTTCAGGAATGTCAGTAGGCTGTCAATATGTTTGTTTGTTAGACCAGAAACCCCACTATAGTGCATAAATAAATAGATTAAAATGCTAGTACAAAAGGAAAAATCAAAATAAAATATATCAAAACAGACTGTGTCATGGCGTTCATGTCAGCAAGTTAGGTGTCTGATTAAATGGTCTCCTTAGCTTCTGTGTAGCTACAGCAAAAAACAGCTGTGACATATTTCTCCTCATTATTTAACAGCACACAGATTTTCTTTAGGTCACATCCTTCTGTCACTCTAGCAATAAATGGCAATAAATATTTCTCCTTAGGCAAAGTATAAATCTAGCAGTATAACTGATAATAGCAGACAGCCTCAATTTCCTGTTGACCACAGATGTCTAATCTACTTGTGATTGGCATCGTGGCATATCACCCTTCTAAATACGTAGAGGGCATTGTCTGGAACTGAAGGGCAGTGAAAGCCTTGCACGAGGGAGGGATGCTTCCATTCAGTCACGAAAACAACTTTCTAATGAAACTGTATGGCTGTTGGGGAGAAATGCTTCAGTTTTGTCTTTTCTCCCTCTAGGTGGCTAATCTTGCTTGCTCGCTATCAACGAATGAAGATGGAATTAAAATTGTCCAAACGGCAGCCAGTCAAATGGAGACGTTGTGCCCCCAGGTATATGCTCCCTCATAAGCACGCAATGTGCATGCCATAATTTTCAGTTTTGTATAACTTGCTTCTTGGAAGTTTATGTGTAAAGGGGAAGGTATTATTATATAATGAATTAATCTGTTGTTTGTATTTACAAAAATAGAAGAGAAGAATAGCTAATGTATGAGTATCTAACATAACTGCACAGCTTCCAATGTGCATAGAATGCCTTGTCTCCCTGGTAATAGCACCTTGCTACCTTGTCCTTCTGTGCTATCTGTCCAGTGTAATCTCATTAGAAAGGGTTAGGAGGATCCCTTTCTGTGGGCTTCAGCTCCTTTATCTCTCCCTGCCCTGAAGATTGTGAGTTCTTAGAGTGGAAATTCATGGTTATCTCTTGTGTACTTTAAGTCCCTTTTGCCTGCTCAAAGACAGAGAGATCTGAACCAGGCAGTGGGAGTTAAAAGAAGCAGAACGGATCTCATGCAGGTATGACCATGGGATATAAGGAGCTGCCTTATATTGAGTAAGACCATTGGTCTGTCCAGCTCAGTGCTGTTTGCTCTGATTCTCCAGGTTCTTAAGCAGAGGAAAGTTTTTCCTTATCCTGGCAACCTGAAATCCTTTATCTGGAAATGGTAAAGGCTGAACTGTTGTGTAGTGGAACAACAACAAACACCCGATTCTGTTTGGCTGAAGGCCTCTTTATTAACAGTAATGGTAGGGCAGGTCTCAGCAGAGAAAGCCTCTTCCACAGGTAACTCAGTAATAAGATCATCACTTCCTTGCAGTGATGGAGGGTGATCTTTACAGGCAGGATCCAGATGGCTTCCTCCAATTAATTCTGAACCTGATGCTGGTGTGTTGATTTTCTTAGAAGGTTCTGTTGAGGGATTAGAAGTGTGACCATGCAGTTGGTCCATGCGACATCTCCATAACAGTCCATTTGCATTCTATACTCTTATGTGGGACAGGCCCTGAGACTTCCACAGTTTTAGATGGAACTGACTGTGAACTGTTTCCATATTGGTTCCTGAGGAGAGAAGGTATGCAGATTCCTAGGTGTTGGAGCAGAGTACAGCTCTTGTTCTTTTTTAGATACCAAGGTGCTTGCAGTATCAGGGTGGACATGATCTAGGCATGTCCTGAGACACCCCATAAACAACTAAGCTAGGCTGGACTCAGCTGAAGGGCAGGGTGTAACCATAGGCGTAGACTACAGGGGGGCTCGAGGAGTCGAGCCTCCCCTGAAATTTCCCGGGGAAAATGTAGCACCTGCCACCGGCCTCCTGGGGCCCTCCCCCCCCGCCTGGCCACTCTTCCATCCTTCCCTCTCCCTCCCTCTTTTCTCGGAGAAGGGAGAGGGAAGGAGTGGGGGGGAGAGAGGCTGGTGGCAGCGGCTGGTGAGCCTCGGAAGGGCCCGGGGAGGCGCGGAGGTTTCCCAGAAGGGGGGGCATCGCTCCAGCGAGCACACACACTAAAGAGCCCCCCCCCCGAATTTACAAAACTCTTCGCCCCTGGGTGTAACATGTTGGGCCAACAGGAATCCCATCAATCAGGTTTCCCAGTCCTCAGAAATTATCCTTTTCAGCACATCTTTTGTAGTTTGTACCACTCACTCTGCTTGCCCATTTGCCTGGGGTCTGCATGGTGCCATTGTGATAACTATATTGAGATTGTTATTTGCAAAGACTTGGAATATTACAGAGGTGAAAGCTGTGAAATTGTCTGAAACAATTGTATTTGGCACTCCATGAGTTGCAAAAGGTTGAATGAGAACTGTGATGGCTGCATTCAAAGTTACAGCTGGGATGATGGCTTCTTCAAGCCATTTTGAAAATGAATCCACAAATAATTAGGAAGGTTTTGTCCTGGAAGAGGCTAGCAAAGTCTATGTAGGGATGAGACCAAGGCTTCTTTGTCACTTCTCAATAGAAAAATGGAGATTTAGTGGCTTGTGGTGGATAGCTTGACATATATTGTATTCACTCACGAGCCTTTCAATATCAGCAGCTAGTCCAGGCCACCGCACATAACTTCTGGCCAGTGCCTTCATTTGAACCATGCCTGGGTGTGCTGCACGTAGAGTTCTTAGTATGACTCAGTGGCTTGTTTCTGGAATGACCATCCTGTTTCTCCAAAATAGACAACGCTTATGAGCTGATAATTCATACTGATGGTATGCAAATGTCCTGAATACTTCAGCCAGTTTTTTCTGTGGGTCAACCCCTCCATACCCAGTTGAGAAAAGATGGGAACTTTTGTCATCATTCTAGCAATCTGTGCAGCCTGAAGAGGGGTTCTGGCATGGATTACAGCATAAGGACTTCCATTGGTGGAAGAATGGCACAGACAGGTGTTTGCAGAGGCAGACGGCTTAAGGCATCCACATTTGTAGTTTCTTTCCTTGGCCTATGTGAGTTTATAATTATAAGCATTCAGCATAATACTCCAGTGCTGCAGATGGGGAGATAAAATGGGAGGTGTTGGTTTGTCTTTGGTGAAAATTCCAACAGCTGGCTTGTGGTCTGTTCAGATTTCAGAAGATCGACCAGGGCTTTTTTAGTGGAGGAATGCACCAGAACAGAGTTCCAGAACCAATTCAATAAAATTCTATATAAAATGTTTAAAAGTTCATGAGTTTTCAGTATAAAGATTGAAAACTTTATTTCCCTTTTGAGAGTTCCAGCACCTCTTTCCCACCCCAAAAAAAGCCCTTAGGACGACCATATACATAATTATGTTTTTTTAAAATTCCTGCCACAATAGCCAATGCCTCTTTATCAATTTGTGGAAGGGAGTATATAAACGCTATGTAGCCCTAAACTGCTCTAAAATTGAAACTTTATTAACAATACTATACTTATCAAATGTTTTAAAAGACTGAACAAGAATGATGACAATAATAATAAATTGTACAATCAAAGTTACAACATAAACTTACAACAAAGAATTGTAGATGAAACCCGGCTCATAACTTTGAACTGCCCATAAAAAGAGCCATGTGGTATAAATCAATGTGTATACAGTTGCAGCGATGATGTAAACACCTCACAAGTAATATGGGCTCCGGACTCTATATGCAACCGTGGAACCAATAATACTCATTTGCCATAAGACAAGGATTCTGGATGGGACCTTGTTTTGAGATCCTTATCAATTGTGTCTGTTGTATACCATTTCACAAAAAGGACAATTTCACATGATTATCATGGACCCATGAAGGGTTCACAGTCTGGTGTATGACGATCCTCATAAACAGGCTCCCAACTGAATAATATTAACAAAGGTAATAACTCAAAAAGCCCTGAGGATGACCATATACATAATTATGCTTTTTTAAAACTCCTGCCACAATAGCCAATGCCTCTCTATCAATCTGAGCATAGCTCTTTTCAGATGAGGTCATTATTCTAGAATTAAAAAAAGCAGTTAGTGCGTCTGTACCACCTGGTAGTATGTTACCAAGGACAGCCAGAACTCCAGATGGTGAGGCATCACATGTAGCAGGCAGAGGTCTCTGTTCATCATAGTGAGTGAGTACCAAGTCAGAGGTCAACAACTTCTTTATGGCCAGAAATGCTTATTCATGTTTGTGAGTCTACTTCCATTGAGAACCTTTATCTAGCAGACGATGAAGGGTTTCTGTTATAGTGCTTTGTTTTTCAAGACAATGTGGTGAAAATTTAGGACTCCTAGAAATGCCTGAAGATCTTCCTTGCATTTTGGTCTAGGGGCATCATGTATTGGCTTTTGGTCTAGCTGTATCAATCTGGTATCTCAGAAATGTGATTCTGGGAATTCCCAGCTGGCATTTCACATTCTTAAGTGTGATACCTGAAAGATCAAACTTCTGCAGAATCTTTTGGAGTTGATACATGAATAGTTCCTTAGAGGAGGCCATAATTAACACATCATTGAACTGAGGCACAGCCACAGGGCTACCTGTCAGTAGAGTTTTCATAAATCACTGAAAGATTCTAGGTGCCGCTGAGATTCCACATTGAAGGCATTTCACACAAAAAATCCCTCTGTGAGTACTAATGGTTTGGGTATCGGAAGCCTTGTCATCCACTATCAGTTGCTAATAGGTTTTAGCAGGGTCCAGTTTAGCAAGAACCTTTCCTCCTGCTAGGACAGACAACAACTGGTTTATGGCAGGCACTGGATATGGGTCTTGCTTGAGTGCCTTATTTACAGTACATTTGTAATCCCCACAAATATGTACATTGCTGTTTGGTTTCAAGACAGAAACAATAGGGGTGGCCCAGGCTGCATGAGTCGCTGGCTGTATAACACCTTGTGCATCGATCGTTGGTCTCAGGGCGAAAGGAATATTCTGGGCTTTCAAACAAGTAGATGTTATGGTAGAGTACAGTTGAAAGGTCACTGGTGGACTTTTGTGTGCTTCTAATGCTTCACTGAATACATGTGAGAACTCAGATGCCACTTCTTCCAGTATTGCTGGACAGGCACTATGAACACTGATTCTCAAAGGTGCAAACCATTTTCTCCCCAGCAGGTTTTTATGAATCCCTTTTGAAACTAGCAAAGGTAATGTCTGTTTGACAGGTCCAAAGCAAACATCTACATCACAGCTTTTGAAGTCCTTTTAGTTGGATCCAAGGACTCCCTTCTCCTAATCCTTCCCTGAGGGAGAAAGATTTGCTCCAGTGGAAGGAGAATTCATCCAATAGTTAGAGAATGACTTTTTCCAGTGGAGGAAGATGTAACAGAGGAACCACAGGATCCAGTTCAGGAGAAAAGGGTCACTGGATCCAAGGCTGTATTTTTTTTTGTCAAACTCAGATAATTAGAGTGATTAGCAGAGAGATAGGTTGAAGGTAGGGAGTCAGTATAGGGTGTAGATTAAGAAACAAGGATTTCAGAAAAGGTTAGACAGGCTGAGGAAGGAAGAATGGATGAGCTGAGAAATAGAGGGACCAAGGAGAAAGATTTCCTATCCCTTATTTGCCATATAATCAGAATACATGATAAAAGCCGACTGCTACTCTTTCATGCCCTAACATGGATAGCCCAGGCTAGCCTAGTCATCAAGATCTCAGAAACTAAGCAGGGTCAGTCCTGACTAGTATTTGGATGAGATATCTTCAAGGCATATCAGGTTCATGATGCAGAGGCAGGCAATGGCAAACCACCATTGCCATAAGTCAGCTGTGACTTGACAGCACATTCCACCACACTCATACAAAATAAACAAAAAATCAGAATTTGAAAAGATGATTTCCAGGGTTGGATAGCAAAATATGATACTACAAATTATACTATATATATATATAATTGAGTAGTGAGGGGGCACTTTCTGAACATTCCACGTGCTCCTAAATCAGTTGGATCCATGATGTGTCACTCAGAAGCTGTACCTATCCTCAGGCTGCATTGCCTGAGTCCTGCCTCCAACATTCTAAACAGTTTGCTGTTCGTCCCCGTGCCCCCCCCCCCCAGCCAGTTGGAACACAGAGGACACTTGCATATGCGGCCTGATTGGCCTTTGCCTCTAACATTCTAAACAGTTTTTTGTTGCTGTTGGGAGTCATTGAATGTGTCCTGAGGTAAAATACATCTCCCAGTCTTCCCTCAGAAATCACCATGTTCCCCAGCCACAGCACATCATTTCCTAGCTATTACAACTGATCTCCAGATGACCAAGATCAGTTCTCCTGGAGACAATGGCTGCTTTGGGCAGTGAACTCTATGGCATTATACCCAGCTGAAGTCCCTCTGCACCCCAAACCCTGCCCTCCTCAGGCTGTACCCATTAAATCTACAGGTATTTCCCAACCCAGAGTTGGCAACCCTGTAACTGGGTAAGGAACCATTTTCCAGACCCTTGGAACCCAGAAGACATGGCATAGGAGGAGGTGCTTTTCTACCTTAGCTGCCACTGCATAACCCCAAATCAGTGTAAGTCAAGGGTGGAGGGAATCATACCTGTTACCATGAGGCTGTCCTCCCATACTACCCACTTGGGGCAGCAAAATGACTTGAGACAGCCCTGCCTTATAGCTAAGCAGAAGGAAATAAACATGGCTTGCCTCCCTCTATTTTCCCCTTCCCTCTGCTGCCCCACCAGCCACAGCCGGGACACTCACCTGGAGTTTCCTTCTAGAGCCTGTGGTATTTGTTCCCACAATGGGCCTTACTCCTAGTTATACTATATTACTGACCAATAATTATTTTACTTCAATATGTAAAATTCACCCATACACTCGATCTACCTTTTTTTTTTTTTTGCTTCTGGGCTCCCTCCTCTCCTCTGTGGATCTGCAAGTCCCAGATTTTGATGGCTGCACATCTAAGAGTAACTCAACCTTCCTGTCCCATCTCAAGGTCCTATACTGCAGAGCCAACCTCCAGATGGGGACCAGAGTGCTGGGAATTACGACATCTTCAGGCCTCAGAGATCAATTCCTCTGGAGAAGATGGCAGCTTCAGAGATTGGACTCTGTGGCATTACACCCCTGCTGAGCTCCCTCATTTCCCCAGCCTCTACCCGCCTCAGGCTCCACCCCCAAATCTCCAGAAATTTCCCTACCCAGAGGTTGCAGTGCTGTATCATCTCACTTATTTTAAATATATCTTGAAACCATCACCACCACTCCTTCATTGGCTTAACTGCCTTAACAGATTTTTAATATCTGTAGTTGGGTCATTTCGAGCAGGAGCTCAGGGGAGCTCAGCTCCGCGAGTTGGTGCCAGCCCCTCCCCGCCCCCGGTGGGGGAATGCCTGCTTGTGTTATGGCTGCAGAAAAATGACCCCGTCCCCTGGAAAGGTCTTTGATCCTTCAACTAACCTTCTAAAGGCTTCAGCCACCACTGAAGCTAACCTCCCAATATAGTGGTATTTCTGAGACTTGGATTAGTAGCGCCCCCCCGCCCCAGACTGAAAATTCCTATCTATACTTTGTTGCTAATAGCCACTGATGGACTTCTGCTCCATATGTTTATCTAATTCCCTCTTGAAGCCATCCATGCTTGTAGCCGCCACCACCTCCTGTGGCAGTGAATTCCACATGTTAATCACTCTTTGGGTGAAGAAGTACTTCCTTTTATCTGTTCTAACCTGACTGCTCAGCAATTTCATGGAGTGCCCACGAGTTCTTAGATTGCGAGAAAGAGAGAAAAGGACTTCTTTCTCCACATGCTCTATCCCATGCATAATCTTATAAACCTTGAAACATCATTATTTCCTATGAACATTGCTTCTATCTTGATTGGATTCATTTTCATCTTGTTTTCCTTCATTATCTTGGCCATAGCCTCTTGGTACCTGCCCCAAGATACAGCTTCTGGAGGCTTAGTTAACAAAACAGTGACATCCAACGTTGAAGCCAATGTTGCATGGTGGTTAAAACACTGGACTAGGATCTGGGAGACACAGGTTCAAATCCCTACTGTGCCATGAAAGCTCATAAGATGACCTTGGGCCATTCATACTCTCTTAGCCTAATCTACCTCACAGTGTTGTTGTGAGAATAAATTGGAGGAGGGAAGAGTGATGTTGTAAGCTGTTTAGGGTCCCCATTGCAAAGAAAAGCAGGATACAAATAACTAAATTAATAAAAGCTTTGGATTATCTCACTCAGTGGCCAAGCAAAAATACTGAGAAAACAGAGCCCTTTTTCATACAAAGGTGCTTCAAGAAATTATGGGCATTAAATTTTACCTAGGTGGGTTTTTTAAAAAAACACTTAAATCATCAATAATTTTAAAACACTTATATCATTACATGATTTAAGGGGCTGTATTAAAAAAGAAATCTAGAAGACAGATATATAAATGATCAGTAAGCAGCTGAAGTGTTATGCTAATTGCAACAAAAAATGGATGTAAAATAAAAGCCCACAGAAGGATAATGACTTGTTAAAATGTGGCCTGTAATGTTAAAGTATAAATTAGCTGGTAGAGTTAAGTTTAGGGTGGGGAATAGTACTTACACAGCATTTTGTGGTGGACTAACGAAAATGCATCAAGTACTGGAAATAATGTCAAGCCATGGGCAAATGTATATTCACAGTTATTAGCAGTGTTGTATAATAAGGACCAGGGGCCGTGGTGGTTCAGTGGTTAAGACACTGAACTGCAGATTGGAAGATCAGTAGTTCAGCAGTTCGAGACCCAAGTGCCTCGTGACAGAGTGATCTCCTGTCTCTGGCCCCAGTTCCTGCCAACCTAGCAGTTTGAAAGCAAGAAATTTCAAGTAGATAAATAGGTATTGCTTCGGTGGGAAGGTAACAGCGTTTCATGTGCCTTGGCTTCTAGTCATGCAGGCCACATGACCACAGATAAGTCTTTGGACAGTGCTGGCTCTTTGGCTTAGAAACGGAGATGAGCACCACCCCCTAGAGTCGAATTCGACTGGCTTTTGCGCAAGGGAAACCTTTACCTTTATAATAAGTACCATTTAATGAATATGTTTTGGTGTTATAGAATTCCTGTGTGACTACTGGTGAACAATTCTGTGATTGGCATAAAGGCCTATGAAGTTCAATAATGGCCCTGGGTGGTATCCTGAGCTGGTTTAGTATACTTTGTTGTTTTGTAATTGGTTTGTGGTTGTGCATTGTTTGTTTTTGTGCATTTACATAGAAATGTAATAAAAAGAGACCCCAAAGTTATGTGAAGGTTTGAGAACTCAGCTGTTTCTGATGCCAGCTTTGTCAGAGAATTGTCATGGGAAGTAAAGACCACATGAGACCTCCTGCATGATCTCAGCCTGGTAGAGGTGTTAGAAAACATGCATGGCTTGCAGTCCAATCTTATCCATATTTATCTGGAAATGAATCCTGTAACTTTTATAAGACTTACTCTAAAGTGAATTAATTCAGGACTGCAGCCTTCATTCTACTCTGGTTAAAAACTAGCAAGGCAGGATATGCTATTGCCAAATGTATGCTCAGTTTGCTTTAACATAATGACATGCTTATGGTTTGATGTACAGCAATGCTGAAATTCATGAGTCCTTGGACTGCATTCACAGACATTCTCAACCCACAACTCTTGTAAAATGTTTCATATACAGTAATATATGGCATTGTTTTGCTTATTTATTTGAACTCCTTCACAATGGGCTGTACTTTATGGGTGCTCTGGAGAGGGCAGGAATCAAAGCACAGCAGGCAGAGCTTCCTAATGCACATCCAGACTTCCCAAGATTTCTCTTTTACCTGCAGCCTCTCAGGCTTCTCCCAGAGCTGCTCCTGAAAGGTGAAAACTTGCTACCTCCAAATGGATCTCTACTGGGCAGCAGCCCTGCCATGTGGATGAAAAGCAACTGTACCATGGTGGAAGCAGAAACAGGGGAATGCTTGGGAGGAGCTGCTTTCTGAGTCTGTACAGTTGGAAAGGCTGACAGATTTCATAATGAAACTGTGTTAGGGGGCGGAGCTTAGGGTTGCCAGGTCTGGGTTGGAAGATACCAGGAGACTTTGGGGGTGGATCCAGGATAGGGGAGGGGAGGGGCCTCAGCATGGTACAATGCCATAGAGTCCACCCTTCAAAGCAGCCATTTTCTCCAGGGAAGCTGATCTCTTTCAGCTGGAGATCAATGGTAAAAGTGGGAGATCCCTAGCCCTGGAGGCTGGAGTATTCTTACCAATACTCCCTATTGATCTATACCAACTAGCTTCCACCCCTTGTTAGTGTGCCACTGGCCAACCACTCAGCCAAGGAAAATTGTTTAGCCACTAAGGCCCAAACTGGCAATCCTTTATGTCCCTTGAAGGTCTCTTGCACCATCCAACAAAGTTCCCCCAAAGGGGAGCAATTTTTAATTTGTTACTCTGTGTCTATGTTTTATCTCCTCCTCTTTCCTTCTACCTCTCTCTCTCCCTATCCCCAATCTGGTACTCTTAAAAAACCCTAACCAGTAACAGAGACAAAGTATCATGGTGCAGTTGGTGCAACCCATCTTAGAGTGGGGTGTGGACATCTGGTTGAAACCTGGTTGGGGTTTTGGGTTTGGACAGAGGAAAAATGAGATTCACTTCCCAGCCCCTCAGTCATGAAACTCACTGGTGTAGTTTGCGGCAAAGATGCCATGCAACCTCTTTCTCATCCTTGGTTAAGAGTTGGGAGCCAGACTTGAGAATCCATTTTCTCTCCTACCACCTCCCCTCTCAACAGCAAATCACCTCCACCTTTAGTTGCAGCAGGTATTGAACCTGATTGTGCTTAACCAGGGCTGTGCTGATATGTCTGTAGTTATGATGGGGGTGGGGAGAAGCAGGAGTGTCATTCTGAGAAGGGAAGCAAAGGAAGGAGGAACCACAGGCTTTCCTAGAGCTGGCTCCTGATCTCTCAGCCATGTCTGAGAGGGAGCCATTGTTATAATTCAATTGGCCCTGCATCACATGCTAACTTTATGGCCAACTGAATGAGATGCTGAGAGCTCAGCAAATGGAACTCCTTATCATTTTAATTGATAAACAGGAGTTGTAGGAAACCTCAATTCAGGACTGTGGTAAAGGGGGTGGTGGAGCATCAGGTGACAATGGTGGACGCATAATTCTGGAGCTCCTACTTGGCTGCATCTTTCTCCCGCTAAAAGCAATCGCAACCGTGCTTTACTCAAGCAATAATACCCGGTGTGTGCTTCTGAGGTTCCCTGGCTCTAAGGTGAGCACTTTTGGTCTTGGTCCAAACCAAAGTTTTAAACAATGTCTTTGTACTATAATATTTTATCTTGGAATGTATGTGGTTTAAATAATAAGATAAAACAAAAATGTATAGCTTCCCAGGATTTGAAAACAAAACCAGAGATTGCTCTTTTACAGGAAACAGATATTCGAGAAAAAAACCATTCCTATTTTAAAAGCATCTTGGTTTGACAAACAATATGTTTCACCTTGTTCCTCTAAAGCTAGAGACACAACCATTTTAATGGCAAAAATCTTAAATTTTGAGTTAATTGATTCTTTAGTTGGCAATGCTGGTCAATATGTTTTTGTTAAAAGGTCAAATTGAGGGGGGAAATTCACTATTGGTTCTATTTATATGCCAAATTCAGAGCAAATTGGTTTTGTAAGAACAACTTTAGAATCATTAAGGCTTTTCCAAGAGGGGGAAGTTATCATCGGTGGGGATTTTAATTTTGTTTTAGATACTAAACTAGATAGATCAAATGCAAGGAAAAAGAAATCTACATTTTCTTCTGAAACGGAATTACAACATATTTTTGAGTGCATTGGTTTATGCGACATCTGGAGGTTAATGCTTCCTAATGAAATTTTTTTTACTTATTCTGCTTGATTTGATCCCTATACACATATAGAGTTTATTTTAATTTCACAATAACCAAGGTTATTGCTGATACTGATATAGGTCTTCAAGTATGGTCAGAGCACCACCCAACTTCTTATAAAATATCTAATTTTAATGAGTAACAGCAACATAAAAATGGGTTATGTATAAATCACTTTTATTAAATCAGGAGTTAAAAGATCAAATAGCTCTAGCCATTAAAGATTTTTTTTGCAGAAAATAAGCCTCAAGATACAGCTATCAAAATACTTGAGACACAATGAAAGCTGTAATTAGAGGGCATCTTATAGCCCTAGCTTCATCTCAAAAGAAGAAATATCATGAAAACTTAAAAATTTTACAAGAAGATATTTAAAAAATGGAATTCTTGCATAAAAGTTCCAGTAACAAAATAATATATATAAAATCTCATGGCAGAAAGGAAGGTATTAGAAACCGCTTTGGTAAATCAAATACAAATAGACTTATTATATACAAAGCAAAAATTTTGGAAAAAATCTCCCAAAATGTTAAAATTTTTATCCTGGAGGGTCAAAGAACTTTGAACCAATCAGTCCATATTTTCAATACAGGATGCAAAAGGTAATCTGCAAACAAAGACAGAAATGATCACACAAAGATTTGAATCTTATTATAAATCATTATATAAATCTAATCAAATTGACTCTAAAAATGTAACTGAGTATTTAACTAAACAAAATGTTATTAAATCTATTACAGCAAATCATAAAACGTTTTTGGAAGCAGTATAGTCAGAGAAGGAAATTTTAGAAGCAATCTCACAGTTGAAGAATAACACAGCAGTAGGCACTGATGGTTATCCCCCTGAGTTTTAGAAAGCATTTAAGGAAGAACTTTTGGAACCTTTTGAAGCTTTATGTAATAATATATTCACTTCGGGAATAACCCCAAATTCATGGTCACAATCAGAGCTAATCCTAATTCCTAAACCTGGCAGAGATCAGACTTTACCTTTATTTTATAGGCCAATAGCTTTATTGAATGTGGATGGAAAAATTTTCACAAAAATACTGTCTAATCGTATGAAGTTGATTTTACCTTATTATATCAATAAAAATCAAACTGGTTTTTTACCAAATCGAAATAGTATAGATAATATCAGGAAAACATTGGATCTTATTACATATTATCAGTATAACAAACAAGAAGCTATTATTTTAGCTCTCAATGTGGAAAAAGCAGTTGATACTTTAGAAATTAATTATTTGCATGAACTAATTGATAAGATGGCTTTGGGGGAAAATATAAAACAATAATGCAAGCATTATACTTAATCCTGGTTGCAAAAATTAGAATTAATAACTCAATGACGGATTGTGTATTCTTAGAAAGAGGAACAAGGCAAGGGGATCCTTTGTCTCCTTTACTGTTTTTTCAAGCAATGGAGCTCCTAGCAGAGAATATTCACAGAAATGTAAACATCAAATATATCCAAGTTGGTCCACATATGTATAAAACAGGTTTATACGCTGATGACCTAATTCTATATATTACTAAGCCAATAGATTCCCTTAATGAAATCCAAATAGAGTTACAACGGTTTAGTGAAATTTCTGGTCTTAAATTTACTCAATCTAAATCAATAATTCATCCAGTCAATATCTCTGAAATGATTCTTACCCAAATTAAATCAAATTTTGCCCATAGCCATCCCCAATTTCCTTGGAGGTATCTTGGAATTTTTATTCCAGAAAATTTGGATTGTCTTTATCAACATAAATTTTCAAAAACTTCAAAGAGAAATTACGCAGCAATTGAAAAAATGGCAAACAAAACAATATCATGGCCAGATAGGTTAAACTTAATTAAAAGTTTTATCCTATCTAAATATTTATTTTTATTCAGAGCACTTATTTCTCAAATTTCTGAAAAATCCTTTAAAATTTGGCAAAGTGAACTCAACAAATTTCTTTGTTCATAAAAGAACCTAGAGTCATTTTTTAACTTTAACTAGATACACTGATAAAGGAGGCATTGATCTACCCAATTTAAAATGGTACTATGAAGGCTAAGGACAGACTGGCAATCTAAAGCGGAGGCAAAGCGGAGGGAACTGGAGCGGGGGAAAAACCCCACGGAGCTGGCTGTTCACACTGGCCAGAGCAATGCGGATCAGCGGCGATACGGAGCGTTCAGACTGTCACGGAGCATTCAGACTGCTGCGTAGCCAGCGCGTGCGGCTCGTGCGCACCGCTGCACTTTTTTGTTTTCCTTTGATGTGTTTCGCATGTGCGCACATGCGCACATGCGCATAACTTTTTGCCGGTGCGTTCACACTTCCTCCGGATGCCTCCCGCTTCTTCCAGTTCACACTGTTTGGAAGCGGGAGGCATGCGGAGGAAGGCCCCTGAACACCGGCTAAAACCGGTGTCCTGTTAAAGCGAAAGGAAAGCGACTGGGAGACGGGTAACTACGAAACGGAGCCGACGGACAGATGCGCATGTCTGAACGTGCTCCTTTCTTCCGTTTGCGAAGCGTGCCTGCCCTGCTTTACATTGCCAGTCTGTCCTCGGCCGAAGCTGTAAATATAGCTACAATAATAAGAGCAGCTACAGCACCTGACCCCCCCAGATTGGGTTCAAATCAAAATGGAATCACTTATTCCTTTTACTTTATATGAAGCTCTGCGGAATGCAGAGGCACTAAAGAAAGCAAATAAGTTTTCAAATTCCTTCTTATGCACTTCTCTATATATCTGGAATAAACGAAAAGAGAAATTAGCTCTAGGTATTTCCTCACAAGCTCCTTATAGTAATCAACTTTGGTTTGTTCCTGGACAAAATAAGCCAGAATTTAAATCCTGGTTAGAATCAGGTATAACTAAAACACCTCATTTATTGGACAAAACCAAATTATTAGATAAAGCCAGTCTAGAGAATAAAATACATCAAAAATACACTGATATAAGTATTTACAAATTAAATATTTTTTGGATTCACCATTGCTAAAACAAACTAGAAGCAGGCCCATGACTCCATTTGAAATTTTATTAAATGATAACAAAGTACAAGCTGCAGGTCTGATAACTGTCTGTTATAAACTTATAAACCAAACTGAAGAAAAACCGATAATATTGTATCAAAAACAATGGCAAGCTGATTTTCAGACTCCGCTTTCTCAAAATCACTGGGTCAAGATTTGGAACTCTGCTTTTATAACCGCCAAGATTTTTTCAGTTTGACTTCAATCTTTTAAGATATTAACTCACTGGCATTTGCCCCCTACCACCTTACATCGCATTCACAAAGACCACATCCCCCTTTATAGAAAACAATCTGGACAGCTGGCTGATTATTCTCACTGCTGGTGGCATTGTCCAGTTATTCAACAATTTTGGAAAAATATAATTCAACAAATTAAGGTTATCACAGGTACGGATATTCCTTTGTTCCTGAGCTTTGTCTGTTGGAATTATGGCCTGATGTTTCTACTGAGTTACTTCATGAAGATTTGATTTGTATTTTACTTTCAATTGTGCATATTCTTATAGCTACAAAATGAATAGATGATAAACCACCAAGAAGGGATTTGAAAACTTTACAACAATGGTATAATAGGGTCTGGGGATTTTTTATTTTAAGTAAAATAAAATTTAAAATGTCCAAGATATCTTTAGATAAGTATGATCAAAAAGTTGTAGCTATTTGGTACCCTGTTATTAGTTATATGTTTTTTAATTTAAAAGTTATAATGATAGTATTAAAAATAGCAAATATAATTAATTACACTAATACAAAACTATGATAGTTATATGTTAGCAAGTGAGATTCTGCCTAATAATCCCTTGTATCACAATATGATCTATTTTTAAACAGGTTGCGTAAATTGTTGTTAATTTTGCTGGTTTATACCTTACGTATACTTAAAATGATTTTTAAATGTCTTTATGTTGGTAATGTTTTACCTTGTTTAAGTTAGTTAATGTTTTGTAAAAAAAAACTCTGGAAAATTATCAATAAATTTTTAAAAGGACTGTGGTAAAGGAGAGGGATTTTAACACTGTTCTTTTATGGTGTTCCTCTGATCAAAAATGACCTCCTGGGGCTGCTTTTTGCATCATAAGGGAGAAAATTACAGGTTTCCTATTTGTTGCCTGTGTGTTTCTCCCTGCAGGGCAAACCATACCTATAGGCAGCCTTTCAGCCGCTGCTAAGTGCCAACACAGATTTCTCAGAAAATCCATCTGCAGGTCTGTGAGCCCTTACTTGGCTCTTATTTTATAGAGTTGGTAAGGGGCTTCCGTGGATTTACGCATTACAGAGAATACGGGTCTGTTCTGGGATTGCAACACTGTGTAATAAAGAACAGAGTCAGATGTAAGCTGCTGGTTCTCTTGGATTCCCACATGAATGATGCCCAATTTGGATCAGGACCATGGCCTACACATGGAGAGAGGATATCAACTTTTTTCCCAACATGAAGAAGTTAGGGGGATATTTGGGGAAGTCCATTTGTTCCCTGGTTACACATGGGGTTTCCCTGACAGGCCAACGCACATCTAACTGTGATATGTCTGACACAGGGTGGAGGGGCATCCCACACCCAGTCCGCGAACTCTATAATATGTGAATCAGTAAGAGAGAGAGAGAGAACATGAGACTGGGGTGTAAATGTGATATATAATTTAAATATGTTTAGTTTCCATGACTGATAATGCTTAGTTGTTTTTTTATGTGAGAAAGTTCAAATACATTTGAATAGCTGGTTGTCTGAAACTGTTCTCACAGACCCACTGTCAAAGATTGCTGTTCGGATCCGAGGGCTTGCCCAAGCCAAGGAAACTTTGCTACATCCTTTATCTACATTCAGTATTCACCTCTACTGGGGCTCGGAAATAACACCGAAAAACAAAGCTATTTGTACCGCTCTTACATAAACTTCATTGAAAAATTAAATAAAAATGGTGTCATTTGCTTGAAAAGCTTATAGATTCATGAATGTTTCATTAACATCAAATCCTATCCCCCATCTTTCTTTGGGTTGCAATTTCTTTAATTTGCTTTGCTCTTAGTCCCTATTGAACTCTGAATTGTTTTGCCTACTTTAGTGCTTATGTGTATTGATTCATCCTTTCTGAAAGCATAATTATACTTTCAAAATTGCAAAACTCTTCCCATACAAAAGCTATCATTTGGAATCTGTGTGAGCCTGCAGAATTATTCCTCCAGTATGTTGATTTTTAGGTAACACAGAGTTCAAACATCTGTTTGTTACACTATAGATTTCTGGAGCTTAAAATACCTCAATTTCCTCTGTATTATATTTACTTTATTTCACTGAATGCCAGGTATCCATTTGGTTCTTTCCCCCCTAGAGGCTGATGTCATAAATACTGTTCATCAAAGTAACTGAAATGATCAGAATATTTATGCATCTTGAATCTGCTGAAGTATATGTAAAGTGGACAGATTTCTTTCTTTTTTTCCTGTCTAATATTATTTTCTAATGTTCTGAGAATTGAACAAGGGTAGAAATAATAGGGTAAAAGAAGAAATCGGAACTGCTAGCCATCTGCCTTAATACAGACAAAACAGATGTTAGTTTCTCTAACAATGTCAACATTTTCTGAAGTACCATTTACAGCCTTTCTATAAGGATCTTAATTAAAGGTACCTACCCATAGCCTTTGGATTAGTGCTATAAATGTGGAAATGACATTATGGAGTAGTGGGAGAGGGAATGTTTGACTGATTTTTTTTTTGCTACTGCGGTTGCAGTCTTATGCTTCTGTATTGGAAGCTGGTTCCACAGAAGGCAAAGTGATTCCTCCTAATCAATGAAGGGTGCTCAGGACTAGGTGAGAATCTGAGACTTTCACAGTAAGCTGATCATCAGACCAACATACTGTGTCTGATGGCCACACTGTGTGTGTAACACAAGCCTCAGATCCATTCATTGTGCTGTTACCATTTGCCACCTAACTTGAACACTGAGCCAATTAGCTTTGCAAGGTAAGTTTCATTTCACTGTTTCTGAGCGTGCACATGAGGGAAGATCCATCAATCTCCCCCTTCAGGGATATGGTTAGGTTATTGAAATGCTTGGAGCGCTCAGTGCACAAGACATCTGTTTATTACTTTTACAGTTGAAAAATTTTAAAGAGATACTTTTAAAACTGATATGTGTGTAAATGGCTGTCAAGTCTAAGCCAATTTATGGTAACCCCATAGGGTTTTCAAGGGAAAAGACACACAGAGGTGGTTTGCCATTACCTGGCTCTGCGTAGCAACCCAAGATTCCCTTGTGGTCTCCCATCCAAATCCTTACCACAGCTGACCCTGCTTAGTTTCCAACATCTGATGAGCTCCGGCTATCCTGGACTATTCAGGCCAGGTTTAGTGATGGAGTGGGAATAAAATGCAACTCCTGTGAGACTGTGTGAGAATATACGTGCTAGAATTTTGTCTCTAGACCTGGACCTGGACAGATCGGCAGCAGTTATCTCAGGAGGACACAAAGAGATGGACTTTGGACAAGTATTTGTGCATATTGTTTAAATGTAATCATTTTAATGTGGTGTGGCAAGTGTGTGATGTTTATGCTGGCAGCAGTGGTCATGATAACCCCTCCCCAAAAAGAATGCATTTCTACAAATGCACAGAGGCAGCAGTTCTATGGTGGACATATTTGAACTGTTTGTGTGAGGGCCAAACAGACTGTTGAACATTCAGCTCTCACGGTCGTGGATCAGCCAGGCACAGCCAACCCTGAAGAGGCAGAGGACTCTGCGGAAGAGGAAGGGGAAGACGAAGGAGTTCACAACTTGCAGTCACATGTAGATGACCTCTGCAGAAAGCTGCTGTGACCCTACCAAGTAGTGATTCACAATATGACAGTAGTTTCCCAGCTGTTCAGGCCTGTGGCTCAGAACCAGATAGCATCCCACCATACATCTCACCACCCTATGCTGGAGCATAGATGGAGGATGGTCCACCATGAGATGCTGGGAAGAAGGTGGCATGCATGAGTGGCATGAGAAGGTGGCATGCATGCTCAGAGGCACCTGGGTTTAGTTAGTAAGAAGGAGACGACATGCACCTGCATGATGCAACTCAGCTGCAAGATGACCATCTCGGCCATAAAGGTTGAAGAGAGGGAGAGACTGGCTGTGGAAGCAACACATCAAATTACTCCTGACCTTGCTGCCATGGACCCTGTCTCTGACTTGTGACTCTGACCGATTTCTCACAAGGAGCTGTGGCGCTGTCACTCCTCCCTTTCCCCTGGCCTGTTTCCCCGCCGTGCAGCTGCATTTTGATCCATGGTTTCATGCAATTTTCCTTGCGGCTTCTAGATCCTCAAAAAACAGGATCAAGAAGCTGTGGGGAAAATGGTGCGAAGCTGCGGATCAAAATGCGGCTGTGGGGCGATGAGTGGGAAATTGACCAATGGAGCCGGGGGAAAAGGAGGAATGACGGCACTGCAACTCCTTGTGAGAAATCAGTCTTTGACTCTTTGGACTGTATCTGGACCTCAACTTTTGGATTTGCCCCAAACCTGCTCCTGTTGCTGACTCTGTGTATGACTTCTGTATGAACTCTGTATGAACTCTGATCATGCCAAGCTGGAATGTGTGTTTGCTTTGCCTTGCTTGCACCTGAGCTTTGCCCAGTGCCTAGTGGGCACCAGGACACCCACGTTCAGAAAACATGGGTGTGATGCAAGCCGAAGCAGCAGGTGTTCACACATCTTCTAAGGACAGAAATATATTTTAGCAAAGGCAATTTTGGGTGGTGCTGAAAGGAACTTGGCAAATGTTCTAATTGGGAGAAGGATATATCACACCTTGGGTTACTCTCTTAATCTTCAATTAAATATAATTTCTTAGTGTCATGTTAAAATACATATGAAGATAAATATTTTACACAGATTCCCAGGTAATAATTTTAATAGTGTTGAGCAGAGGGAGGATTGAGTGATCGTGTCTCCCATGCTTCTGTCGTACATTTCACACTCCCCAGAGGCACATGCCTCTCCTGGTGGGTTCTGTTTCCGTTCCCTCTGTCTGAATTCTTAAGTAGTTAAGCTATGATTAAGTGCTGCTGTAGGTACCTCCAGTGTTGTTTTATCTGTGTCTTAACACTGGACCTGTTGCCCTTTCCACATTCCCAGCTGCTGGTCAAGTCCACTGGATCCACAAGAATGGAGTTGGCATTTGCATAGCAGGTTAAGAGGTTAGGGGGACTCGTGAACGCAGCCTTGCTGTTTGAGAAGTAGGTTGGTGAAGTGGCCATGAATGCCTTCCATGCTTTTGTAACCTTGTGAGTAGGCTACTGTAATGTGCTCCGTGTTGGGCTGCCCTCGAAGACCCAGAAATTACAGCTGGTCCAGAATGTGGCAACCTAGTTGTTGTTAGGGGCTGGCTATTAGGAACACACCTTATGTATATTAAAACAGCACCACTGGCAGCCAGTTTATTTCCATGTTTAATTGCAGAAGCTGGTTATGACCTTCAAAGCCCTCCACAGCCCGGAACCCACACATCTCTCCACTTATATCCCTGTGCACCAGATACAGCATTCAGCTTGCCACCTTCAGTGTGTTCCCACACTTAAGGTAGCATTCCTGGCAGTAACGAGGGCTAGTGCTTTCTTTGGTAGTTGCTCCTGCTTTGTGGAAAGAGCTCCTTGAGGTTGTAATGGGAGTGCCACTCTCTAAAACTTTCAGGAGATGCGGTCATGTTATTTTATTAACCAGAGCTTTTAGTGGTGTGTAAGTTGCAGTCATTTTATTAGGTTGATGATGAATTGGGGTTTTATTGTTACTTGGATGTTTTAAGTTATGCATTGTAGGCCTGCTTGAGGCATGGGGGAAGATGGGGCATAAAGGTTTTAGATCAGAAAGTTCAGAAGGGGTTTTGCTCTGTGCCATAGACGTGTGTATGGTCTTGCTCAACAAACAGAATCTCCAAACAACCATGGGCACAACGAGTTAGTTGAATGATTCTTTGAATCGGGCCCAGTTACTTCATCCTCTGCTACCTCTCCATTCATATGATCCCTCTAGTTGCCCTTTTAGAAACTTGCTGCTGCTCAGTCTATTTTTCTTGAAGATAACTGACAAAGACTCAAGACAGAGGTCCAAATAAAGGCACTTGGTACAATGTCACTTTTTTCATATTCTCCATTGGAAGTATTCAACCTCCTATATCTAAGGACTGCATTCCTTTTAGCTGTGCCATCTGGGCAGTTTACGGCCATCTTATAATTGGCTGTGATCTCCTGGACTCTTAATTCTTAAGTGATTCCAAACCCACAAGTCCCTGGTGAACAGAAATATTTGTTACTGGAGTTCCTGAGTGCATAATTTTGTACTCTGGACCATTAAATTTTATTCAGGTTTTGTTCCTCCAATTCATGAGGTCATGGTTTCTCCTGTAAAACTTCCTGAGCCTTATCTGTATTTAATCGTGCCTTCCATTTTGTCATCAATATAACAAATCAATGCAATGTATTTTATCAGCTGCCCATAACATAACTAATGAAATATTGGCGGCAATATCCCTGACTGATCTTTGAACTTAAACATTTGTATTTTACTACAGTCTTTTTGCCTTCTTCCCCTCTCTTGGTTCCTTTTGTACCAGGTATTGAGCCAGTCATCTCTTCCAACGTTTATTTTATTCTGCTTGCATTATTTGTAGCCCTCCTCTTTCTCACTAAAACTCAAGACAGATTACACAGTGAAAATCAATACAATCAAGAGGATGAGGCATCTGGTAAGCAATGCAATAAGATTAGGTTTGCAAGAATCTGAAGCAAAGCTGAACCAAAGTATACATTTTAACATGACAAGTTCAACAATGCAGAAAGTACAGACAATACATACACCAGCAGACAGTATGTACTATACACAGTAGTATAGTCCACATCCCCTCTCCCTTCATTAAAGCATCTTTCTGAACCATTCCGTTATAGTATAGCCTTGTTACCTGTGTGCAAATGCTCTCCTGAATAATTCAGCTTTGCATACCAGGAGAGTGAGAGCCTTCCTGATCTCATCAGCGAGCCATTCGCTAAGGTGGGGCCACAACAGAGAATGCATATGTATGTTCAGTGGTTGATCTTTCTCATTTGCAGGGCAGCATAGGGGGAGAGGCATATGAAGGTCCAAGGCCATGAAGGGCTTTGCACGTCATAGCTAGGGGTGTGCATGCAGCATAAACTGAGCAAAAAAAAACCCTTATCAGTATTTTTCAAATATTTTTTAAACTGGTTACCAAATAGGGCTCAATTTCAGTTATCTGAAATTGCCAAGCCCCAAAAAGCCTGAATATTTTCGAGATTTTCGGGGCTGTCGTATAGATGAACTTAAAGGGCATTTAAAGGGATTGCTGTCCCTTTAAATGCCTTCTCCAAGCTGCATGATTCTTTGGCGACTTGAGTCCACCCAAAAGGCATTTAAAGGGCTCGCAGTCCCTGTAAATACCTTCTGGGTGAACTCACCACTAGAAGAAGGCATTTAAAGGGACTTTAAATGCCTTCAGAGTTCAGCTACAGCTTGCAAAAGGCATTTAAAGGGACCACACTGGAAACAATGGAGGATGGGGGCACCTTCTTCTGGGGCCCATAGAATTGGACTCCCAACAGCCACCCCCCCCCCCCAAGCCCCAGATACTCCCAGCTTAATTCTCCATTGTAGCCTATGGGGACCATTGACTATAATGGCTCCCATAGGGTATAATAAAGCTGGGGGGGAAATGGCTTTCCCCAATATTTGCTGAACACATATGTCATACCAGTACTGGAATTTGGGAATATTGGGAAATAACAATATTTTTCAGATTCAATATACCTGGACTCAAAAAAACCCCTAGTCATAGTGAATACCTTGAACTGAATCTTGTAACTGATGAGTAAACAATGGAATGACTGCAGAACAGGAGCAATAATGCACACTCTGCCTAGCTCCTGATAATAACTGAGCTGTGGCCTTCTGTACCCACTGGAGTTTTCAAGTTGACTTCAAGGGGATACCTATTTAGAGTGCATTACAATTGGCTAGTCTTGATGTTACCGTGGTGTGGATCCTGGTGGCAAGATCAGCTGAGTCAAAGAAGAAGGCCATTTTCTGGGCTGAACTGACTTAGAAGAAAGAGTTTTTTGGATCTGCATTGACTTGCTTCTCTTAGCAGTGATGCTGGGACCAATTTAACCTCTAGGCTCGTGGCCAATTCCACAAAGATCAAGTGAACTGCATCGAAGGTGGAAAGCAAAAGGTCCTTCAACTTCTCCACCTTCCCAACCAGCATTACTTCTATCTTGTCAGGATTTAGTTTCAGTTTTTTTCACTGTTAGCCATTTTACCACAGCAGACAGGCAGCAGTTCAGGACCTCTTCTACAGCAGCAGATCTGGATAGGAAATACAGAGCTGGGTGTCATCAGCATATATTGACAGCCAATTCCAAAACAATAAATTATTTATTTTAAGGGCTTAAAAGTATGGGGAATAGGATTGCGCTGTGTAGAACCCCACAGGATAGGTCCCACACTGATGACAACTGGTCTCCAACAGTAACTCTTTCAGTCCGGTCCATGAGGAACCAGTCCAATGCACACCCCCTGGTACCTACTTCTGCCTCCAAATGGCCACCATGCCATCTCTGTCCCATAGCCTGGCCTGCAGACTGAAAAGGGTCAAGAACAGATGAGTTATCCAAGAATACTGCCACTCTTCCATTGAAGAACCATTTTCTGTTCTTATTTGCTTGTGCTGGGACCATGTGGAGAGTCTGGCCTTGGAAAGCCTCTACACCATATGAGTTCTATCCAGGGAAACTCACCATGTCAGAGAACTGACTGCAAATTAAATGGACACTGCTCTGACTTATCCCCAGCAGTTAGTGCTTCCAGCTAGGAAATATAATACTTAGATGAGTAGCATACACTGAACATGACATGGAAGAAGCTTACAGCCAAGGTAATGCAATGGGGTACAATATCATTTCATAGCTGAATTAAACTGTGATATATTCCTGTTGAGTGCTGGGAGCATGATTAGCAGTACTTACCTGTCACAAATGGCTTGCCTTGTTGCTACAGCAAGTCAAAGACATTGGATCTAACTGTCCTAATGAATGAACAGGACTTTAGAAGAAAACCACAACACTTCATCATGGTGGGAGCTGATTGGTAACTGCAAACACATTTTTTCATCATTACTATTTTTCTCACTCAGGAACCCCTAATAAGCTTTTGAGGAAACCCAAGGCTCCTATGAATGCACAGGTTGGATCCAGTGGGAGAGTTCTGCTAATGGAAGAGGCGGCGTTCTGCAATTTCCCCTTCCTCTGCAGATCTCTGACTTCCTCCTCATGCTGTTCCTGGGAGTCCCCTGTCCTTTCTTGCCCCCTGGAGCAGCATTTTGGGCTGTTGCAAGATTGTGGAAGCAAAAAAAGTCCCATTACAGCTGACAGAAATCCCTCCAGTAAGTGAAAATTACCACTGGATCCAACCCCATAGGTTTCAAATAAGATTTCTTGTATTTTGCTGGGCTATTCATTAATAGAGAGCTTGGAAGTATAGAAAAAAAGTTTCTCTATAATTAAGCTGTAATTTGCAGTACCCTACCTTAGCAGTACACCCTCTTTCAACAACCTAAGAAGTGACTCTACACATGGACATCACCAGATGGGCAACACCCAAATCAGATTAATTATATCATTTGCAGTCAAAGATGGAGAAGCTGTATACAGTCAGTAAAAACAAGACCTGGAGCTGACTGTGGCTCAGATCATGAACTACTCATTGCAAAATTCAAACTTAAAATGAAGAAAGTTGGGAAAACCATTAGGCCACTCAGGTTTGACCTAGATCACATCCCTTATGAATATACAGTGGAAATGAAGAATAAGTTTAAGGGGCTAGATTTGACAGAGTGCCTGAAGAACGATGGATGGAGGTTCGTGACATTGTACAGGAGGTAGCAATCACATCCATCCCAAAGAAAAAGAAATGCAAGAAAGCAAAATGGCTGCCTGATGAGGCTTTACAAATAGCAGAGGAAAGAAGGAAAGCCAAAGGCAAAGGTGAAAATTTACCAAACTGAATGCAGATTTCCAGAGAACAGCAAGGAGAGGCTTTTCTGAATGAACAATGCAAAGTAATAGAGGAAAACAACAGAATGGGAAGGACTAGAGATTTCTTCAAGAAACTTGGCGAAATCAAGGGAATGTTCCATAAAAAGCTGGCCATGATAAAGGCCAAAAATGGTAGGGACCTAACAGAAGCAAATGAAATTAGGAAGAGATGGCCAGAATACACAGAAGAACTATACAAGAAGGATCTCAATGTTCTTGACAACCATGACGGTGTAATCACTGACCTTGTGCCAGACATCCTGGAGTGCGAAGTCAAATGGGCCTTGGAAAGCATTACTAACTACAAAGCTAGCGAAGGTGATAGTATCCCAGCTGAGCTATTAAAAATCTTAACAGACGATGCTATTAAAGTGCTGCACTCCATATGCCAGCAAATTTGGAAAATGCAACAGTAGCCACAGGATTGAAAAAGGTCAGTTTACATTCCAATCCCAAAGAAGGGCAATGCCAAGGAATGTTCAAACTATTGCACAATTGCACTGATTTCACATGCCAGCAAGGTCATGCTCAAGTTCCTACAAGCTAGGCTTCAGCAGTACATGGATAGAGAACTGCCAGAAGTACAGGCTGGGTTTCAAAGAGGTAGAGAAACTAGAGATCAAATTGCCAACATTCGTTGGATTATGGAGAAAGCAAGAGAGTACCAGAAAAACATCTACTTCTGCTTCATTATGCTAAAGCCTTTGATTGTGTGGATCACAACAAACTATGGCAAGTCCTTAAAGAGATGGGAGTACCAGACCACCTCACATGTCTCTTGAGAAACCTGTATAAGGGTCCAGAAGCGACAGTTAGAACCGGATATGGAACAACTGATTGGTTTAGCATTGGTAAAGGAGTACAACAAGGATATATATTGTCAGGGCTATTTTTGGGCAGGAACGCACAGGAATGGAGTTTTGGTGGGCTCCTGAGTTGGCCACACCTACAACCAAAACCTCTGGTATGCATGGCTACAGAGCACACTGCCCTCTCCACTGTTACACATAAAAGGGAAAGGTGACTCCCCCTCAGTCAGCTGAGAGTGAAATTGACAAGTGAAAAACTCTCTCTGCCTTCACTTTTCTAGCTGACACCTCACAGCTGGAAAAGGGCAGGCAGGAAACCCAAGCATGTTGAAAATGCCTTTCTTTCCCTCCCCATGCCTACCCTGTGCTTTCCCAGCACCCCTGCCTAATATGCTAATGAGCTGTGCTGTCAGGGGTGTGGCCCTGTATATTGTCACCCTGCTTATTTAATTTATATGCAGAGTACATCATGCAAAATGCAGGCCTGGATGAATCACAAGCCTGAATTAAGATTGCCGGGGAAAAACATCAACAACCTCAGATATGCAGACAATACCACTCTAATGGCAGAAAGTGAAGAGGACCTCAAGAGCCTCTTGCTAAAGGTAAAGGAGGAGAGCGCAAAAATTGGCTTGAAACTCAACATCAAAAAAACTAAGATCATGGCATCTGGCCCCATCCCTTCTTGGCAAACAGAAGGGGAAGTTGTGGAAGCAGTGACAGACTTCACGTTCCTGGGATCCAAGATCACTACAGATGGCGACTGCAGCTATGGCATTAAAAGATGCCTGCTCCTTGGGAGGAAAGCAATGGAAAACCTAGACAGCATAATAAAAAGTAGAGGCATCACCCTGCCAACAGAAGTCCGTATGGTCAAAGCAATGATATTCCCAATAGTATTGTATGGCTGTGAGAGTTGGACTGTAAGGAAGGCTGAGTGATGAAGAATAGATCTTTTGAATTATAGTGCTGGAGAAGACTCATAAGAACGTAAGAACATAAGAGAAGCCAATGTTGGATCAGGCCAGTGGCCCATCCAGTCCAACACGCTGTCACACAGTGGCCAAAAACACCAGGTGCCCTCCGAAGGTCCAGCAGTGGGGGCAGGACACTAGAAGCCCTCCCACTGTTGCCCCTCCATCAAGCACCAAGAATACAGAGCATCACCTGCCCCAGACCAAGAGTTCCTATCTATATTTTGTGACTAATAGCCACTGATGGACCTATATTCCATATGTTTATCTAATTCCTTCTTGAAGCCGTCCATGCTTGTAGCTGCCACCACCGCCTGTGGCAGTGAATTCCACAGGTTAATCACTCTTTTGGTGAAGAAGTATTCCTTTTTATCTGTTCTAACCTGACTGCTCAGCAATTTCATTGAGTGCCCATGAGTTCTTGTATTGTGAGAAAGGGAGAAAAGTACTTCTTTCTCTACTTGCTCTATCCCATGCATAATCTTATAAACCTCAATCATGTCACCCCTCAGCCATCATTTCTCCAAGCTAAAGAGCCCCAAGTGCTTCAACCTTTCTTCATAGGGAAAGTGTTCCAACCCTTTTATCATTTTAGTTGCCCTTTTCTGCACTTTTTCCAGTGCTATAATATCTTTTTTGAGGTGTGGCGACCAGAACTGTACACAGTACTCCAAATGAGGTTGCACCATTGATTTATACAGGGCATTATGATACTGGCTGATTTGTTTTCTATTCCCTTCCTAATAACCCCCAGCATAGGGTTGGCCTTTTTCATTGCAGTCGCACACTGTCTCGACATTTTCATTGAGTTATCTACTATAACTCCAAGATCTCTCTCTTGGTCAGTCTCCGCCAGTTCGGACCCCATCAATGTGTATTTATAGTTAGGATTTTTGGCTCCAATGTGCATCACTTTGCACTTGGCTACATTAAACCCCATTTGCCACGTTGATGCCCACTCACCCATACTTGACAGATCCCTTTGGAGTGCCTCACAATCCTCCCTGGTTTTTACCACCCTGAACAACTTCATGTCATCTGTAAATTTAACCACTTCACTGCTTACTCCCAACTTCAAATCATTAATAAACAAGTTAAAAAGCGCTGGACCGAGTACTGATCCCTGCAGTACCCCACTGCTTACCTCCTCCTACTGAGAAAATGGCCCATTTATACTAACTCTCTTGTTTCCTTTTAATTAGCCAGGTTTTGATCCACAAAAGGACTTGTCCTTTTATCCCATGACTGTTGAGCTTACTTAGGAGCCTTTGATGAGGAACTTTATCAAAAGCTTTCTGGAAGTCAAGGTAAACAACATCTGTTGGGTCCCCCTTGTCCACACTCTTGAGAGTCCCTTGGACTGCAAGGAGATCAAATCAGTCAGTCCTAAAAGAAATCAACCCTAACTGTTCCCTGGAAGCTGAAGCTCAAATACTTTGGCCACCAAATGAGAAGGGAGCACTCACTGGAGAAGACCCTGATGCTGGGAAAGATTGAAGGTCAAAGGAGAAGGGGACAGCAAAGGATGAGATGGTTAGACAGTGTTATCGATGCAATGGACATGAAATTAAACAAACTCCAGAGCATGATGGAAGACAGGAGGGCCTGGTGTGATGTGGTCCATGGGGTTGCAAAGAGTCGGACTTGACTGTGTGACTGAATAATGAAAACCTTACCAAATATATATTTTGTTGTTTCACAATATGTGAGTATTGTCTAGAAAATTAATTCTAAATATGCCCTGAGGTATTTGTGGTCAGTCTTTTTTTATGTTTGTCAGGCGAGGATAATTCTACAAAACAAACAATCCCTCTCCCAGCTATAACTGCTGATCAAATTAAAAACACTGATATATTTATTTTTATTATAGTAGCTTGGCTGCTTTGTTTTAAGCTCTCTTGTAGCCAGCTCCTTAACAGCCTTGATCATGAAAAAAATGCACTGAAAACATTGTCCAACAAAAGCCCATCATGGCTATTTCTATCTCTCTTTTGTCCTTTTATTCAGAATGTTAGAATACTTTTTGTGTTGGAAAGTTTTTCACTGATTCCCCTGTTTTGAACAAATCACTACTCTTTTTTTTTAAAAAAACCCAGCATAGTTTAATGTGTCATATATTTTTAGAGAGACCTCACAGGAAGAATATTGGAAAGACCGTGGTAACGCCATTATTATTAAAGAATTGCTGGCCTTGATGAGAAAACTACACATTTGAGAGAAGAGGATTTCTTCACAATGGACAGGGTGCAGCATCAACAAAACTGTGCAAGATGTTTCCAGTTTACTTTGTTTGCATGCCCTTTACATTGAAGGCAAGCAGTACTGACCATTAAAACTATAGTGAAGAGTAATTTGGAATGAGAAGATACTTCTTTAGAAAGAATGTATTATCGGTGAGGGTATTCAGTGCAAGGATAGCTGTCTGTATATGTATGCCAGAGAGCCACTCTGTTTGGCTGATAATTATTAGAGGTTGGGTGGAAGTGTATTTTACTGATGGATAAAGTGGTTGGCCCAAGTGAATTTAATGGCTGAGTTGGAATTCTGGAATGCAGATCTCACCAGTTCTAGTGTGCCTGTCTAACCGCTGTACTACATTAGCATCCAACATGTATCAAACTTTGATGAAAATCCAGTAGGACAGTCAGAACTTTTGGATAAAGTCATTTTGGGGACCAGATCTAGTCCATATTTTAGTGGTTGGCCAAATGGAACTGGCAGCTTACTGCAGCTGATTGGTAATGTTAGAGATTTTTTATCTTGGTTCTGTAATGTTATGCCTGCTTACTGTCTCCTATTAACTAGAGAAGAGATTCCCAGTCAGAGGGTGCATTCAGATGGGCAGCTAATCCCATCATTGTGCTGGCTGTAATTTGAGCTAGATCTTTTTGATCCAGGATTGCATGACCAGACAGCTTGCCGATGAAGCGCTTTACTGCGTGTGATTCCCGCGGTGGATTGTCTGAATGGCATCCACCATAAGGAGCCATGCAGTTGGCTTTTCTTTAAAAAAATTCCTGTCTGCGCATGTGCATATGTGCCTCACCATATACTCATTTTTTCCACACATGCACAGACTAAAATGGTAAAAGCACCAGCAGCGGTACCTTCCTCTTGGTACCATTTCAGTTTATAATGTTGATAAAGTTCAGGGAATCATCAGAAACAGGAGTCATTTCGTAGAAAAAGAGGTGCAGGAGCTCATTAGCATAACTCATTTGCATATGCCACACCCCCTAACATACCGAAAGTGTGTCAGAAGGCAACACCCACCCCTCAGGCTCCACTCCACAGGTGAGTGAAACTGACCTGCTCTTCCTCCGTTCCCTTCCCCATCCAATACTTTGTGCAATAAAAATAAGCGTAAAGAACACACCCTCATTCTCTTCCTGCTCCCTTGAAACCACCAGGTTTCAAGTAGACTTGAGATACCCAGGACATGTGCACCACCCATCCCTTCCCCTCCCCACAACAAGACACCCTGTGAGGTAGGTGGGGCTGAGACAGGTCTTTTGAGAACTGCTCATGAGAGAACAGCTCTGAGAGAACTTGTGACTCACCCAAGGTCACACCAGCAGCTGCATGTGGAGGAGTGGGGAATCAAACTCGGTTCTCCCAGATTAGAGTCCAACTCCTGACCACAACACCAGATTGATGGGGTGGAAGCTGCTGAAGGGTTGGTAAAATTTTTCCAGTACTTATGTGCCATGTGCCCAGATAAAAAATGGTATACTTAGAAAATTTATATGAGCAAGTCTTGAGCAAGTCTCTGGAAAAGCAGCACACAGTCGTAAAAGGAACAATGATAAAATTATCAATATTAAAACAAAACATTAAAAACAATAAAGACCCTAGCGGGGCTTTCCCCGAGGCGCTGCACCTCTGGACTGCTCAGGGAAGCCGAGGAGGGGGCGGGGCGTGGTCATGTGCCCACCCCCTGGGCTCCTCACTCCCGGAGCTGCGCTCCTGTGCGCTCCTGCTCTAACGGACCCCTGATCAGAAACATAAAATTGTTTGGCTCGCTTGAGCAGAGCTCTGGGGACATTGCATGTTTAAGCAGTTATGCGTGCATCACTAAGGCATTTTTAAAATGGCGGCCGTTTGGGATGGTCTGGAGACCCTACGGGCTGATTGCGTGCTGGAGGTATGACCTGACGGTGGAAAGTCTGGGATTGGCCCACTGGCCAGCTTTAGACCGAACTTTCACCACTATCTTTTAAGTACGGATCCCCGACGGGGATCAACTGGCTACTCACAGAAGCGGCACGATTCCCAGATGTTGTGATCTGGACATGCACTTTAAATCCACCAGGCAAAGGCTCAAAAGAGCCATATGAACGCGCCCTTGGAGAACTTCTGGGAACTTTTGCAATGGCTACCATGAGGGGCATGGCTAATCCCAAACTGTTGGTAGGTTGCAAGATGGAGACAGGTGTTACTGAATGGGTGCTTCCTGCAGATGGTAAGAAGATGCGTCCTCCTAGGTTCTTGTGGAGCATTTCCTGCTCCAGTGAGGTGGATGAAAACCAGGACTGGCTTTGGGGAAGAAGGGCTTTAGGGAATCAGAAAAGGGGCAACATGGCATGCATGGGTCCCACAGTGGGGATGACTGCTTTGGAAAGTGACCACTAATTCTTGATATTTGAAATTAGTTCAGTGAGCTGTCAAATGTCAGCACTCCTGAGAATTAGGTGTGTTTGTTTAATGGAGGTGTTCAAATAGGCTAACCATCAAAATAAGTAAAAACAAACATCCAATATAAAAACAGAAAGAACAGAAACAACCACAAAACTATATCTTTCACAATGCAGGTGGCACATACAGATACACACACACACACTTGAGCATTAAATGTAATGCTGGCACTTGTGTCAGAAGAAGACACCACAGTTAGTGTGGAAATTCTGTAAGAGACAAACAATGGTTTTTGAATTGGCCCTTATATTTTGGGGATCTGTGTTAAATTAGAAGAAGAGATTGGATTTGTCCCCCTGCCCTTCACTACCCGAAGGAGTCTCCGAGTGGCTTACAAACTCCTTCCCCTTCCTCTCCCCACAACAGACACCCTGTTGAGGTAGGTGGAGCAGAGAGAGTTCTGAGAGAACTGTCCTTTCAAGGACAATTCTGACAGAACTATGGCTTGCCCAAGGTCATCCAGCCACTGCAAGTGGTGGAGTGGGGAATCAAACTCGGTTCTCCCAGATTAGAGTCTGCACACTTAACCACTTCACCAAACTGGCTAGTACTAAAATGGATGAGATTTGTACTGACATAAGGTAAATTTGCTGAATGTGGGGATCCCGCACAGGTCAAGATGCTACATACTAAAAGGAATGCAACATATTCCATTAGATGAGCTAGGATGATGATGGCAGCCAGACAATGGTGCTGAAAATGATTTCCAAAGAAAACCCTGAACAGATCCAGACTTTGGTTGCTGCTGTTTTCTTTCTCTATGCTTATGCTCACTGAAAGAATTACTTTTTAGCTTTAAAAAAAAGGATTAGTGAGAATTAGCATGTTCTGAACACAGCTCGCACAACTTCACAGCTACCTGTCAGGCACACAAATGGAGCTGACTTCCAATGTACTTATACTTCTTTTGTAAATTTAGACGCAGTCTGTGTAGAACGAGGAAATAAATAGCATTGTTCATTTCTGTATTGAGGGAATAGGTAACTGTAGCCAGAAGTACAAATCCAGTTCTGTGTTTTCACAGTATTGCAGTACCAATGGTACCCAAATGAATTAATTGGATCCAAAAACATGCGTTGGATTCCATTGAAAAGATCTGTGCATGGAAGGACTTCCATACGCAGAAATGTGACTTTTCTGCCTCCCGTAGCAACCCAAATTGCCTCTTGGGACATCCCCAGGAGCAGCATGAGTGGGGAATAGGAGGGCTTCTGAAGGAGTGGGGAAATAAGTAAAAACTCCTCTCTCTTTGGATGTTCAGGTCTTTCCCACAGGATCTAAACTGCCATCTTTGTCAGGGCCTCCTTATATGATAAGAGCTCTAGGAGATACACATCTTTGCAAAAATTGGCCAAGAAGTCCGTGAAAACAAAATATTCAAGAAACTTGTGGTGATCAATTAGAGGTGGTCAAACCAAGCAAACAGGGTTAAAAGAGACCTGTCTGCAGGGTGACAGATAAATGGAGTGGGATCAGGCCCGTAGCTACAGTGGGGCATTTCAGGGCCTGCCCCCCCGACTTCCTGTCAAGGTCCCCCGACTTCCATCTCCTAGGCACCCCCCCCCCCCCCCGGCTCTCTGGGCCACCCAGAGGTCTCCCCACTGCCTCCCCTTCCCTAGCGTGGCTTGCTTCCCCGCGTAGGCAGGCAGAGTGTGAACGCCACAAAAGTGAGTTTTAAATTTTTTAAAGTTTCTTTTATTTTGTGACATCAGTGCCCCTGACTTATTTAAAGCCCCCCCCCCCCCAATTTACAAAATCCTGGCTACCGGCCTGAGTGGGATCAAAGCTCAGGCAAGACTCTATATATAAATCAGGCAGATTTGGTAGATGTTTCAGGAATAAGATACATAGGCAGTGAACTTGTAAGATAAAGTATGCAAAAAAAAATGAATAGTTTTACCATGGGGTGCCTAGGTTCTGCCTCTTTACTGCTGGGTTCCATCTCTAGATGTAGGGTTATGCACTTTTACCACCGGGCTCCTCTCTTTTATTCTAACATTCTTCACTCAAAACCCTAAATTTTGTCTTCTAAGGTAGCCCTGAATGCAAAGGATGCATTCCATTGCACTGCCTGCAGAGTGTGGGGAAATTCACACTGCACCTTTAAAAAACGTCACTGAACCGGCTTGGAATAAATTGGTACAGTGACGGCCGTTTCACACAGCCCTTCCCCTACCGTTTTGGAGCTGTCTTCAAAGCGGTTTGTCATTTCAGACTGCCACTTTCTTTTTGCGCCTCTTTTCACCCATGTGGGCGATCTCTGTCATTTTTTTAAAAAGAGCCAATTTAGAGTGCTATGACACTGTGACAGGACACCAAAACAGTGTCATAATGACCCCACTGGAATGCCTGGGCTCCACTGAGATACATGAGGTTGCTTCTTAAAAACTTGTTAAAAATAGGAGGTGGAAGCTCAGGCAGGCACACGGACACACTTCTGTTTTTGATTTCTTGAACGGATGCTTTCTGTGTTTGTAAACTGTCCTGTTCCCCCCTCCCTTTCCCTTTCCGTGCCTGCACTCTCTTCCAGGCTGCCTGTCATTTAAAAATCTTTTCTCTTAACTTTTCTCCTTCAGGCACTTTAAATCACCCACCCCATGCAGTATTTAGGGACAGGACAACAGGCTGCCTTTTCGTTCCCCTCCTTCCCAGCCTCCTTCCCAGCCTCCATTTTACAAGTTGCTATCTTGAGCCAGTTTGGTGTAGTGGTTAAGTGCACGGACTCTAATCTGGGAGAACCGAGTTTGATTCCCCACTCCTCCACTTGCACCTGGCTGGATAACCTTGGGCAAGCCATAGCTCTGTACCAGCTGGCTTGGGAAAGAGCTCTCTCTGGACGGCTTGGGAAAGAGCTCTCTCAGCCCCACCTACCTCACTGAGTGTCTGTTGTGGGGAGTGGAAGGGAAAGGAGTTTGTAAGCTGCTCTGAGACTCCCTTGGGGAGTGAAGGGCAGGGTATAAATCCAATCTCTTCTTCTTCTTCTTTCTTGCCCAAGGAGAATTCCAGAAACTCAAAACCTGTGGCAGGATTTTAAACCCCCCCCCCCCTTTCCAATGACGGAGATTGCCCACGCGGGCGAAAAGAGGCACAAAAACACTTGTCATCGGAAGAAGTGCTTCAGAGGCATTTAACACAGCACCCGTAGCACTTCAGGACCGGTACAAGAACTGAAGACCACTTGGGAGAAGGTTTTCAGGTAAACCGGCTCAGGAACGTTTCCCCAACGGGAGAGGCACGTTTCTGTGTGAAAGGGCCAGAATGTTCTATTAGGGAACCAGTACTAATATGGCTCTGTGTGAAATGTCAGACAGAAACTGTTACTGAAGAGTTCCTGAAATGGAACATATTGGCTGTGTGAAATTCCCGTCTTATAGGGCCAAGGATGAGTTGGGACCGGTTGCAGAGGAGAGGACAGAGGCTTTGGGTGGTGAAAAGCTGTCATAAAAAGAGGCAAGGCGTGGATCATGTCCTCTTCTTAAGAGGGTACAATTTTGAGGGTTGGGGGGGTTGGTGCCAGAGAGACACTGACAACCGCTGTTATTCTCATGTGAGAAAATATTTGGCAGAAAGGTCTCCCAAACAGTCACTCTGTTGCTTTTTGTTTAGTGAATTGTAACTTATCATTAATTCATTTGAATGTTTAAAAAGCACTCTTTAACTGAAAAAATATTTTACAGCAATAACAAAGTTACTTTCTTTGCTTACTATTTTACTTACTTCTAAGTTAGCTAATTTTCAGCAGAATCCCTGTACATTTACTCAGAAATGAATTCCACTGCGTTCAGTGGTCCTTTTCCACTAGGTAAGCATGCTTACGCGGCATCCTGCCCCCTTTTATAATAGAGATGCCAACTAATAAAGAGGCATCCGCCTGCCTTCTATAGTTACATTTTTCTTCTTTTACTGGGATAGTAATTTAAATTGAAAGTGTGACCTTGCTAGTTTGGTTCTTAGACTTCGGAATAACCTCGTATGTCTTCCTGGAAAATATATATTGCCTGCGAGGCCTGTTGTGTATCTCAAGGACAGTTCTCACTCATGCAGAAATTTATGACCGGGAGGGTGTTTCCTTAAAGGACTGGACTTGGGATAATAAATGTTGCTAGATTCTTGTTCAGGGATCTTGCATTCAGAGGTATTTATCTATACATCATAATAGTATATAAATAAGTAGCAATGAAATCAATGCCTCATAAATATTTGTGAAGTGTTGTCCTACAAATAGGTTGTTAACAGTATGTATCCAGAGCACTGGAATCCATGGACGCTTCCTGCCTGTAGCGTCTTCCTCATATCGTTTTAAATCCTTCCTCTCCTCAGAAGGACTGTCGTAAAGGAGCTTTCAGATTCACCCTCTGTGAGGCTGACATTAGTTCCCAGTTCCTTATTCACATTTCCTTGTTTCTTACTCGTGAATCCAATCACAAATATTGAGGATAATTCAAAAGCTCTGTGAAACCCTCTGCTATCTTAGAAGCCATGATTCTATGTCCTTTTCATTTTTTAAAAAAATGTTAATGTTATATTGTGATCACTGTTTTATTTGTGTGGGGTTTTTTTATTTAGTAACACTTGGTTCTGGTTAATTCCTGATAAGGTGTCTGGAGCTGTACTAAAACAAACTTTGAACAAATGCTTTCTTTTGCTTCATCTAGTTTGTTTCTCAGTGCAATGCTAAGTTCCTCTTATCTGTACTGGCTTTGATCAATTGTATGGGAATTGATTGTTTTCTCTTCACATATAATTGGCAAAATAGTTCTTGAATAAAGTTTGAGTTCAGTGGCACCTTTAAGACCAACAAAGTATTATTCAAAGCATAAGCTTTCGTGTGCACCCACCCTTCCTCAGACACAATGAAATGCAATCTCCTCAAGCCCCACTTACACAAAAGCTTATACTTTGAATAATTCTTTGTTGGTCTTAAAGGTGCCACTGGACTCAAACTTTGTTCTGCTGCTTCAGACCAACATGGCTACCCATCTGAAAATAGTTCTTGGTAATTAGTGATAGAATGGTAATTGCTGTTACCTAGGGTTGCCAGGTCCTACCTCTGATCTGGCGGGGGGTTCCTGAGTCCTCGTTGGGATCTTCTGCCACACGTGCTTTGCACGCGTGGTGCAATAACATCACCCAGATGTGATGTCATCACATTGCTGACATTGGGGGGTGGGGGGGCAACACTCTAGTTTTTGAGTAAAACTCTGTGGGATTTTGCCCAAAAACTAGGGCCCAGCGGGTGACATCATCGCACCAGCAACACTGACAGGGGAGGGGACTGTTCATGGATGGAGCTTCCCCCACTGGCCAGTTTGCCAGCAGTGTATTGGAATCCCCAAAATCGGGGGAACCTGGGGGATGGTAACTCTACTATTACCAGTGGCTAGGGTCGCCAGATTCCCTGAGCGGGTGGAGGTTTGCCCGTCCGATAGGCCCTTTACCCGCCAGCCCAGAATCAGAGGTGATGTCATCACGCCAGGGCATGTTGCAGGGGACACTGTAGCATTTGAGGGGAAACTCTATGGTTTTCCCTCAAATGGCAGTGCCCTGCCCCCAACGTGCCTGACACGATAACGTCACTTCTGGAGAGGGAAAAGGATCCCCCCGCCACAAGACGGGTAAGACCTGGCGACCTTACCAGTGGCATTACCTTGCCATATCTGGTTCATTCACTAGTTCATCTTGCAACTATGTATATGCCATCAAATGACAGCAATGCCCTTCCAGTCTTTACATTGATCAACCAGGTCAGTCCCTATGCAAATGAATAAATGTACATAAAACTGACATTAAAAACTACAAAAAATTTCCTGGGGATACCCCTGTTTGGAGCTATTAGCACAGGAACTGGGTTTCAGATCAGGAAGCAGCATAGTTCCCCTTGGAGGGCAGAGTCCCCTGAATGTGGGGATATATGATATGTGATGGTCCAAGGCTTTTTTTAGCTTTTAAATTGGCCTCAGTTATTTGTTATTGGATTTATGAATAAGGAACTAGAAACCAACTCCAGCCCCCTAGCATTTCAAACATTTTTGTCACACATTTTCTCACATTGTATGTCCCCTGCATTCCCAAAGTAGCTTTCCCTGCTTGTATATGGGCTTCCTTAGCATCCTGAAAATGTTTAAGACTGCCAACATGTATAGACATACAGAGAGGTCGTACTTTGAAGTTGTATGGCATGATTCACACCCCTCTACCTCCCTTTCTCCCCGCATAATGAATCTCTACTTGAAAGACTCAGAACAGAATTAGCCCTCTGCCTTAACTCCTTCTCCCTCTTCCCCACATGCCATGCCCCATAAGAAGGATTATTTCAGTTGCCCTTTAATGTAGTTTTCTTGTAGCACTGGTTGAGAAGAACTCAGTATTCTGTGATACAGCAGTCTACTGATTTGCATAACATTATAGTGTTTTCTTTGTCACCCTTCATCTCTTCCTTCATAGATCCAAGCACTGTTGATTACTTTATGTGCATTGAGGAAATGAGATCTGATATGGTTCCCAAATAACAATGCTCATTTTGCTTTTGGCCCTTTATTCTCTCTGCACAACATTCTGCTTCAATTCACATAAGAACCTGTGAACAAGGCTGCATGTGGTAAGACCCTTTAGGTGAGTGTGGCAGCCAGGGGGAGAACAGCTGCTACACTCATTTATTGAGAGCCTGCTTCCAATCCTTTGTCAGTGCTGCTGCCCTTATTCCCATTTCCTTTCTCCCTTTACCTTTCTCCAGCCGCACCTAGGTTCTGTTTGAAATTTACTACTCTGCCACTCCAAGACTCAATGCAAGTGACTGTAGAAATAGCTTTTGCATTCACCTGAAGCTTTGTCTCCTAGTAGAACTTTATGCCTGAACTCCTGAGTGAACTGAGGCTCAGTGATGAGTCATGTTGATTATATGTACACTAGTGGTCAAGCTGTTTACAGTTGTGTTGGCCCAAAAGTAAACACTGAAAAGCCAAGAACCCAACCCATATAATATGTGTTGTTAGGGCCAACTAGGGCTGCCGCTCTGTTGGACCAGCTGGTGGGGGATGGGGTGAACTTACCAGGAGCGGGGAGGGAAGAAGCGGGAAATAAACGTGATGTGCCTATGTCACCCAGAAATGATGTAGGCATGTTGGGGACATTGGGGGTGATGCTCTGTTTTGTGGGCAAAACCTCTATAGCAGAATTAGCTTCTACCATAGAGTTTTGCCCAAAAACGAGAATGTCCTCCCCCCACCCCCCCGGACATCACCAATGTGCCTATATCATTTCTGGGTGATATAGGCATGTCGTGTTTATTTCCAGCTTCTTGCCTGTTTGGGGGGCAATTAGGAGGCAGAGAGGAGTGCCCGAAACCAGGGGACCCCTGACCGCAAAAAGGGGGGGGGGGTGTCTGGCATCTCTAGGACCAACCCAATAACACATAAGAGAATGCAAGCTTTGGAGCTCACCAGAACTATTCAGGTTGGAATTTTATTTTTTTTTAGTGAGAGGCGGAAAAAGCAGTTTTCAGGTCCTGATTTTAAGGCCTCATCAGGCCAGCATACAGTGTGGGCTGCTGGCAGGCAGAGTAGAGCTGGCTTCAAGTGACTTGCAATCACGAAAATACATGACTGCAAGAATTCATATAACCCATTACAATTGCAATAGAACTGATTCTCCACCTTTACAAACTGTTGGAATGCACAATGTATTTGCCTGTACCTGTGAGCTGGTCTTGTCTGTTTATAGCCACAAGGGTCTTCATCTCTTTTGCTGCTAATAGCTAGAGGCAGATGCTTTACCTGAAGCTAATTTCTATAGTCAAACCAGGCAGTCAATCATAGCATTATATTATGGACAAATTATGCCTTTGACACTCACTCATTCTAAGTACTGCACATAATTAGGCTACGTCTTTGTGATTGCTTTTATATTTCATGTATTTTTAATTTGTTTGACAATCATGTAATATTCAAACATAAACAAGAAAGGAGCTGTGAAAACAGAAACATGAGAATAAATTTGTGTCATTAACAGAAAGTTTTACTTTTTTACTCACGTGGTTTAGAGGAGTTAGCATGTCACTTGTGACTGCATCATGGTGATAATTTTTATCCCCCGATAAATCTGTGATCTTGGTATCCAGTCCCTAAGTCGAAAAGCAAAATGGATATGATCCTTTGTCTCATAAGTCAGTTGTGAGTTATTTTTATGAAATAAGTTGCATTTCCTTTTGGCAGGGTGTAGCTACAAAATATGTTCGCTGTGTTTTAAACTGACTGTTTATTGTTGTGTATGCAACCACCCTTGGGTTGAATGTTGTTTGGGGTGCCCAGCAAAAAATGCCCAGACCAGGTGTGTGTGTATGAGTCTACCTTAGGGCTCCTTTGCATTCTCATTTTCATCGCTTGTGTGTCCCTATTTTTCTTGGGGGGTGACTGGAAAAAAGCCCATAGGAAAAAACACCACAGAAAAAACACCACGGACATAAATGCTCACAGGAAAAAAGCCCACGTGGAAAAATGCCCACATGGAAAGAAGCCCACATGGAAAAATACTACGTAAAGTGCCATAGAAATTTATAATGGTGGATAGCTATTCATCTCCATTTATGAGAATGAACAGGTATTACCTATATTCACATGCAACAATTTGTGCTGTGATTTTATCAAGTATAATTAAATAATAATTCTGCTATGTTATTAGGCAACCTGCCTGTGCATTAGCCAGTGTTATTTCGTGGCAAGCGAGGTCCCTCTGCAGTTCATCATATAGAGACCACACACCAGGGTTCCCTCTAAGCTGAGTTAATGTAAGGTAGCTAGCTCGCAGGTTTTTAGCCTCCAGCTCACACATTTTTGTCTTAGCTCAGGAAGCATGGCTCCAGAGTGCACTGATTTATGCAGTAGCCAAACTGGTCACTCACAACTTTACTGCCAGTAGCTCACAATGTAGAATTTTTGCTCACAGGACTCCACACCATAGAGGGAGTATTGCCACACACTGGGATGACTGCTGTGGAATAGAAAATTAAGAGCTCTACAGGACATGGTTGCCACTTCTGTTGTTATTTGTTATTTAATGTTGTCATGGTTTTGTTATCTTAAGCTAAGCTTCATAGATCTATGAGGCCTTAACTACTACTACACTTTAGGAAACAGAAAGAGGAGGCGACAGTGGCAGCAGCTGAGGAGGCTGGGTAACATGATTAACACAAGAAGAACCCTTCTGGATCACACCAGCCCCTCACATACTTCTTTTCAATATATATTGAGGGTGCAGCAGGTAGAGATCCTCAGTTTCCTATAAGAATATGGAATCATCAGGATGCAGCCCTGGAACAGTCACCAAAAACAACAAACTGTTGTGAGGGATTTCACAGAGCTCTCAATTCCCTATTCCACTGCAGTCATCCCTGTGTGTGTGGTCTCTGTTTGATGGACTGCAGAGGGACCTGGCTTGCCCCAACTAACACTGGCTAATGCACATGCAGTTCGCCTACAGGTGAAAAAGAGGAAATATGAGGCACTACATGACATGGTTGCCACTTCTGTGCAGCAATATGAGCAAGTGGAAGATAAACTTAATTACTTAAGGAGATTGGCTAATTTGCAATGAAGAATTATATCTGAATTGTTATTACTGCTGTTACTAAAGTATTGTTATTGTTATTATTGTTGTTATTAAATGCTGTTGTTAAATAATTGTTGCTTTTACTATTTTTAAATTAGGAAGAAGGCCCATTGTGGAAATAAATATAATGGGCTCTAGAAAGAGGCTCTGGCCTTGGACACTCAGTGTCAATTTTCTGTGGTGACCTCAGCAGGGTATAATGACACAGAGCTTACTGTTTTCTCCAGGAGAACTGATCTCTGCCATCTGAAGAGCAGTTGTAATTCTGAGAGATCTCCAGCCCTCCCCTGGAGATTGGCAACAATGGTTTCCCAGGAGGAAATGGCTAGTTTGGAGGGTGGAGTCTATGGCATTGTACCTCTGAGGTCCCACCCCTCCACAAACCCCACCCTGTCCAGGCACCATCCCTCAAATCTCCAGGAATTTCCCAACCTGGAGTTGGCAACCCTATCTCCTTTCCAGACAACCATCAACCTACCGTTATCTGCCCCTGATCTCTGCCATCTGGAGAACAGTTTTCATTCTGAGTGACCTCCAGCCCTCACCTGGAGATTGGCAGCAATGATTCCCCAGGAGGAAAAGTACAGTCTTTTTCCACAGTGGAGACCAAAGCAGATTACATCATTCTCTCCCCCTTTTGATCTGCACAACAACCCTGTGAGGTAGGTTAGGCTGAAAGTCTGTGATTGGTTTGAAATTACCTTCTCAACTTCTACAGCAAGAACCTGGGTCTAGCAGACCCTGCTCTGAAGCACTAACTGCCATGCCTAGGGTAGCCAACCTACAGGTGAAGCCTGAAGATTGCCAGGTATCACAACTGAACTCCAGTCAATAGATCTCTTCCACTGCTTTTGAGGGTGGGCTCTATGGCATTCTATTCAGCTGAGGCCTCTCCCCTCCCTAAACTCTGGCTTCCATAGACTCCATCACAAAATATCCAGGAATTTCCCAACCTGGAGCTGGCAACTCTAGTCAGGACTGCCCCCAATGAGTTCCTCACAGAGGCCTGGAAAGGGTTTCCTTCCTTTGTCTTTTTACTGACAGAACCAAGATTGATTGCCTAGCAACAGCCACTGAAAGATAATGCCCCCAATGAGTTCCTCACAGAGGCCTGGAAAGGGTTTCCTTCCTTTGTCTTTTTACTGACAGAACCAAGATTGATTGCCTAGCAACAGCCACTGAAAGATAAGTTAGTTGCACAGGAGTGGACCCGGCACCCAGCCAATGGCACACAAATACTCTTGAGTGGCAGTTGAATAGCCACTGATGGAGTGCATAGCACAGCCAATGAGAGAGCTGGGAATGGCCAACATGTAAGACAATTATATATATAGGATTATACTTGATAAAATCACAGCACAAATTGTTGCAAGTGAATTTAGGTAATACCTGTTCATTCTCATAAATGGAGATGAATAGCTATCCACCATTATAAATATCTATGGCACTTTACGTGGCATTTTTCTATGTGGGCTTCTTTCCGTGTGGGCTTTTTTCCCCTGTGGACTTTTATGTGTATGGGCGTTTTCCCCTTTGGGCTTATTTCTGCGTGGAATTTTTTTCCTGTGAGCATTTATGTTCATGGGTTTTTTTTCCTGTGGGCTCTTTTCCCATTGATTTTTTTCCCTAGAACCTTTTTTTGGGAGGAGGGAGTCTTTTCCCACACATATTTTGCCCCATCTATTGGTCGATTTGATATTACATCTCTGTATGTTTGGCATAAAAACCTTCCAATTAAAATATATTGCAGTTCTAAATGAAAGACAGTTTTGAGATGCGTGGCTCATTTGCCTTATTTCTGTCCCAAAACAATGAAAGAACCTGCTGGGCTTGTTGAGCACCAGCAGGTATGATTCAGCTCTGCTGAAGGGGAAGTGGGCATCAGGAACTGATCACATGAATACATGAAGCTGCCTTATATTGAATCAGGACTTTGGTCCTTCAAGGTCCATGTTGTCTACTCAGACTGGCAGTGGCTCTCCGGGATCTCAGGTGGAGATCTTTCACATCACCTCCTATCCAATCCTTTTAGTTGGAGATGCCAGGGATTGAACCTGAGATGTTCTGCATGCCAAGCAGATGCTCTACCATTGAGCCTCAGCCCGTCCCCTTGTTGGTGACAGAGGTGTTAGAACCTTCTACCAGATGCACAGCTACTGAATGGATAGCAGAGCCCAGTATGGGCCCAGATGATGATGTCACTTGCTAGTCCCTGTTTCTACTATCCAGTCAGCCATAACCTCATGGTACCTTCAGGTTCCACTACATCATCTTCTATGTGCAATGGCATTTGGTGATGGGAATGTGAATCTCCCTTGCAACCTATCACACGTCACTGCTGTTGAGATTTGACAAAATGCTGAGAAGATGGTAGAAATAATGGTGGGGGTGAGCATCTCAGATTTTTATTCTCTGTTCCCCGATTCCAGCTGCTGGTGGCTTCTAATTGATGGGTCTTGTGGTGACTGTACCCTGTCCAATTATAAGACCTTCCATCCTGAACACGAGTCCCAACAAAAACAAACTGGGCAGAAAAGAAGACCTCCTAACATTCCTTCAGCAGCACTCAGTAGCTCAAATACAACTAAATGAAATGGAGACATTCCATTGCATCAGAGTATCTAGGTCCTAGCTGCATCAGACTATGTAGAGGGGTAGAAAACTGAAGTACTCCTACTGGCACACACTGAATGATGAAAGCTCAACACTGAAATCTGCTGTAAACGAAGCAAACAATAGGGATGGTGAATCATATAACTTAATCATTTTTTGTCTGATGGGGTTCTGTGAGATAGTAACACTTTAGAAGACTGATGCCTGCTTCAAATGCTGATTGAGGTATCCCATGACTGTCTTTTCTTCCCCAGATCTCTAAGGCTTAGATCCTACGAGATCTGTTAGCAGAGCAGAGCTCACATAAAACAAGTTTCCTCTTTCCTCCTCCCACAGCATTCCATGGAACCCCTGATGTAATTTGCCCAGGTATCATAGGACCCTTATCAGCATGGGGGGGAAGTAGGGGCTGCAGTGGGAATTGGTGAAAAAAATGCCCTTCCAATGTTGGAAACAAATTACGAGATTATTGTTCTCTGCTTAGTTGTTAGGGGAAACCTCAGTTGTGTTCTTAAAAAGGTATACATTTGCTTGTATAGTCTTGCTTATACGAATTAAACCAGACTACAGAGCTAATATGTTGAGTGCAAAATCTTCAGTGCTTGTTAAGAAATCTGATTGTACCATAATAGTATGCTTTGTTGCAGGAAGGTGAAAGTAGATTATTAGGTTATGAGTAGGTTTATTTGATCAGCAGTGCTTGTTCCCAATTTGCCCTGTACTTCTTAGCAGATAGAATGTTTGTAAACATGCCATGATGTTACATCACAGCAGCTGAGCCAATGGCTTCAAGAATTTACAGGCAAAAGCAGCCAACTAGGTTGTAAACCAGTTCTGTAGGATTTGCAAGAATGATGTGGCTAATGAATATACCACATTAATGCAGTTTACAAGAGTAATTAAGCACTTCAACTGTTGTGGTGAGCAAAAGCAAATGCTCGCATTTTCTGTCAATTCTCATTTTCTTCTTGACATTTTGAGAAGACTTGAAAGCTAAGTGGACTTTATATGGTTTCCTTCTGTCGCAAATGAAAATGTACATTCACCAATTTATGGCTCATGATTTAATATTCTATGGCAAGTGTGCAGTGGGATATAATGCACCAGATGACAAAGAAGGGGAATAGCTCTTGCAGATCTTGGCGGTGAATCACTACAGCTTACACATCATCTTGTCCCAAGCACAAGAGAAGGAGCTTCAGATGTACAGAAGTACTGTTTAACTATTCAGAGCATTAATTCCCTGTTATACTCTGCAAGAAAGCAGAAGAATGTCATAATTAGGAATAATAAAAAAACTGATCATGGAAAATTAGGCTAGGCTATTTAAAGGTGCCCTCGGGATCTGGATGAACAGTGTCTATTAACAGCCTACAGGGAGTGCCAATATTCTTTTGAATTAATTTCTGAATCATTCCTACTAGCAAACAGCCAATTGCCTAGGCACCAGTGATGCATCCAAGCCACCTCCAGGTGCTCGAGCACAGGTGCTTTTAAAAAGTTGGTTCTTTCCTCCCTTTTAGGCCACAAGTCAGTGTTGGCAGACACACCGGTAACATTCTCTATGGGCTGGTTGCCTTGATGATGATTATTTTTATAGTGCTCTCCCCGCAAAGCAGGCCCAGAGTGGGGTACAACATTTTACATCAAGAAACATAAAAACAGTCCATTAATCTAAGTATACAAATAAAATACAGAAATCTTAAAACAACAGATGGTATACGAGAAGCATAAAACCTATGTGGCATCGTAGTACAAATTTGACCCCCGACGGCGGGGGGTGGGGGGTGGGGGAGGAGTGAGAGGCAACTAATTGGCTGAACTATTGCTGGCCTCAACCGTTGCTGTCCTCAACCGTTGGGATTTATTTGCCAATCTATACTAGACAGGGTTTTTTGTAAAAGATGCAAACTACACCAAAATAAATCTTACCATTCTGGGTATGTTAGATGACATACCTGGAAGTGAAATATATAGTAATAAAATATTGCTGAATGAAGTAACCTTTGAAATTTGGTCCTGTGAATAATTGCTAGTATGTTTGGTTGGCTGCAGCACTGGACTAGGACTGGGAATTGGACTAGAACCTGGGAAACCCAGGTACAAATCCCTGTCTGCCATGAGCCTTGGTAGGTGATCTGAGCCAATCACATGCTAACCTACCTCACAGGTTCGCTGTGAAGTTAAAAGGTCCATGTACACCTCTTTGGAATAAGGCTTAAAGTAATTTTTTTTAAATTAACTTTTTATTAGTTTTTATTATTAACTTTTCGAACAACAATCTTTAGCAAGAGTGCTGACATACTCATCAAAGAACAAGCATTATAGAGAAAATTGTGCATTTTAGAAAGCTTAACAAACAAACAGGTATGAATAGGCAGGAGAAAGTAAATAAACTAAAACCAGTTAAGGGTTGTTGAATGTGAGAGCGAAGGGCAGAGTATGTTGTAGTTGAAATCTACTAATGATGGTTTGATAAAACATAGTCCAGGAACGGGAGCCAACATAAAATTACATAATTTCAGATAGAGTTCTGCTTGCTGAATGCGATCTATGATTTTTTCCATGATGAAGTGTAAAGTAATTTTTAATGCAAAGTGCTAACTGTGCGATCCTACACAGAGTTACACCCTCCTATGTCTATTGAAGTCAGAGGGCTTGGAAGGGTACAGCTGTTCTTAGGATGGAATCTTTTCCGCTGGAAGCCCTGGAGTCACCATGTCTGTCAGTGTAATGGAGCCACATGCCAGGTTTCCCCAGTTTCCCCCATGATGGCCATGCTGGGGGAGGAGAGGGGTATGAGGTTTGGTTGTTGTTGTTTTTTTAAAAAAATGGCAATTGACATACTGATACATCAGTATATCGCTACATCAATTATACTTTTTATTTTAATCAAACACCAGCACAGCAGAGGAAATGGCCACTGTGGGAACCAAGGAAGGGAAAATGGCACCTGTGTGGGTGGGGCTGGAAAAATCCAGAGTTTCCTGCCCACATGCCAGCCAGCCTGGCTTCCCAGCAGTCTTCCCCAAAACATCACAGCAAAGCAGGTTTGGGAAAGATCACAGAAAAAAATGAGAAAAACCCAAGTGGTGCATCAGCACACCACAATGCTGTGGGGAAGTAGGAAACAATGTTTCCCAATATTATCCAAGGCAGGCCAAATAACGCATATGTAAGTGGCATATGTGAAGTGCAATAATGTCGGGTAAAGAGGTACCATGCTCCTTTTCAGCTGTGACATTGCATCTTCTGCTGACTTAAAACCCTAGACTGCAGTTTGCTGCTCCCTCTAAGCTGTAGAGCAGGGGTGGCCAACCTTGCTTAACGTAAGAGCCACATAGAATAAACGTCAGATGTCTGAGAGCCGCAAGACAGGAACAAATATCACACACACGTTTTTATTTTTAAAAATATGCAAATTTGCTTTTTATTAACGTTAAATGGGACTGCCAAAAATAAAAACAAACAAGGAAAACTGGTTATTGATAATGATATTACTTGTTTGCTAATGATATTGAGAGAGAGAGAGAAAAAGAGAGAGATGGAAAGAAAGAATTAAAGAAGTGGAAAGAAAGAGAGAGAGAGAAACTAGGAAAGCAAATAGATGGGAGGAAGGAAGGAAGGAAGGAAGGAAGGAAGGAAGGAAGGAAGGAAGGAAGGAAGGAAGGAAGGAAGGAAGGAAGGAAGGAAGAGAGAAAAAGCATGCCTCCCCTTTGCTTCCCCAGCCGCCCTGCCAGGAGCCGCACAATATGTGTGAAAGAGCCGCGTGTGGCTCCCGAGCCACAGGTTGGCCACCCCTGCTGTAGAGTCTTCTGAGCAAAAATTCTACTTTGTGAGCTATTAAAGTTGTCAGCGAGCAATTTGGCTACTGCATAAATTAGTTTGCTCTGGAGCCATCCTTTCTGAGCTAAGACAAAAATGTGTGAGCCAGAAGCTAAAAAACTGTGAGCTGGCTCACACTAACTTAGCTTAGAGGGAACACTGCTTGTAAATTTGATTGCTGGAAGCAAGTATGTTGTTCAGTGCAATGTCACATAGTGAAGATCTTCTCTGAATATTATGTTCTTTGTATAATGTTTGAGCTAGAAAATAACTCCCCTCCATCTCTCCCTCCTCAACAATACTTACTTTGCTGCGGTTATTGTCCAGCCAACAGGCTCTCTTTCCTCCTCCTCCTCCACCCACCTTCAGTGCCTTTGGTACTAGTTTCACAGCACAGGAGAATTTGAAGTGCACCAATGTAGTAGTCCCCAGGTTGCTTGATGTTCATAGGTGGAGGGGTGATGATAGCTGGGCACTCACATGGTGGGGCTAGAATATATGAGTGATAAGAGAACACTTGGAAGAAAGACCTTTTTTCCTGAGTGTTCTCCCATGTCACGCATAACTTGTGAGACGCATTTCTAAGTTAGATTTGAGGTGTTTGCCCATGTCTAATTCAAATGAGAAAGGAGAATAAAATACTTTCCAGTCTCAGCAACAAAAGTAGAATGCTGCTGTGTGCTCAAGGGAAGTATGCAAGGACAATTGTAATCCAATGTACAGCATTTCCCCCCTGTTTTATAAAAGTTACCTTTCAATCCGTATTCATCTAATATTTTAATGACTGTTGCAGATGAAGACTTCTCTGGATGATTTACAGGCTATTTTTTAAATAAGCCCAGATGTCTAGATCTGGCATCACCAACCTTTCTGAGCCTGTGGGCACCTTTGGAATTCTGATGTAGCATGATGGGCACAGCCACAAAATGGCTGCAACAAGAGGCGGAGCCAAACACAAAATGTCTGTGAGTGAGGTTATACATAACTCTGATAGTAAATATTCAATATTTCAGGCAGAAGCCCTGCTTAACAGGATGCTTTTAAAAATATTTTCACACACACACACACACACACACACACACACACACACACACACACACAGAACTAACCTTCAGGCACTTCAGGAAAGATCCTTGTACTATGGTGACAGCTTTCACCAAAACAACATTGTTTAAAGATGTGAACAATCAGATCTCCAATGGCCAATCAGAAGCCCTGCTGGGAAGTAGCTCCATCTGGCCCCTCTCATTTCCTAAATAAAACCACTTTGTGGGAGCCAGGAAAGGTATTGGCGGTCACCATGGAGCCCATGGGCACCATGTTGGAGACCCCCCCCCCCGGGTCTAGATTTCAAAAACATAATCTAATATTGGCATCACAACTTCCCCTCCTCAAAATAATAATAATAAATCCTGATTGTTCATGAGGGGCTATTGCTGTGCAGTTTCTTAGCAGTCAAATTAAAAATGAAAATCTTTGTGTAATTGGTGGCATTACGAGGAGCTTAGATTTAATCACAGCAATCGGTTAGTAAAAGGCTTGTTCCTCTGTTCTTGTTAACCAATCGACCATTGATGTGTAATTTGAGTTTGGCGTAAGCACATCCAATAAATCTATATTTAATTAAAGCAAAGTCATACTGGCCAGACCTTAAGTTTATTTTAGGAGAGTTCCTAAATTGCTAACTTTACTTTGGCTGAAGTTATTAGGACCATCAAGCTCATGGTTCATTTCTTATCCATACTGTGTCTTCTTTGCCTGGGGCATGCTCTCCAACCAAGCAGAGATGGAAATGAATAATCAGAGCTATATAATGTGAGGTTGCACCTAAGATAGATCCAGGCATCATGTTGATGCTGAAGAATCAATTTTTGCCAATATGTAAAATATTGAGTCTCTCTGCAAGTTCAAGGTGCACTTCAATACAAGAAGAGTTTTGTCTTTTGTATTCAGTTCCAGGCTGGGAAGTGGTGTGGTTCAGACTAACAGAAGATACGGTAGGAGAACTATTTCTAGGCAATATGACTCCAGACTATAAGGAAGGACTTTGTGGTCAAATGGGCTTCCTTTTAGGAAAGTTTCCCTGCATTTACCTAACTAGTGGATCAGGGAGAATGCTCAGTCATGAGCCTTCTCCATGACATCTAATTTTCTACATAAAGAATTTGTTTGTTTATTATACATTGGCACCAGGGTAGCTGAGGAATCACCATGAGCCCCAGAGAAAGATTCCATCTGGGGCCCCCTCACTAAAAAAACACAAATGCAAAATGCAAAAAAGTGGCAGGCAAGCAGTGAGAAAAGTAGTGAAAAAAGAATACAAAGTGAACTCAGTGACTCCTTCAAGCTGGTACATCTAACCATGTGGTGAGATGAGTGTTACTGTGTCTCAGCTGCAAAGTTCAAATTCCAATCACTTGTGGGAATGATGGAAAATTTGCCTTGAACAAGTGGCCAGATCTGCTACACAAGACCAGATTTCCTTTTGGTTGCATTTGTCATATGGTTAGAGGCCAAGCTGTATCAAATGGTCATGTGTAAGGCCATACCCAGCAAATCATTTAATCTTGACTTCAGATTCTGTGCTCGCCTTATGCACGATTCTTTTTCCTCTGGTGTATTTATTCTGCAGCTACAATTAAAAAATGCACTTTTCTAGATCAGTGTGGAATGTCACTTGTGACATGTGGGGGGTAGTGTTCAAAGTTTTGTTTAAATTTACACAAATGTCCTATTGCAGCTGCACAGTAATGTCCAACAAGCACCTTCCATTTAAATCCTTGTGGTTCAGGTTTTGCACATGCATTTTAGCATTAGTTTGTTGAATGAAAGGAGCAGAAAGGAACAGGCAAAGGGGAAAAACCCATTTTGAAATTGACCAGACTTGTTTTTGAAATTGACAAGCAGCTGCAAAGCCCCATTTTCCATGTTGCTACATACTAGGGGATTCTCTGCTGTGTTAGCAGCCACTGTGAAAAATGGGAAAGAGTCACATGATCTCACAATATGGGGGGACATGTTGAGTGTACACAATGCAAGGTAGAATCCACTGATACTGGCATTGCAAGTTGTGATCATTGGCAACATGTGTGTGCATCCACACGCCTGTGCAAAGTTGGCTGTTTTGCACAGGGCTACAATTTGTATGGGGGAGGAGTCCTCTGGCAGAAGCTCTGGAGAGTTTTTTTAGTTTTGTGCCACTAAATTGAAAAAAATAGGGGTCATTTTTTGCCAGTACCCTAGTGCAGCTATGTCATAGGGCGGGCAGAGCTGTGCACATTCTTGTGGGTAGCAAGAGTCCAAGTCCAAGAAGCTAAGTTGAGAGTCCAGTTTCAGAGTCAAGATTCAAAAAAGACATTACCAAGGGGCATTACGAAAGGTGTAGTCCAGGCAGTACAAAGGTTCCTCATGAACCAAGAGCCAAGAGGCAATGTCAGGAGTCAATCTGGAGTCACACGAGCGAGGCAGGGTCCAGTGCAGTGGTTGCAGAGTCAGCAGTCAAATGACTTGTTGCTTCCACACCAAACAGCCTCCCTTGGCTGGTTTTTATAGGCGAATGCCCAAGGGTCAAACTTGCAGTCAGGAAGTAATTCTGCAACTATGCAAACAGCTGGTGTTGGGTCAGGAGGCACTTTGCCGTCTCTCCTGGAGTTCTGCTCATAGCCTCTGTCTGTAGCACTCAAAGGGTGTAGGTGATACTGGAGGGCTTGAGATGAATAACTTAGTTTCCCCTGTTGACTCGGCTGGAGACTGTCTGGCTCTGCGCCAGCTGTTGTTGTGAATCCTGACAAGCCTGCAGTTCGTCTGCCTGCTTGCTGGCTTCTGCTGACTCAAAGCTGGCTACACATGGCTCCTCTTCTCCTGAGAAGGCCTTGCCAAGCTGTGACTGACCCATGACAAGCTGCTGCATAGTAACACTAATTTCCTGCCCTTCCTTGCAAATTTGTGTAGTTTTCTCTTTGTGATTCTCTAATTTGATCCTGCCCACTGGTCGTGATCTTGGCAGTTTTTAAAAGCCTGTCCTGTGTGATTACACTCAGTTCTCCAAATGGATCGATCCCAAGCAATTCTTAAGTTCGGCGGTTTGCAGAAGGTCCATGTGGCTCAGTTGCCATTTTAATGTTAGGCTTCTGGAGACTGCTAAATAGTTCACCCCCAAACTTTGTTCATTAAAGCATTAAAGGGGAAAATGTTTTCAAAGCTTTAGGCTTCCCATCCCATTGTGTGTGTCTCTCTCTCTTTACTTCTCATGCTAATTTCATTCTGCACTGACAATCCCCCCCCTTTATTTTGTTTGCATGCAGCACTGAAATCCATTTTATTTTTCACTGGGAATGTTGCCATTTGTCTCCTCCCTGATCCCCCTTTCAAGTCAATACCAGCTAAACCTAACTAACTAAACCTTGCACAACTCCTTTTAAACTTTCTCTCCCTCATTTTAATTTTTTAATTCAGTGATCTGAGGCTAGCAATAGTTTTATATCACTAGACTCATGCTGCTTGTCAAAAAAATTAAAAAATTAAAACAATGTGGGGAAAATTGAGCTTGTATACCAATGAAGGACAGTGTGGTGGAAGGTGCAGAGTGGGCGGAAAGACCTCGATGTAGGTTGGGGAGTGACCTTCGAGGGGTGGCAAATGGGCAGGGGGTAAATCTGAGGGAATCTGTATGCTTTTGAATTATCTTCAATTTGGAAGTGAAACAAAGGGACAATTGGTACAGAAGCACTCTGTACCTGGGGAAACAGCATCCAGAAAGCAAACTGAGCACTGAAGGGACGAAAATCAATGCAGAATCAATGCAGAAGAGAGCCAGCCTTGCTGGCTAGGTGGGGTATAAATCCAAATAAATAAATGAAAGCAAGAGAAAATACCCATGCATAAGAGACCAAAGATTCAGTCAAATGGAAGGAGTTCCAAAATATATATTGCAATCACAATTTGATAAACAGCTTCAGTCTGGTACAAGATCTTTGGAATGTTTTCTGTGTTAAGTCAGAGTCTGTGTCACAGGAAGGTAAAAGACCCACAACTGAACCAAGCAACTACAATAATAAGATAATACAAAGATTGGTCCGCTGAGCTGAAAAATAGCTATAATTGTGCTTACATTTTATTAATACATTTCTGAAACAGTAATGTGATATGGGGAATCAGTCGATGCAATAGTAATGGTTAGTCTCTTCCCAATACACATTAAAAGATTTCAGATGGGCAAATCTAGCTCATAAATTAAAGCACAAGATGGGTTGGCTCTGCCACATTTGAGCAAGAATGCTTATGACACCTCTTTGGGGTTCTAGCTTTTGCCAAATGCTGATGAAGACAACAGATTTTGCAGCTGAAACGTTTTGAAAAAAGATTTGCTGTATCTGCATATTGCACATTACTGCAGTAGAACCTTGGACCTGATCCACCATATTCTGTAGGTAACTGTAGCAATGCTTGCCAGGTGAGACAAATGGAAGCTGAATATTGGCTCCAAGCTGCCAAAATGATCCAGGACTTGACTTGATTTAGTCTATTTTTGCATTCACAGGCAGTTCCATTCTTTTGCATTGACACCCAAATGCTTATACTCTCTATCTGTCTCTTGCACATACATTTCTCCCCCACCTCAGAAATCTACACAGGAAATATTTTGCTTTCAAATTTACCGAAATGTAAAGTGTTCTCTTGGCACAAACCCCATTCACTTCAGTGAGACTCGCCTGGGAAAAATTCCTTGAAGGGACAGAGGTTTGTTCCAGCAGAGCACTTCTAACTTTGGAGCTCTGCTTTTGATGCTGTCATGCCGAAACAATGATGGAATAACAAGGGAAGGCACTTAGCTTTGTTATGGTGTAAATGCTGCAATGGCAGAGTGACAAAAGACAAGGAATATTCCAGAACCATTTCTTTTCTTGTCTATATCCTCCCTCAACACCCCTGCTCACTTCATGAGCTTGCTTGAAGTATTTTTTAAGCTGTTTTAATGGGAGGTTGGACACCTGAGAATTCAAAGTGAACTTAAATATTTTCTACAAATCATGGTAAATAATACTTGGAATTAGAGCTAGAACATTTTTCAAAGTACAACAAAACCTGAATTAATTAATTAATCAATCAATTAATTAAAAATAATAAAATAAACCAAATACATGAATCTTCATACTAATCTTGGCTGTTGTATTTCAACTGAAGGCATGCTTATTTTGGTCTACTTATCTACTTATTTTGGTCTACTTCCTGGGTGGGAGGGAAGACAGCATGATATAGCCCAGTCTCATCAGATCTTGGAAGCTAAGCAGGGTCAGTGGTTGGAAGGGAGACCACCGAGGAAGGCTCTGCAGAGGAAGGCAATGGCAAACTGCCTCTGCTTCTCACTTGCCTCGAAAGCTCCTTGTTGGGGCAGCCATAAGCTGACTGTGACTTGCCAGCACTTTACACATATACACTTGCTAGATGAATATGATTGATACAACACAGATATTCCTTTCATTCCACCCATGAGTGTTTGTATAAAATGAGCCTACTTTTGCATAAACCTTCAACAGGTTTTGAGCAAAGCAGAGTCCACAGTAAATCTGGGAAGCAGAGACAGATACAGGTTTTTTGAAGGCCGAGCCTTGTGATGTGGAGCAGGTTAATGGGCAGAGCCCAGTGATTCATGGGAGATCAGTCAGCCACTTAGTTGTTTTGGGCAAATCAGTTGGCAGAGGACAGTGGTCTCGAGTTAGTCTAAAGGCAACTTCTGACTGAAACCCATTTACCTAAGATGGGGAGGAGGAGCCAGAGAAGGAAAACCTAGCATTGACCCTTGTTTTGGAGACAACAGGTATAAAAGCAAAAAGCAGCAAAATGATGGGGGTGCACTTGACCGTACTTGTCAAGAGGCTTAAAAGTGTTGTATATAAAACTACAGGACTGTGAAGGGTTAATACTTTGCAGAGCCCAAGAGCCTTGAGTGACAGGCTGCTTGGTTTGGTTGGCATCAGCTGAGCAAAAAAAGAAGATTCTGGATTCCTGCCTTAACTGTGACAAGACGGGTGTTGAGATCATCTTAGACTAGCCCTGACAGACAAAGGTTTAGTGCTGACAAAATTAGAATTCACCCATGACTTAATATAGTCTAAATTCAGAATAAGCTGAGGACAGTTTTGAACACAGACAGGAGTACTGAGGAATGTTTGGCAAGGAGGTTTGGGTAGCATAAGAAGTCTCCCATTCATCTCAAAGGAAAAGGGGATAAATCTTCTAGGGAGAGAAGAGGAATCACCATCCAGTTAAACAGGGAAAGTTATTTCTGAGAAGTAGAGATTCCTTGGTCTAGTGTGATTGGATACTGCTTGTAGAAACTTAAAAGTCAGCTAACAACTCAAAAAGATTTCTGGTGTTCCAAGAGAAGGGGTTTGGGCTGCGAGAGAGGGCTGTCTGATCGTCCCTCACATTTCCCCCCCCCTTTTTTTTCACTTGGGCACTTGGGCACTCAAGCGCCCAAGTGCAAAAAGGGGGAAAAAAAACCCTGCCTTGCCCCGCACTCTGTTCCGGGCCCTGAGCCCAGCCGGCCACCACTGCCTGGCACCCCTCCTGCATGCTTCTCCCCATACTTACCAGGTGGTGGCCAGCAGGGCTCGGGGCCCGGAGTGGAGCGTGGGGTGAGCCAGCCAGCCAGGACAGGTCCAGATTCGCCATCCCAGCAGCGGTGGCAGCAGTGGCAGGGGGGTGTAGAGCACTCTCCTGCAAGCCGAGCTGGAAGGGTGCCTCCCCCAGCCACTGCTGCCACCACTGGGGTTGGGATGTGTGAACCCAAAAGAAAAAATCCTGGATAAAGTCCCAGCGGGACTTTATCCGGGATTAGGGTGCCGTGTGACCACAGCCCAAGAGTCTGCTATTATACAAATAAAGTGAACTGGAGTGGTTTTGGAAAACCCAGGGACAAAAACCTCTCAAAATAAAAAACAATAGTAATGATGAATAATTCAAGAAACTCTCACTAGCCTGATCTATAACAATAAGACTTTGAGATTATACTGTTTTACCTCAGTATTTTAACCCATGACTTCGCCCAACCTTTGCTCTTGATGTTAAATAAAACATTCTGTTATTTTTGAATTTTAAAAGCATCTGATGTGCCATTTTCTGTCATTTAAGTTAAATAGAGATCCTGGCCCTTCCCTCACATCCTGGGCTGAGAAAATAGCCATTACTGACACAGGGTGGGAATGTAAAAACTACTTTATAGAGAAGAATATACACTACCAGGGCTGCTTAGTCAGTGAAGGGACCTAAAGAAAATTGGAGGGAATCTTGCCTCATAGGGAGGAAAGTGGACAGGGTCTGTCATAGCTACATTTTCTAGTTGGCTGATAACCCTAGAACCATCCCAGCTCAAAGCCTGAGCAGTTTTTAGATCCTTTGACATATAGTCCTTAGTAAAGTTTATAATCCCTGATCTTGTCAGCTCTTGGAAGCTAAGCAGGGTTGGTCCTGGTCAGTATTTGGATAGGAGACTACCAAGGAATGCCACTGTCTCTATGCAGAGCAGGCAATAGCAAACCACCTCTGAATGTCTCTTGCCTTAAATCCCTATGTGATCACTATGTTGGCTGTGACTTGACATGAAAAACAGAAGCTTATACTATTGTGGGGTTCGAAATATTCCTTCAAAATGTATCAATAGGAAGAGAGAATTTGAGTGAAGGATAAACAACTTACTCACATGCTGGCAGAAAATGGTGGAAAATTCCTGCTTGTGTTACAGTTTATATTGCAAATTATTTATATACAAGTGGAGACCCACAAGAAACTTGTGGGATGGTTATCCCATTTGCTTCCTCCTTTCTCCCCCTACCTCACACTCTTTCTCCCTTCTGCCCCCTTTTCTTACTCTCTCTCTCTCCTCCATGTATGTTACTTCCTCTCTCTTTCTGACCTGTCATCATTTTCTTTGTTTTTCTGCCTCCCCACCTCTTCACTCTTTCTGCCCCCCACTCCATCCCTCTCTCTTTCTGCCCCCATGACTCTCCCAGCCTCCTGCCTGCTTCCTCTCCCCCCACAGCAGTAGTGGCAGTGCTCTGGGAATCACAATAGATCTCCCAGCTGCTGAGATCTATTCACCTTAGGGCTGCCAGCTCCAGATTGGGAATTCCTGGAGATTTGGGGGTGGAGCCTTGGGACAGTGCGAATTGGGGAGGCAAGCAGCCTCAGCAGGGTATAATGCCATAGACTTAACCCTCCAAATCAGACATTTTATTCAGGGGAACTGATCTCTGTCACCTGGACAACAGTTGTAATTCTGGGTGCTCTCCAGCCCTTGTCAGGAGGCTGGCAATGGTAGTTCAAGTGAAGGAAATGGCTGGTTTGCAGGGTGGAGTCTATGGCATTATACTGGTCTGTAGTCCCTCCTCAAATCCCACCCTCCCCAGGCCCCATCCCTCAAATGTCCAGGAATTTCCTAACCTGGAGTTGGTAACATGGGCATCAACTACCGGGGGGGCTTGAGGGCTCGAGCCTCCCCCGAAATTTCCTGGGGGGGGCTCAGCCCCCCCCCCCTGGCAAAATGCAGCGCCCGCGGGAGCGCCCGCCGGTGGCCAGTCGGCCCTCGCCGCCTCTCCTTCCCCCCCACCCCCGGCCTGCTCTCCTGCCTCCCTAGGGCAGGGAGGGGGAGAGAGGAGGCGGGGACATGGTCCCGCTCGCGTGGGGGGCAGTCAGCCGGCCAGCTGGCTGCCGCCGCCGAGACTGCGCCCCGAGGAGACTGCGCCCCGCGAGTCTGCCTCCCTGGGGCGGGGCGGGAGCGGTGGGGACATGGTCCCACTCGCGCGGCAGTCAGCCGGCCAGCTGGCTGCCGCCGGGACTGCGCCCCTTGAGTCTGCCTCCCGGGGGGGGGGAGCGGCGGGGACATAGTCCCGCATGCGCGCACAAGAGAGCCCCCCCCCCCCGGAGATTTAAAAAGTCTACGCCCCTGGTTGGTAACCCTATTTCCTTCCCACCCAACAGCCAACCTATCTTTATCTATTTTCAGCTTTCCACCCCCACCCCCGCAGCCTCTACCTAGGAAAATTACAGTCTTTGCCCACAGCTTACATTATTATTTCCTCCTTGTTATCTGCACAACAACCCTGTGAGGTTGGTTAGGCTGAAAGTATGTGACTGGTCCAAAATCTCCCAGTCAGCTTCCACCGCAAGATGGGGATCTGAACCTGGGTCTCGCAGATCCCAATCTGAAGCTCTGTTACATCACAGTGGCTTTCATAGGGTGGCTGCTGATGAACAATAGCAAAGCAGCTGGGCCTACCTGAGTCATGCAAATCAGGTGGTATCAAGTCACACAGAGGGTGCTGCCTAGGGATGCCAGCCTCCAGGTGGGACCTAGAGATCCCCTGGAATTACTGCTTATTTCCGGACTACAGAGACAACTTTCCATGGAGAAAATGGATGCTTTGGAGGGTGGAGTTTATGGCATTGTACCTCACTGAGGTCCCTGAGGTCCCTGTCCCCCCCAGGCTCCACCCCCAAATCTCCAGGAGTTTCCCAGCCTGGATCTGGATCTGCTGCCGGTGGCCGGGGGGTGGGTGGGTGGTACTGGCAACCCTGGACTGCTGCCAGGCCTAGGGTTGCCAGCCTCCAAGTGGGCCTGGAGACACCCCTCCCCAGAATTACAACTGGACTCTAGACAGCAGAGATCTGTCTCCCTGGAGAAAATGGCTGCTTTGGAGGGTGGCCTCTGGGACATTATGCCCAGGTGAGGCCTCTCCCTTCCCCAAACCCAGCCTGGCCCCAAGGCTCCCTTTCTGAAAGGCCAAAATAGAACTGGAAAGGGCCCCTCCCCCTACCTTTTACTGACAGAAACAGTTAAAAAACTCCCCCCCCCCCAACATTCTAATCTCTCACAGTTGACGTCTGGAGTTAGAGATCCCTGCGAAGGCCATTTCAAAAGGTATTTTTTTGGGGGGGGGGGGAATTCAACAGTCCCTGAAGTTTTTTTTTAACTGTTTGGATTTTTCTGCAGTCTGAGGAAGGCCCCTGATTATATAGGAAAAGCTATTGGGGGAAAGTGAACTCTCTTTTGGCAGATATAAGTATCCACACAGAAAAAAAAAACCTTCTCAGAATTAGAATATAGATTTATTCATTGGCTATATTTATAGTGCACCTTTTTCACTTAGACTCAAAGTGGATTACACAATGTAAGTTGATACAAACAATATGAAGATACATCTAATAAGCAATGTACTAGGACATCTAGTCTTGATGTTACCATAGTATGGATTCAGGCGGCTAGAGGGCCAAATTACTGGTTATCTAGCCCAAATTCTGGTGTGTGTTCTCCTTATGTTCTTATGTTCTATGCTACTGTATTAATGCCTTCAGATTGTACTGACTGTAATGACATAGCTAATGCTTTGACCTAAGGTATCTTGCCAGTGACAGGCTAAGACCCAAGATGCCATACTGATATAGTGGTTTGGTTTGACACAACTAAGTGGAGAATGTCTCCAGAAATACCTACATCAAAACAGTGACAATATTTTCTTACACTACATCATGAAATCAACACCTACCCATGTGTGTGGACTCTGTCCCCTGCAGGAATGGTGCAATCACATCTAACTTTGGGAAAGTGTGCTCTTGGTAAGATTGGTCATGTTTCTATTAAAGAGCTCAGCTGGGACTTTTTATGCACCATAAGAACATAAGAGAAGCCAATGTTGGATCAGGCCAATGGCCCATCCAGTCCAACACTCTGTCACACAGTGGCCAAAAATACCAGGTGCCCTCAGGAGGTCCATCAGTAGGGCCAGGACACTAAAAGTTCTCCCACTGTTGCCCCCCCCCCCCCCAGCACCAAGAATACAGCACATCACTTGCCCAAGACTCTGGCAAAGTTGTTGGGACACAGCACAAATGTCCCTAATTAAGGCCTCTCCCATCTGTTTCCCTATGGACGTGCTTGACATCTCCCATGAAACTTTATTTTCTCTTTTAATATCTCTCCTGTTCCTAGCATAGTTCTGTTGATGTGTTTTGAAGATTTGCCAGCCAAGAATGTGGCATATAAATACCTTCAGTGAATGAAGAAACGTATCATAACACTTCTTCTACTCTTGTGAGATCTGGAGAAGGAGTTTCGGCTGTTTGGCTCTGCTAGCTGGCTGCTGAGAGCTCCCTTCCTTTTCTTTGCTGCCCAAAGGGAAGTGCTGGCAGGAAAGCTTCTCAGTCCCTGAGGCTAGCATAGCAGCCACACCATGGATTTGCTGCCTCTGTATCATTTGAGGAACATTTCTAGCAGCCAGTGGGCTCCCCAGCAGACAGCTTGGCTGCGAGAAATGTGCTCTGGCAACGGGTCTGGAATTAATTTCCATGTTGGAAGGAGTTCATCGCTCTTATATCTTTTAAAAAAGAAATCCATAGCATGCTGAGAGATTGGCTATAAACTGAGGGCTTTTTTTTTTAAAGGAAAAAGTTCTGGGCTGTTAGATTGTACATCGTTTTTGGTATGGCAGTGTAATTTTTGAGAACCATCTGACCATCTTTCTTTGTTTTGTTTCTTTTCAACTCTGATGGCTCTTGATAGAAAACCAGAGTGACACTTTGGTATCAGCTTTTTTCTTTGTGGAATGTTTTCTGTTTAAAATATTTAACAAAGGTACTCTGCTCTGCTACATTAATGAAAATCCAAGTCATGTACAGTGCAATCCTGAGCCATCCTAAGCAAAGTAACACCTTTCTGAACCCATTGACTTCAATGGGCTTAGAAGAGTGTAACTCTGCTTACAGTGGCACTACCAGTGTTTGGAGTCCAGTCATTTTGTGCTTTGGTGTGATGTTGAGATCAGTACACTTAGCACGCTTACAATAGCTTGTTCAAACTCCCGCAATTACATGCCATTCATGCTCCTGTTTGGACCACGCTGATGTTACCTAGTGAATTTTGTAATAAGTACGCTACCGTGCCAAACATCTTTGTAACTGTATAGTTGCTGCTTGGTAGTTATAGTTTCTTTTGCCCAGTTACAGAAATATTCTCATTTACTTGAGAAGTGGCAAAGTCTGCCAGGTCGTGGTCATTTCAGTCATTAAACTAATCAGCTGGTATAAAGTTCAAAATTGTTTGTTGTTCAAAAAATCTTTGTGCCTGTGCAGTTAGATGCATCCTTTAACAGTGCAACATCTGTTGAGCGGCACTGCTTGCTTTTTGCACCTGTGTAGTCAGTGACATCAGTTTGAGAAATACTCACAAGATTAGCTGGATTCATGGGCAAACACTGGGGGTACACAGAGGCTGATTTCTGCACTGGCTTCTCCCTCTGTTGTTTTACGAAACCCACACTGGAACAGAAATTCCCCTCTTCTTTGCATGCTACCTTCACTTCCTTTGATCATTGGACTTTTATGGTAGCTTCCACACTCCATGCCACGTTCGCTTTCTTTGATTATCGGATTTTATTGTACCGTCTGCATATATGTATGGCCCATTTTATGGCCATTCAGGGGTGACTTTGCAGTCAGTACGGTGTTGCCCCAAGGTATTTGAATGTGGTTTTGAGCTGCACTTTTTCCTCCCAGTTGAGAAAATGTGGAGCAAATGCAGAATTGCCCAGAGATATTAAGTAGTAAGTCACAATGTTAAAATCTCAAACTTTTTTTCATTTTACTGTCTTACCTTTTTAAAAACTGGAGGGAGATGGATGGATGGATGGATGGATGGATGGATGGATGGATGGATGGGAGCAGAAATGTGAGAGTATAATTGTGTGAGAAAACAATGTAATCATGCAGGCAGGCACATACACATTCATTTTGATGCATCCAAACAGCTTACCCAACAACTGGCACCTTGCTTGCAGTATGCAAGCAGGATGTGAGCCCAAATGGCTTGTGGTCAAATATAACTAGTTTTGATATAAACATATACAATTTTTGGTTAGAATTAGTCTAACACATTACAAATATATTGGTTGCTTATGTCCTAAAAGAAGCTCAGTCTATGTATTTGGCGACTTCTTTGGATTCCTGGTAAACTTAAGAGGGCAACCTCAGCCACTCTGTGAGTAATTGGACACCTATGCGGGAATGTCTTCTCTCACTGGGATCCATGTCTTGGTGTGAACATGATTGTCGGGGATAATGAAATTGCAACACCGGATGAATCAACTGGAACCATTTCAGTAAATTTATTTGACTGTAATGCCTTCCTCCCCTCCTCTAATTTTAGATTGTGACACAGATTGGTTATAGCCATGTCAGTAGATAACAGGTTTGGGTCAGGGTCGTAGGCAGCCATACTAAATGCAAAGCTATGTTAGGGACAATTAAAGACCCCCCCCCAACATCTATAAATAATAAGAGGCAATACACCAAGAGTGGAGATCTGAAAGCCTAGCTTTAACTGCAGATAAGGCAGAACCTCTCAAGGTAGAAGTTCCTTGAGCAACTGCTTACATGAGATTTTATAGATGTACATTTAATCTCATGCAAAAGCATCACTCTAGGCCTTGACTGCAAAGCCCCCCCTCCATCTTCCATAGGTCAGAAGTATGGAGGTTGACTTCCGGCAAGATTTGCGACCATGGCGGACGCGCTCCTCCGCACTAGCGGGGAGCGCGATCCGTACCCGGCGGGAAGAAGGGGCTTCGGACCGGTGCCGAGCCCCCAGAGACCCTAGTGAAGGGGCTCTGCCTGGGGTGGCACGAGGGGGATCTCTCCCTACGGTGGCGATCGAGGGATTGAGGTCCCCTTTCATCACCCCCATAGGTTCCCCCGTCCGTGGGAGCCGTATGGCTAAAAGCGCAAAACCGAGAAGCAGCAGAGAGTGTGAAGCAATGAGGCTGGAACTGACAGTTACGCTTGGAGAAACAGTGAGTCTGAAGTAAAAAGAAACAGAATACAGCGGGAAAGGCGGGTGGAGTAAACCCCCCCCCCCTCGAGACTGGCGTACTTACGGGACTCTTTACGTGGCGTTACTGCATGAAAAAACGGATGTTCGGCTTGCTTGATGGCAGCATCGCTCTTTAGAGGATATGAACTTTAAAAAGATATAAGCGCAGTTGTGGAATTTGCTCCTTTCGTCCATCTTATCTAACTATCAACAAAGAAGCACAGTCTCAACAATGGCGGGGAAACCGAAACCTTCCCCCAAACTAGGAAGTACAGCTCCGAGTTCAAAGGTTGATACCACGGAGATGAGCACGGTGTTCTCCTCGTTATTGCGACCTCTAGTGGACCAAATGACAGCTCTCAACGTTAAGATGGACAAGATGCAATTGGACCTGAAGGAGTCGAATAAAACTACAGAGAAGCTGCAGCGAGAACTTCTGGAAGTTAAGACTTCAGTTAAAAATCATGATTCAAGACTACAAAAAGCGGAGAAAGAAAAGGCCTTCCATTCTGATCAGCTCTTGAAACTTCAGATGGAAAGATCGAATTTTTTCCTAAGACTTCAGAATGTACCAGAGGATAAAGGAGAAGACCTTAAAAATCTGTTAAGTGAAGCGCTTGAACCAGTGACGGGCTTAAAAGCAGCGGAAATAAAAAGCGATATGGATATGGTTTACAGAACCTATCCAGATTATACTAAAAAGAAAAGCCTGCCTGGTGAGATTCAGATAAGGTTCTCCAAAAAGTCAACAAGAGATGTGGTGCTCAGGACCACAAATAAAGCAGTTCTGAAGATCAAAGGAAAAGAAGTTAAAGTGATGAAAGACATCCCATTTGAAATAAGGAAAAGAAGGAAAGCCTATGGAAAACTGACATCTTGGCTACAGTCTGAATCTATTATCTATAGGTGGAATGTTCCGGAAGGACTGAGCTTCAGCATCAAAAACAAGAAATACAAGATTGACTCTGTCCAACAGGCGAAAAGTCTTTTGGAAAAAAGCAAAGAAAAGAAAAAAGAGAAAGACTCAGATGGTTCACTGGCATCGCAAGAAAGTATGTATGGATTTGATAGCTCAAAGAGCGAAGAAGAAACGTCTGACTCGGAAAAGGGAGCAGCAGCCCCAAAAGTACAAGAAGAGACTGTTAAGACAAGAAGAGGACAAAAGAAGAAATAAAGGCTGAAATGTTTTTTGAAACTGCACTTATATATAATAGATTATGTGTATAATTAAGCATTCCTTCAAAAGAGCATGTCTGTCAAACAGCTTTTTTTTATTTTTCATGTATCATCAGTAACAATTTTATCTAAATATTAGCCAAGGTTTAAAACGCTTCATATGTATTAATGGCATAGCAATATTAAGCAAATGATAAAGCACACTCTGTATAAGGTAAACATAGCTTAGAAAAGTAGCGTTGTAGAATTAGATATAGATAAAATTAATTAAAAAAAAAAAAAAAAAAAAGAAGTATGGAGGTTTACAGCCTATCACGAGGCCACCTAGACCTCACATGACTCCCTGCCTCTGTTGATATCTCCCACTCCCACAATTCTAGAGACCATCCAAACTTATTTACCTTTTGCCTTGTAAGGTCTAAGACCCTATTAGCACACACTAACATGACATTACTCTGACCCAGTTGTTACCACAACCTGGTCCCTTCCACACGAGTAAGATAATCTGGAGGGGAATCAAGGCTTTTTTGCCCTGGAGCAATTTGCCGCACAGCTGCACGATAACACAGCTCCATGAAGCTGCTGGCGCAAATCACCACTGCGTGATCAGATGCAATCATGGGCGAGTTGTTTGTGTGTTTTTTTGTGGTTGTTTCCGAGGCACTTAAATGGGGGATTGCTGAATCGCTTCTCTCCCCTCAGGGCTTTCGATGATGTGTACACGGAGAAGGGGGGGAACAGCATGGCGTCGGGATAGTATGTGATCATGTGATCCCCGATGCCACACTTCTGCACTGGAGCGATCACATGGGGAAAGTCCGGTTGTGGGCCACAGCAACCCATTTGATACCAAAGTTTCACCAGTAGCTTTTTACTCCAGTTCTCCGCCGAATCAAATCGGTTTGCCAGGGCTCACCGACAATTCTGGGATGCCTCCCAGATGTGCTGGTGTGATCGCGCCAGCTTGATCCGTCAGTGAATCGTCCCTCTTGTGAATCGTGGCTAATAGGTGCGTATGATCTTGCCCCCTTTGTTCTATGCAGGTGGATCAGACCACAAGGCTAGAATTTTCCAGTTCAAACCGTCTAGCTACCTAAAAAGTTTCCATTTGTATAGCACGTTAATCGCATACTTAGTTTCAGGTTAGCTAAGAAATTCCTGTTTAGCAAGCATTAAACGAAAATCCTGTTGCACCCGGCAGATGGGTCAACAAGAAAAATCCTAATATTGGGATCTATTAGGTCCATCGGGTCCTCTCAGGGATGAGTTTTCCTCAAAATTCACTCTCCTCCCCACAGCTAGACTTCCAACCTCTGGTAAGAAGCTGGAAGTATTGTATTGTTCAATAAATGATATTAACTTACCTGTATGTCCATGATACCACACAAATATTTGTTTTATATACTAATGCAGGTAAAAAGAAGCTGGCACAATGTATGCAAGAAGTTTCTTATTTTCCTAATTATATCAGAATCAGACTGAGGCTACAGTTTGACAAGAATCCATCTAATAAACTACACATGGAATAATTTTGCAAAATCTGCAAGAGCATCCTAATTAGTTCCTAATGGGTTTTTCTTCTTCAGTCCCATACCAATCCAAGCCATAGGGCCACTTCGCACACGAGAAACTTTCTCCATAGATATTACTTCTCTGCCAGATTGAGCCCTTAGGCTGCCAGTTGCCTATCTGTATTCGGAAGGTTCAGTGTTTGTAGCATGGGTTTTATTTAGATATCATTATAAACATGCAAAAATGATCATTTTATGCATATGGCACTTTTTTTCATTGAACGCTCATTTTTTGCTTCAGAGCAATACGAAGGGACAAAAATGTAACATCACAGCCATATGAGAGACAGGCAACCCAATCCTGTGCATCTTTATCCAGAGAAAAATGCTACCATTTTTCAGTGTGGCTCCCAAGAAGTGCATGGGAACTCCACATGGTACAGAATTTATTTAATGATTACATTCATCACTATTAGCATTGGCAGTTACATAAATGTATCTGTTTGTGGTTCAAGCCAGATGAGAAGCTGGGCGTTCCGGGGCCCAGTTGGAACTATGGTGTGAGTGGAGAGGGGATTTTAGAATGTATTTGCTTTGTTTATACCCCACCTTTTCCCCCAATGAGGACACAAAGTGACTTACAGTATTCTCTGCTTCTCCATTTTATTCTCACAACAACCTTATGAGGTAGGTTAGGCTGAGTGTGTCACATGGCAGATTGGGAATTCAAATTTAGGTATCCAAGATCCTAGTCTGACCCTCTAATCACTACATCACACCTTCCCCCCAAATGCCGCTGCCATTTCCCCAGCTTGACATGATCCTGGGGAGCCATTTTTTGCTTTATGTTTGCCATAATGGGATAAACAACAGCTCTGCAGAGCCATTGTCCCCCCCCCCACCCATACAGCAGAAAAGAGACAGACACCAAATTGGATTCAAACAAGGGCCACTTTATTAACTATTTTATACAATCAAATGGGCAAGGGGTTGTGAGTCCTACTAAGGTACGTGACAGGTGTCAGTCCCAAGACCACCTTCATTTCCTATTGGGCGATGCACTTGCCCTGATCTCAAGCCTTTCACAAAGCTCTTGACCAGCAGCTTGGCAACTATACTAGAACGCCTGGCCCAGCACCCCAGAGCCTCAAGGCCTGCTAAGATAGATGGGCCAGATAGTTCCCATGCATCACCTCCTTTCCCGGCCCTGAGCTGCCGGTCCCAAGAGCCATTGTTGGAGGCCCGCTTAATGATCTCATAACAATGCCTAGGTGCTCACCGTTTTTACTCCCTGATCGCTCTACCCCGCCAACTACCAAGTGACCAACCTAATTAGAGTGACGGCCCCCAAGCCAATTACCGACCTCTCAGCTTGTAGTGCAAGGTAGGCAAAAACACCCTTCCTCCAGCTGCCAATTGAGAAAGGATGAAAAATTCCTACCTGGCCCCGATAAAAAGGCGACCAGTATAACCTGCACTGAAACAGAATGGGAGGGTGAGCAGGGGGCAGGAGTCAGCCTGGAAGGAGCTGGCTCCGCCCCCTGCATGGCGCTGTGCAAAGCACCGCACAGGCATTGCCTCCTCCCTGCCTCCGGGAGGCAGATAAGTCCCCCCTCACCATCACGGGCTCGGTGAGGGTTGGGGCTTGCATTTCAGTTGGAAAAAACAGTGCAGGAGGGAAGGCTTAATTCTTTGTGCCGTGGTCCCGGTTGGAATCAGCTCCCTGCTCACCTGAAAGCTAAATGTAAAAAAACCCAACAACCACACTTAGAATTTTCCTTATGGAACTCCCAGCCCCTTGTCTTGCTTGGCCTTCAGTTTACAGATTAGGAAGAGAGAGAGGGGGGAAAACCCTTCAGCTAAAAAGAAATATGACCTTGTGTTGTTTGCAGTGTAAATATAAAGGAAAAGATGCAGGACTTGTGTCACACACAATAATAAGATCTGCATTACTGAAGCCAGTAGAAGCCAGTGCAGGTGGCTCAACCAAATGCTCATGATGTATTCATTGCTAAAACAGCCAGTACGAGATAGAACCTGACTCCAGGGTCCCAGCTGTGGGATCCTGGTTCCAAGAGCATAATAAGCCACTCCTGCAGCCTCCTAGCCAGCCCCTAGGCTAACCGTTGTGCCTTTGTTGACACTGCATATGTATTTCCCGAATAGGATATTGAAAGCGATGAACCAAGATTGCTGTAGGCGAATTATATAACATATACTAGCAAGCTAACATAGCCTGTCCCTTTCACTTCATGTGCGAATAGGTTGCTAAATTGTTCACTGTGTGTGTGTGTGGGGGGGGAATCTGATGTTAAACAACAGTAGTATTGTGTACAGGGCTGCTTCAAAAGCCTGGCAGTCCATTACTTCAAAACTAGTTAAGTGGATCGAGAGTAGAATTACTGTGGAAAGCTCTTCCTGAAAGCTATAGTCGGACTAGAAGAATCTTTCTGTACAATCCCAACCATTCATAGATTTTAATTGCAAACAGATAGGCCCTGGATTATTTGTAGATGTAGTTCAGCACAGACTCCTGGGGAAACCACAAATTGTTTTCACTTGTGGATCTGAACCAGTGTAATCCAGAGGCCATGTCCCCAACACCAATAGCACTGAGTCCACCATCATCCAACACAGTTCACTTTTTGCCTCAAAGAGATCTGCCCAAAAGAGATGTGGTAACTTACCACTGGTAAGGCTTTAGTTGGCCATGACCCATTGCTTGTGAATCTTTAAACACAGTTCACCCTGACCCGGATGGCCCAGGTTAGCCTGATCTTATCAGATCTCAGAAGCTAAGCAGGGTTGACCCTGGTTAGTTTGAATGGGTGACCACCAAGGAAGTCCAGGGTTGTTATGTAGAGGAAGGCAATGACAAATCACCTCTGAATGTCTCTTGCCTTGAAGATGCTATGGAGTCACGATAAGTCAGCTGTGACTTGAGGGCACTTTCCACCAGTATTCCCTCTAAGCTGAGTTAGTGTGACCTAGCTCACAGTTTTTTAGCCTCCAGTTCACACATTTTTGTCTTAGCTCAGGAGGGATGGCTCCAGAGCAAACTAATGTATGCAGTAGCCAAATTGCTCACTCACAACTTTAATGCCAGTAGCTCACAAAGTAGAAATTTTGCTCACAGGACTCCACAGCTTAGAGGGAGTGTTGCTTTTCACCACCACCAGAGACAGTTGACACTTCTCTTTTGTGGGCAATCCAGTTCTAGGACCAGCAAGAATGGCAAAATCCATGAATTCTTGGAGGCAGGGAATCTGCTGCCTTGTTGGAGCAGAACTACCACAGTTCCCCGAAAATGTAATGATGTGATGCTTACTATGGTACTGTGGTGGGAGTGAAAACAGGCTAGAGACATTACAGTAATACCGGTAGAGTGCTAACTAGCATTTTATTTCTCCCTATTACATCTCCCACTCCTCTTACCACACTCTGCATCAGTTGGTTTGCTGTTCAGCACCAAAAGGCTATGTTAAAAAACATCATGCTGCATCACACGGTTGGACTGCAGACTGCAGATAAGTGAAATCACTAGTCGTGATCTGCAAATTGCGAGTGTCTACTGTAGTCCAATAGTAAATATGATAGACATTATTGTGTATACTCTTTAGTATCCTGTGTAGAAGTACCACCTTTACTCCTGTATTTGTATCTAAAGTGTCATCAAGTTCCAACTGACTTATGGTGACCTCAACATGGGCCTTTCAAGGTAAGTGAAAAACAGAGGTAGTTTGCCATTACTTTCCTCTGCAAATTCTTCCTTGGTGGTCTCCCTTCCAAGTACTGACCCTGCGTAGCTTCTGCGGTCAGGCTATACCCTGCTAACTTCCCTGCCACCTTTTGTTCTAGCACAGTCTTTTTTCTGTAATGATTGCATCACAAGCAAATGTTTCAGTATGAAGATGCAGGAATGGGCAAGCAGCATCTGTTGAAATCTTGCCTGCCATACAGCCATTAAAGCCATAGAGGTCTTATTCAGAAATAAAACCATGTGCCTCGTTGCTGAATAAGCCCTTCAATTTTAGCTGAGCCTTATGCCCTTGGAAGTGCTTCTCCAGTCCAGGTCATAACTGGTCAGCAAAGCCAGCTCTTCTCAGCTTCCCAGCAGGCTGCATCTACACTGTGAAGCCTCTCTCCTTTCATCTTTTCTGTCTTACATGCTCTATAGCAACATCCCATGTGCTGGAGATCCTGGGAAATGTAGTCCACCCATCAGTACACAAAAATATTGGTGTAGATACAGCCTTAGAAAGGACAGGTCAAACAGCAGTTGAAGAAGAAGAAGAAGATGATGACAGTAATGATACTGTATTTATACCCCGCCCATCACAAGGAGTCTCAGAGCGGGCTTACAAACTCCTTTCCCTTCCCCCCCCCCCCAAAAAAACCCTGTGAGGTAGATGGGGCTGAGATCTCTGACAGAACTATGGCTTGCCCAAGGTCATCCAGCAGCTGCAAGTGGAGGAGTGGGGAATCAAACACGGTTCTCCCAGATTAGAGTCTGCACACTTAACCACTGCACCAAACTGGCTTTAGGCAATTGCACTGTTCAGTCCTGTGGTCACGGGTGGGGAGGAATCAAATAAGGAAGCTGTGCTTCTATCTCTTACCAAAGGGAGCAGTAGAGAGCTCTTATTACTAATTCATTTCTGTTAGGTGCTACAGCTGAGCAGCCATTGGAATCAAGATCTCTCTCATGTGTAATCATCAAGCATCAGAACACAGAGTTCCAATAATGAATTCATGGCATAAGAATTTCCTTACCCATATTTTGCAATATGGCTGCCCTGAAGAGACCATCTTGGAGCATTGCCTGGCATCTGTGTAAAAGAAATCTTCCAAATGAATGCTATTATTTGGATAAAAGTTTAACTGAAGGCAATTCTATAGTCTTTTTTTTAAAAAAAAACTAATGTGATAAGTTTAGAGAAGCTGGAGAGTGTAATATTCTCCCAAAGTGAAGAGAGAACTGGTATGATGGACCAAGATACAGCCTTCCCCCAAATATATGAGCAATAAATGCTTCTCTGTGCCTGAGGAAGGGAGGGGGGCTAGAGGTGTTCACTTCTGTCAGCTTTGCCTCATGCCCATGGAATTCTCTGCCAGAGTGCCCCCCCCAACTTCCTGAAAGTGTTTCCTGGGTAATATGAGGGGCTGCCACAGGAAGAAAAGACCTTGTGCCTAGGCACCATTCCACATGGGATTCTTTCAGTCTCACTCTAATACCCTAGCAAGAGCTGATTCAGTAGAACCTCAGAAAATGGATGAAGTTACATTTGATGAGGAGATAGGCTCCTTGTGCCTGTTGTTAATTGTGAAAAAAGATGTGTTGGTCCAGAAACTTATTTAATTTGCCAGAAAAAGTAGAAAGTAGATAAGATTTTTAAGGCCTGAAGATAGGTTTTTATGCTGAGGATTCATATCCAGAGCCAGTGTGGTGTTGTGGTTAAGAGTAGCGGACTCTACTCTGGAGAACCAGGTTTGATTCCCCACTTGAAGTCTGCTGGGTGACCTTGGGCCAGTCACAGTTCTCTCAGAATTCTCTCAAGGTGACGGTTGTGGGGAGGGGAAGGGAAGGGAAGGCAATTGTAAGCCATTTTGAGACTCATTAAGGTAAAGAAAAGCAGGGTATAAAGACCAATTATTATTCTTCCACATCCATGGAGATGATTCTTAATGATCTTGTCAGTATTTTGAATTAGTATTTTACAAAGGAAAAAAACCCAAAGGAACTAAGTCTAATATATGGACTAGGGGGTGTGCATGAAAAAATCAGCTTTTTAAAAATTCGGGTCCATTGGACCCCAAAAAATATTGGTATTTCCCAATATTCTGATATTGGGATTCCGGTAAATAATCAGGAAACCCAAATTTATTCGGCATTTTAAAAATGCCTCTATGAGTGAGGGGAGTTAAATGCCTTCTCCCTTCACTCATGGAATCACACCATGGTGGCAGCATGCCTCCACAACTGAAGGGAAGTCAAATGCCTTCTCTGTTCACTCGTGGAGGCGTGCTGCTGTGGCACAATTCCATGAGTGAAGGGAAGTTAAATGTCTTCTCCCTTTACTCATGGAGCTGTGCTGCCACAGCAGCACACCTCCGTGAGTGAAGGGAGAAGGCATTTAACTTCCCTTCACTCGTGGAGGCATGCCACTACCACAGCATGATTCCGCGAGGTATTTTTCAAGTATTTATTCAGTTTGGTTTGTACCAAATGCACGTGCCTAATATGGACACAATGGAACATCATTTGAACTGGAATTGTGCAGCAGAATATAATTTTCCTAGAGAAGAGAGAAGGCTGATTGATCGATAACAGGATGGGGCTCTTTTGGATCCCTTTTTAAATATCAGGATAATAACAGAATGTTTCTGTAAATCAAGTATTTGTCCACTGAAGTTTATCTGAGTAAAAACTGCAGTCAGGACTGTGGCCCACCATAATGGATCAGCCTTGAATAGCTCAATAGGGATTAGATCAGAGCCCAGAGCTTTTTCTAATTTTAATCCCTTGATAAGGCAGATGACCTCCTTAATTGATATGTCAGGCCAGGATGCTGTTACATCTAGAGGAATAATAACAGATGTACTAGGCCCATTAGCATCAGAGAACAGCCTCTTGAAATAGATTCCCAACTTCAAAAGGGCAATACAGCATGGGATTTTAGAGGCTGGGTTTGTAGTAGTATTGACAATAGACCAGAAAGCTGTATTGTCATTATTACTGATAGCTAAAATGAGATATTCCCATTTCTTGTTAAGGGCCATCTGTCTCCTTGTCTTAATCAGTTCTCTGTACATTTTCTTCAGTTCCATCAACTCTCGGAGGGCGGATATTGCACAATTACTTTTAAATCCACAATGCTTCTGTTGAATATACCTTTTCATTCTTTTGCAATCACTATTAAATCAGCTCTTCCTCTTAACTTCAGGAAATGTCCTATCAGGCTCTTTTTCACATAAAGGGATCTAAACAGTTTTAGTACCTCATCTAGATTATGCAAACAATTGGGGACTGAATCAGACTGCAAAACCTTGTTAATAAGGGTGTTACAAGGGATGGAGCCCATTATAGTTCCAGCCTTGTCTCTAGACTTAGAGCTCCAGCGTAATTGACATACTTTATTTTGATTTTGTGAGAGGGAAACTTTGTGCTGGAATAAGATAATAGTCTAAGGATAAGCCTGTAGAGACAAAGACTGGGAGATGATCACTTCCTAAGAAGTCACCAACTTTTAGGAACTTAAAATGGAAGAGATATTCAAGTGGGACCATGATATAATCCAGGGGTCCTTTCGAGCAGGAGCTCAGGGGAGTGCAGCTCCAGGAGTTCATGCCAGCTCCCCCCCCCACAGGGGAATGCCTGCTTGTGTCATGGCTGCAGCAAAATGACCCCATCCCCTGAAAAGGTCCTTGTTTCTCCGACCAGCCTTCTGAAGGCTTCAGCCACCACTGAAGCTATCCTCCCAGAATAGTGGTATTTCTGAGGCTTGGATTAGTAGCGGTCCCCTCTCTGCCATCTATCTATCATTCTCTCTCTCTCTCTCTCTCTCTCTCTCTCTCTTTCCTTTCTTTATTGCCTTCTGACATACTTCTGATGATGTCAGGTGGTCTAGCATATGCAAATAAGTAATGCTAATGAGTTATGCTAATGAGCTCCTGCACCTCTTTTTCTATGAAAGGACCCCTGATATAATCTATTACACTGGCTCCTTTGGGGCTCACGTGACTGAAGTCACTGGTTCCATCAACCTCTAAGTAACCATTCAGAGGGATAAAGTTTCTCTGAATCACAAAATCTTTTTAGTCATCTTTTTAGTCCTTTTAGTCTTTTATTGCTTTGTGAGATATATATTGATGTGATTTTATAGTTGTACGTTCTGTTTTTATATATTGCTAGCCCCCTAGAGCCGGCGAATGCTGGCTAGGCGGGATATAAATATAAATAAATAAATAAATAATAAAATTATAAAATAATAAAATAAGCCAAAACATGGCTTATATTTTCTATTATGCCAAGCAGGGCTAAGAAATGTGTCATTATCACAGCCTAATAATTTAGGGGGAAAGTGTATAATCATCACTGCCAATCCTTGCATTAATGTCACCCACTGGTACTAAAGGGGTCTCCAGAATACAGGATTGCAAGTCATCAACAGTTCTACACAGGCGATCCCATCTCTGAACCAATATACTAGCAGTGGATGGAGGAATGTAAACAGAGGAAAGGATGACTGTCATACCATCCAACTTTAATATTTATTTATATTTATTTATACATTCGATTTATTGATTGCTGCTTCCCACACGCAGGCGGGCTCGCAGCAATTTACAATTTGTTTGAAGACAAGGGACTAACAATTCAATTCAGTGGGGGAAGGGAAGACAACACATATAACTGAGTCTTTCTGTTGGCTTTTTGATGAGTCATGTTCCGGGCTCAGTGTTCGTTCCGTTCCTTCTCAGCTCCACACCGCCACCGCCTGGCAGGCTGCTTCATTGCAGGAGATCGGGATGAATTCCTGTGCGAGATCTTCCAACTTTAATTAGCCAGCGCTGACAGATGAAACTCAGATACTAACACCTAATTATCCGAGGATTAGGTGTGCCCACTTTCTTAACAGTGGTTCCCAATTTTATCTACTTGCCGAAGCTTTCGAATCGCTGGGTGGACGATGAGCTGGGGACGAAGCTGGCTGCTCAAACCAGCGCGGGGCTTGAACCGGCAGAGGTCTGCTTAGTTCAGCTGTTAAGCAGCGGATTAACCTGCTGCGCCACCGCTCCACCGCTAGGAAGGCACTAGTCAAATTGTCTGCCACCAAAAGATTGCAAGGTCCAATATTCAATCTAGTTGAGATTAAACAGATGAAGCCCCCCACCCGGCCTGCCCCTCTTGGGCCTATGGTCACTCCCTGAATGAGAGTAGAGTAACCAAGGAAGATAGGTCCATCCATTAGCCAAGTCTCTTGAAGAAGCAGAATATCAAAGGAGGTCAATTTTTTTTGCTATTGAAGTATATAATGCTGGCAACTTGGTAGTATTCCCTGGGTTATTATAATTTTTGGCTCAAGAGGGATAGTTTTCCCTCTTGTCAGGCTTGGGACATGTGGCTCCTTACTAAGTCAAAGAACGGCTAGTTGCATCTAGGGGGCTGGCTAAGGATTGATTCATATTCTTATCAGGGGTCCTGTATGGGTCATCTGATGATAACTTTTTTGGATTGGTTACCTGGTTTTGATCCTGGATAATTTGTATTAGTGCAGTTTCTGGAATCAGGCAATAATATTGCCTTGATCCTCAAATGATAAGGAGTGAAATGATTGAAGAAGATTTGCATCCACTAGGTCCAACTGTTTATCCTTTGAAGGAGATAGCAAAGGGGGAAAGATTTTGATTTCATCTGGTTGGCTAAATCTCTCACAGGTCATCCTGTCAAATAAATCTGATTCATGAACAGGAATTTTCTTAGTTGGTGAGCTCTGTGCTGAAGATAGTTTGTTAGCTGCTTTAAAGCAGGATACCCGCAAATTAATTTGGATGAAAGCCCTGGATGAGAAACTGATGGAACTTGGTATGCCGATTGATGATATTTTTGAGATGGGCAAAAGCAAAGCATTTTCTCTGATCTAAAAGTGAGTCCTGGAAACTGACCATAGTAGTTTGATTCTGAGAGCCCGCAGAGTATGCTTGCCCCTATTTTTGGTCTTTCTTACCCAAAACCCAAAAATATATGTACTATTTTGCAATCCCACGTTATTCAGAGCTTTTTTGTTGTTGTTTGCAAAACTGAACATTAATCCTACAATAGTTTTGCAGGGGAGATTTTTGAATAGGCCCAGCGCTGACAGAATTTGCCATTGTGGCATTAACAGGATTGATACATCCTTTCACACCCTGCTGGAATGCAGATTTTTTGAGACTATGAGGGATTCCTACATGAAGCCTTTATTCAACCAGTTGTCCCCCTATACTCCAGAAACCGTGGCTCTTTTGCCCAGCGATAAGGAGTCCAAGATCACTTTAGCAACTGCAAAATTTGTCTCAGTCCTTTTAGCCCTTGCACCTAGAAAATTAGGAATATGTGTTTTCTGCTGCTCAAGATTCATGAATCGATGAACTTCTGAGGGTACAAAGGAAAGGAAGGAATTATGCAGCATCATTGTAAAGTGCCACACTGTGACCGGTAATGATAATTTAGGAAAGGTTGGGATCACACCAGCAGCAATGAGAGCAAAATTTCTTGAATAATTTGGTGAGACTGGCAGTCTGTCACAGGAAGAAACTTCAGACATGGAAAAGTATCTCAGACCATGGTCCAGAGATGCTGATGTAGACATGTTTAGGCTGAGTTTTGTATTGTGTACATAAAGGATTTTGCCGCATGGCCCGTGATTGGTTCTGGTGGCCCTGTCTATCATAGTTGCCACCACCTCCACATAACATCTCCACTGACTGCCATAGTATGGTTGCTATAGACATTACACTGGTTACAAACAGAAAACAATGCAAACCCACCGACTTTGTCTGCTGGCCACTGCATAATTTATGTTCTTCGGGAATAGACCAGCGCTGCCATAGTCACACAGCAGCTGGCTGTCATAGCACAGGCGTGGCACAGGATTGCTCTGTAAACCAAACTGAATATACACATACACATGTTCATCCATTTGTTTATGTTTGGTGTACTGGTTAGGAGTGCGGACTCTAATCTGGGAGAACCGGGTTTGATTCCCCGCTCCTCCTGGTGTGATTGTGGGTCAGTTACAAGTTCTTTCACAGCTGTTCAGCAGTTCTTGAAAGAGCTCTCTCAGCCCCACCTACCTCACAGGGTGTCTGTTGTGGGGAGGGGAAGGGAAAGGTACTTGTAAGCCACTTTCAGACTCCTTCGGGTAGTGAAGGGTGAGGTATAAATCCAATCTCCTCCCCCCCCCCCCTCCTCCTCCTCTTCTTTTCCATGTTTCCTGTACTGAGAGAAGTTGGTTGTATGTATTTATTGACCTCATTTGCATCCTGCCTTTCACCCCAGTGTGGACTAAAACAGCTTACATTATTTTCCTATGGTCAATCTTCTCCTTACAACAACTGTGTGAGGTAGGTTAGGCTTACAGAGTGTGGCTGCCCCAAGATCTCCAACAAGCTTTCATGACAGCCTGGGGATTTGAACCAGCGTTTCCCAGATCCTAGTCTGACCCTCTGACCACTGCAACACACTCTTTTATCCATTACTCTTTTGTTTAAAAACAAACAGAGATTCTACCAAGTTTTTGATTGAAAGGATTTTAACTGCCCTCAAAGCTCAGAACTTCTGAGACATGTAATGGGGTTTGAGTGTGCTTAGGCTATTTCTTCTGTTATATGCCTGCTTAATAAAGTGCATCATAAATGCCAGTATGATGCAGGATATGGGCTTGACAGATTTTAATTTCCCCCTTAGTTTCCTTTCTTATTTGTTCTGTTTATCAAATGCAGCTTTATTATAAAAAGCTCTTTAGAAACGGAAGATTTACTTTCAGGCCAAATAGCTTTTTAACCGATCTGGAGTTCTGTGTTTTAATGAACCATTGCTTGGAAATGTCTCTGAGTACTGGATATTTCTTAAGCAGAAAATGTCTCCATTCTGAGCTCTGGTATTTTGCTGTGCAATAACAGTTCAATTGTAAGCAGCAGTACAGCTTTCTAAGCTCACTGACCTCAAGGGTGTAATTCTGTTTAGGATTCCACTGTAAGACTGGAAGTGATATAAACTCCATCGGAATTCTGGTAGCCTTCCTATCTCCATAGGAGAACAATTCCATATTGAATTGGAAAATAGGAATGCTCATGCTGCAGCTTTTATTTAGCAGCTGTGTAATGCATTCATCCTTCGTTTGCATCGTGCCTTACTGTGGTATAAGGTCTCTGTGCCAAAATGGTGTGTTATCTGTATATGGAGGAATGCAGCACTCTGTATGGAGATGATAGTTTAGGCTGATTGTGTCTGTTTGTACTGCCGCAGTCACAGCAGATGAGACAAATCAAGCTTAGTTTTCTGAACCCACTCTAGAAGGGTCACCTGGTGTATGCAAACTGCACTGACTCATTGATTGAGTAATGGGTTCTTCCACATTAAAATATAAAGCCAGGAGGTTTGGAGGTGAAATTGGATGGGAAACAGGCAGGCAGGTAAGACATCTGCTTCTCTGGATAGAATCCAGTGTTCCCCTGTACATAAATGTGAAGTCCAATGGAAGAAGACATGGAGAAACACTTAACCAGGGTGCGATTAAGGCATTCTGAAGCCCTATGCTATGCCAAATTTAAAAGGTCCCATAGCATTAACCACAGATATGTGTATTAGTAATTTGGGGTGAGGAATTCACGGCCTTCATAATCTGAGGCTGTAGCTTGTTTAGCTTGTAAGTAAATCCAGCTCTGCATACCGCCCTCATATGTTGACCTTGGGGTTCAGGGAACTCCAAAATAATCTCGCTGAGTTCATTGTGTGGCACTGAAGTGGGAAAGATAGGGTCACCAGCTCTGGGTTGGGAAATATTTGGAGATTCCGGGAGTGGAGCCTGAAGAGGGCGGGGTTTGGACAAGGGAGGGACTTCAGTGCCACAGAGTTCACCTTCCAAAGTGACCATGTTCTCCAGGAGAACTGACCTCTGGCACCTGAAGTTCAGTTTTAATCCCAGGAGATATCCAGCAATCACTTGGAGGTTGGCAATCTTAGGAAAACAGGAATGGGCAAATGGCACCCCCTCCATCAGTAGTGGAAGTGCCCTTGCACTCGTGGAAAGGTATCATAGGAGCCAACCCTCTGGGGCAAGAATTAGCAGGTGGAATGGTAATGGCCCTTTTGGATCTGATCTGTCCCCTAACTGCATTTTCATCTCCTGGTTAAGAACATAAGAACATAAGAGAAGCCGATGTTGGATCAGGCCAATGGCCTATCCAGTCCAACACTCTGTCACACAGTAGCCAAAAATACCAGGTGCCATCAGGAGGTCCAGCAGTGGGGCCAGGACACTAGAAGCCCTCCCACTATCCCCCCCAAGCACCAAGAATACAGTGCATCACTTGTCCCAGACTGAGAGATTTTATCTATATCTTGTGGCTAATAGCCACTGATGGACCTCTGTTCCATTAGTGGTTGTCTGTAGTGACAGCACTGCAAAAGAACAGGCCGGCCTCTTCCTCATCTGACAAATTAATATGGTGGTACGGAGGGTAAGTCATGTGAGGTCTTCATAGGGTTGCCAAGTCTTACCTTTTGCAGCCCGGCAATTTGGGGGCGGGGGTCCCCCCGGCGGCCCAATCTGGGCCGACGGGGAATGAACCAATCGAGCAGGGGTGTCCCCGCCCCCAGGGGGGACTTGGCAACCCTAGGTCCTCAGTTGGAGAACTTGGTACTTTGCAGTTTTTTTAAGCTGCTAGGACGGTAGTACAGAGATACGGTCTTTTTTCTTTGTGTGCTCACTGAGACTCCCAAATATTATATTTGTAGGAACACAGGGATACAGTTAATGCTTTTTCAGACTGATTTTTATATCTTGTTAACATTTGGCACGTGCTTCTTTTTCTTCCCCTCGTAGGTGGTCAATGCTGCTTTAGCTCTTGCTGCCAAGCCTAAGAGCCAAGTGGTGAAAAGCAACATGGAAATGTATAAGAACACATGGGAGAAGCACATACATGTGCTCACTGAAGCCGTGGATGACATTACAAGCATTGATGATTTCCTGGCTGTATCAGGTGTGCTGTTTTTGATTTCATCCCCCCCCCTTGAGATACCTTTCTCTCCTTTTTTAAAAAATGATTATTTGAGAGACGACACAATCCCTGAGGAAGCTGCATTATATCAGCCGAGCTCCAGTATCTAGCCAGGTGTGAAATTAGTGTGAGGGAAAGTGAATCTGAAGACCGAGGAATGCAATTGCTGCCAATCCCTGAAGGAGTTTGCAGAAGACAGCCGAGGCTCCCTTCCTCCCTCTACCTCACCTTCTGCTGGCGCAAAACGCCATCTGCCTTGAAACGTGTTACCCACCGGTGGGGCAGCCTGCAATGGAAATTAGTGCCCCTGTCAGGCAGGCTCGGAGAGCCTCGTGTTTGATTCCCACTAAGAGGAAAAGCTAATTAGTGGACTTGACTCACACTTGGGTTTTAAGCAAAAATGTAATTATAATTTCTTGTGACTGGGGCAGGGAGTGCACTGGAAAGATGATTCAGGCCCAAGGAGCCTTGAACAGCAAGCAGTGCAGTACATTTCACAAGCACCTATGCAAATCGTCCAAATAATACCAAGTAGCAGCATATCCAGTACAAGGTTAAAAAATGTCTCCGGTGTGGAGACATTCACTCCTAGCCAGGCACAATCGTATACAGGAGCGAGCTTGAGAACCAGGTACCTTTCCTAATAATAATAAACTGCCATCAAGTTGCAGCCAAATAATGATGACCTGTCATGGGGCTTTGAAGGCAGGAGACATTCAGAGGTGATTTGCCATTGTCTTCCTCAGCACAGCAAGCTTGGACTTCCTGGGTGGTCTCCATCCAAGTACAGCCCACAACCAACGCTGCTTAGCTTTCCAGCTCTGCTAAGCTCAGGCAGTTCTAGGCTATTCAGGCTGCTACTTACCTTTCCTGCATGAAAGTATTAAGCAAACAGGACCTTTCAAGGGGTGCCGGATCTACTTTGGGTGGGGCATGCATTCAAAGAGAATTTATGTGTGACGTACTGTTCCTCCAGAGCCTCTGCTCTTAGCTAGAAGCACCATCATCTGGATTTCTGTGGCCCTGATCAATTTTCCCCTGAGCAGTGCTGAGTCTCAGCCACCAGGGCTGTGTGTATCTCAGGGGGAAGGCCCCATCTCTGCTCCAGAAGGAAGGACTGGACAATGCTCTTCTCTCCAGCACGGCAGTGGCCTCCACCTCCTCAGCCTTCCTTATACACTAAAGTAGCATGAGCTGAGCGGCTGGCCTATGGGAGAAGCTTAGCATAAAATCTCCCTCAGGGCTCAGATCCAAATATGAAACACTAATTCGAAGCACACGAGAAACAGACAAATGAGGGGAACCGTGGAAGAGAAATGCGGATCTTAGAAGACAAAGTAGAAGTACTAGCTAATTCTAAACATAGATGTATTCTCTGGTGTTCAGAGTGTCCCTACAAACAGGCCAAGCATCCCAAGTTTTATAGCAGTCTGGCAAAGCAAGTCCTTCTTGTAGAGGCTCCATGAGAAGCAAGGATCTTTGTTGGGTTGGGGGGGGGATATGCAAATATTCCCTCCAAAAACGTGCAGGGCTATGAACTGCTTCCCCAAGGATCATGTTTTGCACTTAGCATTTCTGGGATCATGGGTGGAGCTAGGAGCAGAATGCAGAAGCAGTGAGTGAGAAAGAAAGGGATCTTTGGCAGTAGATACGGGGGAAATTTACCTGTAATGGGCTATCTAATCTAGATTGGTTTTCTACGGTCTCCCCCACCCATGATGCTTGACAGTAGGGTTGCTGGGTCCCCCTTGGACACTGGCCCGGAGGCTGGCATCCCTAGCTCTGCTTAACACCTGTTGAGGATTTTTTTTAAAAAAAAAATCAAGATTTAGCACAAAAGTAGTCCCATTTTATGCAACTACGCATGGGCTGAATGAAAGGAATATCTCTGTTGTACCAATCACAGTCATCATTGTCATCCTTCCAGGGGCTCCCTAGGTCCCACTGGAGGCTGGCATCCCTACTTGCCAGCCATCTAGGTTTCAGGTCCTCAAGGCTTGCATGTATGGTCACCAACTTCTAGGGAGGGCCTGGAGATTTTCCAGAATTACAACTGATCTCCAGAGGAGAGAGATCAGTCTCCCTAGAGGAAGAGGCTGCTTTGGAGGGTGAGGTCTATGCCATTGTACCCTGGTGAGCTCCCTCCCCTCCCTAAACCCATCCCTCCTCAGGCTCAACCCCCCCCCCCCAAAAAAAATCTTCAGGCACTTCCCCATCCAGAGCTGGCCACCCTAGGCCCCTTCGTATAAGAGCGGTCCGTCATGAGGACAGATTTTTCAGCTATTCATGCAAGAATGTTGACTAACAAATTAGTAAAACCTGAGATGTATTTAAATATTAAATGTGGTGGTTTTTCCTCCTTGAGTCAGAATGGCTGCAATTTTCCTTCTAGCTGCCAAGGTCTGACAAGATCAGGATTTATTTATTTATTTATAAATTAGACTTCTAGACCGGCCTTTCCTGCAACTTATAGACCGCCCTCCCCATGCTACCTTCCTTTGCATTTAACTTACAATATTCTATATTCTTTATCTTATATCATCAACCTTTGCAAGGGCTGTGGGAAATGATTGACACTTCATCTCTAGTAGCCTCTGCAGCTCCCTCCTGGGTCCCTTTTAGTGTCTCTTCCAAGGATCTGTGCAATGGCTACTCCTGTATATTGAACAGGCCCTGGATTTGTAGAGATAAATGGGTCGCGAAGCCACCGTTTGGTGTCCTGTAGCCTGAATTGTACTGGTCAGCTGCAGAAAGGCTTATCCGCAGAGTTTGGTTTAATGTCATTCAGCAGCAACTGGATGAACAATAAATAAATGTATATTTAGAAGAATTTCCCAGCAAGGCAAGTGGATATATTAAATTCCATAATCTGCACTTTCACACTATGATATATTTTGAAGTGCTTCCTAAATTGAACAAATATACTGTACCAAATCCACATTTTCAAAAAGTCTCAAAGAGATATACATATTAGTCATGGAAAATGTACTGTAAAATAGGGTTCACGAAAGATGTATTCCATATAAATTCAGTGTATCGATTGCATTAGATGGTTTTCTGCAAGGTCTTTGTCCCTTCTGCATTTAAAGAGGGGATGCCAACTGGCTCCCCCTTCTCTCATCCATTATGAATCTCTCTGCCTTAGCCTCTTGGGTAAGCGGTGTGTGACAGCTCAAAGGTCATTCTGCAGGAGCCCCTGTCATTTCAGTGAGAGAGGATCTGCCTGTTTCCTTGACTCTTGCAGTAAGTCATGCCTATACTGGGCTCTGCCCTGAATTAATTATGACAAAGGACAGCCATGAATTCTTCGCGTTTCCCTCATTTGAGTTCACTGGAAGCCTGCACCAGGGATGCAATGCCTGCACATGACACGTAAATGCAGTCTTAGAAGGACGAGTAAAGGTGATGGTGCGGCAAAGAAGTTACAGGGTCTCATTGGCTAGTGCCTGAATAGCACCTGTTCCATTGCCAGTGACTGGATAAAGTGGCCTTGTTGGAGCAGACCAAAAAGGTCTGGTAGCCTAGCAACCTGCTCGCAACAGTGGCCAGCAGGGATATAGCTGAGTGATCTGGGGAGGAAAAAGGAGTCAAGTAAGATTTTTCTAGGGTTGTATAATTCTCAATGGAGGAAAGGCTGTGCCCCTGGTATAGGGAAGGAGACTGGATGTGAGGGATCAGGCTGGGTGGCAGCAACAACAACCCATCAGGATGTGATAACCGACTGTTAGTGAAACTACAGGAGGGAGCATCACCTCATTCAGCCTGCCAACAGGACTTTCTGGCCCTGGTATATTTCCGTATCCAGGCTCTCCTCGAGGGAGTGGGGAGACTGATCCCTGGCCTTGGGACCAGTCTTTTGACTTTGGAAGCCAGAAGCTTGGGGATCCCCACAATAAATCCAGCAGTGCACACTGAAGCCCCAGACTGACTGGCATGCTGTATGACTGAATATGAATATGTGTTTGTATACTGAGTACCTGTTTGGGGAAATAGGGTGGGCTGGGCTAGGATTGATGCATGGTGTAGTGGTTAAGTGCGCAGACTCTAATCTGGGAGAACCAGGATTTGATTCCCCACTCCTCCACTTGCAGCTCTGGATGACCTTGGGCAAACCATAGTTCTGTCAGAACTGTTCTCTCAAGGACAGCTCTGGAAAGAGCTCTCTCAGCCCCACCTACCTCACAGGGTGTCTGTTGTGGGGAGGGGAAGAGAAAGGAGTTTGTAAGCCGCTCTGAGACTCTGAGTGAAGGGTGGGGTATAAAGCCACTCCTCCTCCTCCTCCTCCTCTTCTTCTCATCAAGGATACACTTTAGGCTGGCAGTATTTTGTACCGATGAGACACCTCCTTTAACTCAGGCCACTGGATTGCAGTCACCTCAGAGGGAGGCTTAGGACGCGTCCTTTTTATATGAAATGGAATGCCTTGGGGGGACTGTGCCACAGCCCATGATGGCTAATTACCCAAAGGGCTTCGTCTCTTTAAAGAGTGCACCGCATGCTTTTTATGTGTGGAATCTCAATGATGGTTCTGACACGGGAAGGCTTTTCTGCCAGGCGATCGAGTCCCTTCCTGCTCTCTGCACATACTTCGGAGCACACATCCCTCTGGAGATCAGGATTTATGTGCCTCTGGAGAAAAGGAAGATAAATGCCAGTGTACCCTCCGCAGTGCATGTGCTGAACTTTACTCTGCACTGCATCATTTTACCACACAACGCTAATTTCCGCATTTGCACGCCTTGATAGCAAAGTGTCTTAAGAATCTTGCATGACTCTCCCAATTAATGAAGCATACTATTTTTGGATTATCTTTCATTTAAAACTGGAGAGCATGGTATGTGCTGAAATTATGAATAATTGCGTCACCAGAGACCTTTAACTGTTCCAACTGAATGTTACTTCTCTGTTTTCCTCAAGACTGTTCTTGTCCAGAATCTCTTTTACAAATTGGATATAACCAGAAGCAATATTCACAGGGGTGTTTACGCCCCCCCCCCCCCCCCCGAATAAGGCTTCAGGTATCAATTCAAAGCAGCAGCCTTAGAGCAAATTTAGTTTTAAATCAACCCCTTTGGGAGCAAATTTTGTTGGGGAAAAGTAGTTCATGCTCTTCTGGCTTCTCTGCAGCTCTCAGTCTCCATCTGGCCCATTTTTAGAACTTTTACAAAACCTTAATGTGGGTATTTAAAGTGTTGGCTAATGCCAGGTTCACATAATTTTGCATTAAAACTCCCTCCCCCATTTATGCTTGTTCAGCTGAAGAGAAGAAGAAGAGATTGGATTTATACTTCACTCGTAGTCTCAGAGCGGCTTACAATCTCCTTTCCCTTCCCCTCCCCACAACAGACACCCTGTGAGATAGGCAGGGCTGAAAGAGCTCTTTCCAAATCTGTCCTTGAGAGAACAGCTATGACAGAACTATGGCTTGCCCAAGGTCATCCAGCAGCTGCAAGTGGAGGAGTGGGGAATCAAACCCAGTTCTCCCAGACTGGAGGCCGCACACTTAACTACTACACCAAACTGGCTGTGTGTAAACATACTGTTGCAAGGATATGTTCTGGGTATGCAAAATGCTCCACTTATACCTCACTTTTCTCCCCAGTTGGCTTCCAATATTTCCCCACCCCATTGTATCCTCACAACAACCCTGTGAGGTGGGCTAGGCTGAGAGGGTGTGGCTGGCCCAGGGACACCCAGCAAGCTTCCATGGCAAAGCAGGGATTTAAACCTCAGACTCCGGAATCCTAGCCTGGCACTCCGACCACTCCAACTTTTTTCTGGTTTGGTAGCTGAAGAGGTTTGTTTAGTGGCCATTGATTGCTGGGGCAATGAGCGACTAGGATTTGTGGTGCATCCCATCTGCTTGGGAGGGGCTGAAGGAAACAGTTTTGCAGAATGAATACAGCCAGAGACGGAAGGCCATTCCTTCGTTAGTTCTGCAACTGCTTGGTAAACAGTGAGTCTAGCAATGGTTCCATGGGTATGCTGTCGACCTGGGGAGCTAATGCAGTTTTAAGGACTGGTGCTGTCAGTCTGGAGGTGGTCTGTTTGCTCTGTCCCACTCAGTGTGCATATTTGTAAAAAGATATTATAAATGACTGTGTGTTATTGTGTGCTGGAACCGATTGTCCACAAGCAAGAGACTTCACAGAGGGCCCCGGAAAAGCCAACACGGAGGGTCCCAGATCATCTTGGGCCAAATGGCCATTCAGCACAGGGGACTATAGTAAGGAAGGGAAACTGTACAATGCTACTGCTCCCTCTTGCACTAGAGGAGCCAGGCTGTCAGAGCCAGAGAGGGCGAGTGATTTTGCCCGCTTCTTCCTCCTCGTTCCACACGGTGCGTTGCATCCAAGGGGCCTCCTCACCTCTGTGCATTTACTTATTGGAAGTTGCAGGGGGCTGCTGTAGGAAGGGGGAGGCAGAAAAGACCCCCCCTCTTGACCTTTATCTTATCAGACAGTATGCTGCAGCCCTTCAAGGAGGGTTGCCAACCTCCAGATGAGTCCTGGAAATCGGCTAGAATTACAGCCCCTCTCTAGTCTAGAGTCTTCAGTTCCCCTGAAGAAATCAACAGCTTCAGAGGGTGGGCTCAATGGCATTCTATCCCTCCGACTCCCCTCCCTCCCCAAACCCCCCTTTCCCAGGCCCCACCCCAAAATCTCCCATAATTTCCCAACCTGGAGTTGGCAGCCCTGTCTCTGTGTCTACAGTACTTCCTCCTTAGAAGGGAATTGTTCCTGTAAAAATCTGCCCTTGACATGTCCCACCAGTCGGGCACATGGGCAATACGAAACAATATGAGCAGCTATCATTAGCAAGCCATAAGTAGTAAAGGCACTGCTGATTCAGAAGAGGAGAGATGTGCCAAGTCAGGCGTTAGGAAGACAAAATGGATTCTGATGCTGCTAATAGTATTCATGCTGAAAGAAGGAATCAACTACTTTGTGGATATGCTGCACATTGGTACGTATCTGCAATAAACCTCTCTATATCTGTTTCTAAAGTGTGGCCCATAAGAACACAAGAGAAGCCAATTTTGAATCAGGCCAGTGGCCCATCCAGTCCAACACTCTGTCATACAGTGACAAGTGATTTTGCCGGCAAAATCACTCGCCAAAAACACCAGGTGCCCTCAGGAGGTCCAGCAGTGGGGCCCCCAATCTATGGATACCTATATCTGTGGATTGGGACCATGCTTATCCAAAACAGATTTTTCTGCAAACTTGGGTGACACCCCCCTCTTAGATCTTAAAAAAATACATGACGGATTTAATTTTCCCCACAGTAAAATCATGAACTCTGTGCAAGGGCAGAGAATGCACCTACCTTTGGCAGACGTTGGAGGAGCTCAGGAGCCACACTGGACCCAGCAGCAGCAGTGGCAGCACCTGGGAGCCGTGCTGGGTCCAGTGGTGGTGGTACAGCCCAGGAGCCGTGCTGGGCCCAGGGAGAAAGGGGGGGAGGGAATTCCCCTCACTGCGAGTCTCGTTGGCCCACACTTGTCCATTTCTAATCTCTTGAAAGTGAACCGGGAAAACCATTTGCCTGTCTTAGTAATGTTGCTCTCATGCTCTAATTCAACCTATAATTAAAATTAAGCCTAATTTACTTTGTGTAATGTTTATCCACTAGGGCCTGCATTAACTGATTGTGCGTTGGAGGTTAAATTGGTAACATTACCTTAACATGCTGCTAAATCTTGCTCTTTTTGGTACTTTGTGTAGGTAAGTTTTACTTTCTGAACACATGGATCTATACAGTATTAGCCACGCGTGGCCCCCACCTGTGGATAGCTAAACCTGGAGGTCAAGGCTACACAGAGGCGAAAGAGATTTTTCTGAAAACTTTGGGCATCCCCAAGGTTTGCAGAGAAATCTAATTTTAAAAAAAACCATAGGGATTTAAACCCCCCCCCCCATTTACAATTGCATTATCTGTGCATGTGCAGAGAATGCAGGAAGCCACTCCAGCTAACTGACAATGGATGCCAGCAGCCGCTTCAGGCCTGCAGTGGGTGCTGGCAGCTGCGCCTGGGAAACCACTGCTCTGGGCATTGTGGCGGAGGGCAGGGGGTGCTGTGGGCCTAGGTGCCTGCCCAGCCATGAGAAGGCCAGCAGCTGCTGAGGGCCTGGGTGCAGCGGCAGTGAAATCTAAACTTTATTTTTGTTGCTGTCACATTCTGGGAAGCAATCTTGATAGGGAAATTTTACCAGAACAGGTAAATTGGCCTTATTCCCTATGTGCTTGACCAATTCATTACTACAGTAGTAGTAATGTGCTTGACCAATTCATTACTAATGTATCGGGCACTGCCTGTTTTCCCTTGAGTCTGTGCTGGGCAGGGGAAGCGTGGATATCTTTTCCAGGTACTTAGAGTCCAATTGTGTACAAAATGTGATACTTCCCACAGCTAACATACACATTGTTATGGGACTTGAAATATGATTGTACAGGTCTTATAAACCTCTGGTCTAAACCAAGGACGGCATTGCTCGGTAGAGGGTAAAAGCAAGACCTTGGTGAGAACATACTAAAAGCCTTGCTGGGTTGGCTATTGCCCAGCTAGACCAGCCTCCCACTGCCTATCCCAGTTCCAACCAGCAATCATTGCTATTTGTGTTCACACTGCCATCCGTCTGGCATGTCATGGGTGAAGCAGCAGTGAAAGCTGGCAGCACTGCAAACCCAGGCACGGTGGTGGATGCCAGCAGCAGGGATCCATGGTTGTTGGTGGGGGCTGGAGCTTCACCAGGCTCAGAGATGGGTGGGGGGATATGGGATCCTCCTGTGAGTCTTGCAGACCCCCTAGGGTTGCCAAGTCTGGGTTGCAAAATACCTGGAGACTTTGGGGGTGGATCCAGGAGAGGGCAGGGTTTGGGGAGGAGAGAAGCCTCAACATGGTGCAATGCCATAGAGTCCACCCTTCAGAGCAGCCATTTTCTCCAGGGAAACTGATCTCTGTCAGCTGGAGATCAGTTGTAAAAGTGGGGGATCCCAGGCCCCACCTGGAGGCTGGCAACCCTAAGACCCCCACTTGTTTATAAATAAATTTTATCCCACTTTTCCACAAGTGTTGTCATCCCCAAATCACACTACAACATGGTAGTTGATACAATACTGTATCAACCTAAATCAGGTTGAACCCTTGGCCTTCTGAGAAGAAGCAGCAAACAATGGGAGCCATCCAACTGAAAACACAAAATCAGTTGATCAAATGCCTCTCAGATACCTAAGGCAACACACAGGGCCCTAGAAAAATACAGAATAGATAACAGGTATCTAAACACATCATGTGTAAATGCTAACATGTTGCTGGAAGACAGTTAACTAAAATTTGCCTCTCCCCCACCCCTCCCTTTTGCTGGCAAGTCACAGCTGATTTATAGTGACCCTGTAGAGTTTTCAAGGCAAGGGACATTCAGAGGTGGTTTGCCATTGGCTGCCTCCTCACCACAACCCTGGTATTCCTTGGAGGTCTCCCATCCAAATACTAACCAGGGCAACCCTGCTTAACAGCTGAGATCTGACAAGATCAGGCTAGCCTAGGCTATGCAGGTCAGGGTGAACAGTCATTACAGCATCAGGATTCAGTATGACCAAAAAAAAGATGATATTGCTTAAGTTTAGATGTCACATGAAAGTTTTGTAAACTAACTGTGGTTAGTGCAGTCATCTGAATGTGGGCCACTCTACCACCTATAGTTAGTGAAGATCTGTAAAACCTGGGTCTAAAATCATGGACTGAAGTTACTTTGTTAGCAGTAGTTAATCTTAACAGTGGTTTCATGTGATGTACAAGCACAGATATTCTGGCTTTATCTAGACTTCCTCCCAATTGCTCTTGTCACAATGTAGGCCAGGATAGCAGGAGGGTCTGTGTGGGAAAGGTAGGGGACAGGGCAAAGGTGATGAAACCAGCAGATCAGGGCAAGCCAGGAGCTGAATGATCAACAGCAAGCCGAACTCTGATTCCACAACCTACCAATATTTAAAATAAACCAGTGTCTCACATTATGGCTGACCCAAGCCTACACTTCTGTGAAACGACTTTCTAGGTTGTGCTATTTAAAGAAATCATTCTTGCTGCCTCTTGGGTAGCTCCAGAAGGGTTGATCAGAAGTGGTTTACTGTTGCCTTCTTCTGTGCAGTACTAACCAGGGTTAGCTGTAGTGGCATTGCCATTGTCTATGAAAAATCCTCCACCAGTGTCCCCTTCCACTACTGCTGCTGCCCAGTAGCTAAACTTCAAGGATTCCTCTGCCCCTATAACCACTGGAACTGTCTGTTCTCTTCTGCTGATGTGGCCATTGATCCCTGAGGAGGGGGGGTAGATGCATCTTAGTGTAGGGGTCTCAGCTGTGGCCATTCCATCTTGAGCAACTCTGCTAAGAGTTTAGCCTCTTACAGTCTAGGCCACTTACAGTATTGCTCTCCATTTCACTGACACACACAAACCCCTTCACCTCATTAAAGTGTGTACATCCAAGAGGGGGAAGAAGTTGCCTTGGAATGAAATTTGCCTCCATAAAAAATAAAAACAAGCTGTTCTGGGATCAACTGATACAGCCATTTTAATTTCTTCATTTTGTTTGTTGGTTGGTTGGGTTTGGTTTGGTTTGCCTCATTTTAATTGCTGTCAAAGGGCTTTTTTTGAGGGGGGGGTCTCATTGTTGTTTGAGTTATATGCCTTTTTTACATCTTTTATATGCTATAAACCATTTCTGTGCAGCTGAGGCAACAACAACGTTGCCAAAGCATTAATTTCAATGGGGAGATTATTGAGAGTGAGGAAAGAAAAAATGGTATGAAAATGATGACTCACAGGTTCGTTTCTCACTAGGGAAAGGTGAAATCAAAATGTTGATGTTCCAGTCAGACCAGGTAGCTTTTGAAAGTTGCAGATACAGTCTTATGCAGAATTAGTGCAGTCAAAGCTGAATGGGCTCCAGTTACTGGAGTAACTGTAAAGTCCGATTTCGCACAGGCGCTGCCCCGGTGTTCTTCCTCCGTCTGCCCTGGTGCTGTGCTTGAATTTCACACTATTTGCTGCGAGGCACATTTTGACCCACGGCTCCGCCCGATCTTCCCCGCCACTTCAGTGATCCTCAAAAGAACAGGATCAGACCATTTTCCCACAAGATCTGCCCCGGCGCTGCCCCGGCGTTGGGTCCTCCATTTGCCCCAATTGCAGCTTCAATTTCACACTATTTGCCGCAGGGTGCATTTTGACCTGGGGCTTCACACAATTTCCTCTGTGGCTTCGGTGATCTTGTTTTTTGAGGATCACCGAAGCCACGGAGGAAATCGCGTCAAAATGCGCCCCACAGCAAATAGTGTGAAATTGAGGCTGCAATTGGGGCAGACAGAGGATCCGACACTGGGGCAGCGCCGGGGCAGCGCTTGTGGGAAATCGGTCTCACAGAAACCGCAGGGAAGATTGGGCAGAGCCGCGGGTCAAAATGCGCCCCGTGGCAAATAGTGTGAAATTCAAGCACAGCATCGGGGCAAACGGAGGAAGAATGTGCTAGTAGCAGTGCTAGTGGGAAATCGGTCTAAGACTGCCGAGGGTTAGTCTCATCCCTAAAACTTTCATAATAAGTTTCCTGCTTCTTTTGGACACAGCTCCTGAAATATGAATGGGCATTCAAACTGTGAGCAAGCTGCAACCTGGACAAAGTCTCCTCCCTTCTGGTGCCTCACCGGATTGTTCATTTATGCTCCGTTGTCTCAAACATTTCATGAAATCTATGCCACTCTGGTTCTCCTTTTAGTCTAAACCTTGGCTCCCAAGGTATCACACAGGAATCAAAGTACAGTATGCTCGATAATGGCACTTTTCTAGAAATGTTCCCTGGGAGGGAATGGCCTTTTTACACACATCCCCCCTCCTCGACATCCAGACTTGCTCACAGATATTTTAATCTACATTGCTGCTTGGTCACACTTCTTTTTGCTTGCTGTTAATATTTTTCAGTGAGAATGAAATGTACTTGAATTACTAAAATGGAGACAGTGCCAAAGAGCTGTTCATGGTTAATATTCAGACCTAAAATTTTGAAGCCAGAAGCTTGGGGTTTAAGCTAGAAATTGCTTCTTGTGTAGCTTCCTTAATATGAACTGTTCAAGATCCTTCCTCTAGGATCTCTTTTCCGTCTTCTGACAGCTGCTGTTTTCTTTCTGCTTTTTCATACCATAATTCTGGGTGAATAACTTTGTTATATTCATTGGAAGTAGGGATGCTTTTTACAACTCAACTGTCTTCCATTTAATTATGAGGAGATTTGCTACAGTTCTAACATTTCTGAGATGTCAGCATTTCATTTTTTTAAAAAAAACAAAAAAACAAGCATAATAAATTAGAGGTTCAGGAAGCAAGCGAGGAAACCACACAATCTCTTTCGGGAAAGCAGATTAAGCAAAAATGCATAGATTAAAGATGGTATCTTATTCCACATCAGTTAATTTACTGACAGTGACTGAACAGAGTATCTGTTCAATCTTGCTCAGAATTAACCTAGAGAAATGGGACTTGCTCTTTGGAGTACCAAAAGCACAAACAAGGTGTTTATATCCCTCGTGAACGTAGGTCTGTATGTGGAATATGACTTCTGAGTCATGTCTTATAACCTATCCCCATCATGTACTGACTTTTTCTTGAACATTGTTTTGCACTTAATTACATTTGGCAAGTACGTGTGCATTATGTGCTGTCAAGTCGCTTCAGACCTACAGCAACCCTATGAATGGAAGACTTCTAAAAAGTCCTGTCATTAACAGTTCTGGTCATGTATTGCAAACTGAAGGCTGTGACTTTGCTTATTGAGTTAATCCATCTCACACTGGGTCTTCCTCTTTTCCTGCTTCCTTCAGCTTTGCTTAGCATTATTGTCTTTTCCAAGATGTGAGCAAAGTACGATAGCCTCAGTTTAGTCATTTAAGCTTCGAGGGAGAATTCAGGCTTGATTTGATCTACAACCAGGGATCATTTTGAGCGGGAACACCGTTCCAGGAGTAACAAGCCCAAGAGCGGACACTGGAGGGTGGATATAAATATCAGGACAGCCAAACTGGTGATAGTTAGATCCAGGGATTATTGCAAGCAGGAACACACAGGAATGCAGTTCTGGGAGTAACAAGCCCAGGAGCGGGCTTATATGGTAATGCACTGTGGAAAAAAGCAAAAGCATACTAATTTGATCTGTATTTTCATGCTTGTTATAGGGTAGGTTCCCTGCAAGAGCAAAGGAAACCTAAAGTGTCTTTAGTCAAAGTGTAAAGCTGGCTTGCCAGCTCTGAGTTGGGAAATACCTGGAGATTTTTTGGGGTGGAACCTGTGCGGTGAGTGTTGCCATCTGACACACTTCCAGTGATGTCAGGGGGTGTGGCATACGCAAATGTGTTATGCTAATTAGTTATGCTAATGAGCTCCTGCACCTTTTTTTCTACGAAATGACCCCTGTCTACAACCCAATTATTTGTCTTTTCGGGAGGCCATAGTCTCTGTGAAATGGGATAATGAAAGGTGATAATGAAAGGCTGGCAACCCTGTTGGGGCTTAGCTCCTTCTGTATCCTTTGTATGACAACAGCAAATTGGCTACAGTGAAAGTTGCCTGTCCCTTGCTGAATTACCAGTGTTGTAAAGCTGTCATTAAGCAAACTCCTCAATAATGCAGTAAAATACTCCAGGTACTCCAGCCTCGAACCAGCTGGGGCCCAGCCCAGCCTTGCGAACTACCCAGGGCTACATGCATGTGCAAGCCCCACAGAGAGAACATTGGTCCCTGCAATTGGCAAACTATGGCTACGGTAACACATGCCAGTTGAGGCAGAGGGAAGAGAGGCTATTTCCTCCAGAGGAATTTGACACGCAGTTGTGAGATCACACAGCCCTTTGAAGCTGCGAGTGCAGCCCGTCACTGTGTGATCAGACACAACTGTGGGTGTTGTTATTTTTTTGCCATTTGTTTCCCTTGCACATAAGTGAGGAAATGAAGAACTGCACCTCTGCACTCAGGACCCCCTATGGAGTATGTGATGATGCACATTCTGCGAAGGGGGGGATACATGGCATGGAGTTGGGATGGCATGATCAGACCATCCTGACAGCATGAGAGCATGCTTGAGTGACCAGACTGTGGCCCATAAGCGAGCATTAGGTCCGGGCTTTAACTCCACTTCCATGGCGGAGCAGCACAGGTTGCCAACTACTGCGGGACACTTTGCAGATGTTGCTGTCTGCTCATACCCTTTAGATCCGTCAGGCAGTCGCACCTATGTTGGATCTAATGGAGCATGTGATTGCAGCCTATATGGGTTGAGCAGACCATTTATGAATATGAATAGCCCAGTCTTGGGCCCTTGTCCATTGCTTGAGCAAGAAACTCCTGTCCTTTGCCATCAAGGATTGCCAGCCTCCAGTTGGCATCTGGAGTTCTCCCATTATTACAATTGATCTCCAGATGACCAAGATCCATTCCCCTGGAGAAAATGGTTGCTTTGGAATGTGGACTCTATGGCATTATACCCTGCTGAAATCTCTCCCCTTCCCAAACTCCACCCTCCCCAGGCTGCACCCCCCAAATCCCCAAGTATTACCCAACCCAGAGCTGGCAAACCTACTTCATTACCAACTCAGTGTCAGTTGAGCATAGGCTAACTGCCATAAGCCTGGGTGACTGTCTTGCCATGATCAATGAAGTTGCTGTGTTACATGTTGCAATACTTCCTGAGTTGCCTTGACGTTTACTGCTTAATTCACAATGCTTTGTGTTCCAAGGTTTCATTTAACCTCTGTAAGTCCCGCCTAGGAGATAGCATCAGGAACCTGACTTTGGAATGCACTTGCTTTGCTTTGCTTTGCTTTGCGCATGCTCATTACTCATTTGCTTTCTTTTCCCTTTTATCTCTAGCCTCCTTAGCAAATGATCTTGAATGAAAGTGTCTCCTGTTATGTGTTACAAGAATCAAGGTGTTATGTATTCCTTTTGCTTAGTTTCTTTGGGAACTTTCCCCCAAAAAATATTCAACAGTATTTCTCCCTGAGAACTCATTTTGCCATGCTTTCCATGGGAATATTGGGTCAGTATATTTGGGCGCCAAGAATTCTCCTTATTGATTGGTAGAGGGTAGTTAGGCCATATTTCATACCAAGTATAATTGTAATTGCAATTCCAAGCTTGAGCATTACTAACAGGAAAAGTGTTTGACCAACATGATCTTTTCTACAAATAAAGGACTTTCTGCTTAAGGAGACCTGTTGTGGACTATATCTATTGGGACAATCTCACACTCAAGTCCAGAACTCCTGGAGAAACAGAGCTGGAGGAGGGAGGAAAGAAAGCCAACTCTTAAAAAGCAATGAAAAGAAAAAGAAAAACATAAAATCACACATCTCTCTCTGTTGCTTCCCCTCATCAAGCTTGCAGTGCCTTGTTCCACCATGACTTTTCCTGCAGCAGAGGATCCACAAGGCTTTAGATTGGAGAGGGGAGTGGTACCACCTGATTTCCTCTTCCTTCCCATATCCTTCACTCTCTCACACTGTCTATGGTGGGTACTTCATCATCCCTGGACTTAAAGAGGCCACTCTTCCAATCCCCTCCAGGGCTGGCTCCTCCCCCCCACCCTATCAGCCAATCAGGAAGGGTACTCGAGTCCTGTGTTATCTTCGGCCACCTACTGGGTAGTACCCTTCCCTGGCTTGATCATGTGATGGGCTCCACTTGCCTGCCAAATTTGATTTGATCTGCAGCCCTGCCCTGCCTGTTTTGGGCACATTTTCTCTGACTGCTTACAGCTTGCCTTAGCTAAGGTGAGTTGCACCTGCAAGTTAGGCTGGCAACCAGTGGAATACTGGGGGGGGGGGGGCAGGTGTGATGACCATCAGCATCCAGGTTTTTCCTGAAAGGGACATCAAGTCATCTCTAAGAAGTGCTGAAAAATCTGGTTTTGCAATAGAGTTTCTAATGATTCCTAGAGAGGCATGACAAAGCCAGTTGCTTGGACTAACTAGTCATAAAAGGCACACTAGGTCTGAATATGAGTAATTAAGAATGTACCCTGTAACATAACAATTTTACGGCCTTTTGACTTGTAAGCTACCTCAAGCATAAACATTTTCTAAATAAGCATGTTGGTGTGAATATTGCGATGGTATTCAACCTTTCCGTAAGTGGAACCCACTGAGCTGCAAGGTTTTGACAAGAAGTCATGTGACAGGGAGTGAAGACTTCACCAGTGTCAAGTTTGGAACTCTGGGCAGCAAACCAAGATAGCCATTATAAGGAAACACAATGTGAGCATCAGGAGGTGTCCTATAGTAAAGAATGAGCAAAGGTCAGAGCCATGGAGGAATCCTTTCTACTACTGAGTAACCTCACTTTGCCATTTTCCCCCTCTCAGCATATGTCAAAAGAGAGAAGGGAGGTCTGGCACCATTGTTCTCTATACATATATGCTAATAGGAGGTCCCTCCATAAGGCAGTGGAAAAATAGCTCAGCTCTGTAAAGTCTTGTCACCCAGCAGGGGGGTTTCCATGACCCACCTGTGAGTACAGGCACTATGGATTGAAGACCTCTGCAATATTACTGCAAATTCAACCCCATGACAGAAGTTACAAGGAAAGTAAGTGAACGAGGAAATTTATCCTGGTGGAAGAAACAATGTGACTGTAGAGAATGTCCTAAGTGCAGAGATCAGGAATGCTTTTGGGTTTTTAAATGAATGATGCCATTAATTGAATGGCACTATGCAGAGGGAGAAGAAATGATTCAGGATTCACCTTGATATTATTGCCAGCGGTGAAAGGGCTGATGGTTCAGAGTGACAGTCTAGTTTTAAGGAATTGATGCTTGCCAGCCCACTTTATATCAAAGGGAAATTATTTTCAAATGCAGGCAAAGCATAAAGTAGGAATGAAGGCAAGACTACTAATCCTCTGTTTGGGAGTGTAGCAGTGTCTGCCGTATAATTAAGGTGCACAGTAGACAGGCTTTTCAATCACAATGGAAGTCAGTGGGCACAGGAACTGGAACACAGATGTGTGTGAAAGAGAAAGAGCTGTGGAAACTCATCAAAAGACATTTAATGCATGGGAAAGTATTAAGGGAACAGAAAGAGACAAACAGTTATCCGATTGCATTTGGAGGAAACTCGGGAAGGCATTTGCTGCTGATATAAAAGGATACGTTGCACAGATGGTAAAGAGGGATTCTGTAGGTTCATTTGCACCCGGTGGAAAAATGTAGGAGGCAAGGCACAGAAACTAATGATGAAGCAAATGAATCAGATTCTCCAGTGACATAAATTGGTGGAAGCTTCAGCGGAGCTGTCAAAAATAAAGCAGCACAGCATTTGGCTGGGGTACCTGAAAAGAGCATCGTAGGTGGAATGTTCAGATGCCATTAAGAGATCCGAATCACAGCATCAAAACTGGGAAGGAATTCTTTGTCAAATACAGGATCTGAAATACGTAATCAAAATTGAGCAAGTTTCAAAACACTTGACGGGGTTCAGAATTTATTAGGAGTAAAATATGTGATATCCCGCTAATTCTGTCTGAAGGCATTGCTTTTTCTTTTCTCCTGCTAATTAAAAGTGCCAAGCTTTCTCATCCTGCCCAGCTCTAGCTGGGTCTCATAAGAATCAGGCCTGCTTTCCTTTCCCAAGCATGGCACTTATGCCCATCGGGCTGTTCCTTACAAAGAGATCTTTATTTATGCCTCACTTTCCCCCCCTGATGGGCATCCAGAGTAGTTTGTAACATTGTTCTCCCCTCCTCCATTGTAACCTCACAACAGCCCTAAGGTGTAGGTCCGTCCGAGAGAGATTGCCTGGCCCAGGGTCACTCAGCAAGCTTCCATGGCTGAATTAGAGTTTTGAACCTGGGTCTCCCAAACCCTAGTCTGACACTCTGACCCTAGCATCACGCTTAAACTCTGAACTCTTTCTTGTGTTTTTGTTGAGAGAACTGGCAGTGGTAAAAATTAGGTAGTATTACTCCCTTGAATGAATGATTTGGTTCAAAAGAGCTCAAGCTAGATCGGCCATAGACTTTGCAGGTGGGGTTTTTGTTGTTGTTATTGATATTTTTGCTGTGAAGAAAATTGCATGTCACCACTGAAGGGGATTTATTTTGCCAGGAACCCACGGTTTTGGTGAACACAGTCATTTTTCAGTCCACCTACTTGCAGCAAAACAAATGCAGAATCCTTCAAAAGTGACATTTCAGCATTTCCTTTTCCCCCCATGGAAGACAACATAGATAAAGCAGCCCTTGGGCATGCCACTGTCTTGGAATCCAAGTCCCATATCTGTATTGATTATTAGGGGAAGAACATGGATTGTAACACACAGTATACTAAAAAAAAAAAATCCATCTGAAACACCCCAATCAACTGCCAACAGTCCTATATTTTAAAATGCCAAATAACATTAATTTGCTGCACCCTCCTGGTCACATGATGACTGATTCTGGTTATAAGATCTGGTCTCGGATCTCTCATTTTTAAAAATCTTTTCTCTTTCAGGTATTTGTTTAAACCCAAATAGCATGAATCTTCATTTGAATTCTTTCCCCCAAAAAAAGAAATGTGTTTATCTTTAAGGATCAGTGCCAGAATATGCAATAACTTTGAAAATCGGTTTAACAAAGAATGACTGACTCAGATGATAACAAGTCAGGGGCCTGTAACAACTTGTGGGGGCATCCCCCCATTTCTTATTTCCCTTCCTTGAAGTTCCCATAGTCTCTCTCCATTTTCTGCTTCCTTCTATTCTTCCCACCCACCCACCAGACAACTTAACTTTATCTGCTCCCCTGTCTTCATCTTTGCCCCCTTCCCTGCCCCTGGCACCCTCTACCTGAGAAAACTCTGGCCTACTTATGCAGTGCTGGCTGCAAGGTCGCACCCAGGGCTGGCTGCCAGACCCTGTTGTACGGTGCTGACGAGAAATGTCAGCCTCCACATGGGGCCTGGGGTTCCCCCAGCATTACAGCTCATCTCCAGACTTCAGCAATCAGTTCCCTGAAGACAATGGATGCTTTGGAGAGTAGATTTTATAGCACTGCACTTTACTGAGGTCCCTGTCATCTCCAGATTCCATCTCCAAATCTTCAGGAGTTTCCCAGCCTGGATTTGGCACCCCTACCTCCCCCCGTCCCCAGGATCTGGCAACTCTATGCCCCCCATACACACACCCTGCCGCTCACCAGGGGAGACCTGACAATCTTCCTGCTGACAACCTACATTTTATCTCCCGCTATCTTCAGCTATATTTATTACTTATTTATTTCATTTATACCTTTCCTTTCTCCATAATGGGGACCCAAAGCAACTTACAACATTCTCACAGATCTTAGTTTGACACTCTAAGGATAAAATGGGACATGAAAATGGGAATAGAACAATGACATAACTCACGTGGGATTGATAAAATAAATAAAAATAAGGGAGATAGCAAATTGACTTGCAATACTTTCTTCCTTCTACACCCAATGCATTTTTTTGCTGTTCCACTTATGCAAAGAGAATCACTCTGGACAATTATATCAAGTATTGGATGCAATTCATTTTTTAAACATGGAGTGGCTAAAGAGTAAAGCCACACAATCATCTGTTGCCATGAATGTTCCATTCAGAGAGGTTCACTAAGAGCAGACTTGACTGATTTTCAAATGTTCAGATTTTTACATGTTCATTTCTTAACATTGCTTCCCTCTCCCTGTTCCTGTCTCTTATTCATCATCTTTGTATTAAAAATCAGTACAGTAAAAAGCAGGGTGGGGAGTGGGGAAAGCTGCATGGCTTTTCTCGCCAATGTTCCAGGTTTGCCCATTTTGCCTCTGCCAGACTCCCAAAACTGAGCATGTGTGCGTTTGTTCATTTGTATTAATTGGACTTGCACATTCTCACAATACCACCTGGGGACTGTACTCTGATTCCAGAGGTACTGAGCATGTGACACCAAGATAATTACCACCAATTGCACAGGAACAAAAGCAGACCATACGGTCTAATGCCACTGATGCGTGACCTACCCCTTTTTATCCTGGCGCATGCGTAATCGAAGCAAACCAGTGAATTATCACTGTGTGTCAACAGCAGTTTTGCATCCAGCCAGTATGCTGAATGCATTGCTGTGCAAACACAAAACTACTTGAAATGCTATAAACAAATCATTATGGTGCTCAACTCAACAGCGAACAGACATTGCAAACAAAGTTCAATTTCCAAACACCTGTTTTGCAAGCATCATATCACCCTGGTTCAGTTGTTTGCTGAGATTTTGAGTCTGGTAAGTCTACATTCTAAAGCTTTTCAACAATATGATAAGATAGAAACTAAAGTAATTTCAAGTGGGCTTCAATTCCCGGGCTATGGGGACACACTATTTAATCACAGTTAAGCTGCTTAACCTGGGTTAAGTAAGGAGAGGGGAATTTGCTCCAAAGAGGGGAGATTACTGGGGCAGAGGGGTAGGAATCTGTATTTCAAAGCCTGGCTCTGGATGCGTTAATAGTGTTCAACAGGGAGCCAATGTGATGTCTGTGCTGGTTTGAAGTCATTTGTGGTGACTTCACTAGATCACCGACATGTTTTTCTTAAAGTTAAATGTTCGTTCTATATTTATTACATTTCCATTTTATTTCCTTTAATGACTCTTAGGTTGAAATTTATGTGCCAATCAATATGGCACACTCATGTCTGAAGTTGATTTAGTCAGATGGATTTTTGTTTAGAGGCTATTTCAGCCTATTTTCTTTTTAAAATCCTGAATAATTCATTGCTGTCCTTGCAGTTTAATATCACAAAATAGCTTCAACTGGCCATTTTGTCCTTGGTTATCCCTCAGATACATTATGCAAACTTAGTTTGGCAAGTTCAGCATTCCATCCCTGGTTTATGCATTTTACTTTTCATGACGTCCTTAACAGTAACAAACTATTCAGAACAGGGAAAATGTGTCAGGGTGTTGCTGGCGATGAAAATCATTCCTCAGGATTGCCAGCATCTCAGGTAATAGCTAGAGGGTATTGATTGACTGTGATTGAGAATATGGAAATAAATTTTGGGAATGTATCCCTTTCTCTCTGTGTGAACTGGGCTCTTTTAGACATGTGTGATTATCACTCAACACATGTGAATGAGCCATCACAAACTCACCATAAAAGAGAGAACTTCCATGTCAGCTCAAATATCAGATTTGTTACTTGGGGAAGGGGAGACCCAACCAAATATACTTGGGAGCACATGCCCTTGCAATACTCCTGATATATACATTTGCTATTTTGTCTGAATAGGGAAATGTGTGTTTTTCCTTGTTTTATTAAGTACAAATGTAAAGGTAAAGGTTCCCCTTGCTCAAAAGACAGTTGAATCTGACTCTAGGGCTGTGGTGCTCATCTCCATTTCCAAGCTGAAGAGCCAGCACTGTCTGAAGATGTTTCCATGGACATGTGGCCGGCATGACTGGACGCCAAGGTGCACGGAATGCTGTTACCTTCCCACTGAAGCGGTACCTATTTATCTACTTGCAATTTCTTGCTTTCGAACTGCTAGGCTGGCAGGAGCTGGGGCCAGAGACAGGAGCTCACTCCATCACGCAGCACTTGGGTCTTGAACTGCCAAACTACTGACCTTCCAGTCTGCAGCTCAGTGTCTGAAACCACTGAGCCACCGCGGCCCTAAGTACAAATGTAAACCCTGCTAAACATAATTTTCCGTTTGCACGTACCGAACGTTGCAAATACACTCCCCCCGCCCCCCAGTTTATTTACTCTGGACCCAACTTGTTCAAAATTTAGGCTGCATCCAACTCATAATCTCTTGGAATGCTACTGAAAATCCCTTGGGCTCCTTCTGTTTGCTGCAGCACCATACTGCAGCTGTCTTTCTGTTTTGCTCCCCTCCCTCATCAACTTGCAATAGTCTCCGTTCCATATTGGAGGCTCACTTTCATTAAACATGTATTAATGAGCCTTTGTGTTTGTACCATTTTTCATTTCTATGTATGGCTTCTCAATAGCTGTGCGTATGTTTTTGTCTGCTGTTAATATCCTGGCCCATAGTTCATCGGTAAATGTTTTTTTTCTTCTTCCCCTATTTAAGTCTCTACTAGATTATTTAAATATTGCTTAAGGCCATCCGCTCGTAGAAATGAAAAGATTCAGTTCTTTTGTCAATAGGGAATTCATGTCTACAAACAAACCAAGGGATCTGATCTGCCACCAAGATGTTACAAGCCTTTATCATTTTAATTTTTTTGCAAACTTTTCACTCTGCGGTATATTTGAAATATTTCAAACAGTTATGGCTAAGTGATTTAGCACTGTCGAAGTTCTGGTGATCAACATGCAAGTGAATATTGATGAATGTATGGTGTAGCCCCATTGACGATGCATTTCACGCTCTCAACCTTTTTCATGTTCTCTCTATAATCTTAATTGATTTTTCTGTGTGCTCCTTCCTTTCCTCTAAAAAGTACTAAGCCAGATTATCAATTATTTTGGGTGCTTTATTTTGTTATTTATTTATTTAAAACTGACATGCCTCCTCTCTGCCCCTAGGCAATCAGGGCAGCTTACAAAATATAAATCTACATTGATAGTGAAAGCAAAAAGCTGTAAAGACTCCAGTGCATACAAAATGCAGTACCAGGAACATCAAACAAGAACACAGAGCCTGTGCATGAGCACACGAACACTCAGAAAAAAAAAGTTAGCCATCAGAGGCTGGGAAAAAGAGGGCTGCCCGTATTCGGTGCCTGAAAGACAGCACCATGCATACATTTCTCAAGAGCAGTTGCATTTACAGGACATTTCTGAATGGTGTATCCACATACCCCCACCACCACCATGAATGCATTCCCAAGAAGTAAACTATGGACTTTTCCACATTCTCATTTTTCTTGGTGGTTGTTGTTTTTTCTGTTCCACACATTGCCTCCTTTTTCCCTCCCTCTTGGAACCCCTGACCATAACCAGATTCCAGTGGTCAATTCAATTTTACATTGCTTTCTACTCAGCATATCTTATGCTGGACATAAAGTGATGTAATATCGAATTGAGGGAGCACTAGAGGGAGCAAAACACATGAAGAACAGAAACACCACACCGACACAACAGTCTCTCTATATAATAAAAGGAATTTTGAGTGGCAATATTCTATGCTTGCCAAAATCAGTTGGCTGCCTGGTATGTCACTCAAGCTGTCCCTATCCACTGGCTGCGTTGCCTGAGCCTCACCTCCAATATTCTAAACAGTTTGCTGATCCTCTTCCCCCAATAACCAGTTGGAACACAGAGGTCATTTGCATGTGCGGCCTGATCGGTCTTTGCCTCTAACATTCTAAATAGTTTGCTGTTGCTGTTGAGTCATTGAATGTGTTGTGAGGTAAAATACATCTCCCAGTCTTCCCGTAAATGGTCACTGGAGTTGCCAATCTCCCTGTGGGGCCTGTATGTAACCCAGAAATCACCATGTTCCCCAGCCACAGCACATAATTTCTCCTACAGAAAATTTCCCAGCTATTACAATGGCTGCTATGGGCACCCCAAACCCTGCCTCCCCAAGCTCTACCCCTCAAATCTACAGTATTTAGATTACTCCCCTGATTTCTTTCTGCTCTGTTTTCTGCATGGTATCATTCATGATCTTATCCTGTCCTTATGTATAAAAGCAATTTTGAGTGGCAACATTCCATGTGCTCCCATTGGCTGTGAAATGCTCTCCCTCAGCCACTGGCCCATCAGCCACCACTCAAGAGTACTTGCATGCCATTAACTGGGTGCTGGGTCTGCTCCTCTTCCCCGCCCACTACCTTTTCAACCACTGTTGTCTGTCAGAAGCACTGTGTCTCCCGACGAAGACACTTCTCTTGCTAAGCTCCTGTGTGGGACTAAGTTTTCCCTCAGTGGCTGTTGAGAGGAACTCATAGGGTTGCCAGCTCCAGGTAAGGAAGCCAGTTTAAGGAAGCCAGAGTTTGGGAAGGGGAGAGGAGAGGCCTCAGCTGAATAGAATGCCATAGAAGCCACCGGCCAAAGCATTCTAACTTTTCACTCAGTGGCTATTGGTAGGCAACCAAGCTTGGTTCTGTCAGTAAAAAGACAAAGGAACAAAACCCTTTCTACGCCTTTGTGAGGAACTCATTGGGGCCAGTCCTGAGTATGGTTCCCAGCTCCAGGTTGGGAAATTCCTGCTGAGTCCTTCCGCCCTCACCCCAACCCTGCCCTCTACAGGATCCACCCCCCAAATCTCCAGGTATTTCACTACTCAGAGCTGGGAACCCTACTTTCCACTCGGTGCCTGCTGCTGGTCAATCAAGCTTGGTTTCTGTCAGTAAAGGGCCCTTTCCACACCTATTTGGGCCTTTGGGAGAAAACTTATTGTTGCTGAAATGCCCCTTTCCCCCATGAAAGCCAATGTGATGTGGCAGTTAGGGCTTCAGGGCATGGTAGAGGCTGCAGGGGGGAGATGGGGAGAGAACAGTGATGGGAAATAAAAGTAGGTTGATGCTTGGCTGGGAGGGAGATAACCATAGACTCTGCTCTCCAAACCAGCCATTCCCTCCTGGGGAACCACTGTTGCCAATCTCCAGCTGCAGACTGGAGATCACTCAGAATTACAACTGCTTTCCAGATGGCATTGATCAGTGCCCCTGGAGAAAATGGTGGACTCTGTGTCCTTATACCCTGCTGAGATGCCCCCCCACCTGACAGCCAATGTGATGTGGCAGTCAGGGCTTCAGAGCACGGTAGAGGCTGCAGATGGGGAGGAGAGATGGAAAGCTGAACAGTGAGGGGGAAATAAAGATAGGTTGATGCTTGCCTGGGAAGGAGATAGGATTGCCAACTCCAGGTGGGAAATTCCTGGAGATTTGAGGGATGGAGCCTGGAGAGGGTGAGGTTTGAGGAGGGGTGGGGTCTCAGACAGGTACAGTGCACTCTAAACCAGCCATTCCCTCCTGGGGAACCACAGTTGCCAATCTCCAGCTGCAGACTGGAGATCACTCAAAATTACAACTGCTCTCCAGATGGCATTGATCAGTTCCCCTGGAGAAAATGTTGGATTCTGTGTCCTAATACCCTGCTGAGGTTGCCACAGCAAATTGACACTGAGTGCCCAAGGCCTTGGCACTCTCCCAGAGCCTCTTTCTAGAACTTGGTGTACTTATTTCCACAATGGGCCTTATTCCTAGATATACATATATCATATTGCCTACTGGTATGGTTTCTTATTCAGTTGCCATGATTTCTTGCCCATGGTGAGAGATGCTGGCAAGCCTGTAATACAGAAAGAGACAGTCCCGTTGTATATAGTTTTCAGAGTTCTGAATGAGTAGATTGCTGTACCTTTACAAATTAATGCTTAATCTTTCAAATTAGTCATCTTTCATTCATCTGGCATCTCTCAAATGTGTTCTAGACCACTATATATTTTCCAAGTTAGCATCTTTGTGAAGTATTGTCAACAATATTCACTGAGACATCTACTTTTTCAATGGCAATTCTAACTAACTTTAGGCAACTTCTAAATTTAGCTGCTTTCAAAGGAAACAAACCCCTGTAGCACTCCCACTGGGATTTCTCACCACTTGGGGAGTGTATATCAATACATTTTGATACATTTTACAGAGCCTTTGCTATGGTTTTTATATGGATGGAACTTCCTCATCCAGATTTCTTTCCCAACAATCACAACTCTAAACATCTTTTAAAAACAACAGCAGCAGCAGCAGCAACAGCAACAACAACTTTGAGTTAAATTCTGTTATGGGGGTAATGTTTTTTTAATCTGATTTTTCCTGTCATTTTTAAAATACAGGACTATATGGATCAGTTTTACCTAGAGATGGCTGACTGTGGTCCATACATGCTATCAATGGGGTCCATAGATCACCAGAATTCTTACTCGTTTGTAGCCTTTTTGCGATTTAGTCTTGCTCAGTCATTTCACATTCTTTATGATTACATTGTGACATTACTCTGGATATTTCCAGGTCTATGTAGCTCTTGACGATAATGTTATTATCAGTGTTTTAGTTCTGGGGATAAGCAAGGAACATTTTTTAAGCTTCCCATATTTTAAGATCCATAAGCAGCATGTGACCTGAAATTCTCATGATAGCATTCCAAAATGGTATTATGTATGTATTTGGCCACCATTTATGAATAGTATTTTAATCCCCACAATTCTTGCTCCTTTGCTTAAATATATGCATAACAAATATTGTGGTTTTGATATTGTATATGCATACACTTGTATATGGTTTCAGATATTGTCATATATATAGGTGTTTTGGGGTAAACATACTTGAGTCATGCTGTAGAAATGAGGTTCCTAGACATCATAAATGACTGTGCACTGGAACAGTTGGTTCCAAATTCAACCAGAGGGGTAGAAGTCTTGGGCTTGGTTCTATGCGGATCTCAAGACCTGGTGAGAGATGTTGAGGTTGTTATACCAGCTGGGAACAGTGACCACAGTGCTACTAAGTTCAGCTTTCAGGTCAATGGAAAGCTACCCCTAAAGTCCAAAACCATAACATTTGATTTCAACAGAGGGAACTTTACAAAAATTTGGGGAATAATAAAAAGGAAGCTGAAGGGGAAACAGAAGAGAGTCAAATCCCTAGAGGATTCTTGGAAGCTATTTAAAACAACACTAATTGCAGCCCAAATAGAATGCACTCCAAAGATTAGGCAAGGTACTGCCAAATAAAAAAAAATTGCATGATTGACAACACAAGTCAAGGAAGCTATAAAAAGTGAAGAGGCTTCTTTTAAAACGTGGAAGATCTGCCCCCAACGAATTGAACAGGACGGCGCACAGGCTCTGGCAAAAGAAATGCAAGTCAATAATTAGGCATGCAAAAAGAGATTTTGAGGAGGGGGCTGCTAAAAGCACCAAGACAAGCAGCAAACATTTTAAAAAATATATCCAGAGCAGGAAATTAATCAGAGAAGCAGTGGGGCCTTTGGATGACAAAGAAATAAAGAGATTGCTAAAGGAAGATTGGGAGATGGCAGAGAAGCTCAATGGAAAGTGTAGGGCACGTAGCTATGCCACAGCCCCTATTTTTAGGAAGGGAGTCTGAAGAATTGAGCCAAACTGAGGTGTCCAGATATGAATTTCTAGACCTTTGGGGAAATTAAAAACCAATAAGTCTCTAGATCCTGATGGCATACGCCCGAAAGTTCTTAAGGAACTCAGATGTGAGATAGTTGATGTATTAACCATTATATGTAAGCTATCACTAAAGTCAGCTGCTGTACCAGAGGACTGGAGAGTAGCTAATATTGCACCAGTTTTTTAAAAGGGATCCAGAGGGGAACCAGGAAATTACAGGACAGTGAGCCTAACGTCTGTCCCAGGTAAATTAGTAGAAACTGTAATCAAAGATAGACGGACAAAGCCTGGTGTGGGAAAATCAGTTTGGCTTCTTCAAAGAGGAGTCTTGCCTCACCATCCTGCACAGATGCAGGTGGGTTTGGTAACACAACAGTACGAATGCTAGATGCAGATTGGACCATTGTCTCTCATTGTTACTGAATGCAATTCATCCATACTGAGAATCCACCGCAGATGCTGTGTGAGGAGGGGGAACTGTAGCATTTGTGCTCATCCCCTTTTCATCTGCAGTCTTGCCTGACTGTATGACCAACACATGCAAGCGGAACATTTACTTCCATCTCTCTAGAGGACAGGGCTCCTTATTGCCTGGAAGGGTCAAATACAGTATTTTCCATATCTCCCAGTGATATCTGACTGTGGCTGCAATTCTAAAAAAACACTTTCCTGAGCGTAAGCCCCACTGAATAAAATGGGAGGTACTTCTGAGTAGACCTGCTTGGGATTGCTCCATGTGTATATGAACACAGTATTTTATTATGCTAGTGCGCTCCTTCCTGCGTCCCTCTTCGGCTTCCCCTCTCTCACAGAGCATGCTTGAAAAATTCCTGATTCTGTTACTTTTGAATAAGACTCAAATTTGCCGTGCCATCTGCAGGCACCTGAGCAAACTGGAACTTGATCCTCCCCCCACATTAACTGGGATTATAAACCTCAGTCTAATCTTAGTTCAGACTCCTTTGTGTGACCAGGTGCCTGCATTCAGACGTCATGGAAAATCGGCACTTGAGAAGTTTTCCCAAATCAGGATGTGTATGACAGGTGGAAGAAAGGGGAGAGCAGATGAAAATGTGCAAGCCACATTATTTCCATCACAGACAGAGGTTTGTCACGTTGCATGAATGCAGTCAGCATCTCAATGTACAGCCCAATTGTGTAGAGAGCATCTCTATAGCTAGGCAGATTACATAGGGAAAGGATTGTGCCCCACTATTTGGCTTACTGTTAAATAATGTGCCGAAATGTTCAGCTTATCACTTAAGTTCTGCTATGTGTGGTTTCTAATAGTTTCAAAAGGAGCAATTGAAAATGATACATTGCTGAGCACTATGAGTCATCGAGTAAGTTTCTCAAGATGATGCTGTTCGCTTGAGCTGGGATTTGCTGGATGGATGCCCTTTGGTAATGCAGTAGCTGCTGCATTGTACTGAAGGTTATAATTTATATGGGCCAAAAAGCATAGCTTTTCCTGTAATTGAAAATGTTCTCTAAAGGCATTTCACTGGCAATCTTCAACTTCGCATAATTTATTAAACTAAAACAACAAGGCAAATCATTTTCAATTTATCTTTTCTTTTATTATTTTAGGGTAGCAGCCCAAAGTGACTTGGAGGAGGACAGTTAAATACGGGCATGTGAAATAGTGGTTGCCAAATTTAAGTAGTGCGTGTTGCTTGCTTGCTTTCCTACACAGCTATGTGGAAGCACATGACCTTCCTCCTATTTGAGTTTCTGCCTTTTGAAAGAATCTGCAGACTGAGGATATGGAAGAGCTGCAATAAGTGTTGCATTTCTTCAAGCTGTGTTCATCAAACCCTTCAGAAGCTTGATAAGACAATTGATAACATAGCACAAGCTTCTCTGTAAGACATTTTATTTCCTGTTACAGATTCCCCCTTGCCATTCAGAGAATCAGAGGTGTGCTTGGCACATTCTGTGGGGCATCCTCCATATGCATGGAGCAACAGTTGGGCCCACAAGGCCTGCCTGGCCCTGGCGTTGCCAACTCTTGCTTGGGACATTCCTGAAGGCTTGGAGGCAGCCCCTAGGGATGGTAGAGTTGGGGAGGGGAGGGAGCTCACAGGGATGTGATGCCTTAGAGTCTACCCTCTGAAACTGCCTTTTCTTCCAGGGGAGTTGATCTGTGGAGTGGGGAGATAAGTTGTTAATCTATGAGAACTCCAGGCCCCACTTGCGGGTTGGTAACCCTAACTGGTATTCTATGTGAGTTGGGGCTGCACATAAGAACCCAGACAAGGATCCTGGGTAATGTATCAGCCAGGAGACAAACCAATGTAGGAAGGCTTCCCTTTGTACAGAAGCTTGAATACCAGTGCTTTAAGGTAAGAACTAGAATAGCAATTGTAGAGCTGCAACTGGAATTGTGTGGCAACCGTATGAATTAATGACCTCCAAAACGTCCTACCGTTAACAGACTTGCTCAGGTATCGCAAACTGAAGGCTGTGGCTTCCTTTATTGAATCCATCCATCTCATGCTGGATCTTCTTTTTTTTCCTGCTGCCTTCAGCTTTTCATAGTATTATTGTCTTTTCCAGTGACTCTTGTCTTCTCATAATATGACCAATGCTCCCTCTAAATTGTGGAGTCTTGTGAGCACAAATTCTGCTTTGTGAGTTACTGGAATTAAAGTTGTGAGGAAGTGATTTGGCTACTGCATAAATTAGTTTGCTCTGAAGCCATCCTTCCTGAGCTAAGACAAAATGCATGAGCCGGAGGCTAAAAAACTGTGAGCTAGCTCACACTAACTCAGCTTAGAGGGAACACTGGATGGGACCCCATACACCCTAGCACAGTGGTGGCGAGCCTATGGCACGCGTGCCAGAGGGGGCACTCAGAGCCCTCTCTGTGGGCACGTGTGCAGTTTGGGCACTCAGTCTCTAAAAGGAAAAAGATGACACAAACTCTCACCTGGGCTGCCACAGGCACAAGACTGGAGCAGCGCACACATGCAAGCGCCTCCTCTGTCTCTCTCTTGCTGCTATCTCTGTGTGTGTGCAAGCGCGCACCTTGCCTGGAGTTTGCAAACTTTCTATCTGCTCCTCTTTTCCCTCAGGTGTCATCTCCCTTTACCTGGGCGTTGGAGGGTCCTCAGGCATTGGACGGTGGTGTGGCGTACTCTCCTTGGGGTTTTTTTTAGCAGCCATAAAGTGGAAAGAAGCACTTTCCTCCCACCCCCCCACCCCCGCCACTGGATATTCTGTGCATATTGCAAAGGGATCAAGTGTCCAGTTTGGCTTTAGCCACCCGACAAAAAAGGCAGGGGAGCAAACGAGTAGTTGGGAGGGATAGCGACAGGATCGCCCAGAGAGGGCAGGAGCTTGAGAGAGCAGAGGGGAAGGGAAAGGTGCTGAGGAGATTAGGAGAGGGGAAACTGGAGGGAAGCTTTAAAAAGTAGGTGAAAGAGAGAAACTTAGCAGCTAGGTCTAATCTAGGTGATCTGATTTTCCAGTGGGGTTTACTTCCCACCAATGTGCCCTCTAAGCTGTGGGGAGTCTTGCAAGCAAAAATTCCACTTTGTGAGCTACTGGCATTAAAGTTGTGAGCGAGCGATTTGGCTACTGCATACATTAGTTTGCTCTGGAGCCATCATGAGCTGAAGCAAAAATGTATGAGTTCTTTTTTCTAAACTAAAACCCCAGTATTCAGGTTAAATTGTTGTGTTGGCACTTTGCAATAAATAAGTGGGTTTTGGGTTGCAGTTTGGGCACTCGGTCTCTAAAAGGTTCACCATCACTGGCCTAGCAATTAGAAGCCATCAGCAACTAGAAGGTGTGTGTGTGTGCTTGGGGTAGGGGATATAAGGCTACTAACCAGAATGCTTCCTTCAGATCTAACGAGGGATGGTCCCAGCTTCTTGGTCATCTGAGCCCCCACAGGTGCTGCAGTTGTCCGTGTGACTTCTTTCTTGTGTTGAAGGGGGGAAAACTCCCCCAAACTGCCCCTCTTAGCAATTGGCTTTAATTAAAAATAAATGGAAGAAATAAGCTGCCCGATGAACATATGGCAAGAGTGGCTCAGAAAGAAAGTGTGGGAAATGAATATTTAAGTGTGAACAACAAATGTCCCCTCCTTTCTTTCTCCCAACCTTCTACACTCGCTCTTGTATATATTCAGATGAATTTAAACTGTTTGAGAGCCAGTTTCTCTAAATAGTGAGGGTATTTATACACTACATTTTTTAAAAGTCTGTGAACACTCAGCTGAAGGTGCTGGCAACTGCTGATGCTCTCAGCTTTCCCCCCAAGCAGCCATTTCCAACACAGGAAACTTTTTTCCCAGGATCACATGACCTGTATAGAGCAGTAGTCACCTGTATCAGGAGGCTGCAGAGGGAAGGGAAAGCTGAGAACATCAGCAACTGTCCTGTTTCTTCTGTGAGTGGAGCATAAGAAGGGCCCTGTAGATGTTTGGAGCATTCAACTTCATCCAGTGGTAAGAGTGGAAGTGTTAGAAATAGCCTTCTGCTTAGGCCTTGGAGGTTAGAATTCTAATACTTGGTCAGACACAAACCTCATTAAGGACTCTTGAATAAACCACGGGCTACGATCCAACAAAGACTCCAGTGCATCTAAACCCACTGGACTCACTTGCATGTATTTAATTCCGTTCTGTCTTTCAGCTGTGACTTTCCTGCTGTATAATGAGAGACACGGAGATGCTGAGAATAAAAGTACAAAGAGGTGTGACAGATCTGACTATTGCCCATTAGGCATGCACATCTTACTGCAGATTTTCAGAGCAGTAAGCCTTTAATCTTGACTTCAGATTCTGTGCCTGCCTTACACACCATTCTATTTCCTCCAATGTATTTATAATGCAGCCACAATTTTTTAAAACGCACTTTTCTAAATCAGGGGGGAATGTCACTTGTGATGTGTGGGGGGTGGCATCCAAAGGTGTTTTTTTAAAAAATATGCAGTTGCCCTATTGCAGCTGCACAGTAGTGTGTCCAGCAAGCATCTCCCATTTAAATCATTATGGTTCAGGTTTTGTGCATGCATTTTAACTGACCAGACTTTTTGTGAAATTGACAAGCAGCTGCAAAGCCCCGTTTTCCTTCTTGCTGAGCACTAGGGGATTCTCTGCGGTGTTATCGGCCACTGTGAAAAATGGGAAAGAGTCGCATGATCTCATAATATGGGGAAACATGCTGAGTTTACAGAAATACATAAATATATTAAATAATCTTTTTTGTAAGATTAACAGTTCAATTATGGAGAAAAACAGTAAATTCCATTCTCAGTAGTTAGGAAATTGTGGTTTTGTTTCTTTACCACACAGATTATTATTATTGGAACTTTTTTTTTCTTAAGCTGGTGGCATATTTGCATTTCCATTCAGGGAGCATGATCTTTGAGTTAAAACTCCACTGCCTGTAGATAGGAAGGTCTTCTTGTTAATACTTGCAAATAAACATATCTTATATGTAATTTGTATATTACTTCCAGCATCTTTATCATTTGATATACTTATATTCAACTGGGACTCTGTAAGTAAAGAACCTGAAATATATTTTTGTCTGAAAAACACACATACTCACCCTTGTTTTATATTGAACAATGCACTATTATTAAAAACCAGGGTTCATTTCGTAGCAGGAGCTCCTTTGGATATTAGGCCACACATTCCTAACGTAGCCAAGAGCTTGCAGAGCTCTTCTTACAGGGGCTACTGTAAGCTCTTGGAGGATTGGCTACATCAGGGGTGTGTGGCCTAATATGCAGAGGAGCTCCTGCTACGAAATGAGCCCTGTTAAAAACCCATATGTACTTAAATGTAGGAGTGTGCATTCAGATCTTTCTGAGCCGAAAATACAGCCAGGAAAAAAAAACCTTATCAGTATTTTCCAGGTATATTGTGCCATTCCAAAAGTATCCAGGATTTTTCAGGAAAACACACTAAAAAAATCCCAGGTATTTTCAGGAACTGGGAGAAAACAGCTGACATACTGGGAGACTGCTTCCTGCCTCTCAGCTGTTTCTCCCCCTTTTTCTAACCGATTTAAAGGGACTGTAGAAAAAACAGGGGGAACAGCTGAGAGGCCGTCACTTCCATCAAGAAGCTTATGGAAGTGATGCACATCCTGACGAATGGGACATTACCAGAATAATTTGGAAAATTTGTGCAGCTATTACTGAGGCTCATTATACAAATTAAATTTTTTTAAAAAAACAACCCAAGTCAGAAACTCGAGTTGAGCTACGGCAAAAGGACAGCTTCGCTGCTCCTGCCCCCAAGACCGCAACACTAACCTCTGCAATGGCAGCCAGCCCCTCTAGTTCAGCTGCTGCTCTCTTCTCCCCTGCTGACCACTGGTAGGAATGGGGAACAGCCAGCTGGACGGTTCCCATTCTGAAGTATGTGTGGTGGATTGTCCCATCAGCAGAGCCACCTGTTGCTCATCCAAGCCAGTGCCAATCAATCTATTTACCATGCAAAGCTATGTAGTAGTGCTGAAATGGTGATTCCCCCCATATTCCTTGGCTGCTGAAAGAGATCCTCATTGCCAAGGAGTAATAAGTGGCCTTGTCTGCCATTGGAGGGGGCCTCCTTCTCTGCCCAATCATCCTTGATGGAACTTCACTGTACCTAGCTCTCCTGTTACTACTTTATTCAGAAGAGGAGGGATGTTAAGCAGGATGCAAATGAAAAAGGCTCTTCCTCCTCCCCCTCTCCTTCATCTTCCCTTCCCCCACTAGAAGGGGGGGGGGTGTTTGCAAATGCCAGTCACAGATCTCCAGTAGACTAAAGGTCTAAGTGACATTTCCCTCCTTATAACCAAGTTTCAGGTGAGTACACCACGTATTGGCAATTCTAAATATACAGTACTTTTAGTACAGCTGAAAGGTGGCAAGGAAAAAAAATGTTCATTCAAAATCCTGTATTTAAATGTTACAGTCTGGATGTAGCTTTCTGGTAGCAGTAATAAAAGATTCAGCTCTAGCATAGTTAATCCATAAAATACCTATAACATTAAGTCTGGCACCATAGAAATATACCATTTTTACACAGCATACTTTCTAAAAATGATTATGTACATTAAAAGGCATTCTGAATAGAACTGTATGAAAATCATTGCTTTTTTAATGAAAAGAAAATGTTAGGACAGGACAATAAAAACACATTCCCATACTATCAACACTTGATGCTCCAAATAAATTAGCTCACCCTGCTGCTATCCTTTAGCTCTTGATCTCCTTTGACCAACTCTTTAACAAGAAATCTTAATGTTGGGTGGCACTTCTACCTATGCTGAAAGTACATATGAACAAATGAAACTACCTTATACTGAGTCAGACCATTGGTCTACAAAGGTCCAGGGGTCATTTAGTAGAAAAAGAGGGATCCTTAATTTATCCAAGAACAATTGTATGTTGCCATTTCGTTGCAACTGAGTTGTGTCTTAGAATAATTAGGTTAACCTCTCTAATGTCCTGGGTGGTTTGCTATTAAGCTCACCAGTAGAGAGTTTAGTAAAACTATCTGTTAGTCCATGATTGGCTTGTGCACAGAATATATGTATGCTCTTCAGGAGTCATTTCATAGAAAAAGAAATGCAGGAGCTCATTAGCATAATTCATTAGCATAATTTATTTGCATATGCTACACCACCTGACATCACCAGAAGTATGTCGGAAGGAAGGAAGGAAGGAAGGAAGCTGGCAGAGAGGGGACAGTTACTAATCCAAGCCTCAGAAATACCACTGTTCTAGGAGGATAGCTGGTCAGAGGAACAAGGACCTTTCCAGGGGATGGGGTCCTTTTGCTGCAGCCATGACACAAGCAGGCATTCCTGCGGGGGGGGGGGGGCTGGCACCAACTCATGGAGCTGCGCTCCCCCGAGCTCCTGCTCGAAATGACCCCTGCAAAGGTCCATATTGTCTACTCAGACTGGTAATGGCCTCTAGGATCTCAGGCAGGGGTCTTTCATATCAGCTACTATCTGGTCATTTTAACTGGAGATGCTAGGATAGAGGTGTTGAACCCATTTCTTAGGAGGCCCACATCTGACACAAATGTCACTTTGCTGGCCTGGGCCATGTATGCCATAAAATGTAACACCGACTACCAGAGATACAAACTTTATAAAGGTGGTTTCAGGCACCTCTATCTGAGGGGTTGGAGCAGATGAGAATTTGATATCACTTCACTCTCCAATATATAGGACAGATGGGCTCACATTCTAGCTGTATTTGAAAAAGTGAGCAGTGACTCATGAAAGCTCATGCCCTGCCACAAAGTTTGTTAGTTATTAAGGTGCTACTGGACTCTTGCTCTTTTCTGCTGACAAAGATATCTCCAAGTGAAGTAATGTGTTGATTTCAGACTGGACAAAATCCACTCAGCGTTAGTGATAATAATGAAACAAAAAAGCAAAGGGGTGGGGTTAATATGAAGAAAGACAGCCACTGCGGCGGGAGGAGAGAGGGAGATGTGTTGAACTGGAATATATGGAATCCTAAATGTATTTTTAAATATTTAGCCATCTACTTCCAGTCACTAAACAATGGAATCCAATCCAAGTGTTGTAATTCCTAATCAGGGTCTTCTTGAAAGAAAAGAAAATCCCAGATAGGCAAAGAGAAATCTAGTCTTAAAAAAACTCTTTTCAGAACAAGCCAAAATAATTTCCTTTTAATTCCCCTTTCCCTGAGGCATCTATCTCCCTTCCTTTCTTTTTGAACAGTGTGTGTGTGACCAGACAACCCATACTAATCAGGTCTCAACGTAAATAGCAGAGCAGGGTGATCTCAATCTAAATTATACTTGTCAGAAGAGTCTTCCCTTCCTCACATGAAACTGCCTTATACAGAATCAGACCCCTGGTCCATTAAAGCCAGACTGGCAGTGGCTCTACTTAGATTGGCAGCAGCTCTCTAGGATCTCAGGCAAAGGTGCTTCCCATCACCTGCTACTTGATCCTTTTAACTGAAGATTCCAGGGCCTGAACCTGAGACCTTCTGCATGCCAAGCAGATGCTCTGTCACTGAGCCACAGATACAAACAGGGTTCCAGGCCTAATCAAGGCCTACCAAAGAGTGATGGCAGGAGGAGGGGGGAAATTTCAACCACGCAAACAAGTTAAAATGCCCTTTGCAAAGAAGAGCAAGCAACTTTCTTTGGAGTTGAGCTCACCTCACATTCTCCTCCCAAGATCCTCCAATGCCAGCTGCAGATTACTAGAGGCCAGGCTCTCTTCCTGCCCCACAAAGGAGAAGGAGGAGGTGGTGAGAGGAGAAACCTGATCTTAGTGCTGACTTAGTGAGGTGAGCTCTGTCAATCAAACCTGCCCAGACACTGCAGCCCCTTCCTGTGAGTGTGGCCAACTCCACACCTTTTCACACTGCATTGCTAGGCTCCATCAAGGGAGGGAGGTGAGCCAAGCCCGTGGGGGTGTCAACCTTCCCAAGCTTTCCAAACAAGTGTACAACAGAAGCATGCAGGGCTTCGAGGAGCATCTAGGGCCCAAGCAAGGCAATCCCACTTGCCTCCTGGTGATATGCACAGTTTCAGATGGAAAGATTCTTCTCCCCAATGCCAATTTAAACACATGGCCTTAAGCCCTCTTGCCTTGCTCTCAAGGCAGCTAACAGAGGAGTCAGGGGTGTTAAGACAGCCACGAGAAACGTCCTGGTGCCCTCGGAGCCTCCCTCCCATCCCTCCCTCCCTCATCTCTCTCTCTTCCCCTCCCCCTCCCCTTCTCCCCCCCCCTTTCTTCCAATCTCAGTCAGTTCTAGAAAAGAATAAAGGAAGGGGAGGAGACCTCAGCCAATGGAGGGAAGGAGGCTTGGCTTTGTCTCTTTCCCCGTGCAATTGTGGGAAATGGATGAAAGTGAGCCATGCAGCAGTCCCAGGGAAGGAAGCAGTAGACTAGAGAGCTAATTGCTCAAGGGCTGGATACAAGCCCTGCAGGGGCCAATTCCAGCCCAGAGGCCGCATGTTTGACACTCCTGTGCTAGGAAATGCATATCAAGCAAATGCTCTACCACTGAGCCACAGACACACCTTTGGGAAATAAAATGGTAATAAAATGAAGTGGACTGTTGTCATACGTACATTCATTAGATGGCATTCCCAAGACTAAGCTCAGATGATACCAGCAAATCAGAGTTTATTCATGAGGGGCACAATCCTAGTCAATTGGTTTTCAGCTGTACCAAACTGAGGCTTGTTTTCCCCTACTCCAAGATGGGATTCTAACAATGGTTTAATCTAAAGTGGAAAGAGACAACTCAGAGATCACTGAGTCATTCAGGTTATTTGCATTTGCAGGGCAAAATCATGGCTTTTGAACATCCTTGATGTTCAAATGAACTTTGTCAGAAAAATAGACATCAATATTGATGGTCATTATAGATGTATGGAAAATCACACACCCTTCCACAAAGTTTACTCAGTTTTATAAAAATTATTTTTGCTTCTTTTGAAATTTCATGGAACCCACAAATGAAGGTTTCTCAGGAACCCACAAATGAAAGAAGCTGCCTTTTAGGGTGAAATACATTACCACTCCATTTCTGGATCTTACCAACTTTGCCTTCGGTGTGGAGAATTTCTTCACCAGATCCCCCAAAACACATCCAGTGCCAGTAACAGGCAGATGTTCTCCATGGTATAACTTGAATGTTTCGAATGGGCTTCAGAAAGGGATGTGCAGAATCCACATAAGAAATGTCCTGAGTCTTATTGCAGCTCATTTCTTTTCTTTACTTTTTTTTTTTTTTGCTTCCCTCAGAATTTCTTAAATATTTCTCTGGAGTTCTACCATTTTCCTGGAATTGTCACTTCAAGCAAAATTTAATGGCTGCCTTATAGCACCTGCTTGCAGAGGGGTTTTGTGGTGTTATATTAAGGGTAGGTTTGAATGTAGCAATTATACTTCTGCAGAGCACATCTTCCTTTAATTTTCTTTCTGGAGGGGCTGAAGCCCTGCACAGGGGATGTGGTTTGACTTATTAGATGAACTTTTAGAAGATACGTTTGGGCACTAGCTTTTTGTGGACATCTCTCTGGGGAAACATCCTTCTTTTTTGTAACTCTGGAGAGAAAACGTAGCAAGTTAAAGCCAATGGAGACACTCTTTATCTGACCAGCATAATTGCTGCATTCTCCATAGTTGTCCCACAGTCAGGGTCCAGTTCAAACTACATGGTTTCTCTCATAGTGCATTCAGCATACCATGCCGGTGATGAATACAACCACATGTGCAGAAGCCTTTAAATGGTTGTGGCCAGTGTGCAAGTAAACACAGAGGGAAGAGCAACCACAGTGGCTGTGGAACAAGTAAAGGGGGTGTCTAAGATACCAGGGTTGAACTTTAGCTCCTAATATCCCACTGCCACTAAAGCTCAAAACCTTTTCAGTGTCCTTCTGTTATAGCCCACCTAGTTGGCTGGGCAGCCCAAGGCCACTGAGCCTGTCCTATGGGCTGCTGCTTTCCTCTCAAAATGGAGGCAGAGCTAAGAACAAGCATTCTTACTGCAGTCTCAAAGTGAAAACTAACCTAATAGCCATTCTGGGTTCCATTTGTAAAACAACATGAGAATGTCTTCATTCTCAAGGCAGTCATGTTCATGAAGAGTTCACTTGTTAAAATGTAGGACACTTTGGGAGCAATCCTAAGAGGCTCTACTTGGGAGTGAGCCCAGAAGGAGGAGGAGGAGGAGGAGGAGGAGATTGGATTTATACCCCACCCTTCACTTGTAGTCTCAGAGTGGCTTACAAACTCCTTTCCCTTCCCCTCCCCACAAAAGACACCTTGTGAGGTAGGTAGGGCTGAGAGAGCTCTGAGACAACTGTCCTTGAGAGAACAGCTGGAACAGAGCTATGGCTTGCCCAAGGTCATCCAGCAGGTGCAAGTGGAGGAGTGGGGAATCAAACCTGGTTCTCCCAGATTAGAGTCCGCGCACTTAACCACTACACCAAACTGGCTCTGACTTACTCCTAGGAAAACATTATTTGGACTGCAGCTTCTGTCAATGTTTGGTACATACATACCTAATACATGTTCATTGGATGAATTGGGGGGGGGGGAACGACAAAATTTAAAGGTGACTCCAATTCAGTATGCTTTAGATTCAGAGTGAGGAAGAAGAATGGGTTGATAACATGCAAGAAAGAAAGAGGAGAATGTCTTGTGACAACTGCTTTTAAGAAAGGAAGTGAAGAAGTAATGAGAGAGGAAGTTTCTACTTACTCACTTAACATGTGGGAGGGATGTAGCTGGGGCCCAGCAGCCAACAAGATAAGGAAAGGAAGAGGTTGTTTATGAAACATTATGCTTGTCTCTGTGTTTGTGGTCATGCTCCTTGACATAGATTAGGGGTTATTATGGGAAGGGGAATGCAGATAAATTTGATCAAAACTTGCTTGTCAGCATCTTCTGGCAATAACGAGCCTTGGCAAGTTTATCATACTTGCAAAAAACCCCTAAGGTACTCCCCCAATATTTATTAACTGTCCAAAAGCAGTGTGTGCTGGGTCAAAGCAAATAACATTGAAGCACAGTTCAGGACCTTTGCAAACTAATTACGTATCAAGTCAATTATGGCTGTACTGGAGGCCTTTTTTGCCGTATTTTTCTTTGTGCTGTGGAGCTTCAAGAGAGAATGACCACATGCCAGGTAATGCTGACCTTTCCAGAGGCACTGTTAAGGGAGCACAGTGAGTGAGCACATCTTTTCCCCAGGCAATCAATCAGCCTCCCATAGAACACAGTCCACTTATAAAATTTCTCTGCAGATTATTTTCCACCACCCCCCCAATTTGGCGTAGAGATCTTAGTGTGATTTAAATGAGACCAACTTGCTATGTAAAAAAAAAAATCACAACCATTACATGCAGAGGTGAGATTCTCCAAATAAAACCTTCTCATTAGGGGAACAAATCTCTCTGAATTCACTGCAAACCATATTCTTGTCACCTTGTGAGACCCCTCTCCCCTTTCATTTTGTGGTCGTTTAGTCAATTTCACTGCTTTTAAGTGTGATGCAAAATGTATGTATTTTATTTTGCTTTATATTGTTTGAGGGTTGAGACAATCCTGGAAGTGGTTTTTATATAACAGTAACATTCTATTAAATTTGATTGGTGCAAATGGATTAACTTTAGATAACTATACATGGGTAACCAATTGCTGCATGTATCCTGGAGTCACACCAGTGTTTCTCAGAGCAGCATGGACAACATACACTTGTGTACATGTGTGTGCTTTGGGGAAACCTGATTGGGTTTCAAAATGTCTATACAAACTTGTACAAAGTGCATGTGTGGGAAATACCAGTGCAGTGCTGAAGTGCACACAATGGTTTAGGTCTGCGCAATATAGCATTCTTTTAACACTTTATCTGTTGAAAATTTTTTAAATAGATGTTTTATTTCGGTTAAACTCACAGACATAAAACATGAACTACAACTGTACAGTCGTCTAAATCATTTATCTACAGTCATCCACGACTACAAGTGTCTATAATCATCTAAGCCATACATACAACCAGTGTTCCCTCTAAGCTGTGGAGTCTTGTGAGCAAAAATTCTACTTTGTGAGCTACTGGCATTAAAGTTGTGAGCAAGTGTTTTGTCTACTGCATCAATTAGTTTGCTCTGGAGCCATCCTTCCTCAGCTCAGACAAAAAGATGTGAGCCGGAGGCTGAAAAACTGTGAGCTAGCTCACACCAACTCAGCTTAGAGGGAGCACTGCATACAACATGAGCACAATCATCTGAATCATACAAAAACATAAAACATAAACTGCAGTCATTTAAATCATATAGTTATCAATAAAATCATATATCTTTATAGAACTTGCTTATATATATTCTTGGTTTTTCACTTCTACTTAAATATCTCTGTTCTATCTTTTCCATCTTCATATCTAATAATAATTTAATTACAAACATATATTGCCAGTCTCTTATTTTTTATCATTTTCTATTTTAATGTAAATTTAAATTTATTCTTTCAATTTTTCTTGAAATTCTGAGATTGGCCTCTTATGTATATTGGTTTGGCTTGTGTTTTGCTCACAAGCAGATAACCAATTTTTTTTGTCAAGCAGTTTTGCTGCTCATGAGCAGCTTGAGTCTGTTTAATGGGGTTTCTTTCCATGTATTCTTACGTACGATTTGTGAAGATGGGGTCTAGTGTGGTAGCCAGGAGAGGCAAACACTGGTTTGTAAGCTCTCAGTATTCTTGGATGTGATAAGTTAAGACACAGACTGCAGTCAGCTGCTTTTCACATGTGCATGTTCTCATAAGCTTCAATTCTACCCCCCCCCAGGGGTCCGTTGGAGCAGGAGCGCACAGGAGCGCAGCTCCGGGAGTGAGGAGCCCAGGGGGTGGGCACATGACCAAGCCCCGCCCCCCCTCGGCTTCCCCGAGCAGTGCAGAGGCGCAGCGCCCCGGGGAAAGCCCTGTTAGGGTCTTTATTGTTTTTAATGTTTTGTTTTAATATTGACAATTTTATCATTGTTCCCTTTATGACTGTGTGCTGCTTTTCCAGAGACTTGCTCAAGGTGACATATAAATTTTCTAAGTATACCATTTTTTATCTGGGCACATGGTACATAAGTACTGGAGAAGTTTCACCAACCCTTCAGCAGCTTCCACCCTATCAGTTTGGTGTAGTGGAAAGGAGTTGTACTCTAATCTGGGAGAACCAGGTTTGATTCCCCACTCCTCCACATGCAGGTGCTGGTGTGACCTTGGGCTAGTCACAAGTTCTCTCAGAGCTGTTCTCTCATGAGCAGTTCTCAAAAGACCTCTTTCAGCCCCACCTACCTCATAGGGTGTCTTGTTGTGGGGAGGGGAAGGGAAAGGGATGGGTGGTGCACATGTCCTGGGTATCTCAAGTCTACTTGAAACCTGGTGGTTTCAAGGGAGCAGGAAGAGAATGGGGGTGTGTTCTTTACACTTATTTTTATTGCACAAAGTATTGGATGGGGAAGGGAATGGGAAGGGAATGGAGGAAGAGCAGGTCAGTTTCACTCACCTGTGGAGTGGAGCCTGAGGGGTGGGTGTTGCCTTCTGACACACTTCCGGTATGTTAGGGGATGTGGCATATGCAAATGAATTATGCAAATGAGTTATGCTAATGAGCTCCTGCACCTCTTTTTCTACAAAATGACCCCTGCCCCCCCCCAATGCTTCTCGGTAGCCATTCATTGAAAAAAAGAGTGGCTAAACTAATCAGTCAGCCAGTGATTATAAACACTGTATTTATTTTAAAAGTTATACTGTTTCGTTTTCATCTGTGTCTGTATTACTGATGTTATTTTGCATATGTACATTTTTGCATAGCCTTATGGGCATTGGGGTTCCTGCCCATGGCATTTAATTACCTGATCCAACCATTTGTGACCCTGAGAGAGAATCAATTTGACCTAATACACAGATGGAAAAGTGGTGACCAGACAGAAGGAAATGGTACTGTTATCACCACAGCTACTGCAGAGCTGCAAAGCTGTTCAGCAGTGTCTCAGGAGGCCAGGAGTTAGATTTACTGATCCAAGGCTGTGTTCTCAAAGGTTCTGGGGCAAGAAATAAATCTAGGGTGCCTTGGGCCATGATAACCTGTGTCGTCCAATGGTCACAGGTAGAGTTGCCAGCTCTGGGAAATTCCGGGTTAGTAATCCAAAGCAAAGCATTGAAAATGACACAGATAACAAATGTGCTGAACACCAAGTTTATATGCACATTGGAACTTTAAACGTACTGTAGTCAGTGTTCATGTAATATCAATTGGGATTCACAAAATTTCTAAATGCAAACAAAAAAGCCTCTAAGCGTGTACAAAGTTCACAAAAATGTTTTTCAAATACAAAGTCTCCGAGCATGTACAAAGTTCACAACGAAGGCTCTAGATTCTGCTCTTCGTTTCGTATTCTTCTTCAGAAAATAACTTCTACTGAAGATGGAGAGACTTCATAAACAAAAATATATAAAGGTGTGTTAAGCAATTCCATTAATTGTTATAAACTGAAAACTTAATAGAGAAGGAAGCCTAACCAGTACCTTCCACAAAAGAGACTTCAAGTGAGAAACGTAGACAAATTTATAGGTTCTCCCCGACCTCTGGGGTATTTCCTATCAAGTACAACTCCTATAAAAGGATATATAAAATCATTATAAACTCTTTATCTAACACATGTGATATAACACTGTAAAAATACAATAACTGTCACTATATACTCTCATCTAATCCATGTAATTTAACAGTATACAAACTGTGAGAATTGCAACACTCACGTCATAAATCTTGAAACTTTACTAACGGGCAACCGGTCATTAGCACAGGAACTAATCTCCAAAGTCGACTCGCCTTGAGGAGTGTATAGTTGATAGTTAGATATACTCTCACCAAGTTTAGCAATTAAAGGAGAAACAGACTGCTCTAAAAGAGACATATACAGAATTCATAAAAAGGAAGTGTAGTCAAAAGTTTGATTAAGACATCAGGGTACAGGGTTTGAAGATGAAAAGCCCAATAAGCCTCACGTTGCCTGAGTCGTTTCTGAATATCTATCTGACTGTACTGAGATGTATTAACAGTTTCAAGCACAACAAACTTGGAGTCACTGCAAGAGTGTCTTTTTTCTAAAAAAAAATGCTGTACCAGTGGGCATTCAAGGCGTTCATTTCTTATACAAGATCTATGTTCTATCATCCGTGTTCGGATGGTCCTAGTGGAATAACCCACATAGAAACGCGGGCAGGAACATTTTAAAAGATACACAGATTTACGAGTATAACATGAAGAGAAATGCTTAAGGACATGATGGAAATTCTTTTCCGGAATGTCTATAATGTTGGTGCGCCATACCTGTGGACACATAACACATCTCCCACAGGGATGGTGTCCTGTAGTAATGGGGGCAATAGGTGGTCGACGAGCCAAGTAGTCTGCGCAAACTAAAGAGTCCCGAAGGTTCTGAGTTCTTCTAAAACCAATAAAAGGCCTGTTCTGACAGTCCTGAAACCTATCTACTATATGCCAATGCCTCAAAATGATAGTCTTTATTTGTGATGCCAATGGGGTAAAATCAAAAGCACAGTGAATGGACTGGGAAGAGTGTGAATGATCTAAATTTTGAGAGCCAGTTTGGTGTAGTGGTTAAGTGTGCGGACTCTAATCTGGGAGAACCGGGTTTGATTCCCCTCTCCTCCACTTGCACCTGGCTGGATGACCTTGGGCAAGCCATAGCTCTGTACCAGGTGTTCCCACAAGGACAGCTTGGGAAAGAGCTCTTTCAGCCCCACCTGCCTCACAGGGTGCCTGTTGTGGGAAGGGGAAGGGAAAGGAGTTTGTAAGCCGCTCTGAGACTCCAAGTGAGTGAAGGGCAGGATATAAATCCAATCTCTTCTTCTTCTTCTTCTTCTAAATCTCTAAGAAGATCCACACTTTCTATTTGTTTCACTGTCTCCTGTGCATGTTGTATAATATGAGGAGAATACCCCCTCGCCTCCAGTTCCTTGGAAAGTCTTAAGGCTGCAGGTGCATAGTGTCTCTCCAGAGTGGAGTTCCTTTTTAATCTCAGATATTGGCCATATGGGATGTTCTGTCTAATATGTCTAATATGGTGGGACTTAAAGTGGAGGTAAGAATTCTTGTCTGTGCTCTTGAAAAAAGGTTTAACAGCTAAGGTGTTAGTCTGGGAAATAAATACTGTAGTATCTAGAAAGTTGATGTCTGAGCCACTGGTTTGAAACGTAAATTTAATAGTTGTATGGGCAGAATTAAGCCAATTGACGAATTCCTCCACCGGAAAATTACTGCATAAAAAGAAAAGTTCATAAATGTAGCGTTTGTACAGCCAAATATGTTCAAAAAAAGGATTAACCTGAGCATTCATGATCCAGTATGTTTCAAAGTGAGACATGAATAAATTGGCTACACTGGGTGCAAAGGGAGAACCCATAGTTACACCCCTAACCTGTAAAAAAAAGTCATTTTGAAACCTAAAAAAACTTCTGTCAAAAATGAATTCAATGAGATCAAGAAGGAAGTGAGTGGGCGGAACAAGACTCTCCCTTCTCATAAGAGTATCGGCCAATATTTGCCGAGCCTCATTGTGAGGTATATTTGAGTAAAGGGACGAAACATCCAACGTAACCAAAATAGCATTGGCCGGTGTGGGGGTCCCCTCGATCTTATTAATGAAATCTTTAGTGTCTCTAATATATGAAGCTGTCTTCTGGACAAAAGGCTGAAGAAAGGAATCAATGTATTGAGAAATAGGCTCAAAAATAGAATTCATACCAGAGACTATGGGACGGCCTGGGTGTGGGTTAGTACCCATTGACGGTAGGGGCAGGAGGTCAGCCAGGATGTGATGCCGTAGAATCTGTCCTCTGAAGCGACAATGTCATCCAGGGGAATTGATCTCTGTAGTCTGGAGACCTGTTGTAGCCTCAGTAGAACTTCAGCCCCACCTTGAGATTGGGAACTGTGACATTTGTTTGATGTGGGTCTTGTTATTTCTCTCTGTTTTTTTCAACCTAGTTTAAGATTTCTGGAGTTTTTACCATGCATACCCCAATCTGTGCCTTAACTTATCGCTGCCCAAGAATACTGAGAGCTTACAAACCAGTGTTCGCCTCTCCTGGCCACCACACTAGACCCTGTTGTCACAAACTGTGAAATAGAGTTACTTCTAACTTGCCTCTCAGAATGTCTAGATCAGAGGTGCTGACTCAGGGTTTGATTTCAACAGGAACGCACAGGAATGCCATTCCGGCTGGTGTCCGAGCCTGCCCCGCCCCCTCCCTGCCCGGCCTGAGCTGTTTACACTTAAAGGGAAAGTTCCTGCAGAGAGCCGGCAGGAAAATGCTCCACCGGGTGCTTTCCCTTTAAGAGCAAACAGCCAGCAGGAGAAAGCCCCGCCCAGAGATTAAGCTCAGGGGCTAAACTTTCTGCATTTGGCTTGCCGACGTTGCGTGGCTTTCCCTGCTCCAGTAAGTGCCTCCCCATATCTTTTTGTTTTCTCTCTCTCTCTCCCCCCACCTTTCTTTCTGTCTTTCTCTCTCTCTCTGTCCCCACCTTTCTTTCTTCCTTTCTCTTTCTCTCTCCCTCCCCCCTTCCTGTCTCTCTCTCTCTCCTCCACCTACTTTCCTTCCTTCCTTCCTTCCTTCCTTCCTTCCTTCCTTCCTTCCTTCTGTTCTTTCTGTTTTTATAAAAAAATATTGAAAAGGGGGGGGATGTAAAAAAGCAGAGAGCCCAGGAAATGCTGGTTTTGACAATATCTTTAATTTTTGAGAATCTTTTTAGTTTTCTCATGGCATCTTCTGCTTAAGAAAAAGTTTGAAGCCTGAGAACATTGTTGTGTCTTGTTGGGAATGGCTTGCAAATATATCTGTGTCTAAAGTCTGTATTAAAGTGGTTTGGTGCTTACTGCCATATAAGAGAAAAATCTGAAAAAGTAGCTTCATTGTTGCGTGTGTTGGCAGAACACTTGACTGTTGCATGGGGCACTTCTGCAGAGAAACAGAGTTGTAACTAAAAATGAGCATGGTCAGCTGCACTTTGGTGATTGCCTGTTTTGTGAAATGTAAAAAAGTGGGCAGAGTTTCTGAATATGATTGTCCCTCTTCTCCTGCCACTGGGCTGACATCTGCCTTTAATGGGCCAGCAAACTTGATGTTCTTAAACCTCCTAATAAGAGAGATTTCCGCTTTTGAGGAGTTCCAACGATTGGTGATGGTAGTGATACTTTTATGTGGTAAAGATCACCTGTTCACAGGATAATTTTACTTGTGGGACAGACTCTGCATGGTAACCACTCCACTGGTACATAATTGCTTGTAAAAATTATTATAGTGTAATAATTCAGGTGGGTAGCCGTGTTGGTCTGAAGCAGCAGAACAAAGTTGGAGTCCAAAGTTTCATCCAAGGTATAAGCTTTTGTGTGCATGCACACATCTTCCATCTGAAGAAGTGTGGGTGGCACATGAAATCTTATACCTTGAATAAAATTTTGTACCTTGAATAAAATAGTCCACAAACTACTCCCACCCAGTGCATCCACAAACCTAGAAGAAGAAGAGATTGGATTTATACCCTGCCCTTCACTACCCAAGGGAGTCTCAGAGCGTCTTTCAAACTCCTTGCCCTTCCCCTCCCCACAACAGACACCCTGTGAGGTAGGTGGGGCTGAGAGAGCTCTGAGACAACAGCTGGTACAGAGCTATGGCTTGCCCAAGGTCATCCAGCAGGTGCAAGGAGGGAGTGGGGAATCAAACCCGGTTCTCCCAGATTAGAGTCCGTGCACTTAACCACTACACCAAACTGGCTCCTAGCGTTGTTCTGCCAGTGAACTAGCGTTGTCAACACCAGGTTGAGGAAATCCCTGGAGATTTGGGAGTGGAGGGGGCAGTTTAGGGGAAGGAGGGACCTAAGCAAGGCATAATGCCATGGACTCTACTTTCCAAAGCAGCCATTGACCTGATCTCTGTAGTTTGGAGCTCAGTTGTAATTCCAGGAGATCTCCAGACCCCACCTGTAGGTTGGCAACCCTAAAAAAATCATATTCAGCATACTAGTTCTGCAGGAAGGCAACCTGATTTCCATGGGAACCTAACCCTTAGGAATTGATTCCAATCCAGTGTGGGAATAATTGTTGGACATAAGATATTGGTTCAGGCAAGGTTTTGTATAGATGGGGCAGAAAATAATGTTTTTATTGGTTTTGTCAAAACTGTTTTGACAACAAGGTAAACAGAATAAGAAGCAAAAGGTGGATGTGGCTGGATGACCACACTTCTGGGAACACTGGGTGTGTCCTAATATGTTAATGAGCTGTGCTGTCAGGGGTGTGGCCTAATATGCTAATGAGTTCCTGCTGGGCATTTTCTACAAGAAGAGCCCTGGCTGAACTCATTTGTTACAAGGGCGAGACTGACATAAATGTCACTTTGTTGGGCCAGGCCATGTGTGCCATAAAAAATAATGCCAGGTACTGGAGATACAAGCTTTATAAAGGACAGCAGCTGGAAAGTTCCAAGTTGGTGTGTCCTCACTGTGACGATCCATGGGCTAGAGATGGGATTAGAGGAAAACTCCTATGGGTGGACTGGAGAGCCAGTGGTGCAGTGCTGGGCAGATGACCTAGCACTGCCTGCAGGGGGGCAAACCCCTTCTCTAGTCTACTCCTGCCTCCAATGCTGTGAGCCCAGGCCCCAGAATAAAAATGTGAAGTGGGATGGGGCAACCTCTTTGGGTGCCCCTAGAATTGGACCCCAAGTTCAATCTTTTTGAGACTTGGGGGTTCTTTTGGGGAGAGCCTCCAGCAGTTGCAAATTTGGCGCCTCTATCAAACCGCCCCCCCCCCCCCCGCCACTGAATATACCTTAGGAGAGATTTGCCATTGACTATAATGGCCCCATAGGGTACAATGGAGCTGAATATATTTGGAAATCCTGAATATTTCTTGAATAGGATATCAATACCAATCTTGTTATTCAAGAATATTTGGGTATACTCAGGGGTCATTTCGAGCAGGAGCTCGGGGGAGCGCAGCTCCGGGACTTGGTTCCAGCCCCGCCCCGTGGGTGAATGCCTGCTTGTGTCATGGCTGCAGCAAAATGACCTGTCCCTTGGAAAGGTCCTTGTTCCTCCAACCAGCCTTCTGAAGGCTTCAGCCACCACTGAAGCTATCCTCCCAGAATAGTGGTATTTCTGAGGCTTGGATTAGTAGCAGTCCCCTCTCTGCCATCCCTTCCTTCCTTCCTTCCTTCCTTCCTTCCTTCCTTCCTTCCTTCCTTCCTTCCTTCCTTCTTTCTTTGCTTCTGACATACATCCAGTGATGTCAGGGGGTGTGGCATATGCAAATAAGTTATGCTAATGAGTTATGCTAATGAACTCTTGCACCTCCTTTTTCTATGAAATGACCCCTGGGTATACTGAATATATTTGGCTGAGAAAATCCTACATCCAAATAATACCGAAAAATTTTTTGCACATCCCTACAGACCACCCAGTGACTGGTATAGATAGGGATTGCCAGCACCACACCACAGCTGTCTACTGCTGAAGGTCACCAGATGTTCCATGGGGGGAAGCCTGGCCAGAGTCGTGTGCTTGGTGGCAGGACTAGGCCCCCAATGTGTGGAAGAGATGAGTTAATTAGCTTCCACATGGGAGGGTGCAAATATGGCGGCAGTACTGGCTGCAAGCAGGCCCCAGTAGAGGATTGTCTGTGCCCCCCCATGCAAACTCCAATCCCCACGGCCATCTGGGACAGCATCCCCAGAGCTGCAAGTTGAGCAGAGAGGTGTGTGACCTCGCTTTGGAACCCAGAGCTGGGATGAATGCAGTTGCACCCAACTCACTAGTGAAGCTGTCACTGAAATGAAGGGGTTCTGTTTGACAGCTGCAGATGATGTTGTTCCACCATGCTGAAGCCACAATTCGAATGGTACCACCCACTCTCCTCCCCAGGAGCCTCCTGTTCCCTCCATCACACCAGTTGCAAGGGGTCTTGTTAAGAGCCCTAGATGGGCCAGTTATGTTTGACATCCCTGGTCTAGATCCTGTCTGAAAAAAATGACACTCGTTTCCTTCCACTGACTCCCTTTCCCTTCTCAGAGGCTTCTGGGGGCCCTGATCTGTGGTTTCTGGCTTCTCCAGGGCACTAACAGGGTGAAAATGGAATGCACTGATACGGGGAAGGGGGGGACAGACTTAGCCCTGTCTGTTACAGTAGCTCATTTATTACATTACTGAACATTGGCACATAAAGAAAATACAGAAAGGGATATAACTTCTGAGAAAATCAGATTTGTAGGACTGATTTTGACCTCTTCTTACTTCAGTTTAATCTGTACTTCCTTTTTTAAAGTCAAAAGTACTGAATTCATAATGTTACAGATTTGGCAGCCATGTGCCCATCTCAAAGTATTTCAGACAAGATTTATTTTATCTTTCATTCCCTTTTCTAGTTCTTTAGCCCAGCTTTATTTTGCAGCTAAACTGAATGAAGCAATCTGGCTATGCTTTATTTCATTCATCCCGATATGCAGAAGAAAGAGCAGCAGGGGTCATTTCAAGCAGGATCTCGGGGGAGTGCAGCTCCAGGAGTTGGTGCCAGCCCCCCCCCCCCCGGCAGGGGAATGCCTGCTTGTGTCATGGCTGCAGCAAAATGACCCCGTCCCCTGGAAAGGTCCTTGTTCCTCCGACCAGCTTTCTGAAGGCTTCAGCCACCACTGAAGCTATCCTCCCAGAATAGTGGTATTTCTGAGGCTTGGATTAGTAGCAGTCCCCTCTCTGCCAGCTCTCTCTCTTTCCCTCTCTCTTCTTCTTGCCTCCTGACATACTTCCAGTGATGTCAGGTGGTGTAGCATATGCAAATAAATTATGCTAATGAGCTCCTGCATTTCTTTTTCTATGAAATGACCCCTGAAGAGCTGACATATATTCTGTGCACAAGCCAATCATGGACTAACAGATAGTTTTACTAAACTCCCTACTGGTGAGCTTAATAGCAAACCACCCAGGACATTAATGAGGTTACCCTAATTATTCTAAGACACAACTCAGTTGCAACGAAATGGCAACATACAATTGTTCTTGGATAAATTAAGGATCCCCAGGATATTGTAAGTAAATGATAATAGATCCAGGGATTCTTACCCCATTCTGAGTTTCATACTGTATCCTGGGAAGACTTGATCTGGGAAGAGCAGAGGGGACAGAATTCACTGACAAGGCTTTAAGTGCTGTTAGTTCATATCTCTGCATGCCCTCTTTCTGAGGAGAGTGAAGGAACAGAAGGGTTGTCCTACATAGACAATCTGTATGTAAATGACAACAGGCCCAATAATTTGCTATCTAAATAAACAAGATAAATTACTTAAGTGGAGTTTGTTACTTTGCTTCTTTTACTTTCTTATATGTCTGTGTTGATGCTCCCCCCCCCCCCCCACCTTTGGCTGAAGTCTTTGTTTGGCCTCTTTGGATGCTTCAGTAATACAGTGGGAGCTTTGTTTGAATGAAATTTTAGAAAGCCATCAGATTATCTGTTGAAGATATGTATGTCCTGCAGGGGACTGGGGTCATTATGCCCACCGTCTCTGCCCTGGATGTACACGTGCATCCAGATGTCTTCATTGAGTCTCTATAGGTATGGCACACACATAGGCGTGAATATGCAATTGTAGCATTCCCAATCACTATGTTTATGTGTGTGCACCTGTAGGGCTCACTGTAGACATAGGACCATACAGGCAGACCTCCGGGAGTGAGGCTAGCCAGTGCAGTCTTGCTGTCTTCTCCATAGGCAGAGTAGATTTCTGAATAGCTGCTCATGCTGTTCTTGTGTGGTGGGACTCAATACTAATCACTAGGAATAATTTCTCCCCTGTTCTTAAGTAAGGTGATAACACAGTGGGACAAAATCCCAACTTCAAGTATAGGCTAATGGGGTCTGAACTTACTGAGACTGAGAAGGAAAAAGACCTTTGAGTCATAGTGGATAGCCCAATGAAAGAGTTAACTCAGTGTGCTGCAGCAGTGAAAAAGGCAAATTCTTTGTCAGGGATTATTAGGAAAGGGATCTATGGTGTGGCCTCATTTGGAATACTGATTACAGTTCTGGTCACTGTATCTCAAAACGGATATTGTAGAGCTAGAAAAAGTATAGAGGAGGGCAACCAATATTATTAGGGTGTTGGAGCACCTTCCCTATGAGGAAAGGCTGAAGAATCTGGACTTTGCTGGCTAGGCGGGATATAAATCGAAATAAATAAATAAGAGATGACTGGGGGTGACATAATAGAGGTTTATAAAATTGTGCATGGGTAAAGAGAGTTGACAGACAAAATTTTTCTCCCTCTCCCAAAATATGAGAACTTGAGGGCCTCCAATGAAAAAGAAGAGAAGAGATTGGATTTATACCCCGCCCTTCACTACCCAAAGGAGTCTCAGAGCAGCTTACAAACTCCTTTCCCTTCCCCTCCCCACAACAGACACCCTGTGAGGTAGGTAGGGCTGAGAGAGCTCTGACAGAAACTGCTCTTTTTCAAGAACAGCTGTGCCAGAGCTATGGCTTGCTCAAGGTCATCCAGTGGGTACAAGTGGAGGAGTGAGGAATCAAACCCAGTTCTCCCAGATTAGAGTCTGTGCACTTAACCACTACACCAAACTGATGGGCAATAGGTTTAGGACAGACAAAAGGAAATACTACTTTACACAGAGAGTGATTAAAATGTGGAATTTGCTGCCAGAGAATGTAATGATGGATTCAGGAATAAAAAGTTTTTCAGAAAGTAAACTGCTGAAGAAATTATATAATTATCTTTTAGATACAGAAATGCAGGATGAAGTCGTAAAACCCACAATGATAAATTGGATGAAGGACATAGGTTATACTTTAAATATTGATAGTTGGTCTAAGATATGGAAGGCATTAGGTTACATGAGATCGGTACCCTATAAGGAAAACATCCTAAAAATGTATTATAGATGGCACTGGTCCCCAGAAAAAATCTCAAGATGTTATACTAGTGCATCCAACATATGTTGGAAGTGCAAAACAAATGTGGGATCCTATATTCATATTTGGTGGTGATGCCCAAAATTACAAAGATACTGGTGATTTGTATATCAAATAATACAAGAAATCCTTAAAGTGACTTTACCACTAAAAATAGAAATCTACCTGTTAAACATAATTCCAGATGATTTCAATAAGCAGGCTTATGTAATTACATATATTCTGATGGTGGCAAGGATTTTGATTGCTAAAAGCTGGAAGTTAGAAACGCTTCCTACCAGAGAGGAATTAGTATATAAGGTATTAGAGCTAGGTGAGATGGATAGACTAAGCTTAGTTTTACAAAATAAAGATGAAGACTGTTTTCGGGAAAAATGGTCTGGTCTATATGTCTGGTTAAAAACTGAATCTAGGTTTCAGATCCGAAAAAATTAAATTGTGTACAGGACAGATTATGTTTTCAATAATAATAATGTACACAGATATATGTGCACTGTATTGAAACAATTTAAAAGATGGAGTTTGCTCTATATATGGTAGATTGTAATAAGGAAAAAGGGAATTAAGATAATACATGTATGAGTGGTTTGAGTGTTAGAGGCAGCAGCTTTTAGGGGCTCTGCCTCAGACAACAAAAACTACATTACATGTAATGATATGATATAGAATGGATATAACGTGATTAATTTTTATTTTTGTTTTTTTCTTTTTTGTTTGTTGTAACTGAAATATGGAAATCCTTTGAGTTAATAACTGTAATACATGAAAAACGAAAATAAATTTATAAAAAAAGGAATAAAAAGTTTTTAAAAGGATTAGATAGATTCATGGAGGAGGTCTATCAATGGCCAGTTTGGTATTGTGGTTAAGTGTGTGGACTCTAATCTGGGAGAACCAGGTTTGATTCCCCACTTCTCCACTTGTACCTGCTGGATGACCTTGGGCAAGCCATAGTTCTGTTGGAGCTGTTCTCTCAAGAGCAGTTCTCTCAGAGCTTTCTCTGCCCCACTACCTCACAGGGTGTCTGTTGTGGGGATGGGGATGGGAAAGGAGTTTGTAAGCCGCTCCGATTTATAAGCCAGCAAGGCATATTATATGCTCTTATGAACTGTTAAAAGTCATAAGTTTGAACTTTGGCTTGTCATCTTGCTGAGGGTGAAATGCGCTCTCTATTGCAGTGAGAGGCTCCAGCCCACAGCGGGAAACTTCCTTCAGAGTTCACACCTACATGGAGACCAGAACTCCATTTCAAAGAGTTCTCAGTCTCTTTTCACGTGTTCACACCAACAGGGAGACCAGGACTCCATTTCAAAGGGTCCTTTTCTCCTTTACGCTGGCCTCCTCACACCTTCCCCCAAAGTTCCTGTAAGAGATTAGGTTGCTTAGCAACTAATCGTCGACCATCGAGTGACCTGGCCGAAGCCATCATGAGACCGAGGATTGGCGCCAAGAAACCTTCCAGATGGCCCAGGTGTTAGATCCTGCTTAGCACCTAGATTTGCAATATTGCCCACTCCTTCTTGCCTCCTCCTCCCTATGACACTGACCAATAGTAAGGCTAGTAGGGACGGACCAACTAGTAGGTGTGGCAAGGAGATGTGGTCAGCGCAACCTGCCCCAATGCTACCTGATAAAAGATCTTGCACAACAGAAACACATTGCTAGCCACCTTCAACCCCTATCTTCTTACCAACCTCTTATGTCCAGCCTCCTGTACCCAACACCTTGCCTCCATCTTTAATCCCTGGTTTGCACAGCCAGGACAGAGTGTGTATCTGCAGGTTCAGATCTCGTTCCCCCTACTTTTCTTTTTCATCCCTCCCTCGATCTTCTTGTGGATGTGGACCACCCATCCCCAAGATAGGTAACGTATTTCCCCTCAACGAAACTCCTGCTAATGCAACAGTGCTATTTTCTGTCTAATTTCCTTAGATCTTGTGTGTATGCGGGGTTTTCTTTAATTACTTCTTGTATGCTTGAACAACATGTTGTAAGTAAACACCATTTAAAGAAACCACTCAGCCTCATTGCCTATTTTCTGGGAACTCCTGGAGGGAGTGGGACCTTGGTATAGCTGGCAAGAACCCGTTATTCTGCCAATTGCTAAGCTTAAATTAAAGCAATTCGGCTAACAGACTCAAGGCGGGGTATAAATCCAGTCTCCTCCTCCTTCTAACCATGGCGACTTGAGGGGAGCCTCCACATTCAGAGGTACTAATCCTCTGAATCCCAGAGCCAGGAGACAACATTAGGGGAAGGCCTTGACCTCTACGCCCCATTGTTGGCCATCCAGAGGAACTGGTTGGCCACTGAGACAAGATGCTGAACTAGGGGTGCTGTCACACGTGCCAGATAAAATAGTGGGGAGCAAGGCAATTTCCTCCAGAGGAATTTGACCCGCAGTTGCATGATCACACCACCCTTTGAAGCTGCAGGTGCAGTCAGTCAATGTATGATCAAATGCAACTGTGGGTGAGTCTTTTTTTATGTGCTATTTGTTTTCCATGCACTTAAATGAGGGATCGATGAATCGCACCTCCGCACTGAGGGCTCCCTATGGAGTTTGCGATGATGCACGTACTACGAAGGGGGAGGGAAACAACAGCACGAAGTCGGGATGGCCTGATCAGACCATCCCAACACCATGAGAGCGTGCTGGAGTGATCAGAGAGGGCAAAGTCGATCCGTGGCCCATCACAACCCGTTTCCTACTGGATTTTCCCCAGTGTCTTTTAACTCCGCTTCTGTGGTGGAGCAGAATGGGTTGCTGATGACTTCAGGGTGCTTCCCAGATGTTGTTGTCTGATCATGCCCTTTAAATCCACCTGGCATTCGCACCTATGTCGGGTCTAATTATGCATATGGTCGCAGCCTAGATGGACTATTAGTCTGATCCAGCGGAGCTCTTCTTATGCTCTTAAATCATTAGCTTATTTTCATTTTTGTGCATTAAAAGTCACCTTAAGAAATAAGTGGTAGAGAGCAAACATGATATCCATGGAGCTCTGTCACTGTGCAGATAGATAATGAGGTCCTGAATTAATCATGTGTCTCTGTGCTAAGTTGTAGATCAAAAACCCCAAAGAAGCAGTGAGAAGGAAACAAAAAGAAAATATGCTGGATGTAGTAGAATATAGTAATTCTCCGTTAAATCTGTTTCCTATAGAGCTCTTTCACTTAACACACTTTGTCCTGGATGTAATTTTTTAAAAGATATGTGGGGCTGTGTGCCAGTGCCTCAGCATGATTGGTCCAGCTGTGAGTACATACAGGCAGGCTGAAAGTAATATAGCAATGTTTTGGGTGGGGTGGCTGCCTTCCAACTATGGAGGAGATCCATAAAAGACCTGCACAACTAAGCACAGGTGCATTAGTAGCAGCTGTGGGGCTGAGATCATGACCTTCCAAGAGGAAGCCTTGATGTGGAAGGGGACCCAGAAAGGCTTTTCCAAGACTCTCCAGCACAGGAGCCAAACAAGGGGTAGTTGCCACCTCCTCCAGTTGTCCATCTTACATTACTTATATGTAAGACGAGCTGATACTGTGAACACATCCCCATTAGAACTCATGTGATCAGTACTTCTTATAGAACTGTTTCACTTGGCACTCTTGTTTACAGGATCATTGCCACAGTGTTAAAGACAGTATTACTTCGTTTGTAGCTGCTGTTATGTATGTGAGTGGGGGAGTGTGTTGACTAAGAGACTGAATTCCAGACTGGGATGGGATCTTGCCTCTGCCATCAGCTCACTGGATAGCCTTTGGCAAGCTATTTACTTTCAGCATTTGTCCTCTTTGTACAAAAATCCAGGGATAATAATAGAGGCCTGCCATAGAGAGGTGTTGTAAGGATTACAGTGAGATGATGCATGTAATACATATTGTTATTAGAAGCATCATTTCACATCAGTAAGAACAATATCATAGCTGCCTTATTGCTTAATGCTAAGAGTCTGGTTTATTCTGCCTCCCTGAACCATTATCAAAATGCCATAGAAGTAAATTATCAATGAGGTAGGTAAAATGTTGATTTAAATGATCGCTACTTACATTATAGCTGATTCATAGTGGATTAAGATGGAGTATGGCCAACTTATTTTTATTGACTCTCATTCTAGATTAATCAACTAATAGATGTTTTCCATCTAGACTGCTGTGTTGTGTGTAAGCCAAATTGATTTATAACCTAAAAGATAGGCAGTGAAATGAGAGTTGACGACGGCAGCTCAGGGTTATTGTGTTCTGTCCTAATAAAGATGATTGGAAGAAGAGGCAAAACAAAAATTACTGGGATGAGAGAAATCAGAACAGATGTGAGTCTGTTTCTCATGCAGAGAAAGTGAAAAAGTTAGGGGGAGGTCTCCCAGGCAATAACGCCACATTTGCTAAAGGAAGTTTGATTAGCGGCTGTGGCAGGAGAGGGTTAGCACTAAAAGAAGAATAGACTGATGAGCCAGCTGGTTGCTCCTTATTTCTCGGAGATGTCTCTTGTTTACAGTTTGGACCTCCAACAGTATATTAAGCAGCAGCTTGAAATGTTTGCTGGCACACTTTCCCCCTTCAAATTAAGCAATGCAGACTTAAAAAAAAATATTACTAGTCCAAGGCCAAACACTGCTCTAGCCAGCATTTTAGCTCCTTACTCTTCAGCAAGTATTTCCTTTGAATTATTATATAAGGTAGAGGACTCCAGGGCATGATATTTAACACAAAACCAGCTCAGTAGGCCACCTGAATAAGCATGGCCTCAAATCTTAAAGCCCTCTTCTGGAGCGAAAGAGATCAGGACAGTTTCACATTGCCCCCTACTGTGATTAGACTCCTCTTGATTGGCCAGGACTGGTGTACATATCACAAGACTGGCCTGTTCCATTGGAGGACTAACTGCTGTACTTCAGGCTCCTACTTCCTGCATCTCTGCAGTCTCCTGGTCTACATTCAGTTTCAGGGCTTGAGTTGGAATGTGACCGAATAATTCTTCGCATCCCTACTCTCCTTATATATTACTGAAGTCCTGTAAGGAGAAAAAGTAGGTGGTATTTGGAATGGGGAAATGGCACTCAGGAATGATTCCCACCCCCATACTTCTTTAATCTCAGTCTGTCCCTCCTGAAGTAGCTTTTCATACATACATACACACATACACACACACATTTGTGCTTAACATGTTTTTTGGCTCCCAAATGGGATTCAAGTGCAAATTGGCTGCTCTGTGTAGACTGCAGATGGAAAACTAAATGTCAGTCTCTCCTCCTGCTACCCAACAAAGACAACAGAGGACAAATTTCACTGCTGTAGACAGACTTCTTGCATTAGTGTCAAGGCTTCCTATAGCAAATACAAAGCAGTTAAAAAGGAATATTTCCACAAAATCAAGAGTCTTCACCTGAGCAATTATGTTAGAACAGCAGATGGTCATTATCCTTAGACAATATTTTATTGGCGTCTCCGAAATGGATAGCACTTAGCAGTGCATAATCGGATGTGATGTTCACTCTGTTAGTCACATTGCACGAGGAGTAAAACACATTGCAGAGATGTCTGCAGTCATATAATGCTAACGGAGCAAAGGGAAAAAAAGACCTAAAATTTAAATGTTCATTTATTTGTTTCAGAGTAGATTTGGTTGTCATAAAAAGGTGCTGCTTTGACTGACGCCCTCTAGCTATTGATGAAAAAGTTACAACAGTGTTCTCAGGAATTATGCAAATTTCCTATCTTCCTTTTTAGTCCTAACCTTGTGTGACCCTGAAAAGTCATTTAATGACCATCTTGTGCCCTCCCTGTTGTGCTTGTTGTAGTTGTATGCTAGGTGTTTCAAGTGTGCTTTGGCAACTAGAAGAAAATATTTTCATATGTGGCACTGAAAGTTTCTCACTCCTTTCTCACTACCCACTTTTGGGACTGGAGTAAACATGAATAAGAAATGAAAAGGTTTGTGCTGTTTACCCCATTACGTTGCAACATGTAGTTAGGAATGTTTAAATACCCAAACAAGGAATTGGGAGAAAGTTAGCAATTCCTTCTCTCAGTAGTCAACCTAGTAGTCTTAGGTTTGTCTAAAAACGTGAGATAACAAAAAGGAACAGACAAAGCCTGCTCATACCCATCTTCAGTACTGAGCTCAGCATTATACCATCCACATTCTTTTCCAGTTCACACTGTATATCAGAGCCACAGAACAATTCTCTCTCTGCTCTTCTCCTGCCCCTGCATAAGTACACATATGAACACAAGAATTTCCCTGACTGAGTCAGACTATTGATCTATCAGGGTCAGTACTGTCTACTCTGACAGGCTGAGGCACCTCAGATGAAGGTGTAATGAACAGAGAATAGATAATGTGTTATAGCAGTCTGAGAACTTTGATTGACAGGGTATTCAAAATGGAATTCTACAGTTAAGAGTGTCAGTTAAGAGTGGTGGTTAAGAGTGGCAGTTAGAATGGCAGTTAGAACAGTCAGAGGCCCAATCTGCATCTGCTATGTAAAGCTGTTTTGTGATGCTGTGGCTCTGGCTTCCCATTTGGCTCAGTATAAAGCTCTCCTCCATCTGCATCAGGATGTAGGTTGTTTAGGGAAAGCGCAAGGGGGGGGAGTGGCCTCCCGGGGGCACCAACGGGGCACTGCACAGTACTGTGCTGCAGGGAGGAAACTGCACCCATGACCCCCCCCCACAGAAAGTAAAGGGGGTGACCTGGCAGAGGGGAGGTGGGGGTGGCAAGAAAGATGGAATGAGCTGGGTAAAAAACATGAAACACCTGGCAGTTGCCAGGCAGAGTGTTCTGGGGACAGCCCCAGGAAATAGCAAATGGTTCAGGGGTGGGCATGCTTCCAACCCCCCCCCCCCCCAAAAAAAAGAAAATATGATTGCGGAAAAATGTTTCCTGGCTGCTTTTAAATGCAGACAACTGGATTTTCAGCTAACTTGTTTCCTTTGCAAAAAATTGCATATCTCCTTAGAAAAGATTTTTTGGGAGGAAGAATTTAGCTCCAGTTGTCTGCTTTTTGCTCACAGTGGCTTGAGGGTGAGGAAGAGCAATTGTATCACATTAAAACCAAATCTAGATAATACAGTGAGATGCCGTAGTGACCTCGGAGTCACCACTAAATGGCAATAAAATGATGCAGACAGCTGATGCTGAGACGAAACAATAGGACAGCGGATGTGGTATGAGATTCAGGCAGAAATCTGTGAGACAATGTGGGATCGTTGGCACAGCAGAGGGAAAGACCAATGCAGATTGGACCAGAGTGAAGTTTAGAAGAGTGAAGGATCAAGGAGGATCCTGTAATAGGGAAGTGGGACCAGTAGTCCTTTCCTGAGGGAAATAACTCCTACTAAAAGCAGGTGATCCCTATCCAGTGTTTAAGAAAGAAAACTGGAACTTGAGTGTATGTTCCTGCCTTCACAGAGTTTAGTAATTTTATGACAAAGAAGCTTATGCCTGTTTATTTAAGCAGTGACTGCCAAGGTATCTCTCTCCACAGTTTTAAAGACCTGCCTGTATAACAAACAGCTACCTTCTTGTGTACAAAGTTACCTCATTCCTATTGCCTGCCCCCCTTCTAAGTTTAAACCTGATACCTACCTGACAGTCTGATTTGACCCTTTCCCCACAATAGTGAAATATAGCAGTTTGCTTGTTTTGAAATACTATCAGCCTCTCTTGTGCCATAATCTGATTTACGCAAATGAAGGGTTTTTGTCAGTTGCTCAATTCCTTAGTCTGAGTCAGCAGATATCTATATACATTTAAACAACCAGGTGGGACAGACAGTGAAATTAAGAAGAAAAAAGGACTGCCCAGATAAAGAAAAATAAAAAGGAAGTAGGGGAAACATAGGCTGAGGACAGACTGGCAATCCGCCCCGGGATAGGTCCACATGGGAAGCAGGGGAAGGGAGCCTGTTCAGACATGCGCAGCTGTCCCTCGGCTCCCTTCCACACTTACCCGCTTTGAAGCCAGTTTTCTTGCTCTTGAGAAGGACACCGGGAGAAACCGGTGTCTGGAGGCCATCTTGCGCTTGCCTCCCGCTTCCAGGCAGTGTGAACCAGAAGAAGGCGGGAGGAAAGCGGAGGCGGCAGTGCGAACATGGCGTTTTGCCAGTTTGCACATGAGCGCTCATGCACACATGCGCAAATTGCTGAAACAGCCCTATCATGAGCTACGGAGGCTGGCCCACCTGGGGCCACTCCGCAGCAGTCTGAACGCTCCGTAACGGCATCCTTGCACAATACCCTGGCCAATGTGGACAGCCAGCCCCGGGGGATTTTTCCCCCGCAGCTTTTGCCTCCGGATTCATCCCACTCCAGATTGCCAGTCTGTCTTCAACCATAATATGAACACATATAATCTCATGAATTTTGCTGACTGAGTCAGAACATTGACCTATCAAGGTCAGTATTGTCTGCTCTGATAGGCTGAGGAATCTCAGATGGAGGCTTTTAATATCAACTACAACCTGGTTCTTTTAACCAGAGATGCCAAGGACTGAATCTGGGGCTTTCTGTGCAGAAAGCAGAAGCTCTGCCGCTCAAGCCGTGGCCCCTCCCTTTTAAGTAGCTTGACTGCTTGTTGCTGTGGTGGTGGGTGGCAGGCAATGGCTATCTGGCAGGGTGACAGAAAGGATGAGGGAAAGTCTCCCCAATTTCTCCCCTTTTTCCTTTCTTCCTCTGAGCTGTGTAAGGAAGTTCCAGAGATACCTGATGGAGGATGGGTTGAGTCTTTGAAAGTACATTATTCATGTGATACTACACATTGCCAGAAGTGTCCAGAATGCCTGAAAGCAGGGGAGGAAAGTGTGAGCAGAGGCCAGAACCTCTTCCCTCTTTTTCTCTGTTTGCTATCTGACACCTGCCACTCTTGGGTATGGACTTGGGAGCAGGTCAGAGTGGGATGGGTGGTTCTGGGACTCCTATGGCTTTCCTGATTTGGGGTGTTTGTTCAGTATAAACCAAGCTGAATAAATACCCCCCAAAAAACCTTATCAGTATTTTTCAGGTTTCCTAAACTGAATACAGATTAGAGAATGTGATTTGGCTACCAATATAGATGATACTGAATTATTCGGCTTTTATTCGGCTTTATTTGGCTTATCAAATAGCAGCTGTGGGAGAGGTTTAAACTTCAAAGAGCTGCAAAGTAACCTTTCACTTCTCTTCTCTAGGGCTCTTTCCCGCCTTTTGCTCTGGTTTCCAGGGCAACAGGAGGGAGAGGGAAGAGGCATCTCAGCAGCCCAATGGCAAAAGCACATTAGTGCGAGCTGTAGTGCCTGAGAGCCAATCACTGCATTGCATTTACAAATGGCATTGCATTGCAGGTTTGCAACTTTGCAAGGTTTTTGCTGGCATCAAATGTGAAGTCCAGCTAACTACACTGATTTCCCAGGAAACAGGAGGGAGGGGGGATGGAGCAGTGGCAATTTCAAAAACAGGATTTCAGGTTGGGGGAAACACTGCTCTTTAGCCAATTACAGAAGTTTGTTCTTTTTAAAAATTCTTCTGTGCATGGACAAAGAGCATAAAAACAAGAGTCTGGCTGAGCTAGACTCCATTGCTGAGGACTGTGTGGCTGGCTTTTGCTTCAGCTGCAGCTCTAAGCCTGACTCCTGCTGCCTGGGAGACTCTTCTGAAGACTTTGGTTCAGATACTGCCTGCCTACTTGGAGTGGACTGAAGACAGTGACTGATCTGACTTAATAACATAGTTTTAAAAGTTTTCTTATTCTACTGTTGTTCTTTGGGCTTGATGGGTGGTAGATTGTGGGGGGGGGGGTCAGGCCATGAGCCTCAGGCCTTTTTTGATTCCCTTTGATTTTATTCTTAGATTTTAGTTCCCTCTGGTTTTGTGCCTTAAGTTTGGACTTTTTTGCTTGTTTGGGCCTGTTGGTTGTGTGGGGGAGGCGAGGCCAAGGGCACTGGATTTTGGTGCCGGGCACTAGTAGGTTGTCACTGGGTTGTGCTGCTGGCAACTATTGCACTGGTTCTGCTGTCCTTGCAACCCCTGTTCTCCTTGCTCAGATTGTGATTCTGTGCTTGACATCAGCCCTGTGCTTGAGCTGACATTTGCTACAATGGCACTGGGTTCTGCTGCCAGACACTAGTACATTGCACTGGTTCTGCTGTCCTTGCAGAAAGCCCCCCCACCCTCACTTTGAACTTTAGAGAGTCTCAGATTTGACCTTAGTCCTGTTGGGTTTTGGCACTGCCACAGTGGCACTGGCTCTGCCAGACACATTGCACTGGTTCTGCTCCCAAATATTGGGATTGGGATACAGGAATACCAGTATTGGGATTCAGGAATATTGAGAAATACTGATATTTTTTGGGTTCAATATATCTGAATTGGGGGGGCACCCTATTTTTTTTCTTGCACAGCCCTATTCCTAATGACAGTCTTATAGGCTTTCCAAACAAGAACAGAAAAACTGAATTATTTTCTGACTTTAAAAAATTGGCTTCATTTAACTGAACCCAAATGCAAATCAAGGTCAAGGTCACATTTGTCCATCCTCAACTCTCCTCCTCAACCATCCATTTGCAATATGGGGATAATGTTGTAAGGATTATTTGGGAGATGTATGTGAAGTTCTTTGAACATTCAGAACTGCTATATAAATGCTAAATATATTATTATCATTGGCAAACCTACCCTTTCTTTAATTGTGCAGTTACTTTGTGGAATATCCTTTCTTTAAAAAAATATAATAATCTCATCCAATATTTCTCACTGTTTTTCCCAGCTCAGGGTGGATGGTTTTTAAACCTCTGAAGAGGCTCAAACCAGCAAAGTGATTATCTGCAGTGCTAAAATAAGCCAAATTGCTCCCTGCGCTCTAGCAATTTCTTTATTAATAAGCGCTAATTTTAGGAAACATTTCTTCTCTCCATTTTTAGCCGTTTTTGGATTTTTAGAAACAGCACACACTTTTTAAAAAACCATTTGCCTGATGGCACAGCAAGTACCCCTACACAGGCACCGTGCGAGACCCACACTAGCCCCACCACCCATTTAGCAGCATCCATCAGAGCCATTGCCAACCCCTGCAGTTTCTGGCTTACCCCCCGTCCCTCCATTCCTACTGTGACACAGGCTTATAGCAAAGGGGCAACTGATACACTGCTGGCAGGTTTACAGAGGGGGTGAAAAGGGGGCAGAGTGAAGAACAGCCCCATAACATGTGATCCCAACTGAAGAAAACAAAGGCTGTACGGATCTTTGTTCCTATTGAGCAGGCTGTTTTGTTTTCATTGACACAGTGCTTTGCTGCCATTGCCAAAGATGAGATCTGGTTTAACTGGAGCAGAGCAAATGATCACCCAGCAGCTGAAATGGGGAATCAGCACAAGGCTACCGATGCCATTTTCTAAGGGCATTTTGAATGCTAAAATATAATGTTTGTAATTGTGGAGAAGACTCCAGAAGAAGGGCTTATGGTGGAAAGTATTGGAGGGTGTGCCCTAAACTGGATGGCCCAGGCTAGCCCGATCTCATCAGAGCTCAGAAGCTTAGCAGGGCTAGCCCTAGTTAATACTTGGATGGGAGTCCAAGAAAGTCCAGGGTTCCTCTGCAGAGACAGGCAATGGAAAGCCACCTCTGAACATCTCTTGTCTCGAAAACACTAGAGGGTCATCATCTGTCGGCTGCAACTTGAAAGCACTTTCCACCACCATTGGAGGGCTGTATGCTTAGTATGTTGGATAAAGCCTTAACAGAAAGGATGGAATATATGAACAGATGAAGTAGCTGGCAAAATCAAAGAACATATGACCAGCCCTCCCTTGGAGGTAGAATCAGACAATGGTCTCAGGGGGCACTTTGAATACCATTAGAAAGAAACAGAATAATAAATAGCAGTTACAGAGGCAAATCCTCAACAATCTGATATGAATATTTGTTTGCAAATCAAAGATCAGCTCTCCACTCTGTTGTGAAGTTCCCTACATGAGCTCAGACCAGTCTTTCAGATGAAGCCATCTCACAGGGCTGTTTTAAAAATGAAGCAGAGATGCAATGTGGACTGATATAAACAACTCTGAACTCTCAGAAGGGCAGGATAAAAAAAATGAATCAAATAAATCCGTAAGCCATGTGGAGAAAAGTTTCAAGGAACCTTATCAGTCTGTCTTAGTTATTACATGGCTGTTTCTTTTTAAAATATCCCCAAATCAGCTGATAAGAAAAGCATAAAAATTCAATAAACCACCATAAAAATATAAAAACGCAGTAACACGCAGTAAGAAACAATAACACCCATCAACAACAACGTAGCACATTAAAAATAACACTGCAAAAGGACCATTCTATAGCTTCGTGCTGAAGAAGAGAGAGAAAGGAAATGGTATTGTTCTGGAATGCATCACTCAACAACAGAATTAAACATTTTATATTGAGGCCTGGAATGATGCATTCTGATTTTTTGGCCTGTCTTCGTATTTGAAATCTGAGCTTGAATATAAATTGATGGGTTTAGTTTATTTCAAATGTCATCAGCTGCAGCAAAACTGTATCCCATTGAGCCAAGTAAGTTGGTTGAAATAATCCTTTTCTGTTTGATTATGTCTCTTTCAGAAAGCCACATCCTCGAGGATGTAAACAAGTGCATCATGGCGCTAAGAGAACAGAACGCTGATGATTTAGATTGTGCCGCTGGGGCTATCCGTGGACGTGCCACAAGAGTGGCACACATTGTTTCTGGCGAGATGGACAGTTATGAACCCGGCACTTACATGGAAGGAGTGATGAAAAATGTGCAGTATCTTACAAATGCTGGTACGTGTACTTTCATGCACAGTATTTTTTAAAATCAGTTTTCTTGGGAAATTTACATTACACAGCATTTATTCACCATTTTAAACCAAATATATACCAAATGCATTATACCCTGTTTTATTTATATGTGTACACTATTTTACCATAGAAGTGTAACTGAGGCCAAAAACTGGTATCAGTTTTAATTGCAATAATTTCTATAATGCTCCCAACTCTGGACAATGTTCTGTTACCACTAGTACCAACAGTGAAGAGTCTGGGTGTGACTGTAGATGCCTCCCTTTTAATGGAGGCCAAGGTCACAAAGACTGCTAGGCTGGCATTCTTCTATTTACACCAATTGGCCCCTTTCCTGCCCTGCCCTGACACAGCCACAGTGATCCATGTAATGGTCACCTCCAGGCTAGATTACTGTAACTCACTCTGTGCAGGGCTACCCTTGAGACTGATGCACAAATCTGTGCCCCATGTGATCCTGTGGCCGGACTGGAATCATGCAGTCAGAGTCCCAGTAAGTTAGATGAATATCTGTTTATTGCAAGAAACAGGAATACAGGACTGGGTGCCTTAGCCCCCAGTACCACCAAACTGTATTCTGCCATAACCAGGAAGGGCAGAAAGTCTTGTACCCCAAATGACATCACATATAATTTACACATTAAAGAATCTCTAATTGGTGCCAGGCAGGTAACATCATTTGACTCATTGCATTTCTCATTGGTATCAACAATTACTCTTGTTTATCTGGTCGTCAGAATGATGGGAACATCAGAGAACACTGGGACCCTTTCTGGCTTCGCTTATGGAGAGCTAGCTGCCAAGGGCTGTGATTTCACATTAAACTTAGCCCTTGGCATCCTTGCAACTTTTAACTACGCATTCCATTCTTATTGCATCTTAATTCCATCTACAGAGGTTTCTAATAATACTTTTGCTTAATATGGCTTCTTATACAGAAAAATACAATTATAAAATGTATATGTTCTACTATAGATTTCTTCCATCTGGGCTAAATACCACAATCTGAATATACTATGCTTAAACTCTTATAAAGGCACAGTGTCAGCTGTCAGCATATAAACATGTCGGAGGAAATGTCAGAAATTCAGATTCAGAAATGTCACATTCAGAAATCACATTCATTTTCCCCTTGTCCTACAAGACTGACCTGGAAACTTCAACTGGTCCAGAATGCAGAGCCATGGGTCCTTACAGGTACCCCTATTACAGTCCCTATCCAACCAGAGGCACTGGCTCCAGACTGAGTATGGGAATCAAGTTCAAGGTGCTGGTTTTAACCTTCAAAGCCCTGTGTAGTCTGGGACCAGCATCTCTATGGGGCTGCCTCTCCTGGCATACCCCTCAAAGAACATTATGCTGTTCTAATAACAACACACTGGAGATCCCAGGACCAAGGAGTATTCACCTGGCCTCGACCAGAAACAGAACCTTTTCAGTGATGGCTCCAACTTTCTGGAATGCACCCCCAACTGAGATCCGGGCCGTGCGGGATTTAGAACAATTCCTCAGGGCCTGCAAGATGGAGTTATACCGCCAAGTGTATGGATGAGGCCAGGGGAACTCCCAGCTATGCTCCCAACTGTGCTACCTTGCCCCTTCCTCTTCTTTCCCTGGGGCAGCAGTACAGTAAATATATGGGCCATCATGGAAATGGTTTTGCTGAATTGTTTTAATTGAAATGTTTTATTTGGATGCATATTTTATTTATTATATGTTAGAACCCTCTCTGAGTTCCACAGTAGTGGGAGAAAGTGGGATACAAATCAAAATTAATGATGATGATGATATAACAGTTTGTTAGTATTTATAGAGGAAAAAATGACTGCAGTTTTATCCCAAGAGAAATCAAACAAGAAATCTGAACTTTACATCAAACCAAACATTTGGCAATGTCCCCTAGTTTGTGGACATCCCCTTCCCTCCAGCTGCTTCTCCCATCTATAAGGATAAGATACAGAGGACCTATAAGCATATCTCCTGAGCCCAGAAAAGCAGCTTCAGAATCCTGAAGTCAGAGTGCCTGGTTCGGTCACTGACACTAATTTTGTAGTATGGAAAAGCAGTCTGGGGGGTGTAAGCAGAAAGGATCTGGGGGTGTAAGAATATTTCAACTGATACCTAAAAGAGGAGATGGGGGTGACTGATAAATATGTCTAGGGAGTGTATTCCAAAGTCTGGGTGCCATCACAAAAAGGCCCTGTTTCTGGTAATGAATCCACCCCAATTTGGAAGGTGGGGGTGCTTGCAGCAGGTCCTCAGCAAAAGATCTAAAGGCACAGGCAGGGTCATATGGAAGGACTGTAAGTCCTGTGGCTATCGTCAGTGATTTTTTTCAATAATGACCCTGCTGTACCAGCTCATCCTTTGACCCAAAAGTTGGAAAATAGACTCATCTGCATCCAGTTGTGGTCCCAAAGAATTGGTAGAAGAATAAGACAGAACAAAATTCAGAAAAGACCAGTTGACTCTTTTGTGTCTTTTCTCTCCCCATTCCTTTTTTTCTGGTATTCTGTAAGAAGTTGCTGAACTCTTGTGGCACAACACACTTTTCTCATTATCCCTTACATGGAACAACTGGAAATTATACCCCCCCCCCCCCAAAATCAGCTTTGCATAGGAATTCAGTCTTTCCTCACTGACACTTTGTTCAACCGCATTGTGAATTGGCACTGATTGCTGTTCCTTTGCACAGCTGTGACAGTAATGTACCTGTGTCTAAATCTGTACTTAACAAAAGGCAGCTGCTAATACTGCTTTCTGGGCAGGGAAAATATGGGCATAGCATTCTAAACAGAATTTTGAACATAAGGATACAATATCCTTCAATTGTTTAGCTAAAATATATAAAGAAACATAATGTAAGTGCTTCAGAACATTTGTACCATGTGCACTGAATAAACTTGAAATCATAAGAGATCCTCTCCTGCCCCTCTTCTAGGGTTGCCAAGTCCAAGTTAGAAAATACCTGGGGATTTTGGGGGTGAAGCCAGGAGAATGTGGGGTTTGGGGAGGGGAGGGGCCTCAGCATGGTACAATGTCATAGAGTCCACCCTCCAAAGCAGCCATTTTCTCCAGGGGAGCTGATCTCTGTCAGCTGGAGATCAGTTGTAAAAGCAGGAGATCCCCAGGCCCCACCTGAAGGCTGGCAGCCCTACCCTCTTCTCACCAACGAAGCAAGATATGGATAACTGCAAAGTTTATCCAAGCAGAAACCAATCAGTATTTAGATGCTGTTTTCAAAAAATGTGCCTCCCTGTTACTTTTCTTGGAGATGCTTATTCTCTTAAAAGGCCTCATCCAGACACTCTGACACTCTGTGCTTTATAAACCATGGCTTGAGTAGGAATATAGACAATCCAATAAATTGGTTGGCACCATACTGGAACTTCAAATTAGGATCTGTGGGTCGTTTGGTAACCCCATTTTGTGCTAACTGGGGCTTGTTGTAGTGACTGAATTCACAAAGTGCTGTCCCTTGGGTAGAGTTGCCCCTTATAGCAGCTTGCCAGCAAAGTTGACAACATGAGGTACTGTTCTTCCTGCTAAAAAGCAGAAAAGAAGCAATTAAAAAAAAATGATTTCCTCCTGCAAACTTGGTTTTTTTCCAGTTTGTAAAACAATCTGTCTTGTCTGTTAATGGCTCCAGTTTCCAGATTTAAGTATCCACACATTTCACCACATTGAGAATTGGAAATATTGATATGTGGTAGTCTGAGTTTCTACAGAAGCCATGACTTAAACAAGCCTAAGTGTAGTTAATTAGTTTCTCCCTCTGTTTGCCATGCATTGACTTGTATAGTTTCTCCCTCGCCAAAGGGTGAGAGGCCAGACCAGTACAGCATCTTAGTGTGGAAGTGTAGAGGGTGTGAGACCGGGGGGGGGGGGGGGGGCAATGTGAGACTACTGGTCTTGCTGACAGCTGGCATGAATTAGCTCTTTGAGGGTTTCAGAGTGAGGCACTCTTGCCTGAGCAGAAGAGAAAGGAAGAGGTGGTACTTTACTTAATTTTCCCCTTATAAATGTGTTTCTTTAAAGGAATCAAGTCAGGGTTTCTGCAGCATCTGCAGGAAATGCATTTCCCCAAGTGATGCAGGGCCTGATGTGTATCATGGAGGGAGGGAGGGCGGGCCTCTGCCAACCCCTATGACCAGTCTCAGCAATCTACTGATAGCCAGTAACATTTGGCAGTGGCACTTATTTCATAGCAAGGCACACATTTTTAAGAGGAAGGGCAAGATAATTCTTCAACGTTTTGGTACTTGAGAATGTAACATAATCTATTGTTAGAAGGCCACTATTTAATTTTACTGCCAGTCAGAATACACAGCAGTTAAAGATAAGTGAACAATTTATATTGGGGTCATTTCCCTGTGGATAGGATAAAGTAACCTGCAATTATTGTAAATGCTGTCTACAATATTTCAGACTACATTGGTAGATTATGATGATTTAGAGCATGTTTAAACAAACATTTTTTGTAAATGACTTGAACAACAGCTGTTTATCAATGCACAGCCTAAACCATGTCTTTCAATATGCCACAAATTAAAATAGGATAGTCTTATGAATGAGTGTTTGGGTCTTCAAGCAGAGTCTAGACTCTCAGACAATGGTGAGGCCAACACAACCAGGATGTAGGAACTAAAAGTGCATACAAACACATGATTCCAGAAGTCACCGAGGAAAGCCGCATGCTCAATGGCATGCCCAGTAGTGAAGACACATATATGCATGATGTTGCATTTGGTTCCATTTTACAACTGAGGAACTTTGAGGCATAGTGATAAGTGACTAGCCCAAGATCAATCAGTAAATTCACCTCAGAGTCTTTGGACAGATAAGTAATTAGAAACAACAGCCTCAGAGCATATGCAGAGTTCTTTCCTCTTAGTATTGTGGAACTACAGCCTCCTCTCATATCTAGTTAGATTTAAGAAACAAGGCTTGGTGTATTTCCCACACAGATTAAAGACCAAGCAGTTCTGCTGATCCCACCTCCATTGGCAGTCAACTACAGAATGGAGCCATCCATTGTGTGACAATATAGTTTGTTGCCAAATTTTTTTGCTTGTCTCTTGGGGAACTTACAATTTTGAGATTTAAAAAACATTATGAATGCAGAAGTTTTTATACAAGTTTGGTAGGCAGCTCCTTCTCCAGTGGTCTGGGGTGGGACAGTCTCTACTTCTGGGAGAAGCTCTTCCTATAGGCAGGCAGGGTTGTCGATCTTTGTGTAGCTCCTGTAGGAGAGGGGCTTCTCACTGCCTTCAGGCAGTCAGGTGTCATTGGCTGTGGTCCATTTTTAGTGTCATGATTCTTATTGCTGTTATACTGTTTCTTCATTTTTCCTTCTATTATTTCAGTATTTGCTTTGCTTTTGCCTTTATTCCTCCTTTGGGAGATCATCAGGGAGAGGGAAGGACTTCATCATCTCCCCCCCCCCCCCTTTCCCTGAGCCGAGGCTTTTTCTTGGTGGCAGAAGCTGGAGCCACCAGCAACTGCGGGGATTGTCTCCTCAGCTTAGTTGCATTTCAGGATCTTCCAAAAGCTGTGAGGTTCTCCAGCCTTTGGGCCAGGAGTTTCCTCCATTGTTCTTTCAATAGGAGCATTGGCAGCTGCCATTTAGGAGCATCAAGCCCTTTATGCAACCTCTGAACTGCCAGGTTGGCTGGGCGCAGCAGATCTCAGCTCCTACTGCTCCACCAGCTAAACTCCTGAACCCTGGTAAGGAGGGATCCTGAATAGTAGCCCCCCTGGGGGGGGTTGCCTGTTTGTTTCTAATTTTAGAAAGCAGGAAATGGAGGAGCAGGCAGGTTTTTCTGAGCCCATGACCATGGGCAGCATTGCCTTGGGTATTGAGCTTCCTGCCTCCCCTGCCCAGATCTCTACCCATGCCTCCCAACCAGAACCTGATCTGGCAGAACCCCCTGCATTGGATCTTTCAGGGGATAATGGTCAAACTAATCTTTTAGCATGAATTCAGGGGGAAATTCAAAGGGAGATTAGGGCTCCTGAGCCACAGTTTGCCCACCCCTGGCCTAGGCTACATCGCTGGTATTTCATAGGAAGTAATGTCATCACACCAGAGACTTCTGGGTGAAGCTTTGGTATTTGGGCAAAAACTCTATGGTAGAAGCTGGTTTTACCCTAGGGTTTTTGCCCGAACACCAGAGTGTCACTCAGAAGTCACTGGTATGATGATGTCATTTCCTATGCGATGCCAGTGATGTGGCCTAGGCCTTCTTCTTTCTACTGGTAAGTCCCCCCATCCCCCACTGGTTGCCAGGAGGGACCTGGCAAACCTATAATAGACAGATTTGAAAACAAATGATTTATTTATTTATTTTTATTTTATTTAACTTATAACCCACCCTGCATGGCAGGCTCAAATTCACATCAGATTTACATAAAATTTAATAAACATGCAATATACAAAAATTAACACAATTAAAACACTAGTAAAATGCCACAATAACCTTCATCCAGTGCAGTTATCATTAAAATTAAAACCTCACAGATGCCATCTCTGTATGTAGTTCTGACTTACTGAGGGGAGGCCCAGTAAAAAGGGAGGGATGTCCATTGCCCTAGTTAAAAGCCTGGTGGAAGAGCTCCATCTTGCAGGTCCTGCAGAATTGTAAAAGGTCCCGCAGGGCCCTGATCTCATATGGGAGCTCATTTCACCAGGTAGGGGCCAAGGCTGAAAAGGCCCTAGTCCTAGCCAAGGTGAGACAGATGTCCCTGGGATCAGGGACCACCAGAAGATGTTGATTGGCAGATCGTAAAGCTCTTCAGGGCTCATAGAATGAGAGGTGGTCTTGCAGATATGTGGGCTTTTGGCCGTATTGGGCTTTAAAGATAAGCACCAACACCTTGAAATGGATCTTGTACTCAATAGGCAGCTAGTGCAGCTTGTGCAGCACTGGGCAGATGTGGACCCGCACAGGCACCAACATCAGTAGCCGTGCTGCTGCATTCTGTACCAGCTGCAGTTTCTGGAGTAGAATCAAGGGCAGCCCCATGTAGAGATAATTAAAATAATCTAATCTAATTGCATGGTTACTGTACCCAGATCCTGGGGAGTGAGATATGGAGCCAACTGCCTGATCTGTCTCAGATGGGAAAAGGCAAACCTGGCAGTGGCGGCAACCTGGGCCTCCATAGTTAGTGAGGCATTCAGGAATACCCCCAGGCTCTTCACCTTCAGTGCTGGCACCAATAGGGCCCCGTCAAAGGTTGGAAACCCAATCCCAACCCCCACAATCCAGGTACAGGACCTCCGTCCTCGATGGATTCCATTTCAGTCTGCTCTGTTGTAACCAACCATGATAAATGGTTACTCATCATAATTCATTGTGCTGTCTTCTAATATGGCCTTGCCTGAATGTCCTGCACTCTGTACAGAAGACTCAACATGGCTGGGCAGCCACACATATAAATATGCCAATTGACTTTGAGTGAACTTCATGCTTTTATTTGTGGGATCAACATCCAACTCTCAGCAGAGTGATTTATTTTGAAGGCAAAACTTACTTTAATGGTCCTTCAATTGCAAATCATCCATAAGCATTGATCTGAACAGTCACAAATCTGCTATAAAATACAGCTCCTCATTAAACTTGGAGACAGACTGAACTGAATGTGGATTAGAAAAAAAGTGTCCTTAGGGGCAGAGAAGAAGGTTCATCTACAGGGCTGGACAGTGATTTAAGAGACTGATGTCCTGTATATATAAATTCTCTGGATTAACTAGGAAAAAAATATATCCTGTGTTTTCTGTGTCTGAACTGTCAATCACAGTTGCCCAGTCCTGTATGCATTTATTTAGAAGTAAGGCCTTCTGTGATCAGTGGAACTTTCGAACAAATAAGTCTGAACAAGACTGCAGCCAAAAGGACCTAGTCAATTGTGTTGTTTCCTTGTGTTGAAAATTAAACTTTATTTAAATGTGAGGCAAGTGGAAAAGAAAATATTACCCATGTGATACTACACTTACCCATCACCTCATTTCAATCAGGGATGGTCTTATCACCCCTCTGCTCTGATTACGAATGATAATCAGTGCCCTCAAAAATGCAAAAAGAAATGCTTGTTTTACTTTAAACTTTCAAAACTGGTCAGAACTGGGATTGTAAATGCTTGTTCTCACAGGCCTTTCTCCATTTCCCATCCAATAATTTTGGTTACATGGTAAAAATAATAAAAAATAAAGAGAGCAGTGTTTTGATCTTGCTGGTGTAAGGAAACTGTGTGGCTTGTCTCACTCTTCTGGTCATGCCCAATTTTGCCTGCCTCAGTTCATTCATAGGATCATTCTGCTCCAGATTGCAAAGACTGTGCACATCTGTATTCTCACACTGCTCAGCCATGGCTGTCCCCCTTCTCATTTGATCCTACACAGTACTTTCCTGGGGGGTTGTCAACCCTACTGGGTGTGGTAGGGTGCCTGGCTTGTCTCTCTGGAGTACCAGCCTTGTTCATTTTGCTGGCTTGATTACCAGTGTTGAGCATGTTAGATCACAGGCTGAGGACAGACTGGCAATCTGAAGCGGAGGCAAAGCGGAGGGAACTGGAGCGGGGGGAAAAACCCACGGAGCTGGCCGTTCACACTGGCCAGAGCAATGCGGATCAGCGGCGATACGGAGCATTCAGACTGCCACGGAGAGTTCAGACTGCCGCATAGCCAGCGCGCGCGGCTCGCGCGTGCCGCTGCACTTTTTTTGTTTTCCTTTGATGTTTTTCGCATATGCGCACATGCACATATTTGCATATGCGCATGTGCGCATATTTGCATATGCGCATGTGCGCATATTTGCATATGCGCATATGCGCAAAACTTTTTGCCGGTGCGTTCACACTTCCTCCGGATGCCTCCCGCTTCTTCCAGTTCACACTGTTTGGAAGCGGGAGGCATGCGGAGGAAGGCCCCTGAACACCGGGAAAAACCGGTGTCCGGGTAAAGCGGAAGGAAAGCGACTGGGAGACGGGTAAGTACGCAACGGAGCCTACGGACAGATGCGCATGTCTGAACATGCTCCTTTCCTCCGTTTGCGAAGCGTGCCTGCCCCGTTTTAGATTGCCAGTCTGTCCTCAGCCACAGACTATGCATGCTTTCTTGCACTGCTATTCGAGAACTGTAGTTCGATCCCATAAGCTCTGAGCATGATGAATGCTGCCAATGCACTTCCACATAGTTGATTTTAACGGACAGATGTCCTTTATCCAAGGCCATCCAAGCAAAAGGTGAACATACGTCAAGAGTGGCTACCAGGTAGGCTGCTATGATGAATGCTGCTACTGTGCAAATGCAAAGATACAATGCGGGGTTAGTTTGAATTGCAAATGGTTGAGGTGTTCATCAGAGATACTCAGCATAACAGCAAAAAGGCATTGCTAAAAAGAATATTATTTCTGAAAGGCTGTTTTGTGACTGCTGAATTATCCATTATTTCACATGGATCCTCGGCCTCTACCTGTGCAATGTTTTAATTTTAAAATATAATATTTATTAAATAGCTAATAACATACTGTACACATGTTATTAGCTATTTAACCCCATATTATCCGAGAGTTACCTTAAAACTCAAATTGGGACACAGATTATACCACTAGAACAAGTAGCCTGTTGTGCCAAGTGGATAGCCCAATTAGAGCAAAAATTGAAATATTTAGTTGAGGAGGAATGTATGGCAAATAGAACAGCCATCATTGACTGCCCAGAGAGAGAGAACCCCTTAATTCCCCATGACAACATCATTCAAAGAATAAAGTCCATAATATTGCAAAACACAGAATCACAAATTAAGAAATCTAGACGTTCCTCTAGGAAATGGTTTGATGAGGACTGTCGAGATGCCAAAAGAATGTGTATCTCTGCATTCCATGCCTACAGATCCGCATAGAAAGCCCAGCTCTTTATCCTATTTAAATGCAAAGAAATTCTACAAACTAACTGTGGCCAAAAAGAGAAAAGCAGATGAAATGGAAACATGGGGAAAACTGATCCAGGCAGCTAAAGATAAAAACCACAGATTTTTCTGGAAATTGGCTTCCAAGTACTCTTTCAAGGACTCCTCTCCTTTAGACTCAGTAATCTCAGCTGATGTTTGGGAATCTGACTTCCAAAAGATCTTTGCAGAGAGTTCGTGTGACCCACACCTACAAATAACATCAGATCTAGCAGACTGGCCACCAGTTTCAACAAAAGAAGTCACATCACTTATAAAGCAATTAAAGGAAGGAAAAGCCCCTGGTATTGACAATATACCTCCAGATTTCCTAATTAACAATATCAAGTGATGGGCAGCACTTTTAGCCTCACTTTTCTCATACATTGACTCAACAGGATGTATTCCAGAGGATTAGAAGCAGGCAATTATTATACCATTTTACAAGAAAGGGAGGAGAGATGACCCAGCTAACCAGACCCAGAAGTCTACTTAGCATTATAGGCAAATTATATGCTAGCCATTTACTGGACAAACTGAAATGCTGGATTGAACAATAAAATATCCTTGTTTTGGAATAGGCAGGCTTCAGGGAGGGAGGATCTACGCTGGGTCATTGTATAACTATGCAACATCTAATAGACAAATATGTGCCTAGTAGGTCAGTCTCGTTATATGCTGCTTTCCTTGACCTGAGATCTGCTTTTGATACCATATCTAGGGGCCTGTTGTGGGAAAAATTGAAAACCATGAATATCGATTTTAGACTTTTATATTTAATACAAACTCTCTATACAAATACATCTCTTAGAGTCAGATGTGATAGGGCTGGGCACCTTTCCAACCTGGTAAATACAGCTAAAGGAATAAAACAGGGGTATGTCCTGGCATCAGTGCTGTTCAAGCTGTACATTAATAATCTGGTCGGTAGCATAAGCTCCATTGACATTCCCCCCCCCCCCCCCCGCTCCAGCTAATAGGAAAATTCCGACTTTCCTTTTCACCGATGATATGGTTGTACTGTCCAGAACCCCAGTAGGCTTGAAAAGAGCGCTTAAGGCATTCAGCTATTATTGCAAAAAGTCCCTATTAGAGATTAACTATCATAAAACTAAAATCATTACATTCGGCAAAGGTCAGAAAAGAAAGTCTTGGAACATCAATGGCCATAAATTGGAACAAGTATTTTATTTTAAATACTTAGGGGTGATGATTCACTCCATAGGGAGTAGAATTACTCACCATGAATATGCTGCAGCAACTGGTCAAAAAATCTGTGCAGTCCATTCTTAAATTTGTACATTCTAAGGGAGGCATGTATGTACCAGCAGCCCTCTGGCTATTTCAGGCAAAAACATTGCCCAAATAATGTATGGGGCAACTCTTGGACCCCCCTCCTCCCACTTTTCCCTGTTAGAAAAAAATCAATCAAGATTCCTGAGAGCTTTATTTCAGGTGCCAAGCTGTGTGTCCAATGCCAGTTTACGTCTCGAGTCGGGCATGATTAAGGTAGAGATTAGGGTAAGCCTAGCCTCCATTAACTATTGGTTAAAATTATCACATAACCCATGGGGTTTAATAGCATTAGTCTTGCAAGACCATTTTCAATCTCCTTGGGAGAAGGCCATTAGTTTAAAGTTGCAGAATTTGGGCTTCTCTTCTGAATTTATTCTGCAAATGGGCGTTGATCAAGCAAAATCAATGATCAATCACAGGTTGCTCGATCTAGAGCGACAAAGAGACATTAACAGTGTTCCAAACTTCCTGATATCAGAGAAACTTAAATATGTTGTTGCCCCGGTGCCCTATCTTTCTGTCCTGGAGGTTCCTAGTCAACTGAGAGCTTTTACTCTGGTGAGATGGCAAGCCCTCCCCTCTGCAGTGCTAGAGGGGAGATATAAAAAGACTCCCATGAAGGGGAGGATTTGTCGTCCGTGTGGCAGTGAAAAGGGGGAGTCATTTGAGCATGGTGATGGAATGCCACCAAGTTGCAGTTGACTTATAGTGACCCCAGAGGGTTTCAAGGCAAGAGACATTCAGAAGTAAGTGCCAAGTTCTACATCTGGGTAAAAAATGAGGAACACGCATACTGGATGGGGGATACACTTCTGGGTAGCAGTGTGTGTGAACAAGATCTTGGGGTACGGGTGGACTGAAAGTTAAATATGAGCAGCCAGTGTTGGGGTGTATCAACAGAGGCAAAACATCTGAATTGCAAGATGTGATAGTCCTGCTGTACACGGCACTGGTTAGGCTGCACCTGGCATATTGTGTGCAGTTCTGGAGGCCTCACTTCAAAAAGGATGTAGGCAGAATTGAGAGGGTACAGAGGAGAGCGATGAGGATTATCGGGGGTAGGTGGGGCTGGAGACCAAGCCCAATGAGGAAAGGCTGAGTGACTTGAGAATGTTTAATCTGGAAAAGGGGAGGTTGAGAGGGGACATGATTGCTCTCTTTAAGTATTTGAAGGGCTGTCAGAGGAGGACAGGGAGCTGTTCCTGTTGGCAGCAGAGGATAGGACTCACAATAATGGGTTTAAATTAAAGGTGGAAAGGTACCGGTTGGATATTACGGAAAACTTTTTTACAGTAAGAGTTGTTCAACAGTGGAATCAGCTACCTAGGGAGGTGGTGTGCTCCCCTCACTAGCAGCCTTTAAGCAGCGGCTGGACAAACACTTGTCAGGTATGCTCTAGGCTGACCCTGCATTGGACTAGATGGCCTGTATGGCTCCTTCCAACTCTATGATTCTATGATTCTATAGGTGGTTTGCCATTTCCTGCCTCTGCATAGCAACCCTGGGCTTCCTTGTTGGTCTTTCACCCTGTTTAATGTCTGAGATCTTATGAGATTGGGTTAGCCTGGGCCATCTAGGTCAGGATGTTGTAAAGGCAGGCTGCTGTTTATAGAATTTATTCACTTCAGAAGTTGATATACTTTGAGCATGTACATAGTAATCTGAACATTAAAGTCATTTTTCCAAATCTTATTGAACTATTCTGATGTTGTTGATGCTTTTTTATTTTTCTGGTGTGCATCATGGTGGTGGTTGAGGGCCAGTTCAAACAAGATGCAGAGTGTGTAGGCAACCATGCAAAATAACCAGTTCAAATGACTGAAAGCATCTAGTCTAGAACATTTAGGAGCCTCAGTGGAATGTGATTCCGGTGATTAACATTAATGCAAACATAATTTCATGGTCTTGCTCATGTATCTTTATTAGTTTGCTGCTTTGTTTCACATTTCTGTGCTAGCTCATTTGCTTAAGATCTGTCACTAAAAATACCACAAGGAGCTTGAGCAGTCTGAACTTCATCTGTTAGTTTTGCCATGCTGGTCTTCAAAACCCCAGCTTAGTGCAATTTCTTTATGGCTGTTGCAGTGCCATCCTAAGAGGAGTTATATCCTTCTAGTTCAATTGTCACAGAAGGGAATAACATGGCTTAGAAAAGTACTGTTAACTTATAAAGAAGGAACTACCTTTCAGCAATTTGTTTAAACAATGTCCTGTCCTTCTACTTCCTCTATCAATGAAACATTTTCCCCTTTAAGAAATAAAAAACTGTTTTCAGCTGATGCTTCATAAATTTGGACACATCTATATATATAAAAGAAAGTCCCCTCATTGTAAAATCAATGCCCAGGCCAAACCCCTGGACCTAGAAACATGAAATTCAGGGAGAGCACTCCTACCATGACATAGATGCTCACTAAGAAGGGAGTTTTAGACCCCCCCTAAGGTGGTCAAAAGGGATAAAATGTGCTCCCACATTGCTTCCTATGTGGCTGCCAGACAGCTGCCTCCTTACACCCCCCCCCACTCTCTGATTGGTCAGCTGCAGAGCTCAGTGTTCTGAGGTAAAAACAGTTATAGGAGACTGCAGAGAGCTAACGACAGTTGAAGAAATCAGGAATGCCCAACTACCTGTGAGGTGCAGCAATGCTGCTGGCCCATCCTCCCTGATGGCTTCAAACATGCTCCCCCTACAACAGATGGCTGTCTGTCAGGTGCAGCAGTGGGTGCAGGGTGCTTAAACCCATCAGGGAGCCTGCCCCACCAGTAACACCTTAGCAATCCTGCCGGCCCAGCTTGCAATACCCCCGCCTCCTACACTGGACAGGCACTGCCTGTCAGGTGTAGGAGAGAGAGTGGGATGCTTACAGTTATCGAGAAGGCTTGCTCAGCAAGATTGCTTAGGGCTGCTGCTGGCCCAGTCTTCCCAATGTCTTTAAAGATACTCCCCCGAACTCCAGACAGGCGGGTGTTTCCAGGTGTAGGAGCAGGGCCAGGGTACTTTAATCAATCAGGGAGGCCACCCAAGCAGAAATACCTTAGCAATGCTGCTGGGCCAACCTCCCCAGTGGCTTTAGACACACTCCCACCCACTCTTCCTCCACCTGACAGGCAGTTGACTGTCAGGTTCAGGAGCACGGGCAGAGTGTTGAAAGCCATTGGGGAGGCTGCCCAAGCAGCCTTGCCTTAGCAGTCCTGCTGGCCCAGCTTCCCTGATGCCTTCAGACACATTACCTTTCCTACACCTGACAGACAACTGCCTGTCAAGGGTTGGAAGGGGTGTGGAGTCTTAAAGCTACCAAGGAAGCTTGCTCAGCAGGATTGCTTTAATACTGCTGCTGGCCCAGCCTCCCTGATGCATTTAAACACAATCCCCCCCCCCCCCTTACACCAGACAGCCGGGTGTCTGCCAGGTATAGGAGCAGGGCCAGGGTACTTTAATCTATCAGGGAGGCCACCCCAGCAGGATCACCTTAGCAGTGCTGCTGGCCCAGCCTCTCCAATGGCTTTAGCCACACTCCCACCCACTATGGAAATATACTCCAAATTTGTAGAAAAGTGGTTTCCTGTATTAGGTTATTTAACTTCTCACAAAGTGGGTTCTAGAAAATTGGATTTTTTTAATATAACTTCTTAAATGTAACATGAATGAGATTTTTGTTTTAAAAAGGGTATGTCCTGCACCCCTCTCCCACAAAAATTCAATGCCCAGGCCAAATCCCTGCACCAAGAAACCCAAAGTAAGGGGATTGCATTCCTACCATGATCTCAACCCCTACTATGAAAAGATTTCTGAGAAACATGACCACCAAGGGGGTAAAAAAGGGGCAAAATATGTTTCCCCAACTGTTTTCCATGTGTCTGGCAAGCTGTGCCTCCTTGCCCCCCCATTGGTCAATTGTGTAGCCCAGAGTTCTGAAATCAAACCTGCATGCTTGCACCTCCCTCCCTCTGATTGCTCAGCTGTGGATCTCAATGTTCTGAAGTAAAAAAAAAACAGTTAAAAGAGACTGCAGACAGTTGAGGAGAGTTACAGAAATTAGCAATTCAAACCATGTTTGTCCAGCTACTGTTTAAAGACTGCCAATGAGGGGAGCACACCACCTCTCTAGGTAGTTGATTCCACTGTAGAACAACTCTTACTGTAAAAAAGTTTTCCCTAATAAAGTTTTCCCTCACTGCCCTGAACAACTTAGTGCCATCTGCAAACATAGCCACTTCACTGCTTAGTCAGAATTTCAAATAATTAATGAATAAGTTAAAAAGCACCGGGACCTGGTACTGAGTCCTACAGTACCCCACTGCTTACCCCCTTCCACTGTGAAAACTGTCCATTTATACTTAGTCTCTGTTTCCTGTTAATTAACCAGTTCTTAATCCACAAGAGGACTTGTCCTCTTATTCCATGACTGCTGAGTTTACTTAGGAGCCTTTGATGAGAAACTATTGAAAGTGTTCTGGAAGTCTAGGTAAACAACATCTACTGGGTCAATCTTGTCCACATGTTTATTCACCCCCTCAATGAACTAGAATGTACTAATCAGTCCCCTTCTGACTTCTGCTTCAAATCATAATCTTCATTTTAAGATGGGCTTCCTTTTGGATATTGTTGCAATCATATGTTGGAGATCAAGGGGGACTATAATTATGGATATCAGTTCTTGCTCTTTATAGTATTACAGAGCTGCCCTTTTATCAGATTTCTTTTTTTCCCCAGAAGGCATCATAGGCTCTGATTTTTTGTGTGTGTTTTATGTTCTACCACAATGGTCAGACTGAGTCCATTGGTTAAAAGCTTTTTCAGTAACAGTGAGAAAAGATGCAGACCTTAATCTATGTACTTTCTGCTTCTGGAGATCAATGCATAGGGGAGCCCTCTGTGCACAAACTGAGGCAGGTAGTCTTTTTATCTTCTTGCTTTAACCAGATGTGTGTCCTTCCCTGTCCCCAAGACTCAGAGAGGGTTACAGGTATTGCTTTGTATCCTTTGTGCAGCCTGACCCACATCACACAAAGGCTGGGCAAAACTTTCTGCTGCATCCCTGATGATTTAACAGCCAGGCAAGTTCAGTAGGACAAATTCATCTGTCTCCAAATAGTCCTTAAAACAGCCAGATTCCACAGGGCATCAGACAATTAAGGCAGAGTTCTGCTGCCTGGTTTAGGAGGCAGCCAGAACTGGGGTGGCTCCACACTTAATATTTTGTGCTATGGTGTAGATACCTAATTGGGAGGGAAGGGGAGATGGTACAGCTCGATCTCATCAGATCTCAGAAACTAAGCAGGGTCAGCCCTGGTTAGTGCTTCGATGGAAGAACTCCAAGGAAGACTGCAGAGGAAGGCAATAGCTTCTTTCTTGCCTTGAAATCCCCTTGCTGGTGTCAGCATAGGTCAGCTGTGACTTGACAGCACTTTACCTAAGTAGAAAATTCATATGCATGAATGTCTACAGATCCATCTGTCCCTTTAAAATGCACAGAATCGTAGGCTCTACTCATTCTCCTTTGCCTTATCTGCATGTCTCAAAGAAAGATGTGGCTATTGGTACTCAAGTACATCTTTCACAATTGATGGAACATGTGTACATTTGATATGTGAGTGTCTGTATATCTAAGTACAGTGCCTCTCTCAAAAACTAAGCCAACTCAAAGGGGCTGATGAGAGCCAACATGGTAATTAATAATTAAGGTATGCCATTGTGTGAAGAATAGCCAGGAGATCCTAAGATTGTCTGGCAGCCATCAGTTCTAGCTCTTTTAGCATTATGCACCACTAGGTTGCAAGCTAGACTTGTTTTTAAGCCAAGAGACAATTCAGAGGTGGTTTGCCATTGCCTACCTCTGTGTTGTAGCACTGGTATTCCTTGGTGGTTGCCAGGGCTTTTTTCGTAGAAAAAGCCCAGCAGGAACTCATAGCATAATAGGCCACACCCAACAACAGAAACTTATTAGCATATTAGGCCACACCCCTGACAGCACAGCTCCCTCCCAGGATCAGCTTCCCCAGGTGCCCCACAGCTCCTGGGGAGCCCGAAGGGGGGAGGCTGTAGGCATGGCCAACTTGAAAGCCAGCTGGAACTCCATTCCTGTGCGTTCCTGCCCAAAAATAGCCCTGGTGGTTGCCCTTTCAAACACTAGCTAAGGCTGACTCTGCTTAGCTTCCTAAATCTGACAGGATCAGTCTAGCTTGGACTGCCACTATGGTGTAGCAGTTAGAGTGCTGGACTAGGACCTGGGGAAATGATGTTCAAATCCCCACTCGGGGCAACTTTGGGCCACTCTCTCTCAGCCTCTGCTGCTGTTTCTCGTGAGAACAAAATAGGGGTGGGAAGAATGATGATGTAAAATGCATTGGGTCCCTGCTGGGGAAAAGACATAGGCTTTAAATGTATCAAGGAATAAATAAATAAGCCACCCTCTGGGTAGCTTCTGTGGTGCTTCTAGTAGCTAGTTAGGGACAAATTATTCTCCTCCTTTGTTCCAGTGAGAAATGTATCTGGAAAGTAAAGAAGCAAAAAGCTAAGCACCATGGTATCTTTCTGTCCTTAATTCCGGTGTCTCACTACTTCCCGCCCCCCCTTCAGTGTCCTCTAGAAAGAATTATGCTTTGGCCCATATGACCAATTTCAACTACAATAGCTCATTTTATGTTGAAGATGTGGAAAGAAATCAAAGAAGGCCTAAGGCCTGTTCATATGTCATGTTTGTCTTCTGATGACTGTGGCCTGAGCTACTGGGTTTACATGGGTGAATGAGTTATTCACAGATCCAGTACTGCATATAGACCTTCCATATTATTTCAAATGTATTTATTTATTTATTTTAGCCGGCTTTTCAGTGGAAAAAACCAGCAACCCTGACTTCCAAAGCAGCACAAATATCAATTAAATTATAATAAAATATTTTCAGTTTGTGGATTCTTGGTGAAGTCTCAGTCCAGGCATGATGAATGGGTGCCTCTTAACCCTTTCACTTTGCAGATTGTCACTGTTGTTAACTACTCCCATCACCTCAAATGTAATGTTCTCCATAGATTCATTCCAAACTTTCAACTGTGTCAACCAACCCTGGGTAACTATGAGTTGAACTAGACCTGTGACCCCAACTTTTGTCAAGACAATAGGTGTCTGCCAGTTGGGAACAGCCAACAAAAGAAAACTATGGATCCTGTGCTTGTTTACTTAAGAGTAAGTCCCATTGAGCAAAGTTTACTTCTGAGTAAACTGGGAAATGATCAAGATGTAAAGCTGCTGTACCTGACCTAGTAACATTTGGTCAGCAGGATCATGATCTTTTATCTGTATTCTTCTGTATTCTGTTTGCTTTTCCATAACAGATTTACCCCAGATTTACCCTATCATTTACTAATGATTTAGCACCGGGTTCCCCATGAACGTTTGTTGCGCTCTGGGTGAGAGGCAGCCCTCTTCTGGCCACAGTCCTGAATACCTGATTGCTATACACATCTAGGGCTCTTTATTAGTCTGGGGAAGAGAATCCAGCTTCAGATGTTTAATTGGAAGGGAGAAGAGAAGTTCAGCAAAATTTCTAAAAAATATCCTTTAAAAATGGAGAACTAGATTAGTAGACTGAGATCTAACTATCTTTTAGTTAAGTATTGAACAATTTTTCCCTGATGAAACATTTCAGGAATTATTTGTTCAATTAATATTGCTTTAAATTGGCTTTCTTTATTGCATTTGAATTAACAACCCTCCCCCCACACACACATACACATACACACAACATAAAAATATTGTGCCTTCATCTGACAAAGGAATCAGTAGCTAGGGATTTCAGTTCCAAGTAAACAGACAAGCAAAAAGTAAAAGGTCCTTGTATAAACAGGATTGTGCTTTTTAAATTAACTGTCACCAGTCTTGGCATCCTTGTTCCTTGGAACAGTGTAGTAATTCTGGTCCTAAGTGGTGGGAAATCCCCCTCTGGATATGAGAAACTTTGGTATTCCATTGACATTTTTGGACTCCTCAGTAGCAAGCTGTCAGCATGTGCTCATTGCTGAAGTGCAAATATGCTTTTGAAAAGCTGGAATGGATATCAGTCAGGATTTTAAAAGCCTGTTGTGAAGGGGAATTAGGGACTTCTGGCCAGTTAAACCAATGTTGTTTCTTCGAGTGCAAAAGAATTGTTTTCCTGTGAGTGTTTTGAACTATCACGAGGGTTTTGAAATGAGGAAGAGAAGATGGATTTTTTAAAAGGTGTGGAGCAAAGATTTCCCAGAGCAACCTCTGGGGGGCTGGTGTTATTTTGCAGAAAAGCACAACGTGTGATTTTTTTGAAATGTTCCAACAAGCAGCACATTAAAGCTAAACTTTGAACCATAGATCTTAATGCCTAGAATCAGTGCATCATCCATCTAGTTAATGGGGTTCTTTCCTGAAAAACATCTAATTAGTTGGCACTTGTCTTAATGCATGTTATTCTTGGTTAAGTTGTGGAAGTGGCTCTAAGCTTAGATGTGCCTATCGTGCTCTGGTTTTCAGACTGATTACACTTCTCTTTGTCTTCCACTTAACAGTAAATGCTGTGTAATGTAACATTAGATTGATGGAAGGGCTTTTAAAGGTGCTATCTACTCCAGTGTAGAGAGACCCAAACCTTAAAATCTCATTGAGACCCAGCCTTATTGGCCCTGTGTACCTGAAACCTTTAGGTATGTCATCCTAGGCTGCAGACAAATGGGTAGTTTGGCCTAATATAGTTGCTTTCCCCTAATGCATTAAACCAGCTGGTTCATATAGCCACATCTGGCAGTCGTTCCCCAGTTGTACTCATGCTATCAAGATGAGTTGGAGGGAGAGTAAATAGACAGTAGTTGAATTCCGGTGCTAACAGATCCCCGTGCATCCACCCTGTGTTTCTGGATGTCTGAATTCCCCTCTTGCAAAGTCAAGCCATTTGGAAAGTCTGAACTTTCCCTACTATTTCCACCTCCTTTTTTTGGATCAGGTAATATAAGCGCATAATCGCCCCTGGCATTGTCGATCACCATGGCCAAGTAGTCATTCTGGATCAGGAGTCCCTGGGGGAGTTGTTTTCAAGGGACAAATCCCAAAACTCCTCTCTCCTGTTTCTGTATCAGAGTCTGAGAGCATCATGACTGACACTATGCTTTGTTCCCCTGTTTTAACTTTTATGTTTCATAGTTAATTTTTTTTTTGTCCCTCTGGGTGGTTTCTTGCTGGCACAGTGTTTTTCTCGAACTTTGAATATTGTGGTAACAGGAGTGTGAGCAAGGTACATTTTGATTTATTGGAATTTTAAGAAATTATACCCATCTTAGGTTTTCTGTGGCTTTGACATTCATGAGGATAAAATATTACAGGGGTATTGTACATTGAAACAAGTTGACTTGAATTGCAATGTTTTCTTCTCCAATTATTCCCTTCTTATTAGTTAAAAAAACTGGCTTTGTTTTTCATCTAATGATGTATTTTAGATGACATTCTTAATTATTCACTTTCTTGCCTTTAAGAACTTGGCATTAGTAAATAAGATGATGTATCATAATATTTATAATTCCCAAGAATTTAAAGCTGCTATTGAGAGAACTCTGCTCGTTTAGTCATAATTAGTGCCAGGAAATTTTTTCTAGGAATGACTGCAAACTCTTATGGGGGCTTGTTTTGCAATTGACTCTTGCCTCCCACCTTGGACTTCTTTTCTTTTCTTGGCTACTCTACTTTGGACTACTGTTTGGATCAAAATCTAATCTACGGAAGCATGGGCTTCTTCCACACAGCAAGGATTTTCCATTTTGCCTTCACTGTTCTCTAAATGTAAATTCAGACACTTCACCAACAGAGCTTTCACAGGGATTTTTCTATACACTTTATCCTGCAGCCACCATTTTCTCTGCATTTCTCCCCTGCTGATCCACCAAAGGACTGTTTTTAAAACTCAACTATCCTTATAGTGCTATAGTAATTACCAATTTTTAAAATACTCCTCTGGTAGCTATAGCTCTATAGCCATTACAAGGTTGCCAGCTCAGAGTGTTGATGGGGTGGGAGCATTTTCAGGGGTGGATACTGGGGAAATGGCATCACACAATGATCCAAAAATCCCCCCCCCCCGATGTCTACAGTAAAAACCACAGAGAGTAGAGAAATTCCTAGAACATCACAAAATGCTGTAGCATCATTTCCAGGGTATGTCATGGCATAGGGCAATACCTTCCCCCCATTTTGCTTTCCCCCATTGAGAGAGGACAGGAACAGAGCAATGGGGGTGGGGGGTGGTCCCTGACACAACAGGCAATCTGGTAAATCTAACCAGTTTTTTAAAGTCCTCAAAATCCTCCAGCAGCACAGAGGGGGGAAATGGCAAGTGTGAAGTACTGATGGCAGGAAAGGGCACTAACGTGGCAGGACTTTTGCAGGGCAAGAAAATGAGCAACTTTCTGTCCAGAGATAACGCACTTAGATTGTGATCTTTCCAAAAAGATAGGAGTAAAGTAGGTTTGGGAAAGGGCACACTGAAGCTGGGGAAAGAACAATTAGACAACAATGTGTGGATGCTAAAAAAAAATAAAGTACTGAAATCTGGAAGCCAAAGCAGAGAAAAATCTATCAGTGGCTGCAGCTTGGATGAGGAGTCTGGAGGCTAGAAGTTCATATTTTGAGGTTCTTTCCTTAATTTTTTTCCTCCATTGTCCTCAGACAAGACCTCTAATTATGTTTTAATAGTCTGTTACAACAAAGGTACAAAAATACTGCTGCTAAACAACTTGCTTTTCTGAACATAAAGGGCTAATTTGGAAGGTCTCTGGGTTTTTCCCGACGTTGCAGGAAAGCACAATTGCCTGGAATCAGTGCAATTACCTCTAGCTAGCTAATGCTCAGACTGTTTGAGTTATTTTCTGAAAGGCATCTAATAAAAGCCATTGTGCTCTTCTGCATCATAGATGCAAAGATAAGTAATAAAAAACCCTTTAAAATTAGTCTTTTATATACTAAGAAGGGTTTTAGGGTTGTTGTTTTTAGTTCTACAGCTCATAAAGGGGCTGAAGGGCCTTCTGTTTTCTTTTTGTTTCTCAGTTGCAGAAGAAAATATTTGCCTTTTCTGCAACAGAGAAATAAAAAAAGGAAAGAAATTAGATACTCCTTCCAAAAGACTTCTTTTGTATGTCAAAAAGTATTTTGATTTTAGTCCAGATATGGGGATGGAGGCTCTGAATATGCAGCTTGGAGGCTCTGTGCCCCCATGCTGTGAACATGTACAGGGCCACTGCTCATTCTCAAGCTGGTGGGGCTGGGCCAGTACACTGCATGTTCCTTGGTCTGTCCATAGATAATGGGTTAGAGAAGGGCTAGTCTCTAGTGTCCATCCACCTTACTCCAGTAAGCAGTGCCTCCAAAGATCCTAGTGAACTTCACTGCCAGCCCTAATATTGGAGCAACTATGTGTAAAGACAAAGTTTAATTAAACTTTCTTGGTCTTAAAGATGCCATTTGTTCCATTGCTTCAGACCAACATGGCCACCCACCTGAATCTATGTTTAGAGACAGTACTCTTATAATTACCAGATGCTAGAGACAAACAGCAGACAATACATGTCTTCTTCTGGCCCTGTTCATGCACTTTCAGATGGATCTCTGTTGGGTATGAAATATTGGACTAGGTTGACCTTTCCTTTGATCCAACAAGGCAATTCTTTCCCTCTAACTTTCAGAAGATATTTCAGTGATGATATTTTAGTAATATCCACTGTATCTAATAGCAAACTGTCTGACCCTTAGGTAGACAATGAAAGTCCTGCACTGGGGCTACCCACAGACACAGTAGAGGATTTCCCAGTTATGTAACAAACTGTGACTTTGTAAATTTACCTCAAGGGAGAAACAAAGCCCTTTAAGAGTAGCCTGCAAGGGACTGAGTATGCTCCCAAAGGAAAAGAATATTCATAGCAGCTGAGTGTCAGTGAACGGCAAAAAGAGAGGGATGGGAAATCAACTTGTTCAACCTCCCAAGATTTTTCAGAATCCTAGAGATTTGGAGAACAGGGCTGGGCTTTTGAAATTCTTCCTTCCCTTCTCACAATTACTCATGGACCCCAAGCTTGTCTGTATCTGTCACTGTTCAGTGGGTCTGCACCAAGACCCCATAGGGTTGTGTCTTATTTGAGTTTATGGGGAGGACAGGCATGAGAGCCAGGAGAGATCAGAATCAATGAACATAGCGACTGCAATGAGAATTAATTTAGAGTCCACTGGCACCTTTAAGATCAACATAAGTTTATTCAGTGTATGAAAGTCTGTATGCCCATGAAAGCTCATACCTTGAATAAACCTTTGTTGGTCTTAAAGGTGCCCCTGGACTTTAAATTTGTTCTACTGCTTCAAACCAACATGGCTGACCACCTGGAACTACTGCAGTGAAGATTGTTCAGTTTGCAGGTCAGGAATCTACAAGCTAATTCAAAACTCAGCAAGCATATGCGAGTTACCAGAAGCCAGATGGTTCTAGGGTATTACACTAGCCTCTGAGTTGTTCCTACAGCAGACTTGGTTTCAGCCTTCATATACCTGGGCAGTCAGAGGATCAGCCCCCAGCTCCTAACTTTTGTACTGTTTAAAGCGACTAGTAACTTTAAGGCATGCACTGTTCCCAATACCGGAGGGCCTATCAGAGTGAGCTCTTTGGTATCATGATACTAGTTGCCCATTTCTGGCAGTCTTAAGCAACTTGTGAATTTTGTAGGGACACCACCATCTGAGACTGGGAGGGGTTTTTTTTAAAATCATCCAGGGTTTCTGAAAGAAAACGACTATTTAGAGAGAATGCATTTCATCTGCTAAGGCTCTGGATTGGCTTGTATACAACCTCAACTGTGAATCTTAGGGAATTGCACAATGTGATGCGCAAATTTCACAGTAATCATTCGTTGGCCATCATTCATGAAATGTGTTTATTTTACTTTTTTAAAAAAACCCTGGGGCTGAATCATGCTAGATTCAGATCTAGACCCTCTATATCCCCTAACGCCCTTTTGCTTTGTCCCCTAAATGGGCTCTAATAAGGATGAACATATCCAATTCACTTTAAATCAAATATTCCCCCCCCCACACACACACCAGTGATCAAAGGTGATGGTAATGACCGCCTCGTGGAGGCAGTACTTCCCTGTGAGGAATCAGCAGTAAGGAGAAATATGATAGAGGGCAATGAAATCTTTTTTCCCATTTGTAAAACTGGAAGGGATAAGTACTATTAATACCAATCATGCTGCAATTTAGAATTATTTGAAATAAATTAGGGATGTGCACGCGCACAATCGTTTGGCATCTGACTAAATTTAGACAACTGGAAAGAACCTGGCCTTGGGATCTGAACAGAAAGCAGAATGAAGCCGGTGGTTTCAACAGCGCTGGAAGTAGCAAAGCTGTCAGATTTGCAGCATTTAACAGCGGCGCTAAAGTTAAAAAAAAAATCCCATGTGGATGTCTGAACTGCAGTACAGTGTAAAATTCAAGACAGGAGAAATGATTTGATGTCCTTTTAAATGCTGGGAGGAAGCCCACCTTTGGTAAGCCGCACACTTCATTTTAAAAAGGGCATTATGGAAATAAATAGCACTTAACACAAGACAGCCAGCCTGTTGCAGCACGAAAGGTTATTAAAGTCTTCAAAAAGACTAGTGGCTGTGATCTCAGGGGAATTAAAAGGAATGCCCAGCATGAAAGTAGTGGGGAGGAAGAATCATTTATAGCTGCTACACCTATCATAGCAGTAAATACAAGAACAAAATTCCTTTCCCAGTAGACAGATGCTTAATTTACCGTGCTGTGGTGTTCACTGCAGTTGTTCAGATGTTTCTGTCGACAGTGATAGGTCTTTTAGAATAATAGTAGAGGGGGACCCATCGATACTTGTGTGAAAGGGGAAATCACATTACCGTACCTTTGCTGCCACCTCCAGTGCCAGCTGTTGCTCCCCTCCAGCTCCCCTCCATCAGCACCAGCTTGCCTCCCCTGCTCCTCCTGGCCATTTCTGCTGCTGCCACCTCATCATTCTGGCCACCAATGGTTGGTCACCAAGACTTGTATTCTGAGCATCCGGTACTGGCCAAATAGTTGCACACCTAGAGATCATTTGAACAATATTCGCCCCCAACGTTTTCAGAGATTTGAGGGGAATTGGGTAGAGGATTTGGATTAATTCAAGGGACAAGTGGAAAAGAATTTTGATAGGTAGAAAGAAAGCCTCTGTGGCCACATGTAAGATGATATGGAGTTATGCGTGAACGACATGGGTCACTACTTCTCATATGACAGACTTCTGCCAGGGAGGAGGAGGTCAGCCCACGAAGCATCTTTTTTTCTCCCACTCCCAAGTTTCTCTTTCTAAGATCTCTTTCACCTACTGATCAGGAGAAATTTCTATGTGTATACCTTATTATTTTCCTAATTAGAATCCACAAAGTGTTGATTTTAAACTGTAATGGTTCATGGAAGTTTAGAGAAATGAGAAAACAGGAGTAAAGAGTATGTCTGAGGGTTGTCAGCCACTAGCCGACAACTGATGGGAGAAGGAGGGGGCGGGGATGGAAATAATGTTGTTGTGCCAATTGTGTGACATCACTTCTGATGAAAACCTGGAAGCGATGTCACCACATCAGCATAGCACTCTAGAATCCCCCAAACTGTATGTTTTTACCATATGAGGGTTTTTTTGTGGGGAGAATCCTGAAGCATTACACTGACATGATGACACAATTTCTAGGTTTGTTCCAGAAGTCCCCCCCCCCCCAATTATTTCCCCAAACAGCAGGCGCATGGTGGATCCAGAGAATTGGATCATTTGTTGAAATGTGCAATTGCGTTTTCAACCTGGTTAGGTACTTAACTCCTTGATTAAAGTTAGTGCATTTGTATATTTTGAATATATTGCTTTTTGAAAACCAGTCACATTGTGAGTCGTTTGTTCTCTCTTTCCTAACCAACTATAGCAATGTAACTGATTTTGAAAGTGTTCTTTAATTCTACCTTTGATAGATTCTTCACCCTTTAATCTTACCAGCTGGGATTTAGAGGGATTAGTGATGTTGTGAGCATCTGGAGAGCAATTATCCTGGGAATAAATGGTGCCAAATTAAACAGTTGTAGCATTTTAATTATTATATTTGCAAATAAAGATGCCAAAGTTTAAAAAAGAGAGAGAGATTGGTCTCAAACCCAAATTTCTCTGTTAGGAATCTGAATTTTAGAGGACTGAAATCTCAGCCCAGAACTCAACTAACCAGTTGTGAGTAGTGAGGTTGCCAGATTTTCAGATGAAATGATGGTGGTTCATTTTGAACTCTCCATTTGAAAATACTGAGTTTTCAATGATCCAATTAAAAAATCTGTTTGAATTTAAGCTAGTATGTAATAAGCTTGGGTTTTTCTAAAATATCTCCACTCTACTACAGCTCTTTCTTCAAAACTTATCTTCAAGCAGCCATGATGGAAGACAGGGCACAGAAGAGGGAGTTGCTTCTTGGGGCTCCTTTAGGCCCAAAAGCCTTCTCAAAAGGAAACTCACACTGCAAAGATCCCTCAGAACTGCAGTTGGCCGGGGCCTCTGAGCTGTCAGTAAGTCCCCAGAATAGTAGAGTATTGACGGGAAGCATTTGGAATAGACCAGGTATTTGTTTACTTTTTAAAGTTTCAGATAACTTTTTAAAAAACCTTAGAATTCCCTGGATGCTTTTTGGAAAAACTCAGAAAGGGTGAGTTCATCATGAATCTTCCTGGAGGGTACTTGCCAATTTCTGAAGTTAAAAGTACCTGTGGAACCCACAGAGGAGAATAGTGCTTCCTATGAAAAGATGGCTCCCTCTAGCAGAGAGGGAGAGAATCAATGATACCAATGTCATGCCTAGAGTTTGCTTTACTAGAGGGTTAAATTGGTATTCAACCACTTTTGCATTCATCTTCTTGGAACATATATGTAGTCTGTGATACTATTACCTTTAGCAGTTTAATGCACACCAACTGAAAATACAAAGTAGTAGTTGGAAGCCATTTATGCACTCAGTCAAACCTGGTGGTAAAGCTTTTTCTTGCCACTGTTGACCTTTAAGTGGCAGATGAAATTGAGGTGAGGTTTTGGAGGAGCCCTGTGGGGAGTGTGTGAGGCATGTGCAGGGTGGGCCTCCCAGATGGGCTGTAAAGCCATCAGGCATCTGTCAGACTCCTGTGGCCAGCGGTGGTGGCCTGCTGGTTATTACCTCCCCCTCCTTGTGGCTTCCTTGGGGCCATGCTTCAGTGGTCAGCTGCTGGCCAGCCGGCACTCACATTCTCCCCCCACCCTTTGCCAGCCTGTCCTACATCTCCCCAGACTTCAAGGACTTGTTCAAGTGAAAGCCTCAATGCTGGGACCAGACTTGGAGGGGCCAAGAGGGCCCATGCTGGCTAGCCTGTTCGGGGCATGTAGGAAGAGCCCCCAGCGATGCTGAACCAGCCCAAAAGCCCTGGGCAGTGTGTGTGTGTGTGTGTGGGGGGGGGTCACATGCATGTTCTTCTCCCCTTCCCCCCACTCTCCACCACCTGATCTTGTCCAGTCTGCATGTGTTGTTATGAGGAGATCATCAAGGGTAGCAAAAAGGAACTTGCCAAGGTGACGTTTTTGAGTTGGAGTCGACGGGCAATGGTCGATTGTCCCCCCCCCCCCCATGGGATTCTGAAAAACCATGAGGGCTAAATGGGGGGATAGAGGGGAAAATGTAAATATGTCCCTAAAAGTTGATGTGGGGGAGACATGATCTTGTTCGTGTACTGCACGTACTTCTTCACAGCTGCAGGAACGATTGCTGGTTTGATTTGAGTACAACTTGATTTACAGACCTACCAGGGAAAAAAATGTCCCACAAGCCACAAAATACTGTCCACAGGCCTGCCTTTGTATATTTGGGCCTACGAGGACCCAAAGGTATGACTATGTGGTTAACTTCTTTACACTTTGGGCTAGGCCAGGATGAGATGATTGTTTGCTCTCCCTTGAAAATACAAGCAATGACATAAAACACTTTAAGATTACACTGTCCGATAGTAGAGACGACACCATACATCTCGGAGTGTGTCTGAGCTCATTCTGGAGAAAGGCTTATTAATCTGAAATTTATACTCAGTTTAATATTTTGCTGGTGCCTGTCAGATGAAAATTTCCCTGGCAATTGGCAGTGATGCATATTCACTGGTTTTCAGTGTAATTAAGAATTTCAGAGTTTTATTTTGAATTTCCCCCCCTACTTACTGTTAAATGTCAGCAGTCTGCCAGGAAAAGTACCTTGTCATGACTGAATTATTATTTCAGATACTCCAGGTTTTTACTGTAAAGGGGACAGTGCTAAAAAAAAAAAATAGTGACCTTTTCCCTTGATTGGGTTTTTGCCACAGGCCATTCAGTCTGTTTTAGCATTGTTGGGTTTTTTGCTAACATGTATATCAAATGAAGAAAACATCCGATTTTTGAATTCTAATTAAAAGTTTAGGCATTTCAAGAGAGTTTCAAGGAAGTTTGTTTCTTGGTAAAGAACGCTCAGTTGCTAGCTGCTGATTTATGGTTGACTATACTGTTACTTGCAACTGTTAGATAGAAGTATTTGAGCAAAAGAGAGGCTGATTTCTTTTCCTATAAACCCCTCAATGGGAAATGACTTATTTCACCATGTGGGCCCATGCTGTGCATGAATATGGATTAACATTACAAATATGTGAGAAATTTTCGTAGTCTTATTCAAACTAGTTTGACATTCCTCCAATGTTTAATCTGGGTAAGATTTACTCTTGCTTCACATGAAATATGGTCAAAGAAAGACTAAAGATGTGTCAGTATGCCTCCCACACACCCTCCTTGAAGAAATTTTGCTAGTTTATTGAAACTCTTTGGGCTTCTGAAAGATTTCCTCATACGTTTTACCCAAAGAAGAACCAGAAAATACAACTGAATTGTTGAACTTTATTTGAATTCTTAGTTTCAGTGTTAGTTAATTTGTATGATAATCTGATCTTATTCATATTTACCATCCCTGGGAGGCAAGGCATTGTCCAGAAAAGGAGGGTCGCAAGAGGAATGGTCTATATCCAGGAGCATCCCACAATTTTGATGCAAATAGTTGAGACGAACCAGATGTGAGTTGGATCAAGTGTTAGTGGTAGGGCCCATGCTGTGCTTGCAGAAGGTCCCAGGTTCAATCCCTGGCATCTTTGGCTAATGATCCTTCACTGCTTGGGACCTTGGAGAGCTCCTGCCAGTCAAAAGTAGATCATACTGATCTAGGTCTTTTCCACTCTAGATCTCTAATCCTGGTTCAACACTGGCTGAGGACAGACTGGCAATGTGGCCTGGGATAGGTCCGCTTTAGAAGCAGGGGAAGGGAGGCAGTTCAGACAGCCACAGCTGTCCTCCATCTCCCTTCTGTACTCACCCGTTTCGGAAGCGCTTCCAAGGCGCCTCAGATGGACACCAGCAGAAAGTGGTGTCCAGGGGCCTTCCTCCGCTTTAATCCTGCTTCCCGGCTGTGTGGACGGGAAGAGGCGGGGTTCAAATGGAGGTGACAGTGTGAATGCAGCACCGTGGAGAGATGCACATATGCACATATGCACTGTGTACGTTCATGCACAGGGGGAAACCAGGAGAGGAGGCAGGGAGATTTTAAATTTTTAGACTGCTCCTGCGGCCATTCGTCTATGTGCATAAGTGCGCATGCACCAGTTGCCAAAACAGCCCCACAATGAGCTGTGGAGGCCGGCCTGCCCGGGGTGCTCTGCAGCAGTCTGATCACATCATTGCACCTCCTCCCCGAAATGCTCCCACAAGAGTCTGGCCAGTGTGAATGGCCAGCCTTGGGCCAGTTTCCCCTTGCGACTTTTTGCCCCACTTCCCTTCCACGGCAGATTCCCAGTCTGTTCTCAGCCACTGTCTCCTACTAGCTATTCTGCACTACACTTGAGTTCACCCCGCTTTTTACCCCATTTTTGTCAATTCTGCATTACACTGTGGTCACCCTGGGTCTGGACTGCCATTGTCCTGGGGTATATGGAGCCTGTTTTGCTGCAGGCTTTCCCTGGATCTGGAGTGGCCCCAGCACAGATTTAAGTGTTGAATTTTTAACTCAGTTTTTTTCTTATTAATTTATTTTCATTTTTTAAGAGTTACAACAATCACCTTAAAAGACATTCATATATCATTTATAACAAAGAAAATCAACTCCTTTACACTTAGCTCTAAATCGTGTCTTTACATGTTTTACATTTTTCCATATCTAAGGCAGAGCCCTACAAGCCGCTGCCTCAAGACTTAAGTTACACATACATATATTATTTTGAGTCTATTTTTTCTTGTTACGATCTAGCCATACATAGAATATATTCCATCTTTTTATAAATGTTTCAAGATCTTTCCCCTGTAGTAATAGATTCAATCTGTCCATTTCAGCCACTTCCAGTAATCTTTGTATTAACTCCTCCCTTGAGGGTAACATTTCCCCTTTCCAATTCTTAGCCACCAATACTCTAGCCGCCATTAGTATATACACATCTTCAAAATATTTTCTATATATGGTACTGCTCTCATGAACTTTAAGGTTTTCCAAGTTCTAGTCCAGTGATCTATCTCGATGCTATGACCAAAGTCTTTCATCCATAGAATCATAGTTGCCTTAACCTGTTCATCCAACATGTACTCTTCTAATAACAGGTTATACAGTTTCTGTATCAACTTATCACTTGAGGAAAACCATATTTTATCTAATTCATTCTGTCCTTTCTGGAACACAGCTTTATGATCCTTATTAAACCTTGATTTAATTTGCATTTTTCCCACCACGTCAGATTTAAGTTTTTCCATATACAATTTTCTTTTGGTTTCAGTTTGTTATTTTTATCTAGTAAAGTTTCGTATGATATTATTTTTAATTTGGCTATCAATTAAGGTTTGATTACCTCCTCTATAGGTGAGACCCATTTTGGAATCTTATCGTAATATCTTATTTTTATCAAACTCCATATTTTCATTAGGGCTCCCCTTATCATATGCTGGTTAAATATCAAATGTATTTTTTCTTTCTCATAATAAATATAAGCATGCCATTCCATTGGTAAATTATATCCCTCCAATTTTAATAATCTTGTATTTTCTAACGTGATCCATTCCCTTATCCATACCAACACAGCAGCTCTATAGAAGAGCACCCAATTGGGGAAACTAAATCCACCTCTTTCTTTTTTCTCTTGTAATACTTTCAGTCTAATTCTGGGTCTTTTGTTGTTCCAAATAAATTTACTGCAAATTCTACCCAATTCATCTAGATATTTCATATTTCTTAATATTGGTAAATTTTGTATAACAAAAAGGATTCTAGGTAAAATATTCATTTTAACCACAGAAATTTTCCCCATGAAAGAGAGTTTCAAATTATTCCATCTTATTATACTTTTTGAATATCTTTAATCAGTTTACTATAGTTATCCTTGACAAGTGTCATATTTCTGTCAGAAACTGTTATTCCTAAGTATTTGACTTTCTTTACCACCTCTATATTCACAGTTTTTTGAATTTTTTCTATCTGTTTTGGTGTACAGTTTTTGGTAATCATGTGTGCCTTTTGATAATTTACTTTCAAGCCTGCTGTTAGGCCGTACTCATGTATTGACTCTATCAAGTATGTAGCCGAATTAACTGGATCTTCTACAATAAACACAAGATCATCTGCGAATGCTAAAAATTTATATTCTTCTTCCTGGATTTTCAAACACTTTTTCATCGCGTTATCTCTTATCTGATCATTCCAAGATTCTAATATAAAAATAAATAATAGTGGGGAAAGTGGGCAGCCCTGTCCTGTCCTTTTTTGGATTTCTATATCTTGGGTTAGTTCACCATTCACCATAATCTTGGCATACTGTTTCTTATATATAGCTCTTATAATTGTCAGGAATCTAGAGCCACATCTCCACATCTCTAACTTATGTAACAGAAAACTCCAGTTTACATGAATTTTTAACTCAGTTTTGATTGTTCCTACCCCTTTCCCACCATACCTGGGACAAACACCCCTGTTCACAATGCAGAATTTATAACCTGGGGCAGGCAAGCAAATTGGAGTGGGACAAAATTAGTGCAGAAAAAAACAGATAAACAGAGGTAACTGCAAGGCAAATGGCTGCAAATTGAACACAGAGAAAACACGGGTGAGGTCCAAGTGCGGCAAGGACCCTAGACATGCAGATGGTCTGAGCTGGTATAAGGTAGTTTCAAATGCTCATGAGTGAGCTACAGGAGGGTGTGATTCCTGGGTTGGAGTAGCCACAATTTCCCCCTGTATGTGCACCTGGTCAAAGGTAACAGAGTTGCAGCAGAATGCTTGAACTAAGTTCCCTGGGAGTATGTACACTCCTTGGAGTCCTCCCAGTTACACCATACTGATCCATCCAGTGGAGGATGCTGCGCTTCCTTTGTTCTCTCCCTTGCTATGTTCCTTATGTGGGTGGCAGTAGCCTGACATCGGGGGTATGGTCAGGTCAGTACATGTTAGTTGTCTGCTTTCGCCTGCCTGTCTCACTCTGTGGCTGGTGGACTGCCCCAGAGTTGCTGTGGACTCTGAGGAAATGGCTGTGCTTTCTGCACCTTGGAGCAGGAACTCTTCTACACATGTTTCTTCTTTACTGCCTGAGCGGGGGTGGGGGGGGTGGGGGTGGGGGGGAAGGCACAAGATTAACTGTTGTCAGCCCTTTTTGAATCTAGGCTAGTATGTTCCAGTTTATCTGTAGAAATGATAGAATATCAAAAAGTTTCAGGTCTTTGTGACAGTAGTTGGTCATGAGTGTTGTGCTCTTCTTTTTAAAAGGTTCAGAAAAATGAACCTGAGGAACTTTATTGAGTTTCTTAAAGCATGAAAGGAAAAAAAATCACCAGGTGCTTGGTTTAAATCACAATCAAGTCTTGACTTGAAATCACAACGTTACTGCTAAGATGCTAAGAAAGCGTTATTAGTTGATGAACCTCATGAAGACTAGTTGGTTGGTTTTTAAAAAGAATTCAGTTGAATATTGCACAACTGCAAAATGCCAGTTGATTGCAATCGAATGCACTTAATTAAGACTCTCCCTTTTTCTAACTGGATTGAATTGGCAAGGGCTGTGATCCCATGTATGATAAGGCCACTTAAATTCCACTAACTTCAGTGAGTTAAAGAGCCTTAAAGGCGTGCAGGACTACAGCCAAGATTTTAATGCACTTATTTTGTTTTTCGTTTTTAACCTTATTGAGTAATTACGTTCTCTGACCTAAGTAGTGCTGAATAGGTCCCGTTTTGTCTTGGACCATTTCGGCATGATGAGTTCATCATTGAATGTGGCATTTTATCTTGTTTTGTTTTGAAGCTGCATATCAAAGCTGCAGAATGAATGCTCTTTATATGAAAAACAAACTATGCCCCCCATTTGAAATGGTTTAACTCTCTGCTAACATTCCACTGCTATTTAAATTTAAGTGGAAGATATATTAAAGTTTTGAACTGTTTTGCATATAAACATGCATTCTAAACAATATGTCCAGATTAACAGTATCATCCTAAACAGAGGCATGCTTGTGCCTAGGAAAATGAGAAAAAACACACGACAACGGATGCTGTGCGTAAGATGCCTTTTCCAATCTAACTGCAGAGCTGTGAATGTGTCAAAAATTGTGCCGGTCACCCGTCTGGAAAGGGCACGTGCGTGCATCTGTGTGTGTGTTTGCATGTAGCTTTAGTTTTCCTGCCCTCTCTTCCCAGTGAGCAGTGAATTGTTGGTATCACTGATCCTTTGAGCTGTGCATGACCCATGTGACTGGATCACAAGCAAAGTTTTTAATGTTCATGTCAGTCTTTTGGTATTGCTGAGGAAGCATTAGATCATTTTAATACCACCCAGTCTCCCACCTCCAAAAAAAAAAAATTGACATGATGGCCTGTCTTAAAAATACCTTAGCTGATTGATGCTAAACTGGCTAGGGAAATCCCACCTCTGCATTTAAATGCTGAGTTCCCTTGGACATTGGTGTTACTTCCAAAGTCTCACTCAGCATCTGAGTCTATAAATAGCTCTATTACAGCTTTCAACTGCCAAAATATATCTCTGTTAAATGAGCAAAAAGATCATGTGGTTCGGCAAGCAGACACAGAGAGAAAACAATTGTCATAGTTAGGAGGTGCATTTGACAGAGTCAGTGCAGGCCTTTCAGAGAGAGTGTGTGGTCAGTTGAATTGGAGGTCACCAGATCTTGCCAGGAGGCACTGAAGTTTATGGACAAGTATAAATGGGAATTTAGGAGATGGCTTCCTAAGTAAAGGCTGAAGAGACCCCCAAAGACCAAGCTGCACCTTCAGGCCCATAGCTACGGTGGGACTGTTTGGGTTTCTGCCCCCTTTCTTAATGGGACAGCCCCACAAGAAGACAGGAGGGCCTGGTGTGATGTGGTCCATGGGGTCACAAAGAGTTGGACTCAACTGTGCGACTGAACAACAAAATTTTTACATTCTACACTACACTAGAGTTCACCCCTGTAATTATCTCAGGGTTGTTGTTTTTTTGTTTCCACATTACATTGAGGTCACCCTGTTTTTTCCCCACACACTTGTCCTGGGATAAACAGATGCTGTTATAATCAGGGATAAATGCAAGGTATTGTGTCGCAAGTTGAACTCTGATGTCATTGACCTTTACATTGACCCTTAACTTTTACAGTGTGATCCAATGCAGAGTTACTTCCATCTAAGTCCACTGAAATAATTTGATTTAGGCAGGAGTAACTCTACACAGGATGGCAGTATTAGGGTCTGGACTCAAATCTCAGGTTTGAAAAACAGTATACAACTTCTGTTTCGTTACCAAGACATTTATTCTTCATGCTGAGCACTGCAAACAAATATGTTTCTCTAAAATAAGCAATCAGTTAATAATATGTATGCATCATTTGTCTATATGATTATAAGAAATGTATTCTCCTGATCTTTATGACTGCACTCTGGTATCTGAACAGAGTCTCTTACTGGCCACTGTTGCAACCCAGTTCAACCATTTTTTGTATTTTAATTTCCCTCCTGCATAAGGGAAATAGAGAACCCCCAAACGCTTTGCCAGAAGCTCAAAGCCAGAGATGATAAAATCCATCATAAGAATGACAAAATCCATTAATAGGAATGAACAATGGATTAGGTATGCAGAACATACTGAATATAAATCAGAGAATGGGCTTCGGAACTCAAGTCATGATTTAAAATGCAGGTTATAAGCTGTCTTTGTTCAATGTCATCACCAGGTAAGGGATAAGTGTACACAACAACGGAACACTTTAATGGAACACTGCATTAGAACATTTGAAAGACCTCTTAAAGGCTTGTGTTAATGTTCACCGTGTAAGATGCTTAAGCACTGGCATCATTTGGGAACTTATTAACCAAAACCAGCAGGTGAGGAAAGAGTGCAAACTGGTTGTGCAACTGTATGGTGCAGCTGCAAAGAAAGGCTGGGCCAGTTTTGGATGTGTTGGAGCAACCTGGAGTTTCCAGAAGGGGTTCATCTGTATTAATAGCATTGAGTAAGGCACCAAGTTCTATAAACTATCAATTTGCTGTTTGGGCTTTGTGATCAGAAAAAGATTTCAAATCATTATAGCCACAGTTGGCTGAAACAGATATAGAGGCAGGTCCATCCATTAGTGAACTCCTAAAACAAATATAGGATGGATATTTTATTAGTAAATCCAACACTTTTGTGTGGGCAGACGGGGGCTAAAAAGTTTTCCCCTTCCAGCTACTTTCTTGGCTTCCTCCTTTCAACTAGAGCTGGGTGGCTGGTGGTATGGATTTATTCCAGAAGTTCTTCCCTCCCCCCCCCCCTTTTTTTTAAAAAATATTTTGTTTCATAAGCACTAGGTTTGACTGGCCACGAGTCAAAGGTTGCAGCTGAAGCAGGGCAAGAGGGAATGGTCCCTCCCCTTTGATTTCAGGCATGCCATGTGCTGCCACTCTGGGGGGGGGGCAGAGCTACGTCCCACTTTCAGAATGGCATGGGGCAGATTACTGGCACATGCCATCCTCCCCACCTTCAGATGGCTTCTTTCCTTTCCTTTCTTTTTCCTTTCCAAACTGTCATGTAGCATTACATTGTGGCTTGGGATGGAAAGGGGGATTTCCATACCTGCTATTACATCTGTGCTTTCATGCAGGCTTGATGGGGGGGAGGGGGAGGGGGAGGGAGTGCAGCGGCAGCAGAGTGAGAACGAGTTTGTGGCTGCAGTTCCCTGTTTTCTCCTGCTGCCATAAGGAGCACATTTTCATGCCCTTGCACAGCCCCAAACAAATGTCTCCTAGCTCTGGAACTTTTGAAAATCAAAAAACAGAAGCCCTTCTGGTGTAGAAACTGATGACTTTTGCTTCCAGACATAGGGGAGACATAAGTAATATCATTGGTGTACTTACCATTAGCATGTGATAGGTGTGACAGCCAGCAGCTGGCACCCGGTGGGAGACTGGGGGAAAGGGCTGGAGGGGTGGTGGTTGGGCATCATCACATCAGTGGCCTGCTGCCTGATGAACCCCACACCCCAGAGCTCACAGTGATGGGGACAGTCCCGGCTGTGGCTTGTGGACCCAGGGGCATAGAGAGGAGCACAGGCAAAAAAGGATACAACCAGACCACAGGTGATACTGAGAAACAAAAGGCCATAGCTTTGATTGAATGCACCTCAGGAGCATTGGCGCAGCATAGGTATCGATCTTGAATTAGGTGACCTGCCTGCTGCCTGATGACCCCACACCCCAGTCCGCCTCCTGGTGGTGCAGTTGAGGAGTGGCAACCCACTGGGTGATGTAGGTGATGACCACTGCATGGGTCCCTTGCCACCTGGTGGTGAGAGCTCTGCCAACAGCCCCTGAGCTGGGCATGCTGCTGAACTGGCTCCACCCCAAGGCTCCTTAATGGAGTCCCCAGAATTGTGGGATGTGGGCACGCAGGCCAAAAGAATCCATCCCAATGCCCAACCCAACACAAGAGTGGGGGGCGGGATTATTACCTCTCTGGCTCTTGCCTATTGTTCCTATACCTGTAACCAACAAAGCAACCATGCAGCTTAATATCCATGCTCCATTCAGATAAGTGTACACTGTCTGTCCTGTGGTGGTCAGTTGCTTAAAACTGATGTCCTAATGGCCAATGGCATGTCCGCCCAATGATTCAACCACTTGCACTATCTGCCTTGCATGTTTTCTTCCTAGCCAAGTCCACCCTGTCAGGTGATATAGCCCAGTACCACTCGAAACACTTGAGGAGGCCAGACCAGATCAGGCAGATGTTAGAAGACAGGAATCTTGTTAAGTCCACAGAAATGGAACATGACAGAACTCCCCCTTTTCTGTGCAGGGAAATCCCCCCCCCCCCAGCTGAAAGACCAAGGTGTCCAGAGGTCCAAAAGGTGATACTTGACATGAAACAGTAGAGAGGAGAGAAAGCCAACACATTCCCCGGTGCCCCAACCAGGTAATCTGTAGCTGATTTTCAAGACCTAAGAGTTCTCCCCATCTGGATGATGAGGCATACATCCCTGCCCAGTGCTGTGGCCCATGTTCCACACAGATTTGAGATGACCTGCAGGGGCTGAAAGACATGAACATTAGTGACCTAGCTGACCCAAAGGGCACATGTAAGACTTGTATGCCGAAGACCGCCATTAGCCAACTGTGTAAATCTGCTCCAGAGGGAGAACTAATTCCGAGGCCACTGTGGCAGCACCAACACGAAAAGAGTGCATGCCAAAATCTGAGGGAGAAAGCTCACGTAACATTGACAAACTGAAACCTAGAGAGACAGGGCCTGTCGGCATGCACAGAGACAGTGTCTGGAGCAGAGGGCCTGATTTGGAGAGAGTCAAACATAAATTGGACCAGGCAAGGCTGACCCAGAGAAGCAGAATGTAGAAGGACTCATAAACTGCACTCAAGCTGGTCAGTCTTGGACCTTTGTCCATACATGCAGCTTGAGAGCCAGTTTGGTATAGTGGTTAGAAGTGCAGACTCTAATCTGGGAGAACCAGATTCGATTCCCTACTCTTCCACATGCAGCTGCTGGTGTGACCTTGGGTCAGTCATAAGTTTTTTCAGAGCTGTTCTCTCATGAGCAGTCCTCGAAAGAGCTCTCTCAGCCCCACCTACCTCACAGGGTGTCTGTTGTGGGAAGGGGAAGGAGATTGTAAGCCACTCTGAGATTCCTTTAGGTAGTGAAGGGTGGGATATAAATCCAATCTCTTCTCTTCTTCTCTTCTTGTCACCAAGGATGGAGACATCATGGTGAGATAGGGCCCTCCTGGAATGGTCCTGGCATGTAGCCACAAGCATAGGTATAAACTTTGGGGGTGCTTGAGCCCTCCCGCCGATTTGGCTGGGGAGGGTGCTGAGGCTCTGAGAAGGGTTTAGCTCTGCTTAGTTTGAACACTGCTTAGTTTTCTATTTTTGTATTGGCAAAAGGCATGTTCCAAGCAACAGTTCAAGTAAAACAGCCACTCAAATAAAAATGAATATTGGGCTTTTATTATTAAATTCTGCTACAACTGATATTTTATGAACTTCATAAGAACAAACATGTAGGCAAATGAACATCGGCATGTCTTAGCTTCCGCAAATAACAGTAAGAAGTCATTTAAAAAAAAGATCTAAGGGATAATGAATATGTATTTCTTTTGTTTAATAAAGCAAGGAATGTTTTTCAGGCATTGATTCCAGTAGTGTTTGTTCAGAAATTTATCTACTGCTCAGTTCAGTTGGACATAGATTGGTTCATCAGCACTGATCAGAATAGTTTAGAGTGGCCTTTTCATGAGGACTTCCCTCCTTGGAAGTAGGCATGCAAATGTCAGCTGCCAATGCAACCATTCTAATTAGTCAGGGTCAAGCTACATCCTGTTTGCAAAGGTGTGTAACAACAACACCCTGGCTGCTGTTTCTGAAAGACAACATTTTGGGGAGGGGCAGTTTGGAGTAGAAGGCTCTACATGCGTTTGGAAATCCACAAAGGGAAAAGTGGTCAAGGAAAAAGCAAACTATGTGGGCAAAGGGGTAAGCAGGGGAAATGATAAACACCCCCCCCCCCCACACACACACACATACACTTCCCTGCTCCAATTCACTCCTCTCAACACTGCTTGGATGGGACTTATGGCTATGCAGGACTTATGGCTTTGCAGGAAAACAGCCTGCAACTCATGTGTGATTGTGTTAAGCATGCATTATCTCCCAAGAAAAACTTGAACACAGCCTTTATAGATCTTAGAGCTGCTTTTGACACTATTTCTTGAGGTAGACTATGGGCAAAAATAGGTGATATATCCATTGATAAAAGATTGTTATATCTGATTATTAAACTCCATGAGAACAATGAGTTCCAAATAAGGTACACACAAGATGGCAGACTGTCCAAGAAAATCTCTGTGCAGAAGGATGTCAGACAAGGTTGCCTTTTAGCGCCTTTTTCATTTAACATATATGTTAATACACTGATCCAGTGCCTTCAGACATTAGATGTCCATGCTCCCAGGCTTGCAGGAAAAAAATGTCCCAATTATGATGTATGCTGATGATGCTATTCTCCTATCACAAACAAAAATTGGCCTAAAGCGTGCTATAAAATTTTTTAGTGACCAATGTGACAGTGAACTCCTCTTAATAAATTATTCCAAATCGAAAATCGTACACTTCAATAGACATTTCAGGAAAACCAACTGGGAAATCAAGAGGAACACAATAGAACAAGTTAAGACTCTCAATATCTAGGAGTCATCTTTACACACAATGCCAACTTCAAGGCCAATGTGATTTCTTCAGCAAATGCTGCAGAGAAGAGTGCTAATGCCATCCTTAGGGTTTTTTTTAGAAAAGAAGGTGCAGGACTTATACCTGCAGCATTGAAACTCTTTCAAGCCAAATCCTTAACCCGACTCTTATACGGATCCCAAATGGGCTTGACTTCCAATGTTAAGATCTTTGAATTAGTTCAGTCTAAGTTTCTCAGTTCCCTATTCAATGCACCTAGATGTACCCCTAATGTTATTCTCAGACAGGAAGCTGGTCTTCCCAAAGTGGAACTAAAAATCTGGGAACACGCAATATCTTATTGGTTAAAAATACATTTTGAACCAAAGGGTTTAATTCCTCTGTTGTTAGCTTCTGACCCTTATCCAACCTGGTCTTCAAACTGATCGGGCAGGAACTAGAAGCCCTGTTTGATATGGGGTTGAATAAAGCAAAAGCTTTAGTAACTCAAAAGGCTAACTGATATAGAGTCCCAAAATGATGAAGCAATACTTCTGTTAAGTTATAGGAGCTTGAAAAAGGAGCTGAGTTACACAGTACCCTCTTACCTTTTGGACATTACTTATGAGAGATACAGATGGGCATTTTCAAGAGCACAATTCGATGCATTTCCCTCTTCTGTGTTACAAGGCAGATTTTCCCATCTGCCTATGCAGTTGCGCTGCTGCCCCTGCTTGAGTAATGTGATTGAGTCTGTGACACACATCCTTCTGCACTGTGAATTTTATCAAGAAGAAAAACTCCAAATACTATTTCCTTTACTCTCCAGATTTAACCCGCTACAACATTATATTGATTTCAGCCCAGAAACTCTTTGGATCTTTCTGTTAGGAGATAGTCAGAAATGCATATCTTATGCAGTAGCAAAATTCTGTGTATTAGCCCTCAGGAAGTGAAACTGTTTGACTAAGGAAATGTTAAGTGCTGGAAAATGAATTCGAATCTGATAATTACTGTTAATGCTATTTTGTTTTATGTATCCATTTTTAAAACTGTTTTTTTCCTTTCTTCACTTTTTTATCTTTGCTGGTCTTTTGACCATAATAAAGCTATGTATATGTATGTATGCACGTATGCTACATCTAACACAGGGTGGGGACCCAGAGCCAACCTGTGTACTCCATAATGTAAAGTATTTCTGCATCCTGTGACAAGGAGACTTCTAAAACTGCCTGCAGAACAAAATGATGATCAAGGTACAGAAGCCGATTTTAACAGAGTGTTTGCCACTCTGTTAAAAGTGAGGGAAGAACTGCATGAGTACAATAAATTCTTCAGGATATAACCTTTGAAATGTTCCTTGCTCTGCAACTCATGATTTTGTTTCTATGGACAGTTTTTTTCCCTTAAATTAGTTTCACATTGTACCCGTAGTGCATTAGTGTTGAAATCCGCTAGTCATTTGCCACTTCCGCAGAACTTTTTCTTCTCATGAAGGGACTAAAAATGTACTCGCGCTGCTGTAAACTTAGTGAAACACATAATGATGTTGTCATGCTGTGAAACAAATGCAGAGAGGAAGAGGACTAAGACCTTGGATTAATTACTGACATCCTGATACAAAAATAAAGTTTGGTTCGTATAACTGTAAAATCAAATCCAAAGTAGCACCAATTACTGTAACCAGTCACATCTGCTAATTAGGTATTTTCAAATTTTTTAGCAATACTTATTCCAAGTTGGACAAAAATGTTGCATATCCTGTGATATGGCCAAGTATATATTGTTTCAATAAAGCCCAGTTCTCTAAGCTGGAACTTCATATCAGCTCTATAATGCTTTTCCCAGGCATGGGTGGTTTCAGTTCCAACACTTTTTTGAAATCCTCCAAGTTCTGATTACTAAAAAAATTAGATGAAATTTAATTTAGTAAGAAGATAAGAAGAGCCCTGCTGGATCCAACCAGGGGTCCATCTTGTCCAGCCCCCTGTCTCACACAGTGGCCAATCAGTGCCTCTGGAGGGCCAATGAGCAGGCCTGTTACCCCTACCAGCATAGATTTAAGAAGCTGAATTGCTGCTTTCAGTTTCTGGGAGAATTTAGCTAATGGCAGGCTGGGGTACTAGCAAGGATCTACTAACTATGTCTGCATGGATTTTTCCCTTTAAAAGAGCTCTCAATAACCAGTCCGTTGCTTAACCAAAAGGGTTGTTTTGTTTAAAGGAGAAAATCCTAATAAAATGCACACATACAGAAATAAAACGCATGTTAAAACATACAAGTACTGGAAATACAGAGGTGAGCGGGAATAATAGGAGGCTATTGGGAGTCATAATTACCTATCCAGATGTGTAGAAGTCCATGCAAGAGAGGCTGTGAAGATGAAAGGAACCCAAACAAATTTGGGGGTGTGCTGCTATTAGGTGCCTGGAGCAGACACACAGAGAGTGTTATTTTTATAGGAATGTATAGGAATCTCTGAGTGTTATTTTTATAGGAAAATTGTGTCCTGAGGCAGTCTGACATTTGTGCCTCAAAATAATACCAAAAATGGCATCCTCAGGATAAACGAAGACCTGGAAAATTTATGACAGTTTGCATGAGAGTTGAGGTCTGGTGTGAACTAAGGTGTTCATGTGCTTCTGATAAGATTAGCTAGATGTGTCTGTGAATGGCTGAGTAGTGTTTCCAGGAAGGAGGTTTCTTCTAGATGCAAAGTAAAAATTTGGTTGGGTTTCTGATTACTTCTCCAGTAACTGAAGAACTAATGGCTTGCGAATTTAAACTAATCAAAACAGAAACAATACTGCTTGATGAGCCACCTGGATTTGGGGTGTGGAATATGCAGATGTCGGCAGGGCGGAGTGGGTTGCAGTTATCAGAACAAGATCTCATGTGCTTCCCAGGGTCACTGCCTAGGCATGATTATGGGGCCTGCCAGTTCTGGCATCCATTGTGTCCACTTATGTCAAGATGCCTGGTATATAGATTCCTGGGATACCCCGATGGGGTCCATTGCTGGTTGAAATTACCGCTCCTGAGAGACAGGGGTCTGCATGCTTACAGGCCCGTAACCATCGAGTGGGGGGCTTTTGGGGTGGTGCCCTCCATGGATGGCCCCCAGCCCTCTCCAGGAGGATGCCAGACCCCCTTCCCTCCCTCCCCCCACCCCAAAAGCCCTGGTGGAAAAGTGGTGCGCCTGCCTGCTTTTGCAGCTCTCCCTCAGCAGCAGAATGGTAGCTGGGCTGCTTGGGAAGTTGTGGTGGGCTCTATGCCACAGTGACATAAAGCCCACAGCCCTAGCAGCATGGTTTTTTCTTAGATCAGCTGCAGTTTTGGATTGTTGGCTCTGCACTCTCCCCTCCAAACTTCCTGGATTGGCTAGGCTCCTCTCCCTACTTCCTGGATTGGCTTGTTTGGCCTGGCTCCTTTTTAGGGCTGCAAGCCCACAATTGAATCTAGGCACTGCTCCTTGGGTGCTTTAGTGCTTAAGTGAACATCTGATTACTTTATGGTTGCCAAGTAGGTTCTACTTACTGGCGGGGGGGGAGTTGTTCTCCCCCTGGGAGCTCTTCTGGCGCGTGCGCTTTGTGCATGCACCACAGCGACGTGATGACGTCATCCGGAGGTGATGTCATCATGTTGGGGGCGTTGCCAGGGCGATTGCCAGAGCGTCGCCCTGGCAACGCCCCCAATGTAATGACGTCACCTCCGGGTGACATCATTACACAGGGGAAGTCGTCCTCACCCGACGACTTCTGGGGTGGGGTTCCCCCCGCCGGCCGAATGCCGGCCGGCGGATCAGGAACCCCTATAGCGGGGGATCCCCCGCCCCCCCGGGCTGACTTGGCAGCCCTAGATTACTTACTGACTGGCACAGGCGATTTTCACTTGGCTGGATTGGTCGTCCTTGTTGATCAGGTTTCAGCATGCTGGAGGCTTCCTGGGTTTTGCTGCTTCTGGGGTGGCTAGAAGCTGCTTCCGGGGGGGGGGGGCTCACTCCCACAGTTCAAAGACCTGAAGGAGCCCAGCCATTTACTAGATGAGAACTATGCATGATCACTGAATTATAGGAGGCTCCAGCGAAATATTAATATGCCCCAGCCCCTGAGAACTAACAGTATTGTGGAGGGTATGAAGCACATATCCCTACATTTCCACTTCTCATTTCCCAACACAGCACAGAGAGGGAGAAATAAAAGTACACTCCTCCATGCTTTAACACTAACACTGTATACTTAAGTTTGGGGCTAGGTGAGATCTTGAAGAACTACTACTGCCAGTCTGAGTAGGCAGTTCTAACTTATAATGGGGTATAATCAATATGGTAGGGACCTAACAGAAGCAGAAGAGATTAGGAAAAGATGGCAAGAATACACAGAAGAACTATACAAGAAGGATCTCAATGTCCTTGACAACCACGACAGTGTGATCACTGACCTCGCGCCAGACATCCTGGAATGTGAAGTCAAATGGGCCTTAGAAAGCATTACTAACAACAAAACTAGCAGAGGTGGTGGTATCCCAGCTGAGCTATTCAAAGTCTTAAAAGATGATTCTGTTAAAGTGCTGCACTCAATTTGCCAACAAATTTGGAAAACACAACAGTGGCCACAGGATTGGAAAAGGTCAGTTCACATTCCAGTCCAAAAGAAGGGCAATGCCAAGGAATGTTCAAACTATCATACAATTGCACTCATTTCACATGCTAGCAAGGTCATGCTCAGGATCCTACAAGCTAGGCTTCAGCAGTACGTGGATGAAGAACTGCCAGAAGCACAAGCTGGGTTTCAAAGAGGTAGAGAAACTAGAGATCAAATTGCCAACATTTGCTAGATTATGGAGAAAGCAAGAGAGTATCAGAAAAACATCTACTTCTGCTTCATTGACTATGCTAAAGCCTTTGATTGTGTGGATCACGACAAACTATGGCAAGTCCTTAAAGAGATAGATGGGAGTACCAGACCACCTCACATGTCTCTTGAGAAACCTGTATAAGGGTCAAGAAGCAACAGTTAGAACTGAATATGGAACAACTGATTCGTTTAGCATAGAAAAAGGAGTATGACAAGGATGTATATTGTCACCTTGCTTATTTAATTTATATGCAGAGTAAATCATGTGAAATGCCAGCCTGGATGAATCACAAGCCTGAATTAAGATTGCGGGGGGAAAACATCAACAACCTCAGGTATGCGGACAAAACCACTTAATGGCAGAAAGTGAAGAGGACCTCAAGAGCCTTGATGGTGAGAGAGGAGAGCACAAAAGTTGACTTGAAATTCAACATAAAAAAAAACTAAGATGATGGCATCCGGCCCCATCACTCCTCCGCAAGTAGAAGGGGAAGTCATGGAAGCAGTGGCAGACTTCATGTTTCTGGGATCCAAGATCACTGCAGATGGTGACTGCAGCCATGAAATTAAAAGACACCTGCTCCCTGGGAGGAAAGTGATGGCAAACCTAGACAGCATAATAAAAAGTAGAGAAATCACCCTGCCAACAAAAGTCCGTATGTCAAAGCAATGGTATTCCCAGTAGTAATGCATGGCTGTGAGAGCTGGACTATAAGGAAGGCCAAGCACTGAAGAATAGATTGTTTTGAATTATGGTGCTGCAGAAGACTCTTGAGAGTCCCTTGGACTGCAAGGAGATCAAATCAGTCAATTCTAAAAGAAATCAACCCTGACTGTTCCCTGGAAGGAGAGATATTAAAACTGAAGCTCAAATACTTTGGCCACCAAATGAGAAGGGAGCACTCACTGGAGAAGATCCTGATGCTGGGAGAAATTGAAGGTCAAAGAAGAAGGGGATGGCAAAGGATGAGATGGTTAGACAGTGTTATTGATGCAACAAACATGAAATTACGCAAACTCTGGAGCACAATGGAAGACAGGAGGGCCTGGCATGATGTGGCCCATGGGGTTGCAAAGAGTCGGACTCGACTGTGTGACTGAACAACAACAACACAATCAATACTGTAGAATCCACCTTCCAAAGCAGTCATTTTCTCCAGGTGAACTGATCTCTGTCACTTGGAGACCAGTTGCAATAGTGGGAAATCTCCAGCCACTACCTGGAGGTTGGCTACCTGAGCCAGGGGTCCTGGCAACCCTAGTCTCTGTAGTTGTTGCTTCTGCATAGACGTGAAATTCTTCTACAAGAATGGGGGGGGGGTAATTTCCACAAACACATAATGGCTGCCCCCCCAGCAAAAAAATGCCCCCCGAACAAAAAGTATATATATATATATGGCTATGGGCCTGCCAACAAGATGTATGACTTCCTGTCTTTCCTCCAAGTAGGGTTGCCAGCCTCCAGGTGGGGCCTGGAGATATCTTGCTTTTACAACTGATCTCCAGCTGACAGAGATCAGCTCCCATGGAGAAAATGGCTGCTTTGAATGGTGGGCTCTATGGCATTGTACCATGGTGAGGCCCCTCCTCTCCCCCAAACCCCTCCCTCTCCTGGATCCACCCCCAAAGTCTCCCAAGTATTTTCCAACACAGACCAGGCAAGGAATTCAGGATAGCCTACATAAGCTTTTAGCCTCAATACCCACCCTGGGAGGTAGTTTAGGCTGAGAGAGAGAACGAATGGACCAAAGATTTTTCACAGTGCCATTCTAGACGTAGTTATGTGCATCTAAATCCATTGAAATCAATGCACTTAGATGACTGTAAATCTGCTTAGGGTGGCATTGTCTGCAAGCTTTTTGATTTCAGAGGTTTGATACCAAATTGCAAGTTGAATTACAGCACTCCAGCCACTGTACTGTACTGACTATGAGGATAAAGGATGCCTTTCTTTATCCTAAAAACATGGAACCAAAGACTTGCATTTCATGTGTTGTTTTCTTTTTATTTAAAGGTCACTGGATAAATGCCTATACTTTGGATGTTTGTGTCTTTGTACCACTAACACTCCCTCAGTGAACATTCTTTCTCATGAAATGTGCTTTGAGCTGCAGCTACTTGTCCTTTTCTAAAACACCTCTTTAGGAACAGTAATTAACTCAACACAGCTAGAAAGATTTGAGCAGAATGAACAAACAAGCCTGATACTACCTGGGCTTGTGCTCCTGGGTTTATCTGACATTCTGCTTGGTTCATATATAGTTATGCTTTGCTGTCTATTAGTATGTATATAGGGGAGTGCATTGAGGGGGTATCCCAGCCGTTACGAACAGGGAGAAGGAACATGGGACATTTATTTTGATTTCTTAATCGCCCTTCCCTGCTTAAGCGGGGCTCAGGGTGGTTTACAACAACATAAAATCCAGTACAATTTTAAAACCAGTTAAAACTACAAAACTTCAGTATTAAAACATTCAGCATAAATATTTGAACACTTTAAATCCCACCCTTGCCATAAGACGGGCAATGCACCTGGCCGCTGGGCCGGAGCCCGCCACAAGCGGCTCAAACCCAGGTAGCCCAGCCATGGAATATGCCATGATGACCGCTCACCCACAGCCACATGGCCTGTGTAGAGGATCTACCACGGCAATCCAAAAGGCAGTCTGCCCTCCTCATCCCTGGCTGCACGGCTGTAGTGATGATCCTGACAAACCCCTATACCCTCCAGGGTTGCTGATGGGTGCAACAATTTTTTCTTAAACCAAACTCAGCCCTATCATAAAGTGACGAACCTAACCACTGGCACCACCCATGTCAATTCCTCAGTCCACTGACTGCAGGGTAGGCAAAAAACACCCCTCATCCATAGCCAGTTAGATAAGAGGTAAAAAAATTCCTACCCAGCCCCTGTACCAAATGGGCGACCAGCTGAAAGCCTGCACTACAACCAGGTGGGCGGGTGGGCTGAGCATGAGGTGAAGACTGAAGATTGGGGATTGGGGTTGGCCATTGAAATAGTGCTGGCCCCGCCCCCTTCAACGACCCAGCTGCAAACTGCAGGTGGCCTCATTTCTCCTTTCAAAGGAGGCAAAGGCAGCCCACCAGTAGCATTCAGATTTTCATGGGGGGGGAGGGGAGGCAGGAGGGTGCCGGGCAGATGTAATGGAACCGTCGCTGTCCTCAACCAAAGGCCTGGTAGAACATCTCTGCCTTGCATGCCCTGTGGAACTTTAGTAGATCAGACAAGGCATGGATGTCATTTGGCAGAGAGTTCCACCAGGCTGGGGCCAAGGCTGAGAAAGCCCTGGCCCTGATCGAGGCCAGCCAGATATCTTTGGAGTCGAGAATCACCAGGAGATTCTTATCTGCTGATCTCAACACCCTTGATGGTCTCCTTATTCTCTGTAGCCAGTGGGACAGAAACATCTCTAGATGCATTCCCGGCAGCCTGGGGGACATTTCACTTGCAGTTGTTCCAACCTTTGAGGGCGCATGTGTGAAGAGTATAACCAGGTCAGTGGGGACAATTGCATGTGCAGAAGATGGATTGCTGCAGATAAATGTGGCCATAGTTTGTTCTGGTTGCTTCATCCTGGTCCTTCTTTATGGATCGGGTGTGTGTGTGGATGAAACGATGTAAGGATAGGACCTCTTCCCAGTAGGCAGTATGTCACAGGATTGAGGCTGAACACTATTATGGCTATCTTCTTCTTTGATTGTTCTACATATAGACTCTGCCTAACCCACAGCTATTTATACTACAGTAATGTGCACATTATATTTCTCCATTTCAGTTAAGTATTTCTCTTCCTTTTTTTCTGATCCTCCTAATTAACTTTGCTGAAAATACGGAAGGCACAAGTGTTGTTAACATATCTTCTCAGCTCCATTTCCTTTAATGCAATTCGTTCCCTTGAAAAACAATTTCTATTATATCTTCTAAAATAAAGTCATCCAGCTTCATACAAAGATATTTTTCATACAAGCCACCACGTTATATATATAAAATGAACAATGAAGATGAATCGGCAGTTTTCACTACGCATTGTATTCCCAGTTAGTAGCAGCTCTCAATCAGAGTGGATCCTTGAGAGTGGATCTGCTCTGACTGGATCTGTGATATGATTTGTTTTGTTCAAAAGAGACTCTTCCCTGCAGAGCGCTGTCACACTGAACTCTGTTACTGACCAGGGAGTCTGAAAGGTTCCACCCTGCTGACTGCCGAGCGTTTGCTTTTTAATATCTGATTTGTGTCTATTTATTCTCTTATGGAGTGTCTGTCCAGGGTGGCTAGTATAAATGGCAGGAGAGCATGGATGGCACAAAGTAACATATATGACTGATGTTGATGGATCTCATAGTGGTGTCACTTGAATGGATAAAAGCGGCCAAGCTGACACTGGGGTTTGGAGCAAGCGTTGGTTCCTAGGGTTGTATTTCCATTGGGTGTCTCATTATTGTTGGAAAGTCCTTGCTTCAGGCTGGGGGGGGTGTCTCTGTTTAAGAAAGGGTTGGTCTAAACTCCTTCTTCTAGGGTTATCAACTTCCAGGTGGTAGCTGGAGATCTCCTGGGCTTACAACTGATCTTCAGGCAGTAGAGAACAGTTTGCCAGGAGAAAATGGCCACTTCAGAAGGTGTACTGAATAGCATTATACCCCAGGGAAGTCCCCGCCCTCCCCAAACCCTGGCCTCCTCAGGCTCCACCCCCAAAATATCCAGGTATTTACCAACCCAGAGCTGGCAACCCTACATTCTTCTAAAATGTACGAATGGGAAGGGAGGGGATTAGGATTGCCAGGTCGAGTAATTGTTCCTCCTCCCAGGTTTATAACGTGCACTGTTAAAATGCATCCAACTTTGCTCACTCAACAATTGGGAGTATTTTTTCCACAACCATTCTGAGTAGATCATCTACCCTTTTGGGGTGGATCTTGTCTTCATCTTGCCCTGCAATACATCTGTGACCTGGAAAGGGGACCTGCTGGCTCAAGAAAGTTTATGCCCTAATAAATTTGTTAGCCTTTATGGTGCCACAAGACTCTTTGTTACTTTGAATGCCACAGATGTTCATGACTAGCCACTTGGTATATATATCAAATATGTTTGTAGCTGGGAAGGGATTTGAACCGGGTATTTCCCGATTCCATATCACATCATGTCCCACTGTTAAGAATTACTAAAACGGAATTAAGTCATTGCAGTCTTTCTCTGAAAAATGTCTTTAATCTTTCTTCCTGACTGTAGCCTTCCAACTTGTTGTTATAGAATTTATGATTAAACATTAACAATGAAAGCCTCGGAGATGTAGAGCAGATATCAAAGGCATGTTGTAACAAATCTGCTTAGCCCCCCACTTACAGGAACCCTTATGAGCTGTCTCTCGTGATACTGGGACGAATGCTAAGCCAATGACATTTAATTACAGAAACATTAGAGAAAGTCTATGTCGCAATGTAACAAAATTTAGAAACAATTTAATCTTTTCCTCTTGTGCACTTTATCGCAAGGATTAATTACAAAGAACCTTAGAGTTTTGTGACATGCAAAGATTGCCTGTGTCATTTAGTTCAAGCCTTTGCAAAGAGCCAAAATAGTTTTCTATTATGTTACTGTCATCATTCTTATTTTTTTAATCTGTTTTTGAACAGATCATTTCTCCACTACTCATTAAGAATTTTACTGCTTTGTTAGTAATCTGACCTGAAAAGAATTGTGCAGATTACAAATGATGGTCCAACTGTACTTAAATAACCTTAGCCCAGGAAGTTGTCTCCAACTAGAAAATGATGTTATTTATTATTTAAGAATTATTTTCATACAGTGTCAAGTAAAGTGGCCTAGCAAACAGACTGGTGTTTCCCAAGATTCTAATAAGAGAGGCACACTTGTTTCTCACACACAATTGGAGACACACTTCACTCTGAAACTTAAAACAGTTTGCGGCATGGAAGAATAAGAATTAACCACTCTGAGCTTACCTCCCGTACACCAACCACTGTTCTGAGCAAACCCAGAGCAGTGCTTGAAGTAGCTGTGCATTAAGCAGTGGGAAATTCTGCTGCATCGGGACTCAGTGTTCAAATCGTAAAATGCAGGTGCGGGGCAGAAATATCTGCTCTCAACAAAGGCTGACTGGGAATTGGTGAGGCCAGAACAGTAACCCATGCAGAGATGCAACAGATAGCCTCATTTTTTGGTGGCTACTTGAAGCTCACAGGAGCCTTTAGTTATGTAATGAATGTTTCACTGTGTCATAGTAAGCCCTTTGGCACAGTTTTGGAACGACTGGATGTTAGATAGAACATCTAAAAAGCATGATCTTAGTCTCCATTGAGAACTTAAACTGCAGTATGTTCTGCATTCTTCAGTGTACATTCTCAGCATTTTTCTTCATTTGATTTCCTAATGTCATTTGGAGTTATACCTGAGTATAAAATCCCTTTTTGCAGGGTGCTTACAGGCTGACTCTGTGGCTCAAGCTGAGAATGCTTGACTTTTGGGGGACTTTGGTTCAGGTCAATAGTGGGGTGCCCCTGCTGTTAGGGCTACCCACGAGTAAGGCTTCTTAAAAATGCTGAAGAATGTTCAGGGGACAATTGGGTATTTCAAGAGATATGGAGGTACCACAGCTGCATGTCTCTCTCTTTTCTCCCCTTTCTGCCTGGCAGCATCTGGTAGAACATGGAGGGTATCATCATCACATTGTGCATGTCCTGCCCCTTCATGGCATCATTGGCTGTCCATAATGAGGCAGAGAAACTTGAAGATGTCACATTATGTTCTCAAAAATACAACCAGGAAGAAAGAGAGATAGGGGTGGCAAACAAACCCATATCTCTGGTGTCATCTCCTTCCTTGCTGTGCTGAAATCACTAAAGCTTGCTTCTAAAAATGGGGAGGGAATATAAGGGGAGGAGCCGTGGCTCAGTGGTAGAGCTTCTGCTTGGCATGCAGAAGGTCCCAGGTTCAATCTCCAGTTAAAGGATCAGGTAGTTTTGTGATCAGTAGATGATGTGAAAGACCTTCGCCTGAGACCCTGGAGAACTAATGCCGGTAGACAGTACTGACTTTGATGGACCAAATGTCTCTGATTCAGTAGAAGGCAGCTTATGTGTGTGTTCAAGAGTGAGATGTGGGATTCCCAGATTTTTTTTTTCAGTTTTATCCAAAAGTGACAGAATTCTGTTGTGACTTTCATTACTTTCAATATGAGTCATGAAAGATCTGAAGGTCTGTAGAAAACGTTGTGCGAGAGGCAGGCAATAGACTCAGAAAATGCTAATTTTAAAAACACACATAATTAAAAAGAGAGAAATAAGGCTTTGAGGTATCAGGACTCTCCCTTAGTTCAAACATCCATTCATTTCCCTGTGAAGGAACAAAGAAATAGATGTTATCTTTGTAACCCTCTGTTCGTAGACTACCTATTTTAATAAAAATGCTGGTGATCCTCAGGGCTTAGCCATGTGATTATATGGTGATAGTCTCTTGTTTGTGCTTGCTATGGCTGAGAAATCCTCAGTTCTTCCATTTGGATGGTACAAAGCCTGGAGAATCCTTACTCAGGGTTGCCAACAGGCCTGGAGAAAGATGTCCTGCCCTTTTGGGCTGCATCCAGCGTCAAGTTTCCACCTGTGCACGAGCTCTTGCACAAGTGGAAATGCAAGAAAAAGTTCCAAATAGCCATTTGCACTAAATCAGGCTTATTCCACTTGTTTCCACTTATGCAAGATACTCTGCAACTAATCCCAGGGGTTCAGATTCATTCTCAAAATGCTCCCCCTGGGGTACAATAAACAGCTATACCCTTCCCCCTGCGTGGTTGTTTTAGTGCTTCAAAAAGGTGCAGGGGGAAATGCACTCCTCAGCCTGCCATGCTGAGGGCCTGATGAGGATCAGGTCCTCACTGCTTTTTCAAAACACTTTAAAAGGGTGGTGGCATCCCCATAGCAGAGATGAAGACACCATCGCATCTAGTTTGGCATCAGTATCTGGCCACCAGATTGTCAGCCAAGCTGATGTGCCTTTAGTCACACTTAATCTGCCACATTAGCATTTAAAAAGAAACATCTTTCTGATTTAGATTTGCCTTCATCTTATATTCTCATAGCAAAGTTGGGAAATTATTGGATACTTAAATCTGGTGACTGGAGTTATGAATGAGCAAGACAGATCCTTCTACAAATCTGAAAAGGGCCCTGGGTTTGCAGAAACATTTCAAATATTAAAAAAATGCATTGGGGGTAGGGTTACCAGCCTCCAGGTGGGGCCTGGGGGGTCTCCCGCTTTTACCACTGATTTCCAGCTGACAGAGATCAGCTCCCCTGGACAAAATGGCTGTTTTGGAGGGTGGGCTGTATGACATTGTACTATGCTGAGGCCCCTCCGCTCCCCAAACCCCACCCTCCCCAGGCTCCACCCCCAAAATCTCCAGGTATTTTCCAACCCAGACCTGGCAACCCTAATTGGGGGCTTTAAAAAATCCAAAAAATGATAAATGGAGTGCCTGTAGCTTTAAGCAGGGGAGTCCCTCAATGGCCATTGCTAGGCAACAACGGTATTCTAAACTGGGTTTCAGTGAGTAAAAGGCAGAGAAGGAGGCAGGACTCTTTCCAGGCCTATTTTGACCTTTGAGGGAAGCCTCATTAAGGTCAGGGATGGCTAGGCTTGCCAGCTCCAGGTTGGAAAATTCCAGGAAAATTTGTGGTAGAGTCTGAGGAGGGCAGGGTTTGGGGAGGGGAGATGCCTCAGCTGGATATAACACCATAGAGTCCACCCTCCAAAACAGTGATTTTCTCCAGAGTGAAAGACCTCTGTTGTCTAGAGTTCAGTTGTAATTCTGGGAGATCTCTAGGTCCCACCTGGAGGCTAGCTAACCTAGGCTTGGCAGCAACCTCTGGGTGACTTGATACCCCCCAACTTGTATGACTTAACTAGGCCTGGCTGCTTGCTACTGTTCAACAGCAGCCACCCTATGGAAGCCAGTGTAGTATAGCAGTTAGAGCTCTAAAGTAGGGTCTGGGAGACTCAGCTTCAAACCCCCAAATTGCTGTAGAAGCTCACTGGGTGATTTTGCACCAGTCACATACTTTCAGCCTAACTTACTTCACAAGGATGTTGTGCAGATAAAAAGGAGGAAAGAAAAATAATGTATGCTGCTTTGGTCCGCACTGTGGAGAATGCAGGGTATAAATGAAGTACAGAAAGAATCAATATAGCTGAAGATGGGAGGCAGATAAAATGTAGGTTGGTGAATAGCTGAGATGGAGAGAATGGGGCAGGGAATTGTGGCACCACACAACTGGGTCACAGTTTTTTTAGGCAGAGGCTGCTGGTGGGGAAGAGGGAAAGCATAAGACAAAGGGGCAGATAAAGGTAGGTTGGCTGTTGTGGGGAAAGGAGATAGGGTGGCCTACTCCAGGTTAGGAAATTTTTGGAGATTTGGGGTGTGGAGCTTGGGAATGGTGCAGTTTGAGGAGGGGAGGGGCCTCAGAAGGGTATAATGCCATATATTCCACTCTTCAAAGCAGCCATTTCCTCCCAAGATAACAGTTTTGCCAACCTCCAGGTGGGAGCTGGTGATCACTCAGAATTACAGCTGCTCTCCAGATGACAGAGATCAGTTTCCCTGGAGAAAAGGGCTGCTTTGGAGGGTGGCGTCTATGGCATAATACCCTGCTGAGGTTGCTTCCCTCCCCAAACCTTGCTCTTCCAAGGCTACACCCCCAAATATCCAGGAATTTCCCAACCTGGAGCTCGCATCCCTAAGGGGAACTGATATCTGTAGCGGGGAGATCTGTTGTGATTCCAGGACATCTCCAGGCCCCACCTGGAGGTTGACAACCCTAGAAGGGGAGAAGGAAGCAGGAACAGGGGAGAGGCTACGGGGACTTTGAAGAAAGGGAAAGAAGAAATAGTGGGGGAGGTAGATCAGAAGGAAGCATTGAATGGAACTAAAAAGAATCTAAAAGATTCCACCTGACAAAGCTGCACATGGAACATGTAGGGGCTGTATAATTATTAAAGATCTATTTCCCTCTCCACCAATTTGTTTCTTCATCTTCATTTTGCCTTGGTGTGGCCCCCCCTTTTTTTCAGGTGAAAAATGTGCACCTTCCCATCCACCTGTTGACTATGCTCTTCCAGTAAGGATTGTCTCAAACCATGCTTGGGAAAGCTCACAAGAATGCAGGGGGAAACTGGCAAGTTGATTAAGGGGCCACGTCATGTGGATTCATGCCAAATTATCTTTAAAATATTATGAATCGTGGGAATTTTTACACTACAATTTAAAGAGTAAACAGTAAGATAATCCATAGTGCTTGCAAAACTATATCATTCAAAATCCATCCTTTCCTTCTGCACTGTTATTTCCCCCTCCTCCTCCTCTTCTTTTCTTTATATGCTTTGTTCAATCCCATCTTCTTTTCCCATTGAGTTCACCTCTCAGTATTCCCATTCTTTTCCCTAGCTAACTTCCTTTACTGCAAAAGCTGGAGGTGGGTGGGAACGATGTCTTTCATTGTTTTTAGAATGACGTTTGAGTCCAGTGGCACCTTTAAGACCAACAAAGTTTTATTCATGGTATGAGAATAGGATGCTGTTAGTTAGCTCCATACTTGAGAGGAGACAAATGGAGCGTAATGACAGAATCTCCGTTAATTACTCTTAGCACCCCACAATAAAGAAGGATACACTTACACATATGTTTCCAGTTTTGACATAATGTATTTGCTTCACTGTGTTTCCCCCCAGAATTAAATCCAAACAAATAGTGACCGTATAAACTTAGCCTGTTATTCTTGTTTTGTTCTTGCATCTCTTAAAAAATCTTCATTATGCTGTATGCTAATTTGCTGTTCACTCTCTACCTATATGTATGGACTGGTAACTCCCATTTCAATGTATCTGAGGAAGTGTGCGTGCACACAAAAGCTCATAGTTTGAATAAAACTTTGTTGGTCTTAAAGGTGCCACTGGACTCCAACTTTGTTCTGCTGCTTCAGACCAACTTGCCCCCCCCCCCCCGAACCTGCTTTTAGAATGATTATACTTCTGATGGGAAGCCATTTTCATAACCCGAGCTTCTAAACCAGTCACAATTCTCCTTTGGAAGTAATGCAGCTTAATAAGGGAAGCATGGGTATCTGATCTGCTTAGCCTGCACACCGAAAACATCTGTTTTCAAAACATGCTGTACCAATCACAAATAGCAATCAGAACCTTACATGTGAATACTTCAATTATAGATAGTGCTGAAAATTGGAACATGAACGTGGAAGATAAGAAACTTGGTTCCCATATATTTGAAAATGGAAATACGCCCTGGGCTTCTTAGCATACCTAATACACTATCAGTTTATGTGCTAAGCTTTAAAATGTATTTGAAGCCACCAGTGTGTTTAGAAAACTGAGGGTGCAACTATCTTGTCAACTCAAATACTTCACATTGCTACCATATTGAGCATTTTTTTCTTCTCTGGATTGAAGATTCAGTTCAATACTTGGATCATTGAACTGAATTCTCTTTATTTCTCTTCTCTGGCTCATATCTTCTGGAACACCATAAACTGAATGCATTTCTTGAAATGCACAGGCATTGGCTTGGATCAAGTAGAAAAGATCCTTGCTTTTTACCAATTCCCCCCTCCAGTGGCAACCCTCCAGCTCCCCCCCCCCCTATGCTGTTCCTGAGGGTCCCCTGTTCCCCAGAAGCAGTGTTTGGGGGGCATTTCAGGCTGCAATGAGATGGGAGAGGTGGGGGTGTTGCACACAAGTCCTTTAGGGCCCAGAAGTAATCAGTGGGATTCAATCCATTGGTTGCCCCCTCCCATATAAAAGATGAGTCGGTCTTTGTGGTTCATTAATTTTCTTAATAATTACAGGATCTGGAGTGGGACAGCCACCTGTATTAACAAATTTAGCTGACAGCTCACCACCTGCATCCCACCTATGTTGAGCACACCTCACTCCAAGCCCAGAAGCTGTTACTGTCACTGTTCCTGGCTCCTCATAGCCTCATATCAAATGTGCTAAGGGAGATCTTGCTGAATCACTGTCTCCCTTGGCTCTGGGTAGGTAAGCCCCCAAAGCAGTAATTAATCCTAATATACACCAGACCCGGGAGCCCCGAGAGGCTCTTTCTTCTTCTGCCAAGTGATTCCTTGGAGCACTCATTGTTAGTGTGCCTCATCCCATTCATGGTACCTCATCTGGATAACACCCAGCAGGCAGATTTGACAGGAAACAGTTACATCTCAGGGACATTGTACAGCACTACCCGTATGCCTTTGCTGCAGAACTGAATTTACTTATTTATTTTAAATATTTATATTCTGCCATATGTCCTTCAACTCAGCTGTGGCTATCAGTGTAGCAACAGGTTGCAAGAACACAAAGCCAGCTGATAGTACATTACCAAAAGGAAAACAGCACACAGATTAAAACTGTTCAGGTTAAAAACTCAGCCGAATCTGCTAAATTGATTTCCCCTCCACCCAACACCCTCTGAAATAAAACTGTTTTACACATCTTCCTAAATGTAGCAAGGGAGAGTGTCCCCTGCACCCACTCTGGTAGGTCATTCCTGATGACTGAACCTACTGAAGGAAAAGCCTGTGGCCTAATTGTTACACATGATAGTATATTGGAAGATGCCATCTGATACCTATGAGGGGCCCAGCCCATGAAGGGTTTTAGAGGCTAATCTTGGGTTCTCAGGCAGTGCCTAGCAACTGGCAGGAGGGCTGTCAGCTGGGATATGGGGGGCACTGCTAACTGTGGTGTCAAGTCAGTTCCAATAAAAAATAGGTTGCTCTAGGAATTCCTAGAGCTACCCTTTGTTACTTCCAGTTTATTACTAGAAGTGACATGACACTGCAGCTGGCATCATGGTTTTGTTAAAAAAAAAATTCTCATCCTGCTGCTCTGATCAGAGGAGGGCAGTGGGAGGTCTTGGTAGCCCCAGTAAATAATAACCAGTACTTTGAACTTGGCCTGAAAAGAAATAGATAACCAGTAAAGTTGATGCAGCACTGCAATTGTACATTCTGTGTGGCTAACTCCAGACAGGCATCTCATGGATACACTTTGTACCAATTGAAACTTCCAAGATGTCATCCATGTAGGGCAAAAGGAAGGCCTGGGCAAATGAGAGAGGTCAATAAGACCTTTTAAGCTTGCAATGCCAGTGGCACTGGGTTCTGATGGGCACTCTGTGATTGCACTAGTACTGCTGGTTACTCTGTACATTGCACTGGTTCTGCTGGGCTTGTAAAAACACCTCCGTTGCTTGGATTGTGATTCAGCTGGCATTGCCACATTGGCACTGGGTTCTGCTGGACACTAGTACTTTGCACTGGTTCTGTTGGGTTTCCAACCCACTCCCCTTGCTTGGAGTGTGATTCTGTGCTAGACATCAGTCCTGTTGAACTGACATTATCAGAATGGCACTAGGTTCTTTTGGGCACTAGTACATTGCACTGGTTCTGTTGGGCTTGCAAATTTGCCCCCTTCATTTTCTACTGCAGGGATTCTCTGGTTTGGCTTTAGTCTTGTTGGGTTTGCACTGCCAGAGTGGTACTAGTTCTATTGGGTACATTGTACTGGTTCTGCTGGGCTTGCAAAAATGTCCCCCACCTTCAGTTTCTACTGCAAAGATTTTCTGGGACTTTGATTCTGTTCTGCTGGGCTTCTCTTGCTCTTGCTTTTTTGCTTTTTCCTTCCCTCCATTAGAAACAATGGAGGATAAGGAACCTTTTTGGGGGGCCATAACTTGGACCCTGTAAATCCAATCCTCACCAAACTTGGAGGGCAAGTACAGGAGGGTCAGACAAATATCTCCTGTGAATTTGGTGTCTCTACCTTGCACAGGACCTGTTCTATACACTTCTGAACCTCCTGAACCTGGGCCCATCAAAATGACCACCTGTCAGCTGTCATTTCCCCCGAAAGCACTTTCCCAACATCACATTCTTTGGCAGGCCATAACTTGGATCCTGTAAAACTAATCCTCACCAAACTTGGAGGGCAGGTAGAGGAGAGTGAGCTGGAGATCTCCTGCACATTTGGTGTCTCTAGCTTGCCAGGGGACCATTCTACTAAGTCATTAACTTCACAAACTGAACTGGTCCATTTGGCTCTCAAAAGTTTGTGATGGTTTGTGGTTTACAGACTGGGCACTCCACAAACCATGAACCACACCAAACTGTATTTTCCTGATTCGTGCCCATCCCTAGCAATGTTAAGAGTTTCATCAGTCATTCATCTAGACTTTTCATTTCTTTTGGCTGCAAGAATAGTCTTCACACACTCTTTGTTGATAATATCTCTGGTGTCAACCAATAGTTCTTCTGGTTTGCATTCACTTGTACTTAGTAATGTAAATTTGTTCTTTACATGATCTTTTAATTCTTCAGAAATGTTGTTTAGATTTTATTTTGGCACTATGAATGTTTTGGTGATTTTCTTCAGTGTTACTCTAATTTTTGATATTAACAATTCATGGTCTGTACACAATTATAATCTGGTCTTGTTTTTAGCAAAGAGAATAGAGCTTCTTCATCTTTTGCATCTGATTATGTAGTGTATTTGATTTCTGTATTGGCCATTTGATGATTTCCATGTGTACAGTTGTTTGTTTGGTTACCTGAAACATGTGTTTGCAATGAACAACTTGCTGTCTTCACAGAATTCTGAGTTTCTTTCCTGCTTCATTTCCTGCTTTGTGTCCTACTTTTGCATTCATGTCACTTAGGGTTATCAGCACATCTTGCTTAGGCAGGTGATAAATTTCTTCTTGGACATTTGCATAAATGCTTTAAATTTCTTTCTTTTCACTATCTTTAGTTGGGGCATAAACTTGAATGGTGGTTATGCTGATAGGTTTTCCATGAAGTCTGATTGATATTATTTGGTCAGACTTTGCATCATAGCCCCAGATTTGTGCTATATCTTGCCTCACTATTAGAGCAACTCCATTTCTTCTGTGTTTGTCATTTCCAGAGTAAACCACTTCATAATTTTCTAATGGACATGTCCTAATCTGGTCCACTTTAGTTCACTCACTCCCAGGATTCCAATGCTGAAGTGTTCCATTTCTCATTTTATGATTCATACTTCTCACATTCCATGTTCCTATGATATGTGTCAAAAAGCTTTGGACTTTCCTTTTGCATCCATTTACGTCAACCACTGAACATCCTTTCACCATTAGTCCTGTTGTATCATTGAGTATAGTGCTAGTTGTACTTGACCTCTGCTCTTCTCCAGTAGCTAACTGAGTGCCATCCAACCTGGGGTTCTGTCTTTCAGCACTATATCTTTTTTCATTTCGGGTTGTGTCATTATAGGGTTTTCAAGGTATGAGATGAGAAATGGATTAACTTTGCCTTCTTCTGTGCACTACTAAATAGGGTTAGCCTGTTAACTGCTGCTGTCTATGATACATCCTCCACCAGCATCACCTTCCACTACTGCTGCTGCCTAGTAGCTGGCCTTCAAGGATTCCTCTGTCCCCATCACCATTGGAACTGTCCATTCTCTTCCACTGATGTGACCATTGATTCCTGAAGGGGGTGGCTGCATCTTAGTCTGGTGTCTCTACTTTGAGAGACTCTGCTAGGAGTTTCGCCTCTTGACAGAGTCTAAACTTCTTATAGTGTTGCTCTCAGTTTTGCTCTCTCCACATTAGGTTTGTGTAGATTTGTGAATTGGGATCAGGGCATAAACAAGAGTGGAGCACTTTGCCTGCCTTCTGCACTTCATCAGATAATACTCATGAGTTAGTCAAAACTGCATAAGAATTTGGTGATTGCTTTGGAGAATGATCTAGCTGAGCAAAAGCTGATTTGGAGTGACTGTTTCTTTGTTGGACTTTGATGAAAAGTGGAAGCAACAATATTGTCCCCCTTGAAGCTGATTAATTTCCAGATTGCCTCTGCAGTGATTATGTGAGAACCGATCTGGGTTATCATCAAATGAACTGATACATCAGCATTATCTCTTTTTTTTGCTGTACTATAATGCCAAGCCAATTTATCTAGCCTGAAAAGATTATTGTTATATGAAGAGCAACACAGATTCATTGTCCACAGTTATAACCATATGCAAAAATTAATCTTTCTTCATTTAACTAGGCTGTCTGGATTTTTTTTTTTAGCTAAAGATTCTTTTAAACCATTAGAGAGCTCTAAAGTGCTTCCCAGAGAGGGCTCCAGATGGTTAAAAACTATTCAGGCAGGACGAGCAGCATCACAAAGGGGTTTCTGAAGTCCTCTTTTTGCAAATCAAACAATCAGTTTCCCGACGTATCATGTTGAAAGTCCTACAGTGCAGTCAGCAAAGCACCTAGTAACTACTGGTTACTTATTCAGTACTCCTGGCAATGGATGTGCAAGACTGAAGTTTTAAGCGTTTTTAAGTCTGAAGATGTGTTTTGATCCACATATTTTTTTGTATTGAAGCTCTCTGAGAAGTGATGGTACATGCACAAGTTGGATCATCACAACTTTATGAAATCACAGTGACAGAGCAGTGCAATGCAAAACAGAGTTACACCCTTCTACCGAGGGTGCAGAAGGGAGTGATAAGGATGATCAGGGATCTGGAGACTGAGCCCTATGAGGAAAGGCTAAGGGCCTTGGGAATGTTTAATTTAAAGGAGACTGAGGAGAGACATGATTGCTGTCTTTAAATATTTGAAAGACTGTCATTTGGAGGAGGGCAAGGAGCTGTTCTAGTTGGCAGCAGAGCATAGGACCTGATACAACGGGTTTAAATTACATGCAGAAAAGTATTGGCTGGATATTAGGAAAAACTTTTTCACTGTCAGAGTGGTTCAAGGGTGGAATCAGCTGCCTAGGGAGGTGGTTGGCTCCCTTTCACTGGCAGCTTTCAAGAAGAGGCTGGATGAATATTTGTCAGAGATGCTTTAGGCTGGTTCTGCATTTGGCAGGGGGTGGGACTAGATGGTCAGTATGGCCCCTTCCAAATCTATGATTCTACTCTATGATTCTAAGCCTTACATGATTTTTTAATCTCTGTGAAACCTCAGTAAAATCCAGGGATTATTTTCTACAAATTAACTTTCACTGAAAAAATAATAAAAGAATGGTCAGCCAACAAATTTACAGATTAGAGGAAAAACTTCTTTTTAAACCCCTGAAATCCTGAACAACAGGAATCCATGTTGATGTTAATTTTACCATCCATGTTTATCTGTCAACAGCCAAGATTTTGTCTCAAAGATTAGAAAACCCCACACAAACCACTTATGTCTGTGTTCAACTTAAAAACTCTGGAAATCCTACTACACCTCTTGTTCCATTTTATATCCCGAGCTGTCTATATTACATTTCCCTTTCTACATCTGTTTTCCTCCATCGAGTTCCAGGAATTTTTCAAAAATAGACATGCAGGGTTGTCTAAAAACCAGTAGATGTTTGAAAGACACCCCACAGTTGTTTCTTTCATGTACCAATGTCTGTCTGTTTGTTTGTTTTTTCAATTTGACAGTGATTCCAGAATTTATCACTCAAGTCAACACTGCCCTGGAAAATCTAAGCAGGAATACAATCCATCTGTTTGATGACAATCAGTTTGTGGATATCTCTAAGAAGGTCTATGATACCATCCATGACATCAGATGTTCAGTTATGATGATTCGGGTAAGAATCTTGATTGCTAAGTCCATTAATAATGAATGAATCTCAAACATCTTCTTTCTGCTGCATTTCTTATGAATAAGAGTTAAACGAGGGAAATGGGCAAAATATCAAAGAGTTCCATATTGTAAAAGTCGCTGATGGAGAAACGAAATGATAAAGTTACAGATTCACCTGTCGTAGACAGAATAGGCACAGTGTGGCCCTGTACTTCTCAGATTACCCCAGAGGTGCGTGAAGAAGACACAGTGCATAGCAGCTCACTGTAAGGATAAGGAGGCCTGAGGTGGTAGAATTCTGTACTGTACCATTCAGATTGCAGGTCAGGTGTCATACTTTTCAGTGCTCCTAAAGGATTGTTTTCAATAGTTTTTCAACAGGAATTCTTAATGGAATATACTGTTTTGATCCAGGTTGTTCACATTGCAGAACAGTATTCCATGCATGTTATTTTCACCCATTTCCTGTTGACACATCCCATGTTTATGGAAGGAGGGGACATATGCATTGAATATGCTTGCACCCGTGTGAGCCTACCCATCCACCATGAAAGGTTTGATTACAAATTTTGGGAGACCATGGACAGAGAACACCCTGGGGCCCCCTATGCCCACTCCCAGCCCCCCTTCTTGTCCACCCACCTGTGTAATCCCACCTGTCTCTGCATCCTTCTCCCATCCACTCCCAAGCTCTCCCACTGCCTGCATTTGCATCGTCTGCACACCCTTTCTCTGATGGTCCTGGGCAGTGGATTCCAGGAATGCCACTGTTGTGTGCACTGCCCACATGCCCTCCCCCAGCAGCCCTGGGCAGCATATGCAGCTGGGATTGTGGGTGACAGAGCATGCACAAGAGGGCAGGAGAAGGTGTGAATGCTGGTGTCAGAGGAGATGCATGGGTGGGGAGTCAGCAGCAGTGGACTGCACCAGAAGTCCTGGGCATATGCTGATGCCAGCCCCAAAGTATGGTGCTAAGTTCTTCCATAGAGACTCCACTAAACTAGCACATCAGGAAAAGGTCTACTCAGGGAGTTTTTTTAAAGAAACAACATGGAAGACCCCTTTCAAAATGACCCCTCACTACAATCAGAAATGATAGAGCCAGTTTGGTGTGGTGGTTAAGTGTGCGGACTCGAATCTGGGACAACTGAGTTTGGTTCCCCACTCTTCCACTTGAAGCTGCTGGATGACCTTGGCAAGCCATAGTTCTGTCAGAGCTGTTCTCAAAAGAGTTCTCTCAGCCCCACCTACCTCACAGGGTGTCTGTTGTGGGGAGGGGAAGGGAAATGAGTTTGTAAGCTGCTCTGAGACTCTGAGTGAAGGGCTGGGTATAAATCTAATCTCTTCTTCTTCTAATCTTTTTTTGTTTAATGTATAAATCAGTACTTCTGATATCCTGTTGACTCATTTGACCTAAGGTCTCAAGTCAAGCCAAACTAGATTGTTATCATGAATTGTCACAGTCAGATATTTGACTGGTAGATGGTGTTCCGAAATTCAAGATCTTGGGGACTGCAGAGGTATCTATGCAGGATTCTTGCTGTTCCAAGCAACACTGTCTTCTGAAGCTGAGCTGGGGTTCTTTGCTCAATGCCCAGAATGTCCAGAAATCAAATGTGTTAAGAGGCACAAGATATCTAACAAATAAGCAAAGGCATAAAAAGAAAAATGTGTTAAAACATTTGCATGAAGTAGCCACTCATAAAGAAAAATCCCCTGTACGATTTCCCATTAGCTGTAACAAAAATCTTTCTAAGATTAGTAGCTGATTGTATGAGATAAACTGTACATATGACAAGTCTGTCATGACTTCATAAAACACTAAATTGGGAGTATTATACTCTACGAAGTAATATAACATAACTTTGTCCTTAGGATTCAAGTAATGGGAAATTTCCAGCATCTGGAACTTCATAAAATCAAAGTACTCTTGACATGTGCAACCGTTAGCACAAAGGTCTACCAGCATCCTGGTTGTTGTTGTTCAGTTGCACAGTCGAGTCCAACTCTTTGCGCCCCCAACTGGTAGCATCCTGGTAGACCTGTTTTAAAAAGTACAGAGCTGTGAAAGTGCTTTTAAACTGCAAACTTCCTTCAGGTCCTAGAAACGATGGGGATGGGTTGCAAGATGACAATACTGAAAGGTTAACTTACAGTTCTGGATCTCCACCATTTCATGGTTGCACCACTTGGTCTTAGCTCCTGGACTTCATTTGGGATCTATGAACCACTGTCATTGCTTCTGTGACCCACATGTTCTTTAGAGCAAAGGTACTCTTGATGTACTGTTGATCCAGAAATGGGTCAGCCGGTTTGCATATGTTTGATAGAATTTGGTTTGAGAGGATGCCGTATCCCTTGAGCTGATCAAACACTGCAAAAATCAGATTTTGTTCCACCTCCATTATAACATACAGGATAACGCTGAGCAGCCAGGATCTTTCACATTCCTTATCCCCATGCATGTTATATATAAAACATGCAGAATGAACACTTTGCTGTATTATCAATATGTTCATTAAATTTTCTCAGAACAAAGTATAAATATACCCTGTGAATGTATGGAATAAAGGTTTACAAAGGATGTTGACTTTCTTATTGCTGAAGAGGAAATGGAAAAGTTCTGTTTCTCAGACACACACTTTAATGTGCCTTGGTCTGTGGCCAAATTTTTTTGTTTTATTTCATTTTTTTGCGGGAGCGACTTTTCAAATACCAGTAGCAGGATATGCCACTTTGTGGGAACGAAGATGGATTTGGGCTTTCAGTATTGAGCCTCACAGCAATACATTCAGATATTAAATTAATAAATGAAGTGAGAACTCTTGAAATAGCTGCTCCCGGTATTGCACTTATTATAGTTCTGAAAAATTACATACGAACTGCTTTCATTGACATTTGCCATTTTGAGCTCTTGTCTGGGTAATAGGAAGTCTGGATTTGGAAATGTCTGCTTCCCTTCTTTGCTGCAACTGTAGAGCGGGATGACTAAAGAATAAAAAAGGCAAGTTGTGGGATGTGACAAGGGAGATATCAGCAGGATCAGTGAGGCTGCTTGGAAAATGTATGGGGGAATATGGTGCCTTCAGTAAACACAAGCCTTGATTTAATTAGGTGTGTGCAAAGCCCCCTTGACGAATTCTGCTGGTCTTCTTTGATTATATTTTACCGTCCCTTATAATACTTCAGCTGTTTTATCTGAGCAGGAATTCATCCTGTGTTTTCAGTTTAAGTGAACCCCATTGGCAACTTAGAAACACGAAGGCCCCCTTTAAGAGGTCTTGATTCTTTTTTTGGTGAAATGCTCTTTGCTTCCTTGGAAGTTCTGCAAAGGTACAATGTGAGCCAGCCAGGGCCTCTGAATTTTTCTCCAGTTTTGCTTCCAGTGAAATGTGCAAGTCTCCTTTTGGCATGCTCTGGGAGGTGTGGCTTGTTAGGGATGGATGAGTAGCAGTGTTCCCTCTAAGCTGAGTTAGTGTGAGCTAGCTCGCAGTTTTTTATCCTCCGGCTTTTTTGTCTTAGCTTTTTGTCTTAGCTCAAGAAGGATGGCTCTAGAGCATACTAATTTATGCAGTAGCCAAATGGCTTGCTCACAACTTTAATGCCAATTGCTCACAAAGTAGAATTTTTGCTCACAAAACACAGTTTAGAGGGAGCATTGATGAGCAGCACTCATTATTGTTCCATACTGGCACCACAGCTTCCTTGCACTAAGTGTTCTTTTCAGTATTCTTCTGATGATCCACTGTGAATGGCTGTGGAACTTCATTTGTGTGGATGTGTATACAGTGGGCTCTTTGATAGACGTTTTACATGTTTTTTTATGTATTCAATACATGTTGCCTGCTTTCACTGCATAACTTGAACAAGAGATTTTCAGGAGAATTTTGTACTAGGGAGCAATTTAAAAGCATCCATATTGACAGTCCTTGCCTTATTTGCTTGGTACGTGATAGCTTAGGGCAGCTACCACCTGTATATTTCAGACAAGTTTTCCAAGAGCTAGTCCACAACTAGGAAGTAACAATTGATGAACTATCCAACAATAGCACACTCCTATAAAGGGATTTGGTGCCTTGGTTTCTGAACTCACCACTTTTTAAAAATAAAACATGAACATACCTTTACCCAGTAGCAACTTTGACTACATGTTGTGTGGTCACTTGTAGCAATTAAGAATCATTTCGGCACTATGAGGAAGAAACCCCCTATAGTCAAAAACGGAAATTACTCTAAGTGTTTGTGGAGCATCCAGGTAAGTTAATTCTGAATAAAGGCCTCCTATCCCCTCTTTACAACCCCCCTGCCCTTCCCCCCAAGACAGTGTACCACCCACTTCCTCCATCCTTAATTAGTCTTTCCCGTGATCCCACAAACAACTAGAAGAGCAGATAGGAAGACAGAATTGGGAACATATGGGATATTCTCCCCCCCCCCCTCCATTTTATCCTTACAGCACAACAACCATGTGAGGTAGATTGGACTGAGAGAGTGAGACTGGCCAGAGGTCACCCAGCAAGCACCCATGCCAGAGTGGAGATTTGAACCTGGGTCTCACAGATATTACTCGAACCACTATGTCATGCTGGTGCCTGTTTTAACTTAATCAGTATCTATTGATCCTAGACACCACTCTGGATTTGCCTGTTACTGGACTGGGGCCACTGATTCATCTTTATTAGAATACTTTAACACTGGTAAAACAAGAAGATTAAATAATCCAACAGAACACAGCATTCCTTTCTGTTTTGTTGAGCTTCCACCAAGCAGGGATGGATACCTGAGCTTTTCAGTGTTTGGATGCATAGTAGATGATGCACTATTCTTCTCCCCCCCCCCCAGCCCCCCCAACCTCTAGAGATGTGGTTCTTAACCCTGCCTCACAAAATAAGCCAAAAGAAAGAATGTCATATAAGTGTCTTTGCAGTCCTAGTAAGATGCCACCCAGACCACACCAAGTTTATTTCCATTCTGCTTAGAAGAAGTTCTAATAAATCTGACTGTTATTTAGGCATATGTGCTAGCCACAGCAGCCAAGGTAAGGAAATGAACAGGCTTTGCAGCCAGCTGCTGAGACGTATTGATTCTTGGCCAAACGCACCAGGCTTCTGATTGTCCAGGTCCTCGGCATTAACACAAGCAGAGGATTCCTTGATAACAGGATAACCCGGAGGGGTAAATGAATGAGGACACCAGTTCATGGGGTTCTTTTCAACATGAAATGAAAAAGGAGGCTATCTCCACAGCAGCACCATGGGAGTTGGTTTAGCCATGTAATTACAAGGAGAATTTTAAAAAAGATAGGTCTTAACTGCTAAAAGCAACACTTTGCCAAATATTAACTCACATTGTCAACAGTGTAGTTCAAAGCTGAAGCAGCCCCTCAAACGTGTATAGAGTGTAGAGGACATTGGGGAGAATATCATATGCTGGTGCCACACCGGCACTGTGTTGCATAACTGGCATTGAAACGTTGACGGACCTGCTGGGTGACATCCAGTCTACCGCTGTCCCCATTGTTGTTCCGCTGAGCTGATCTACTGAAAAAGAACAAAATAAGACTAAGCCGGATGATAGGTTCAAAGCCATGACATTTTGCATCCGTGTTGTGTAAATGCCAGCATGCCGGGATGTCTTCTGTACTTTAGTTTGCCTCCCCGCCCCCCAGTCGGAATAACGAGGCAGACACAGAGTTGGGATCCCTGGTGTCTGCAGTTCAAGAATCAGGTCATAGGTGATGGGAGACCCTGGAGAGCGCCTGCCAGTCTGAGTCGACAATACTGACCTTAATAGATCAGTGGTCTGATTCTGTATGCAACAGCTTCATGTGCTCATAGTGATTGTTCTTCATTCTGTTCTGTTGTATGTCCATGGATCTTCTCTAGACGTCTTCTGGCAAGAAAAAGGAAGGGGGGTAGAATTGGTAATAGATTCCAGATATTAAAAACATTAAATAAACTCATTTAACAAATGCAATTATTGGCTTCTCTTAAAAAGAAAGATATTTTATCTGTTTTCCATTGCCTTTCCAGAAAACTGCAAACAGTGTAAAAGTACTCCGTATTTATGCAATATTTGATTTATGTTTAGAATCATATCCCATCTCTTATCTTCTCTCAGCCAAAAGGCCTGCCCAGTCCTACAAATTCCTCAGTCCATACATATGACTTTTGTAAGAATGATATTAATGAATATAAACTAAAATATTTGTAAGCAAATTTAGATAAACAGAATTTATTTGAGAAGTTCCCTTCCCACCCAACTGATTAAACTAATCTCTCAAGTGAATGTATTCGGGACATTTTGTAAGTGGCTTTCAGACAGAAAGAGAGGCAGAATGGCTCTAACAATGTTCTAACTAGCAATTGCTATAGCTGAGGCTGGATTATGTTGATTAGTGTATCAAGATAAGGTTTCAGTGTCAGTTAAATCATGCATTTGGGTGCAAATGCACTGTGTACAACCACTATTTGAAGATCATTTCATTTCACTTGTTGCATTGTATTAGCATTTATTTATTTATTTATATCCTGCTTTTCTCACCAGTTGAGACTAAAGCAGTTTATAGAATATTATTCTCCCCTTCTCCGCTTTCTCACAACAACAATCCTGTGAGGTAGGCCAGACTGAGAGTTTGTGATGAGCCAACATTGCCCAGTGAGCTTCCATCGTAAAAGTGTATATTCAAACCTGGGGCTCCCAAGATCCTAGTCCAACACTTTATCTGCTATGCCATGCCAGTTCTCTTTTGTAGTGGATGACGCCATTATGACTTTTTCATTCAGTAATTCACCACATGAATTGGGCAGTTTTCTCCAGGCCTGCCTAAGATTTTTCTTTCTTTTTTTCAACTTGTGGTTGTAGGGAGAAAATTGTCTAGTAGTTCTTGTGAAGTTCTGCCCACAAATCAGCTCATCATATGGTGATGAATATCCTGTAGGATTATTGGTAGGGTTGCCAAACCCCAGGTAGCTGGAGATCTCCTGGGATCACACCTGATCTCCAAGTGACAGAGATCAGTTCACTTTGAGAAAATGGCTGCTTTGGAAGGTGGACTCTATGGTATTAAACCCCGCTGAAGTCCCTCCCCTCACCAAACCCCATCCTTTTCAGGTTCTACCACCAAAATCTCAAGGTATTTCCCAACCTGAAGTTGGCAACCATAATCATTGGTTAAAGTATCCTCCACATAGTGGCTTTGGACATTTGCACCAGTGTGATAACAAAAATATGCTTATCTGAAAATACCTTCCCATAGCCAAGCCAGCTACAATTTGAATAAGACTGCAAGGAAGAACTATCTAAAGAGAAATGGGTGCCACTTACATTAGTTTGCAAGAATGACGTAGTAAGAATTCCTAATAGGAGAAACAAAAGAAGGATTGTTTACTTATGTATCAACAAATGAGTTAATGAAAGGAAATTTCCAGTCCCAGAAACTAAAGGAGAAATGAGTAAGAACTAGTAATGAATGCCCCGTGACTTGAATTGTAGTTCAGCGTCCAGTGCAGGAGTTCTAGATTGGCTTGGGGTTTTCCTTGCACATACCTGCTGCTTGGGAATCATGGTGCAGGGGAAGTCAGCACATGGTCTAGGCAATCACACAGTGTCCCCTCATCTTTCACGTATGTCATGTGCATCACAAAACCAGGGCTCATATTGGGCCAGAATGCACCAGAACAGTGTTCTGGCTGACATCTGAGCCCACCCCACTCCTCCCTGCCAGCAGGAAAGAGCCTCATGCTTCGGTTCTCCGTGCAGAGATTGAGCACAAGGCCGGGGCTCCTGGCTCTTTACACTCAAAGGGAGCTTTCCCTTTAAATGCAAAGAGCCAGCGGGAAAGGGCCCCGCGCTCCGGATCTCTGCGCTGAGATCGAACACAAGGCCTGGGCTCCCAGCTCTGGGCACTCAAAAGGAGCTTTCCTTTAAGAGCAAAGAGCTGGGGAGAAGGGGCCCCATGCTCCGGATCTCCACGCGGAGATCAAGCACAAGGCGTGGGCTCCCAGCTCTTGGCACTCAAAGGGAGCTTTCCCTTTAAGAGCAAAGAGCTGGGGGGAAGGGGCCCCGGCTGTCGCAGTTCTCTCCATCGGGCTTGTTGCCACGCCTACACTCTCCTGCTCCCGGTAAGTGCCTCCCCCCATCTCTCTCTCTCTTTCTTTCTTTCTTTCTTTCTTTCTTTCTTTCTTTCTTTCTTTCTTTCTTTCTTTCTTTCTTTCTTTCCCCTCCCCTCTTTCTTTTTTCTCTTTTTTCTTTCCTTCCTTCCTTCCTTCCCTCCCTCCCTCTCTCTCTCTTTCTTCCTGTTTCATTTTGTTCTTTGTGTTTTTGTAAAAAAAAATATTGGAAAAGGGGAGGGATGTAAAAAAGCAGAGAGCCTAGGAAATGCTGGTTTTGATATCTTTAATTTTTGAGAATCTCTTAGTTTTCTCATGGTATCTTCTGTTTAAGAAAAGTAAGTTTAAAGCCTGAGTGTTAACTAGTTCGTTGTTGTGTCTTGTTGGGAATGGCTTGCAAATATATGTGTGTCCAAAGTCTGTATTAAAGTTGTTTGGTTCTATGTGCCATGCAAGAGAAAACATCTGAAAAAGTAGCTTCATTGTTGTTGTATGTGTTGGCAGAACACTTGACTGTTCCATGGGGGACTTTGGGGGACATCTGCAGATAAACAGTTGTAACTAAAAATGAGCATGGTCAGCAGCACTTTGGAGATTGCCTGTTTTGTGAAATTTAAAAAGTGGGCAGAGTTTCTGAAGAAAATGATTGTCCCTCTTCTCCTGCCACTGGGCTGACATCTGCCTTCAATGGGCCAGCAAAGTTGATGGTCTTAAACCTCCTAATAAGAGAGATTTCTGCTTCTGAGGAGTTGACTTCCAGCGATTGGTGATCTTGTGATGATAGTGATACTTTGATGTGGTAAAGTCCACCTGTTCACAGGATCATTTTACCTGTGGGACAGACTCTGCATGGTAACCACTCCACTGGTACATAATTGCTTGTCAAAAATATTATAGTGTAATAATTCAGGTGGGTAGCCATGTTGGTCTGAAGCAGCAGAACAAAGTTGGAATCCAAAGTTTCATCCAAGGTATAAGCTTTTGTGTGCATGCACACTTCTTCCATCTAAAGAAGTGTGGGTGGCACATGAAATAAAATTTTGTACCTTGAATAAAATAGTCCACAAACTACTCCCGTCCAGTGCATCCACAAACCTAGGGTTGTTCTACCAGCGAACTAGAGTTGTCAACTCCAGGATGAGGAAATCTCTGGAGATTTGGGAGTGGAGCCTGAGGAGGGTGGGGTTTGGGGGAAGGAGGGATCTAAGCAAGGCTTAGTGCCATGAACTCCACTTTCCAAAGCAGCCATTGACCTGATTTCTGTAGTTTGGAGCTCAGTTGTAATTCCAGGATATCTCCAGACCCCACCTGTAGGTTGGCAACCCTAAAAATTCATATTCAGCGTACTAGTTCTGCAGGAAGGCAAGCTGATTTCCATGGGAACCTAACCTTTAGGAATGGATTCCAATCCATTGTGGGAATAATTGTTGGACATAAGATATTGGTTCAGGCAATATTTTGTATAGATGGGACAGAAAATAATGTTTTTATTGGTTTTGTCAAAACCGTTTTGACAACAAACAAGGTAAACAGAATAAGAAGCAAAAGGTGGATGTGTCTGGATGACCACACTTCTGGCAACATGGGGTGTGGCCTAATATACTAATGAGCTGTGTGGTCAGGGGTGTGGCCTAATATGCTAATGAGTTCCTGCTGGGCTTTTTCTACAAAAAAATCCCTGCATAAAACATTGCCTCATGCTCCATACTGACCAGCACTGGTTCTCTCATGGAGGAGGCAGCAGCAGCAGCAGTTTTGGCAACATTCATAATTACAGTACATTTAAACACAAAGCCTGTGAATTTCAGCAAGCAGAACAAGAGTAAAAGTGCATCAAGGCTGATATATTGTGGTGTATACTTTCATCTGCCAACTGAAGAAACAATTCATGCATCTGGTGAAGTGCGCTCTAATTCATGAAGTTTTATGCCACAATAAATCTGCTTGCCTTTCAGAAGCCACAAGACTCCTTTTTTGGTTTAGTATTCAGGACAATTTCACTAAATCCAGGTAAGGAGTTAAAATAATCAGCTTCTGAGTATGCACAAACCATTGCTAGTAATCTCTAAGCTGTCTAGTCTGATTAATTCTAATTATGTACAAAAATGACACATAAACTCAAAGAGATCTAATTTTTAAATGCAAATGATGTAATAATCCGAGTGCAAGTAAAAATGAGTACTGTGAGCAGGGGACATTTGCATTATGAGCCCATTATTTTCAAACTTTGCAATATTGTTATTCACTAATAAGGACTTGTATATTTTTTAGTTGCTTAACTTTATTTACAGCATTCATCAAATACAAAACTTACACTAGAAGAAAACATTGAAAGTAAGCATCATATATAACAATTCTGCACAATGTAACCTGATTAACAAAAATTAGACGCCCGCTAAGTCTCTGTAATTATTTTTCTTGTTTGCTGTGTATGTGAAGCAGACATCCACCCTGAGTGTAATACAAGCCATGAATCACTATTTAAAAACCAGAGCAGGATCTTGTTTTTTTTTCTTATGCAGACTCCATATTTAATTGTTTAATTAATGGATCAAGCCATTTTTTTTTCTCAGAATGCCTTATGGAGAGAACACTTCTATACATAATAAAGAACTCCTTGAGTCTTATGGGAACCAACAAAGCTGTGTACAGAAAGTAAAAAGACTACCTGAAAACTTGGTAACATGAGAGCCTGGCTGGACAAAACTAGTAGTCCATCTAGACCGGCATCCTTTACCACACTGGGGGCAACCAGTTGCCTTGGATGGCCAACAAACAGGGAACAAAGGCCTTCCCCTGATGTTGCTTCTAGCACTGGTATTGAGAGGTTTCCTGCCTCTGGCTGTGAAGATTCCCTTTAGTCATGATGGCTTGTAGCCACTGATAGACCTATCCTCCATGAATCTGTCTAATCCCTTTTAAAAGCCATCTGTTGTCATGGCACGCTGACCCAGATGGCCCAGGCTAGACTGATCTCATCAGATCTTAGAAGCTAAGCAGGTTCAGCCCCTGTTACTATTTGGAGGAGTGACCACCAAGGAAGTCCAGGATTGCTACTTGGAGGCAGGCAATGGCAAACCACCTGTGTTAGTTTCTTGCCTTAAACATCCCATGGGTTGGCATACGTTGGCTGTGACTTGATGTAACTTTCCAACACCACATGGTCATGGCCATCACTACTTCCACTAGCAGTGCATCCCACAATTTAATCATTTACTGAATGAAGTAGTACTATTATTTACCCTGATTCTATTGCTAATCCACTTCATTGGGCTTCCCCACATTCTAGTATTATGGGAGAGGGCGTTAAGTCCTCTGAATATGTGCTAATGCCTGTCTGTGGGAAACAGAAACTGAAAATGTGTGCCTGTATCACATTCCTTTCACTTCCTTTCAGAGCACTTCTGCACATGGTGTCACAGCATTCACAAGCTGGCAGTTTGGCCAATTTCCCTTCGACTTGCATCCTCCTTTGTTCTTATGCATCCCCCAGTGTTCACGGTTAGCTTTTCAGGGGGGTACAGGAGACCTGGGGGGGGGGCGGGGAGGAATTGATCTGCTTTATGAACTTGCTCCATTTGCAGTTTACAGGATTGAATCCAGTGTTCTTTTTAAGGTGCCTTTACATGTATATATATATAAATGCTAAATAGTAGAAGGAATTCTAAAAGTGAGAAAATTCAGAAGTTCTTCACAGTCTTTTTATTCATCTTTGCTGTATTCATTTGCATAAAATATTTATACAATATCTTTCCCCTAAGGAACTCAAGGCATCTCATAAAAGAACACCAAATAGTATTGGTAACAATAAAAACACAAGTAAAAATCCTGGTAAACAGTAACAAAGCTGAAAGAGGGCAGTCTACATCACATGCTTTAATAACCCACAGGTATCACTGAAAAGTCCTATTGCTTTCTACTTCTTTCAAAACATCAGCAGTGAAAGGGACCTCCTCCACTGAAGACAGCTTTTTCCACAACAGTGGCACTAATCCAGAGCTTTTTGTGTGCACCAATGAACTCCTGCATTTGTGGATGCTCCCTTTCATTTAAATGGAGCTAACAACTCAGGCACTTTGTGCACCCATATTTTGCCTCAGTTTCTGAACACATCCTATTCTTCTGTTCTGCATTCCCTCCTGCTTTCACTTCCAGCTTGTGGGGGGGCTTTTTTCTTTTTTCTGCATTTGTTTTACAGGAATCTGCATTCAGACCACTTCCAGCACACTAGTGCCCCACATTACCAAAATTCTTTTTGCTGTGATTCTTTGTTCTCATCTGCTTTCAAATTGCTAATCCTTTCCAAAGTAGAATTGTTTCTGCAAGTATTTAAGTGCTCCCCACTGCCCTCCTTTGTTTCCACCTCTCTCTCTTTAGGTTGAGGCTCCCTCCCCATTTCCCTCCTTCTCCAAAGACAAAAGAGGACATGTCCTCCCACTCAGGCAAACTTTTAAGAAGCCAGAGAGAGCATAAGAAGGAATCAGTAAATATAAAGGACGAGGGGATTCCCTGCTCCCTAACGTGTCAGTCTTGCATATGTGGGCCTGGATTTCCCCCTCCCTTCCCTTTCTTTTTACAGAATCAGGGAGGGGGAGGAAGCAAGCTGTCAGTGCAGAAAGGGTCTCAATCCACAGAAAAAGACACACACGCAGAGTGATTCTCCTCCACAGAAATTAATGTGACCGTAATTGTGAGCAGTGGGCTCCTGCGAGTGCTTCAGCACTCTTGCTCTCAAAACAAAGCATTGGTTCATCTGTGAGAAATTCTGCATTAATTTTAAGTAAGAGCAAGAGAGGGACATACAAGGACTCAGGAGGAGGGAAAATCTTGCACACACGCTGGACTCATTTTCTTTCCTTTTGTTTGGGGCCTGAAAAGTACTGAGGTCGGAGACGCATCGAGTGAAAACAGCTCATACTTTATTAAGAGGTCAGAACAAGACTGGTTAGCTGGACTCGCAGGTCTGCTTTTTATCCCTGTTCTCGACTGCACCCATGCACACACCCAATATCTGTGATTTGCTATTTACAGTGTCCCTGCACCCTGTTTGTCTATCCCATGCTGCAGACTTTCTCACTGGTCCATTTTAGGATCTGGGGGATCTATTGTCTCTGGAAGCGAAGCTCGATGGCCTCACCTGGCCACATGTTTGGCCGACTGCTCCTCAGCCAGAACATAACAGGGCCTCAGCAAAGTTGTTTTAGGATGTGATAGCTAAGGTCTCCCAAGGTAGTCTTGAGAGATTTTTGGCATTTTAAAAAACTTCTTCATATTTATTTAATCCCTGGTCTTTATCAATTTTTTCTGCAAACAGGGAGGTTATCTCACATTTGCACACTTCAGCTCTGAATGCTTCCCTTGAGGATTTTTTTAAAAAAAAATCCTTACAAAAAGGTTGCCCATGACTATCATTTGGCCTCTATGATTCTATTGAGAATGAGAGGAATTTTGCGTAAGAGATGGCGGTAGAATTTCAGATGAGTGAAACAAATTGCATAATTACACTTGATTTTCAGAGCATTGTTTATGTAAGCAGATTCTGTTATTCTTGAGTTCTTGACAATTAGTGTTCAAGGATATAGTCCCTTCATCACGTTGGTATATAAATTGTGCTGAATCCCTCCACTCTTGCACATATTCTGTGCAAAGAAAAACTGAATTATATGCTATGTGAATTATGTCAGTTAAACACATATATATGGTTGCTTCCCATAACCCACCTTCTCCTATTCAGGAAGAGAAATACAGGGCACTATACTGTCGAGCCCTGCCAGGTAGCTGAGGTCCAATCTTCACCCATTTAAGGGGTAGATCTTTCTTTTTAATGAGGACAGTAATTCAGTCACTACCATTTCTGGGCTTGTGCAATGCAGTTGCAGAATTATGGCATCTGCACAGCCTTGCTCATTGGTGGGTAAACTTTTTAGTTCTTTCCCTTCCCTTTAAGAACCAAGGAGCGCAAGGATGCCTGCTTGTGCTCGGTCTGACCTTGTGTGTTGCTTTGGTGTTTTAAGCTGATGTTTGTTTAATTTGTTTGCTTGCTTTCCCCAGTATTAGCAAAGAGCCATGCTTTTGTCCTCCATCCCCCTTCCCGCCTTGTCCTGCAATGATGGGTTACTACTAAGCTGATCTCTGCCCTTCTACTTCATCATAAGTCCTTTTGAGCCCTTCTGATTTACTGCCAAAGTCCTAGAAATACATCTTTATTTATCCGGCTTTTATCTCCAGAGAACGACTGAAGACAGATTTCTTTCCTGATTATAATTACAGCACAGGGTTCAGAAGTTAAGGTTTCAAGGTCATGTTGCTGAGTTGAAGGAATACTCCCATTTTCTGTCTTCATTTGTAGTTGTTTGACTTTTCAAGTGCTGTATTTCTGTGCTACAATTGCTCCATTTTGTTTTGCAAGCAGCATATAGATCTTAGGAAAAATAAGTACTGTAGGTCTTCCTCATCTTCCTAGTTCCAGGGATTTGTGGTTCGGCACCTATAGTGTAAAACGCAGCACACACACATATACTCTCTGTTTTGGTCTCTCCCCCTTTGCTTCTAGCCAGGAGAGCTGGGTATAGGGGGAAAGCTCCTGGCTGGCATAGGGAAAATAGATAGGGTTGACAACCTCCAGGCAGGGCCTGGAGATCTCCCAGAATTACTATTGATCTCCAGACTACAGATAACAGTTCCTCCAAAGAAACTGGCTGCTTTGGAGGGTGGATTCCATGGCATTATACCCCAATGAGGTTCCTCCATCCCCAAATTTTGCCCTTTGTAGGTTGCAGCCCCAAATCTCCAGGAATTTCCAAACCCAAACTTGGTAACCCTAAAAATGGAGGAGTTGTTTAGCAGGGCAATGACATACAACATCACTTCCTGTTCAAAACTGGAAGAGATGTCATCATATTGGTTCAACCATAACATTTTGGGCGAATCCTAGAACATCATCCTAGTGCAATGACATCACTTCCAGTTTCTTGCTGAAAGGCAGGGGTCCATTGGAGTGGGAGCGCACAGGAGCGCGGCTCCGGAAGTGAGGAGCCCAGGGGGCGGGCACATGACCAAGCCCCGCCCCCTCCTCAGCTTCCCCGAGCAGTGCAGAGGCGCAGCGCCCTGGGGAAAGCCCTGCTAGGGTCTTTGTTGTTTTTAATGTTTTGTTTTAATATTGATGATTTTATCATTGTACCTTTTATGACTGTGTGCTGCTTTTCCAGAGACTTGCTCAAGGTGGCATATACATTTTCTAAGGATACCATTTTTTATCTGGGCACATGGCACATAAGTACTGGAGAAATTTCACCAGCCCTTCAGCAGCTTCCACCTTATCAGTTTGGTGTAGTGGTCAGGAGTTGGACTCTAATCTGGGAGAACCGGGTTTGATTCCCCACTCCTCCACATGCAGCTGCTGGTGTGACCTTGGGCCAGTCACAAGTTCTCTCAGAGCTGTTATCTCATGAACAGTTCTCGAAAGTCCTCTCTCAGCCCCACCTACCACACAGGGTGTCTTGTTGTGGGGAGGGGAAGAGAAAGGGATGGGTGGTGCACATGTCCTGGGTATCTCAAGTCTACTTGAAACCTGGTGGTTTCAAGGGAGCAGGAAGAGAATGAGGGTGTGTTCTTTACACTTATTTTTATTGCACAAAGTATTGGATGGGGAAGGGAAGGGAGGAAGAGCAGGTCAGTTTCACTCACCTGTGGAGTGGAGCCTGAGGGGTGGGTGTTGCCTTCTGACACACTTCCGGTATGTTAGGGGGTGTGGCATATGCAAATGAGTTATGCTAATGAGCTCCTGCACCTCTTTTTCTACGAAATGACCCCTGCTGAAAGGGATGGTGCACATTGGTGTGATGCATTAGATCTTGCCCCTGCCCACCAAATTGTTCCACTGGGGAGCCAGCTATAGCTGGTAACCCTTCTTCCAGTCCAGGTCAAAGAGTCTGAGCAATCACCCTCAAGTCAAGCTATAGCATAAGACAGAATAAAGTCAAGGCTGTAGAAGCCTGTGGATAATGAGTTCAGCAGGATCAGACCAAAAGTCTGCAATATTTTGTTCTTTACAGGGGCCATCCACAAAGTAGGTCAAGAAGGCAAGAGGTTTTCCCTGTTATCTCCCAGTAACTGGTATTCAGGAGTCCTCTGAGCATGGATATACAGTTCAGTCATCATGGCTAATAACTGTTAATTTTCTCCAGGAATCTGTTTCCTTAGAAGGCCTTTAAGCTTTACCCAGGCAAGTCTAAGTCCATCCATCAAAAACCTTCCTTGAAGTGGCATAGTGTGTCAGATACTGGGAACTTTGGGGAAGGCCCTTCATAAAGGGAAGCTTCACTGGATTGGCCCCGTCCATCTAGCCCACACAGATGGCAGTATGTTTATCCACACTGCAACTGAGTGATGTATTAGGTCACAAATTATTGTGTGCCTTTCCCATTGACACTCCAGGCAGATCACACTATGAAAAACACTTGCAATCAGAGCAGTATAGTTACAATAAACAGTGCAAAAAAGTATTTCAGCATTAAAGTAGTGCGCTAAACAGAATACAATATACAATAAAGTACTATAATACACAGAACAGATCATGAAACCAAACAGAATTTCAAAATCGGAGAAACCCGTAACAGTGTAATGTAGAAAAAGGAGCAAAGTAATAAGAAATACCTGTAATACCTTGGGGCTAGTTTACTGTGTGTGTACATTAAGTGCCGTCAAGTGACAGGCATCTTATAGCCACCCTGTATAGGCATGAGACTAACAGAGGTGTTTGCCATCAGCTGCCTCTGAATAGCAACCCTGGAGTTCCTTGGTGGTCTCCTGTCTAAATACTTACCAGGGCTGATCCCCGCTTAGCTTCTGAGATCTGATGAGATCGAGTAGCCTGGGCTATCCAGTTTCCTAGTGAAGTTTACGACTTCATTCTCAAATCCTGGGAGCACACGCTTGAATATAGTGTTTCTGGTACCAAATTTTCGAAAAAGGATATACGACAATATAAAAGGGTATATTGCTGCCTTCCTAGCTATTGCCTTAGAGTACCATGAAGGTCTGAACATTTTTCTGAAGTGTTGTGTAGTATTTTAACACACACACACATGCACACACACAGCACATTATATATAGACAGAAGAACCAGGAGAAAATTACTGGAAGAACTAGACTGAAAACTCTGAAAACTCTAATGCTTCATGGCCTTAAAATGGAGGTTCATACATAAACCTGTTTGAGTTTTTAATACTCTATTAAATCTTGTATTTATTTATTTATTTGCACACATAGGTGCTTTCCACACAAAAGGCAGCTTGGGGGGGGGGGGGTTCCCATTTCTGTTGCAGCTGTTGATAAAGCACAGCAGCAAGGGGGCTTCCACATGTCAGGTTTCCCATATTTTACAGGATTTTTTAAATTGGAACTAGAATATGCTTATATGGCTATAACATTAGACCAATATGTGCACCAAGTTCTCCAGATTCCCATCTTTCACTGAAAAAAAGAAGCAAGTCTCTAGCCCTAGAGATATGCCTTTCCGCTTATATATAAAATTCTATAAAACCTTCAATATCTTCAATAAAATAATTCCTAATACAGGAGAATAAACATTCTTTAGAATTTTGCAAGGGCTAAAGCAAGGGCTAAAACTGTTTAGTTGATAATTTACACTTGCTTGGTATGTATCTTTCCACTTATATTGCTACAACAGAAGAGGCTAGAGACTTACTTAAAAAAATAAAGTTGGGAATTCAGGGAACCTGGAACACATATTGGTATAACCTTATATCTGTAGAACCATATTACAGTGTCATTAAAAAAAAATTAAGCGTCCAAGGGTAGAGAGAAGAAATGACTGCTACAGAGGCAGGGTTAGGGAAAATGGCTGCCATGTATGTGGAAAAATCTGAATTTTCCCACCCACACAGCAATCATTGAGGCTTTACTGTGATCTTTCCCCAGACTCAACCAAGGTTGAGAAATATCACCGAAAAGCCATGGAAACCCCCAGAAGTGCACCAATATGCCACGATGCTATGGGGAAACAAGGGGGGGAAACATTCTCAGAAGTACTGAACTGGAGTCAGACATGACTGTGTTCTTTATATTGCATATATCACCTTCCTGGAAATTCTTGCCTTCTTTCCGTGGCCCTGGGATCATTCCCTTGATTTACATTGCCAGTTTCAAAATCTTCATTTTTGCAGTGAAAGTGGGAGATGAAATGTTTAATTGAAAGCTATATCTTATTTCATGCTAATTTGAAATCCAAGCTGACTATTACTTGTACTGCTGTGAAGTGCATTTGCTCATCAGGTCTTGTTATATAGGACTTGTTGCTCCCCTGCAGAGTAAAAGGTATGTCATATAATACCTACCATCATGATAGAAAGTCTCTGGGAGTGGGAACTTGGTTCTGTCCAGTGTTGGCTTGCTTGAGCCCAGGTGACCATGCTGTCATGCACAGTCGGTTCTTTGAGCCGGTACTTCTAAATCAGCACTGTATAGGATTGGCTTGAGTATGTGCTTGGAATTAAGACGTTGTGGGGGCAAATCCTTGATCACTGTACATAGCGAAAAAGCAGTCCCTTTACATTAATTGCACCATCCTCAGCAGAATTGGAATCCTCTAAGCCTATTGACTTGGATATACTTAAAAGGGTATAACTCTGCTTAGTATTTCATGGCCCCTTTATCTTAGTCTATATAAATATAAAATTGCATCAGATATTCATTTTGATTTTGTGGATGAAGAGGCTGCTTTTGCGGGAGGGGAGTCCTAAACCAACTCACACACATACACACACCCCTTGTTCACTTGCCTGTTTCTTAGGGTTGCCAGGTCTGGGTTGGGAAATACCTGGACACTTTGGGGGTGGATCCAGGAGAGGGTGGGGTTTGGAGAGGGGAGGGGCCTCAGCATGGTACAATGCCATAAAGTCTACCCTTTAAAGCAGCTATTTTCTCCAGGGGGACTGATCTCTGTCAGCTGGAGACCAGTTGTAAAAGTGGGAGATCTCCAGGCCCCACCTGGAGGCTGGCAACCATACTGTTTCTCCCCAGAAGGGCTGCTGCTTTGGCACCATTTAAAACCTACAGTGAGATTTTTCCCCTTTGCTGAATGCAATGCTGTTATGTTGCAGAACCAATCAAAATGACCTTAATTGCCCTGACCTGGCTGGCCCAGGCTAGCCTGATCTCATCAGATCTCAGAAGCTAAGCAGGATCAGCCTGGGTTAGTACTTGGATGGGAGACCACCATGAAAGTCCAGAGTTGCTGAGGCAGGCAATGGCAAACCACCTCTGAATGTCTCTTGCCTTGAAAACTGTATGGGGTTGCCATAAGCTGGTTGCGACTTGATGCTACTTTGCATACACAATCAAAATGTGATTGAGGATTGTGCGTCTATTGCTTTCTCCTGGATCAACTGTACCTCTACTCAATGGGAGAGCATTTCTTGCCTCTTCCACAGAGTGCCCTCCACATAGCCAAAGGGGAGGTACATTTTTGCCACTGCACTCGTGATACTGTGAAGGACATCTAGATCCGTTCCATTCTTTCATACACAAATGCACACACATACACACACACAGGGGCTGTACTTCGTCTGAGTTTCTGAAGGCATTGTGCCTTATGTTGGTGTAGTGACCCAGATTACTCGATGCTATATTGCTTTGTTCCTCGTCTTCATATAAGAATTGAGCACCTAGCTCAAACTCCCCGTCTATTACATGAGCACTGTAGCGAGACTATGGAATCCTGCCTTATTGCCTCTTTATGACACTGGAGGGAATGCTACAAGAGAGAATCACATACATAACAGCAAACTTGCCAGATTGTGTGCAGCTCTGACAGCAATGACATTTTCTGGAGTTGCTACTTGGTTCAGTTTTTAAATGAAGCTGCATAGGGGCTTTTAAATTATGCTCTTGGGAACTGCAATTAAATATCTCCTTCTTTAGGGCAAACAGCTGCCATAGCTTTTGCTTCAGTTTATTGATATGGGCATGTGCAGATGTTGAGACCATGCCTGCAAATCAAGTGGGGGGAGGGGGCAGGAGGGAGTTTATTCTGAAGCATTAGGAATCTAGAGGGTTGAAATTTAAGACCCAGAGAGAATGAAAATTTGAAGGGCAATCACCAGGATAGTGGTCCATCTAGTCCATCATTCTGTTTTACACTGGATGGCCAGCCATCAGTGCACAGGCGCCATGTTATCCCCCCCCCCCTTCTGTTTCTGTGCAGTGGTTCAGCCCTACATGGTCTCCACTGGCCTTCAAGTTTAAGGATCTAAAATTAATTTCAGAAGTGGTACCTACAACTTGCTGCAGTTTTCAGCACTTTTATTACTGCAAGCTGCTGCTGCACACAAGTGCATATGCACATTGATTGCAACTGCAAAAACAAACCTTGATGCAATCACATGATCCACTTCCAGGATCTTCTTCTTTTTTGCTGTGATTTAATCAATGTGCAAGCACACTGATTAACTTCCAGCACAAAAATGAATCTTGATGCAGTTCCTTTTTCCACAGTGTTTGTTTTAATCAGTGTGTTCATATCTATTAGTAACCTGTAAAGGGGGGGGGGGGGGTGAATTGAAAGTTGAGGCAAATCTTGTGTGGGTCATATGGAACCATATCCAAAAATCAAAATAGAAAGAATGGCACATAACTAGCCTGGTGTTTCTCTGCAAATAATTTGAAAGTTTGGGAAAGATGCTTTTCTAAGCCTCCATAGTCAGATCAGTTGGCCCAGCTGTGTGTGACCAAGAGGGCACTCCAGAGTCCCAGCCTTAAACAGGGTGATGGGGGTTTAATCTTATGACTCCCTTTCTCAAAGGTGGATCCTATGGCTGTCTTCCACCCTGCCTTCCTTAACAGAGAAAGACTCCTCCAGTGAAGAATGGTGTTTCCTGATGGGAAAAGGTTTCCTCTAATGAAGAAAAGTCTTTCTTTGTTGAAAGATGTTTTTCTGTTGGAGAACAACTTGGTTACAGGATCTAGTCCAATGAGTTTTATTGAGTGACCAGCTGATATTAGGATCTGCCAGCCCCTCGAAACTAGCATTCACCACTTCTGAAAAGACTGGAAAGACAGATGGTTCATTCATAATCTCAGATGCTGCCTGGCAATATGGGTCCCTCCGTCTTCAGAAAGGGAAACGGGCTCTTTCAATGAAGACCACTGTCACCCATTTATTGAGGGCTATTTTAATTCTTGTAATTGATCCAGTAGACTTTTAATCTAGAGAGGGAGGAAACAGCAGTGGAAGGAAGCAGTGGGATGGGGGAAACATAACTGGAGGTGGGTTACTGCGAGGTACATAATGATCTGCATGGCTAGATTAGGTTTTAGCAGTGAATATTTGTTGGAAGTGAAGGACATTGTGCTGTCTCTTGACCTCAGACTTCAGAGGAAGATTACAAGAGAGTCAGAGATAGACAGGCAGGACACTGATCGCCTTTGCTTTACTACTCTCTGATGCTATCCCTTTGATGTGTAGAATGCTACTCTTAGGGACACTTCCTTCCTTCTGGTCTCATACTCTCTCTCCATACACTACTCTCCCCTTCTCCATCTTGACAGCATGAGAGGGGAACATGCTTTCTTGCACCTCCATCCATCCTAGCTACTTAGACTAGATTAGGAAACTGTCTCTACCCTTTTCCATCTAGAAATGGAGTTCCTATAATAAAGAACTCTTATTACTTTGAAAAGATATAAACGAGGCTCCATGTGTAACTTTTGTTTCTTGCTGTGTTGTAAGCCTTTGAGTACTCTGCTATCCTACTAAAATCCCAACAATATTAGGGTACATGTTATGCTTCCCGCAGAAGAAAAACTTGTTCTTCAAGAGTTGGGTGTGCAAAGTGCTGATTGGCAGGCTGTTGGCTGTGCGCTGTGCTGATTATCTGGAAGTGTTAATTCCTCCTATCTGCCTGGAGCAGTTTACAGTACTGTACAAACTGATTGATCTTTTTTAAAAAAATATGTCACTCAGCCCATGTATTTATCTGCTCAATCGGCATCTTTAAAATATATATTTTTATGTATAAAATGTTGAAAAACTACACTGGGATGGAAGCAAGACCTCAGCACTTAACAGGGATATTGGTTTCTTATCTCACTACATATGCTAATGTCATTCAGTCCTTACATCTGTATTCTCACCAATCCTGCAGAAGGGCTATTACATCCTCTATTTTATTTTTTTTATTTGGAATAGTAGATTGGAATGTAATGAATAGTAGAATGTAATGTAATCTGAATGGTAGATTGGAATGTAGTTCTCTGGTCTGGGGGCAGAGGAGATATACTGCACAGCCAATCACACCACCTCATAGAAGAGTATGCTGTACAGTTGCCTCCACACTGGAGAGGCGATGGATGGAGCATAATACGAGGGTCTCAGTTAATTACTGTCAGCATTCCACAATTAAGAAGGATACATCTGCCCATCAATCTCTGATTTTGATATATTTATTTCCTTCACTATGTTTTCCCTTGGAATTAAACCCAAACAAATGGTGACCATATAAACTGAGATTGTTATTCCATTTTGGTCCTTGCATCTCTTAGGCCATAGTCAGACCTGCCATTTGGTGTGGAGGGGAAGCGAGCCTATTTCCCTTGGTGGAAATTGATACGGCGTTGCAAGATCACAAATCCTTTGTAGCTGCGGGCTCAGCCGGTCACTTCCCAATCAGATGGGATGTTCAGACAAGTGGGGGGTTTTGCCTTTTGTTTCCCATGCACATAAAGGAGAAATCACACCTCTGCACTGAGAGTTCCTTATGGAGTATGTGGTTATGTGCAAACTGCTACACTGGGTGGGGGGATGGCATGGAGTCAGAATGGAATGAGCAGACTATCCCAACAGCTTGAGTGCATGCTTAAGAGATCAGACGGGGAAATCCATTCATGGTCCGTCAGCAAGCATTAGGATTGGACTTTCCCAGTGTCTTTTAACTCTGCTTCTATGGTGGGGCAGCACAGGGTGCTGACAGCGGCGGGACCTTTCCCATATGTTGCTGTCTGATCATGCCATTTAGATCCATCAGGCATTCTGAGTTGAGTCAGATCTAAAGGCACATCTGACACAGTCAGATCTAAAGGCACATCTAAAGGCCTTCAACACCTTTATTAAGCTGTATGCCAATTTGCTGCTCACCCTCTACCTATATGTATCAACTTTGATTCCCCACTCCTCCACATGCAGCTGCTGGTGTGACCTTGGGTCAGTCATGGCTGTTCTTGAACGAGCTCTCTCAGCCCCACCTACTTCACAGGGTGTCTGTTGTGGGGAGGGGAAGGGAAAGGAGATTGTAAGCCACTCAGAGTCCTTCAGGTAGTAAAAGGTAGGGTATAAATCCAGTCTCTTCTCTCTTCTTCTCTTCTCTTTTTCTTCTTCTCTCTTCTGTTTCAATGAATCTGATGAAGTGTATGTGCACTAAAGCTTATACCCATAATTAACCTTTGTTGATCTTAAAGGTGCCACTAGAACTCAAACTTGGTTCTGCTACTGTAGACCAACATGGCTACCCACCTGAATCAGTGCAGTGAGTATGTTGTACGGTCTACCAGCACTGCTTCTTGTGTACATCTTATTACAAACTTCTTTTTTTGCTTTCTTACTTTTCTGCATGGGTAGAGAGAGTTCTGTTTCCTCTTTGTAGGGAATGAGTGAAGATTCCATCTGTTGATGCAAGTTGCGATCTTTGCCTTCTACAGTTTGGTGTAGCGGTTAAGAGCATGGACTCTAATCTGGGAGCACTGGGTTTGATTCCCCACTCCTCCACATGCAGCTGCTGGTGTGACCTTGGGTCATTCACAAGTTCTCTCAGAGCTGTTCTCTCAAGAGCAGTCCTTGAAAGAGCTCTCTCAGCCCCACCTCCCTCACAGGGTGTCTCTTGTGGGGAGGGGAAGGGAAAGGAGATTGTAAGCTGCTTTGAGACTCCGACTGAAAAGCAAGGTATAAATCCAATTTCTTCCTCTTCCTCCTCCTCTTTTTCTTCTTCCATAACCATTACCAGAGGAAAGAGCTGAGGTGAAATATTCTCTCTGATCTCAAATTGGATGCTGGGCTGTTCTTCAAACGAACTCCAACAACTGCATTTGCTCTTCTATGAATATCTTGCCTCTTTGAATGGATGTTTAGCAAGGGGGTGGGATTAGAAGTTTCTTGCCTGGCATTCACTCCTGACTTTTCAACAGAAGAGTTTACCTCCAAGAGGATAAAAAGAGACCACTCTATCAGCCTCCCAAACTTATTGTGTCCCTCCATCCTGTCCCTTCTCAAGGCAAGTGCATCACTCACTAGTCTTAACTGACAACTGGGCAATTTTATCTCATCCTTAAAGTTCAAAGCCTTTGAGGCACAGGAAACAGGAAAAAATGCTAATAATCAGGCTCATGGGGAGGATGGGGTATTAAATAAATAAATAAATGTTTCCTGAATACAAACAAGTCAAAGTAGCGATGAGGATCCATTGTAGGGACTGTGATCAGTAATAGAAGCCCTTCTGTCTCATTGTTTGTGGATTAAGGCTGTTAAACTGGAGAGGAAAAGATGTTTGTGCTCTAGAACAGAGCTGCTGTTTACCACCTTGGCTAGTTTGCAACCCACGCCACCACAGGCTGTGGCCATAGAAAAGACTGGGAAATTCAAGGCACTGTGTGATTTAAAATTATCCCTTTTGGGCCATCCTGTGACAAGAATCCAAGTAGTTGCTTTAGGCATACTCAAGGGCTTGCCTGTACCATGTGGGATTTTTTTTAAAAAAAATCACTGCTGGTGTTTCTTTCTAGTACCACAGTAACTGAGAGTCTGTTTTCTTATTTTTTAAAAAGTTAACTTTAAATCTAAAGAGTCAGGTGTGTCTCCAGTGCTCTAATGATTGTGTGTGTGTGTGTGAATATGTCAGGACCTGCAATAGTATGTGCATGTAGAAAAATCCTATAAAACAGAATCTTAGCAGCTAGGAAGGATCTTTCTCTCATTGATGGAGAAGTTCACCGAGTCCAGGGAGAAGCAGTGTGATATTTTATCTAGCATTAAATATTTCTAAATTACACCAGTTGCAATGACATTTCATGGAAAGGTACTTTTTCTCCCTCCAGTGATCTGTCAAATATTGTGGGCTTAGAAAAAAAGCACCCGAAAACCATGCCAAAAAAGAAAAAAAAATAGCCTTGTAACCTCTATAAGGAAAATTTCAGCGGGTGTAAAAAAAAAGTTTAGAGAATAGCTGTTAAGATGAATGGGAAAACTGCATAGGTTAGAGTACAATGTCAGAAGTCGCAGTATGACATACATTTTTACCATGGCCCTACTGTGGTATTTGACATTTTAAATCCCAGTTGAAGCAAGAATTGAGCAAACATTGTACAATTGGGGACAAAAAAAACCCCCTAATTGCTTCCTGCAAAAAGACTGTGGAGAGAGATAGCACTTTAAAGGAACACTTTCTGTCCTGCTGTTTGGAAAGCTCCGGTGAAACTGGAGTAAGCAGGGGCCCAATTCATAAGGAGCTGGTAATAATGTTCTTACTACATCAGCTTTGCCGGAGAAGAAATAGCACAAAATTCTTACTGTAGGTTCAGATAATCTGCTGTCTGCTCTGGAAAAGAATCTGATTAAGGAAGAGTTGGGAATTACATCAGATATTGACAGACCATCTCCAGAGAAAATGTTCTGGGGCTTTTCCTTGTCCTATTGATCTCTCATCTGAGTGCTTTGAGCACACCCTTATTCATTTAAGAACACATATATCCCTTTCTGCTAAACAAAATGAGCTCTCAAAAAATAATCAAAACAGGTCCATCCAGTCAAAGAATATAAAAACACAGCAGCATAAAACATACCATCAGCATCAAGGAGAAATATAAACCTAAAGCAACAGTAAAAATAAATTAATAAAACCCAGAATCCATCAATAAAACAGCCCCCTTCAAAGGCAGCAGAAGAACAGACAAAAAGGTCAAGGGATAAAGCCATTAAAGGCCTTTCAGGCTGCAGTCACATGTGCCAGTTGAAGCAGATGGGAAGTGGGGCTGTTTCCTCTGGAAGAATGTGACATGCAGTTGTGAGATCACAAATCTCTTTGTAGCTGCGGGCTACAGATGCAACTGTAGGTGAGTCTCTTTTTTTTGCCTTTTGTTTCCCATGCGCACAAATGAGGAATCGTATCTTTGCACTGAGGGCTCCCTATGGAGTATGCAGTGATGCACATACTGTGAAGCGGGGGGACCGGCACTGAGCCAGGATGGAATGATCAAACCATCTCGACGGCATGAGAGTGTGCTTGCACAATTAGACAGGGGGAAGTCCATTGGTGGCCTGTCGGAACCCGTTAGAGCCACACTTTCCCCAGTGTCTTTTAACTACACTTCTGTGGCAGAGCAGCACGGGTTGCCGACGATTGCGGGACACTTCGCAGTTGTTGCTGTCTAATTGCACCCTTTAGATCCATCAGGCATTCACAGCTATGTCGGACCTAAAGGCGCATGTGACCGCAGCTTCAGAATGGATTCCAGAAACTTTCAAAGGCTTCCAGTGATCCTGTACCATCAGTCACTTCCATATAATATGTTTTGATACTTGGAACAGGGTGATTGGTAACAGAGGTTCCTACTTTTTTTTGTTTTGTTCCTAAATTGTGAGAGTAATTCAGGTTGGTTGACATATCTGATATTTTCATAGGGTAGCTGTGTTGGTCTGCAGTAGAACAGCTACAAACCCTAGTTTGAAATCCTAGTTTTGTGCTCTCAGCATTCCAATGTCATCCCCAGGGACTGATCAGACCACAGTGTAGAAACCATGACTTATCACAATGTCTGAATAAGGTTAGAGAGAAAGAGATGACAAAGAGCATATGATTGGTGACACAGTGGCGATGAAACTTGCTGGACAGCTCCTTGGTATGAGGGAAGAAAGGTCCTCAACTCTAGTCCTCATCATCACGGTCTTTCAGCCAAACTCATTACTGACTAGGCTTCAAGAAACCAACACATATATTTTTAAGCAGCAGCAGAACTTCTCCAGAATGCTTTGGGGGCCGTGTGTGGTCTTGTGGATTCTGTTGTCATTTATGGACCAGTTCTGAGGCTTCCTCCACCATGAAATGAGGGGCGGGGACCCACACCCATTTCACACAAGCAAAAATTACAAGTCAGTTGGGGGCAGGGGGCTTTTTTCACAGTAGACTGCAAGCATGAACACTGGTTTAGGATTCTGTTGTCAGAACCATCATAGGATGTAAGAGGAGAAATAAAAGTGCAATTAAAATATGTAGGGCTTTTTACTTCACAGGGCCTCTTTGAATAATGTGTTCACTCTACCTTTAAAGATAGCCAACAAAGGAGAGAGGCAGGAATTGTTTGTAATCTTTTCCCCACCTTTATGTGCTCTGAACTATTTTTGAACACATCTAATTAAAATGTCACATTTACTCATTACTAATGTCGAAAGTATGAGAAAGTGGAAATAATAGGAAATTATGAAGCAGGCTTTATACATTACAGACTGCTGTGAATTTTTAAAACAATTGTTACATTGATTCCTTGCCTTTTTAAGGTCACCTTTAATTGAAAGCAACTGGGGGACATTGATCACAGCCTGTACTTCTGCTCCTGTCCATTTAGGAAGCTGCTTATCTCAAGTAATAAAATAATATTACAGTAATCTTGGGATTATGTTTTCCAGCATCGTAGGATTTTACAAAAATATTAAGTAGCTGCTAATCCTCAGAACAGTCCTGTAGCACAGGAAAAGAAAACCTATTCAAAAGAAGCCATCCATTTAGTTCAGCAACATTTTCTTCTTATGTTAAAATGTAGCTTGTACCGGAGGGAGGGCGGGAACCTATGGTGTTAGTCATTTAGTACCTGGGAACAAAGGGATGATGAAGGTGGTTGTTGTGGAACAGAGGTCTTAACAAACAATACAGGGAATATAATATACATCTTATCCTTGGAGATTTTGTAGGACTTGATAGGGGTGTTTATATGATACAACTTCAGGGGCAAATCCAAACTACACACTTAAACTGGTTTAACAGTCATCCCTTTGACCTAGAGATTCCAGTCAGCCACAAAGCTAGGAATCTCTTCTAACGCCCCTTTGGCTGAGATGCTGTGTATAAATCTTTTAAACAAACCAGTAAATAATGAAAATTTAGCACAAATCTTGAGGATTCTTTAGGAGGGGGAATCCATGATAGCTAAAGTAGAATAACAACAATCCTGGTGATATAGATGGAGTCCCGAAGTCAAGCCTTGAACTTTTAAAAAGAAGTCCCAACTGAAAACTGCCACCAAAACTACCACATATGCAGATTCTGAAGTTGATTTTAGAACCCTTCTGAATTAAACTGGAAGGCAGGTAGAGGAGAATGGTGTGGAACTGGAAAATTCTGTCCAGCTCTATCACATTTTCTTTTAATTTCACCCTCTCTCCAAGGAGTTGAGGGTGGCCCACATGGGTAAGGTTGCCATTCCCCCACCCCCCCCGGTCAGGGTGGGTTTTCTCCCAATTTTGAGTGTGCGCCAGAAGTGACACTGCTTCATTGCTGACGTCTCTGTGACACCGGCCTGGCCTTCCCCCACTGCCAGTAAGTCCCACTGTTGGCCAGCTGATTGTCTGGCTCTGTCGACATTTATTCTTCTTGGGTGTTTTCAGGGAAATGTAGATGCCACCAAAGCAGGCAGATTATTTGGTGTAGTGGTTAGGAGCATGGACTCTAATCTGGGAGAAGCGGGGTTGATTCCCCACTCCTCCACATGTCGCTGCTGGTGTGACCTTGGGTCAGTCACAAGTTATTTCAGAGCTGTTCTCTCAAGACCAGTTCTCTCAGAGCTCTTTCAGCCCCACCTACCTCACAGGGTGTCTGTTGTGGGGAAGGAAGGGAAAGGAGATTGTAAGCTGCTCTGAGATTGCTTCAGGTAGTGAAAGGTGGGATATAAATCTAACTCTTCTTCTTCTGACAAAATAGAGGCGGGTAGAGGGCCGCTCCTAAATGCACCTAGGACTGTGTGTAGGAGCAAAGATGGTGGCAGAGCTTCCTTGACATCAGGGCTTGGAAGGGGAACAAGCAAGAGTTAGAAGCACTCTCAAGCCATAGTTATGCCTTTTGGCCGCTGGAGAAAGGAACTCTTCTCCATCCTTCTGGACAAAAAGAATTGTTAAGCAAGGGATGCATTTCTAAGAGGCTCATAGGTGAATTCCCCTTTTAAAATCTTGCACTTGGCTAAAGGTGGGCAAGAATTCTCCTCCTTTTGCTTTGTTTATCCCTGAACTAATTTTTTGGCCTGGCCTTGCAGCCCTGTAGAACCAAACGCTCAGACTGAAATCATTATTGCTTCTTCTGAATGTCTTCTTTCATCCCATTGTCCCAGAGGCTTGTTGTATCTTTGTTCTACAGGATAAGAAATCATCTTTGCTGAGAAGTTTCAACAATCCAGGTAACAAGAAGAAGACTCATTCTCTTTTTCTATCAGGGAATGGTGAAATATTAGATTTACTTGTAGCGTAGCCAGCCTTCATATTTCTCTAAAAATGTTCTTTACACCGAAACCAGATGTGGCAAACAATTTGCCCATCTCCCCATCAGAGGACCTTACCTCCTACGGAGATTTAATTAAAAGAATGGCCCTTTTCCTTGGCCTGCCTATCATACAACCAAAGCTTGCTATAACTGATCCAGTGTTCGACATTGTTCAAATGGACACCTCCACTTCCATTTCACTACCGATGTCCATGGTCCTCCTCCAAGCCACCAAATCGGTATGGGATAAGCCCTCATCAACACTGGTCTCTACCCGATGCCTGGACCATATGTACAGGGTCCAGGAAACAGATGCTGAGTTCCTGACGAACCATCCATGTCCCAACTCCATGGTCGTCACCTCTGCCTCCAAGTCCAGGAGGACACACTCTACCTCTGGAGACAAGGAAGGGCACAAACTCGACGCCTTCGGACACTGGTTTTATTCAGCTGGAGCTCTGGGGCTGAAAGTGACCAATTATTCTGCCTGCATGGGAAGATATTACTACGCCCTGTGGGAACAGCTTTTGGAAGCCATCAGTTTGCTCTCTGAGGACCAAAGACTGGCTGCCAGGAGGATACAAAAGGAAGGCCTCACCCTTGCTAAACAGCAGGTGAACACCTCCAAACATGCTTTAGACACTTTCTCTAAAACCATGATGTCCGCCATAGCCCTGAGGCATCACTCCTGGTTGCGCTCTACCACGTTGCAACAAGACGCCAGATCCCTGGTTGAAGATCTCCCTTTTGATGGAGTTGGCCTGTTTCACGCCACTACTGATTCTGTCCTCCAGGAGCATCTCGTCCCCTCTCAGAGAGTACAGTACATCAGGGCAGAACTAGATTCCATATCCTTATGGGCATACCTTCTGGAAGACAGGGTACCACCGATAGTCACATTGGCCTCACACATCCGCTCTGATCCCAACTCTTCGGCACTCCTGATCCAACGATTATTGGGACACATGGCTGCCACAACGGCGGTACTGCTCTTTGCAAAACTCAAAATGTGTCCTCTCCAACTATGGTTTGTCCATTCCTTTCATCCACAGCGAGACTCACAGAACTTCCACCTCTCTCCTCCCCAAGATGTCCGAGACTCTCTCCTCTGGTGGCTCCTACCATCCAACCTCCTCCAGGGAGCTCCCTTCCATCTCCCATCACTGCAACTCACCCTAACCACCAATGCATCTACATGGGGATGGGGGGGCACACTTGAATGGCCACAGCACGGGCGCTCGGTGGGAACCAAACCTGAGGTCCCACCACATCGATTATGTCGAACTCCTGGCAATCTTCTTCGTGCTTCGAACCTTTCTCCCATTAGTGAAAGGACATTGCGTGGCCATCCTTACAGACAATACCACTGCAGTGTCTTATATCAACCGCCAGGGCGGCACAATCTCCCGCAGCCTTTGCCAACTCGCAATCCGACTTTGGGACTGGAGCACTACCAATGGCATCTTCCTGAGGGCCACACACATTCCTGGCTCACTCAATACCCAAGCCAATCTCCTGAGCAGTGGACAAGCCAGACATCACGAATGGGAACTGAATCCAATTTACCTCTGCCAGGTATTTCTTCTTTGGGGAACCCCGGTTGTAGATGTCTTTGCCACTCATCAAAACACAAAATACACGAGCTACTGCACGCAGGGTGGAACCAACCCCTTCTCCCTGGGAGATGGCCTACTCTACTCTTGGAATTTCACGATTTCATCTATGCCTTTCCACCTCTACCACTGCTCACACAAGTGGTACACAAGATAGTACACGAGATGGCGGAATGCATACTGATCACTCCTTGGTGGCCCAGACAAGCCTGGTTTCCAGTCCTCCTCTTGTTGGCCCACAGGAAATTCTATCAATTTCCTCCACTACCAGATCTTCTGATCCTCTCCGACTCTCCCGTCCTCCACCATGACATTCCCCGTCTCAAGATCACGACTTGGAGACTCTCCCCTCCGTATTCTTTGAAAGAGTGAATAAAGTCCTGCTTAACTCCCGCAAAGCATCCACTCGGCAATCATACGCCTACAAATGGACTCGTTTCTGTACATACTTAGCCTCGTCCGACATAGAACCCTGCTCTGCGGGTCTATCCTGCATTTTTGATTTGCTCCTATCCCTAGCAGATACTGGACACTCACACTCTTCTTTGAGAGTACTTGTTTGCAATCTCGGCATTCCACAGCAGAATTGACAACCTTTCTGTCTTCGCCCACCCGTTTTTGAAATGTTTTCTGAAGGGCCTCCTACATCTTTATCCACCCACCAGATTCCCACCCCAACCTTGGGATCTTCTGTTGGTCCTCTGCACACTCACTTGGAAGCAATTTGAACCATTGGCATCCTGTGATCTCCAGCTGCTGGCTTGGAAAATGGCCTTCTTACTCACCATCACGTCTGCCCATTGACTTTGCGAACTCCTAGCCCTCAGACACAATCTTCCATTCCTCTGTTTCTTACCAAATGCAGTTCGCATGGTTCTGGATATTTCCTTCCTGCCTAAAGTCGTTTCCAACTTCCACCTACATTCTGAGATTTTTTTGCCTGACTTCTACCCCTTTTACGTTTTTAAGCAAGAATGTCTCTTACATACACTTGATGTTAAACGAGCACTTCTATTCTACCTTGCTCGTACAAATGCGACTAGGACAACACCTAGACTCTTTGTCTCTTATGCATCACACAGAAAGGGCAAACCCATCACTGCCCAGAGACTTTCCAAATGGATTGTGGAACTTATTAAACTTGCCTATGATCTCGCCAAGACTCCACTTCCGGGGCCTATCCAGGTGCACTCCATCAGGTCTATAGCGACCTCCACGGCATTCCTCAAGGGTGCTTACTTGACAGACATTTGTACGGCCGCAACTTGGGCTACTCCAAATGCGTTCATTAGGCATTACACACTGGACACCCAAGTAGCTGCACGCTCTGCGATGGGTTACCTCATTTTATCCTCTGCTTCTCAGTGACAGCCTGCCTGCACTCTCCTCCAGGTAGGAAACTACTCGCTACTCTCCCATCAGTGTGAAGCACAGAGACCACATCGAAGATAAACAGGTTGCCTACCTGTAACTGATGATCTTCGAGTGGTCATCTGTGCATTCACACTACCCGCCCATCCTTCCCCTCTGCTGCCAGGCTTTTTCCTCATTAACATGCTTGGTTGCAGTGGTCAGAAGGAACTGGCAGGATGTCCACACCCGCTCCTCTGGGCATGCACGGTGGGGCTTCGTGCATCCCCGGAGGCCCTGGGCGCGAAAATCCATTAAGAGCTTTCTACAATACCAAAGGATTCCTGCACAGGCGCAGAAACCCATCAGTGTGAATGCACAGATGACCACTCGAAGATCATAAGTTAGAGGTAGGCAACCTGTTTTTCTTGTCAGTCTCCATGCTGGTATTGACTGTGATCTTGTCTTTTAATGGCTTCCACTAGCATAATATTGACAGATGGGCACAGGACAAATGTAGAGGGGGAGCAATTTCTGGGGTCTTGAATGGCTGAGGCCCAGAAACAGGGCCAGTCAGAGGGAGAGAAGGCTGTGCAGGTCCTGTAGCTGCTCGAGCAGTTGCTGTTTCTGGGCACCATTACTTCAAGGCTGCCGCTCTCTTGTTTGACACCTTGGTTGACCAGTTGCTTGGTGTGGAGTTGGTGTGTTCTCTGATTTCAGAACTACACTACATGATGAGGTGACAGAATAAGGGAAGGGGGTCTTATTTGGGCTCATATTTTTTGCATGCTGCCACACATAAAAAGATTTCTGCATGTTTCTAGCTCATCAAAAGGGAAGTGGGATTGCATATCTCTGTCCCCAACACTGTGCATTACTGAGTGCAGAAAAAAAATATTGATGTGGAGGAACATTTAACAATATGACCCCCACATACACCGGCATCCTGGAGTGGAACAGTCAAGAATTCCCCCCCCCCCGCCCCCGTCTATCACTTCATTCTAAGGGATACAAAGATTTCTTTCTTTCTCCAGCAACTGCCTTTTCAGTGTGAAGTGGAATCCTTAGAGAGCTTTGGAGCTTGTCATTGTGTGAGAGACCTTTCCATTCTTTCCAGAGGTCTGTAGACATCAGCCTCCCATATCCTTTTCTTGCCCATTTGTAGATTTCTCTAGTGCTTCAAATCCACATGGATTTTGGTTTGTGCCCTCTCTCCTTGAGGTGAACAGCAGTCAGAAACAGAGAGCAATATTAAAACAGCCCCAGAGCAAGCTGAGCCAAGTGAACCCCTGTGGTTCTGGCAGGGCCTCAGAGTCTACCTGGCTCAGGCCCAGGCCTCAATGAGGATGACAACGACAGTGGGTGACTCGTTGCCATTGTCACCGTAGCCCAGGTATAGCCCTTCTGCACATCTGGACTGGCCTTGAGCTGTTGTGAGTTTATGGCAGCTGGCAATCTCTCCTTTACCACCACCATCCTCATTAGTGAAGGTCCTCTGAACCCCAAGAATGGGATTTGGAGATGCTCAGTGGACTCAGTGGACTATGAAAGGAGGATGGAAAGACCCACGTGAGAGTGTTCTTTTCTAGATATAATCTCTTGTGTACACCACTAACCTTTTTGTGTAAAATGAATAACTAGATATGTAGCCTATAAATTACATACTCTTGTTTATGTTTTTAAAAAGAGCCTTGTTTATATGGAAACTCATAATGATGTAAGAAGTCTTGTCAAAGTTGTGGTCTTAATGAGGAGCACCAGTTCAAAATGTGTATAGTACCAGGAGTGGACAGGGAAGTGAAAATGGTCCTGGAGCAAGCCAGGCTGAGTAGCCTCAGAAGCCAGTGCTACATGGGTCCCTCAGCTCAGTGGTACAAGCAGTGGGTATTAGCTCACCCAGAGCTTCCTCCTAAAAACTGGCAGCAGAGTGGGAAAAGACAGTTGGTGAACTGATACCAGTTACCATTGCCGATGAAGAGTCTGAGCCAAGTGGGCCCTGAAGCTCTAGCAGTTCTTCCTAGAGCTTGATTCTGCTTTCTCTTGGCCACCAGTGGCCCATTGGGAAATTTCCTTGTAAGTTAAATGGCCAGCCCACCCCTGTGTGGCACTGACTTCCCTAAAAAGCCAGTTTGGTATAGTGGTTAAGTGCACAGACTCTAATCTGGGAGAACTGGGTTTGATTCCCCACTCTTCCACTTGCACCTGCTGGATGACCTTGGGCAAGGCATAGCTCTGTACCAGCTGTTCTCTCAAGGACAATTGTCTCAGAGCTCTCCAGCCCCACTTATCTCACAGGGTGTCTGTTATGGGGAGGGGAAGAGAAAGGAGTTTGTAAGCCGCTCTGAGACTACAAGTGAAGGGTGGGGTATAAATCCAGTCTCTTCTTCTTCTTCTAATGACAGTGGTACCTGCAGCTGTTGTATTCCCCCCCCCCACACACACACACAGCTAGCCTTGGACAGAGAGCCAAGATGTGAGGGAAAGGCAAGTTTTTTCAAAGGGGTTACATGAAGTGATCCTTAAAGCTTATCTGTCTTCATTGTGCACTCTTTGTTCCTGTGGTATCTGAAGTTTATCAGTATCCTTAAGCCGTGCCAAAGTCAGGAGGTGGCTCAGGAGATTGTGTGTCCTTGTGAAAAGTTGTCTGGGCTTTTGCATGTGTTTTGTTGATAGATCTATACTCATCATTGGTGAATGCTACCCACCCAGCAGTATTCTTGTTGAACAACTGTTCATATACATAGACTGAGCACAAAGGGGGTGCTTAAGGAGTTCTATTTGTTCACCTTTACTTTCTTTTATCCATGGACATTTCACCTGCATGGTCTCCATGGAGCTGACATATGATCACTAGACTAATGCATTTCAGTTCAGTTCTTTTTGATGTATTATTCTACCAAGTTTCATGTTCTCACTGCATAAGCTCAGTCTTTAGGACAGCTTCTTCATTTCGTATGCCTATCAGCGTGGCACAATAGTGTTAGGGTTATGTAATATGTTTCAGTTAATTTATGATGAGGTTGAATCTGGTCTGTGAGCCAGAGGTGTCTCTTTCCTTATCTGGTTCTCCCTGGGAAGGCTGCATTTAGCCTTCATTCATACCATGCTGCGATTGATAATTTAAAGAGACAAGCTACCTAATGAAAAATAATCACAAACAATAATACAATTCAGCCGAGTTAGATGAAAACCGGTATGCAAATTCATATGTATGTTTTTAAAGTTAGATTAATAAACACTGTAGATTAAGATTCGCTACATCTGTTTTGTAAGATAGGCTACTCTTCTCAGCCCATTCAAAGGTGTAATAATCTTTTATGCTGCAGGGAAAAATTAATTAGGCATGACAACCCCGAAATTGATTTCATTATTCATTTTTCCTTCTCCTGAGCAGTTTAGTTTCATAGGACAGTAAGGGTAGATACACTGTCAGCAGAATGCCAGGAATTTATCTTGTTATATTCCCATTTTTTTATTTGGATTTATTCAAATGACAATTCTATCTATATATGGATAACAGTCAATGCATCCAGATAAAAATGGGAGTATCAATGTGTACATTTTTACTGTGGCTATTTACAGGTTTGAGCCATAGTGCTGATTTAGCATAAAATATTTTTCTGCTGTCTGTTAGCTTGTTGATCTGTAAAACAAGATATGCAGCTGAGTGAGGGCAGGGACCATTTGGCCTAATAGGGATGCAGGAGAATTTCATGGGTTCAATTAGGGGTGTGCAATTTTTTCCCATTTTTTTTCCCGGTTCAGGTATATTGAACTAGGGGGAGGATCAGGTTTCCCAAAAAAAATCCTGGATCCCAATACTGGTGTGGTATTTAAATCTGGGATTTTGGGGGGGAAATCCTGAATTTTGAAAGGTCCAATTGACCTAAAAAGAAATGGGGGGGGGGGTCAATTGCATACCAGAAGCTGTGTCAGTTGGGTGAGCAGTCTGGTTTAAACTGGGCCACAAGAGAAGCCAATTCTAAGTCGAGGTGGAGGGGTGCTCTCAATTCCTGCCAACCTGGCCAATCCTCAGCTGACTTCTCTTGCAGCTCAGTTTAAACTGAGCCACGAGAGGTGCCAGCCCCGGGCTGAGGCAGTGTGGTTTAAACTGAACTGCATGAGAGGATCAGCTGTAAGAGGAGCCACCCTAGCCAAGGCGGCATGGAGCTCTCAGCTCCTGCCACCCTAGCTGATCCTCTCTTGAGGCTGATCCTGGGCTGACTTCTCTTGCAGCCAGGTTTAAACTGGACTGCAGGAAAAGCCAGCCAGCCCCAAGTTGAGCCAGCAGAGGCTGTCTTCTGCAGCCTCTTTAAGTTTAAAGGGACGGCAGAAGCTTGACAAACAGCTGAGAAGCGGGAGCAATCTGTTCCTGCCTCTTGCTGTTTTTGGATCTACCGGTAATTTCCGAATATATTTGGGATTTTCTCTCGAAACCCCCCCCCCACCCCAGTTTTCTTGAGAAAACCCAGATACATTTGGAAAGCCAAAATATACCCAAATAATACTGATAAACTGAAATATACACGAAAAACATCGAATGCACACCTCTAGGTTCAATAGTTTGACTTGAACATTGGTGATTTGTATGGGTACTTTTAGACTGTGGGTTGAAATCACGACAACTGAACATGTTTTACTCACAGGTGAACTTGGAGGTATGGAAGTTGGAACTTCCTTTTAGACCAGAAACCTCTTTATGAAATTATGCATGGAGGTCCACATCTCATACCATGAATTGGTGTTAAATCTTTTACTCACTGCAAGAATTGGTTATTAAAAAATGTGGAGTATGATGAAACTGATAAACTCTAACAGCTTTGAAACCTTCCAAAAATATTAACTAGCTGAAAGTGAGTTGGCAGCTGTTGTATAGAAAAACAACTAACAAAATGGGAATTTGGGCCTTGTTAACTTTTAGAATTCTATAAACAGGTAGCAAGCATATAGATGTTGACACCTGTTGTTCAGGACTTGTGGATTTAAAAGTATATTTTTTCTAACATGTAGGTATTCTGGCTATTCATTGGTCTGTTATATTGATGAATCAGAATATTGGTTGATGTCTCCTCAGTGAGAGCTGACTCTTAACGAGATAAACCCCTGGTAATCTATCCTCCCTTCTCAGTTGGGAAGAAGTTTATACAATCTGCATATATAAAGACATTGCAATCAGTTGGAAAAGCAATAACTGTAAAAATGACATAAATAAAAGATATAAAATGTTCAGCTAAAATTTGGCAAAACTGCTGGGCATAGATTTTTTAAAAAACGAGGTGGGAAGAATTTGGGAATCCCCCTTGAACATGGGAGGATGCTAAAAAAAAATACTGTTTTATGTATCCCAATTTCTTCTGACCCTTGCTTTCCAAGGTATTAGAGAAGAAGTTCTTTCCTAACCCTACCACTTGAGCATATTTTAGCTGGAGATATCAGGGACTGAAGCTGGGACTGTCTGTATTCAAAACTTGTGTGCTACCTCTCCCATAAGAAATGACAACCATCTGTAGATTAGAAGGAGAGGGAGATGCTGGGTGTAAGGGGTTCATTCCATGGCTCTCCTGCCTGCCTACTCCTGCAAACATAGACCTCCCACACCATTGGTGATACTGCTGCATTTACTTCCCCTAGTTCTGCCTTGTCCCCTCTTGACAGAGAAGGCAGTATGTCCCAAGTGGAATGCAGCTGGATATAGACTGGGCTCCTGATGAGAAGGAACAAGAGTTCAGTTGGTGCATAGGGCTAAATAAGTGCCATCCTTTAGTAAAGATGGGCACGAACTGGGAAAATGCAGTTTGGTTCATGGTTTGTGGCATGTGCGGTTCGCAAACCATGGACCATCACAAACTTCTAAAGGAACCAGTTCAGTTTGTGATGCTGTAGAATGCCCCCCTCCCTGATATGCTAAAGACACCAAACTCACTGGGGATCTCCAGCTGAATCTCCTCTACCTGCCCTCCAAGTTTGGTGAGAGTTGGATTTATGGGGTCTGAGGAAAGGCCCCCCAAAGAAGGTGCCCCCAGGAAAGTGCTTTCTGGGGAAATAACAGGTTCAGGAGTGTATAGAACAGATCTTGTGCAAGCTAGAGACACCAAACTTGCTCACTGTGAGCAGAGAGACAGGGTGCCTCAGAGCCCTTAGTCCATCTAACGCCCCCAAATCATAGCAGGGAAGAGGAGTTCTCAATCAAAATGTGGATCCTCAGCCGAGGAACTCACTAGCTAAGCCCCTCTGCTTGGTGTGAGCAGAGAGACAGGGTGGCTCAGAATCCTCATTCTACCTCACACCTCCAAACCCCAGCAGGGGAGAGGAATCATAATCAAAATGTGGGTCCTCAGCTGAGGAACCCACTGAGGAACCCTCTGCTTGGTGTGAGCAGAGAGATGGGTGGCTCAGAGCCCTGAGTCCACCTAATACCCAAATCCCGTCATAGGAGAGGAGTTCACATTCAGGAGGGAATGTGCTCTGCTACTGTGCTTTTATCTAGTTCCCTGGCTGCCTCTCTGTGTAACTGTGAACAGCCAAACCAACAGAGGAGAGGGTATGATGCTGAGCTGACATTGTATATAGCATTCTGATCCCATAAAGCAGAATGGAACTCTGTTTTTGGCAGCCAGCAGTTCCTGTTACGCTTTGGAAGTTTCTTATTGGCGTTTCCAAGGATGGAGAATTCCGTCCCTCCTGTTGCCTTGGAGTTTTGTAAACAGTCTAATTGAGTGGAGACAGTCTGTCTGGAAATGTTATCTTTTCAGGAACCACCACAAACAGCACCAAAGTTTGTGTAATGTTTGTGCCAGGTACCCTTCCACGAATATCACTTTGCGAACCATGAAATGCGCAAAATTTGTGACAAACTTTAGTTCAATAGCTAGTTCATGTCCATCCGTATCCTTTGGTCTCTACCACCCTTAATTTTATTTCCTGGACTCAGTCTGTTTCATCCTACATAGTTTCAGAGTTACCTGAGTTCTGTATCCCAAAGGGTTTGCTTATTTGATGCTTATTTAAATGGAGAGCATGCCTCATTTGATAGAGTAAGAAAAGTAATTCCACACACACACCATGAACCAGGATAAAACACATCAAATTCATTGCCATTTCTCCCATGTACCTTAAATTAACTTTGAACTCTCTTGGCCAGTTCAAATAGGCATGTTTTAAGTGCTTCAGAAAGATGTTCTGGTTTAACATTGGGAGTTTGTTGTGGGAGAGAGTTTATATATAAGGAGTGCAGTGTGTACAGTATGAGTTTGTTTGCTGGAGCTAGTAGAGTTATAAAACTCATAGATGGATATGTTTATTTTGACTTCCATGTACCAGTACAAAATCAGAGGAGGAAGAACTGGCAGCCCAGAAGTGGAATGAAATGCATCTACATGGCAAATGAAATAAATTTAACACTAAAATGTAATCCACATTGCCTCCTTTCAGAAAATGGAAAATGAAAATTAACCAAGGTCAGTGGCTACTAGCCATGTTAATTAAAGGGATCCTCCATGTACAGAGGCAGTCAGCCTCCGAATCCCAGTGATAGGGGGTAACATCAGGGGAAGGCCTTGTCCTCTATGCCTTGTTGTTGGCCCTTCAGAGGAACTGGTTGGCCACTGTGTGAGACAGGATGCTGGACTAAATGGACCACTGGTCTGACCCAGCAAGGCTCCTGTTATAGTCTTATGTAAGGTGTTACAGACCTCTTGCCTATCCTGCCCCTAGCAGTTCTCAGGGCCCTTGTGTATCCTGAGAAACCATGATGTGTGTGCATGTGGTGAGAATCTGTTACCTTGAAGTAAAAGTTGTATTTTAGTAATCTGTAATAATCTATATGGCCAGGGACCTACTTACCTAAGGAGACATCACGTAGAGGAGAAATCAGCAAAAATCTCCCCCCAGCACTGGTGGAAGTACCCTTCCACCAGCAAAAAATAACTCCGTGTAAGAAAACCCTCCAACTCCCTCCATATGGCCAGGGACCTACTTACCTAAGGGACCGCCTCTCCCTGTATGTACCCCAGGGAGCACTATGATCGGGTTCCCAGAACCTCTTTGTTCTTCCAGGGCCCAAGGAGGCCCAATTGGAGGCAATGAGGGCCAGGGCTTTTTTGGTGGTGGCCCTGTCCCAGTGGAATGAGCTCCCGGATAACACCAGGGCCCTGCAGGACCTTTTACAGTTCCACAGGGCCTGTAAGATGGAGCTCTTCTGCCAGGCTTTCAAGTAGGGGCCGCCTCAGCTTTATAGCCCTGCCCCGACCACTGAAAACCGCCAATGGACCATCAGCACTAACTGGAATGCCTAGAAGAAGACTGGGGCTGCTGCTTGGCCAAGAATGCTGAATCTCACCATCATGCACTGTATTTTTAAAGTTTGTATTGCACTTTATATTGGTTGTACTGGTTTTATGGAATTTTATAAGTACTATATTGTTAGCTGCCCTGAGCCTGCCGGAAGGTGGGGAGGGTGGGCTAGAAATTTAAATAAATAAATAGTCCTATTATTGTTGTTGTTAACAGAAACAACAACAACAATAATCCCAGTAGTGGTGGAGCTTCCTCCAGTGCAAGGAACCTTCCTCCAATGAAAGGAGCTTTGCCAATGTAGAAGGCTGTGAGCTAGTGATGCACCTAATCGTTCCCCATTCTACGTAACCACCACATGGCACATGCTTTCTGACTTCCTGATGTGAAAAACACACCAAAGTGGCCTCAGGCAATGCTGATTCTGGGACAGTTGCGGTGTCTTTTACAGTCTAAGTGGACAGTTATCCATTTTGGCAATTCCACAGTGTCCCTTGCTAAAGATATACTGCCTTGGGCATCACGCAAGGCAGCGAATTAAAGGATTTGCAGCGGCAAATTACTCTGTGGCTTGCCACCAAGTTGCTTAGCTCTGGGCCTGCTGGATCCGGCTGTGGAGCAAAAAAACCACTAAATAAAGAAAAGGCCGATGTCACAATGTGTGCCATTTACAGCTATATGATCTCTTGCAATTTACTCAGAGATGAAATAATACTGCAATTACTCCGGGTGAAGATTAAACATGTGTGCCTTCTGAAGCAGCCACTTGAGCTGTCCCTCCCTTTCAGGGAAACAGAACTTTCTGGAATACTTAATTAGCTTAGTAGGAGCTTGATCTCTTAGCTGTGTGTAAGCTTAATGATGATATGTTAAAAAGTGGGTAGTTGATATTCCATACTTTCCCAACGATCTACAGTAAAATATATGGCAATCTAATCATTCAACTTTATGCTTGATGGAAGAGCAGAGACTCAGAAGAAGACACAATTGATACTTGTTTTGCTGTTCACCACTTCCCGTGTTGTATCATTTCTATTGGTCGAAAACTATGAATTAATGATATGTTGATGGAGGAGATACTCTGTGTCTGGAAGTAGCTGCAATAAACCTTCTACATAGTTACAGTGTTTCATATTTCATTAAAATGTAAGAAATGCCAGTCTACTGATCACAAGCTGGCCAGTTGTCCTAGACAACCAAGGCTGCGTCTGCACCACAAGGATTCTCCGTTTCGTATTCTTTGCTGCTGTGAATTCAGAATCATTTGCAACAGCAGTGGAGCTTCCACATGAGAGTTTTCTGTGCACTTCTGTATATCAGCTGCAGTTTCTCTGCATTCCTCTCCTCTTGCACTATCAAAGGGCTTTTTGTGAGCTTTTTTTTAAAAAATGGTAATTCCTATAGTACCCTGTAGCGCTATACCACAGTAGCATTTGCCAACCTTTAATAAAAAGTTATCTGACTTCAAGGGGCTGACAGAAGCAAAATGGCATCAGTGTGGGTGGGACCATTGAAATGCTCACCTTCCTGTCCAGATGGCATGACAACATGATTGGACTGCACTCTTCTCAAAAAATGTAGAGTAAACTTGAGTTGGGAAAGTTCATAATAATGGAGAAGGATGATCAGAGCACAATTAAACCACAATGTTGTGTCGATGGCTACAAAACAACAACAACAACAAAATCACTTCAGTTTGGAAGTCAAAGTGGAGGAAAATCTCTGTGTGGAAGCAGCCTGAACTTTACAGAGATATGTAGATGGGAGGTCAGAATGGTGACAAGCTAGCAAGTGACTGGGAACCAGAAAGGAGTTATCCCTGCAAAAGTAGCACAGGAGGAATGTCCTGTGTGGTGCTATACTGGAGAGGGTTCCACAAAGATAAAATAAGGAAAAATCCCATGTAGTATAGTTGCCCTGAATGCCTTGGCCTATTAGCCTTTGCTCTGCATTCTTGGGTAATCACGAATTAGGCAGAAAGTCTGGACTCCATCTTCATGCTACTCCACTGAAAACAGGTAGTAGCCTAAAAGTAGGGCAATCTTTGGGATTCTGCAGGTGAGAACCCTAGTGCTTCTAAGAGTAAGTATTCCACATAAGCATGGGCAAAGATTGATTTCACCATTAAGCAAAGGATGTGTGTGGGAGAGACAAAACAGATTTACATTCTCATACTCTGCTACAGTCAATAATAGTCTCAGAGTATTTCATATTTGTCACTTCTCATAACGATGCTTATGTAATTATGTGGTAACTAGCTATGTAAAGTAGTTACATGATACACAGTGATGTCCCCATGTGGGGATCAGTTTCTAGGAGCAGAAATATAAGTGACATTGTACACATGTTCCACTGAATGTTGTCCGAGTGTCCTTTAACAAGGAGCCACAGCTCCACTTGTTCATCATCCCGGCAGTATTCCACGTGTCTGTCCTGTCCACTTGATCACCTGAACATCTGCCAGCACATCCATGTGTTCAGCCAGTTTATGATTCCATTTATTTGCTATTGTTTCTTCAACTTCTTGATGGCACAGTTGCAAAATCCGCAGCCAGAGAGCACAGGAATGATAGCACATCTGACTGTAGCAGAAAGTGCACAGCAGAAGGGATAAGAAATGCTTGGGGTCTTAAGCTTTCAAATGAACTCGCATTCTGTATCATTTATAGTTTGGTTCTCTTACACAGGTTGTTTTATTTAAGTGATGTACGGAAAAATTATATTGGGTTGCATCCAACCCAAGAGTGAGCCAAGCTCTTCTTCTGAAATGGAATTCCGGCCGGTGTGCCCCCTGAAATACTGCCCCCTGGTTCAGAATCCCCCTCAGGAGAACAGCACTGGACATCATGTAGAGGAGAAATCAGCAAAAATCTCCCCCCAGCACTGGTGGAAATCAGCAAAAAATCTTCCCACCAGCAAAAAATAACTCCCTGTAAGAAAACCCTCGAACTCCCTGTAAGAATCAGCCAGCAATTTTCCTTTCAGGATCAAGAAGAAATTTTATTTAGGTAATCTCTGAAAAAGCAGTAGGAGAGGAGAAGTGCTATCACTCTGAAAAACCAGCAAGATGACCCCTTGTGCCTGCCACCTCATGCCATTAACATCCAGCAAACATAAGGAGACATACTGGGTTAAATATCCATTGTTCACCTTTGGTTGATTCTTACATCTGACCTCATTTATTACAATTAAAGGCGCAGCAAATGTTATGTTAGAGTTATCTGCTTCGTTTCAGTTTAACTGAAAGATAAAAGGCAACAGAGAGAGACTTTTTTTTTTTTTTACTATTCTCATAGGATGTTTCTTTGGCCAACTGCCTTGGCATTTGGAAGCAAATGTATCCTAATATACAATTTAAAAATCTGTGAGAACAGGGAACAATTGTCTCTCTGTAGTCTTCCTTTCAACCCTTAAATGATTTCTGTAGTTTTACCTAGTTCTTCCTTAATAATTAGAGGTTTAATACCAGCTATACAGTTCTTACTTACCTGTCATTGTAATTACTTCCTACAGGTGAAATGCTCTTAACCCTTGTTCCGCTTATCTCATCTTGCATTTTTGTATCCACATTTGCACCTGCGGAGAGAGGAATCTGATTAGTTTGTGTTATGTTTTCCTTGTAAGTTCACTCAAGATACCATAGAACATCAGAATGAAGGCTTCCTTCTTCACAACGTTTGCTAAAAACAGTTTCCCGGAAAAGATATTTTTGTACTTGTGCATCTGGACAGTTTCCTGCTCTGTGTAACATAGTGCAATTCTACATCTAGCATTCGCTTCACATTTTCTCAACTGGGAGGAAAAAGTGCAGCTCAAAACCACATTCAGATACCTCAGGGCAACACCGTACTGACTGCAAAGGCATCCCTGAATGGCCATAAACTGGTCATAAATCTTTGCAGAAGGCACAATAAAATCCAAATATCAAAGAAAGCGAAAGCGGCATGGAGTGTGGAAGCTATCATAAAACCTGATAATCAAAGGAAGTGAAAGCGGCATGCAATGCAGAGGGGAATTTCTGTTCATTTTTAAAAAATATTTTTATTGCTTTTCAACATATTACAAACCTAAAACACTACAGTAAAATAGCTAAACAAGGATCATAAAAACTATTTTAATCATCTTATAGATAGCTTTCTTTCAAAAAGATTGTGCAGTGGAGGATAAAATTAAAGATTCCCATCATAACCTGGTATTATGCAGTCAAATCAAGCATAAACAGATTTTAAAGAGTTACAATCTTTCAGATTTAACAAAAAGCAATAATTATTTCTGTTTCTTTCCTCTTTTGTTTTTTTCAAAGTCCATTTTGACCTTTTGGGGATTTTGGGCAGCCACCCCTTTTTTTGACTCAGTCCTCATCTGGATTGCTATTTGCTGTACTTTCTAGACTTTCCACCTCATGTATGCTATTTTCTTCTTGTTGTTGTTCCTCTGTTGGTATTTTATCTGTTGCAGTTCCAAAAATCGCTTAGCTTTAACAACAGAGTCAATCTTTTCTGTTTTTTCTTTATAGTTAAAGACAAGTCCTTCAGGCGTAATCCATCTTTAGGGGGTAGAGTTGTTGTTTTTTTTGCAAAAAGTTAGTTGAGCTTGTATATTATTTCCTCTTCTTCCTTATCTAGAATAGTATATCCTTTAAGACTCTGGGCGCGATCATACGTACCCATTTACGACGCAAGCGGTGCGATGAAGCGACGGCGCAAACCGACGGGATCAGACGAGCACATCTGCAAAGCGTCGTGCTCCTGGCATAACAACGTCGCGAGTGCCCGTTGATGCGCTTCAAAAAGGGACCGCTAAAACAGAAGTCCTTTCCGGAAGAGACGGAAGCAGGCGTGCGTGGGATCGCAGCAGCGCACCTATGCCGTCGCATCTAGCCACCGTCGCGCTTCTGCATAAATAGTGGATGTTTTTCTTCCGAGCTGCGTGAAAAGCGTAAGACCGGAGGTCCGCGCATGCGCAGTAGCGAAAAGTCGCTGAAAAGCAGAAGGGGGGCTGTACGGGCGTACGGGCTGCACGGACTGTTGCCGCGCAGCCGGAAAAAACAGTAAAGGGCCAGAGACACGTTACCCACACCTCCCTCTGCTCCCGATCCCCCTTGTATCCGGAACAGGCACCAGTGCAATGGCTAAGCTGCGTGGCCGTTCCTGGGCACGCCCAGAAGTGAGGGACCTCCTAGCATTATGGGGAGACGCCAGGGTCCAGCGGACCCTGGGACAGTCCCGCCGGAACATTGAGGTGTTTGCCGAGGTGGCTAGGGGCATGGTGGCTAGGGGACACGGCCGGAATGCTCTCGCTTGTCGGCGCAGAACTAAGGCCATGCGCCTCAAGTACCGGAAAGTAGTGGCTAACAATTCCAAATCAGGCCAGCCCAGGATCACGTGCCCCTATTATGAGGAGTTGCACCGGATCCTGCATAAGAGCAGAGATGTGGACCCCGGCATGGTGCTCCAGACCCTTGGCCGGCGCCGGCGGAGACGCCAGGCAACCCAGGGGCCGAGCACCTCATCAGAAGAGAGTGCCCGCCGCCCCAGGGCAGAGGACGAGTTGGAGTCAGCCGAGTCCTGCCCTCGACCAGCAGCCACACTGGTGAGTGTCCCCAGGGACAGAGACCCGCACAGGCCACAGTGCCAGGGGGACCCTGGGAGCTGTGTGGGAAGGCACAATGCCCTCCACAAGGGAGCACCCCGTGGAAGAAGAGCTGGTGGGGCATCCAGTGGGAGAGGGGGCATATGGGGGCTGTGTCGCGCAAACTACGGCTGGTGATTCCCTGTCTGTCCCACGTACAGGTACAGAGTCAGTGAGCAATACCCAGCAGGACAGCAGCGACGAGGATGATGACACTGACGAGGACAGTCTCATGCCGCCCGGCCAAGGTTGGTGAAGGGCATCAGTGGGCCTCCGACTGCACACTGCTCCACTACTGGCGTTGCCAGCCACTGTGGATCACAGTAAACAGAACCTTCCTTCCTAGGGATACAAGAGCTGGTCTCGGATGCGGACATGGAAGCGGAGGAGGAGGCAGAGGAGGAGGAGGAGGAAGAACCCATGGAGGGCTCCAGCCGCCACCCAGACCATGAGTCACACTAGGGGATAGGCTGGGGCATGGCCTATGTTCCTGTCTGGGTAGGGTAGAGGTGGCCGGTGTGAGGTGGATGGGTCTGGTGTTCACTGCCCATACCCCAACAGGCCTTCCACCAGACGTCACCATGGGAGACCTGACCCCTGCAGAGAGAGCAGCCCTCTGCAAGACAAAGAAGAAGCGGCTCTCTGCCCTACAAAGTGTTGGGGAGCACCTGGCCACCCAGGCCCGGGAAGACAACAGAGAAGCCATGGCAGAGGACCGGCGGATGCATGACGAGCTGATTGCTGAAATGCGGGCCACCCGTGAGCAAGATCAGGCAGCACACGCCGCCCAAGCTGCAGCACAGGCCACCATGCAGGCCAGCATAGAGGCCTCCAACACTCAGATGGCTCGTCTAACAGATGTGGTCTCTGCCCTAGTGGACACCATGCGTGCCCGGGCTGTGGCAACAGAGCCTCAGCGGCCCAGCCCTAGTGGGGTGGCCACGCAGGTAGGGCGGGGCCGGGGTAGAGGCCGTGGGCGGGCACGGAAGAAGCCGGGAGCATCATAGGGACACTGGCCCAGGGCAACCAGCAGAGGTCCCCCGGGGAGGGGGGTATGGGGGGGGAAGGACAACACTACTACGGTTTTGGAAAAATATAACAAACTTTAATAAACAGAACTATGTAAACAACAACAAGAAACATGAATCAACCAACCCGCCCCCCCTAACCCGAACCGGTGTCCCACCCTGACTCCCCCGCACCCTCCAGGGTATGCTGCCGAGCACTCTGTGGCCCCTCTGCCCCCTCCTCACCAGAGGAGGCCACGAGAATCGCGGCCTGGCCTGCCACCTCTGCCCCCCCTGTCCCGCTGCTGCCCCCTCATCTGGGGCCGGCCCCGTCACCCCCTCTTCAGATGGCTCCTCCCCTTCCTGGCCCGGTGGCTCCTCGTCAGAGTCCTCGAGGATGTGGGGTCGCCGGCGCAAGGTGCGGTGTGTCCGGAGGGGGGATGGCCCGGGAGACGCAGCCTCCGCCACCTGGGCTGCCATGGCGTCATCCAGGCGCATCTCGGTCAGCAGCTGCTCAATTCTGCGCATACCCCGCTGCAGGAAGGAGAGTCGGTATCCGTATCGACCGACTGTGGGGAAACAAGGGCGGGTGTCCCGTCAGTGGCCACATGGCCGCCCACCGGCCCACAAGGACATTTGGCTGGCGGCTGAGCTGAGCTGCCATGGATGGGAGCAGACGCGCCAGCTGCTCACCACTGTCTACAGTCCACCCACGGCAAAGTTCTTCGAACATACCAAGCGGGATACTCACGGGTGTCTATGACATTCTCCATCTTTCCCTCTAGGATGGCTAGCCTTTCCATGGTGGTGCCGGAAGAGGGTCCCGCCTCGGGTGCAGATGGTGCCCGCTCTGCTGTGGGAAGAGGAAGGGGGTCAGAACCATATTGGCAGGGGGCGACCGTGGTCCCTGGGCCCCATCCATATGCACACCTAACTGCCTCTGTCTCAGGGGCGGAGCTGATGACCACAGGTCCAGCTTCCTCGGGAGTGGCAGCCATCTGCATTGGCTCCCCTGCATGTGAAACAAGGGTGGGGGTGAGAACCCAAGGGGAAACTACGTGGGCGACCAAAGACAGGATTTTGTGGAGGGCCGGTGCCCACGTAGCTAGCCCTGCAGTCGACTGATGGCTGCCAGGCGTGCGTGGAGGGTGACCCAACCACATCCTGCCAGGCCACCCAGGCTCCACCTTGCTGCAAGGTGGAGGCACCGGCCCCATGTGTGTGTGCTGCGGGAGCCACCCCATATGCGTGGCCACAGCCGATGGCCATGCCCAGTGGGTACTCACCCGCATCCCCTGATCAGCCACTCCCCGAATGTGGCTCCGGAGAGCTCACCACCACGGGCCCTGCAGGCAGAGGCACATGGCAGCCGTCAGGAGCTGGGCTCCTGCCCCAGCTGTGCAGACCACCGAGTGACCAGCCACCCTAGGCCCATGTCAGCCATGCTGCCCTCCTCCAGCGCTGTCTGCTCCCCCTGACCCCGGGGAATCACCACCACAGGCACTCTACATGTCATGGCACCTGGCAGCCCCATGCTGGGAGCCTGTGTGGGCATGCCGTCATGATGCTCACCTTGTGCTGCAGGGTGCCGCTGGCCCTCCTCCAGGGATCCCTGGCCCTCAGCCTCTGAGGTGGCCCCCCTCTGCCTCTTCGCCCGTGGACGCCCTGTGAAATGACAGCCATGAGGGGGGGGCACTAAGAGCCAAGGGGAAGGGGGTAGGGCGGTACTTACAGTATGGCATCCGGTACCTCCATCCAGGCCACCCAGCTTGCTCCCAGAGGTTCCAGAGCAGTCCAAAATGGGGAGGGCGGTGTCCTCGAGGCAGGAGACCATCCCAGTCCTCCAGCGCCTCAAAGAATGCCGCCTTCTCCCGTTTGAACTTCGCCCGGCACTGCTGTGCCGAGCGCCGGAACCCCTGGGCTGCCAGGCGGCTGGCAGCCTGCTCGAAGAGGGAGAGGGTCTCCTCATGGGTCGAGGGCATGACCCTGGACCCGGCCTCCAGCTCATAAAGAGCCTCCAACAGACTCTCCACCTCCTCAGGCAGCCATAGCACACCCTTGGTGGGGAAAGCCATGCTGCCTGAATGAGGAGGCCTCTGCGTTCTGCGCATGCGCTGACACGCGCCCCCTTTTGCCCGCTGTTTGGGCGAAAATACGAAAACGCAAAGGGCTGAGGCTTCGCACCTCCGTGGGGGGGGGAAGGGAGGGAAATGGGTAGACGACTCTGTACAGTGAACATGTTATTCTACAAAGCGAACAGGTGACATGTGGCTGCCGCTCCGCATCCACTGGCTCGGCGATGCGGATCGTTCGGTGGCCGGCGCGTCGCACCCGCGAACAAACGAGCCTTTGCCCGAGCGCCACTGCGCATGTTCGACCCGATGTCAGAACACACGGGCAAGCCCTCTGTTCCCAGGACGCACTTGTCAGCGAACGCCCAACCTTACGCTATGTGTGTGGCAGGGAAGGGGAGAGGCACCAGGGCCATCACCATGGTTTGCAGACAACGGCAGGGGGGCTCCTTTCCAGCTGACCCCATAGCCTAGCTGTCCATGCATTCCCAATGTGCTGTCTGTGGTCCCCAGCTGGCCCCCCCTCCTGGCAGCTCAGGGGTCCGGAACAGGGGGGACATGCCGTACAGGAGATGCCATGCCAGACCCGCACCCCTCTGCGTGACAGCCCCATGAGTTCTGACTCCCACCCTCCATGGCTCCCACAATAGGAGACGGACTAGCATCTGGTTGTAAGCTGCTTTATTTGAGGGAGGGCGGAACTCCACCACAATCTTGTCGCCTCAGCACCCCAGGGACAGGGAGCGGCGCACACCACGGTGGCGGCAGGGAGAGGGACCTAGGGGATCCCTGCGCGGCGACAGAACCATGTGGTGAGGGCCTCCCGCACCACCCGACCCGCAGCTGCCTGTCTCTCGTCCGCATCCATCTGTGGGTGCCTCTGCTCGGCCTCATCCCAGTCCTCCTCGAAGTCCCTCTCCTCTCCCTCCTCCAGTGCCTCAGGAGCTTCGTGGCCACGGTCCTCGCAGAGGTTGTGCAGGACCACGCAGGCAGCCACGGCATACTTCACGTTATCCAGCTGCAGCGGCACCTGTAGAAGCAGGCACCGCCATCGTGCCTTCAAACGGCCGAAGGCGCGCTCCACGACACCTTATTGAAGTGCCGCTGCCTGGGGGTCGTGTGGCCCTTGTAGGGCACCATCAGCCACCGCCGCAGGGGATAGGCCGCATCACCCAGGATCAGTGGAGGCACCTCCACTCCCTCGATGGTGCGGGTGGGATTTCCCGGCACGAACTGGCCCGCATCCATGGCATCCACGATGTTGGAGCTGCGCAACACGTGTGCATCATGGCTCCGCCCACTATGGCCCACCATGGCATCCACAAAACGAGTGGCATGGTCGACGGTGCCCTGCAGCAGCAATGAGCAGTAGTGCTTTCGATTCATATAGTCCTCCGCCTGGTCCATGGGGATCGTGGTCCGGATGTGGCATCCATAGATGGCGGCGACACACTGCGGAAAGCCCCGGGCGGAAAATGCACGCATGACCTGTGGGCAAGGTAACGGGCAACTTGTAAACACGGGTCCGTGCCTGCTCGGCAGCATGCCTTCCGGGGTCTGCCCGTGGCCCCCTCCCCTTGCTACTACACGGTGCTCCTCATGTACTTGCGCACTCACCCTGTCTGGGTTCCGTAGGTACACCACTCGACGAAACAGCTCCTCCACAATGGCACGTGTGACCTCCACGACAATGGCCGCCACGGTGGATCGGGCAAGGCCAAACTGCATGCCGACGGTTCTGTAGGACATGGTGTTGGCCATCCACCACACAGCCACTGCCACACGCTCCTCCACTGGCACGGGAACCCGCATCACCGTCGTCTCCCTTTGGAGTCTGTCCCGCAGCCCGTCCACCAGCCAGGTGAATGTGGCCCTGTGGACATAACACATCAACTCGGGGGTCGCCCTCCAACACAACATGTCATAACACCTGCGACCCCTCCTCCTCCTCTCCCCCTGACTCCACTGGCCCGAGCTGTGGGGTTCAGGTAGCCCTGAGGCACGGTGCCAAACTACTCCACCCATATGCAGGCCTGTGTCACGTGGCGTACGGGTCTGCCATGGACAGGTGCTCCGGTCTGCCACCCCTGTGTGTCTGCGGACCACAATACCCCCCTCCCCTGCCCCTCTCTGCGCTTCACCTGGACATTCTGAAGTGTTTCACCCACTCTTCTTCTCCCCAGACGTGGGTGACAAATGTTGTCCACCACTCTGTAGACCAGGGGTACACCCACCACCGGCGGTGTGGCAGCTGCTGTGCAAGGTAGGTAAGCTGCACGACGTGCCGTGCTGTACTCTCCCTGCGCCGGCGTGAGCGACCTATACGGCGGATGCCACATCTCACATAGCTGGCAGCCCGTTGTCTCCGGAGGCCATGTCTCATTGTCTCCCCTGGATGCCACAGTTGTTGCTGACGCTGACTCAGGATCTGCACAGTCCCACACGCAGCCAGGACGGATGTCCCGACAAGCTCTTCCTCCGTTTCCATGGTTCGCTGTGGCAACTGTGTCCTGTAGTCTCCCTGTGACCTCGAGACTGCTGTCCGCGGTACTCCTGCGGCTGCGATCGGCCGAGCGAGCGAGCGAGTGAAGGAACCATCTGTGCGCATGCGCGGAAGTCGAAGCGAACGCAACGCTTCTGACGCGCAAACGGCACGCCGGAAGAACGTTTGCCGCATACAGCGCCCTTATGTATGGTCGCACCACGCCGTCTCTTCGTCCGCTCTCTCAGTGGGACGCTTGAGCAACGCTGTATGATCGCGCAATGACGTTAGCTGTGCGATTCTGTGCCGTACCGTGGGATCGCATTAACACGCCTTTTTATGCAGCGACGCAACGCAGGTACGCTTCCCGTCCACTTCATCGCACTTGTGTGGACGGGCCCTCTGATTTCTTCTCCTTTGATTTTTAGGTTTGTCCCATATGTGGCCTTGAGCACCACATCTCTTGTAGATCTTTTAGAGAATCTCACCAAAATCTCCCCAGGCAGGATTCTCTTCTTAATGAATTCTGGATATTTCATTTCATTTCATTTCATTCATTCATTCATTCATTCATTCATTCATTCTATTTGTATCTTGCCTTGCCGGACAAGCTGGTTCAAGGTGGCTAAAAAAGTTAAAATATCATAAAACAATAAAACAACAATTAAAACAGCCTCAGTTACAGATAAAAACAGACAGATGATGGTGGCGTTCAGATCATACCCAGTGGTGGATGCAGCAACCCATGGATCCCGGGCCAGAAGATGTTCCACAGACACATTCATCAGCAGCAGCTCCTAATCAAAGACCTGGTGGAAGAGTTCCATTTTACAGGCCCTGCAGAACTGTGAAAGGTCCCGCAGGGCTCTGATGTCTTCCGGGAGCTCATTCCACCAGTGTGGAGCTGCCACTGAGAAGGCCCTGGCTCTGGTGTTGTGCAATGCCGATATGTCCAATAGACCATATCCATGTTGCTTTGGAGTAGATCTGATTGTAAACCTGTTGATGGGGTCCACCCTTCAGATAATATTTGTTTGTGATTCTCACCTTTTTGTTCAGGGACACCTTGAAATCTTAGGACATAGGCTGATTTTTCCATTTGTAGTCTCAAAAGTTGATCTTTGTCAGAGGTCCTGTCTTTCTCCACCACTCCCAGTCTTTGATCAGTTGCTTTTGTCTTAACTTCCACCCTTTTCACCTATTTAGAGACTTCAGTTTTAACATTGATCTCTCTAAGTCATTTTTGGAGTGTATCAAAGCTGCTGTTCAAACTGGTCATCCGGTCCAGTAGAGGGTGCAGTGCAGTAGTTAATACAGTGTAAAAGTCAGTATTTACTTCTGGCTTTAAAGCTGGAAGAGCTGATCTGGTAACTTCCAGGGAGGGCTTTGTTGTTCTTGTCACCATTTTTTCTCCCCTGCCAGTCATTGTTTACAAATCAGGAAAGTTCTCAGAAGTTAAAGAAAGTCCGTCAAAAGTAGTGCTTTGAGAAAATCTGTGCCTTGCTCATTTAGCTGCAAAAGATTCTGTGCTCTCTGCCCCTGGGTTCAGTTTTATTCACTTAAGATGTGAAGGGGGGGTAACGCACTCCTTTCCGCTCTACCGCTTCTATGGGGCTTTGGCTTGTCGCTTATCTACTTATCCAGCCATGAAAAGAAGATTAAAGACTCACGCTTCACTCAGTGCCACAACAAGGTAGGGAGAGATTTGGATCGCTCGATCCATTGCTTCGCCTTGTACAATGTGCGCCTCTTGGTGCTGTGGAGGCACCGCAGTGGTGGGACCTATTGGGGCAAATGGGAGCCTTGATCCCTTGGCTGCTACCTTGGGAGAGGCACCCCTCAAGCCCCAGGCTAGGAGCTCCCTACAGGAGCCCCAGAGGGGGGTCCAGAATCATCTGGTACTCCTCTCATCCACCGGGATATGAGTCGCCTCAGTCGGTGCTTCGACGGGACGCACTTGCCATCAAGTTGCAAAAACCAGAAGTCGGAATTTCTGTTCCAATGTGGTTTTCGTAAAACAGTGGAGGGGAAAGCCAATGCAGAATCATCCATAGTCAATTTCTTTTGTTAGTAGGATTGCCAGCCATCAAGCAGGGTCTGGAGATCCCCCAGAATTTGAATTGATCTCCAGGATTCTCCTGGAGAAAATGGCTGCTTTGGAGGGTGGACTTTGAGACATTATACCCCACAGAGCTCTTGCCCCTCCCCAAACCCCTTCCCCCACCCACAAAATTTCCAGGTAGTTCTCAACCCAGATCTGGCAACCCTATTTGTGGGTCTCTCGGAGATGTACAGAAATGCATTTGCTATTTTTTCTCTACTTTATGTAACATTCTAGAACCTCTTTATCATTGCCATTTGGAAGATGCTCATGAGATATAGAAGACAGGAATAATAAACTGTGTATTGTAGACCCTAGCTTGACTGCAAGGCACTGTGATGTGAGGCTGCCCTTGAAGACTGTCCAGAAGCTTCGATTGGTAGAGAATGCTGCAGTCAGGATGCTGATTGGAGTGGATCATAGGGATCATATTACTCCAGTCTTGTTCCATCTGCACTGGCTCCCAGTTTGCTTCCAGGCTCAAATCAAGATGCTGACATTGACACTGGCCCGGTGTAACAGTTGGTGGTGGCCTCCTGGCTGTGGGGAGTAGTTGTTGCCCTGGTGTTGGTATTTGAAATTGCCACCAATTGTATTTGTAACTGCCGCCAATTGTATTGTATTTTATTGTACTAATTTGTATTTGTTGTATTGATTTTAATGTCGTGAGCCGCCTAGAGCCGCTTGTGTTGGTCAGGCAGGATATAAATCTAAATAAATAAATAAATTTAAAGCCCCACACCACCTAGAGGTAGCATATCTTAAGGACCAACTACTCCCATATGGTGTTGTTACGGAGAGGGGGATTTATTTTTCTGAATGTCATTATTTAAAGATATAGCCATTGATTCATCTTATTCTCTTTTTCTCTTTTAAAAGGGGAATTCCCTTTTCATTTCTTTTTCTGGAGAAATCAAGGCAACCATTTGTACCTTCAGTCCTTGCAGTTGTTTTACATTACCAGGGGTCATTTCGAGCAGGAGCTCAGGGGAGCGCAGCTCCGGGAGTTGGTGCCAACCCCACGGGGGAATGTTTGCTTGTGTCCTGGCTGCAGCAAAATGACCCCGTCCCCTGGAAAGGTTTTTGTTCCTCCGACCAGCTTTCTGAAGGCTTCAGCCACCACTGAAGCTATCCTCCCAGAATAGTGGTATTTCTGAGGCTTGGGTTAGTAGCTGTCCCCTCACTGCCAGCTCTTTGAAAAAATATTGCCTGCCTCAAATAAGAACCATATATGTTCTTTCAATGCAGAACCATCAGTTTTTGAGTCTCAGCTGGACAGTGATGTAATTGCTTGCGAATTTTTGTTTACGAAGCACCATGTTTAATACCCTGTGGCCCAACATTCAGGCTTGCTAACTGTTCACTACTAAATGAGATGTCATTTATTTATTTATTTATTTATTTATTTAAAAATAATTTTATTATACAATTACAAACAATTTAAAGAGAAAACAAATTTGCATCAACAGGGTACCAAAAAATCAAAATAACACATCAAATAGATAAACTGATTAAACTGGGGATAATAGCCAATAATGAATACATTGGTTGGTAGTAGTTTATCAGTTGCATAGAACCCCTTTCAAATATTACATAAAATATCAAAAACAACATAGATTTAAAAAAACCACACAACAAAACTCAATAAAATTAAACATAAAATCCCCTCAAATTAGAATTCAGTCCGAAAACAGCAAACAATCACTACAACAACTGCAGAACTTTTTTTTTTAAAGGAATTGACTATTCTCAAAAGAAGGGTGAAAAAGAAAATGGAAGGGTATTTAGTGATCCACTTAAATGCAAATAGGTAATATTGCTGTGATTAATTCTAGAGACCTCTTGGGCAATGGAGAAAAAGAACTGTAGTGGGAGCTAAGTTTTTGTACAGTGGAGTATACGGGGCTTCTAAGGAGCTGGGGTGTTTCCTAAAAACAAACCAATGAGAAAAAAAATCAGAATAGAAAATGAAGATCAGTGCTGCTTCTCTTCCTTTTCAGCTGTTTCCCTTCCTTCCCCCTTTCATATACTTATGAACAGAGTTGGCACTGTTCTGACTGTTGGGGGGGGGGGAGCTTAGAATGAACCCTGAACACAAACAATCCAGAATTCCTGACAACCATCTATTAATAGGCTTAATGGAGTTTTGGGATGTATGTAGAGGGTTATACTCCTTTTTATTGGAACTTCAGGAACAGAATGGAAAGGGACATTGCTGAATTACAAGTTATTATAACACTTGGAACAAAAACCTCCCCAGGACTCAAAAGGGATATCGGATTTTTATCCCATTACATATGCTAACTCTCATATGTATTCTCAACCAGAAGGACTATAAATCCTCTGTATTTTAGTGTATTTCTTTTTCAGAATAGTATATTAAAATACTGAATGGATGTCTGCTGACAACATAACATCCAGCTCAAAATATACTGTTAAGTGCCCTCCATTCACCCTCCATGCCTGAGAGGAGATGATTAAGATTCTGTTACTTCCCACAGTTAGAAAAAACACCTTTAGACATGTATCTGCTATTTTGACATATTTATCACTTTACAACTGTTGACCTTATAACCTTAACTTGTTATTTAATTTTTCACTTTGCATAACTTAAACATCATCATGTTACATGTTAACTTGGTGTTAAATCCCTGTGTATAAGTTTAGAACATCACCTACCATTCCAATGTATTTGAAAAAAATGTGCCTTGCACAAGAAAGCTCATACCTTGAATAAACCTTTGCTGGTCTTAAAGGTGCCACTGGACCTAAATTTGTTCTACTGCTTCAAACCAGCACGGCTGACCATCTGGATCTATACTCCTTTTCTGTTTATCCTGGCATAGAATGATGAGCTAAGGGATTTATCAGATGGCCAAAGGGGGGGGGGGGGGTCCCTTGAGAGCTTGCTAATGGCTTAAAATATCTTCCTGAACCAACTGGGAGGGGGGAGGGGTTGAATATGCTGTCCAAGATTAGCAAGACAACCACCTGTGCAAAATGGTTTCCTATGAAGAAATACAGTTAGTGTATATAGAAGAAAATGATTAAAAATGCTGCATCAGATCTCTGGGCAGGCTTGTCAGAGGACACAGAAAAATTCTCCATTTGCTCCTGGATGGCTTGTTTTTGCCTACTGATCTGTCCTTCTCAAAGGTATTCAGTCTCTATAGAAATTCAGTGGAATCTGACTATCTCATTCCCCTTAGACATCTTGGTTCTGATTAAATATATGTATGTATCTATGTATGTATGACTGGATGTCATTTGCACACACAGACAAAGGCTGATTTAAAAATAACCTTTTTCTTTTGCTATGGAAACAGGAGATGTGCATCCTTCATTGCCGACATGACTGGCATGACTTACATAGTCAACACAATTTGCACATACAGAAGTGATGAATAATCAGAGTCAAAAAGATATTCTGTTTCAGAGGAAGCCATGTTCATGACTTGCCAAGACTAATAACTATGACTCAGAATGTAAGTGTGACCAAATGACATTGGTGGTGTTCAATTACAGTAATGCTGTTTGCCGTGCCATCCTTAGCAGAGTTATGTCCTTCTAAGCCTATTTTCTTCAATGGGCTTAGAAGGACATAACTCTGCTTAGGGCGGCACCATTGGCCATGTGTCTTGTGCTAATTAGTTAATACCAGTAATGGGCTGGGCATTGTGACAAAATGTGACACAATCCTGCCCAAGGAGCTCAGAATTTCTAACATAAGTGCCACAAGCCAAGAATTTAGTTTCTTCAACTAGTGGCCCTTGTTCTCATGTCATCCATGGAGGAAATTTTGTAGCAAAGTAGTGCAGGCAGTTGCCCTGATCTGGATAGCCCAGGCTACCTGGATTTCATTGGATATCAGAAGCTGAGCAGGGTTGGCTCTGGTTAGTACTTGGATGGGAGACCACCAAGGAAGTCCAGGGTTGTGATGCAGAGGCAAGCAACAGCAAACCACCTCTGTACATCTCTTGCCTTGAAACCCTAGGGGGGGAGTCATCATAAACTGGCTGCAATGTGACAACAACAAAAAGTGCAGGCAGTGTTAGCAAGTTCTCCTTTAGGCATGAGTTGAACTAATGTGCCCTGTATGGGTGTGTGCACACGTGTGTCTGTTTTCATGTGTTCCTCCTGCAAACTTTTTTTTTCCTTTTTGCCCATTTTCATTGCTGGTGTTCCTGCCTAATTGTCCCCCCCCCCCCTTTGTGCTATTTCCACATAATTTTTATGCCCTTTACATATGTGCCATGCATGCAAACTTGGTGTGTTTTTAAAAAATCTTACATTCTTTAGGAAACAGAAAATGGCACAGAATAAAGATGCACAAATGTAATTTGCACAAGGGAGAAGCAAGACTGAAACATGGATTTTTGAGTCCCATCGGAGGGGCTGTGTATCTCTGTTTTAGAGGAAACAAATAAGCTCCACAGCTGACTAAAAGAAAAGACTGAACAGGTGTCAGGTGGAACGTGTTTGTAACATCCAACGCTGTTCTACTCTAGATGAGCCCGTTAAAGCCTTGATAGATATACGGGTGGTTCCAGTGGGGCAAAGTTTTGGATGTGCAGCACAGAAGTAAATCTTCATCCCTGTTTCTCTGTTCTTCTGTTTCCTTCCTTCTGTCTCTTGTTTTGCAATATGCACAATTACTTTAGCCCCCTTTTGCTCTTCTGCCTGTCTGATTTAGTGGCAATGACACACAAAGTGATCTGCAGTTCACAGATGAAGGGACTCCAAAAGGATGACGCAGGGTGGCTTGCTGGCTGCAGAAGTCTGGGAAAACTTTGTCAGTTCTCCCTAAATCCAGGGAGGGACAGGGAGGGGAGATACAGAAGTACTGATGGACCAGTTTTTCTCTTACCCCAACCTACCTCACAGCAGTGTGTGGACTGGTGGCAATGGGCTAATCCCATCCATGTGTGCTACTCTGAGTAGCTAAGATAGAGTTGGAACCAGGGACTTTTCACTTTCTTAGCCGCCATGATTATCAGCTGGGACAGAGAGAAAAGGGGGAACTTTGTACACTTCACACTGAGTCAGTATTTGGCAAATACTTTGATGTAGGCAGAGAAGGAAAGCAAGATGGCTTTAAAGTCATCAACAAAAGCCCTGTTTACGTGTTACAGTGAATTCGCATACAACTCGCTCGTCTGTGCATCCACCACTTTGTAAGAAAGAGCCACTGTGTGTTCTCTTTACAAATGAAAGCAGGGACTCCTACCTGGATAAATATGGATTTCAGTCACACACCCAGCTGTACATGTGTTGACTGTTACATGAGAATTACTGAATGTGTGCATAAATAAAAACCAAGTGTATGCTGCGTGTGGCTTGCATGCACAGTCTTCTCAGAAATGTTAGCGATGTCCAAGCCACCTCCCTGTGCCACCTTGAGAAATGTCACCAGTTGTATTGAAACACCATTGGGTTAAATCTGGTGACAACTTCTTTGGAATAACTGTGCAGCCTAAGCTAGTAAGCTGTGGATCTGCACAACCATCCACCGTACTAAGCAGATAGAACCACAAATCTCAGTTTGCAAATATGGCCTGTGATGTATGCATTGTGTATCACAATGCAATGGCACATCTAAATAGGCATTCACGACAACTAGCTATGTAATTTCCCATTTTAGGTATTTATTTATTTATTTATTTATTTATTTATTTATTTATTTATTATTTCGATTTATATCCTGCCTAGCCAGCAGACCGGCTCTAGGTGGCTAACAACATAAAATCACTCAAATACAAAGTTAAAATGCAGCATAAAATTGACTCATTTTAAAATACAACAGACAATCATCACAAATGGCAGCAACATACCAGCACCAAATACTAGCCACTAGCTTATGCCCAGCCAGGAGGCTTCCACCGTAGGTGTTCTGAAGATGGTTCGACGCACCATCTACTAAGGGCCATTCCCCCCGGTGGCGGCCCCAAAAGCCTGGCGGAAAAGCTCCGCTTTGCAGGCCCTGCGGAACTGCAAAAGGTCCCGCAGGGCCCTGATGTTCTCTGGGAGCTTGTTCCACCAGTGGGGAGAAGGCCCTGTTTCTGGTGGTTGTCAACCTAGCCTCCTTCAGGCCCGGAAGGGTCAGGCGATGTTGAGTGCCTGACCGCAGTGCTCTTTGGGGTGTATACGGGGAAAGGCGGTCCCTTAGGTAGGCAGGCCCCAGGCCATATAGGGCTTTAAAAGTTAAAACCAGCACCTTGAACCGGACCCGGTACGCTATAGGCAGCCAGTGCAGCACCCTCAGCACAGGCCGGATGTGGTCCCTCACTGAGAGGCCCATCAGCAGCCTGGCTACGGCATTCTGCACTAGCTGCATCCTCCGGAGCTGGGTCAAGGGCAGCCCCATGTAGAGAGCGTTACAGTAGTCTAGCCTTGAGGTGACCATAGCATGGATCGCTGTCGTCAGGTCATTGCATTCGAGGAAGGGAACCAACTGCCTAATCAGCCGTAGGTGGTAAAAGGCTGCTTTGGCAGTGGCTGCTACCTGGGCCTCCATGGTTAGAGAGGCATCCAGGAGCACTCCCAAGCTCCGGACCTGTGGCACTGGCACCAATGGCGCCCCCCCCCCCCCCGGCAGGCCAGTAATGGGATACCCACCACCGGTCCACTCCGACTCAGTCTTTGTTGGATTCATTTTCAGTCGACTCAGCCTGAGCCAGCCCGCTACGTCCTCAAGCGCCCGCTCCAAGTCATCTAGGGAGGCCCCGGACCGGCCGCCCAGCAACAGATACAGCTGGGTGTCATCCGCATACTGATGACAGCCCAGCTTGTGCCTCCGGGTGATCTGGGCAAGAGGGTGCATATAGATGTTAAACAGCATGGGAGATAGCACTGCCCCCTGAGGCACACCACATATCAGCGGGTGCCTCTGGGACACCTGCTCCCCCAGCGCCACTCTCTGTCCCCGACCTTGGAGAAAGGAGACGAGCCACTGTAAGGCAAGCCCCTGAATCCCTATGTCGGCGAGGCAGTGGATCAGTAACTGGTGGTCGACCGTGTCAAACGCAGCCAACAGATCTAACAGCACCAGCACCGCCGTTCCGTCCCGATCCAGATTCCATAGGAGGTCATCCGTGAGAGCGACCAGTGCCGTTTCCGTCCCGTGACCCGGCCGGAAGCCAGACTGAAACGGGTCAAGCACAGAGGTGTCATCCAGGAAACCCTGCAACTGAATCGCCACCGCCCTCTCCAAAATCTTGCCCAAATAGGGCAAGTTGGAAACCAGCCGATAGTTGGCCAATTCGGCTGGATCCAATGATGTTTTTTTCAGGAGGGGGTGGACCATCACTTCCTTGAGTGCCCCAGGGAACAGTCCCTCCTGGAGGGACTTGTTGACAATCTCCCTGAGGGCACCTCGTAACCCCTCACGGCCAGCTTTTACAAGCCATGAAGGGCACGGGTCAAGGCTGCATGAGGTTGGGTGTACAGCCGAGAGTAAACTGTCAACCTCCTCAAGGCTGAGTGGGCTGAAGGAATCCAGAATGGAACTAGAAGACGTGCATGGGGCCTCAAGTTCACTCACTGTCTCAACTGTGGCGGGGAGGTCACGGTGGAGCAACAAGATTTTATCTGCAAAATAGCTCGCAAAAGCCTCACAGCCGATATCCAATTCCTTATCATTTAATCTGCCATGTGGGAAGGGAATTTGTTTGAGGTAGGGAATTTGTTTGAGGAAACTGCTTTTATCCATGTAGTTCCTTGGAGCAAGTCTGGTGTTTTTAAGCATTCTTATCTTCCCTTCTCTAAATGTTGTTGGAGCTTGCAACTGCAAATCATAATATTTTAGACAATAAATCTAAGAATTTACTCAAGCCCTCAGTATTATTTTATTCTTTACTGAATCTCCGTTCTGCATTCATATACATGAAAACAATGGCAAATACCATTTGTGTTAATCCACTGCCAATTACACAATTATTCCTGGGTCTCCCAGAGCCAGTTTACTATATGAATCAGTATTATATTACCTTACAAATAACATTAGCTTCTATTTTTTCTCCATCGAGAAGAGTGCATTTTCAGTGTCCTCATACAGTAAAAGCTATTCTCTGATTTAAGCAATAATAAGCCCTAGAGGAAATTAACAATATGCTGCAATAATGAAAAACAAGCATAATGATTATTGGATGTTTTTTGCTTCCATTTGACAGGGCTTAGTTATCTAATTAGCATTACAATGCCATTCCTATAGAGCCATAATTTGTATTGAAATTTATGGTCCTTGTTGAAATAGAATACATTTGTACCTCAGAGGAAGAACACCATAGGAATGGTATTCCAAAACGATCAGCCCTCCTGTACTTCATCAAAGAAGTGTATATTTTATTTTTAAATGGCTTTATCAAAAAGCTTGTCCTTTCTCTCCAGTTGTGTTTAAGCTACTGTGAAATAAAACGGTCTGTTTCCAGGTTTTGAATGTTTTTATTTTATTCATAGCTGAAACACCCACAGCACTGACTAGTGGCACCTTTGCTTATATTGCTGCTCACTTGTATCACGATCGCCACTGACCGTGATCACATATTCATTCATAAAATAACAGGGTTTTAAATTGCCCATAAAGACATTGCTGTTGCTGACCCTATACTGACACAGGTTATTGGTTGACCTGCAACAGAGAAGAGCCTGCGCCGGGTGACAGTTGAATTCCACAAAAGCAAAAACGTGTTGACTCCCTTGCAGCACAGAAAACTTCCCATTATTTTACTATTACAAATAATTTTATAGCACAGAATAAAATTCAAAGTTGTGATGTGGTCTACCCACCTACCTCTTGAGTGCATTTGAGCACCAGGCCTCATATTCTGACAGATTGGTAGGAGACTCTGCATCCCTTCCACCCCCTGCCATTGTCAACCACCCTTCCTCCACTGATTGCTTTGATACCTGCTCTCAGTTTCTCCACAGGGGAAGATGTTCCAGGGGCAATTGCTTCTTTTTGGCAGAGATGGCAGTGGATATTTATGATGTTTATTCAGCTGTTTGCTTTATTCGAAAATATGGAAGTGGAGCACAGGTGGACACGAAAAGGCACTCCTACGAGGCACAAGATCCATTATCCAACGCTGGGTTCCCAGAAGAGAAAGATATGGTACTCCTCCCAAAGTGCTTCAGCTAATGCATAGCTACCAGTCTGTTTTCATCTGTTCTAAACTCAAACTTCTGTTTCTTCTGCCACAGCCCTAATGCCACTTCACCTTCTCCCTCAGCTGGGGGAAGGTCATCTTCCCAGTGTTCTGATGGGTACTTGAATGGAGCCCTTGGGGGGATCACCACCTAACAGATGTACCCCATTGAGGCTGTTCCCATTCAGCCAACCAGTGCTGACCAGTGCAGTGAATAAATTTAGAGTTGAGCTCTGATGACTGCTGATTGCAAGCAGGATGCACACAAAATAATATTGAAAACAATGTCAGGAGATAGATACCAGGAATGATGGAGGAGAGATGGGAGAGAAGCCAGGAACAGAGGCAGCTGGGAAATTGAGCTGGGAAATTAAGTAATCATGAGATACAGTGCAAACTATGCCACTTCCATGTACAGTTTTCTCTAATAGGTCACATGTGGTGGTGGTGGTGGGGAATCCAGAAAACAAGATTGTGCTGAACAGGTTCTGTCAAAAAACATGGATTCCTGTAACCTTATTGAAGAATATGTGTTTTTTTGTTGTATGCAACAACTGAGTTGAAACAGATGCAGCCTTCCAACTTGGATTATGCAAAATGGGAACTTGTCCATTCAACCAGAGGACTAGAGAGCAATGTTGTGTGTCACCTGGAAATGTGAAGTTCAACAAGAGGCAAATTTAAAGTGATGCTGTTGTATGAATTTTAAAACATGAATTTCAAAATGGAGCTTGGTGTCACTGCACTTGTTGAGAATGTTTACTGCATGAAAGTATGATGCAGAATGCCACTGTGCTAAGAATGCAAGAAAGAAAAGCAGCTGCATAGATCACTCGGTTTCACCTGATGAATCCAAAGGACTTAAAATTGGAGGTAGTCGCCTCATTCAAATGTCTCCCTGGCCTAGAGTTTAGAATTCCGAATTACCTGATCTTATTGCTGAAGTGGAAATGATGCACTAGGAAATTCTCCCATTTTTTGTTTTTGTGCAGTGTTATGCACACATGGATTGCTGCAGCTTCCCATTCCTTTGAGTCTTCCCCTCCCCTTTACTTCACTGAGGCCTGTGTTTTCTTTGATGAAACACAGCCCAAGCCAATCATCATCACCACCATCATCATCACTTTGATGTGTTTTTCATCTGATCATATCAAGATCCTTTTGTGTGTGTATGTTGTTATATCATAAGAACATAAGAGAAGCCAATGTTGAATCAGGCCAATGGCCCATCCAGTCCAACACTCTGTCACACAGTGGCCAAAAATACCAGGTACCATCAGGAGGTCCACCAATGGGGCCTGGACACTAGAAGCCCTCCCATTGTTGCCCCCCCCAAGCACCAAGAATTCAGTGCTTGGGGGGGGGCAACAACCTCTGTTCCATATGTTTATCTAATTCCCTTTTGAAGCTGTCCATGCTTGTAGCCGTCACCACCTCCTGTGGCAGTGAATTCCATGTGTTAGTCACTCTTTGGGTGAAGAAGTACTTCCTTTTATCTGTTCTAACCTGACTGCACAGCAATATCATTGAGTGCCCATGAGTTCTTGTATTGTGAGAAAGGGAAAAAAGTACCTATTTCTCTACCTGCTCTATCCCATGCATAATCTTATAAACCTCGATCATGTCACCCCTCAGCCGTTGTTTCTCCAAGCTAAAGAGCCCCAAGCACTTTAACCTTTCTTCATAGGGAAAGTGTTCCAACCCTTTTATCATTCTAGTTGCCCTTTTCTGCACTTTTCCCAATGCTATAATATCCTTTTTGAGGTGTGGTGACCAAAACTGTACACAGTACTCCAAATAAGGTTGCACCATCAATTTATACAAGGGCCTTATGATACTGCCTGATTTGTTTTCAGTTCCCTTCCTAATAACCCCCAGCATAGTGTTGGCCTTTTTCATTGCAGTCACACACTGTCTCGACATTTTCATTGAGGTATCTACTACGACTTCGAGATCTCTCTCTTGGTCAGTCTCCACCAGTTTGGACCCCATCAATGTGTATTTATAGTTAGGATTTTTTGGCTCCAATATGCATCACTTTGCACTTGGCCACACTGAACATAAGAACATAAGAGAAGCCAATGTTGGATCAGGCCAGTGGCCCATCCAGTCCAACACTGTCACACAGTGGCCAAAAACACCAGGTGCCCTCAGAAGGTCCAGCAGTAGGGGCACGACACTAGAAGTCCTCCCACTGTTCCCCCCCGTCAAGCACCAAGAATACAGAGCATCACTTGCTCCAGACTGAGAGTTCCTATCCATACTTTGTGGCTAATAGCCACTGATGGACCTCTGCTCCATATGTTTATCTTATTTGCCCATTTGGGTACCCCATTTGCCACATTGACACCCACTCGCCCATCCTTGACAGATCCCTTTGGAGTGCCTCACAATCCTCCCTGGCTCTTATCACCCTAAACAACTTTGTGTCATCTGCAAATTTAACCACTTCACTGCTTACTCTCAACTCCAAATCATTAATAAATAAGTTAAAAAGCATCGGACCCAGTACTGATCCCCGTGGTACCCCACTGTTTACCTCCCTTCACTGAGAAAATTGCCCATTTATATTCACTCTCTGTTTCCTTTTAATTAGCCAGTTTTATGATCCACAAAAGGACTTGTCCTTTTATCCTGTGAAACTTGAGCTTACTTAGGAGCCTTTGATGAGGAATTTTATCAAAAGCTTTCTGGAAGTCAAAGTAAACAACATCTATTGGGTCCCCCTTTTCCTCATGTTTGTTCACTCCCTCAAACAACACTAACAGGCTAGTGAGACAAGATCTTCTCTTACAGAACCGATGCTGAGTCTGCCTCAATAGATTTTGTTCATCAATGTGCCTAATAATTTTTTCCTTAATAACAGTTTCCACCAACTTTCCTGGTAACAATGTCAGACTGACTGGCCTGTAATTTCCCAGATCTCTAGAACCCTCTTTAAAGATAGGAGTGACATTCGCCTCAGGAATGGAGGCAGATTTTAATGAAAGATTACATATTTTTGTCAGGAGATCCACAAGTTCACATTTGAGTTCTTTCAGAACTCTCAGATGTATGCCATCCGGGCCTGGTGATTTATTTGTTTTTAAGTTATCTATCAGTCGTAGGACCTTCCCTTTCATTACCTCAATCTGACTCAGGTCTTTCAACACCCCTCCCGAAATCAGTGGTTCTGGAGTGGGCAAGCACTTCTCATTTTCCACAGTGAAAAACTGCGCAAACACAGCACCAAAAGGATGTGAGTGAAAACATCATGTATTATTGCAACAAAATCACTTTTTTTTTTGTATTGTCCACATAGCCAGTGGTAATAGCTACAAGCAGGCGGAAGCAATCTGGCTCTATAGTGTTTGTACGACCAAACACGATAACTGTTCCTGCTGGCCAGAGTACTTATTTGGTGGGCATTTCAAGTGGTGAATGTGGTCATAAGTGGACCGCTACCTGCCTCAACTAAAATAATTTTGTTATCAATAGCTGAGTGGGGCAAATGTGCAAATGAATTGAAATCTGCAGAAAACTACAGATGTTCCAATTCTACAATTAATTTTAGAAGCTCTCTTGGTTTAACAGGAACGAAGGAGAACTGGAGCACATCACAGAGTAAAGGTCTGAAATGATAAAGAAATTGAAATCTGCTTTTTCTCAGCTTGGAATATACAGAGTTAGTGGGTGTGAGATTTTTTAAATATAAATACATGGTTTATATTCATGGTTGCTTATTTTGGCCATGAATCTACTATGCAAATTATCTATCAGAATGGAAAGTTCAATGGAAAATATGTTCAGTGATGCTGTATGAGAAGGAAGAAAAGCAATTATAAGTTTCTGAATATTAAAAAGGGGGAAAATACTTTTTTTAGGAGCCAGTGAAGATGCTGTTATTTAATTTTTCTTTCTTCACTAATGTATATGTTGCTAATGGACCACATATTGTGGTGTATAGAGAACACCATTTCCCCAGCTCTGAGTGCTATTTTAGGCAATGCATATGGCAACTAGCTAATTTCCTTTCAGTTATATGATCAAATTCAGCAAGGATAATTAGGGCACAAAAACTAATTGCAATCCAGTTTCTGTCTTTTAAGAGGGAACTGTCTTTGCTCACCTCTGTATTCCAAATAGAGAAGAGGTCACCACAGAGGGCAAGACTTGGCTCCCTGGCCAATTAGAAGCTTTGCTGGAACATGTTAATATGCTCAGCCAACACTTACCACTTGGAACTGCCTGCCCCTTTATTTCACTAGTGTGAGAGTAGCTGTGCACTTTGGGGTCACAGTGGAATGTTTGAGTCCTTTTAAACTGGCTGTTGAGTCCCCTTTCACCTGCTTTATACTACTGAGGTTTTGAGTGGTCATTTTACCTATAAGCCTGGTTTTAGGACTGGGTAGTCTGAAATAGTGATGTGTTTGCTTGAGTTAAGAAAGTTGAGTGAGTACCCTGAGGAATCTCATAATGGCTAACGGCTTCCCAAACCAACCATTTATGCCTGACAAGACAGGGGATTGGGAAGGAGACCCCTGTGGGGCTGGGACTTCACCATTTCAACTGTAATGTTAGCCAGCATGGCAGACTGGGGTGGATGATCCTCTTGGCATACTATTATGTGTGCAGCCAGAAAAAGCTAGGGGTAGCTGGGATGCGTCTTGAAGTTTTGAGCCAGGATGGGATGCCATGTTGGTACTGTCAAGATACCTTAAAGCCAAGGTCCCATTTAGGGGCAGGTCAAGCAAGACAGAATCAAAACAGCTGAAGTATGAGTCCTTGTGCTCCAAGGTATCACTGCCAATAGCCCCTTTACTATACAGCCAACCAGAGACCAAGGGGCAAAGCCTGTAGCCCTTCTGGGACAAAGATAAAAAGTCACCCTTGCAAAATAGGACACTTACAAGGTAAGTTCCAAAAAACAATTAATCCTGTAGCTGTAGCAAATAAGAGCTAAAATACTGGATTCAGTTTGAAGCCTCCTGAATTCAAGAACACCACAAAATGCAAGTAAAACATTTTATTATAAAAATGTTGAGGAATATTCAATAAAATAGTAATGAAAAGTGAGGATAAAAAATAATAAAGCTATAAGTCCAAACTAAGCACATTTACAAGCACTGGTTCAAAATCCAGATGTTACCCACCAAGACTGAGTCCAATAGGGTTTCAGCATCCAAAGTCCAAGACAAGGTTTCCAGTCCCACACAAAAATCAAGACGTGTCCCCAAGTCAGATGTAATCCAAACACAACAAAAATAGATCTTTTCTATATGCTCAACAATGTGCATTGGTTGTTGGCTAGTTAACCAATCAACCAGTTAACCATTGTCTAGTTAACCAATCAAATGTGTAGCAAATGATTTTTACTAACCAGATGATATTAAGCAGATGATTCGGCCAATCAGATGAGTTTGCCAATGAGACCAAACACCCTGCAGCTGCATTGGGTCCAATTAAGCAAATATTTTCTCCCACCCATGAGCTTGGGCACTAGCGAGATGGAATGTACTCTCCTAGATTCTTGTGGCTTTGAAACTGCTAGGCCTAATGGCATGACCAGCACCTGGGTTACCTTCCATCTCCTTTATCTGAATCTCTGAGGCGACAAGCAGCTTGACCTTAGCTTTTAGAGAGAGAAACCATTATCTGAATTTAACAAGAAACTGCTTAAAGGGACCAATTTCTTGATAGGTGTGCCCTCAGGCAGCCGAGTGGATAATGGGTGGGGGACATTTATCACAGATCAATGGTTAGTCAATAAGCCCAGGTAAATCCATTTCTGGTTTGTGCTATCTTCATTGATTGGGAAGCCCATTAAACTGTTCATTCCTCTTCCTTGTCTTTTTTATGTTTTCCTAGTGGTTCTACCAACACAATTTCAGTTATATTTCTTTGGCCATGAAACCTAGAATCTTTGCATTTCAGTAAAACATTAGTGCTATGATTCTTGGTCTTGCATACCAGAGACAGAATTTAATGCTAACAGGCAATAACGGTCTTTTGATTCAGACATTATGAAAAGCCTTGATTTAATTAAATTATCTGTTGTTTATGTGATCATCTGAATGCAGATCAGTCCATCACCTTTAGTAAGTAAGGTTATATCAAACCATGGTTTGGAACGATGGATGGAAGTGAGTTTATTAACCAAACATAGCTTGTTCTTGGCACCAACCTCCCCCCCGAAATGCATACTGGGATACCAACTGGGCCTCTGCCGGTGATGGTTTAAGAAGAGCACAGGCAATGAAACCAGCATTTGTCAAGGCAAACCAGAACTTGAATAATCATCTGAAAGCCAGATCCTGGCTTCAAAGCTAACCACAGATTTTTTTTTTTTAATCATGGTTTTGTGTTATGCCTGACCTGAGCCTCTGATACAAAAAGTTACTTATTTAGGCATGAGTAAAAAGAACTGGACCTGACCTGGATGACCCAGGTGGGCCTGATCTTGTCAGATCTCCAAAGCTACGTAAGGTTGGCCCTGCTTAGTAGTTGGATGGGAGACCACCAAGGAAGTCCAGGGTTGCTATGAAGAGGCAGGCAATGGCAAACCACCTCTCTTTATCTCTTTCTTTGAAAACTCTCCAGTATTGCCATAAGTCAGCTGTGACTTGATGGCACTTCCCACCACCACCAAAAAGAAGCAAGAGCAGTCTGAAGTAGTTCTCGCGGCCAAAGGAGCAAGCCACTTACTCTTTCAGCAGTGGGATCTTCAAAGGAAATTCAGACTTCAGTGGAAATCCAGCTGTGTGCTCAACTTCCATATCCTTGTGAAAATAACTTCTTTCTAGGACTGGAGTGGAAGCTTAAATTTTGTATTCCATTGCATGACTGCTGCCTCTTCACTGATTTTGCACCTAGAGACTTGCACCTGGAGACTCAGAGCAAAAAACCTGCTATTAGCAATGTAGAAAGCTCATACATGTGCACCACACTGCATCCTTTCTCCTTTAAAGGCCACTTGGGCTATATTATAGCATCTATGAATGGATTTCAGAGCAACAGAGATGGGCACTTCCTTTAGAACCTCTTTCTGAACTAGCAGGAAAGTATACTGATACTGAACCAGTCTGGCAAAGTCTTGTTTTGCTAAAGGAGAAAGGGATCCTGGACAGTTTCACAAACCTCCAAGGAACATTTTAACATTGTTGTATTTTTAAGTTCTCTTCCCACTAGATGGAGCACATGCATGTCAGCTCAATAGGCAAAGGGGAAAATAGCTGGACCATTTTGTCGTGAAATAAAACTGAGACGATTCTCTTAGTAATTAATTCTTTGCAAGGCCAGTTCGGTACCTTGGAGTTTTCCTGTGACTTCTGTCAAATTTGCAGCAGGGTAGAGGTTAGGATGCTGAGATAGCAGAAGGATGGTTCTGCGACAGCAGTGAAATTGCAGAGGCAGACGGAAATTTTTTTCTGCATAGGCTGTGTTTGCACGGCCTCTCTCCTTCAGTCACCCAGACCTAGTAAGAGTGCATCCATGCACAGAAGCAGGCAGCCACGCGTGCAGCCAGTGCAGATGTGTGCCTGCAACATGATGTTCATTGAGGCCTCTTTGAACTGAGCAGATTGTCTTTTGATGATGCTGGGGGACACGTGGGATCAGGGAAGAGCTCAGTGTTGTTTTTGTTGGTCCTGAAGACAACTTGCAGAATGCAAAACTAATAATAGATTCCAGCAGCGGACCCATCTGTGCCACTGAAGAGTGTTCCCTGGTTTGTTGAAGTTGAATTCTGGCATGTTTGCCAAACCCACTTTGAGTCACTGAGTTAGGCCTTCTCATAGTGCTGAAACTGAGTTTTGTGGCTTTGGAAGAGCGATTTCTCTCTCCCTCGAGTCACAAAACATATATCAGGACTACATAATCCCCATTTATTTGAAACAACATAAGGTTGTTATGGGTGCTGTGAAACCAAAGAAAGTATGCCATAAAATCTGACGAACCAATGAGTCTGGATCATCACTGAGCACTTTTCGTCTCTTCTTTGTGCAATTGTGCCTTTGTATTTGCTTACACAGTTGGGTGAATTTAGGACAATGCCTACCTTGAGATTCTGCTTTGCCTCTAAATTTCTTAGCCTTCACGGCTGAGTGTCTAGATTATGACTGTCTGGAGGGTTTAATACATATATGAGGATTTGGGTTATAAATGTGCTGCAAGAGGTTTACGAATAATAGTTTGTTTGGGGAAATCTTGGCTTTAAGATGAATAACATAGGAACAGTGATAACTCTGTGTGTATATGATTACTGCCTAAAAACTTGGCAGTTGACATACATGGTTAAACAATCGTGATAAGTCAATCACTGATTTTAAGCCATAGTGAAAGAAATACAGGAACAATTTATCAGTGTTCTCTCAGGATTATACTTAAAAGACATCCCGATTGCAAAGTTTATGTCAGAACATAGAAAAATGTTAAACCAAACACTAACAATTCAAGAAATCTCTCAAACAGTGAAAGATATGAAGAAAGATAAAACACCAGGACCAGATGGGTTGACAACAACGTATTACAAAGATCTTAAAGAAGTATTAATCAGGGGTCCTTTCGTAAAAAAACAGGTGCAGGAGCTCATTAGCATAACTCATTTGCATATGCCACACCCCCTGACGTCACCAGAATGACGTCATGGGCAGTGTGTCAGAAGGCCAGACGGGAGGGAGGGGGAAGGAAAGAAGGAAAGGAACAGGAAGGAAGGTAGGTAGGTGGGGGAGAGAAAAGAAAGAAAGAAAAAAAAGGAGGGAGGGGGGAAGGAAGAAAGAAAGGAAGGAAGGAGGGAGGAAGAAAGGGGAAGGAAGAAAGAAAGGAACAGTAAGGTAGGTAGGTAGTTGGGAGAGAGAGAAAAGAAAGGAAGGAAGGAAGGGGGGAGAGAGGGAGGAAGGGGGGAAGGAAGGAACAGGTAGGTAGGTGGGGGGAGAGAGGGAAGGAAGGGAGGGGCGCTTCTCCCCACACTGGGGCTGGCTTTCCCTCCCCCCCCTTGCTTGGGCCTGAGTGGTGTTAAGCCACTCAGGCCCGGCTTCTCCCTCCCTTGGGCCCAGGGAGTGGGGTGAGTGGGGGAGGGAGGGGGGGTGACTGGGGGAGGGAGAGTTTTTTTCCTGGGGCCGGCGGCCAGCCGCGGCCCCACAGAAGGTGACTGGGGGTGGGACGGGGCTCGTTTGCGGGGCCGGCGGCCAGCCGCGGCCCCGCGGAAGGTGGCTGGGGGCGGGACGAGACGGGGCTCGCGGGGCCAGCGGCCTGCCGTGGCCCCGCGGAAGGTGGCTGGGGGCGGGACGGGGCTCACTCGTGGGGCCGGCGGCCTGCCGCGGCCCCGCGGAACATGGCAAGGGGCGGGGCGGGGCTCACTCGCGGGGCCGGCGGCCTGCCGCGGCCCCGCGGAAGATGGCAGGGGGCGGGACGGGGCTCACTCGCGGGGCCGGCGGCCTGCCGCGGCCCCACGGAAGGTAACTGGGGGCCGGACGGGGCTCGCTCGCGGGGCCGGCGGCCGGCCGCGGCCCCGCGGAAGATGGCAGGGGGCGGGACGGGGCTCACTCGCGGGGCCGGCGGCCTGCCGCGGCCCCACAGAACATGGCAAGGGGCGGGACGGGGCTCACTCGCGGGGCCGGCGGCCTGCCGTGGCCCCGCGGAAGATGGCAGGGGGCGGGGCGGGGCTCACTCGCGGGGCCGGCGACCTGCCGCGGCCCCGCGGAACATGGCAGGGGGCGGGACGGGGCTCACTCGCGGGGCCGGCGGCCTGCCGCGGCCCCGCGGAAGATGGCAGGGGGCGGGACGGGGCTCACTCGCGGGGCCGGCGGCCGGCCGCGGCCCCGCGGAAGGTGGCTGGGGGCGGGACGGGGCTCCTTTGCGGGGGCCCCCGGCCCCTTCTCTCCCGGAGCGGCGCTCCGGCTCGCTCCGGCCCCAACGGAGCCCTGGTATTAATAATACCATTACAAAAAGTTATGAATGAGACAGGGGAAGAATACAATACCCCTGTCGTGGCAAGAGGTGTATATAATGCTAACTTACAAAAAAAAGACAGTAATGCATTGCTACCACATTCTTATAGACTTATTTCTCTATACTCTAATCAAACCGGTTTGTACCAAAAAGTGGTACATGGAACACTCTGCCAGAAGATACCTGTATTTGCGGGAATTGTGCCTTTCTGCAGGGCACGCAAGGCAGAGATGTTCCACCAGGCCTTCAGTTGAGGACAGCAATGGGGACTCTTACATAAGTCCCCATCCCTCATAACCCCTCCCTTAGAGAGGCTGGGAAGTTGGAATTCTTTCTGCAATCTTATATAGACTGTTTTTTTGCTATTTCATATATGTTGTTTTTTATGTATTGGTATATATTGGGTTTAATTTAGTTTTAAACTGAGATTTGTATATTTATTCTGTTATAGGCCACACTGAGCCCTTTGACATATTTTTAGGGTTTAAAAATTGGTAATTGACATATCCTTGGAGTTTAATGTTGTAGCAATTTGTCATTTTTTTGAAGCCTGGAAAAGCCCTCTGGGAACACAGAGGGAGAAATAAGAAGGGGGGAGGGGGCTAGGACCTGCAGTAAAGACGTGCAATAAAGTGCACCTTCCCATCCACACAATGTGCAAAAGTACAGTCTTCCTGAAAAGATGATTGGGAAAGCAAAGCATGGGGAATACAAGGAGTGGACTATTAGGGGGTCTGATTCCAGTTGGGCAGTGCTGCATTGTGTTAAGCTGTGCTCCAGGAAGTGGATGATTAAAAGATGATGTTATGTGGATGCTAAAAAAAAAACCCTGCTTCAGTTTAGGGTGATTCTGTATTGAGCATTCGCTCCACATTTTCTCAACTGGGAGGGAAAAGTGCAGCTCAAAACCACATTCAAATACCTTGGGGCAACACCACTGCAAAGTCACCCTTAAACGACCATAAAATGGCCATAAATCTATGCAGAAGGTACAATAAAATCCCACAATCAAAGAAAGTGAAAGCGTCATGGAGTGTGGAAGCTACTATAAAACCCAATGATCAAAGGAAGTGAAAGCAGCATGCAATGCAGAGGGGAATTTCTGTTCCAGCGTAAAACAAGGGAAGCAAAAGCCACTGTAGAATCAGCCTTAGACATGAAACCAGTGCATAACCTTCATGCAAAATAAGCTTAAAATACAACAATCTGCATATCAGAGCACAATGTTCTGGATTCATTCTTACACTTCCATCACAATCCTAAACCTTTGCTCTGACTCCCCCAAGCCAGCCGAGCATATCTCCAGTACCACCATCCAATCATGTTTTTTGAATTTTAGCTGAATAGCAATTGGCTCACCCAACCTTGATTTAAAAAAAAAAATCAGTTCTCACGGCTCAGTTATTCGAACGTAACTAGTAAATCAAATGCTGAGGTTATGAAATCAGGTGCCTGCCTTCTGTCTCTGCTAAAAGCTGTTCACAGGTAGATGTGAATTATATCAGTTATGATGGAACTGACTCTGGCAGCTTGGAACATTAAGTGAACAAGGTGTAAAATACCTCAGTCCGAGGCTTAACTATAAATATTATTTGAATAAACATGATGAGCATGCAAAGCCCTTGTGAAGGAGAAAAAGATGAGAAGGCAGGCAAACTCTGAGGTATAATTCCCACATTACCTTGAGTGGCTTGACTGTGGTCAGTCATAGTAGCTTGCCCATGACTCCAGTTACCATCTTTCTTTCCCACCCACAAGGATTAAGCGGGATGGTATGGCTGCATGTCACTCCAGTGATGCTTGTTCTTAGTACCGTGTGGTAGAAACCACAGAAGTGGCAGCAATAATATACAAATGGGCCCTCATATGAAGTGATCGGAGTGACCCAAGTCTACAAAGTTGTCCCCAAACAGGCAGCACCGCTTGAGATTTTGTAATATCCCTTTTTGTTGACAATGAGGAAATAGTAGGGCAGTACAGAAAAAAAATGGAAACATCTTGAAAGTATCATCAAACATGCAGCCCTGGTGTTGGATTTTGTATTTGCCGCCATTTTTAGTGGGTTCTGTGGTTTTATTGTAATTAGTTATTCTCTGAATTTTTTGTATGTTACTGATTTTAATGCTGTGAGCCGCCTAGTGCCGCTTTGTGCTGGCTAGGCGGGATATAAGTCCAAATAAATAAATAATTAAAAAACCATATATTTTAATTCTCCACACTGAAATTAGCCAGGGTTTTATCTCCAGAAAAAGAATTACTTGGAAATACCAGCACACAGCTCTTTATGAATTGAGCCCTGAAAAGCAATGCTGTATTGGGGAGTTCATCTTGCTTGTTTAAAGGCTTAAATGAACACCATCTCTTTTGTGCTAAGGCCTACCTCCTAACTCAGGTCTGTGATTGCAGTGGGATGTTACAGAGAAACAAGCACTGAATTAGGAGAGAGTCATAGCCTATGAATCAGGAGAGAGTCATAGGCTATGACCCTCTCCTAATTTGGTGCTTGTTTCTCTGTAACGTCCCATTGTGGTCATAGACCTTTGCATTATGACTTTTGTGGGCCCTGAGCCCTTTTGCCTTCGTGGGCATCTCCCACCATAATAATATCAATACTAAAATTATTTTGATATAACTTTAAATACTTCAACATTTTATTTAATTTTCTGTTTTAGGCAAAATGTAATAGATTTCTGTGGGCCCTAAAATTTCATGTTTTTTCTGATGTGAGAAAAAAACCCCTAAAAAGTTCATTGTTCTTTGACCCTAAAAGTTCATTGTTCTTCTTCTGATTTTAAAGAAATTAAAACATTTCCACAGGGCCCTAAAAGTGTCATGGGGGCTAGGCACTGTGCCTAATAGATAAGTCAGCCCTGCCTCTCCCCATCCCAGGCTGCTTGCCCATCTTTCAATGAACACCTAACTTGCTTTTCATCTCACCAAAGCCTCATCAGGGCCAAACCATTTCCCACTTCCATTAGTCCTGATTTAACTACCTCACCCCATAAAAATAATGTGAAGCAGGCTGAAAAACATTCCCCTCTGAGCCCAACTGAAGAGAAACCCTGAAATTTCCTGCTCAGCCCTGTAATAGGCAGGCACTTCCACAGAAAGGTGGGAACTAGGGTTGCCAACCTCTGGGGTAGGGCTGGAGTTCCTACAGAATTTCATCTGATCTCCAAATGGCAGAGATTGGTTCCCCTGGAGGAAATGGCAGCTTCAAAGGGTGGACTCTATGGCATCACATCACTGCGGAACTCCCTCCCCTCACTGAACGCTGCCCTTCCCAGGCATTACCTGAAAATTTTCCAGGAATTTCCCAAGCTGGAGTTGGCAACCCTAGTGAGAAGGGAGGTCAGCTTCCCCCACAAAGACCTGGCACTGGCAAGGTTAGCTTTAAACAGTCTCTATGCAACTGGCAAGGCTGCATAAGGCAGCTGGCCCTGGACCTCCTCCTAGGCAGCCCTGAGTTTCATTTCTAAAAGAGGATGGAGGCAAAACCACTCCTGCTCCCTTTTTCAATGGAAACCAAGACTATCTGACTGGGGACATTCCTGGGATTTTTAGATAATCTACCAGAGTTGGCTGTTCACTTTGGCAGACTCTAGATAATATTGCCAAACCCATCTCCTAGCTGTTAACCATGGGAACATTCATACAGGCAGGGGTTGGGACAGTAGCTATGACCAGAGTTTCCTCTAAGCTGTGCTAGGGATTGCTGTTGCACAAAATATTAGGTGGCAATTCAGGGATTTTAGCTTCAGCTCACAAGTAAACTGAGAAGACATTTTTCCTCCATTGGAAACAATGGAGGAAGGGGGCACCTCCTTCTGGGGAACTCTAGTCCAATCTTTTTGAAAATGGGGTGTGTGTGTAAGGAGAGGAACCAGTAGCTATGCTGCAAATTTGGTGCATCTACCTAAAAAAAACATCCCCAGAGCCCCAGATACTCCCAGATTGGTTATCCATTATAGCCTATGGGGGCCCATTGACTATAATGGTCCCCATAGGCTATAATGAAGCTGGAGAAAATTGATATTATTTTTTGCACACCCCTATTATGCTTTTCACTATGATTTGTAAGCTGCCTTGAGTCACAGGGAAAAGTGGGATATAAATATTTGAATAAATAAGAAGTTTGGACAGGTTGATAACATTTAAGCAACTTCCTGTTTGTTAGGTTAGGAAGGGTTCTGACAGTGATTGTTCCACCTCTGTTATACTTGACCTGTAACCTCTCATATTTCACTTAAAAAAACCCTCCAAAGTAGCCTGTAGGAGCCCCCCTTCTGCATTGGTATGTTTCCTTAAGGGTCAGCGCAGGGTAACGGTCTGAGGCCAGATCTACCGATATAGTGGACTGGGGTGAGTAGACTGGTTCTCTGGAGGCCAGGTCAACCAATATATTGGAAAGGGGTGGGTAGATCTGTTCTCTGGAGGCCTGGTCTACTCCCATAGAGGATAACGTTTTCTGTAATGAAATTTGACAATTCTGTTTTCTCTTATAATGTTTAAATTATTCTTAAAATTAATTCATTCTTACAAGGTTATGGAAATAATCTTCTAAAAACTAATTTATGCAATAATCAAATGTAAACTCACAACTTTAACACAACTAACTTTTCACTCATGAGGTAGAATTTTTTGCTCACAACACTGTGGAGTTTAGAGAGAACACTGAATGTGACCCTAGGGAGAGGCACCCAAATTCATGACTGACCATATCTGAGAGCCCTGGAAAACTCCCTCAGTACTACACTGACCGTCATGGAAAGCAGGTACTATTGGTCAGCATCCTTCAGCATAAGTTTTTGTACAGCCCAGAAGAATCAAGAAATGGCTTTATAATGATGTGATGACACTTTGTCTGAGGACAGACTGGCAATCTGAAGCGGGGCAGGCACGGTTCGCAAACGGAGGAAAGGAGCACGTTCAGACATGCGCATCTGTCCGTCGGCTCCGTTGCGTACTTACCCGTCTCCCAGTCGCTTTCCTTTCGCTTTAACAGGACACCGGTTTTACCCGGTGTTCAGGGGCCTTCCTCCGCATGCCTCCCGCTTCCAAACAGTGTGAACTGGAAGAAGCGGGAGGCATCCGGAGGAAGTGTGAACGCACCGGCATGCGAAAAACATCAAAGGAAAACAAAAAAAAAAGCGCAGCGGCGCGCGCGAACCACGCGCGCTGGCTACGCAGCCGTCTGAACGCTCCGTGGCAGTCTGAACGCTCCGTATCGCCGCTGATCCGCATTGCTCTGGCCAGTGTGAACGGCCAGCTCCATGGGTTTTTCCCCCCGCTCCAGTTCCCTCCGCTTTGCCTCCGCTTTAGATTGCCAGTCTGTCCTCAGCCTTTGTCTTCCTTTTCTCAAAGCAAACAAGTTCTTTTTGTCTCTATACTTTTCTTTTTATAACTGAGGCTTTGGGGACTGCTTAGTGTTCTATCCCTCAATGCTTGGATTCAGGGTGTTACCTGGCATTCCCTTGGCCTACTATGAGAGGATGCTAGGCTTGAAAGAACCACATGGTAGACTCGATGAAAACAACTAAGAAACAGATTTATTTCAGTGGTATGTGTGGCTTGGTTGTTTCTTTGTTTTCCTTTTTTCCAGTCAGCTGGAGAGCTGGGGCCTGAGAAAGGCTAACAGTTATAAAGCAGTTTTCTTGTTTGACTAATTCAGACTTATAACATGGAACAAGAAAGGCTTTTAACTGTTTTGATAGGAACAGCACCCAAACCTTGATAACACAGAGCAGACAGGCTTCCCCCTTTTTACTGTTTTTGGCAGTTACAGCACCCAAACCCTGCCTATCTTCAAAATGCCTAAGTCCCCAGTGGACCGCCTGCCTAAAAAGCAGACCTCCTACCCCTTCTATCACCAAATCCCATGACCCCTCAACTCTGTTGTTTGGCCAGCAGTTAAATAGCCAAATTCTTCCCCCCACCCCAACATTTCAGCCCATCATTTGAAAGTGATTGGCTGAGGCTTCTGGAGGGCAAGATCTGACTGTCCATCACAGGCCATGCTGTGTTTAGGACTAGGGTGGTATTGCCGCAAAGCTGGCTCCCTCTGGGGAAGCTATCTAGGGAACCCCTACTGAAAGGAGGGGATTCTTTAATAAGTTACACAATTCTGCTGTTATTTTAATAGTTCCTAGTTTAACCCCATCAATTAGTATAGCATCTTTTGGGGGGTGTGGGGCTAACAAATATCTGCACATAGTTCCTTCACTGGATTCCCCCTTTTTTAAAAGAATAAATACCTAAGAATCTATAATTCTTTTCTAAACCAAAGCATTTACAGAGTTTGGCAAGCCCCATCTTTACAAATTGTGAAACTTTGTGTGGTGCTCCAGAGATCTATGTTAAAAATTATCTAAAATACAGAACATGTTATTTTAATGCTTTTCAAAAAACTGACATTTTTTTTGCCTCTTCCCCCAAGGCCTGTAGAAATATTCCTATGGCACTAAGAAAGCTTTGCTTGAAAGGCAGAGGGAAATGAAAAATAATACCAATAAAATGTTAAAGAACTCTGTGGAAACATCTCTTGAAATACAGTTTCCGTAAAATGTTTTTATACAGCAAATATATTATGGTGGGTCAGAGTATAAATGCTGTATTGAAATTCATTTGGCATGACCAAAACAGCTCAATTGCATGCAAAGAAACCATTCCATATTTGTCTTACACCCTATTTCTTGAGAGCAAAAGACATGTCCAGCTTTTAAAGGAGTTTCTAAGCAATTTTCTCTCCTTTTTGTAAGAAGTGACCCTGAGGGCCAAACTAAACGTGATGGCAAAACCTTAGCTGCCCCAAGCTTGCTGCCACCCTTTTGAAGTGATTTTAAAATGATGCAATTTTAGAATACCTGTGTGCCTTAGGGATGGGCATGAACCTTGTCATGAATCTAAATGCATCACAAAAATAGCCAAGTTCGTGGTTTGTGAGCCTAGGGTGATACGATCATGCCTGCAACAAACCTCCCTTGTTTTTATGGAGATTTGTGCAGTTTGTGTCAGCAGTTCATGCGGCAGACATGCTGGCGCCGATCAATTAATCGTCAAAGCAATGGGAGTATGGATTTCTGCAGCCCTTCTGCAGCCCTGAAAACACCAACAGTGTCCCTCCGAAGCTTGACAGGCAGCATTGGCAGCCAATAAAAGCTCCCATTCTGCTCTATGGGGGACGTGTTCAGGGGCATCCTGGGGAGCTCTGTTGGAAGTTTGATGCCTCTGACTTGTGGGGTTTTTGTTCTGTACACTCCTGGATGTGTGGCTGTGATTTCCCCAGAGAACACTTTCCTGGGGGCACCTGCTTTAGGGGGCCCACTACTTGTTCCCCCTCGCAACCAATCCTCACCAAACTTGGAGGGCAGGTAGAGGGGCATTCCGGGGAGATCCTCTGTTAGTTTGATGCCTCTAGCTTGCCGGGGGTCCATTTGACACACTCTTGAACCTGTGGCTGTGTTTTCCGCCAAATAAAACTTTCCTGGGGCACCTGTAACTCACCCCCCCTAAATCCAATCCTCACCAAACTTGGAGGGCAGGTAGAGAAGAATCAGCTGGAGACTCACTATGAGTTTGATATCTCTATTCCACACGGGGCCATTCTACTGCATCATGAACCTCACAAAATGAACTGGTTCAGTAAGCTGGAAGGTTCATGAAGATTCATGGAACAAACCTCCATTTTCCCCATTCATGCCCATTCCTAGTGTATCCCGCCATGGCTGTTTTGGCATTTGAAAAAGCACGGGGAAGGAGAAGAGCTCCACCCTGGGGGGCCTTGTTGCATTTTAAAATTAAAATGGTGATGGTGAACTTGTGACAGTCATGAGTTTGCCATCACATTCAATTTGGTCCTGATTTATAGGAATTCAACTGTCATGGAGAAGACAAAGAACAAGGATTCACAGGCTATGTAAGAATTGCTTTCTGTAGCTAGAAGGGTCAGTTTTTCCTGCTCTTTGTATGCTCTAGGATTTCAGAATGGATTGTGGGTCACATCCTTCATTTGATAAAACTTGATTTTTTCTTTTATCACATGCAAAGCTGTGTCCTATAGCTCATGTAACTGGGGCAGGCAATTTCAATTTTAGTTGATTAATTGGTGGGCCAATCTGAGTCTCTGGACAGAAGGGTACATATTTATTTCATTTTATTTTTCTTACTGTAACACACTCTGTGTGGGCCTTTGAAGAAAACTAGGAAGCTTCTGCTGGTGTGAAATGCAGTGTCTCATTTACTTACAGGTACAAAATCTTATGAACATGTTTTACATATGCTGAACCAACAGCTCTAGCTAATGATTTATTTCCAGCCTCAGTTGAACAGGCTGCTTCTTATGGATAAAGCCCTTCACAAAAGCATTCAGAATAAGGCCGTGGTCAGACATGCAATTTGGTGCGGAGGGGAAGAGGAAGAGGAGGAGGAGGAGGAAATTGGATTTAGATCCCGCCCTTCACTTGGAGTCTCAGAGCGGCTTACAAACTCCTTTCCCTTCCCCTCCCCACAACAGACACCCTGTGAGATAGGTGAGGCTGAGAGAGCTCTTTCCAGAGCTGTCCTTGAGAGGATAGCTGTGATAGAACTATGGCTTGCCCAAGGTCATCCAACAGCTGCAAGTGGAGGAGTGGGGAATCAAACCCGGTTCTCCCAGATTAGAGTCCATGCACTTAACCACTACACCAAACTGGGAGTGAGCCTATTTCCCCGGTTGAAATTGACACGGTTTTGCTTGATCACACATCCTTTGTAGGTGTGGGCTCAGCCTGTCACTGCCTGATCAGATGGCACATTCATCTGAGTTGGGGGGGGTTGCCTTTTGTCTTCCATGCACATAAATGAGGAATTGCACCGGCGCAGTGAGGGTTCCCTAGGGAGTATGCAGTTACGTGCATACTTCTAAGTGAGGGGGTGGGGAGGCACCAAGTTGGGATGGAATAAGCAGACCATCCTGATGGCATGAGAGTGTGCTTGAGTGATCAGACGGGAAAGTCCATCTGTAGCCCATCGGAAAGCATTAAGACCGGACTTTCCTCAGTGTCTTTTAACTTTGCTTCTGTGGCAGAGAAGCACGGGTTGCCGATAACTGCGGGATCTTTCCCAGATGTTGCTGTCTGATCATGCAATTTAGATCCATCAGGCACTTGCAGCTGAGTCAGATCTAAAGGCCCATCTGACCGTGGCCTAAATCTCACAGTCCATTTACTCTTGGTGTAAGCTATTGTATCCCAGCTTTCTTTTCCATGTGTTAAAGCCACAGCCCAAGATATTTTTCTGGCAGATCAACAAATAGTATTCCTTTTTGTTGTGCAGACATTTTTCAGGCATTCAAAGGCACAATGTCCTCTGTTTTAAAATGTCCCCTAGAAGAAGGACTGGGAGAGAGCTGAGATTTGTTTATTCCATGTGCACCATTTTTTAAAAAAAGGATTTTTTCTATTATGAAAATGCACAGTATTTGTGATTAATTACCAATATGAATAGAATAAACAAACAGGCTTAAGTAAGAACATCCATTGTGTTCATGAGCAATAGGTGTATTGCAGTGGTCTTTGCACTATTGCTTGCACAAGTGGAACTGTGCTAAACATATGTCCCTTGCCACTCATGCTTCACTGCGTTCAATTTCCCACAATGCAAGTGCACTTCTGCTGGTGGAGGAGAGTAGTGCTCTTTTGCCAGTTTCTCCATCCCACCACAGACCCTCCCACTGTGGCCAACACTGTCCCTAGGGGGTTTCAGTGTTTTAGATGGTGAAATTGGTTGCAGTGGGAAGAGGGAGATGAGAAAGTTCCGTTCTGCCCCATCTATTTTCTCTGTGAGGTTTCCCGGTTTGTCTTTGTCTTTCTTGCTGCACACCAGTTTGCTATTCCCTATTTTAAGGCATTTTTAAAGCATTTATACTTGATACACCAATTGTGTAATTAATTTTAATATCAGTTTTACTACTGGATTTTGATATTTTAGTCAGGAGAAAAACAAGATGGCCACAGTTCTGTCCCAAGCACTGTGCCCCCCCCCCCCGGTAATTTTTAAATTAAACCAGAGATGCCACAAAGATCAGTAACATCCCTGCTCTGGACACCCCTTTGCATTTGCTAGGATGTTTTCCCAACCTGATCAGAAACTTCTGAATTGGCCAAGAATTTCACTTTTAGCAAAAAGTAATTGTTTGTTTATGAAAAAGTAGGCAAACTTTTTGACCCTGAGGGGTAGTCAAGGCTTCTTGGCAGTAGATAAAAACAAACAACTTCATCAGAGGGGCTTGGGTAAACAGAATGCCTCCTGTCTGAAATAAGAGAGAGGTGCTGCTAGGGCAACTTCCTCTGGGTCCAGGTTCTCAAGCAGGAGGTGGCCTGCACTCCGACTGACACCCGCCTCTTTGCCGAAGGCAGGAGCAGCTGGTGGATGAACTTCCCTGAGCTGATGGGCAGCTTCAGATCCTGAGAAACCAAAACCAAAAGCAGAGACAAGCCAGAACTGCTCACAAATTTTGTAAATATTTCCAGCATTGTCCAAAATACCTTTGGCCGACTTTGTGTCCCTCTTTGTGTGAAAATGTTCCCTATTAGTTGACATTGTCTTCAGTGATGTCATCTCTGTTACAATCACTGGTTGGATAGAATCAGCTATATGCAGGGCTCTTTTTCATCCAGAACGCACCGGAACACCATTCTGGCTGGCGTCCAAGCCTGCCCCGCCCCCTCCCTGCCAGGCCTGAGCTGTTTACACTTAAAGGGAAAATTCCTGCAGAGAGCCGACAGGAAAAAACCCCACCGGGCGCTTTCCCTTTAAGTGCAGAGAGCCAGCAGGAGGAAGCCCCGCCCAGAGATTAAGCACAGGGGCTAGGCTCTTTGCACTCTGCATTTGGCTTGCAGAGTGCAAGTCGCTCTCTCTGCTCCGGTAAGTGCCTCCCCCATCTCTTTTCCTTCTCTCTTTCTCCCTCCCAACTTTCTTTCTGTCTTTCTTTCTGTCTTTCTTTCTCTCTCTCTCTCTCTCTCTCTCTCTGTTCCCATCTTTCTTCCTTCCTTTCTCCCTTCCTTTCTCTCTCTCCGTCCCTCTCCCCTTCCTTTCTCTCTCTGTCTCTCTCCACCTACCTACCTTACCTACCTTCCTTCCTTCCTTCCTTCCTCTCTCTCTCTCTCTCTCCGCCCACCTACCTCTCTCTCTCTCTCTTTCTTTCTCTCTCTCTCTCTCTCCTCCACCTACCTCTTTCTTTTCTTTGTGTTTTTATTAAAAAAAATATTGAAAAGGGGGGAATGTAAAAAAGCAGAGCATCCAGGAAATGCTGGTTTTGACGATATCTTTAATTTTTGAGAATCTCTTAAGTTTTCTCATGGCATCTTCTGCTTAAGAAAACTAAGTTTGAAGCCTGAGTTCATTGTTGTGTCTTGTTGGAAATGGCTTGCAAATATATGTATGTCTAAAGTCTGTATTAAAGTGGTTTGGTGCTTACTGCCATGCAAGAGAAAACATCTGAAAAAGTAGCTTCATTGTTGTGTGTGTTGGCAGAACACTTGACTGTTGCATGGGGGACTTTGGGGGACATCTGCAGAGAAACAGAGTTGTAACTAAAAATGAGCATGGTCAGCTGCACATTGGAGATTGCCTGTTTTGTGAAATTTAAAAAGGAGGCAGAGTTTCTGCTAAAGATGATTGTCCCTCTTCTCCTGCCACTGGGCTGACATCTGCCTTTAATGGGCCAGCAAAGTTGATGTTCTTAAACCTCCTAATAAGAGAGATTTCTGCTTCTGAGGAGTTGACTTCCAACAATTGGTGATCTTGTGATGGTAGTGATACTTTGATGTGGTAAAGACCACCTGTTCACAGGATAATTTTACCTGTGGGACAGACTCTGCATGGTAACCACTCCACTGGTACATAATTGCTTGTAAAAACTATTATAGTGTAATAATTCAGGTGGGTAGCTGCGTTGGTCTGAAGCAGCAGAACAAAGTTGGAGTCCAAAGTTTCATCCAAGGTATAAGCTTTTGTGTGCATGCACACTTCTTCCATCTGAAGAAGTGTGAGTGGCACATGAAATCTTATACCTTGAATACAATTTTGTACCTTGAATAAAATAGTCCACAAACTACTCCCGTCCAGTGCATCCACAAACCTAGAATAAGAGATTGGATGTATACCCCAGCCTTCACTACCCAAGGGAGTCTCAGAGCTTACAAACTCCTTTCCCTTCCCCTCCCCACAACAGACACTCTTTGAGGTAGGTGGGGCTGAGAGCTCTGAGACAACAGCTGGTACAGAGCTATGGCTTGCCCAAGGTCATCCAGCAAGTGCAAGGGGGGGGGAGTGGGGAATCAAACCCAGTTCTCCCAGATTAGAGTCCATGCACTTAACCACTACACCAAACTGGCTATTAACGTTGTTCTGCCAGTGAACTAGGGTTGCCAACTCCAGGTTGAGGAAATCCCTGGAGATTTGGGAGTGGAGGGTGGGGTTTAGGGGAAGGAGGGGACCTAAGCAAGGCATAATGCCATGGACTCCACTTTCCAAAGCAGCCATTGACCTGATCTCTGTAGTTTGGAGCTCAGTTGTAATTCCAGGAGGTCTCCAGACCCCACCTGTAGGTTGGCAGCCCTAAAAAATCATATTTAGTGTACTAGTTCTGCAGGAAGGCAAGCTGATTTCCATGGGAACCTAACCTTTAGGAATCGATTCCAATCCAGTGTGGGAATAATTGTTGGACATAAGATATTGGTTCAGGCAAGATTTTGTATAGATGGGACAGAAAATAATGTTTTTATTGGTTTTGTCAATACTGTTTTGACCACAAGGTAAACAGAATAAGAAGCAAAAGGTGGATGTGTCTGGATGACCACACTTCTGGCAACATTGGGTGTGGCCTAATATGTTAATGAGCTGTGCTGTCAGGGGTGTGGCCTAATATGCTAATGAGTTCCTGCTGGGCTTTTTCTACAAAAAGAGCCTTGGCCATAGGGCTAATTTAGGAATGAGGAAGCGGAGGGGAGGAAGTGACACAGAACACAATTAGAAAAATGTGACTGTTTTATGGTTTTATTTGTTGTTTTCCAATGCATTCATAAAGTAAAAACCATTTTTTTAAAAATCTGCTCCGCTTAAATGGATAGTCTGTTCCTGATCTTTTTTTAAAAAAAGAATATTCTACACAGCTTGACTCAAAAGCTAGTCTGCCAGTTCCATCCTAATCAGAGTTACACCTGTCTAAGACCTCTGCTTAGGTCAGGACTGTAACAGTGCCGTCTGAAGCAGAGTTTTAATGAGCTTAGAAGGTGTAACTCCCCATCCACTGTATGTGTACCTTTACATCACTGGCTCAGCTCATAGCAGAATGACTAACAGTTTGCAGAGACTGACTGAGAACTACAAATGCCATGGGCCACATGATTCATGTGAATCATTGTCTTCTTTATTTTGTACGTGTGTTTAGTTATTTTTCTCCTGTTTTGCAAGAAGAAAAGACTTAACAACTCCACCTCCCCTTTGCTTGTCTGAGTGTTTTGGCTGCATCTTTTCAATGAAGAACTGAAGAGAGCTGTAAAAGGCAGACCTGAAGCCTACATTTTCATGCACGCCAAGCACACCAGAGTTGATCAGTCAAGTCCTTTTGGGTTATTGATGTACCACCAGTTGGGTGCTGCTTTGGGGGCTGGGGATTTTTTTAAAAATTGAAAAGATGTCTAATTTTGTACCCTTCACCATGACTGATGACCTTGCAAATTTTCCTGCGGTGGTTGTCTTTTACTTAAAAGGGGGAAAAAGAGAGAGCTGATATATAATGGGGAGAAAGCCTGTGTCTGTGGGTATAATGTGCAAGCTTTTACTGAAGCCACATTTATTTTTTTAAAAAACTGAGCCAGTATTTCTAACCTTATTGAAAGCTCCCATTGAGTAGGGTAGCGGAGGATTTTAGTCCTTGATCCTAAGAATATACTAATAGCTTTGCTGGATCAAACCAAGATCCATCTATTTTAGCAGTCAGTTTGCACTGGTAGGCAGACAGTATCTGCTGGATGCTCTCCAACAGAGCGTCTGTAGAGCCTGGTCACACAAGCGAGGTAATCTGGGGGGGGGGGGGGGGGGGAAGCGAGGCTTTTTGTGCCAGAGGAAATTGACTTGTGGTATTGCGATCACAGAGTTTTTTAGATCGCAATACCACAAGTCAATTTCCTCTGGCGTTTTGTAGATGTGGGTGCAGTCTGCCACTGCATGATCAGACACACCTGCAGGTGAGTCGGGGGGTGGGTTGCTGTTTTCCCCCGATTCGCTTAAACAGGGGGTCGATGAATGGCATCTCCGCCCTGAGGACTTCCTAAGGCAGTATGGGATTATGCACATACTGAGAAGGGGGGAAAAACAACGACATGGCATGGGGGTAGCCTGGTCAGACTATCCCGATGCCATGAGTGTGCACAGGAGCGATCACACAGGGGAAAGTCCTTCTGTGGCCCATAGCAACCCATTTGCTACTGGACTTTCCCTAGTGGTTTTTACTCCACTTCTTCGGCGGGGTGATACGGGTTGCTGACAGGGGCGAGACACTTGCCAGATGTTTCCATGTGATCGCACTCTGTAGGAAATGGTGTTCTCCTGTCGGTTGTCCCAATGTCTAATATTCAGATACAATGTCTCAGTAGATGGAGGTTCTGTTTAGCTGTTAGGGCTAATCACTATGAAACTGCCACCTGCAGCTGAATGGAAGTTTCACTGATATTTATTTATTTTCTTATTTATTTATTTATTTATATTTATTTATTTATTATTCTGTACCTCACCTTATCGCCCTGGACTCAAAGTGGCTAACAAATTCAGGACAGGCGCCAAATGTGTATAACGGCAACATAACTGTAAATCTGCAGGACAGAAACATCAGACAAGACAAAAAAGAGTGCAGCCAGATCAGCCAAAACAATTTACCCTCCACCAGAAGTTCCTCAAAAGAAAAGCTTTTTATGTGCCTTCCTGAATGCAAAAAGCAAAGGTGCCCTCTGCACCCACTCTGGCAACCCATTACAAAATCCTGCCAGAGGCAAGTGTGCAACATGAATGTTGTCATTCCTGAAAGTGAGTAACAGCAGAAGGGTATCTGGAGGCCATAAATGACGTGAGGGAGTACTGGGAGATGCCATCTGATAAATGTGAAGTACAGACTGAAGGTTTCCTCCTATTGTGGCAGGTCACCTCATGCATATCTACAATCACATGAATCTCTGCATACCTACAACCCATTCTTTTTGTGCTCTGGGGAAAGACTTTACCTCAGTGCTAAAACAACATGATTTACATTAATGATGCTTATTCAGATCAAACCAGTCTTTAATATAGTTATGTTTCCAAATCCCCAAATTACCAGACTTTGCAAAGAGTGGGGGAGGGTCTTGATCCTTTGGATCCCAACATTTTTCTGATGCTTGCTGATTTCAAAGGTGAGGGTAGTCAGAGTGCCTCAATGAATAATGTAGTATGACAGGCACATCCCCCAGCCAGCAGGATAGGTTGATGCCACGCCACCACCAGTAATGTGGGTTTCTGTGCACTGTATTTCTGTGCTGTCAGGAACGTTTTTGGATCCCAGCTGTTCTGCTGTTCTGTCTCTTCCAGAGGGTGTGCCTAAAACCTCTGATAGCTATTCCTGTCTATCTCGGGGATCCCAACACCCACCTCTTACTACTCTGCCTTTCAAGCATACCAAACATTTCCCTTTGCTTGCTCTGTAATCACAGGTGACAACTGCCTATGAAACAGGGACCTTTTCTACCTGAAGTTGGGCAGGAAGCATACTTTGCATGAGGCGATACAATCCCTGAGAATGTCATCCTAACTGAATGATGGGGGGAGGGATTAGAGCCAGTGGTAGCAAAGGATAGAAAATGAAGATGTGTATTTATGGAGTAATAGAGTTAATGAAGAAATGATAGATAGGCAGTGGTTTAAATCAGAGTAAGGGTGCTCAATTTGTGTATTTGTATTTTGGGTACCTGCTTTGCATGCAGAAGGTCCCAGGTTCAATCTCAGTATCCCCAAAAGGATCCCAGCATGGTTTGGAGGGGGGGGAATCCTTATTTGATATTTATTTATTTATTTACTCCATTTATACCCCACCTGGGTCCCCAGTGGGGATCCAAAGTGGTTTACATTGTTCAACTAGTCTCCATCTTATCCTCCCAGCAACCTGGATGCAGGTGAGTAAGTGTGGCTGAGAGTGTGTGACTTGCCCAAATGGCAGGGTGGGGATTCAAACCTGGGTCTCATAGATACTAGTCTGAAACTCAAACGACACCATGCTGGCTCTCCTGCTGGTATATACTCCTCTATGATATGTTAAAAGTTTCCACAGTGTTGTACAAGCAAAAAGAGGAAGATTTTTGAGTGTTTTCTTGGCAAATAAATTTTGGAAGGGCAGGGGAGCTGCCCAGTGGATCATTAGCTGAGACAAAGAGAGGGGAGGAGGAGATGTTCAGCTTTCTGAATTATTGCTGGATCCTAAATTAAAAGCTCAGTAAAGCCATTTTCTGAATGGGCTGCTGCAATTTCGAAAAGCAAACAGAAAGCTTTCTTGGGTCATCAGCGATTTCAGATACATTGTACTTTTAGTGGCAGCTTCAGTCTGGGAGAACAGTCAGAGCAAGGGAGTAGCCAGACATGATTAAAGGGGGTGGGGTGGGGGAGAGAGAATCCATATAAAAAGAAACTGGGGCCAAGTAGCCTAGAGATGACAGTCATTTTTCAGTAATATCGCCTAGTTTTCATTGAAATTGAAAAGGCCAAGAAAAGCTCTTGGTTTTCCAAATTCACTCCACTGTAAATGTGGATTTAGGGAGTAATCCTAAGCAGTTCAACTAAGAAGCCTACTCAAGTCTGCTTAATGAGGCTTAGTCTCAGGATTTTTAGAATTATTATTATACTTCTAGTAATCTTTGCAGATGACTACCCCATAGGTTTGAATCCTGTGCTGCACTTTGCTAGCAAAACCAGTTATTTTGCACATGTGAGTTGACTTCTAGGTCCCCCACCCCTTCCATGCCAGACTCCCTGCAGGCACCCCACACTATTGTCAAAGGCTTTTCTCCTGGAAACAAGATTGTGAGAAGCAGAGCAGGCTCCTGTTGGGACAAGGAGGTGCTAACTTGTTTTCATCTTTTGTACTTACGTTAAGCTTTGGTCTTAACTTGCTTTAATGATGTAGTTGTGGGATAGTTTTAATGGTTTTTAAGGTCATATTTTAATTTGTATGTTAGCTGCTTGGTTGACCTAAGGTTGCCAGCCTCCCCCAATCCCCACCACTCCAGATTCCACCGAACTAACCACCAGGAATTTCTCAAACCAGAATTGGAAATGCTATGGTGGCCAATGGGACAGAAAGGCAGGGTGAAAATCTTGTTAATAAATAAATAAAAGTTCTGTTCAGTATGTATCATAATACATGCATATAAGAAACAGGTCTCAGGCATGTACTCAGTTATATAGTTCTGTCCATCAGGCAAGTTCTTAGTGTTAAATCTGAGGCTGTGGTCACACGGTCATTTTGATTGGGTTTCACCGCTGTTCCCTCTCACATTTAAAATCGCTGATCAGACACCTGCATCTGCCTCCCGCACCAAAGCGGGCTCACTTGTGCAATCCTCCCCGTTCCCTAGCGAGTTTCCCTACACCTGGAAAATCAAGTACTTTCTGGGTATTTGCGCTTTGAATCCACAATTTTGCCAATCTGGACAGCCATCTCTTGCAATGATCATGATTAGGTTGTCTGTACGTCCTTCTTGTGGTAGTCCCCCCCCCCCCGCCCCAGCTTTCACCATTGTGTGCATGACTATTCCTGCATTGAATATATTAAATGCATGAATGCTCAAGCACACATAAAACAGCACTTGGTTACATGTTGGTAGTTCATTTTGTTCCGGGTGGCAATTTTTTTTTGGTCTGGACAGTGCCTGGAGCCTTGTCACACAATGCAAGCGGTTGGGTAAGGGATGTGTGATCATCCCAACCTGCAAAAAATATCCCGATCAAATCTACAGCGGGAACAAATTGCAGTGAGCTTGCCGTATAACCACAGCCTGAGTCCTGTTTGCTGGGTGCCATTTTTAAGGTCCTGTGGAGAAAATCTAAACATGATCCTAATGGTGGGATGAGCAATATAAAACAACCTCCTCTGCTGGCTGTTAGAAGCCATGGCAAGCAAGGAGAAGGGGTACCTAAAACACTAAATTCCCCTTCTGTTGCTAAAAAAAAAAAAGAGTTCTGAATTGCCCCCGAGAACTATAGATTATTCCCACTGAAATCACTATTTTAATATATGTTAAAGGAGTAAGGAAATTCAGAATTATCTGCCTTCGAATAGAAGTCTGTTTTGGGTGTTTTTTTTTTAAGGTAAGGTTATAAATAAGGGAACTCTCCCCCCCCCCCCCCCCAGCACACATTTAAAGGAATTTATCATTTTCTGAATCTGAGTATATGTCCCTAAGTAGAGTAGGAACATCCATCATTTGTTCCAGTTTAGAATTCCTAAACATACAACTTCTAGATAGGCTTGCTTATTCCAGACTACAGTTTTGCTGCTGTTGTGAAAGTACAAGCTATACTGTCTGCATTTCAGCATTCATAATTCAGACAACAAATGAGATAAGCACAGAGCAATTGTAGGGAAATTTTTCCTAGTTAGCTCAAAATGTAGCACATACAATCTTTATGAGCAATCGCTCTTATCTGTAAAGTTTTATGCATCTTAATAGAATTTGAACAAATTTAAGCAATCTTGTTTCTGCTTAAATGGAAAGCGGTTTTACAGTGCAAAACTCCACATGTGCAGATAAATGGATGGCAAGAGGTGTACCTACACTGCAGCTACCTCTGCTTTGAGTGTGACACTTGAATGCTAATCTGAAAATGTAGCAAACATTCCTGGGAAATGCAGATGCCTTTTTATCCCAGCCAGCAAAGCAAAGCAAAACAAAAGGGTGATTTCTAATTTCTCCACCCTGCTAGATTGGTGCAACAATCCCCATTCCAGTTTCCCCTTTCCCTTACACAAATCAAACCTATCACTCTATTTTCACAGAGGGTGTGTTTTGTTTCCTAAAAACTGAATTTTTCTCACAAAACATGATTTTTCCAACATTTCATGTAGAAATAACCATGGATTGGACCCAAGTGTTCCATTCTGCTTATGGAACACTTGGTTTCAGGAGCCTTTTGCTAGTATGAGGAGCCTTTCACTGGTCAAATATGTCTCTTCCACTGGAGCAAAACTCCTTTCACCATCAGAAGACTCCTTGCCTTCAAAGGAAATCTACACAATAAGCAACTTTGGGATCCAGCCTAATTACAAATATTGTTTATTGTCCCTGACCTTGATAACCCAGGCTAGCACAATCTTGTCAGATCTCGGAAGCTAAGCACAGTCGGCCTTGGCTAGTATTTGGAAGGGAGATACCAGTGTTATGATGCAGAGGCAAGCAATGGCAAACCACATCTGAAATGTCTCTTGCCCTAAAAACCAGTCTAGCTTGCCATCTAATGGTGCATAACACTAAAAGAGCTAGAACTTCTGGCTGCCAGACAATCTTAGGATCTTTTGGCTATTTTATACACAATGCCGTAAGATAATTATTAATTATTATTTGTCCAAAGGAGGGGCTGCGGCTCAGTGGTAGAGCATCTGCTTGGCATGCAGAAGGTCCCAGGTTCAGTTCCTCGTATCTCCAGTTAAATGATCTGGCAGTAGGTGATGAGTAAGGCAGTTTCATGTGTTCTATATAACCAACAGTGAAAAGTGGAGGACCAAAACTATTCACAAAACTATAAACAAAGGACATGGTAAAATGCTGCTCCTAGGGAAACGTGAAACCTGGAGAACAACATGAGAGGGCATTGGAGGTTGGCAGCAGGAGGGAGGAATTGGCAAACAGACCCCCTTCTCTTAATAGATATCTGACCCAATAAAAATGAAACTCTCACTTATTCCTAAAAGATGGGTTATCTTTAACAAAATTCCTATCTCTTATAGAAGTACTCAAACACCTAGCAGTTTGGTTCTCTAGTTGTGAACTGAGAGCTGATTTTTTGAGAATGGCTATTGACCCATTCACAGCTATTCAGCTTCACTGTATTCCTTCCTCACCATGCAGTGCAGAGCAATTGGCGTTTTGCTTATGTGCATGCTCACACAGCTTGATTGAGCTCTCTTACCTCCAACCCCGCCTTCGCTGCATATCTGCTCTGCTCAGCAAACAATTATTTAAATAGAAAATGAAACTAGTCACAAATCACTCATAAATAAATGCTGTGTTTTAATAAAATCAGTCTTCATCTAAGTACTCCCTGGTGACATTAATGGCTCCCAGTAGGTTTGAATTGCATTGTGCCATTTTGTAAAAACCCGATGCAAACCGACAGGCTTCGTGGCTGTTCGGCACAAACTGAACAGGGCAGATAATTGGCTCACATCTAACTGACACCTTTGAACATGGCAAATTTGACTGTTACGTAGGTATTGAAATTTGCAGTATTCCCAATTTCAAATAGGTCACTAATACGGAGTAGGAAGGACACAAAGTTGATTTGTGAAGACATCTTTAAATGGCTTTTAGGGGACTTAACAGAAAATCACATGTTGCATAGATGGGAAGAACACATTTCTACAAACGTATCTGCCCCGCCCCCAGTTAGAGTAGTACCAAAAGAGGAGTCAAAAGTACAGGCCACGGATTTTGAAGCTTCCATTAGCATGGGCAGAGTTGCTCAACAGTTACATTATGAGGGCCCAGTCTAGCCTGGCCCTTATGATTCAAGTGCACATCATGGTTCCCTGACTGCAGCTCTACCTCCCCAGGAAGGCTGTCAACAGGATGCAGTCGGCAGCAGTGATCTCCTTCATGTTAGCATCATGTGCAAGCTGGGCAACTGGGTCAGCCCCTGTGTGGATGAATGCAGTGTTTGAATGGTGCATTTATATGAGTTTTATGTGAATCGTATGGTTCGTTACTTGGGGTCTTGTCCCCTTGGACTATGCTGAATCGGTAAGGAACACACAACCTCAACGGCTTAACAGAAACAAATTAAACAGAAACAGAAACAGAAACGGCTTAACAGAAACAAATAGCTTGGGGGGAGGGTCAGTGGGAAATTGAAACCAGAATGCACAAACTAGAAAGCAAAAGGAAGTAAACAAATGACGAGAGCATACCTGAGCTTCACTATATGGCCCCAGGAATGAGCAAAGAATATGTATGAACTGTATGTAGGAACTGACAGTCATTTACTGACTGCAATGTTTCAACCATTCTTCAGTACAAGGCATAGAGCAGGGGTTCCCAACATGACATCCATGGGCGCCAGGGTTCCTGCCAACATCTTTCCGGGTGCCCACTAAGGGTTTTTAGAAAGAGGATGGGTCCACATTGGGCTCAGACAAAGCAGGACTTCTAATTGGCTACTGGAGATCTGACTGGCTATGCAGATTAAAACAACAACAACAACCCTGTTTTAGCAGCAGTAACCACAATGGAGTTGATTTTAATCTCTCGTCCTCTTTCTTTGTGTCTTTTTAAAATTACCCCTTTTATACCAGCACTTGCGGTTCCTCTGTGTGTGTGTGTGTGTGTGTGTGTGAGTGAGTGAGGAGGGGACTCTGCCTCCTGTAGCAGCCATTTTGTGGTTGTGCCCACCACCCTATGTCAGAACGATGGCTGAGGGGAGACATGATCAAAGTTTATAAGATTATGCATGGGATAGAGCAGGTAGAGAAAGAGGTACTTTTCTCCCTTTCTCACAATATAAGAACTCATGGGCACTCAATGAAATTGCTGAGAAGTCAGGTTAGAACAGATAAAAGGAAGTACTTCTTCACCCAAAGAGTGAATTCATTGCCACAGGAGATGGTAGCGGCTAGAAACATGGACAGCTTCAAGAGGGAATTGGATAAACATATGGAGCGGAGGTTCATCAGCGGCTATTATCCACAAGGTATAGATAGGATCTCTCAGTCTGGGACAAGTGATGCTCTGTCTTCTTGGTGCTTGGGGGGGGGGAGCAACAGAGGGAGGGCTTTTAGTGTCCTGGCCCCACTGGTGGACTTCTTGATGACACCTGGTATTTTTGTCCACTGTGTGATAGAGTGTTGGACTGGATGGGCCATTGGCCTGATCAAACATTGGCTTCTCTTATGTTCTTAATTCCAAAGGTGCCCACAAGCTCAAAAAGGTTGGGGACCCCTGGCACAGAATATCATGAAGAGATGAACTAGGTGCCTTGTAAACAAAGTAACTGACAATGTTTTAAAAGCCAGTAATAGTAATAATAGCAGGAGGATAATACACCAAATGGTTATATGAAAAGGCAGTACCTAAGACACCTACATTCTTATTACCATATTTTTCGCTCCATAAGACGCACCTGACCATAAGATGCACCTAGCTCCGCTCGGTGCCGTGGCTTGGGAAAGGTGAGGGGGGTTTAAGACGCACACAATTCCCCCCCCCCTTTTTTTGGGAGAAAAAGTGAGTCTTATGGAGCAAAAAATATGGTAGGTGACTAGGCCCAGCTCAGGGAACTTCAAGTCTCATAGCAGGACTGCTCAGGAGGATTCCTAGAACCAAATGCAAATGAATGGGGATGTGTGTATGAAAGACAGCGATGGGGGAATGGATACAGAGAATATCCGACACACACAATTTATCTATGTCTGTCTGCTTTTTCATTAAGAGAATGTAATGAAACAAATCTCCTTATATTGGGTGTCATGTTCAGGGATGCTGCAAACTTGGATAAAAATGCAACAGACACTTGAATCTATTATTCACTATGCCTATTTTCTGTTGAGTTTTTGATCACCTTGACAATTTGCTTGCCGTCTGAAACAAATAGCATATCAAGTGAAGTGAAGCAGAAATCAAGTGACCCCTTGATGACTAATCATGTTTATTCCAGAGGACAGTAGTGTTACTTTGCAGTGGAATAACTAGATTCAAGTCCAGTAGCACCTTAGACACCAGCAAGATTTTCAGGGTATGAACTTTCAAAAGTCAAAGCTCCCTTTATTAGATACGTATTTGACAAAAGCTCTCAAAAGCTTATAGCCCCAAATCTTGTTGTCTCTAAATTGCTACTGGATTTGAATCTAACACATTTATTTGCGTATAAACTTGTGTTAGTCAAATGCATCTGAAGAAGTGAGAACACTGGCTCTCTCATCAAAGGGGCAATGGATCCTCGACCTGACCTTGCTTGACAGGTGCACCTCCCAATGCAATCCTTCCCTGCATGCCTCAGCCGAAGCCCACCTCACCCCGGTGCTCTCGGCCCTGGAAGGCCAGGTATGGCTTCTGGGGCACGCGGCAAGAGCCCAGGAGAATGGCCCACTCCAGAACCTCACTGTGGGGAAGGAGCCCACTGCTGGTGCTGGTGCAGTGAAGTACTGGGCCAAGCCATTCTCCTTGGCTCTTGCCGTGCGTGCCCCAGCAGCCATGCCTGGCTGAGGACTCCTGTCCTGACCTGGTTCTGCATCCTTTGGGGAGAGGGAGAAGGAGAGCCCGATGAGGCTACCCCTCGGCCACAGCAGGAAGCAACTTCCTGCTTCTAGCTGTGGCCAAGCAGGAGGGGAGGGAGATCCAACGAGACCACCCCTCCCCCTCCCTCCTGCTCAGCTGTAGCAGGAAGTAGCAGGAAAAACTGGTGAGGCTATGGTGGGCAGGACTGAGGAGTATGGTGCATCATGGGTGGGTGGGTGGGGTCTGGCATCCTCCCGGGTTGGGGCACATCCACAGTGGCATCACCCCAAATGCCCCTTATGGCTATGGGCCTGTCTGGAGCTGATGACCAATGAGCTAGCCAATATTTGCACTTCAAGTATTTGTCATTGTCAATTAATATTGATGCGGCCAGACAAAATGGGCTAGGCTAGTACAGAAAGAAAAGCCATGCTGTCATTCCCCCACTTCAGCAATATCAAAAGACCTCTTTTTCAAGTTGCTCTTGAACGTATAACAAAGGTGACGGATGAAGATGGGGAAAGCAGTATGAGAATGCTCATGTGCGAAACATTGTCAATCCAATTTCAAATGTTTGAAAAACAATTGAATATTTTTTCAAGGTTTGACGGTCCTGCTGGCCATTTGCAAACAGGTTGGTAACCAAAACAGAGGGATGATCGAGCATTCCTGCTCATGTTATCATGTAAGAATTAGATATTAGTTACAATAAAATATCTTGTAATTCCACAACTATGAAAAACAGTATCATTTTGAAGATAAAACAGTGTATGATTGCTATATACTACTGGCAACAAAATCAAGAATTATAAAAAGGAAATATGGGGGGGAAAGACTGGGTACAACAGACTGGTATGCAAAAGAATGTTGCAAGTGTTCCATACGTATGGAGTAAAGGATAACTGACATTTTCTTGAACACCTACATTTTTGCTATATGACCATCTACTGTGGGAGACGGAAGAGGATGCCAAGGATGCCATCGTTAGATCCCGGCTGAGGCCTGGCATGCACCCATGTTGCCAGATGAGCCTCAGGCTAGCAAAAGTGCAGAAAAGACCCTGGGATTGTTTCCAGGCTGGAAATGAGTTTGTCCCTAAGAGTAATGTCTGTTGTTCTCATGTTATTTTCCCAGACCACAGAAGAACTAGAAGATGTATCCGACATTGAAGATGAGTGTGATGCACGCAGCCGTACCAGTATTCAAACGGAAGGGAAAACTGATAGGGTATGTCTCACACCAGTTTGATCAAAAAGTTGTTGAACAAAGGCTGGGGCTGCTGTTCTGCTAATCTCTCTTTGTTTTGTCTGTGAATCATGCCAAAATTTTGCTCCTTTCCTTAAGAGATTTCTGTGTTGTATTTCAAACAGATATATAATGGTGCAGGGGAAAGGCCTCCCTAATGAAGTTATAAATATTGAGTAGAGAATTTGTTTGGCAAATACTTAACTCAAAATTCACAGGTGCTCAAAGTCTTGGGCTTGGGCCTTCTAGCCAGTACAAGTATAATTATGACCAAATGCCCACATATGCTTATTTATTCACTTCATTTATACTCTGCCTTTTTTCTCAATGGGACCCAGAGTTCCTTACATTGCTCTATCTCCTCCAGATCCTCATCTAACACTCTAACCACTTTACTGCACTGACTCTCAGATGACTCAGAAGGTTGCTTTAAACCAGAGGTGTCGAACTAATCTGTTATGAGGGCCGGATCTGACATAAATGTCACTTCGTTAGGCCATGCTAGGGCTGCTAAGTCCCCCGGTAGGGCGGGGGAAACACCGATTTTTAAAGCTTACCCCCGCTTTTTCAAAATTGGCCACCGGGGGAGGCAATGGCTGCCAGCACGGAAGATCGGAGCCTGCCCTGGCCTCTTAAAAGGGAAATGTCTGCAGAGAGCCTGCCCTGCAGTAAAAAGCCTCAACAGACATTTCCCCTTTAAGAGAGAGCAAGAGAGCCCCGCCCAGAGATTAAGGAGGGACTAGGCTCTTTCTGCTGAAGGGTGTGCTTTTGCATGTGGCTTGCAAAATTGCTGCTGGAGTAAGCTGCTGGGGTAAGCTGCTGGGGTCTGCCAGCTCTTTTCCTTCTCTCTCTCTCCCCCTCCCCCTTTCTTTCTTTCTTTTTTCTGTCTGTCTGTCTCTCTCTCTCTCTCTCTCTGTCCCCATCCAGCAGAGGTCTATCAGTGGCTATTATGAGCCACAAGGTCTAAATGGAACCCTTTGTCTGGGGCAGTGATGCTCTGCATTCTTGGTGCTTGGGGGGCAACAGTGGGAGGGCTTCTGGAGTTCTGGCCCCGCTGCCGGACCTCCTGAGGGCACCTGGTATTTTTGGCCACTGTGTGACACAGAGTGTTGTACTGGATGGGCTGTTGGCCCGATCCACTGTGGCTTCTCTCCTGTTCTTATGATATAAAAATCATATTTAGCACTTGTGTAGCACTTAGTGCTTCATATTCTGCCGAGATGAGGAAGGATTCAGTAGGGCCGTTGCTCAGTGATAGAGCATCTGCTTGACATGCAGGAGGTATCAGCCTCTTCAGCTAAAAAAAGGATCAGGTAATAGGTGACATTAAAGATCTCAGCCTGAGACCCTGGAGAGCCACTACCAGTCTGAGTAGTCAATACTGACCTTGATGGACCAATGGCCTGATTCAATATTAGGAAACTTCATGAGTTCATGTGTCAGCATATGGAAGCAACATCACAGGATGTGACATCACAAAATGATGCCACTTCCTTTCTCCTGGCTCCATCCACAAAGTCTCCTGGCTCCACCCCCAAAGTCCTCAGATATTTCCCAAGTTGGACTTGGCAGCCCTAGGCCATGCCATGCATGCTATAAAATGTAATACAAGGTACCACAGATATAAAGGTTATTTCAGATTCCAAATGGGTACTGCAGGTGAAAAACAAATAGCAGGCTTGATTGGATTAGATGTGATATGCAGAGGGGTAGTAGGTGTGGAGATAGGTAATGAAACAGGAAACCTAGGTCTCAGTTAGCTCCAGGAGGATTCAGTCCAGGCGGATGCAAAGAATAGACATAATTCTGACATTAGAAACCACAACATGCAAAAAAAACAGTGGGAGAACATTTTACCTTCCAGGACATTCAGCTGCTGACCTAAGAGTAGCAGTTCTCTTACAGAGGAATTTCAAAGGGAGATTAGAAAGAGAGACTGCTGAATTGGAACTGATAATGAAGTGCAAGACAGTGCATCCTCCAGGATGGAATTCAGACCTAGGTTTCCTGTCTCATTACCAATGCCTGCTACTGTCATTTGACATCTGAAATCACTCCACTCTTCAGGTTATAAGGACCAATAGACTCACATTCTAGCTGTATCTAAAGAAGTGAGCAGTGACTCACTAAAGCTCATGCCCTGCCACCAATTTTGTTAGGTGCTGCTGGATTCTTGCTCCTTTCCACTAATAAAGATTGCAAGCTGAGCTGTTAGGATTCTTTCTTTTTTTTTTTCTTCATCTGTTTACACTGGAGAGGGGGATCTTTCCAAGTGAAATAATGTGTTGATTTCAGACTAGGCAAAATCTACTCAGTGCTAGTGATAATAATGAAACAGTTTAAAAAGCAAAGGGGAAAGTGAAGAAAGGCAGCCAGCAAGGTGGGAGGGGAGAAAGGGAGACAAGTTGAACTGAAATATATGGAACCATAGATGTATTTTTAAATACTTAGCCATCAATTTCCAGTCATTAAACAATGGAATCCAGTCCAAGGTTGCAATCACATGCACAATTCGCCCTGACATAGGAACAAATGCCAGGTGGATTAAAGGAGTGCAGTCAGACAGCAACATCTGGGAAGCGCACCAAGGTTGGCAACCCATTTTGCTCCGACACAGAAGTTAAAAAAACACCTTGGAAAGTCCAGTAGCAAATGGGTTGCTATGGGCCACAGATGGACTGTCCTGCATCTGATCACCCCAGCACACTCCCATGGTGTAAGGATAGTCTGATCAGGCTATCGCAACTCCGTGCTGTTGTCCCCCCCCCCTTAGCACTATGTGCATCAATGCACACCCCCACACACTCCATAGGGAGAACTCAGTGTGGAGGTGTGATTCATCAATTCCTCATGTAAGTGCATCAGAAACAAATGGCAACCCCCCCCCCCGACTAACCCATGGTTGCATCTGATCACGCAGTGGCAGTGTGTTCTAATTCCTAATCAGAGTCTTTTTGAAAGAAAATAAAAATGGAGAAATCTAATCTTTTTAAAAAGCTTTTCAGAATAAGCCAAAATAATTTCCTTTTAATTCTTCTTTCCCCTTAGCCCAACATGCCCCTTCCTTTTAACCATGTACACATGTGTGTGTTTGAGTGAGAGACATATAGAGATCAAGTCTCAAAGAAAACAGCAGAGCACAACAACCTCAATGTAAATTGTGATTGTAAGAAGAATCCACCCTTCCTCCCTCTTAAGAAGAAGACATGAAAGCTTATACCTGAAATAAAATGTTGCCAGTCTTAAAGGAGCCACGGATGTTGCTTTCTTTTGCTCTTCCCACCTCCTCCCTTCCTCCCAAAGGAGGAGAGCTCAACCAGTGGAGGGAAGCAAGGCTTGCCTTTGTATCTCTCCCATGCAAACAGGAAGCAGGAAGCAGTGACTGAGGGAGCTATGTGTGTGAGAGATAGCAAGTCTCCAGGAAGCAGGAACCAGGAGAGAAAGCTGGGTAAAAGTGAGCTGCAATGCAACAGTGGTGGCAGCCTCATGGAAAGGAAGCAGGAGACAGCCAGTTGCTCGCGGGTCAGATTCGAGCCCTGCAGGGGCTAGATCCAGCCCATTGGCCACATGTTTGACACCCCTCCTTTTAACAGATTTACATGAGGTCCAGACTGTTAAGCATGCCCACCAGGGAACTCTTGGAATAGTAGTTCACTGAAGAAGATATGAATCTCTGCTTTCATAAAACTTTGATTTTTGGGAGAGTCAGTGATGATCTTTTTGGAAATTGGTTTTAGCAGAGTTGTATCCATAGTTTTATTAGTGATCTATGAGCTCTTAATATGATTGCTGATCTATGAGCCACTGATCAACCAGAGCAGATGAACTGTTTTGTTCACTACATATGGATGAAAATAAAGTTTCCCAGTCATTTCACCTATTCACAGCATTTTACTAATGATTGGGAAATTTTTGAATTAATACTAGTGATTGGGAAATAAGGTAAAAGCCATACCTAGGCTTTTGCTTCCCTGGAAAACAATCCAAAAGTCTGGTAAATTAAGCTTATGTCCACACTAACAAAAAATCTAGAAGACATATAAGATCAAAACCACTGAGAAAGCTGAAACCCACATCATCTAACTTGCACACATCTTGTTGTTGTTCAGTCGCACAGCCAAGTCCGACTCTTTGCGACCCCATGGACCACATCATGCCAGGTCCTCCTGTCTTCTGTCATGTTCCGGAGTTTGTTTAATTTTATGTACTCCATTAAAATTTCATGTACTCCATTAAAACGTGCGAAAGGCTTTGAGAGAAAAGAAGACAGGAAGATTTAAAGACTAATAGAACTCACTGTTGGAATGGTTTCCATGGAAAACACTGCATAAAACCATCACCAGTTTAGCATTTTCTTGGTACAGAACTGGACTACAGGGGTACTAGTGGAATTAGATGCTACAGACTGAGTTAACTATGGATTTTCATATGACTTTTAAAATACTTCCCGTAGCAAGTTTAATTCCACTTGGCAGACGCATAATCTGTAAATGATTAGATTCAAACCTTCCTCTATTCATGATAAAAGGAAGTTGAAAGAGATTCCAACTGGGATGGGTAAAGCACATTGCTCAAATAATCTGGAATTAACCTTTTCTCAGCTCATAACATTGTATCTAAAAACAATATTAAGAAAGATAGCTGAACGTCAGTATCCCCCAAATCAATCTGCATTGTTAGTCATATTACAATAAGGGCTTCTTTACACTGCAGTTGCAAAGTACTTGCATTTGTTGAGCAATGACACAAGGACTTTGAATCAGACCAACGGGAGTTTCATGCCTACCTGACTCGCGTTTCTCTTTGCAACTGGGGCACGGGCAAAAGCGGTTGCTGATTTCACCTCCGCATTGCTTTCTCCTCCTCAAGGCCCCCTGTAGAGCTGCTACTGGCAGCCATGTTAAGTAACCTGATTTTATAAATAGAGCCAACAGCAGCCACAGAGGGGGGCTTTAAGGTGGAAAGAACAGTGCAGAAGGGAAGGCTGCAGCCACGTCTGCACATGCTCCCCAGCTGCAAAGAGTCAGGTAGACAAAAAATTCCCATGGAATGTTTAATTCAATGTAACTCCATATCATGAGGGATTGGCATGTAAGACGGCTCTGAGAGGAGGCATTCTGTGTCCTGGATATAAAGGCCTGGATCCCCCCACTAAAGAGTGCAGGCCACACACTACAGTCCTTTCCTGTACACTGTTTTTGTATACATTCTGTTCAGATACACCCAGGGCTATTTTTGGGCAGGAACACACAGGAACGGAGTTCCGGCTGGCTTCTGAGTTGGCCACGCCTACAGCCCCCCCCCCCCCTGCGTTCCCCAGGCGCCTTGCAAGCCGTGGGGCGCCTGGGGAAGCCAAGTGGATCCAGGGAGGGAAGGCAGTTTAAACTGTGTGTCCTCCCCCCCCCCCCCGGGTTCCCCAGGCACCCTGCAGTTGCAGGGCGCCTGGGGAAGCCAATCCAGAAACTGCCTTCCTTCCCTCGGGTTCCCCATGTGCCCTGCAAGCCACGGGGCACCTGGGGAAGCCGATCCTGGGAGGGAGCTGTGCTGTCAGGGGCGTGGCCTATTATACTAATGAGTTCCTGCTGGACTTTTTCTAAAAAAAAAAAGCCCTGGATACACCTCTTCATCTGCCCTGTTAATAAAATTAGCTCTTATGATCACAAAATGCACCTTAGCTAATAAGCAGGAAGTAACAGGCTCGGTACTCCATCATCTACCTAATAACATCACTGAATGTTAATCAAGTCCAGCATCTGGGTTCCTTTTTTAAACCCTTTTTCCTGTCACCACACTCAGTGGCTATGGCCAATTTTATTTCCCAATGAGAAGCTGTGTGACAAAAAACACTACTAAAAACTCTCAAGTGGAGTAATACAATGTAATCAGTAGATCAACAATACACTGAAGATCAATACACTAGAGTCACAAGGCAAGGAACGAAGAATCCAGATATACACTTCGTTTTGGGGTCCTTCTTCAGAAGTGACTAATACAGTACAGGCACATCCAGCAGTTTACTATTGTGGAGTTAGTTCTCCTGTTGAATGGTGAATGAATGGTGCCCTATTAAGAATTTGGAATTGTTGGAAACATTGTTCCTGTGAATGTGTGTGGACCTTGTTGCTATCAGAAGCAGGTTTTGCAATTAGAAGCAATTGTGTTAGTCACTTCTGAGGAAGAACCCCGGAATGAAGTGTATATCTGGATTATTCGTTCCTTGCCTTGTGACTCCGGTGTACTGATCCTCTATGTATTGTTGTTCTACTGATTATACTGTATTACTGCATTTGAGAGTATTTAGTAGCGGGGTTTTTTTTGTCACACAGCTTTTCATTGCTTGTTCTCAATTTTATTTCCCAGTCATGAGGGCTGCTGAGGGACTATAGACCCAGGGCCGGCCCACCCACTAAGCAGGCTAGACTTTGGCCTAGGGCGCCTCCTGGTGGTGAGCACTGAACTGGCCTCCCATCTGACCCCCTCCCGCCCCTTTAAGAGAAGTGGCTGGCCTGCCCCTCCTGTTGAACCCCCCTGCCCCTTTAAAAGTGACTGGCCCACCCCTCCCATCCAACCCCCCTCCTTGGCTCCATTGGAGGGTCCCGTGCTGGCCTGCCTGCCGCCCCTCCCCTCCCTCACCTGAGTCACCTTGCCAAAAGCCCCCATGCTCTGCCTTATGCCAGCTCCTCCCCGTCTTGTTCCCTTGGGTGGTGGGCAGCTGGATTGGGAGCGGGACGGGGCAGACAAGCTCTGGGACTGTGAGCGGAGCAGCAGCCATGTAAGTGCGGGGTCGGGGCGAGCGAGCAGTGGCACCCAGGCTCCTCCACTGGGCGCTCTTGGAGACAATGTGGACCCATTGTGGCACACTCCTTCCTTCTCGACACACCGCTTGCTTCTCAGAGGCTGCCTCACTGTGCAGTCCGCCCAGTGCCTTCTTTTCCCCTGGCTTCTCTTGGGTTCCCTGGCAGGGGTGGCGCCATTGAGCAGAGGACCCAGGTAGGCAGGCCACCACCCCTGCTCTCCTCCTCAGAGCTACTGTGCGAGCCGCTCTGAGTGTGGCGTGACACTTTCCTGCCTTTTTTGGTGCTCCCACCATGTGGGACAACAGAGAGGCCTCTCGCCTCCCTCCCGCTTCTGAGGGGGGGGGCCCTTTTTGGCACGCTGCCTTCCCAGCATCTCCCTCTGGCAAGGAAGCGCCACTAGGGGATTCAACTAGACAGGGGAAGGAACCACTGAAGCCCCAAAGTAGGTGCCTGGCAGCTGGAGAGCTTGAAATTGGTGGCAGCGGCGATGTGGAGGCAGAGGCAGAAGCACACGTGGGCTTCTGGTGCTGAGGGGAGACCCAGGCTGGAGGGAGACAGCAGCATGCTCTGCCCCATCGGCTTTGCCTGAGGCAGGATAAGGAGCCACCTGCTCTAGCTGGGCAAACTGCTGAGGAGGAGGTTCCGCCTGGTGCTGGCCGTCGGGCTCTGGGCAGTCTACTTGGAGCTGGTGGTGGAGGCGGGAGGACACCCTCTCAACTGCAGTGAAGGGCCGGCACGTGGCACACAGGGGGCGGGCGCCAGAAGGCAGCCTCACCTAGTGTGCAGAAAAACCTGGGGATGGCCCTGTATAGACCCAGAACCTGGACAAATTAAGGGGGCTGATATAGGGTAAACTGAAAGTAGATCCTACACCGGCCCTCCTAAACATTCCCTTCCATCCAGCAACAGAATCCCACTTCTCCGCTGATTGACTAGAAAAGGTAATGTTTAATTGTGAGTGGTCATTGAGGCTAAATGTAATTATTGAGTAGTACTCAATTATTAATTACTAGTATGTGGGGAGGGCAGCATCAGTTTCTGAGGTGATTTGTACTTCCTCCTTCCTTCTACAAAACAGAGTGGAAAGACTTATTTTGGTTGCAAGTAGGACGGCAAAGAAATCTCTCTCTTTTCACCTTTGAGCTAGATCACAGTTCTCTAAAGAACTGTTACTGTGTCACACACAGCCCACAGGATTACAGAACCGGCAGGCTGTTTCTCCTAGTGAGAGAGGTGGATTCGTTTTATCTGGGAAAAGCTCGCTAAACCCTGAGATTACCTGGTCCCTTCACGGCTGAGTTTATTGACAGAAGTATTTGGTGTGGATGACACCTATTCAGTCCCCATACATCCCCAGTCCAGACTCAGAGGACAGGGCTAGCTGATCTCCAGATCCTGGCCTTGATCCTCTCACAAATTCCCAACCTACTATCTCCCTGAAATTGACTAACCTGCCGATTTCTAGCTCTGGCCAACTTAGGCCCAATTTTACCTCCCCTCTGAAGTAGTTTAACTGCTGTCTTTTCCCAAGCTCATTTCATGCTGGTTTCAAATTTCACTCCAGGGGATCTGAAGAGTACTAAGCAACAACATTTGTTTAAAGCAGTATAATGCTAGGTTGACCACAGGAGGGCAATTAACAAATGTAAACAATAATTTATAAACTAAAACAAGTATGGTTTGAAATTAGAAACAGGTATAGACAGGGTTTTTTTGAAACTAGAATGATTCTAGTGGGAAAGTCAGATGTAAATTTGACCTAAGCCTTATCTCTAGTCCCGGTTAAATTTTATCTGAGCAGCTGGCCACATTTCTTCCCCTCTAACTGCTTTTCTCCCTCCTGTCACAGAGGCTCTAAGGCTTCTCATTGGCTGGAACCTCTAGGCATTTCCACACCCCACCTGGGATCAGGGATTGGCAGCGATGCCTGAAGGGTGGAATTGGAAGCCATCCATCACGCATAATAAAACAATCTGGTATGAGGCTGTGAACCATTTCAGCAAGAGTAATGCAATCCTTGTCTCTAACGTTGAAGACTAGAACTATAATTCCTTTCTGATTATAAGACAACAGGTGAATCTTTTCAGATGAACAGTGGCAACTTTGCTGTAGGTAAGCTAATCAAATGGGCCATAATTTGTGATCGATGCATACCATGATGTGCTTTCACAGGCATCTGTGTGGATGTTCTTGAGGATTATGACTCAGCTGATGCTCATTTGGATGAACTCATCCGCTGTACAAGTACAATTTCCCCTGCTTCTGGGCGTGAAACAAAGTTCGAGAAGTGTCCAACCTGGCCAGATGGCTGCAGAAGGGAGGCCTAATAGGCAATGCCCTTTTGCACTGCATTCTGGCAGCTGTTCAAGATAGCTGCATCAGGAATGACAGCTCTCCTGCTCAGGTGAAAGGGATAGGTAATAGTAATGCTATGTTACCACCTCACGTGCAGAGTCAAACTCTGCATAAAATGAATGCTGGGTATGCTGTAAGGGCATACTTGATTACCCCTTCTCTTATTTTTTTATTGACCTGGATTAATGCTGACGGGATGAAACGTCTTATTTGGGTAGTACACAATATTATGATGCACGCTGGAAAATAGATCTGTATTTTTAAAGTAACACTATAAAACCCAAATCACTTTATTCCCCAGGGTTTAGCCGTGCTTGAATTTCAGCAGCTCTTAAAACACACTGTGTGGAAGTGAGATGACTGTGCAAAAGATGATTTTTTGCAAGAATAACCAAACAATATGGTATTAAACACCAGGCAATTAAGCCAGCACAGCTGCCCTTTTGGGCCTGAATTATGCCTTAAACTTACTGTCACGTCTTTCCTGGAAGCGAAGGAGACCAAAGTCTTTCCTCAAAATACTTTCCGAATGAAAGGCTGCATCATTGTTGACAGGCATAACTGCATAAACATCCCATAATGACTTTCTTAGAACACTTTATATTATTGCATAAAAGTCTGTCCATATTGGGGGGGGATCAAATCTATTAAATGCCACTAACATAAGGGGGGAATTACTATTTTTATAACTTTTTAGAGAAGGGATGGCCACCTTCTCAGGGGCCGTTCTGTTTTACAGTTCTCTGTTTCTAAAGGCTAGTGGTATACTTCGCCTAACAAATTTTGTCTCTGTTATGGTCATGGCCTACAGTATAGTGCCTACACCCTGTAATGGGACAAGAATCTCAGTTATGAGTTCATTGACATTGCATGAAAATAGAGTTTCCTCTTCTGTCCCTAGCTGAATGCATGGTGTCCAGTACCCATGTCACATCAAACCACTCTCACTATGTCACCGCTTTCAGTTGTGTATTTGCACATTCATAATGGGCACTGTCCCCACCCCAATCCCATTTAAAATTTGGCTTGGCAACGTCTGTTTTCCTAAAAGATAGACATATCATGGTTTACTGTGAACCCAGTTCAAATCCCAAAGTGCTTCTAATGACAGCAAAATGAAGTCCAAGGCCCTCCCCAGCACCACGTGAGCCCTGACTCCCTGGCCTTCAGCCATCATGCTGCACTCTCCCACAGGGATCTCTCCAGGCTTCAGAATAGAAAAGGAGGCATCTCCCCACATTCCCACTTGTTTCTTGGAGTGTGGCCTATACCTGGACTTAGGAACACTGTTCTGTCTCTTCCCTGGCCTGGTTGTGGAGCCTCCATTTATTTCCCTCCCCACCCCTCCATTCAACCCCAGTCCCATCCCCTGTCCCTACCACTTGGGCCAATACATGGGCCAGGGGTTGGAGCACCACCCCATAGGCCTGTCAGTGGCAGATGCTTGAGGGAGTTTTGTCACTCCCTAGTTTCCCCTCCCTTAATGCCTGGCTTTGCCCCCTTCTTGCCCTGCCTTCACCCTCTTGCTTGGTCTGTCAGTGGCCATTGCTGTGATTGCAGGCAGCTCTGGGGCTTCTTGCAGGGGTCTGCTCTTCCCTGGCACCAGACAATGATGTCATTGGCTGGCACCCACCACTCCAGGGCCCAGGGAAGAGGCAGAGGTGCCAGCCTTTGTCAGCTGCATCTGGTGTCCTTCCAGGTCTTTTTCTTGGGAACTATGTTGGTGCAAACGGGGGCCATTTGAGGTATGGGGGAGGTATGGGAGTGTCCTGCTTGGGCTGTCACTTTCCATTGCCATTGTGGGCAGTGTAATTACACAGCAGGATTACACAGTGATTAAAGAGTAGGTAAAGGTTTATTTAGGCGCTAACATACTTGATAGGAAAAAGGAGAGACAGAGATTGGTTTTTAACTATATCTCTAGCTAAGGGGGAGGGTAAGACTGAATGAAGAACTTTCATGAAGAAGTAGGAAATTGCCCTAAGATTAGCAATCTGGAGACAGACACAAAGAAGAAGAGAAGAAGACCCTGAAGAGGGGCAGCAGGAAGACAATTAGATAGTCATTCGACACTTAAGAGAAAGAAGGTGCTGACCTCACTGTCCTATCTAATTGTCTTCCTGCTGCCCCACTTCAGGGTCTTCCTCTCTTCTTCTTTGTACACCAAACATTGGCTTTTCCAACAGCCATGATTGTGGGCAGGTTTGGGGGTCCCTGCAGGGTTTTGCTCTTCCCTGACAGCAGACAATGATGTCATTGGTCCGGCTTCCACCAATCCAGGCCCTAGGGAAGAGGGAAAGGTGCCGGCCTTCGTCTGCTGCAGCTGGTGTCTTCCTGGGTCCTGTCCTGGGAACTCTGGTGATGCCAAAGTGAGCCATTCAAGGTACAGGGGAGGTGGGAATGTCCCAACTGGCTGCCACAGCTCTAAGAAAAAAGTCTGGCTTTGCTAGGGTTGCCAGACTCCTGTTCTGGGCAGGGGTTCCCCCATTTTTTTGGCTTCTGCCATAGAGTTTTGCCCAAACTGTAGAGTGTTAACACATGTGCCCCCCAAATCCCCCCACTGGCAAGCTGAGGGGCCTGGTAACCCTAGGCCTTGCTATGGGCACTGCATCCAAGGCCAGCCTGAGTGCTGGGCCTGGACAGTAATGTTACTTAGGTTTCTGTTCTCTACTTAAATCAATGTTGTGAAGGGACAGCATCAGTCGGCCCAGGGCTTCTGACATTCAATTTATCCAATGCTATGGTTATTTATCCTATGACATCCTCTTTATCCTACGATATGGTTGCTTTTGGGGTGTCATACAAAACCAAGCAGGGTATTCAAAACCCAGGAGTGGGATTGAGAAAGCTAACTGAAATGGAAAAGCAGAAGGGGGTGGGCAGAAGGAGAAAGATGGTGTTGAAAATAACATTCATGAAGCTATATTTTGTGTGGTCAATGAGAGCCAGCCAGTGATTCCATCGTTAAAATAAGGATTTTGCAGACAATCTCTTTGTCAAACTTTGACAGCTCTCTCAGTTAAGTGGTTGCTCTGTAAAAAGAGGCACGCCGTGATTCCACAGGAGCTCCTGCTTGCCCGTATACCTCACAGTCTTGATATTGTTCCACTCTGAAACTGCATTGACATGCACATTGCAGCCTCCAAGTAGCCCAGCTGTCCTCGAGTGTAACAGCCAGTTCTGACCTGACTTGCCCTTTTGCCAGAATCACGATTTCTTTCATAAAGAATTTGCCTTTTTGGAGCATGTTTTTTGTCAGAGAGCCAGGCCCCCTGAGAAATATTTTCTTCACTCACTTCAGTGTTGGCTCATATTAAAAAATAAAGTCAAGAGGCGTTGCAGCCTGAAAGATCTCCTTGTGGGCCGCTGTAGCTCAGTGTTCAAGACCACACTGACATGACCGGAGAATGAAAGATGACATGATTAGAGGAGGGGGTTACACAGTATTGAAATTGGAAGGCAAAAAGTGTACACAGAAGTCTCGGTAAGACAAGGCTGCTTTCCAAGATCATAGGCGACAGAAAGAGAGGTTGTATGGATTCTGCCCAAGCACATTGTGTAAAGAGAATAAATTGTGCCCAGCAAGTACATGAACATATTTATTTTAATTTTTTGCCCAAAATGTTTACAGTTTAAACCAATGAGTCATCGCATTATGTAATATGTGAAACAAATAATGCCACAATACAATCATAGACCCTATGTAAGAACCACAGAGGACCATTCGGGATAAAGAATCCCAGGACACTGTCATTTCAGAAGAGTAGCCATGTTGGTCTGCAGTGGAAGAGCTAGATCGGAGTCCAGTAGCCCCTTGGAGACTAACAAGATTTGGGGGGCATAAACTTTAGAGAGTCCAAGCTCCCTTAGTGAGAACTTTTACTCTCAAAAGCTTAACCTTGCCCCCAAGTCTTGTTGTAGCCTAAGATGCTGCTGGACTTGAATCTAACTCCTGTACAATATGTCTCATTACTCTTCCTTCTGGTCCTGTTTTTTCTGTCCTCTCAGCCAGTAGGGCTATCCCCACTATAGAAATCAGTAATGTCTGTGCTTGTCCAGATCTTCCACAAAAACCCAGCCAATATCTTGAGTTGCCTAGTCACCCCAAATCCCTGCAACCAGTGAAAGAGAAAGTTTAGATGGGGGAAAGGACATTTGGGTGGGTTGAGGAAAGGGAGAAAGGTTATTGGGTTGGTGGTCAATGCTGGGTTGAGGTCCAGATACAGCAAATAACTGGGTCAAGGTAGCAAAGACCCAAGGGTTTTTAGGCACTCAGATTAAAAAAGTGTGCAGCTTGTGAACATAAATATGCAGCATCACTGACTTGATTTTTAGAGGGTTGGAAAGTAGCACATGGTAATGCCCGGATTTTAATTTTAGTGATGGACAGGGTACAAAAAAGGTCTTCCAAAATGATCAAGGTGGAAGCAATGTCCCTAGAAGAAAAGGTGGAGATTAGAAAAGTTTGTAAAATAATTCATGAGTTCGGGAAAGTGAATACAGAGATCATTTTCCACCCTCTCATTCTCTTTTAGGACAATCACATTTGGAATCTTTATATTGTTTAATTTACAGCATTTTTGTCATGACCCTCATCTCCCAGCACTCGGCTCACTCCCTTTTCTTGCCACTGCTGGCCCAAGAACCTGAACTAAGTCACCAACAAGACAGGATTCATGGGAAATCATTAACTAGTTTGGACTCCTTTGTTCCAAACTGAACCAAAACCATAGTAGTGTGCCACCACCAGAATTTTTTTTGGTTAAAGATTCCCCAGTACTATACCAAGACAGAAATTCCCTGGCCCATCTCATTTCTGTGTGCAAGTGGGAGGGAGAAATCTGAGCTCACCCTTTCCAACTATTTTGCTCCCTCCTGGTCTTTTGTGTTTGGGACCAAGGTGCCTTTCAGAACTTGCATCCTTGGTTCAATGTCTTGAGTAGCCTAAGCACTTTGAGGTACATGAGTGGGAGTCTTCTTTGCCTCCCCCAAGATCAGTCACTTTGGGTTCCTAACCCAGCTTTATTCCACTAAAACTCTATTTAAACAGGGAGCACAGATAGCGAGGAAGTATCTTACAGCAAAAGGGAAATATAGAGGGTCCACTAGTGATAAAGCAATGCTAGCTAGAATTAACATACACTCTGTCCAACATCTGCCATCTGCAGTATCTGTGGGGGATGGACTGGGTCCTGCACTTTGTTAGATCAGTTTACTGGAGTTCTTTTCTCATAATTTGTCTGGGATTAGTCAAACAGCAAATAGTTGCATGTTCCTTTTCTACCTGATTGCAGAATGGGAATTTCCTCTTGTTAGTAGGGATGGGCATGAATTGGGAAAATGCAGTTCATTTCGGTTTATGGAGTGCCCGGTTCATGAGCCACAAACCATCACAAACTTTTAGGTACCTAATAAACTGGTTTGATTCATGAGGTTTGTGATGCAGGAGAAGCCCCCCCCCCAAGTGTGCTAGAGACACCAAACTCACAGGGGATCTCCAGATTACTCTCCTCTATCTGCCTTCCAAGTTTGGTGCCAATTGGATTTATGGGGTCTGAGTCACAGCCCCCCTACGAAGGGGCCCCTAGGAAAGTGCTTTCTGGGGAAATGACAGGTGCAGGTTCAGGAGTGTATAGAATGGACCCTGTGCAAGCTAAAGACATAAAACCCACAGACCCCCCCTGATGCTCCCCTACATGCCCTCCAAGTTATGTGCAGATTGAATTTAGGGCATCTGAGTTATGGCCCCAAAAGAAGATGCTTCTCCCCCTCTACTTCTCCCTGCTGAGAGGGAGTGGGCCTCTTCTTCCTCCCACTGGCTGCCAGTCTTTTCTCCAGTGGGAACATAGTTGGGTGCACCATTTGCAGATGCCTGCAAGGGAGGGAGGAGGACAACTGTTGGGTGTTTGCGCTTCTCAGACATGAGTGTGGCACACCTGGCGCTCTGCCACACAGGGGTCACTGGGGAGGATGCAGAAATGTTTCCAAACTGTGGGCTGTAAATGGGGCCCCAGGATTTGAGAAGGTGGGAGGCACAGCTACTTTCTCATGCTGGTCTGGGAGGGGCTACGGAGGGGTGTACTCAAGACAGGAGTAGCAACAGGGAGTTGGGATGAGGAAGGGGAGAATATTCCCCCCCACACACACCATCTCAATCACTGCTGTCAGAGTCCTCTTCTCCAAAGAGTGTTAGCTACTGCTGGTGTCTCTGAGCATTACTACTAACCAGGGGTCTTTTAGTAGAAAAAGAGGTGCAGGAGCTCATTAGCATAACTCATTAGCATAACTTATTTGCATATGTCATGCCCCCTGGCATTACCGGAAGTGTGTCAGAAGGCAACACCCACCGCTCAGGCTCCACTCCACAGGTGAGTGAAACTGACCCACTCTACCTCTGGGGAAGGGAAGGCAGCAGAGCCATTGCTGGGGGAAGAAGGGGGAGGCCTTTATATGCCATCCCCCTTTCATTCTCTAGGGAAAAAAGGGGTCATCTAAAGATGCCTCCCCCATCTTGCTTTGCTTCCCCAGTCGGCCTGCCAAGGTGGGCCAACTGGAAAAGCAAAAAAAAAAAAAAAAAAGATCTTTAAATACCTCACCTTTGCTTCCCCAGCCAGCCTGACAAGGTGCGCTGACTGGGGAAGCAAAGGGGAGGCTCTTAAAGATGCCTTCCCAACCTTTCTTAGTTTACCCAGCCAGCCCGCCTTGGAAGGCGGCTGGAGAAGCAAAGAAAGGTTGGGAGGCATCTTTAAAATCCTCCCCTTCCCTTCCTCAGCCGGCCTGCCAAGGCAAGCTGGTGGGGGAAGCAAAGAGAGAAGGCTTTTAAAATTTACACCCCTTCTCTCTAGAGTTGCGCCGCTGCAGTGGTATGATCTCCCATTGTATCCTGTGGCCCCATAGAATAAAATGGAAAGATCATGCCGCTTTTAAAGATGCCTCCAGTGCCGGCTTTTAAAGATGCCTCCCCCTCCTTTTTTTTGCTTCCCCAGCCAATGCTGGCTCTGACCCATCCCATCTCTTTGTGTATGTGGAGCAGAGGGGCCTGGCTACTGAGTGCCTTGTCTAAGAATCCACATTTATACCCTCCCATCCCTCCTGACAGTGAACACTTCTTTCCTGCTAGGTTTGGGGGTTAGGTGGACTCAGGTCTCTGAGCCACCCCGTCTCTCTGCTCATCACCTAGCAGGGCATCACCAGGGGCCTCAAAGCCTCCATCCCCAGACCTGTTCCTGGGGCTCTCCACAGAGGCAGAAGAGTTGGTAGCAGGGGTCATTTGGAGCCGGGACGAGCTAGAACAGCATTCCAGCAGTAACAAGCCCAGGAGTAGGCACATATGGTGGCAGCAGTAAGCCCCACCCCCAGAAGGCTGGCAGGGGAAGTAAAGAGAGAAGGGTTTTAAAGTTTTTAACCCCTTCTCTCTAGAGTTGTACCACTGCAGTGGCACGATCTCCCATTGCATCCTATGGCCCCATAGAGTACAATGGAATGATCGTTCCACCACTGTGGTGGCACAATCTTTCTGTTTTATTCTGTGGGGCGACAGGATACAATGGGAGATGCAGCACGAATCAATAAACTCACAACATGCTCCGAGTCTTCTTTGGTGGCAACTAGATAATGAATATATCATTCACTCAGTATGTCATGTAGAACAATGACAAATTGGCTCAGACATTTAACATTCTAAAATAGTGATTAAAATCAGCACATTGTATGAGACACATAACAAAAGAGGACTCTGAGAAAGACCATAAAACAGGACAAACCAAACCGCTTAAAAATTGTTTAAAAAGCAAGGAAACCTGTGTATGAAACAAAGTCCCCTATTTCTCTTTAAGAAAAGTTGTTCTGTGTCTAGTATCAAACAGAAAAAATTACACTTTGCTCTATCCATGCATTGTAGCCTGTAATAAAATGCATGCTAGAACAAATATTATAGACAAACACAGCTTCCTCCATGTAATCTAAAATGTTCTTTCCTATAGTTTCCTTTATAAATTAAGGGTTTCTAACATGTTTTTTAGTATAGACTATGAGGGGTGAATTGAGAAAAATGTTATATTTTCAGTTTAATACAAAGTAGATCTTTTAAAAGAAAAATTGGATTATACTTTGAAACCTAGGTTGGACCCACACTTCTGAGAATGCTCACAGAAGTCACTGTGCCCCTCAAAAAGCCACTGAAGAGGACTGGGGGGATGACCTCTTCTACCCAGGCACCTGAATGCCTCAAGCTGCTCCATCTTACCTTTTAAAAGATGGGTAGCCATGTTAGTCTGTCTGTAAAAGTAGAAAAGAGCAAGAGTCCAGTAGTACCTTAAAGACTAACAAAATTTGCTCTTATATTTTTTTTAAAAAAAATCTGTGATGTTTTTGAAATTGAGTCAGGTAAAGCTTGCTGAGTGACTTGGCCAGTTGCATACTCAACTTTACTTCTCACAGTAAAGGCTAGTTCTCACAGTAAAAATCCAGTTGGAGAGTGCACTGAAAGTGGATTGAAAGTGGATTATTTAGTGTGTGTGACTGCAGCCCTAATCTCATCTCAGGGTGCTTGTGAAATTGAAATGAGGTAGGGAGAACAATATATGCTTCTCTGATTTCTTTGGAGGAATGAAGGGATAAAGAATAGGTGGATGGATTCTCTTCTGTACGGTATGAACTGGTTGGCCTTTTGGATCACAGTGGATTCACTAATTATTGCAATACATTTATTTATTTACTATACACCTCACCTTTCTTGCTGAGACAGTATAAAACAATGCAGTCAAATAGTATGAAACATCCAATAAGCAATGTGACACGACAAGCGTTACAAAAATCAGGATTAATGCAAAAAAAGTAGCACCACCAACGCAGTCAGTGGTTCACCTCCATCATAGTCTGCTCCTACCATATTCCCCTTCCTATGACAGGAAGGATCAAAGAAAACACCACCTGTGCCCCCATTCCCTTCAGCTTCCTCCCAAGAGCTTCATAGTCAGCCTTAAAATGCTTTTGATAGTGTTCATGGCTGTGTCACTTATTTATTTATTTATTTGTTTGATTGATTGATTTATATCCCACCCTCCCCCTGCGGAACTGTAAAATGTCCCGCAGGGCCCTGATCATGGACCACTCCCACATGGACCATCATGAATGGGTAATGTTCTGTAGATTAGATGAGTTTTGGAATCCTGTCTGTAATATCTTTAATTTTCACCCCTGGCAAGCAACACACCTCTCGGGCCAGGGGATCAGACCTGGACACACGATGTTCCATACCCCTCAGCAGGGAATCACCTATGACCAACACCTTCCTCTTCCTTCCGACACCATTTCTTCATATCTCCCTTTCCACCTCACTCTGACTTCCTTGTGCTCATGATACTTCCACTAGAAGTGTTTCCATCTCTGCCTCCACCACAAGTGCCTGGAATCGATTTCTTAATTCTAATGGCGCTGAGTGCCACCTCGCATGGTGTCTTTGGGGTCAGGCTGTAGTGCTCTGAGGAGTCTTGTTAAGGTATTCACCACACTGTTGTCCCTTTGACTAGTCTCCCCTTCCCTATGCAGGACATCAAGGCTTCTGTTACTGAACTCCTCCTTTTCCTTGATCTCGTGGAGAGTCGTAATCCTTTCCTCCAGGCTCCAAACCTTCTCCTCTAAGAGTCCTCTCAACTTGCGCCTCTGACAGGTGTCATCCGTCTTGTCTGCAGGGAGGGAGACAAACATGGCATACACCTCACAGGTGACAGGAAATGGTCTGTGAGCATTCATCATCACTGCTTCCCAAGTGGATTCTTTTCCACCCAGAAATACCTTAGTGTGTTGATGTGCCCTGAAACTTAGAAAACTGACCAAATGGTTACCTAAGCCCAAAGGGGTAAAGCACAACAATGTAAAATTGTCTTAACTATTTATGGGATCCTTCAGCTCATGCCTCTGGCGAGGAGGAGCCTTGCAATTCAAAGGCTCACAGCCCCACCTCTCAACAGCCAGAGCAACAGCAGCGGGCAGGGCCAGCAATCAACCCCAGGCAAACAGGTCCTCCTCTCAGCAACAAACCAGACAAAAAAACCCACAGAAGCAACCAGAAACCCCTCTCCAGCAGGCTCCAAGCATGCACTCCCCCTCACGCACTGTTCTCTCACACAGCAACCTCAGTTCATGCTCCCCAGGAGCTTAGGAAAAGCAAAACTAACACTCACCTTGCCAGCAGTTCTGTCCCAGCTCCTTCTCCCACTCCAGCTGACACGTCAGACATGATCTGTCATGAACAATGCAGAAATGGAATTTGAAAAGTGGCAAACAATGCCATAAGACCAAGAGAAGACATACAGTAAACAGTGGAATAGACTGCAAACCTGCTCCCTTTGTAACACTGCCCTCCCAAACCATTCTATTATACCAGCCCTTTTATCTTTATAAAAAATATCCTTCTGGACAACATAGTTTGTGGTCTGACAGAATATTGGAGGTCTTCCTGACCTCCTCAGACAGTGATTTCACAAGGAGGGAGCCACAACAAATAATGCATGTATGTGGGCAACTATTGGTCTTGTCTGTTTGCTGGAGGGTGGTACCTTCAGAAGACTTTGCTCAGATGAGTGAAGCTGCCATGATAGTGCATAGTTCAAGGCCATGAAAGGCTTTCTATGCAATAACAGTACCTTGAATTAAACCCACTGATAGGTAACCAATGGAGACACTGCATATTCTGCCTAGCTTCTGATAGTAACCCAGCTGTGGTGTTCTGTTTCAACTGGGATTCCCTTGTTGGCTTCAAGGACAGAACCATGTGGAGAGCACTCTAGTCTAGCCTCTAGTTCACCATAACAGAGATCCATGTGGCAAGATTGGCCAAGTCGAGGTGGGAAGCCATCTTCTAAGCTACACAAAGATGTTTACAGCTGTGTTTACCACTGCAATAAATAAATAAATAGATATAACATTTAAAGACACTTTCTTAATTCTTCACAGTACTGTGAGAGTCACTGTGGAAGGTTTGCTCCAGTGAGGTTAAAATGGTTCAAGACCACTGTGTCCCACTAAGTGAAGCGAGTTAGAACCCATGGTCCCAAATTCTCTGGTACACTGTTCCCCATGCTAATGGTTCTTCCCAATCTTACTCACATAGCCAGAGCAACTAACCTGCAGAAGGGTTGTTGTGCCTTCAGTACAATTCACATTCCTTCGGTTCTAAAAAGAAAGAAAGATACTGGTTTTTGTGTGGTGGTTATATGCCTTGTTGAGAAGGTGTTTTATGGATGTGTGGGCTCCATTGGCACCAGAGAAATGTTGTTGTCAAAATCTTGATTCTCCTAAGATTTCTTCAGAAGCTTTTCCCAAGTAAGAAGGGGGGGGGGGGAGAGATCTGGTGGCAGTTGTACTGGTTTTAGCAGAAATTACAAATTGGAGATGAAAGGCATATTTTATTTTTTCTCCATGGGGCATTTTATCTCAAGCAATATTAACTTCCTGATCTGTGTCAGGCTAGAACTAGGCATTACAGCAAATGTGCTATCTTCACCTTGAGCATTTCCCTGCAAGGAGTGGCCAGTGAAGTGATTCTGGAGAACCATAACTAGTAAAATGGCTATCGTATATCATGCATTTTGTACTGATGGAAAGAGAAAGAGGAGACATGCTCCTTTCTGTGGATCAGGTTTAGTATCTAGTGTAGGTTTCAGCAAGCACTGCAACAGTGTCGCTCCCCTCCCCCCAGTCTGTGGAAAAGCATGCAAGAACTAAATTTACAGTTTTCATTTAATAATTTAATGCACATGGGAGCAAGTCCCAGTTTCATCTGACAGTAGTTTAAAATCTTGTCCCATGTGCATCTGAAAAGTCCTTGTATCTGTGACTTAGACATCCAAGGAGATTACCATGAAGATCAATCCCCAGAGTATGATTATCGTGTTTGATTTATGAGCAGCAAGTCACTGTGCTAGTGAGGAAGTCAGAAGGAATGACCTAGAGAAACTGGCTCGTTCCTATATTGCTTGTTGAGGTTTTAAATGCACAACTCACTGGCTGTAGGGCCAGATTTTGCAAAGAAGGTCATGAACCCTACAGATGCCTGCTTGTGCAGAACATGTTTTGTAACAAATTCAATATTTTTGCTTTTAATATCTATGGAACAGCCAGATTTTCAACACTGAAAGAAGACTAGAATCATCTTTAGGGTCTGCTCACTTTTTGAATAGAAAGTCTGAGAGATTTTTAATAGAGTTCGAAATACAAAACTGTTTAAAAAAAATACCATCTTTCCGCCCCAAGGGGCATTCATGACAGCTTGACAACATGTGTAGCTCCATCACTCACCCCCTCTTTCCCATTTTCCCAGCCATCAAAAAGGAAGAATTAAACATGAAAACCATCAGTGTAGTAGTAAACCAAAGGGACTGTATCTTATCTAAACCTGGAAATAGTCTGTCCTCCATATATTCAGCATTAGCCAGAACTACAAAAACCTGAAACATCTATTTATCTGAGGAGATATGGAGTTAATGGACATACCCCAAACAACTATCTTCCATTTTCTCTTTCTCCTCCTTGCCGCCAGCTCCATCCTCTTCTCCATTCCATTCCGGAGGATCAACCCATCTTTAGTAGCAGCTTTTAGAAGGGGACCAAGGAATTGCAGGGTGATCAGATCCTTTTCCGAGCTACAGCCTGTTTGCAGTGATTTCTATCTAATCCATTGGCTCATTTCAGACATACCACAAGACTGTGGTTTATTTTAACTAGGGTTAGATTGTTAAATCAGGATTCAGCTCACAGATAATCAAAATGCTGGTTTCATTTCCTTTTCTCTACAGCCTGAGAGAGTGTTGTCAGAGCCAAGATGACTGTATTCAGACACAAGAAACTGCAGTTAAAACTAACTATGGTTAATGAATCAACTGGGTCCTAATTTGATAGATTCTAACTATAGTTAGTGGATCACACAAACCATGGTTCCTCTGGATGTCTGAGCTGAAACATTGTCTCCAAGATTGTTTTATTCTTCAGAAATAAGGCTAAATAGAAGGAAAACAAAGGAATTCATGGAACCATTAGGATGAGGAGGGAAGATCGCATGGCATATAGCCCGATCTCATCAGATCCCAGAAGCTAAGCAGGGTTGGTTCTTGGAAGGAAGACTCTGCAGAACAAGGCAGTGACAAACCACCTCTGCTTTTCACTTGCCTTGAAAGCCCCTTGCTGGGCTTCATAAGTCTTGCTGGAACTTGATAACACTTTACACACATGTACACCATTGGAGTGATGGCTCAGCCTGAACTCTGTTCCTTGTGATTCCAGCATCAATAATCATTTGGGCTTTGACTCCTGTCAACTGTGTTTCGGACTGTCATGTGTTTACTGGAATTATACGAACGGTAGGATTGCTCTTCCTGGAATCTGCCATCTTCCTCAAAATTAAAGTATATTACAAGGAGAAGTAAGAAAGGGAATTCTACTTCTAAGAGAGAGAAACTGATTGTTGCCTTGTAGCATCAAGACCTTTATACATCAAGAACATTTGAATTTGGGGACTTCCGGAAGACTTGCGAGCAATGGCGGACGCCTCCCTCCGCACCAGCGGGGGAGGCGATCCGTGCCCGACGGGAAGAAGGGGCTCTGGATAGGTGCCGAGCCCCCAGAGACCCCAGTGAGGGGGCTCTGCCTGGGGTGGCACAAGCGGGGATTTCTCTCTGCGGTGGCGACCGCGAGATCGAGATCCCCCTCATCACCCCCGTAGGTTCCCCCGTCGCGGAGCCGTAATGGCAGCAGCACAAACCGTGAAGCAGCAGAGAATATGAAGTAGAGAAGCACAAGATCCCAGATACGCACGGTGAAAAAGTGAGTCTCGAAGTAAAACTAAGCAGAACTTAGCGGGAAAGCGGCGGGTGGAGTGAACCCCCCCCCTCGTACATATCGGCGTACGTACGAGGCTCGATCCCACGGCGTTACTGAGAAAATAAAAGCTCCTACGAACTGCTTGCAGGCGGTATCGCATACTTGAAGGCATAAGCTTGAAAACGATTTTAGTGCCGTTAAGAAAACTGCTTTCTTTGCGCACCTTATCTAATCGTAAACAACAGCGTAGTCTCAACAATGGCGGGGAAACCGAAACCTTCCCCCAAACTAGGAAGTACAGCTCCGAGTGCAAAGGTCGATACCACAGAGATGACCACGGTATTCTCCTCGTTATTGCGACCTCTAGTGGACCAAATGATGTCTCTCAACACTAAGATGGATAAAATGCAGATGGAACTGAAAGAATCAAATAAGGCCACAGAGAAGCTGCAGCTGGACCTCATGGAAGTTAAAAAGTCAGTTAAAAATCAAGACTCAATGCTACAAAAAGTGGAAAAAGAGAAGGCTCTTCAACAAGATTCGATCTTAAAAATGCAGATGGATCGATCAAATTTCTTCCTAAGACTTCAGAACGTACCAGAAAAAAAAGGAGAAGACCTTAAAACTATGCTAAGTGAAGCACTGGAACCAGTAACAGGCTTAAAAGCAGCGGACATAAAAAACGACATGGATATGGTTTATAGGACCTATCCTGAATATATTAAAAAGAAAAGCCTGCCTGGTGAAATAATGATAAGGTTCTCCAAAAAATCTACAAGGGATGTGGTCTTAAGAACCACAAACAAAGCTGTTCTGAAGATCCAATAAGAAGAGGTGAAAGTTTTGAAGGACATACCGTTTGAAATAAGGAAAAGAAGAAAAGCCTATAGAAAGTTAACAATGTGGCTTCAGTCTGAGTCTATTGTCTATCGTTGGAATATTCCAGAGGGACTAAGCTTCAGCATCAAAGACAAGAAATATAAGATTGACTCTGTTGAACAAGCAAAAAAATTTCTGGAAATTGATAAAGAAAAGAAAAAAGACAGAGACTCAGATGGCTCGCTAGCTTCGCAAGAAAGCATGTACGGTTTCGATGGTTCTAAAAGCGATGAAGATATTTCAGACTCGGAAAAAGGGGCGGCAGCCCCAAAAGTACAAGTTGAGACCAAGAAGACAAGAAGAGGACAAAGGAAGAAATGATTTCTTTAAATCGTTATATTAAGCATGTGCACTAATATGATGTATAAGCCATGTTATTAAGTGCTTTCTTTAAAGTATACATACTTGCCAAATAGCTTTTATAGTAGAAACAGTAACAATGTAATCTGTAGTTAACCATGGTTTTATTAATGCTTCAGTTTTTTTTTATATAATCAGATATAATTAAGCATTTTTTAAAGTATTCTCTGTATAAGATATATGTAGCATAGTAAATAGCGTTTAGATGTAGATATTAGAAAAAGCAATAAAAATTTAAAAAAAAGAACATTTGAATTTGGTTAGTTTTGAAGAGGCTAAGGGAATGACTCAGTCTCCCTTTGTGTCCTCTTCCTCCAATGTTCTTTGTTCCACATGCTGAAATCTACTGCTTATGGAACTTTCCTCTCATTACCAACTTCCCTGGAAGTTGGGAGCTACATCCATAGGGCAAATTGGAATGGGCCCAGTGAACTTAGGCTGCGGTCACACACACTAAATAATCCACTTTCAATCCACTTTCAGTGCACTTTCAAACTGGATTTGCCAGTTCACACAGTAAAAATCCAGTTTGAAAGTGCATTGAAAATGCACTGAAAGTGGATTATTTAGTGTGTGTGACCGCAGCCTTAGTTCTTCTAAACACCCTTTGGTGGCAGGAGGTCTATAAATTCAATAATAACAATAATATTATTAATAGTTTAAAAATTGTGTTGCAGTATTTAGATTTCAAAGGGCTTGCAGCTAGCAGCAACATTGAAAACGACAACTTCCAAACTCAACAAAGTACCCACTGCCATTTAAACAAAAATCAGTCACAAAGTTATGCTGGTTATATGAGAAGAGAGGCAAAATGAATGCTTGGGCTGAGGAGCTGACCCATGGAAAGTTATGAATGACTATTCCACTAAAATGAACGAGGCTAGCAGTTTTTATTAAATAAAAGTTTCTGTTCTTTCTGTAAAAGTAGCTTACAAATTAAAACTGAAGTGTTATGAAATAATAATCAATAAACCAGCAGTAAGATGATGATCAAAGTCAACAATCAGTCCAAAATCCTAGTGGTATAAAATTGGTACTTTCTAAAAATCGAAAGAGATTGGGGTTGGCAAGCTTCTATAGAAAGCAAGTTCCATAGCAGTAGCATCACAAACCTGGCATTACATCAAAAGTCTGTGCAGCCATCCATCCTAACTTCTCGTGGTATGGAGGCATACTAATATGGCTTCACCAGATTACCTCAGTGGGTCAAGGGGTTTAACTAACAATAGCATTCTTGAAATACATTGGGCTAATCCATTTGGGTCTTTCATAAGTCACAACAAAGATCTTATGCCGAGACACTTGTCACATACAGGCATTTTGTAGCACTGGTGCAAAGTAATCCCTGAAGCTAAAATCCACCATGTACTATTGACATTTTTTAGGCAGTCTTCAAGGCACCCTCACACAATGCACTAAGGGACCTAAGGCATTCCTCACCACGCCGGTAGCTAGAAATTTTCCTGGAGGGCAAAGAGGGGGCAGTAACTGTAAGCAGGGGGGAGGAGGGGAGAGAGAGGGTGTGGGGAGAGCAGAAGGGGCGGGTGTGGATGCAGCAAGCAGGAAGACCCAAGTAAATGCATGGACAGGGAGAGAGTGCCAGCCCTGGGCCTCAGGAAAGCTGCCTGGTTCAAGGAATACCAAGTTTCATACCTTTGTGAAAACTTCTAGCTGTCCTATTTATATTGCACTTTTAACTTGCAAAGGTCTATTTCAGTCTTCATCAACTCAACAACAAGCCCGGGGAAGGCAGAGGGGGAGAACGGGGAGGGGGGGGCTGCCAAAGAAAAGCAAGCACGCAAACAAAAGCTCCCTTCGAATCCTCTCAGGCGTGGAGCCCCCCCTTACAAAGGAGGGTGGGTGGGACAGGACAGACTAGGAGGAGGGGGTGGAAAGACGAGAATGGAAGAATGGCCACACACTCCAGGCTTCCTCCCCTCCCTGCCCCCTCCCAGCCAAGTATTGTGCTGGCTACTGTGAGGGCAGCGGGGGAGACGGCAACATGTTCCTCTCCCCAGGTTTCCTGGCTAAGTACTGTGTCAGCCACTGTGAGGGCAATGGGGGAGGAGGGCAGCACACTGCTTGCCCAAGGCTTATTCTCAATACAGTCAACATCCCTGCAAGGTTGGTGGGGGAGGATGGCAGCGTCAGCAGGAGTGGACAGAGTTGATTCGGGAGGGGGCATTGCCCCCAGGGCCTCACCTTGGACACGGGCCTGTTCCTCACTTTCTCTGTATTTTACCTGATAGGTTAGTCACTGCAGTAACTGATATATGCCAGTGACATAAAAGGTGTTAGAGGAACAGTGTCTGCTGTTTAGCCTATGCATGAAGCGGAGGAAAACTTCTCATAACTCAGAAGCAGGGTGCGACTACTCTCTTATTTTGGGAAGCTTTTAAACTATTTATTTTGTTACCTGCACTATGAGCCAAATGTTGCTTCTAGCACCCATCTGCCTATGATAATGGTACAGTGCCATATCTGGTATGGTACATTCGCAGTACATCTTATCCAAAATTCTTATGCGCTAACATAGCATACTATTGGGTTAAAAAGTACATACATTACTTTGTGACTGTCAGGACAAAGTAAAATACTGCATTTGGGGGTGCTGTTATTACAAGAGCACAGCAGTGCCGTCCTATGCAGAGTTGCTCCAGTTTAAGCCATCTGGCTTCAGTGGGTTAAACTGGAGTAATTTTACATAGGATTGCACTGTGGCTGATCCAGAGTGCTGTCCTTAACAGGGGTACATCTGTCCAAGTCCATTAAAGTTAACCTAACTTCTGCTTAGGTTGGCCCAACCAACCAATTGAAAACACATTCTAAAGGGCAACAGTGATTCTTCATGCACAGAACAAGCAGAAATGTGTTCTACCATCCATGGTCCTCTTGGAATACACAGACCCTGTCTGCCCACACCTGTACATCATCACCCATTATGATGGGCGTTTTGCTATAAAACTCTTGGCAAAGATAATGGCCCAAAAATATAGGGATAGATTTCAGCTGTTGCTTCAGGATGACACCTTGTTCAGCAGAGTTGCTTGTTAATGTCCACTTGCATTGGCAAAAGGAAGACACCTTTGACAAAGGCAGACATTTTGCAAACCAAATTTTCCTTGCACACAGGCAAAGATGACTCAGTTGCCCGAGGCCGAGAAAGAAAAGATCGCGGAACAGGTGGCTGACTTCAAGAAAGTAAAGAGTAAGCTCGACGCAGAGATTGAGATCTGGGATGATACCAGCAATGACATCATTGTTCTGGCTAAACGGATGTGTGTGATTATGATGGAGATGACAGATTTCACAAGGTAATTATGCAGTGGGTTTTTTTTTTAAAAAAAATATTATGTATTTGTAAGAGCTAGAAGCAATTGTCACATTCAAAATGGATAACACAAAGAGTTGTGATGACAGGTGACAAGTGACTGTCAAAACTAATAGAACTGAAAACTGAAGTATTCCCTGTGAAATACTGAAATGCCAGGAGGAATGTTTAAACCTTTGTATTATGCTTGCCCAGAGGGGAGGCAGTGCTTTGTTTGTCTTTGTCCTTTTTGTTTTCTTTTGCTTTTGCTTGGGGTTATTTTCTGTGGTTGATCTTTTTTTAATATAATTAGGCTACAATCTCAAAGACAGTTTTTTGGGATTAGGCCCCATTGAATTTATTTAGAGTAGACCTGTTTAGGATTGCTCCCTTAGAATTACTCTGTGTAATCCACCTTGCATCCCAGAGAGGAAGGGGGATTATAAATAACATGAATAACCTTACTGAGTCTATTTGATTGGGCTTACTCCCAGGACAAGGTTTGTAGGATTGTTAAATACCGAAGTGACCCAGCGAGAACAAAATTTTGAAGTTAAGAGTTAGCTTATATGAAAATGAAGAACAGATGTCTACAGTCTTTGGGCTCTTAAGTGTAGGCTGATCTATAGTACCAACAGGTTTTATACCATCTTATACTGCAAGGCATTTTCTCAAAAAAAATGCTGATCATTATAATTTGGAGAGGGTGACGTGAATTGTCTGTTCAAGATCTCTGTCATCATAGAACTGCAGTTCCCAGGGTTCTTTGGGGAAAGGAAATTACTGTGGAAGTAGTTTAAATAAATGGCAGTGGCAGGCGTACATTCATTGTATAATCTTACTCTTGGCCCTGTATTTCCATATAGCATACTGTCATAATGTTAACATGTTGGGGTTAGTCTATCTATCATAGGCTGAGGACAGACTGGCAAAATGAAGCTCAAGGGAAGCGGGGCAAAAAGACCCAGGCCGAGTTGTCGTGGGGCTTTCCATTCGCACTGTGTAGACTGATGCAGGACCATACCGGGGAGGAGGCGGAATGGAGTGTTCACACTGTGGGGCGGCTCCTGGCAGCGGCGCCACCGTGGCGCACAGCTTTGGTCCATTTTGTTGACCTGTGTGTAGGTGCATGGGGGGTGTGGGCACATGGGCGCAGCAGCCAGATCAGCGGGTTCACATTACCGGCACCACTTGATATGCAGCTTGTGTCCACACTGCCAGGAAGCGGAATAAACGCGCACTCAGACGGCTTGATACCAGTTTCACCAGGTACCTTTTTAAAGCAGGATGAAAGCGCTTCAGGATGGGGTGAGTGCAGTGTGGCAACACCAGGCAGCTGTGGCTGTGTGAACGGGCTCTCTTAATCCACTTGCAAAGTGGGCCTATTTCAGGCCAAACTGCCAGTCTGAACTCAGCCACAGTATGTTTTTTGCAAATTATAACCTTTTTGTCAATTTCACTGACATTCAGCCAGCCTGCAGATTAAAAAAAGATTTCATAAAGATGAGAATAAAATTAAAATCACAGCAACAGCAACAAAATCCTACCACCTGCCTTATAGTGCAGTCCTAAACAGTTACACCTGTGTGTAACTGTCACCCGTCAACACTGCAATGGATTTAGGAGATTATAACTTGGTTGAGAGTTGCACTGATAGTGATGATCTGCCCAATGTTTCAAGAAGACGTTCCCAGAAAAACATATTTTTTTTTACCAGCTCTATGTTAAGTAGTGATTATTGGCTGTATCTTGTATTTGGCTTGCCAAGAAACGAATATTAAGGTTGAAAACCCAGTGAAGTATCTGGCATTGCAGGCGAATGTGCTGGCAGTAATGTTCTAGGTGGCATTTTATAGAATGAAGTTGGCTGAGAGATTGTTTTCTTTTTGTTTTGTTTTGTTTTGTTCACAATGCATTGAGGTTTATGAACCCATGCTGAATGCCATTAATGCAAGACAGAATAAGGACATGCAATGGAGTGTATATTGCACCAACATACATTCCATTGACCAATTTAGGGAAAGCAACCTAAATATCAAGTGCACAGGCAATTTCCCACATTTTTGGAATCTGACTGTTTCTATGGGGTTAGTCATACTTGAAGGTAAAAATTTGGCCTACCTGTTCTATTGGGTCTGTTTCCCCAGCCATTGCAGCAGGAGTGTCTTTCTTGGCCTGAGTTTTGTGGGTCTCTGGTTCAGGTTAGAAGTAGGGTGCCCCTGCTTATTGGGGCTACCCGAGAGTAAAGGCAACACCTCTGGCACCACAGGGCTGGAAGTGGCTCTGCACAAGCTGTTGGCTGTGAGTCCTTTCAAGCCTGCATCTCATTCTCTTGCTGGTCAACTTCTGTTAATTTAAGGTTGGCTACATGGGCTCCTCTTCTCCTGAGTAGTCATCAGTATTGCTGAGCCCTGGCTGATCCACGACAACAGCGGACATGGGCCACTACCAAATGTTACTATGGAAAAAGATGACACAGTTTATAGAAATGTTACCTGATGATAAGCAAACCATAGCAAAGATCCTCATGGCAGAAGGCCAAAAGGAAATGAGCAGCTGACTGCTGCCAGACATGGATCCTATTGTCAGAGTAGGTTGATGGCCTCTAGCATTGTCATAAGGAGACACTCCTGGCTCCACGCTTCAGTTCTCCCACAGGATATGAGGGTGAAAATAGAAGACTTCCCATTTGAGGATCAAGACCTCTTTAGTGACCAAATCAATATGGTCTTGGACCAAATTAGAAAGAACAAGTTGACAGCCAAGTCTCTGGGCATAACTCGCAACCCAACGACAGCATGGTCAGAGGCATCATCAACCAAGGTCTTATCATACCCAAGATTATAGATACCAGGCTCCTCCACCCCTCTAGTAGAGATACAGGCCTCCTTACACCCAGCAACCCCAGCCCAGGAGGCAAGGTAGACAACAGGGAAGGAACCCCTCCCAGTTCCATAGGGACCAACACTCTAGAAGTGTCCTTAGAGGCAGTCATGTCTGCTAGAAAGGTGGGAGAACTACAGGCACTATGGGCACTGTGATCCTCCCTTTGTCAAATTCCACTCAGACAAAGTAGTCCTCAGACTTAGTATAGAGTTTCTCCCCAAGGTTACATCAACCTTCCATCGTTCTTCCCGTCCCCAATGTCACCATCAGAACAAACATTACACACATTAGATGTGAGGAGGGCACTCCTTTTTTATTTAAAAAAGACACAGGAATTCAGGAAAGACAGAAACTTATGTATATGTCTCAGGGGTAAAATAGAGGGAGAGCCACACTGGCACAGTCTGTCTCTAGATGGGTGGTTTCAGCAATTAGAACAGCTTATGCTGAAGCTAAGGTGTTTTGTCCCATTCCTCGGAAAGCTCACTCCACAAGGGCACAGGCTTCTTTGGCAGTGTTCTGAGCCAGACTTGCTCTGCAGGACATTTGCAAAGCAGCAACGTGGTCCACTGCTTTGACATTCATCAAGTGTATTTGATGGATGTGGACTCCAGAAATGAAGCTGCAGTGGGAAAGGCAGTGTTACAGGCAATTTTTCACTATCAGCCCACACCCTCCTCCTCTGGTGATGAGCTGGCTATTCTCCCATGTGGGACCGCACAGAAGCAACAACAATGAAAATGGGGTTGCACTTACCTGTAACCGTTGTTTGAGTGGCCTTCTGCACTGGCACACATCCCTCCCTCCTTTCCCTGCTGTGGACTGCTGACTGAGCAAAGGTCTCCTCAGGGCAGGGAAGGGAACTGAGGGAAGAGTGCTTGCCCCGCCTCTGTCATGTGACCCTTTAGGTGGGAAAGAGATCTCTGCAGACAGAGGGGAGGGGGAACACTCCTAGAGCTTAGAAACTTCTTTAACAGCTTGGAAGCTCTTCTGTGAGGCAGGCCTGCAATCTGGCAGTCCCCCATATGGGACTGTACAGAAGGCCACTCAATGAACAGTGGTTACAGGCAAGTGCAACCCCATTTGCTCTGGGTGTGGGGAAAATGAAAACAGATGTTGTGATGAACCTAAAAGCTCAGAAATCAACAAGACAAATGAGACCCCAGTGTTTGGAGTGTTTTGAAATAACGTTGCTGTACACCAACCTAACCTTTTGGAGTAGCTGATTATCCGGATGTGGTCCCTTACCTGTATTTCTCTAGCTCTGTTTTTGTTACTTTTGTTACCTACCTGATGTCCATTGGGGCTAATTAGTAGCTTCCTGAAAAGTCCAGGTGCTCTTTTTATCAGAAGCTCAAGCTTCCCTGGGCTTGTTTAGATCCCCAAACTTCTCTTCTCTGAAATCACTTGGGCTCAAGGAAGTCTAAAATGCTGAATTGTGGCCATTAGCTGTCAGGAGAATGTAGGCATGACTCTGCCCAAGAGCTGTAGACTAGAGCCAAGCCTAAGAACAAAGGCTGTATCAAACCTAAATGAACCAGAATATCCAAAGACAATGCTTGCAGTATGATGTCCAGACAAGCAGGCCAGGACTGAAACTCCAGGAAATTGACAGTTGGGATGCAGTTCTCTCTCCAATTCCAAAACAAATGAAGGAAGCAGGGAAGACAGGAAGGGTGAGCCAAAGGTCCTTTCCGCATTTACCTGCCACTCTGGATTTTCTCAGTGTTTGAGTCAAGGCAGTTTAAGTCCACAGCAAAACAGCATCCAAATAACCTGGGGCAATAGCAGGCTGAAACCGGGCTGACCACTGAAGGGAGGTAATGTAATGCAGAAGGGGGGGGGGGACCTGGAATAAAAAGAAGGTTGAACTCAATTTCAGTGCAGAATGGGACCTTCTGCATGCCAAGCAGATGCTCTGCCACTGAGCCACAGCTCCTCCTGCTAGGCTGCTTTCTGAACCAAAGGTCTGCACTAAGAATTTTATGCTAAAATGTATGTCACAGCAGGTACAGAATTTATTATACTGAGGCAGAGATGGCCTCTCTGTATTAAGCTGACATTTTAATGCTCTGTTCACTTGCAAGAACATTACAATAAAACCTGCAGTGGAGCTTTGCCCAGTCTTGTCTGTTTACCTAGATTACACACACTGTCACGCATCCAGTACAGTAGTTCCTTCCTATAGGGTAACAGTTGTGACAAGATGTACTGCCTGTGTTTGGCAGGTTGGAGAGAGCAGTCCTGGATCTGTCACTCGATATCTCTTCCTTCACCTCCCTCCCACATAGCAGTGTTGACTGCACCACTGTTAAGGAGACTGGTCAACTTTCACATCCCCGAGGAGGGAAAAGATGATAATGACCACAAGGGATAATGCCACCTCACCTCTAATCTCACCCCAACACCACTCCTTGCCCCTTATCACCACTGCCAGCTGCCTCCTCTGTGAGCCATCCATCACTGCCAGGGTTATACCTTTATTTCCACATTCCAGTTGCCCTTTTTAATTCAGTGTGAGTTGCCGGTAGTGTGCTTTTAGCTTATATCAAAAGTGGTCAGAGAGGCCTCATTCACACAGTTGAACTGCTCAGTATGTTTCAGCGAGTGCCTTCATCAGAGTTAATTCTACATATATACAGTTACCCCTAAGGTTGACTTTTAATGAAAGGCATCGGTCAGTTCAATTGTACTAATAATTCTTCCTTTGACTCTTAAATTTATCTTTCTTTTTTGTTTTTGTGGCCATTTTGGTGCTCTACCACACCTTTTTAGCTTATATCAAAATGAGTGACATTCATTTATGATCCTGGCAATACCCAGCCCATCAAATCTATCTACTAGCAAATGTTTTCAAAATGTTTGGTTCTTAATGTGTTGTAACATTAGGACTTTAAAATCCCAGCTGTTTTCATACTTACGATCCTCACCAAAAATAATTCCTATATATGTTTCCTTTTTGATGTACATAATTGATACAAATGATTCATACAAAATAAAGGAAACAAGCAAGCAGCAAAAGGAATTATTTGGTGTGCCTCATCACAAAGACAACTGTGAATGTAAATTTGCTATCTACACAAACATATTGGTTTGACTTCAGCAGCCAGATATCCTACAGATGAATAAAATACATCAAATGGACTTGTTGTCAACTGTGTTTAACAGAAAAGGGAAGACCTGAATTTCTCTCTCCTGCTTGCTTCTTTTTCTTGCATTTTCAGAATCAAAACAGATGAGATGCAGGATCTATGATTTGCTTCTTAGGAATTATCACCAACCAAAAATGCCCTTCACATTTTAATCAGTATCTGTAATAATCAACATGGCCCCATCTTTGAACACTTAAATCCAGTGACTGGGGCCATGGGCAGACAAGACATTCCTTTCTACAAACCTGAGGGGAAACCCAGGTTTGAAAAAAAAACACCTTGAAATCTAAAATATATATATATGGGTGTGTGTGTGTTAAAAACCCTCCAAAACAATAGAAGTGATATTTGCAGCTTTAAGAAAGAAGAAGAAGAAGAAAAAGAAGAGATTGGATTTATACCCCGTCCTTCACTACCCAAAGGAGTCTCAGAGCAGTTTACAAACTCATTTCCCTTCCCCTCCCCACAATAGACACCCTGTGTGGTAGGTGGGGCTGAGAGAGCTCTGACAGAAACTGCTCTTTTTCAAGAACAGCTGTGCCAGAACTACGGCTTGCCCAAGGTCATCCAGCAGGTGCAAGTGGAGCAGAGGGGAATCAAACCCGGTTCTCCCAGATTAGAGCCTGTGCACTTAACCACTACACCAAACAAATGCCCTTAGTGGCCTTTGCTAGGTAACCACAATAGTATTGCCAGCCTTCAGGCCTTGCTTTCTGTCATCAAAAACCAGAGGGAGGGACGGGGCTTTTCCAGGGCTGTTTTGGCCTTTGAGGGAGGACTTATTTAGGCCAGACCTACCAGCAACCTAGATTTGCCAGCCCCCTGTGGAAGTGGGGGATCCCCTAATTTTGTGGGTTCCTTCCTACCGCCGGCCAGCTGGCCAGCAGGGGGAAACCCTGCCACCAACAGCCATGACCTGCCACGACATCCACAACGTGGTGACATCACACAGAAGTGATGTCATCACACTGGGGATGACGCACAGGGACACTCTGAAATTTGGGCAAAACTCTGTGGTAAAATGGAATAGAAGGATGTAAGCTTCTTTAGGTTCCCATTGTGAAGAAAGTGAAGTAAATACATAATAATTATAGCTGAAGATGGGGGAACAGAAGGTAGGTAAGTTGGGGCATTTGAAGGAAGCAGGGAAAGGTGAGGATATGGGGGCTGCAAGGAGACAGCAAAGAGGAAATAGTGTTGGAAGAGGGATAAAAAGGAAAATGAGGAGTCCCCTGCAAATCCTTGTAGGTTCCCCACCGTGCAACTGGGCCCAGCCTGGCCAGCACCACACAAGTAGGTCCAGCTCAGTATGTACTGAAAAACTGGACCTGTTTCAGCCTAGTGACTGGCACCACACATTTTGGACTGAGTTATCCTGGGGAGAGGCTGCCAGGGGAAGGGAAGGAGGGAAGGCTGAAGAAAGGGAGGCAGATAAAGGAAGGTTGGCTGGTGAGTGGGAAGGCGATAAGGAAGTAGGAAAAAGGATGGGGCTATGGGTGCTTTTAGGAAAGGGAAAGTGGAAATAGCGGGGAAGGAGGAAATGAGATGCCTCCAGCAAGTCCTTGCAGGTGTCCCTCTTATTTGTCCTAAAAGTCTTTTGCTTGTCTCGGAGAGGATCAGTATCGACTGGCAAAACTGCATTAGGAGAAAAAAGAGTTAAACATTTTCTTCCCCTGTACAACCTCCATCTGAATTGGGCACCCATATGACTGATATTAGTATTTTTTAATAATTTGGGATGGTCTAGTCATGGCTCTCCCAGCATCTTGTCTGTTTTGAACATCAGCACTTAGAGACTTGTCAAGTTTAAATGTACTTACATTTAAATCCATTTTCATATGCACATACCTTTCCCCCTGAATAAGATATCAGTCTCCCTGTGGGTAATAGTAAGGCCCACAGTCTCACAAAGGGAGAAATTCCCCTAACATATAATTATATATTCAAGATTACATTATCTTGGTAATAATAGTGTGCTATCCTAGTATGTTGAAGAGTGTTATTGGTTTCATAATGTTGTTGTTTTATGGAATTATTAGGGCAATTTAATATTATTTGTCACAAGTGGGAAGTCCGTGAGACTCATGGGGGGAGAATCCCATCTCTCCCTCCATCACTCCAGGCCCCACCACCCACCAGAGGCGACAGCAACAGTACCTGGGAGCTGCTCCAATTGAGCAATTGGGGGAAAATGTAAATCCCTGGGGTATATTTAAAAAAACATTTTGGGCTTTTCTGCAAACCTGAGGAGTATCTCAATGTGCAGGAAAAATACAGTTACCATTGGCATGGACTGAATCCATGGATTTAGGTAGAACATAAGAACATAAGAGAAGACATGTTGAATCAAGCACCAAGAATACAGAGCATCACTGCCCCAGACAGAGCGTTCCATCAGTACCTTGTGGCTAATAGCCACTGATGGACCTTTGCTCCATAAGTTTATCCAATCCTTTCTTGAAGCTGTCTATGCTTGTAGCCACCATCATTTCCTGCGGCAGTGAATTCGATGTGTTAATTACTCTTTGGGTGAAGAAGTACTTCCTTTAATCTGTTCTAAGCCCACAACTCATTAATTTCATTGAGTGCCCATGAGTTCTTGTATTTTGAGAAAGGGAGAAAAGTACTTCTTTCTCTGCCTTCTCTATCCCATGCATAATTTTGTAAACCTCTATCATGTCACCCCTCAATCATTGTTTCTCCAAGCTAAAGAGCCCTAACTTCTTTAACCTGTCTTCACAGGGAGATGTTTCATCCCCTTAATCATTTTAGTTGCCCTTTTCTGCACCTTTTCCAATGCTATAATATCTTTTTTGAAGTGCAGTGACCAGAACTGTACACAGCATTCCAAATGAGGCTGCACCATTGATTTATACAGGGGCATTATGATACTGGCTGATTTGTTTTCAGTCCCCTTCCTAATAATCCCCAGCACAGCATTTGCTTTTTTTACTGCAGTCACACACTGAGTTGGCAGCTTCAGTGAGTTATCTACCACAACCCCAAGATCTCTCTCCTAGTCAGTTACCACAAGTTCAGACCCTATGAACTTGAATTTATAGATAGGATTTTTGGCTCCAATGTACATAACTTTGCACTTGTCCACATTGAACCTCATTTGCCACAGTGATGCCCACTTGCCCAGTCTTAACAGATCCCTCTGGAGCTCCTTAAATCCTCTCTAATTCTCTCCACCCTGAACAACTTAGTGTCATCATAAGAACATAAGAGAAGCCAATGTTGGATCAGGCCAATGGTCCATCCAGTCCAAAACTCTGTCACACAGTGGCCAAAAACACCAGGTGCCCTCAGGAGGTCCAGCAGTGGGGGCAGGGCACTAGAAGCCCTCCCACTGTTGCCCCCCCCAAGCACCAAGAATACAGAGCATCACTTGCCCCAGACTGAGAGTTCCTATCTATACTTTGTGGCTAATAGCCACCGATGGACCTCTGCACCATATGTTTATCTAATTCCCTCTTGAAGCCGTCCATGCTTGTAGCCGCCACCACCTCCTGTCGCAATGAATTCCACATGTTAATCACTCTTTGGGTGAAGAAGTACTTCCTTTTATCTGTTCTAATCTAACTGCTCATCCACAAACTTAGCCACTTCACTGCTTACTCCCAATTCCAAATCATTAATGAATGTTAAAAAGCACCAGACCTAGTACTGAGCTCTGTGGTATCCCACTGCTTACTACCTTCTACTGTGAAAACTGCCCATTTAAACTCACTCTCTATTTCCTGTTAATTAACCAGCTTTTAATACACAAGGGGACTTGTTCTCTTATCTTATGACTGCTGTGTTTACTTAGGAGCCTTTGAAGAGGAACTATCAAAAGCTTTCTGGAAGTCTAGGTAAACAACATCTACTGGGTCACCCTTGTCCACATGTTTGTTCACCCCCTCCCAGAACTCCAAAAGGTTAGTGGGACAACATCTTCCCTTACCAAATCCATGATGATTCTTCCTCAATAACTTTTGTATCAGCAGTTATCAGCAGATGGGGGTCACGTGTTACTATTGAGTATATAGCTAACTCACAGTCTTTACAAAAGTAACCATGACTGATTATGTTACAGACTGGACAAATTTCAGTAGTTTAGAGAAAACACACTTTTGAGAACAGGCCATATTAATTAATGGAGATATCCTCCAGATACCCATGCAATTAAAGACAGTGTTCAGACAGTGTTTTCTCAGACATAATGTTGACCGTGAAGCTTTTAACAGGACTCTGGAAAGTACCCTGGAGCCAGATTGAAAAGTGTGTAAATACAGAGTTGCAAAGTCTAGAGCAGAACCTGCTATTAGTTGTACAAATATAGTTAATGGTTTAATACAATAGGCAGCCTTTATTAAAAAGCCCCATATCTTCCATTTGATAGGACTGAGCCCCCCTCCCCCAGAAAGAATGGAAATAGATTGCCCATGGGATCCAAATACACAGGACACTGATGGGGGTACTGGTCCAAACAGGGCAAAATGGTACCCTAGGACTGTTGCAGACTAGGAAAATGATGCAGGGGTGGCATGAAAAAACCCTTCCTCTCATGTCACATTCCAGATCTAAATCATACCCTGATGGGCTTGATCTCCTTTTCTTTTTTTGCCATCCAGTCACAGCTGACTTACAGCGAGCCCATGAGGTTTTCAAGGCAAGAGACTTTAGAGGTGGTTTGACCCTAATTTTTAGAGAAACTGCTGGCAGCATGGAATTTTCAGGGTCTCATGCAGTTGAGTCTGAAGAAACTATGAAACAGGGACCAATCAGGATGAACAGTTCCGTCACAAATAAGATTGTTAGGTGTAAGAGTGGAAGTCTCAAGTAATGTTCATCCCTGCAGTGGATAGTTTATTACTCCATGGCTATTCTGCCATCATTCAGTTTCAAGAACTGTCTGCCCAGCCATTGTGGGTTGAGAGCTGTCTGTTCAACAGAGGTCCTAGAAGCCTGCCCGCCCACCCCTCGAATGAAACACCACACAAGTTATGGCTTAATCTGGGAATTTTATTTGCACATAAGCTGATCTGCACCATTTCATTACATTTTAAAGCATGTTCAACAGAGGTCCAATAAGCATTTCACTAAAAGCAGCTGTTCTAACTTTCTTCACTTGCCATCTCCACTGTTAATTCAATCATGAAGAAAATACACAATGCCAAGATTTGCAAAGAGACTGCATGAATGGATGCTGGAGGAGCTGCTGTCCCATCGAGTTGGGAAGCATTCCAACACTGTTTGTGTACTTGGGTCTTGCCTTCAAGTCCTTTCATTCTAGGAGGTAGGCAGTGCTCCACTTCTGCCCGTTTTACACCCCACTGCTGTGCAGAAGTATCCTGTGATTCAATTTGCCCCAGAACAATTCAGCCTCAAATGAATGAATGAATTTAAGTGATCTTTCTGCCATGTTTCATAGAAGCTCAAAGCATTTATAATAAAACAAACATCCAATCTGACAAAAGTTAAAACCAATCAAAAATTAAAACCAACCAAAAAAATTAAATCAAGTAACAGAAATGCATGCCCCCAAATATAACGCTCGTATGTGACTGCCGCGAAGTCACAACTAACTTATGGTGACCCCATCAAGGGGCTTTGAAGGCAAGCAAGAAGCAGAGGTGGTTTGCCATTTCCTTCCTCTGCAGAGTCTTCCTTGGTAGTCTCCTACCCTACTACCAACTCTGTTTGGCTTCTGAGATCTAACAAGATCAGGCTGTACCATCCTCCCTCCCTCCCTCCCCCCCTTTCTCCCTCCCTCCCCCCGATCTAAAGTGGCTGCCCAATTCACAAAAAAGCCTTTCTAAAATAAAACAGTCTTTCAGGCATTCTGAACAGGTGACAGTGAAGGTGACCTCCACATGAATCCTTCTATATTTATGATAATGCACCCAAATATATAATCTAAAATCAACTGCTTCAGCCTGTTTGGTACAGATGGGTGTGGCCTAGAAGGTAGCCATAGTATACAAGAGGCACGGTTTCCCCTTTGCTTGTGAGAATGTATTTTTTGTACTCTAATGTGTGCGTGTGTAAAACACTGGCTGAGTGATCTTGACAATGTCAGTGCAGAATAGCATTCCCAGTGACAGAAGCCTGTTCCTTCTTAATTTAGTGGTTGTGAAATCTCTTTTATTGGAGTCAGTTTTTCTGCCCAGGTGGCCCTAGAGCAGCTGTCCATTACAACTTTATTCCTGTAAAACAAAATGGGTAATCTGTGACCTTTTCTCCAGGCAGTTTTAGTAGATTGTTTCTCACAGGGAAAGAAACTGTTTTGTCTCCATCTAGCTTCTACATTTAATAGAGGTACCTGGACCATGATCCATATTATCACTTATTTAGAACATTTGTATTAGTAGGGTGAACATTTTCTAAAGGAACATACAAATAATGACCGAACAGCAGCCAGATTTATCTAACATCCCTAATACAATAAATGCATTACTTACAGTGCCTCATAACACATTCATAGTGGTGACTTCTGAAAGTACACCAGGATTGGTGGTAATAATAGAATTGACTTCAGTAATGTCCCTTGTGTATACCATATATCCAACTTTTCATTAGGACTATAATTTATACTTAGGCTGATTATATTACTCACACTTATTTGATGTTGTCCTGCAGAACTTTAAAAAAAATCCTTACAACAGTGGTTTAAAAAATCCAGTAATTTTTTCCCCCATTAGCAGCTTTTTCATGTAAACTTTACCTTTGAAATGGAAACCCTGCATTATCACTTGGTTGGTCGAAGGCTAGAGAGCATCAGCTGTTCCTTGGAGGCCATGTTGTTAGCTGAATTGCCTTGATAACTTAATCAATATTGGGGAATTATGAATATTAATAACTGGCAATAGGCATAAACGGGTCACCACCTTTGTATACAGAGGCTGGGCCTCTTCCAGACAAACCAGAGAATAGACAAGGAGACTGATGTAAATGACAAGGCAATGTTTCTTTACTAAGAATATTATATCTCATTCAAATAATACAGAATCATACACACATTAAGACAGTTCTATTAAGTCAGATAGAATAAAGAGATGGTTGCATTAGCAGGAAGTTGTTGATTTCCTGTAGAAGGCAATATTTACCTATCCAGACAGCTGGTGTGGTCCTTCTGGAAAAATAAAGGGAAGGCTGGGAGGAAGATTGGGGGGGGGGGAAGCACATGTACTGAACCAGCAGCAGCATGTGTAGGCCCTTGGCTGCACAAACCAGGAGTCTTGAAGATGAGGGAGGGCAGGAGGTAGTTGAAGCAAGAGAGAGCTAGCTGGCTGCTGGGAGCCTTCTTTTATTGGGGGGTGGTCTCTGGGGGCAGGCTTGGCCAGATGCCTGTCCTGAGACCACCCCTTAGAGAGTCTGCCCTAAAAGTCCTGTCCAGTAGGAAAAGGGGGGTTGGGGAGTGTTACACTCTACCTAGCAAAGGTCAGAGATACTTGGCACTAGGAAGGTGAATCATCTTTTGTCTTGCAGATGTGAGTAATCTCTCTGGGCAGCCAAACCAGTTTTTAGCTGGTCAAGTCCATTGTTTCACTGGCCAAGGAATGTTGGAGGGGGGGGGGGTTGCAGCCTGCGATGTGTAGAGAACATGTACGGTAATGGAGTTTGTGAGCACATGTCTTTAGCCACAGACAAGATGGCTATTTTCTGTGTGAGTCTCTTTGTGTTAAGGGAGCTCTGGAGCTGGCAGCCTTGGGAGTCATTGGTCTTTTCTCCCTGGATGTCCAGTATCATATTTCCTCTTACACTTAACAACACAGTCCATTTATTTTCTCTCATGGATCCCCATAAGAGTGTAAAAAGCACCTTGCTGGCTGACAATGTTCAGTTAAGGGTGTGTGGTTGACCTATGGCCCTTCAGCAAGCCAGTAGGGAAAACAAAACACCTTCTCTGTGTACACTGTTCAAGAGTCAACCCAGTGTGAGTCGGTGGTAAGGATTCCCATATGCCTGTGGCTTTCTCTTGAGCAATATAAGTTTGGGGGGACACATAGGTTAAGTATGAAAATAAATCCGGCAAAGGAATGGTGAATTGAAGTGAGATTGACTGCTCAGGAGAGAATATCATGTGGAGAAGACTGTGAAGTTTCTGAAGTTAAACCAGGAAGGCAAGGCCATACCATAGTGTCAGAGTTTAGGCTGGCAAGCTTCAACCAGTGTTGCATTTTCTGTGTGCTCTTCTGCCAGTTTCGGCCTTTTTGTGCATCATGCTTGTCTTGAACTTGCATATAGCTCTGCATATGTCCTCATATGGTGTATGGAGGACATATTCAAGAAGTCTGTTCCAGCCGACTGTCGTGATTAGTGCTATGTATGGCTCAGTCTTATTAGAAATCTATCATTTTGAAGTCTGAACAACATTCAGGCTAAGGTAGACAGCTTGGGCTTCAAAGAATTCACACACTGTCCTCAGAGTAAGCCCACCCTGGGGCTGTATCATCTCCATGCTCTCGAAGTGCTACAGTGAGAGCTTTAACTGTAGAACTGTTTGAGCCCTGGTGTGAGAGTTCTGCTCAAAGTAGTCAAGTAGTCTTGGTTGGTTAACCACAGTTCTTTATTTCCAATCTCTACATTAGTACAGCGTCTCGGATTATTGTCAGAGATGAGACAGATAATACAAGCAGGTCTATTATACCATTCCAAGGAGTTTGAATTACCCATAGGTAGCCAATCACCTTAAGGGAAAATTGGCGGGCAAAGAGGTGTTCTGGCCGTTTGGTTCTCACAGGAAAAGAGTGAGGTGTCAAGCTGTAAATTTCCTTTCCCAAACCAGACCCCTCAGATGTTACCAGTTCACATAACAATCAATGGCCTCAAGGCTTTTGCATGTGATAAGAGATGAGAGGTATCCTCCCTTGAAGTCTCAGCCGGGGCAGCTGGAATGCGGAGGCAGGGATGTGAGAGGCCTCCTTGTTCACATACTTTACTGGTGTCACCCTCCCGCTTTACAGACTCTAATCTCCCGGTCTGGACAAGCAGTAATACATAACAGTTACAAGCCAAAAGAAAGACATAGAGCTACTCATAAGGTACAGGCATGATTAATATACTGTCTGAATTAGCAGATTCTGACACCTGGACGTGTTCTTCTCCAGTGCTTTTGTTGTATGGGGGTGGGAATGGTGATGTGGGAGGAGGCAGTGTACTATTTCCATATCAGCATCCTTGGGGGAGGGGGGGGGCTGCACTCTGAGCAAAACCACATTTCTCTAGTCCTAGTTTTGTCACCAGTCACCAACACTATATTACAGTAGTTTGTCCTGAAGGCTATGTAAGCATGAACGGTATCTTTTTAGCATGCATCTCATCATCCTCACCAGATGGAGAGTGTGCAAAATGCCATGTGTACTATAAGAACCACAGAGTAAAATATGATCCTGGCGTGTTTGGGTTATTTTTTTTTTTTTTAAACCAACACCTGAAAAGCCTTGTGAAAACAGCCCAGCAGAAGGCCTTGCTAAAGGACTTTAAAAATAGATAAAAGGCAAATAAGCATCTTGTTAAAACACTGTTTTTGGTAGAGCAGACTTGTTAACCTTGAGGGAGAGAAAGCAGGAAGACCCTGAAGAGAGGACTGGTCTTCTAGCCTGATGCCCTAAAGATTTTATGTGACTTAAACAAACAGCTGGCTGCTTATACAGCAGATGACTGGCTGAGGATGGAAGCTTTCCTTTGTAAAAGTTCTCTTCAAATGTAAGTCCAGCCGAGGGGCCGAGGGAGATGGCTGCAGCTGTACCCTTAGCATTGGGAATAAAAAGGTAGCTTAAGAGCTGATTGGAAAGCATAGGAAAATGGCACCTTTCGGGGCCATCAGCTTATGTGTTTGGCTTCTTGTATTCAATAGGAATATCCCCCCCAGGATTGCCTTTTCTGGGCTGGAAATCTAAGCTGCTTGAAAAATAATTGAAAATGGCTTTCTACCCAGGAGGATATGTGTTAAGCATCTCTATTTGTTGACAAATCCACTTTCCAATCCCAAGTAGGAAAGTTTCTCCAGTGAAAAGGTTTCTGAATAACCAGTTTTTTAAAATTAAAAAATTAATGTGAATACACATGGGGAGGAAGTGTGCTGGGCCCACATTCCCTGCTCCAACGACAGATGCCTTGGAAATATGCAACAAGTGTATGGGGTAACAAACGTTGGAAGTGCAGGAGTGTGCAATGTTCCCTTGTACAAAATGCACTGGTGCTTCAGAGAGAGGACAGTAGAGCGAGGTTAAATAGGTCACTTCCTGCCCTTCCCTTAGAATGCTCTGCTGCTGTCCCCTTTGTTTACCTAGAATGTTTGCCTTGGGTGCCTTCCTTTTGGCCAACTCCTTCTCTTCCCTCTTTCTCATTGCCACAAAGCAAGATGTGTTCCCTACAGTCCCCCCTCCTTCCTATCTTAGCTGTTTTCCAGACTGCAGCTGCATTTTGTGTTTTTGACAGTGTCATGACGGTTCCAATGACTGCGTAGTTGGTGACTGCGTAGTTGGTGTGATCAGTTCACACTGTTCACACTGACATATTTTTCCCTTGGTTTCCTCCACCAGTCTTCTGTCCCTTCAGATTCACATTTGAGGTTTGTTTTTCTGCTTGTTTTTGTTTTTGTTTTGTGCATGTGCTGAAGCACTGCAGCAGCCTCAAGGACATGATCACACTTAAAGAAGCTGCCTAACCCCAGTTACCCATCATGGCTTCTCTCTTTCTCGATTCATCTCTATGGGTTGGTCACCCCCTTATCATCCACTCTCAGGCCCTGAACCCCAAGTTTGCTGTTGGGTGATTTCCCCTGTCCCTGACCTCATTCCCAAAAAAGCCCCAAGGCCAGGGTCTCAGCAGTGCTGGCTTGCTTCCCCAGGCAAAAGTTTTCTTTGGGGTGAGCTGACAGGCAATGGAGGGGGGCTGAAGGCACAGGCAGCATCTGTCACTGCCAGCCTTGTTCTGCTCTGGACTTGGCACTGTCCCCCAGCTCTGCCTCACCTCCTGGAGAGCCAGTTTGGTGAGCCAAACTGGAGAGCCAGTTTGGTGTAGTGGTTAAGTGCGCAGACTCTAATCTGGGAGAACCGGGTTTGATTCCCCACTCCTCCACTTGCACCTGGCTGGATGACCTTGGGCAAGCCATAGCTCTGTACCAGCTGTTCTCTCAAGGACAGCTTGGGAAAGAGCGCTCTCAGCCCACCTTCCTCACAAGGTGTCTGTTGTGGGGAGGGGAAGGGAAAGGAATTTGTAAACCGCTCTGAGACTCCAAGTGAGTGAAGGGCAGGATATAAATCCAATCTCTCTCTCTCTCTCTCTCTCTCTCTCTCTCTCCTCCCTTGGCTCTAAGAGATATGCCTGCAGAATGAATTAGTGTCCCCTGCATGGCTGCTGGTGATGCCGCCGCTGCCCCAGCATTCTGTGAATATCAGGGGTTTCGGTGAGAATGGACTGAGCCAACCTTGCAAAGCATGCCTTTTAATGTGACCCTATACCTCCAAGCCATCTGTGCCATGTATCCTCCATCAGATTTACCCAATCTTGCCAAGAAAGACTAAAGAGTGATACTAAAATGTGTTTGAAAATGGTGCCCAGGAATGTGCAATTATTTGTTCTGGAGTTTGAGTGAAATAAAGAGAGCAATGATTGGCTGCTGGTGTTGGCACTCCTAATGATGCTTGTTTCAACGCAGGCACCTTCCAGCACTGAAAAGTTTTGCCACTAGCATGCAATTTAAAAAAAAAATAAAAACCCTGCCCAAACCCACCCTTTCTGGGCAGGTTTAGGCAGCAATCCTCAAAGTAGGGTGGGGGGGGGAGAGAGATGTTCAAATTCCAAGATGTTCAATTCTCCAATTTCTTGAGAATTCATTTTGCAGTGAAAATAAAATGTATGGGAGAAACCAGTTTTTAAAGGAATGGGAAAACAGCAGAACTGGGACAGCACTGGGAAGTTTACGAAGTTGAGGGGAATGGGATAGCCACTCCTACAAGTTTCCTGTGGGTCCCCATTTATCGTTCTTCAATTTCCACGCGGTTAGCACTCCCAGGATTGCATATGAGGATCAAGAGGTTATATGTATTTCCACAGTTTAAAAACTTTCGGAAGAAGAACAGAAGAGATTGGATTTATACCCCACCCTTCACTACCTGAAGGAGTCTCAGAGCAGCTTACAAACTCCTTTCCCTTCCCCTCTCCACAACAGATACCCTGTGAGGTAAGTGGGGCTGAGAGAGCTCTTTTCAGATCTGTCCTTGAGAGAAGAGCTCTGACAGAACTATGGCTTGCCCAAGGTCATCCAGCAGCTACAAGTGGAGGAGTGGGGAATCCAACCCAGTTCTCCCAGATTAGAGTCAAGACTTTACTGAGGGTTCTCTACACTTCAGATTCCAAATCTATTCAGCAGTAGCCAATTGTACCCCTGCAGTTTATGATGTGTAGCCCCAATCAGCACTGTTGAAAAGGGATAGCTGAAGGACTGCCAACATCTAAGTGGGGCTTCCAGTTGTCCTGGAATTACAACTGGTCTCCAAATTACAAAAATCAATTTCCCTGGAGGAACCATAGAGTTTAGGAGAAACTGAAGTCCAAAAGTGGCTACAGAGAATGAATGCTCTAGCCTGGCAACTGGAGGGAGGGTTGTGTGTGGGGCAAGCACCCCAATTAAAAAGAAAGATAAGGTCTCTGTCTGAGGGTGGCAGAGTTGCCCCCACATTTACCTTCAGGGGGGATCAAGGTTGCCAGCAATGAAGCAGGAGTGAGGAAACTGGTGGAGGCATGGGGGAGAAAGTTGTCTTGCCAGAAAAGCTGTTGACAGTGACGGCACACTCCATGCTCGACATGTCCCATGGTGGGATGAACCGGAACTTTCCAAGCTCACTACAGAGCTTGGGGGGAGAGGGAGGTCAGCAGCGAGTGGGAGAAAATGTGCAACTTTCATGACAGTGTCCCCTGATGCGCCTACAAGGAGGTGGGGCGGGGCATGGAGAACTGATGGTCCCTCCCCATGTTGGCCCCACCAGTGCTGAGGTAGGGGAAGGGGATGAAGGCAGGGGCTGTCAGCCTCATGAGTCTATTCCGGTGAGGGGAGGATTGGCAAATCTGGTGAGGTCCTGCCCAGGAGGGGGAGATCTAAACAGAAGGCATGAGGCAAGCCAGAGAAGAAGAGCAAAGTAGAAGCCCAGAGGCACCTGGAGAGCTCCTGGGCTGTTGGTAAGGGAGATGGAACTGGGTGCAAATGAGCCTCCTTCGTCTGCATTATCTGAGGTTAGCCCATCCTGACGATCACCCCCCATTGGACTTGCCCCAGGACCCCCAGACCCTTTCAGCCTCATCTACTTAGAAGGAATTCTTATTGTAGAGATCCTGGAGAATCCTGGAGCTACCCTTTGTCACTTCCAGGTAGCTTTAGGAATTGCCAGAAACTCTATAGTAAGAACTTCCTGTAAGTAGATGAGGCCTTTTTAAATTTATTTTTTTTATTTTTTTCTCCCACTGCCACTTCCTGCAGTATGGGCAATGGGATCTGGTGGGGGGGGGGGGATCCCCTGCCCCCATCGGAGGCTTGGCAGCCCTAAGGATATGGGTCTAGTCTTTCCTGGTGCCTCAAAAGGTTTTTAGTAAGTGGGTAGAGCCAGATGGGGCATGTCCAGCAGAGGTTCTGATTGGCCACTGGAGATCAGATTGCCTGTGAGGATTTTTACAAATGCTGCTTTGACAGCAGCTGCCACCACAGCACAAGGATCTTCACTGAGTGACTGAAGGTAAGTGTGTATGCAAGAAAATATTTTGAAATAACATGTTTGTTTGAAGAAGCATCCTGTTAAACAAAGCTTATATCTGAAATACTGGAGACTTACTATTAGAGTTCAGCATAGCCTCACTCCCTGACATTTTGCAGTTGGCTCTGCCTCCTGCAGCAGCCATGTTGTGATTGAGCCCACCTCTCCATGTCAGCCTTCCAAATGTGCCTACAGACTCAAAAAAAGATTGGGAACCTCTCCTCTAGAGCTTCCATTTCTCCTATGGTATTCTATGGAAACTAGGAGGAACTGCAAGGACACGAAATGCTAGAGGTTGGTTGAGGATTGAGAGAGAAACGGGACTGCTGTTAACCTGGCACCCTCCTAGGGGTCCTCAGATTGATTTTTTCCCCTTAAGAATGGGGAAAATCTGAGGATATCTTTGGTATTTTTTTTTTAGGATGGTGATATGAGACAGGAAATTTAAATATGCAGTTTGAATTCTGGTGGGAGGAAGTGACCTCACAGGAGGAGGTAAAATTCGACCAGGATGTAATGTCTAAAACTCTACCCTCCCAAAACACTAACCCCAAATCTCCAGGAATTTCCTAAACCAGAATTAGCAACCCCTCGATAGCCATGTCATCTGTTTGTTTGTTTATTTATTTATTTATTTGTTTGTTCCATTTATATCCCGCCTTGCCAGTTTCAAACCGGCTCAAGGTGGCTAACAGCATAAAATACCCACAGGGTTTACAATATAAAACAGTTAAAATTAGCAGCACATGCTACATACATGCTTGCAAATCCACATGCTTACAAATCCACAGATGGCGACTTCAGAGTTCTCATGGCGAACAGCGTCTGCAGGGGTGCGATCCACAAGACCAGGGCGATGTTACAAAATCAGTTCTCCCCCCGGTGGCGGCTCCTACTTGAAAGCCTGGCGGAAGAGCTCCGTCTTACAGGCCCTGCGGAATTGCAATAGATCCCGCAGGGCCCTGATGTCATCCGGGAGCTCATTTCACCAGTGGGGAGCCGCCACCGAGAAAGCCCTGGCCCTGGTACAAGCCAACCGGACGTCTTTTGGACCGGGGCAAGTCAGACAATTTTGAGTGCCTGACCTCAGTAGCTTCTGGGGCCTATATGGGGAAAGGCGGTCCCTCAAGTAGGCAGGCCCCTGACCATAAAGGGCTTTAAAGGTTAAAGGTTGAAACCCCTGTTTCAAAGGGTAAGAGCAATGTGAATCTTTGGTTGGCTGCACTGTACCTTTAAAAGTAAAATCGTTCAAGCTTAATCACTGCACTGTCCCAAGGAGTTTATAATAGACTAAGACAATGAATTTTTGGAAGAACTATACTAAAAAGTGTCTCACCCTAAAAGCAGTTTATTTTTTTGGTGCTCCAGTCTATGCTACTTCCTCTTGTATTGGTTTCAATTTCATTTGTTCTCAACTGATTTAAATATATGTAAAGCAGCTGCCATTTTGAAAATCTCTTTGCTACAGGAGCAGAGCAGATTGGCTTTGGCAGATAATTTGCTTCCAAATGGGAAGGGACACTTTTACTGTCATCCTCTCATTATGTTCATGCCTATGGGGATGAAACAATGGAAAACACAACAGTGCCTGTTGATGTGAAGCCAAGTTGTAATTCTGATGCAAGCCTTCATGTTTTCTAGAAGTTTCTACATGCCAAATGAAGCCATTCTGTTGGTGTCATAACCCTTAATTTCTCCATTAACACTTTCAGTATTGTAACTTCATCAGCATAGCTCAAGCTGTTTGGATATAGGGATATAAATTTGTTTCCAATTTGCTGAAAAAATGCAAAGGGACCATCCGCTACTTTTTGTTAGGCTAATGAATATAAATGGGAAAGCAGTGAATGAACAAATGCTACATGAGTCATTTCCCCCTCTGTTTTGTCTTCAATTTGTTTGTTTATTTAGGGTTTTTTACCCTGCTTTTTCTTTCAAATTGGGGACCCAAAGCTGTTTACAGATATCATTAAAGAGGTTAGAGGTTAGGGCTCTTTAGCTTGGAAAAACGATTGAGGGGTGACATGAGAGAGTTTTACAGAATTATGTATGGAATAGAGAAGGTAGAGAAAGAAGTACTTTTCTCCCTTTCTCACAATACAAGAACTTGTGGGCATTCAGTGAATTAATGAGCAGTAGGTTTAGAACAGATAAAAGGAAGTACTTCTTCACCCAGAGTAATTTACACATGGAATTCATTGCCACAGGAATTGGTGGTGTCTAAGGGTGTGCAGAAAAAAAAAAATCAGTATTCAGGTATACCAAACCTGAAAAATATTGGGGTTTTTACCAATATTCCTGAATTCTAATATCAATATGATACTGGGATTTGGGAAATAATCAGGATTGCCAAATGTATTCCACTCCATGATACTCTAAAGGGACATTTAAAAGCCTTTAAATGGCTTTTACAAAGACTCCAAAGATCACCTGGAAGTGAGCCACATAAGGCTAAGCTCGCCACTTTGGTATAGGTTTAGTTACCCAAATAAAAGCCGGGGGGGGGGGGCTTTTATTTTGGCTCAGCGATTCGGTAGCTGATCAGTTTACCTAATCTGAATTTGGCTTAATAAATACCTGAAAAGTACATATTTTTCAGGTATTTATTCAGCTTGATTTTTACTGAGTGCACACCCCTAGTGGTGGTTGCAAGCACAGACAGCTTCAAGAAAGATTGGATAAATATATGGAGCCAAAAGTCCACCAGTGGCATTAGTCACAACATATAGATTTAACACTATGTCTGGGGCAGTGATTCTCTGTATTCTTGGTGCCTGGGAGGCAACAGTGGGAGTACTTCTGGAGTTCTGGTCCCACTGGTGGACCTCGTGATGGCACCTGGTTTCTGGCCACTGTGTGACACAGAGTGTCAGACTGGGTGGGCCATTGGCCTGGTCCAACAAGCCTTCTCTTATGTTCTTATTCACCCACCCACCCTGCCATTTTATCCTTACGTAACAACCCTGTGAGGTAGGATAGGCTGAGAAAGAGTGACTATCTCAAGCTCACAGCTCACACAGCCAGCTCCCATAGCACTAGGGTATTCAAACCCAGGTCTCGTTGTCTAGTCTGGCACTTAATTACTATATAGAGTTCCCAGTTATCTGCTGGGGTGGGAGATTTCCCGACCCCATCTCCTGTTGCCTGCCATTGCTCAAGCAGCTAGTGGGAGCAGGGGAGAAATTGCTGTTGGTGCAACAGTGTTACATCACATTTAACCATAGAGTTTCAGGCAATTTCTAGAGAGGCATGACATCTCCTACATCTCCTAGGAAGCAATGTAACCGTGTTGCACATGTTCCCCTGCCCCCTCGACTTATGCCAGTTTCCAGCCACTGTCTGGCAATCCTGAAATTTGGCCAAGGAAAATCTTTTAAATCCAAAGTTGATGGAAAGCAAACATTAAAATAGTAAAGAAAACAATAATGTTATATTTATAAATAAAATTCATTTGTTGTAACCTATAAATATATGTTAAAGCAAGTCAAATTTTTGAAATGGAAATTAATACAAAATGAAAAATGCATGTCATTATTTAGATCCCTGAACTCTCCAAACTGCTTCGTCCATACACGTGGATGCTCTTTTGTTTTTCCATTGCAGTCCATACACTTAGCTGAGAATGGCTTTTTGATGGTGTTCTATTCTGGCAAGCTGGAAACAGATGGGCATATTAACCTAGTTTGTGGCTGTTTCCTGAAGTTTGAAATTCCCTTCCTCAAAAGGTTAACAGATTCCAACTGTGGCCTTTGCACAGGGGTTAAGATTTAGTGCTTGTAGTTTAATAAAACTTGTAACAACTTGTTAAAATCAAAAGCAGAAGCATGTGGATATAGGGCTCATTATGAATCTAAAACATCTAAATACACAAATGCAGTGTTTTCTTTTTACATGCCTTTTACCTTTTGCAAATGGAAAGCTGGGTCCATTTGCCTGCTATGAAAAGTATCCCAGATGTACAATTGTGTGAGCAGAAGGACCAAGACCATCAGTCGAAAGCTCAATTTTCTTTCTTTCCTTTTCTCAAGATTAATAAGTGGGTAGGAGGAGAGGGAGAGTCATAGCCATGTATGAAACAGAAATACCATTCTTTTGATTAGATTCCCTTCCTAGTGTTGAAAAGTAAATTATGAATGCAAGAATAGGGGCAGGAAAACCTGATCTGTGCAGCACCATCCTTTTCTAAAACATAATCTTCTATTTCATCTTTCCTAAAGTCAATTGCTCAGATTCTTTTTCAAGTATGTTTCTATGAGGTTTCTCTCCATCTTTCTGGTGTTTTATAATCATGTTACATCACACCTCAACTTTTTTTTCAAATAGAAAAGCTTTTAAATAATACATCAATAAGACTTTACTGTGTAACGTGATTTCAGGCCTCAATTCAAAGACAGCCACATACATATTTCGGGGAGGGGGCCCCCCTGAACATTGATATAAGTGAAAAATATTGCCAGAGGCAATTGAAATTTGACGATACTGATGTGTATATTCACCCTCTGGTGTTTGTCTTGACATCAAAGCATCTGGATGATTGCAACTATATTTGGATTTCAAAGGAACAGCTTCAGAAAGCCTCCAATGCCTTTTTACTGGCTGGATGGGGTAAGGTTTGGTAGGATTCCGGCTGCCAGTAGACTGGGTCATAGCTGTAAGGTACAGATCTGGAGGAAGGGGTAGCAAGAAAGACCCCATCTCTCATGGAGAGGTCCTGACAACCATCCTCTGAATTCTCTTCAGAACACAAGGATGAACTTATTATTTTCTATAAACTTATTATTTTCTATTATTTTCTATATTTTATGGCAAAAGTCCTCAAGTGTCCAGATAGTGACTAACAGGGCTTTTTTTGTAGAAAAAGCGCAGCAGGAACTCATTAGCATAATAGGCCACACCCAACAGTAGGAACTCATTAGCATATTAGGCCGCACCACTGACATCACAGCTTATTAGCATATTAGGCCACACACCCCATGTTACCAGAAGAGTGGTCATCCAGCCACACCTACCTTTTGCTTCTTATTCTGTTTACCTTGTTTGTTGTCAAAACCCAGGACTTTTTTTGTAGCAGGAATTCATTTGCATGTTAGGCCACATACCCCTAATGTAGCCAATCCTAATGAGTTTCTGATGTTGGGTGTGGCCTATTATGCTAATGAATTCCTGATGGGTGTGGCTAACTCAGGAGCCAGCCGGAACTCCGTTCCTGTGCGTTCCTGCCAAAAAATAGCCCTGGTGACTAACACTAACAATAGGGTTGTCAGTTGCCTCCAGTGCAAGCCACCACTCCAAGCACTGGCAGGAGAAACATATTTTTAAAAATCCACCTGTGTCCCCTGCTCCAGCATATTCCAGGTACAACCCAGAAGTCACGATGGGTATGTCTAGGAATCGCCAGAAACTTTATGGTAAAACTATAGAGTTTCCAGTGATTCCTACAGCTATGCATTGTGACTTCTGGGTCACCATCACATGCCCCCCTAATGTCCTTCCCCAACCTTCCTGCTGACTTGGCCTGGCAACCCTAACTGACATAAATAAAAGAGAGAGGATTTGGTATTAAACCTACAGCCAAAAAGAGTAGTTTCTGCTGCTGGAGAAACAGGCCTTTAGTCCATTTTTTAAAAGCAACTGGGCTTGTTGTTGCTGAGATTGCTGCAGAAGGGAAGTTCAAGCTGTGTGCTTGTACCATTTTTTTGGAACCTAGCCCTGATCACAAGGTTTCCCCATGACTAATTGAGGATAGAGAGGTTCTTTGTGCATAAGGCCACTGAATTTAAAAGAAATTTTTTAAATTTTCAATCTTCCTCTTGATTCTCTACTGTATTGCAAAACTACTTCCATGGGATTATGCTCTGCAAATATCTTTGGTTAAATTTCTACTTTTTCTAAATTCATTGTCAAATGTTTAGATATCTGTGTCTATTCTTGAATATGTTTGATGTCTGTCTGAAAATGTTGTTTGACAATGGATGTTTGATTCTCCAAGAGTCTACTAATTCGAGAATTCGCATGTTTTGAAGTACATTTTTAGGTAATTTTCCACCTTTTAATATTTGTTGAACTGTCTTTTTGGGGGGTCTAGTGCTCTGTTCATATCCCCAAGAATCATTATTTCTTCATCTTGGATATCTAGCATAGTTCCAAAAAAAAAAAAAACCCTCCAAAAATTGACTTTAGCTTCATTTGGTGCATATATTGTTGCTATCGTGCATATTTTGCCTTCCGGGAGCCTCATTTTTAAAAGTAGATATCTTCCATCTGAGTCTCTTAATTCTTCTAATACTTCTAATTGTCGGTTGGTTATATAAACAGCTGCTCCACGTTTTTTTTATTTTGTGCTGAAGCAAGATACGTTTTGCCTATTTTTTATTGTTTAAAATATGGTCATATTTCTTTATATGAGTTTTTTGTAAGCATAATTTATCAGTGTTTTGTTTTTTCAGTTGGTTGAAAAATGTTATGTGTTTTGAAGGTGAATTCAGTCCATTGGTATTTATTGATATTATTTTTAATTTATCCATTTTGCCATGATGTTGTTGCCATATTGAACCTACAACGAGAAAGGACCAGAGTGCTCCTTATCAGGTTGTCATGTTCCCCAAGATTGTAACAATTTCTATTCTAAATTAGGCCTGCACAACTTGTGACCCACCATTCTCAACTTAGTCCACAAACCTTCTGGCTTCTCTTAACTGCCAGAGACCACAGAAAGCAGAGGGTTGTTTAATCAAGCAGGTCATGATACATTGTTTGTGGCCTCTGTTAAGTCTGGTGGACTGTACAGGCCTGCTGTGCACTGTAAAGCCATCTTGAAACAAATTTATTTAGAAACCTATCAGTCTGAAAACACTGTACCTGCTGTATACCTTCCTGCAGTCTGTGTTCACACATGCATAGTATTCAGCTGTCTGCATGTTCCTGTGTCTTGTGTACAGATTGTTCACATCAGTTTTTAGGTTAATGTGAGTTCAATATGGGATAAATTTAAATGTTATTTACTGTGCATGTTCACCTTAAGGCATAAATAATATACTCAAACTGGCAGCATGAACTAGGGGATTTCACATGCAGGCTGGTCAGTGTGCATAATCTGTGCTCAGGGACCAGCCATATTACTGAAATTTACATGGAAGTTATGTATATTAACTGGGCAGTGTCCAAGACCACATCATGCTCCAGCATGACCTGAGGATTATTCATATTGACTGAGCATAACGTACCCCTATGATGTTGCCAATTTGTGTACATTCACCAGTCTGTTCACATTAACCCCCTAATATACATACAGGCCACAAAAGTAGTACCCTAAGTGCCCAGGGATTCCCACTGTGGTCCTCAGGTAGGTATCCATAACTGTGTCTAGAGAACCTGGGATCCATGTCCACAATCAGGACTTTTATACATACATTGTTACATTTTGTCACAATTAAAGATTAAGCAGAGCAGAACTGCATTTTTAAGCAAATGGCTGACGGACTTTGAAGCTTAATCAGAATAGCATATTAGGCTTTGGGATATAGCAGGTAAGGGCATTTTCCTAGTGGTTCAGAGAGAGGCATATCCAAAGATAAATCTAAAATATTTTGGTAAGTAATTGTAATGTATAATAAAAGACATGCATATTTGAAAGATGAATTACTGAGGCATTATCAGTCTAGAAATGTGATTAGACATCCATATTAATAAACACCTGTCACGACTGCATAACAGATGTTCTGAGAACATATCAAATGCAAATTTGGGACTCTTCACTGTGTTGTTAATTACATTACCTATCCTGCAATTTATTTGTTTTTATTTTGTTCCATTTCAGTTGCTAACTAGGGCTGCTATAAAGGCAGAAAGTATTTGGTAAATGTTGAAATTTGGCTCTTGGGTAAAAAAACTTGAATTAATTTTGAAAAAGGTTAATTTCACACTCCTCCAAATTATACATATTTGCTTCAAAACTGGTTTTCAAACATCTCAAAAGTTGTGTGCTTTCTTATTGCAGCTACCAATCTTCTCAGCTCTGTTCTGATAGAGAATATTCTCATTCTGAACAGATTTGTTGTTATTCTCACACACTGTGGTGTAGTATCCACAATCTCGGAAGTTAACTGAATGCTGATAAAGATATCACCATTAGATTTTTTAGCCAACCAAGAGTTGTAAGTTAAAGCTAGTGCAGTCATCTCCTGTGCAGTGTTACTCCACTCTAAACCCAGTGAAATAATAGGATTGCAAAGTTAGTAGGTAAGGAGAACAGTGAATGCAACTTCTGAAACTTCAATGTTTTTTAACTTGATCCCATATGAGTCTTCCCGAGGCTTACTTTGAATATTATTTTAGCAGTATTTTTCTGTCTGGAGTCCCAAACTAGGTGAGCAGCGTAATTCAGGACTATTTTAACTACTGTAGAAAGGCGTGGTGGGAGAGGATGAGATAGCCCGATCTCATCAGATCTTGGAAGCTAAGCAGGCCATCAGATATCACTGAATAGAATCGCAGGACTGGAGGACAGTTGTTGTTGTTGTTCAGTTGCACAGTCGAGTTCGACTCTTCACATGGATCACTGCCTTGATGTGGTGAGGGGGCTTGCGTGGTTCGATGAGGCTGTGGGCTATGCTGTGGAGGGCCACCCAAGACGGACAGGCCACAGCAGAGAAATCAGACAAAGTGCAATTCACTGGAGAAGGAAATGACAACCCACTCCAGTATCTTTGCCAAGAAAACCCCATGGACAGTAACAAAAGGCTAAAAAATATGATGCCAGAAGATGAGCCCCTCTGGTCAAAAGGTGTCCAATATGCTACTGGGGAAGAGCAGAGAGCAAGTACAAGTGAAGTGGCCGGGCCAAAGCCGAAAGGATGCTCAGTTGTGGATGTGTCTGATGGTGAAAGGAAAGTCTGATGCTGCAAAGAACAATACTGCATAGGAACCTGGAATGTAAGATCTATAAATCAAGGTAAGCTTGACGTGGTCAAAAATGAGACGGCAAAACTCAGCATCGACGTGTTGGGAATCAGTGGACTAAAGTGGACAGGAATGGGTGAATTTAAAATGTAGAAAAAATGGTGTGGCCTTTATAGTCAACAAGAGAGTGCGAAAGGCAGTAATGGGATACAATCTCAAAAATGACAGAATGATCTTGGTCCGAATCCAAAAAGGACAGTACCAAATGAAAATCAGACTTAAGGTATTACACACCCATTTAAAGTATTGCATATAAGACTGAAGAACCCAATGAATGCAAATTTGGGAAGAACTTTCTGAGAATTATTCAAGGCAGTGATGATAAAATTGTGCTCTGGAAAACACCGAGTTCCTCAGAAGTGTCTCTGTGTCTTATAAATGTCTGATAAGATCAGATGATGGGCTAACTTCCCTGAAAGATATTTTCTGATCATTGCTGACACTTGTCCTGTGCTGATAGGGTATCCTCAGGCTCAAAAGAGAGCCAGCATGGTGTAATGGCTAAAAGTAGCAGACTCTAATCTGGAGAATGGGATTTGACTCCCCACTCCTCCATGTGAAGCCTGCTGGGTGACCTTGGGCCAGTTACAGTTCTGTCAGAGCTCTCTTAGCCACACCTACCTCACAAGGTGTCTGTAGTAGGGAGAGGAAGGGAAGGTGATTGTAAGCTGCTTTCAGACTCCTTAGGGTAGAGAAAAGCAGAGTATTACAACCAATTCTTGTTCGAAAGGCCTCCATGTGAAATGACTGTGTGGCTTAAAACAACTCTTGAACCACATCTATTTGTAAATATATTAAACACTTGTTTCCAACATTAAGGAGAAATCAGAAACATTCCAAAAGAACCATTATTTTGCTGCACCTTGCTGCCTGAGGTCATCTTCCTGAGCAGCAGGTGACATAGTATATATATATGCCTAACAAGGACTTCATCCTGTCAGAGCAGTTAGCTTTTTTTCCCCAAACAGAATTGTCTTGATTGATATTTCTTTTATGTGGCATTTCTGCTTTCTGTCAATCACGGCATTGTCTCACTGGTTCTGGGAGGAGGTTCTTGATCTATAATGAGCACAGTTCCTATGTTAATCAGGGCCAGTGCTACCATTAAGGCCAGGATAGACAACCACCTAGGAGCGCAGACCCCTGATGGGTGCAGAGGCCAGCAAGCGGGGTGAAAACGATGGCGAGAGTGGCACTGACAACAAGCAGGAATCCTCATCTCCGGCCAACTCAGGGCTCATGTGATGGGGAGAAGAAGCAAGCAGCCCAGCGCTGCCTGGTCAGTTCTGCACCAACGCTGCGGGCGTCCCTCACCAGTCACCCTCGCTGCCCCTTGAGGCACCCCTGGGCACCCAAAGCAGGGCTGGCCAGCCATGGCCTGGGGGATACTCCCCGTGTCAAGAAAGGAGGGAGGAGGAGCTGCTCTTTCAGCCGACTATTGACCCACCCAGGGCATATGCCAGTCCCTCTCGGCATCCTTCGCCCTTGAACCTTGTACCGCTCCATCGGAGCTTCACCAAGGGGCACTGAGGTAAGAGAGCAGCCCCAGCCTTTGGGCTACCTAAAGCACGTCCTGCCTGGCAGGGCTGGGTGGCCATGAGTGCAAGTGCCCTCACTTCGCTGGGGCATGACTGCCCCTCACCCCAGAGAGAGAGAAGGGAAAGAAGAAGCAGAAGCAGCTTCACAGAGAGCATTCCATGCTGAGTTGGGTCGGGTCATCCTTAGCGAGTGCTGCGTGGGCATGGCTGAGTGAGCCATTGTCTGCAGCAGCACAGAGGCAAAGGGAGCAGGCAAGGGTGCCAGGTGAGAAAGTAAATGGAGGGGAGAGATGGAGGCAAGCCACAACTTTTTTCCTGGGAGAGGGAGGGGAAGAAGGAAGGGCGGAAGGGGCCCAGCCTGCACCGCAGCCTCACTCTCCTCAGAAGCCGCCCCCCACCAGATGGCCTTCTCGCTCCCCCAACTGGCCGCAGGCTCTTGGCTAAAAAGTTAAGTTTTAACATAAAAACATGCTTGAAACATTAGCACTCTTGCAATATTTTGTTCATTTAACTGACACCCCTTGCTCTGAATTACTGCATCAAAATGTCTGTGCTGTTGCAATCTTGAGTATACTGTTCAAGAGTGCATCTATAAGCTGCAAACCTACTTTTGATTTATTGACATTCACTACAGAAATCTCATGCTCAGAGTTCTGAGCCTAGGGCCCAGGGGAAAACATGAAATGGCTGGGCATTGCAACATTTTGTACATAAATTGCTTCATATGCTGGTCAAGAACATGAGAAGGCACCATGATACAGACTGAGGGCTATGAGTTTGTCCACATGGTCAGTCTTAAGTTCAAAATACCCAAAGGGGTAACATGATAGAGGTTTACAAGATTATGCATGGCTGGGATAGAGCAAGTAGAGAAAGAAGTACTTTTCTCCCTTTCTCACAATACAAGAACTCATGCGCACTCAAGGAAATTGCTGAGCAGTTGGGTTAGAATGGATAAAAGGAAGTATTTCATCACCCAAAGAGTGATTAACGCATGGAATTCACTGCCACAGGAGGTGGTGGCGGCTATAAGCATGGACATCTTCAAGCGGGAGTTGGATAAACATATGGTCCATCAGTGACTATTAGCCATAAGGTATAGATAGGAACTCTTGGTCTGGGGTGAGTGATGCTCTGTATTCTTGGTGCTTGGAAGGGGGGAACAGTGGGAAGGCTTCTAGTATCCTGGCCCCACTGGTGGACCTCCTGATGGCACCTGATATTTTTGGCCACTGTATGACACAGAGTGTTGGACTGGATGGGCCATTGGCCTGATCCAACATTGGCTTCTCTTATGTTCTTAGCATGTGCACACTTCTTCATATACACTGAAACAGATTTCCTCAGATATTACATGCAGGTAGGGGGAGTTAGTTGTCAGGAAGAGATAATTAGAGTCAAGATGAATAAGTAACTGAGCAATAAAAACAGCAAGACTGGAATAACTATACAGTAGGATGTGTAAATTGCAGTTCTCTGCATAGGACAAACAGGTCAAACTGTACACCAAAGGGTAAATGGACACAAATTTGACATCAAGAATCACAAAACTGAGAAAACTGTAGGAGAACTACTGCTGCAAAAGAGACTATTTGGTTTGGCAGTTATATCTGTTGATCACACTGAATGATCAGCACTGGACCTGAAGGAATCAGTGACAAAATTTGCAAAGGAAAAGGCACACAAAATGAGATTTTGATGGGCCTGAAATGGAAACATTTAAGAGCCTTAATTTTTGACATCACAATTCACAGGATTATTCAAAATAATCAGTGAATTGTGTGCTAAAACTATTTTCTGTTTGAGAAAGAAAACCAAAGGCTGTCATTTTACTTATTCTCACAATTGAAAAAAAATAGCAATGTCAAGTTTTGTGCTTTTAATTTTCCCTAGAATTCATCTGTTTTTGAAAATTGGTTAGTGGGGGGGGGGGGGGGGGGAGAGACGCCAAGTAGTTAGCCTTGCCTAGGGCGCCAAAAAGCCTGGCACCTGCCCTGATGTTAATGTGATCTATTTTATTATCTGAGGCTGTGCCTACTAGTTACGGACAACACTTTTGCTTGCACACACTGGCAGGCAGGGCATATTGTTGGGGTAAGACAGAACCCACAAACTCTGGCTTCCCTCCAATTCTATTTCATAAGCAACTCTCCTGCTTTTCAGACTGAGAAGAAAGAGAAGCTCAAATGGGGAGATACTGGGGCTTTGGCTTGTCCACCTTCTGGTCAGCCCTACTGGTTGGCTGTGCAGGGGCAGAAGACTTATCTGCACACACTGACAGTTTGGAAGGCCTGCAGACATTGTGCGGGGGAGGGGTAGAAGCAGAGACTCAGGCTGTGACTGGCTTGTGCCCTTTGTCATCTTGTGCCCTTCAGCTGCAGGATAGCTTGCTTGGAGTCAAAGGGCGCAACAGAAGGCCCACTGTGTTTCAACTCGTGCAACATTTTTTTTCCTTAAAGCATTTTCTATCAAGCTTATGCTTTATAACCACCTATCATACTTGTGTTGAGTCCTTCGGAATAAAAAATATTTTAGTATTATTTATAAAATTATTTAATTTATTTAATCATCTGATAATTTATTAGCATTATAATGTTAGCACCTTTTAATATGTAAATGTTTTATATAGTTTTAGGGTTATTTGAACTGTCTATTTATGGTTTTTACTCTTTCTGAGCCGGCCTTGGCTGGGAGGGCAGGGTATAAATCTGATAACTAATAGATAGATAGATAGATAGATAGATAGATAGATAGATAGATAGATAAAAACAGAATATCATGCTGGGATTTGCTTTATGAATCTGAAAGCTGATACATAGAATTGCTCTCTCCTTTTTTTCTCCTGTGGCTGCTTGGGTGACACAGAAAAGCATTTAGCAATCGTTGGTATTTGCAGTTGAAACGCTTTCTTGTGCAAGAGAGTTGTCATGGAAAATTTCAGAGTGAAATGGATAAATTTGAACAGCACTTATTAAGTAAAGACAAAAACACCTTTTCAGTTTTTTTAATGCTTTGCTGTTGGAAGTATCTTGCAAAACAATTCCAAGGTTTGTTAAGAAGCAGTCTGACACTTTGGGATAAGACATATATTCAGATTCTGGTCTTTCTTGCTATCCAAGATCTCTTTGTTGTGCATTATATATGTAAATATATGTAAAATACAACATCAGCGGCAGTTGACTTCCTTGCTAGCTGGCCCATAGCAATGGGGGAGTGACAAGGGTGATGCCCCCACGAATATGCCCATCCCTCTCAGGGGAGGGAGAGGGGTGGCCTTGCTGTTTGAGAAGTCGGTTGCGGAAGCAGGAAGACCTGGCGAGGCAGACTGTGCCTCTCCCTCCCCTCCTGCTTGGCTGTGGTCACTGCATGGCATTGTTGGGTCTTCTGCTTTTACAGCTGGTTTCTCAAGAAAGACCCAACAAGTTTGCACCTCTCCCTCCCCTCCTGCTTGGCCCTGTTCACTGTGTGGCCTCACTGGGTTTTCCTGCTTATGGCTGTGGCTGAGAAGGGATAGAGGGAGAGGTGCAGCATTGGCAGGTCTTCCTGTTTCCACAGCCGGCTTCTCAAACTTTGAGATGCTGGCTGTGGAAGCAGGAAGACCCAGCAAGGCCGCGGGGTCGTGTGGCGGTCACCTCTCTCCCTCCCCATCCGATGGGAGCCTGAGCCATGGGGAAACTTGAGTTCAATTCCCCCCATAGCTCCAGCTACCATCAGAGTGCTCTGTAGTGAGCCACTGCATGGATGGAGCTACCCCAATTTGTTCCCCCATCAGGTTAGGGGGACTGCCCTACAATGGTTTTCCTCCTTTCTTCATGGTCAGGGACAGAGGGTGGCACTTGGTGAGAGGGTCTCCCAGTAGTAGCCACTGGAATGTGGAGTGCCACAAGGGGCAATCCTCTCACTGATGCTATTTAACATTAACATCTAGAAGCACACCCTTGCCCAGCTGACATGGAGATATGCCCTGGGTTGTTAGAGACCATGGTTGGGTGGTTACAACAGAGTCAGTTGAAAATGAATCCATCAAAGACGGATGTTCTGTGCCTGGGCCAGGGTGGTGTAGATTCAGTAATTAGGCTCCCGGCCCTTGAAGGGGTGCCATTGGTACCTGCACCAAAGGTTAGGAGCCTGGACGTGATCCTGGATGCCTCACTTTCTATGGAAGCCCAGATCACCACCATTGCCAGGTCTGCATTTTATCATCTTCAGCAGGTCAGGCAATTGACCCCTTATCTCCCCACCCAGGAACTGGCTACAGTGACCCATGCAATGGTCACTTCCAGCCTAGATAACTGTATGTGGGCTTACCTTTGAACCTGACCTGAAAACTCTAGCTGCTGACTGAGACGCCTATCTGGGCACATGTTCATCCTGTGCTCTGCCAGTTGCACTGGCTACCAATTGAGTACCAGATCCATTTCAATGCACTGGTATTAACCTTTAAAGCCTCGAGCAGCCTGGGATCCACATATCTAAGGGACCACCTCTCCCCATATACCCTCCGGACAGCCTTGCGCTCCACTAATAAACATCTACTGGTTATTACTAGCCCAAAGGATGTCCACTTTCTATGGCCAGATTAAGTTTTACTCAGGCTTGGAAAAGTAAACTGCTACCTTAGGGGAAAAGGGCTGCGTTAATAGAAATTCTTTAATTCAACTCACATCAATGCAGAATGCTCAAGATCTTAAGTAAGTGGATCAGTTATGATGTTTAAACTGAAAGAATCATTATTTAAACTGATAGAATCAGTTTAAATTTAAATAGATAAAATCACTATTGGTAGAAGTTTATGAGCAAGATATGTAGATAAAATTGTTACATAAGGCCTTTTGCTTCTTGTTATTATCTCTTTTTCTTGGTGATTGGTGATAATTCAGTTCACTTTTTGTATATGTAATTGTGTATAGTGAGGTATAAAATAGTCTGTGTGGGTATGCAGATACGAATCTGTATTATATTTTGATATTTGTGATTACCCAAAAAAGGATTAGTCAATTCTTTCTGGACAGATTAGACTTGTCATTGTCATAGTCATTCTTTCTAGAATTGAGTTGGATGACTACGGGAAAGCATGCAAAGGACTAAATCTATTTTTAGATAAATAAATGTGTGTTGCAAATTCTCCCAGCAATCTCAGCATTGAGCTCTGCATTGGAGAAACACAACATTCTCTTTACAACCCAAAAGTAACCCATTCACGGAATCCACATCTACTTAGAGGCAGTTAAGAAACTCTCGTACAGTCAATTATGGTTGCATGAAGAATCAACTAAAACAATAGGTTAATTGGTGGAACAGTTTTAATTGGTGGAACTGTAATCACAGAACACTTGGGTTTTTTATTGTTGGAGATTCTTTTGTTCCTGGTATTGTATTAGATGATGAAACAGTAAATATGAAACAAAATAAGTATTTTTCCTTCTCATGGTGAGCCTTTGTACAGAGTCATGTTCATTTCCTATGGTGAGCCCCATCTAGGTCTCAGTAGTTCTTTTTTTGCACATCATCTGAATGAGCATATGATGGGAGTAGTATTGCAAGAGCAAGCTAGCTCCAGCCTCAGGTATGTGCTCATTCACTTGAAGGTCTTACACGGTACTCTTCCTCTGCCATGATTTGGAATCCTGTTTTTCATGTCCTGATCATGTGTAGGACCTTTACACAGGGTGGAGGTTGCCTCTGTGATGCCATGTATGTTGTATCTATGGATACATTGTGTGAAAAGGGCTAAAAACCACTTACATTGGAGGAAGGCTCCTTGGACTGTAGAGTGAATTCAAACTTTGCTCTGTGCTGAATCCAGGGCCAGAGCATCCATAGAGGCAGGTTAGGCAGTTGCCTAGAGTGCCACTTTAAGAAGAAGACTACACTGGCCTGCCTCCCCACCCAGCCCCTCTCCTCCCTCACCTTGCCAAATGCCTGCTCTGCTCACTCTGTGCTCAGTTGGCAATCCAAGCAAATGCAAGTTGCTGCCCACCTCAGCACACCTCTCGGACACTCGAAATCTCTGCAAAGTTTGTGCATGCAAGAACATGCTCCCCCACCAGGCACATGCATCCATGCACACCGTGTCCCCTCCTTCATAAGGTTGCCCTGGCTGGGGTCCTCCACCAGACCCCCTTCTCCACTCTCCCTCCCAGGCTCCAGACGAGCTCCCTGTGTGCACCTCCTCACTTCCCCACCACAGCCTGGACTCCAGCAGGCAGCTGGCTCACCAATCCCACGGCACCTGGCTCCCACCCACACCGCAGCCTTCCCTGGTCCTCACCACCACTTCCCCCTGGCACACTGAGTTGGCCACCACACCGGCCCCTCTGTTGCCACTGCCACAGCAGCAGCAGCCCTCCCGCACCCTCCCGCTCTCCTGCCCGGCCTCTCCCCCCCTCCCTCCCACACCATTTAAAGTTCTCACAAGCCCCTCCTCCTCCTCTATCCCTCCAGCACCCCCCATGATGCCCCCATCTCTGCCCCCTACCCCCATGAAGATGAAGAACAGGCTGTCCTGGCACCGGCCCTGGCTGGATCCACCCCAATGTCTCAGCACCCCATTTTTTTGCCTCCCTGCCTGATGACTTCTCAGTAGCAAGGTCCGGGGAGCACCGCGGACGCGGCAGGACAGCCCCAGATGCCGGGCAGGAAGGAGTGCAGGAACGCCGCGCCCGGCTCGGAGGAGCGACGAGGCGGGTCAGAGCAGCCGCAAGAAGGCCAGGAGAACGACGGACGACTGAGAGCTGCGGCGTCCAGGCAGGACGCGGCTCAGACTCCAGCCACGCCCACTAGCCCAGGACGAGGCTGGGCGTCCTCAAGTATAAAGGGGGGCGGGGCTGGGAGGGAGGAGGGGTCGGCTGGCACAGGGGAGCTCTGGGAAGGCAGGTGGAGGGAATAAAAGGAGGCAAAGCTAAGAGCCAGGGAGGAGATGCCGGGGAGCCACTGGTCTAGGTGGCACAGTGAGAGAGCAAGTGTCCACTGGCACCCGGAGACAGGAGGACGACGCGGGTGCTATTCAACCCCGTCCCCTGTCATTTCTGAGGCTCTGCTCCTCCCAAGTTCAGGCCCTTGCCCTCCTGGGGCTTCCCTTGGCCAAGGGGGACCACAGCGACAGGGGCTCCGCCCCCGGGGTCGAAGGCGGAGCGCGACAGTATATCTCCACTGAAGCTGAGGAGAATAAAAATATATGGTTTGAGTTTTAACTTAGTTCATATGGGAAGCTTGGATAACTTGCTGCAAGGTCAGTAAACCCCAGATTTTGGAAATTTCCAAGCCTCATGTCCAGAATAATGTTGTCATGCTGCGCATTCATACTAATGTGAAATAGTTGATCCTGACCTATACTAAAAGGCAGAATGATTCCAATCTAAAACAAAGAGCATTTGCTCAGAAGAAAAGCACAAGGGAAAACCCCCCTGAAAAATTGTGTTTTCAATGCATTTTTAATAAATGAATGCTCCCAGAGACGTATTTAGGGTGAATTTTAAATGAAGTTATAGAGTCTGGCTTTAGACATTCCACTCATTTATTGAGGAGAAAAAAGATAATACCTTTTTCTAATTATGTTTTGTTCCAAAGCAAACAATGCAGCTTAAGTTTCATGCAGACAAGCCTTGCAATTACTTTGTGGAAATTACTTGTGAATTAAAGTTTAGAAATTATTGGCTGGATAATTTCATTTTCAGTGGAACTAATAGAACAGCTCTGATCTGTTGCTATAATTATTTGATCAGCTTGATTTAGAATCTTAGGCAGCTGTCCACCCAGTTATAGTTACTGAGACTGTCACATATGCTTCAAGCTGTAAAATAACATGAATATTATGGCTTGATGTAAATAATGGAAGTACTTAGTCAGATTTTAGTAGGGGATAAAAATGTAAATGGAAAAGCATTTTTTAAAATGATCCTTTCTCTGGATCTTAAAAAAACACACTAATGATCTCAGATCCAAAGGGTCTCCTGCACATGAAGGCTTTCAGCCTCCAAGGGACCCTGGCACCCATTTCCCTTCACCGCTGCTGCAGCCAGCAGGAGAACAATAATCACAGTTGGGTGACAGTGTGATGTTAGTTGTAGGGAAAACTCTGAAGTGACACCAGTCCTTTCTGGGAATTGCCAGAAACTCTATGATGTTACTATAGAGCTTCCAGTGCTTTCTAGAGAGGTCTGATGGCACTTCCAGGTTTCTCCTGGAAGTAATATCATGCTGTAGTCACCAGTACCCCCATCCCCCCCAGTATCCTGCTGGTTGCTAGGCCAAAGCATCCTATATATACAGTTCCCTTATGTATTGGCCATTTCCAGCTCTGCTATGCAGTGCAGTCCATCAGCTGTTGGCCCATCAACCACCACTCAAGAGTATTCACATTGGCTGGGTGTTGGGTCCACTCCTCTCCCCCGCCCACTGCCAGCCTGGACACTTCCCTCACAGAATAAACTGCCAAAATGGCTGTCTCTCCTGATGAAGACACTTCTGCTTGGCTCCTGTGACACTAACTTTTCCCTCAGTGGCTCTTGCTAGGCAACCAAGCTTGGTTCTGTCAGTAAAAAGGGAAAGGCAGGAGACGTTTTCCAGGCCTTTGTGGGGAACTCATTGAGGCCAGTCTTGACTAGGGTTGCCAACTCCAGGTTGGGAGATTCCTGGATATTCTGTGGTGGAGTCTAAGGAAGCCAGAGTTTGGGGAGGGGAGAGGCCTCAGTTGAATAGAATGCCATAGAGCCCCCCCTCCAAAGCAGTTATTTTCTTCGGGGGGGGGGGGGAAGAGATCTGTTGTCTGGGGTTCAGTTGTGATGCCTGGCAATCTTCAGGCTCCACCTGGGGGCTGGCTACCCTAGGCGTAGTAGTTAGCACTTCAGAGCAAGATCTGCCAGACCCAGATTCTTGCTGTGCAAGTTGAATGGGTGATTTTGGACCAGTCACATACATTCAGCCTAATCTGCCTCACAGGATTGTTGTGCAGATCAAAAGGAGGAGAGGAGAATGATGTAAGCTGCTTTGGTCTCCACTGAGGAGAAAGACTGTACTTTTCCTCCTAGGGAACCATTGCTGCCAATCTCCAGGTGGGGGGCTGAACATCACTCAGAATCAAAACTGCTCTCCAGATGGCAAATATCAGTTCCCCTGGAAAAAAACAGCTGCTTTGCAAGGTAGATTCTATGTCATTATACCCTGCTGAGGTCCCTTCCCTCCTGCAGGTCCCCACTGTGGAGAAAGACTGTAGTTTTTCTAGGTAGAGGCTACAGGGAAGGGGGAAGAGATGGAAACCTGAAATCAGAGGGGCAGATAACAATACATTGATGGTTGGTTGGGAAGGAAATAGGATTGCCACCTCCAGGTTGGGAAATTCCTGGAGATTCAAGGGGGAAAGTCAGGACAGACTGGGGTTTGAGGAGGGGTGGGACCTCAGACAAATACAAAGCCATAGACTCCACCCTCCAAACAAGCCATTTCCTCCCAGGGAACCATTGTTGCCAATCTCCAGGGGGGAACTGGAGATCACTCAGTATTACAACTGTTCTTCAGATGGCAGAGATCAGTTCCCCTGGAGAAAACAGTAAGTTCTGTGTCATTATATCTTGCTGAGGTCACCACAGCAACTTGACACTGAGTGCTCAAGGCCAGGGCACCTGCCCAGAACCTCTTTCTAGAGCATGTTGTATTTATTTCTACAATGAGCCTTATTCCTAGTCTTTCCATAACCCTTAGGTTGTCCCCAAAGGTTGGGGGTTCTATGAAATGGCCTTTCAGGAGATATAATGAGGTACCCCAAGAAAGGAAGACTCCAAATTCCTTCTTCCAGTTATACATCCACATACCTCTTTGGTACCCAGCCATTATAATTCTAGCAAAGTTATCGACATTCAACAAAGAGCCATTTTTAATTAAGCAAGGCATTTGTGCTTTTACAATTAGTCACCTACCATGTACATCTTGTGCACTAACCAGAAACACAAGGGCTTTTAAGGAATATCACATGCAGTCTGAAATCTGCAGAGCTATTGACATGAATAAGCTGCTTGCTGTAGTTCAGCAGTAATTAGAAAATGCTCAGAGAGATGTGGAGTTTAGGCCTGTACCAGAAAAATCAATATAGTTGGAGAACAGTTGTGAGTTGGGGTTGTATAGTGGGTAGCTTGTTGGATTAGGGCCTGGGACAACCAGGTTTGAATCCCTAGTGTGCACTGAAAGACTGCTGGGTAACATTGGACCCATCATAATCTCTCAGCCTAACCTTCCTCACACGGTTGTTGTTGTGAAGGAAGGGTGGAAAAGATGAGAATATTAATACTTCTCCCTCTGAGAGGAGGACATCTTTATGGGTGTTTCCCATCCTACTTGTAGGGAGGCAGGAACTAAATTCTTTACTTCCTGTCCCTCAGATGGGACACGCCCCTTTAGGCCAGTTCTGTTCCTGCCTCAGTAGGGAGAGCAGCACGTCGTGGCCTCTTGTGCCATAGGTTTTATTTTCTCAGCACCTGACTTCCAAAAAATTTCTTCAGTCTTCACCTTTACCTTATCTATCTTCACCTCTCTCTCCAACCCCACTCTAATCCACACCTCCTCTCACCCCGGCTCAATCTCTACTGCTTCCCCCCCCCCCCCGACTCCGGAGCGTCCAGAATGGACGGAGGTGACGGATTTCTTTCCGAAGGAGAGCGGGAAACCTCTCCTGCCCCGAGCGCTCAGAGCCAGCGCAAGGAGAAGCAGGGAGACGCACCGGCGGCAGCCGCAAGGAAGAAAGACACGCCGCATGAAAAGCGCGCGAAGAAGAGGCCGCACTCAGAGCCTCCCGCGGGCGCCATTTTAAGCCACCCCGCAAACGGAGCAAACCTTGAGGCGGCAAAACTGGGCTGCGGAGCGGCTGTCGCCGCGTCCACAAGCCATATCTCACCCAACGTAGGCGGGCTGGATGTCTCCAATGCCTCCGCCACGTCTCAACAGCCGGCAAATATCTCTTCAGGCCAGGCAGGCCTGTCCGTGAGTACCCCCGATGATCAGGAAGGGCCCCTATCCCCGGCTCTAATTCGCGCCATTAAGATGGCGGTAAGGGAGAAAGTCGATTCCCGCTCCCCGCTGGGCGCCATACCCCAGACCATCCCAAGGCAGGGGACTTGCCCTGGCAGGCACTCCTTTGAGGGGGAGGAAGGTGAAGAGAGAGAGAGACTGCGCTGGCTTAACAAAGCAGGCAGAAAAGAGCAGGATCTTACCCACTGGGCCCCATCCACCTCTGAGTGCAGTGACTTAGGAGACAGAGAGGAAGGGGAATTCCTCTCAGACGAGGAAGAGGAGGAGGAGGAGGATACTCTGGATACCTCCACAAGATTTTTTAAACCAGAAGGCTACCAATATTTACTTTCCAAATCCCTTTCTGCCCTTGAGCTTCAGCCAAAACTACAGGGGAAAGCCTTGCCCAATCCTCCTATGGGAGAGGGATCCAGGCCTAGGGGCAGTAAAGATTACTTCCCCAGAACACATGGGAATGAAAAGGTCTTCCCTTTTCCTGAATTTCTTGAGGCACAACTTACCAAAGAATGGGCCAAGCCCATGGCTAACAAAAATTGTCCCCCTAATGTAAGAAAGCTTTATGCATTGCCTGCCTTTACCAACAAGCTTTTACAGGTACCCCTGGTGGACCGGTCACCGCACTCCAGAGCTCGGGCCTACTCTCTGAAGACGGCAATGGCTCTGTCAGAGACAGCTTGGACAGAAAGGCAGAATTCGCACTAAGAAAGGCACACGAAGCGACCTTAATGGCCATCAGAGCGTCAGCCACAGCCACAGTGGTGGGGCGGGCTGCCATAGCCTGGTCCAGGAAGATGGTCCAACTCATCCCTCCTGCCCACAAACACCTCGCAGAAGGAGCCAACCGACTTCTCAAAGCCTCTGCCTTCTCCACGGACGCCACCCTAGATGCCATGGTTTTCTCTTCCAGGGCCCTAGCCTCAGCAGTCGCCGCTCGCCGCACCTTATGGCTTAGAGCATGGCCAGCGGACCTCCATGCCAAAGCAATCGTCTCTGCATACCCCTTCCAGGGAGACCGACTATTTGGAGACGCCCTTGACAAAATTCTGGTCGAAACTAAAGACAAGAAGAAGGCGATGCCCAGGACTCTGAGCAGGTCCGACCGCAGACCCTATGGTCAACACTCCAACCAGTATTCCTTTCGTTCCCAACAAACCCTACCTCGGTTCAACAGGGACTCCCACAGGCCCACCTGGGGCTCGCAGAGACACGGCTTCAGAAGAAATCCATTCCAGGGCAGACCAGGCAGACCTTACCCGAATAAGGAAGATAAGCCCACACGAGGCAACTTCAGCAAATCCTCCTCTGCATGACTACCAAGAGGCACCAGTGGGAGGACGTCTGCTCCTGTTCCACAATTACTGGAAAAAAACCAACGCAGACACCTGGTCCCGGGAGATCACTTCAAGGGGGTACTCCATCGAATTCCATACAAAAACCCTGGACCGGTTTGTTACCTCCCCACACCTAAAGGACCCGTCAAAGTTAGCAAGAACGACCGAAGCGATCGCGCACCTATCTGCCATATCTGCCATAGAGCCCGTCCCCCTAAACGAGAGAAGCCAGGGCATTTATTCGATCTTTTTTACGGTCCCCAAAAGGAACGGGGACTGGCGTGCGATACTGGACCTGAAATATGTCAACCGGTTTGTGAGACTAAGGCACTTTCGGATGGAAACCCTCAGGTCCATCACAGAGGCTCTGTCCCCGAAGGAATTCCTGTCTTCCATCGACTTGAAGGAAGCGTACTTACATGTGCCCATGCTACCAGCCCACAGACGCTACCTCAGATTCCAGGTTCAGGGTCGCCATTGGCAGTTCAGGGCTCTCCCCTTCGGCCTCTCAACCGCGCCAAGGGTCTTTTCCAAAATCCTCATTCACCCAATTGCCCTGCTCAGGGAAAAAGGAATCCACATCCACCCTTACCTGGACGACCTCTTGATTCATTCCAGCTCCAGGGCAAAAGCGATCCAAGACACGACGGAGACCATCCTCTGCCTCCAATCCCACGGCTTCCTGGTAAACCTTCAAAAAAGTTGCCTGATGCCATCTCGGTCCTTAGAACACCTCGGAGTAATCCTGGACACCAACTTGAACCACACATTCCTCCCACGCTCCAAGGCGGAAAAGATCCGTGACCTCTCGCTCCAGGCGATAAAAGCCAGACAGTTTTCTCTCATGTCCCTGGCCAAGCTCTTGGGACTATTCATCTCGGCCATAGACTCAGTGCCCTGGGCCCGCCTGCATGCGAGACCATTACAGCAACTCCTCAGACCTTTTCAACTCAAAATAATGACCAAGTCAGACACTCCAGTTACCGTGCCCCATTCCACCAAGACCAGCCTCTCCTGGTGGACCAAAACAGCGAACCTCACGCGCGGGAACTGCTATTATGTCCAGGAATGGAAACAGATTGTGACGGATGCCAGCCTTCAGGGATGGGGAGCCATACTCCTCAACTCCCCCACCCAGGGCCTATGGTCCACAAGGGAAAAACAGTTGCCCATAAACCTCCTGGAGCTTCGAGCCATACGCCTGGCCCTTCTCCACTTCCAGGGACAAATAGCAGGACATCACGTTCTCATCAGAACGGACAATATATCAGCCAAATCTTACCTGAATCGTCAGGGAGGCTCCAGGTCGTCAATCCTCCACAGCGAGGCAATGAGAATTCTCTCCTGGGCAGAGAAACATCTACTGTCCATCAGGGCGGAGCATATCAAGGGGTCGCTGAATGTCAGGGCAGATTGGCTAAGCCGGAAGACCCTACAAGAAGGAGAGTGGTCACTCAAGGAGGAGCTGTTCCAGCTAATCATGACCAAACTCGGCAGCCCAGATGTGGACCTCTTCGCCTCTCCGGACAACTACAAGACCCACAGGTTTTTCTCGAGGTTCTTCCATCCCAAAGCAGAAGGGACGGACGCCCTGACATCTCATTGGCCTCCGGGCTTGATGTATGCATACCCTCCAACCCCGGTCCTACCGAAACTCCTTCGGAAGGTCAGGCAACAGCAGGCGGAGATCATCGTGGTGGCCCCCTTCTGGCCGAGGAGACCGTGGTTATCAGAACTTCAGAACCTGGGAGTCCTGCCCCCGCTACACCTGCCATTTTCACCAGACATGCTCCACCAAGGCCCAATCTGGCACCCAGATCCAGCCTGGCTCCATTTAACCGCCTGGAGGTTGAGCGGCAAAGCCTCCTGAAGCAAGGTTACTTGGAAACAGTGACGTCCACCATGATGGCATCCCGCAGACAGTCGACCAACAAAATTTACAACACTACCTGGAAAGCATTCGTCCGGTGGTGCAAAAGAAAGAACATTGACCCACTACATCCAGGTATGTCCAATGTTCTGGCCTTCCTCCAGGATGGTCACGAGACGGGCTTAAAGGCCTCTACACTACGACGCCAGATAGCAGCTCTAACCACAGTTGTCCCACGTCTAGACGGATGGACCCTGTCGAAGCATCCTCACGTCAAGAGATTCCTCAAGGGAGCAGCCCTCAAAGACCCACCGGTTCTTCATCGCTTCCCCTCCTGGAAGCTCAACGTCGTGCTTTCCGCGCTACTAGCTCCACCCTTCGAGCCTGTACAGGAGATCTCCCTCAAATGGCTCCGGATGAAGACCCTCTTCCTGGTGGCGGTCACTTCGGCCAGAAGAGTATCAGAGCTCGGAGCTCTTTCTGTTAACCCCAGATTCTGTACATTTCACAGGGATAAGGTCTCCCTCCTAACCGACCCATCTTTCCGGCCTAAAGTAAATTCCAAATTTCACCAATCACAGGAAATATCGCTTCCATCCTTCTGCGCCAATCCAGTGCATCAAAAGGAGAAACTGCTGCATCGCCTGGACATCCAGAGGTGCCTCAAAGCCTTCCTTCACCGCACTAGCGGTTTTCGACGAACGGAATCCATGTTCATCTCGGTTTCTCCTCCCAACAAGGGATGCAAGATGTCAAAGGCCTCCATTAGTTCCACTCTCAAGGCATGCATAACAGAGGCCTACCGGGCTAAGGGCATTCCAGCTCCCAAAGGAATCACGGCACACTCCATCCGAAGTGCGGCCACATCCGCAGCCTTTACCAACAGAGCATCGATTGAAGAGATCTGCCGAGCAGCCACTTGGTCATCGGTATCAACCTTTGTCAAACATTACAAGCTAGACCTCTTTAATTCAGCAGACGCGGCCTTCGGTTGAAGAATCCTGCAACAGGTGCTCAACGGAGAAGACGACGTCCCGCCCAGCTGAAGGGACACTGCTATGGGAGGTCCCATAAAGATGTCCTCCTCTCAGAGGGAGAACGGACCAGTGGATACTTACCGTGAGGGGTCCTTCTCCTCTGAGATAAGGAGGACATCTTCGCCCTCCCAACATGTTGTCGTCTTCTATCCCCCTTTCTTAATTTCTACTATACAGCTTCCTGTCCTTCCTTTGCAATCTATTTCTCATGTTGCTCATTTGAGCCTTTAACAGTTGTGTTATTTAGTTGTATTCAGTTTATGATTACAGATGTTACTGCTTATGGGAGTTCCTGAACTGGCCTAAAGGGGCGTGTCCCATCCGAGGGACAGGAAGTAAAGAATTTAGTTCCTGCCTCCCTACAAGTAGGATGGGAAACACCCATAAAGATGTCCTCCTTATCTCAGAGGAGAAGGACCCCTCACGGTAAGTATCCACTGGTCCGTTTTCTCCCCTGGGAGAAAAGCAGGATATACATTTTAAAATAAAATGTGCTTTGTTCTTCTGGCACATCAGCTATTCTAATTGTATCGGTCAGTTTCCCTTTCTCAAGTTTAGTTTAATGGATAAAGGAGGTAAAGGCAACATCAGCAAAGCTACTCTAGATGTTCTTTGTGCTATTAGGGTTATTCTACAGACAAAAAATGTTATGGGGAAGAAAAATGGGACAGAGCTTGTTCTCACTTTTCTTTCACTGAAAGTCGAATCAACCAGTAAATTGGGGCATGGGGGCTACAGGAGCAAGGCCCTCACTTGAGGCCCCACAAGAATGTCTCTGGAGTCATGCTGGGCTGGTAACTGGACATCACATGGAAGCACCATGAATTGACAGACGCATATGGGGTCTCCCACAACCACCACTCATCAATTCATGATATATCAAGCCACTGATACAGGCCTCAGGTGGAGATGCATACAAATGATGCTCCAGCACTGAGTCCTGTCTGGTAGTCACACCACATATTCCTGAAGTGTTTGTTAACTTGGCTGTAGTCATCTAGTGCCAGGTGGAACAGAGTACTCATGAAAAGCCCTATGCCATCTTGAATTGAACATGCACTTGTTAATTCCTGATTATAACTTCAAGGGATAGCAATCAGCTGTCGAACTGATCGCTGCTGAGATCACTGCATAGCATTTGGAGTCGCAGAGACAATGAACGTGCTTCCCATAACTGCCTTCATCTGTCCTTCTATCATTTGCCTTTGGAAGTCAAACACCTCTTAGACGTCTTTTTTTTTTTGAACCACTAAGGTTGGAAACCTAGCAGTTAATAATTTTATAAAGCCTATGGATGATATTCTGCATCTTGGTAGACACCATCAATCTGTGTAGGATTGTAGTGTAGTGTAGGACTGGGTAGTTCTGGGAGAAGGTCTTTTTTCAGTGCCATTTTCTCCCCTCTTCCCATCATGTTTACACAAGATAAGACTCATCTGGATAAGCTGAAAGTTCATCAGTGTCACCTCGCTTTGGACTATTTTGTACCCTCTTTGCCTTGTTTAAAGATTGCTTGCTGCAACCATCGCTTTGTCTCCAAATCACTGCTCAGGCACCGCTGTTTCCATGGGGGGGGGGGGATCCCCTCCTTTGCTTCAGTTTGGGAGTAAGTCTATTTTTGTGCTTTTTCAGCTCATGTAGCTTAGAGGGGTTTGCTTTACTCACAGTTCATTCCATTAGCTTGTCTGTCTGCAGGATGATCAGTACATCACTAGATCACTTGCCTGCGTCATCCAGTGTGTGCCTCTGCATCACCATGTTGGCCTCATGGTGGCAGGACCTCTTGGGGTAAAGAGGTGCCTCAATTCCTTGGCCATTGCTTTGGAAGAGGCACCCCTCACACCCCAGGCTAAGAGCCCCCTACAAGGGGTCCAGGGGGGGCTCAGAAAACATCTGAGTCTCCTTCTGTTTGCCGTGATCTGGGGCACCCACATCAGAGCTTGATGGGGCACACCCAGTCCAGGAGTTGCAGAAACCGGAAGTTCCAAAACCCAGTTAAAGGGAATGTTCCCTTTAAATGGCTTTTGAACTAGGCACAGCACGTGAGTGGAGGCCAAGCAGTGAATTTGCCGCTTGGCCTCCACTCCTGTGCAGCACTCCCTGTCAAAACCCCTTTAAAGGGAACTTTTCCTTTAAAGGGTTTTTGAATCAGGCACCACATGAAGGTGGAGGCAAAGTGGCAAATCGCTTTTGCAAGTGGGTGCTGCACAGGAGTGGAGGCCAAGCAGCACTGTCAAAATGCATTTAAAAGGAACTTTCCCTTTAAATGCATTTTGAGTCAGGCACCACACAGAAGTGGAGGCAGAGTTGGAAATTTGCTGCTTTGTCTCCATACCCATGCAGCACCTATTTACAAAAGTGATTTAAAGGGAATGTTCCATGGGTTTTGAGAGCGGGCACCATGCGAGAGTAGAGGCCAAGCGGCAAATTCGCTGCTTGGTCTCCAGTCCCATGTGGTGCCCAACTCAAAACCTATTTAAAGGGGATGCTTGGAAGCGGGGGGGGGGGGGCAAGAGGGATCACTTAAATGGCTTGCATCTATTTCAGCCTGTTACCCCCCGCTTCCCACCATGAACCCCACGAACCTCCAAAACCACTTTGATGGTCCTGAGAGATTCACATAGGAATGGTGTGCAAGAAAAAAAAAATCAGAATTTTTCAGATGCTGGTAGAGCAGACTAAGACTGCAACCCCCCCCCCCCCCCACTTCTTAAGAGAAATGTTTCAGTGAGCTTTCAATTACTTGTTAAAAATATGAAAAAATAAAGCTAGTGGTGTGATGTGGTTCTTCATGATTTTTGATGGCAAAGCAACCAACTAGCTGAATGATATCTGAGAGAACAAAATATTTTTGGAAGTGCAGGGGAGTTAAAACTGTGAAGAGCTGGACCCTGTTTTGTATTTTTTATCAAAGGTAGATGGCCCTTTCTAAATTCTTAGTCACAATGTAATGACTTTAAATTCTTCTTTTAAAAAAAGAATAGCACATTGTCTACTAAGCAGCATATTTTCCTCAGAATATTCAAGTAATGTATTTATACATGGATTTACATTTTCTTGGCTGTTTGTTTGTGTTTTAAATGTCATTGAAACTGTCGTATCATGAATGCAACTCCAAAAATTTCTAAAAATAATCTGAACAGATGGATGTCATTTAAGATATTCAATATGAGAACCAGGCTCATAGCGGTATTTCTCCTAAAAGTGATTTTTTTAAGGGGCCATCTTTGATCTGATCTGTAGTGGCACACAGTGCTACAGGGAAACTGTACAACTGTTAGCCATATCCAGTTTACATGAAGGTCATTTTAGAACAATTGGACACTGCAAAAGCATACTGAAATAGAATCTTCACAGAATTTTGCAACTCCTAACAAATGGGAAGTATTGCTGAAAATTTATCTTCAATCTAACTGCCATCTGGTTTCACTTTTGCTGGAACCTCTTTCTCTCTCTAGGCTGTGGTCACACACACTAAATAATCCACTTGCAATCCACTTTCAGTGTACTTTCCCACTGGATTTTGCCAGTTCACACAGTAAAATCCAGTTGGAAAGTGCACTGAAAGCGGATTGCGAGTGGATTATTTAGTGTGTGTGACTGCAGCCTAAGCCAGTAACTTACTTTGCTGGTGGACAGTTCTGACGAGGCAACAAAGGATGCTTCCTCACCATCTCTTTTTCTTCTTCCTCCCTGCAGTGTTGTTGTTGTTGTTGTTGTTGTTTTGGCAAAGGAAATGCAGTCAAAGGATAGTCGCAGCTTAGCAATGCCATTATATTGCTACTGGAAGCTATAGAGGCCAAACGGCACAATATGCCTGGCATGTGTTGGCTCACATGTGCATGATGGGATTCTCAGCCAGACATAACACTGAGCTTCAGCTCAGATCTCTCAAACAGATTTTTTTAAAAAAAATAAGCAATTTAAGAATTAAAAATAGTGGTAGTGATAGGGAGGTGGCAGGGCAGAAACATTGAAGGAACATAACATTGAAGGAACTTATCTTAAAAGGTGCTCATTTGTTTACCTCTGTGAAGAAGTGCACCTATGACCCAACATGAGTCCAGCATATTGGGTAATTACACCCTAAGGCAGCTTGATTTACAGGCGGCTGCCTTCTGCCTTCCGTAATGGCCCCTGTAGCTACCATGTTTTCAAGGCTATAAGGGCATGATTTGGCCAAGATTCATCAAGGGCCCCTTCCTACCTGTCCCTGCATATTTGAAGAATATTTGCTAAGAATAAACCCATTCACCTGAACCATTCGCAAAAAGGTTGTGAGGAACAAGGAAAGACAAAGGAGAAAGGTAGGGTTGTCGATATCCAATAGGGGACTGGAGCTCTCCCAGAATTACAGTTTATCTCCAGATAACAGATACCAGTTCCTCTGGAGAAAATGGGTGCTTTCGACTCCATGGCATTATAATCTGCTGAGGTCTCTCCCCTTCCCAGGTTCCATTCCCTAAACTGTCAAGAGTTTCCCACCCCCAGAGTTGGCAGCCCTAGAGAAAGATATGCACATATGTGCACATATGAGAATCCCCCCCCCCCCCCCCCGCTCTCACTGTTTCACTTACATGACAAATTCATGGTTTACTGCAAAAGAGAGGTCCATCTTGTATCCAGCTTTTGTCTCAGTGCTGGTTCCAATAAATGTTACAGTGCCACTGACAAACCTTCTAGACGAAAAGTGTGCAAGAAATAGACTCACTGTGATCTGGAGAAGCATGCAGGATTCTTGGTTTCTATTCAGTATACTCAAGATTGGTAAGACCTTGTAAAGACTACTGGCACAATCTGAGATAGGATCCTGGTGAGAAAGCTTCACTGAAACCACTGATAGAAGTAATTCAAAAGTATCTACTGAAATCTAATCAAAGGAGCTGATTTCAAAATTTGCTACATTTATGAACAAACGGGAAAATGCACACAGATGCACTTAAGTAGTAAGTTTCAGCTCAGATGTCTCAAACAGATTTTTTTTTAAAAAAAAAATAAGCGATTTAAGAATTAAAATAGATGCAGTGATAGGGAGGTGGCAGGGCAGAAACTGTAAGAAAGCCTTCTGTACTTGTATAGACACATCTAGATTTGTGCACACATAAATAAGAAGCTAGGCAAGCTGTGGCCACAAAGGGCCTCACAGAAGGCTGAATCCTGCACCTTGCAGCTATCACTGCAAGAGGGCCACAGGAAAGGTGGGGTGGCAGGGAACAACAGAAACTCAGGAGATCCAGGTTCCCATTACCTGAGACCAGCAGTTGCAGGACAGTGGGGAATGGGTGAGGAGGAAGCTGCAGCCATCAGGTGAGGCAGAACTGAGGGGACTTGAGAAAGGACCTAACTAGGGGAACAGAAGGCAGAGCCCCAGGGACTGGCATCTCCCTTATAGGGGTTGGCAGAAGGATTAACATCCCACCAGGCAGCAGGTGAAGGGGTGAGTAGGAGACTTGGACTCATAATAAACAGTAGTTTGTATAACAAATAAAAGAGTGGCCAAGAAGGAATGAAGGAGGGTGGCCCCTACAGGTGATGCAGGGTAGAAGAAGAAGAAGAAGAAGAGATTGGATTTATATCCCGCCCTTCACTCACTTAAGAGTCTCAGAGCGGCTTACAAATTCCTTTCCCCTTCCCTCCCCACAACAGACACCCTGTGAGGTAGGTGGGGCTGAGAGAGCTCTTTCCCAAGCTGTTCTTGAGGGAACAGCTGGTCCAGAGCTACGGCTTGCCCAAGGTCATCCAGCCAGGTGCAAGTGGAGGAGTGGGGAATCAAACCCGGTTCTCCCAGATTAGAGTCCACGCACTTAACCACTACACTAAACTGGCTCCCTGTCTGACATCGAGGACATGAGCTGAAACAGCAGGTTATCATACATTCCTGCTAGAATTTTGCTTTTTGTTGAAAAGGAACTATTATGTCCACGACCACCACTGGGCACCAGTGGCATATAGTCAGAGCTTGACTCCGAGAGACAATAGGGGTCAAGGATCCTAGACCACCACTAGCCTTCCAATAAGAACTCTGGTGGGAAATTCAAACCCGCCAATAGGACTTTTGGGTGTGTCCTAGGAGTTGTATATAGTTGGCCATCTCGGTCAGTATTGCATGCTTGTTGTGTACTCAAGTAAATCTATGCTGATCACTACGTCGTACTCCAGGCTTTCCATTGCATTGAACCCAGTACAAAATAGAAACAAAAGTGAAGGCTTTTGAGATCCTGAATTGAAACTATATATTTGTCCTGGATGTTCGAACACATGACTCTGCTCACGATATGAAACTTTAGTAGCACTAGTATGCCAAAGTCCTTTATCCTCAGAATCCTTGTTTTACCAAGAGACCTAATATTAACAGTAACTGTAAACCACTGTTGCCATTTGAAGAGCTAGCAAAATAGGTATCATTTAAAAAGATCCTTTGAAGATGTGGGATTTCAAGATGGCATCAATGATAAAGGGCAAGAACTCAACCGAATAAGACGGCCAGAGCCATCTTTCCGAAAGAGAAGGCTGACAGCTATAGCTAAGAATAGAAGGTAACAGAGAACTGAACTAAGGGTGAAAATGACTCTGTCAAGGTACAGCTTGAGATATGGAAGAATGGCTTAGAAGAGCAAGCTAAGAGCCTGGCTACACATTACATTTATCGTGTTAAAGGTAGCTGTGTCCAGGCTGCACTGTTGAGAATTCTCAGGCTACAGTAGAGGAAGCTGGGAGGAATTGTAGATAATGGGGGAAATTAGCTTTTTATCTCAAATACAAGATCCTTTCCTTCCAGGCCCATCTAGAGCATTATTCACTAGAAGAGGAGATCAAGTAGGCATAAAATCAACATGCGGGCTGATGGCAAAGTGGGCACTGTCTCTTGCTTCCTTGTTGCTTTGTGTCTGAGATAATTGGCTCTCTCTTTTTAAACTGTGTAAGTTGCTTCTGGCTTTCCTGATCTCTGGAGGAGTTTCAGCATACTCAGTTTTCTAAGCCTGTGGTTGCTGACAACTGTGCACACTGGTTGGGCAAGCGTTCCCTTCCATTGGCATTCCTCTACAGCTGCTCAGCAGCCAACATTTCTATCAGAGAAACTGGCCTTTTGCTTAGGCTGCTGTCATACATTGTAGCAGAGAAAGGCTTCTCCATGATGGGTACAAATGTAGGTTGTCATTGTTGTCTTGCTTGTGACTGGCACCAGCGGGAAACTGAAGACAGGGACATGGGCTTGTGATGTCGTTCTGATGATGTGACATCACTTTCAGGGCAGAAAGTGGTATCGTTGTGTCAGCTCAGCTTGAGGCTCTAGCATTCACTGGAAATGCTGTGGTTTTATCACAGAGTTTCCAGTGGTTCTTAAAGAGTGCCGTGCCAACATGATGATGTCACATCCAGGTTTGCCTTAGAAGTAACATGCTGTCGTAGTAACAGCATTTTTTTGCCACATTTTCCCCTGGCAACCCTGGCACACATCCCTCCCTCTTGCACCGAGTGATTGAAGTCTTCATGATTTGAATTTTGGAGTTTGCAAAGTTTGTCTTCTCCACAACCAGGAATTCTAAAACAGGATTAAATTGAGGATCAAAATTCCATTTGTAGGGGGAAACCTCCAATTTGCCCACGTGCCTGTATTCAGACTTCATTGTAAATTGGTGATTACTTCAAATCTTTCCAAACCCAGGAGCCTTCTAGCATGCTCTGTGTGGAAGGGGAGGAGGGAGGGGAACATGGGAACATGGCAACGAATTGTGGTTGTATTCTGATGTACAAAACCAGACTATTTTTGACAGTAACCCCACTTTAAAGAGGTGTCATAGGGCTCCCACATAATCATTCAGCAGTGAGGATGAGGCCTGCATATCTGTCTGTTGCCACTAGCTGGAATTGGTCAGTTGGTTAATTCCAGCTACTGGCAACACACACAGCTATGCCTGCAGTTACAGTGCCTGCAGTTACAGGGACGCCTGTGCACTTCGGTGCGGGAAGCAGACGTGACTGTACAAACTTCCGTAGTTCTATCTCAGCCAGCTTTTTCTCTCATGCCCTTATTATCCAGGCAAAACAGTACCCCCCATGTTGAGTTGCTGTGTTGTGTTGGTTAAGAGATTTGAAGTAGGCCTGGGGAGATCCAGATCTACATACCCTGCTCACTGTGAACCTCAACGGGTGACCTGGGCCAGTAACTCTGTTTCCACCTAAACTGTCTCACGTGATAAATACTGTATATCAATAAAATAAAATAATCTGTTCTGTACTTTAAAAAGTTAGCATACCGATAGGGAGCACATTCCAGGGAAGATTAAGTAAATCACATTGATTTAATAGCACAGGTTTTTTTAGCATGTGTTTCACTCTTCAATTTAGATGAATGGGAAAGTTTAACTTTGGCTTAATGTTACCCAAGATTTGCAGCTGCTAAGCAGGATGTAGAAATATGATGATAATTCTTCTGCAACTAGGATCATGATCTACCAGGAAATTCTCCAGCACAGCCCCCATTGAAATGCAAGTATCTCTCCACCCCGCACCCACCCCAAGCCATTGCGCTGATAGTCTTCGTAGGATTCTATGAGATATGAAATTATATATTATAATTTCATATATAAATATGTTTGTATATCACCGTGGCTACTGAAGGCACACTCAGTTTACAGTTCAGTCCTACACACATTTAGGTTGAAGTAAATCCTGTTGATTTCAATTGAATTACTTTCCAGATAAGTGAGTCTAGCATTGCAGTCTGAGCTATTACAATTTAAACTGTGTAAAAATAATTTTAAGATGTCGTAGGGAGAAAAATTAGCTCTTTATCTCCAATGCAAGGCAGCAAAATCAAACAGAAAATCGGTTTATATTAATCTGGTCCCCTGAAGTGACAAGTATGCCTTTTGAAAACAATGGAAAGCATTGTTCAACTCTGAAAATAACAAAAACATATTAGGAACAAAAAATTGCTTTTAAATTCTGTAGCATGGATGGAAGGGAAAGATAGCAATTTCATGGCCTGAGAAGAAATATTTATAAATTCCTGCTGTGAGACTGGAGATCTCCATCAGGTAAGAATCCTTCTAAGAGGAAAGTGGTGGTTTTGAAATAAATCGTTAATTCAGAAAGATAGGTAATAGGATGAAATTATATACCAGAATGAGTGTAGTGAAGCAATTAGCATATTTATGGTTTATAGTCCAAACCACTGATCTGCCATATTTGAAGTTTCAGATTGCTTATAAGCTTGTTAATTAGGTGGCTGCAACAGTTATGAGGAAAGGTCAGTGACATGGAAATACTTTTTACCCAATGAATAATAAAAGTGTGTAATTCACTCCGACTCCCAGTGGATATAGTGACAGCCACAAGTATAGATGGCTTTAAAAGAGAGGTTAGACAGGTCCATTGATGGCTACTAGCTATGGTGAGCTAAGGGAACATCCATATACAGAGCCAGGAAACCTTTGAATACCAGTGTTGTGCGGTAGCATTGGGGGAAGGCTTTGGCCTCTGTGCACTATTTGTTGGCCCTTCAGAGCAACTGGTTGGCCACTGTATGAACCAGTATTCTGGACTAGATGGACCAATGGTCTGATCTATCAAGGATCTACATATGTTCTTATGATGTGGCACTTTGTTTTTTTAGACCTTCTAGTCATTGTTAACTGTGGGTATGTATTACTGAGACAATATGTTGGCTCGGATCCAATGGAGTTTATCCATGAGTGGAAGGATTTCCACCTAAGGAGCATGACTATCTTGCCTCCCCCCTCCTGCTGCAGCCCTAAATACCCACCATGCTACTTACAGGATCCAAGACAATACTAAGATTGCCATAGGATTCCATTCCCTATCTTTTAATATCTTACAACTGGAAGTGGGGACACTCCTATTCAGATGTCACGAGCAAGGCCATCCACATAATTCCCACAAGCGGAAACTAGGAAATAATGAAACAAACCATCAGTTGGATCCAGCCAGCTCTTCCATGCAATTTTGCCCAATTTCCTCCTTAATATACCCTTTGTCCTATGTGGCTTTTGTATACACCAGTCTTGTGATCCCCGGCATAAAAGTTTTTGGGTGGTCAAAGGGAACCCCTCTTCCTTTTCCACCAGCAGAAAAGTTGGTTGGATCCAACCCTATAAGCAGATAAGTCCTGATTATGAAAGCCACAGACAACAGGAAAAGTAAAAGATGAAGGATAGAAATCATACTATACTCTGGGTATAATTTAGAAGGTATTGCAGAATATTTTTGCCCTATTTTGAAGATGCAAAACACTGAGAATGTGTGCCTTGCTATAGGCAATGAATTAATTTACACTAGAGAATTCTGAAGCACAAATATTAGTCCCATGGTACAGATGAGGAACACCCAGAGAAATCTACATGCTCAAGGCCAAATACTACATCCTTGATTAAAAAAAAAAATTCTTAAGCATGCAAGATTTGGAAATGGAATATACCTCACTTTCACAAGAACACTTCCTTGTTCAGAAGGGTTCTGCCTCTATACACGGAGCTTCCATTTAGTTATCATGGTTCACCAATAACAGGCTACAAACAGACAGAATGAATAAAATTAGTTCTGTAAACAGCAGTTAAGAAGCCTTGGGAATCTAATTAGCAATCTTACAACAGATCATTTATCTCCTAGAAAGAGAGACACCTCATTTTTTAAGTACAGTACACAAGTAATACTACTAGGGAATCTTTGCTTTCATTTTATCCTTTTATTACCGTACAAGATAACTATTTAATTTTTTAGCAAAGACTGACATAACCATCCACTGATTTTACACAGAACAGCATTTATTTGAGCCCATTAATTATTTCTTACCAAATGTAAGCAAGTCACCAGCAATAACTATCTTTAAGCAAGACATTCCAGATAGTTCAGTTTTCCATACTTATAGATTTTGAAAATTATCTTCCAACAATAGATAGGATAATTTGTTAGTCCAGAATGTGAGCCTATTTTACAACTTCAGACATCATACAAAGTCATCTGTATTGGAATATCTTCTTCAAATATATAAATACCATGGCCGAGGACAGACTGCAGATCCGCCCCCGGACAGATGCGGGGCCAAAAGCCCCGCGGGAAAAGCAGCCCGGTGCGGCCCATTCACACTGGCTGCGCTGTCCCGGGGCGGAGGCGGGGCGGAGGCGCGCGGACGCGGGTGCGTTCAGACTTCCGCCCCCGCTTCCGGCGCGCTGCCGACGCATCCAGACTGCCACGAAGTGGCAGGGATGCGCGGCCGGAGAGCCGGAGACCTGTTCGAAGTGGTCTCCGGCTGAAGTGGATGGACGGCGCCTCGCAGACAGGTGAGTCCGCGCCGACAACGGAGGGCAGATGCGGCAATGTGAACGCCCCCTCTGCCTCCGCTTCTAAAGCGGAGGCAGAGCGGGGCAGATTGCCAGTCTGTCCTCGGCCCATATTTGTGCAGTCTTGCTATTTCATATCATAAAAAGAATATAAAAAACAGGGTCTACAAGTTTCTCATATATATAATTATCTGTTGGCCCACAACCAACCTTGGAGGTATACCTTCACTTTTACATCCCCTTGTACATTCTTGCCATTCTTGCTTCACGCACCTGGACTCAGACATATATCTACTGATACTAATGATACTACTTCTATTACATTTTACATATTCTGTGGGAGGAGAGAAATGTAGAAAGCTTCCTGATCTTGTCAGGCAGGTCATTCCACAAGGTGGGCATCTTACATGTTTAGTGAAGAGCTGCATGAAGGCTCATTGAGCAGCTCTATCCAGATAAGATTGAGGCACTGTTGGTTGATGCTCATACCAGTCATGGAATTGGGAGATAGCCTACTCTGGATGTAACTGTAAAGAGAGGTTCACAAATTGGGGGTGCTACTTGTACTTCAACTGTGCTTTCCACTGGCTGCCTGATAATTTCTAGTCCCAGTTCTAGGTTCTGGTATAACTAGGAAAAGTTATGAACTTTGAGGTGACCATTTTTTGTTGGCAAACATAGGCCAAGGACAGACTGGCAGTTCAGCCTGATATAGGCCCGCTTTGCAAGCAGATTAAGAAAGCCAATTCACACAGCCACAGCTGTCTGGTGTTGCCGTGCTGCACTCACCCCGTCCTAAAGCACTTTCATCCCGCCTTAAAAAGGTACCTGGTGAAACCGGTGTCAAGCCATCTGGCTGTGCGTTCATCCCACTTCCTTGCAGTGTGGATGTAAATAAGCCACACATCAAGCGGCGCCGGTAATGTGAACCCGCTGATCTAGCTGCTGCGGCCATGCGCCTATGCATGGGTTGGCAAAATGGACCAAAGCCGTGTGCTGCTGTGGTGCCACCGCCAGGGGCCACCCCACAGTGTGAACACTCAGTTCCGCCTCCTCCCTGGCATGGTCCCGCATCAGTCTTCGCAATGCGAACAGAAAGCCTCGCGACAACTCGGCCCGGGTCTTTTTGCCCCATTTCCCTTGCACTTCATTTTGCCAGTCTGTCCTTGGCCATACTGTTTTCAACAGCCACAGTCACTCATGAATGGTGTCACAGATTACTTCTCCTCAATACCATCTTATTCTAGCAGTGTGCTGAACAGTTTTTCAGCTGTGCAGTAACTGTGCTGGTGCACTTTCATTTTCTTTTGCTTTGCAGTTGCTTTTGCACCTGCATAGTAGGTGGAATCAGTTCTCCCCCAGGGTTATGGATAGTTGACTCAGATAGTTAAACTATGCTGACTCCTGTAAGACTGTGCAGGAACATGATTGTGATGTGCATTGATGGCACAGATTTAGGTGAACACCAAATGGTAAGACTTCATTAAAAAGTGTTTATAAGTAACTTGTTTGTTGACTCTCTATTTAAACAACTGGCTACAGAGAAATGTCCAACAACAATAGTTTTGGAGAGAAACTAGAAATTCCATCAGGCTATAAGAAAACACATGTAAAATCCTGCTGATTGAATGGTACTGTACTGTTCAAATATTCAAAAAAGTAAAATCTACTGAACAAGCTTGAACTGCTCACAGTCAGCAAACAGCCTGATGAAAGATTGGCTCCTGAATCACAATCAGAGAACAGGAGTAAAACTAGCAGATGCTCAAACATCCCTAGTTTTAACCTTTAAAGCACAAAGTCATGTCCCAGGATAGCAGAAGGACCATTTGATCATCCATAGCCCTATTCAAGTACTGCATTCACAATCTCAGACCTTTCTTTGTGTTGCCCTGGCTTCAGAAGTGAGGTGGACAGCCATGAAAGATAGGGACCAATTTCACACAAGCTGCTGCTCCACCCCCGCTCTTCCCTTTTCCCCGATTGCATGCGTCAATTTCCCACTATGTGCTGCACTATGTGACCCACAGCTTTGCCCAATTTCCACGGCGTCTTTGTGATCCTGTTTTTAGAGGATCTAGACAATGTGGGGAAAGCAGGCAAAGCTGTGGGTCAAAATGCAGCCGCGCAGCACATAGTGGGAAATTGACGCATGCAGTCGCGGGAAAGGGAAGAGTGGGGGCAGAGCAGCAGCTTGTGTAAAATCGGCCAGGGTCTTTTCATTAGCTGCCTCTAGCTTTGGAATGCCTGCTCCTTTTCCTTGTGCCTAACTAAGTGACTACATTACCTTCAATGCTAGGCCAAGACTAAAATTTCTGCAGACTTATAGTTGGTTTAGTTGTTTCCACTTATGGTTTTTACTTTTTCACTCTTTCTGGTTTTTAAGGATTGCTGTTTTAATTGTTGCTGCTGTTTTAAATGGTTAGATGTGTTTTGGTGATGGTATGTTTTTATGGTATTGCTGTTCTGCCTGCTGGATTGTACTGTGATGCACATAGTACATTGTACTCTTATGCACATAGTTGAGGGAATGTGGCAAATAAATGTCTGGAATAAATAAATAAAAGGGTAATTCTGGGGAAGTTGAGAAAAATGATAGCTCAAGTAAGTAAGCCAAGTCACAGTGAAAGACAAGGAAATGCAAAACTTCCAAACCCTTGCAAAAATTACTTCTGGACTGCAGTGGCATACTGATCACCTGTACCTCAAATATAAAAGCAATATTCATACATCAAGGTTAATCGCAGACAGCACTTTTCCCAGGCCACTAGTGTGAATTCTAATCATTAGAGTGGCTAAAAGGGTTAAAGTAAGGCACTCTGCACTTCCCGACAAATCCTCCAACCACTGCTTTTTAAAATAACCAATCAGGAGCTCATTATTTGCATTTTTGCCTTTCATTGGTTTGCTTTCCTTCCTCTACTTATGATGCCAGATTTTTGTTGTTGTTGATTAAATTATACCCACTCTTCCCATAGTCTCTGAGTGGCTTGAAAACTGCAATCTAGTAGCAGAATATTTACTCCCAAAAGTAGCTTTTGATGGCATGAACTGTGTGGAGGCAGGAACTGTTAGAGGAGCATTGTTTATGCTTCTCTAAGTTAGCAAAGCACCATTACATATAATGGTGTAACAACAATACCAATATCCTAGGGTTACTTGTGTGTCCTTGGGAATGTGCCATAGCTCACAGTTGGAGGTCACAAAAAGGGGCATTCCCTCCCAATGATTTTGTCCCAAGGCCCACACAAGATTTTTAAATAATGATTTCATGAGAGAATTTTGTCTTGATACTGTAATTGTGGCAGATTTCTCATTTCATTTGAGTTCCCATGCAAAACCTGTCTCTTGCATATTAAAGACCTTCAACTATTGAAGAAAAATAAAAATATACTTTTTAAAAAATATTAAAAATACCTATTCAGTTTTGAGAGATGCATTTAGTCTTGGCCGTTTTTGAAGAGACACTGCCTGAACTGGAAAGTAAATGCTATGCTGATTGGGTAGTAATCATTTGAGAACCGACCTTATTAAAAACAAAATAACTGAAGTCTGAAACCACAGGTTTGACCCCTACCCCACCCCAAGAAAAAGAAACAGGCTTCTAAAGGGGGGGGAATAGGCAGCAACAAAAATATCGAAGCTTCATTAAGAACCAGCATTAAATTTACTTTAAAATGATCTCCAATTACTTGTCTTTACTTCAACAAAGGTTTGGATCCAGAGTAACATTTCCATGAGCACAAGGACTTCTGCTAGGGTTGCCAACCTCCAGGTGGCACCTGGGGATCTCCCACTATCAAATCTAATCTCCAGACAACCAAGATCAGTTCCCCTGGAGAAAATGGCTGCTTTGGAGGGTGGACTCTATGGTATTATACCCTGCTGAGATCCCTCCCCACCACAAATCCCGCCCACTCCTGGCTCCACCCCCAAATCTCCAGGTATTCCCAACCCGGAGCTGGCAATCCTAATGTCTGCCTATGGAGTACAATCCTCCCACCAGCAGCAGCAGTCTGAAATGCTTTCCAAAATCATGTTCCTTATATTACAAGTAGGAACCCACGACGGAAGCCATGTAATGCCCTTTGTTAAGACCAATCTTAATAAAGCTTTGAAGTTCTACATTCTATTATTTTAGTCTTAATAAAGAATATTACATGACTTTTGTTTTTGATTTGCTATGGACCACTGTGGCTGCCTGCATTTTTTTGCCTGACAGTCTGAAGCAATCATTTTTCCAGCTCGTTTAATCCATAGCTCCATAGCTCACCCATCCAGGTGATACAAAAACTCCATTTACCACTTCACAACTAATTCTGTAAACTAAGGATGTACAAAAGGGAGCTGTTTCAAAGCTTCTTTCATTTTGTAATATTTATTAGCACATTCAATTGCTTTTAAAAAAAAATTGTTTTAATTCATATTGTGAGAATCCCTACTCATCCTCCTTTCCCTTCCTTTCTGGTCAGGTCTGCTTAGCCAGCCGACTAATGATCAGAAAGGGTAAATCTCCCCTCCTTCGCATTTTCCCAGTATTTCAGATGTCAGGGCATATTCTGGGAAATGTAGTTCCCAGCAGGAACTCATTAGCATATTAGCCCACACCCTTGACAGGGCAGCTCATTAGCATATTAGACCATACCCCTATGTTACCAAAAGTGTGGTCATCCAGCCACATACACCTTTTGCTTCTTATTCTGTTTGTTTACCTTGTTTGTTGTCAAAATCCAGGGCTTTTTTTGTAGCAGGAACTCCTCTGCACTGGCCTATTCATACAAAGCAAAGAAAGTAGCAAAAATATTTTCCAACTACAAAAAAAGTGATCTTTCTATCACAAAACCATTTTACACCATTTTCCAGTCTATAATTGCTTAGGTAAAACTGCAGCCCACCCCGGGCTTTTAGCATACGTTTTCCTTGGTTTTCAGCACCTGATATACTACCTAAACTGGGCAAGACCTAGTGCATTTAGCTAAAAACCTCTCTTCATCTGGATTTCTTCAAATAATTTTTCCAGGGAGATTGCGGGGTGACTACTTTAAAGGAGAGATAGTAAGCCAGTACAGGCAGGAAAGCGTCATAACGCTCTATCAAATGCACCATTAAAGCTTGTTTTCTCTCTTCCTTAACATAACTTTATGTATGTGTTCAGGCTGGATCCAATGCTCCCTCTAAGCTGTAGAGTCTTGTGAACAAAAATTCTACTTTGTAAACTACTGGGATTAAAGTTGTGAGCGAGCCATTTGGCTACTGCATAAATCAGTTTGCTCTAGAGCCAGTCCTTCCTGAGCTAAGACAAAAATGTGTGAGCCGGAGGATAAAAAACGGTGAGTGAGCTCACACTAACTCAGCTTAGAGGGAACACTGCTTATAATAAAGCATCTTTTGACTCAGCCCTTCCATTTGTTTTAGATAAAATTAACAAGTACATGATCAGTTTCTTAATCTTTGTTCTCCTTTGAAAAAAGGTCTGAAAGCTCTCTGCTGTCAAGGAGACTGTGGCTACAGTTTTTCCTGGGTGCTCTTTGTGATATTCAGAAGTTACAGCAAAAAAAAGGAAAAAAACACCAGAATCATAAACACTCTATGGGAAAGGCATTCAGTGCAATCTCAAGGACACTCAAGCCCCACTGAATTGACCTGACTGGGATTCTGAAGAGACCAGAGTTAGGATTGTTCTCATTGTCTATATATTTATAGGGAGTGTTCCTTCTTGTGCTGATTGCTACTAATTGTCAAGGCGCTGCCACAAAGCAGCTGTGAGGCTGACTCTGCCCCACACATGAAGTATCATCTCTCTCTGTCTCTCTCTCTCACACACACATGTGACCTCCTCTGACACGTCTGCTGGCCACACGCTAATGGTTCCTATTGCTTTGCAGATCAGAGGAGCAAAGAATAGTTCCTGTAACAGTGTAGATGCAGTTTCAATTCAAATTCCTATGACAATTGACTCAGTGGCTACACCATGTCCCACAAGACATGCATCCAATCACGGGAACCCCCTCAAGGGGGGGGGGGGGCTGGGGAAGAAGAATGCTATATACCGAACTGTGGCACCCGCTTGCTGTTTGCTGCTGTTGGTCATTATAATTTGCTTCTGCAAAAGTCACAACTGCTGTGGATTGCTTGTTTTCTACACGAAACAGCTTTATTTTGTATTTGTTCTGTCAAACCACAAGTTCAACTGAATTTCTTCCAGATTCACTAAGGGCATTCAGATACTACATGAAAAGAAGAGAAATTCCAATACACCTTTTACATCCCAAGTTTAGAATGTTGTTTGGGTTTAAGGCTGACCTGATCCCTGCCACTTTCAAGTCCTTTCCAGGCTCTCATCCACTGGTGGTATGCACAAGTGTGGAAAAGCAAAAGGGGGTATTTCTGAATCAAGGGATGGCCATGCAGGAAGGGTGATTTACAACAGGATTGCAGCCTTCCTGAGCATTACTGTGCACAAGAGATTTCAGCCTAATTCTTGCAAAAGGTTTGGATTGACATAATCTCTCTGTTCTCCTGCTTACAACAATACTGTAAGCATTTATCCATGTGCAAAAAATCCCTCCCGGTGCATCCCCCGCTTGCACATACTTAACTTTCACTGTCTTTTTTTCATTAAAGGGGTAGAGGGCCACTGAAGAATACATCAGATGTGATTAATGCAGCAAAAATGATATCAGAGTCAGGATCCAGGATGGATATGCTTGCAAGGCAAATTTCTAACCAGGTAGGTTAACACAGTGGTGCATGACATCTATTTCTGTTGGTTTTTTACCAGTGCTGATTACTGGAGATAACTGATATGTGCAACAATCATGAAAATGAGGTTTCAAAGAATGGGATAAAATAGACAGTAATTCAGTAAAGGTTTTATATTGCTAAAAAGGCAGGCCTCGTTTTAAACAGGAGTCCTATCACCTTACTGGATCCTAGTTATTAAAACAACTAATCATGTTGGATAGATATTGAAAGGTGATTTAAAGATGGGAATAAAAGAACTATAAATGGATTTTTGAGAGTGAATTTGGGACATGAGAACTGGTAACCAAGAATGGGTAGAACTGGTACTGAACACATGAGCTGGCTTATATTGGGTTGACCTATTGGTCTATCAAGATAAGTATTGTCTACTCTAACTGGTAGTGGCTCTCCAGTAGGTCTTACACCTTACCTATTAACTTATATTTTAGACTGGATATTCTGAAGATTTCTTTTATTTTTATTTGCATCTATAACCTGCCTAGAAAAAGGACCCCAGTAAAGGGGCTTACATCATTATTGTCTCCTCTATTTTATCCTCACAGCAACTCTGTGAGGAAGGTTAGGCTGAGAGTGTGTGACTGGCCTTGGCTGTTGAAGGCTGCCAATGATGCCTCTTCAAATACTTTCATGCAAAATAGTAATTGAAATCATAGTATTAAGAGAGAAGGAGAGCCTCATGTATAACCAGATGTTGGTAGGGTTGCCATCCCCATGATGGGGGTGGGGGTCCCCAATCCACCACTGGCCAGCTGGCCAGTGAGGGGAGCCCCACCCCCGAAGAGCCCTGTTGCACCCAACATGCCTGGCGTGATGATGTCACCTGGAGGTGATATTATCATGCTGAGCATGTCATGCAGGGGACACTCTAGCATTAGGCTAAAAACTCTATGGTGACCATGCAGGGGACACTCTAGCATTAGGCTAAAAACTCTATGGTGACCATAGAGTTTTGGGCCAAATGCTAGACTGTCCCCTGCACAATGTACCCAGTGCAATGATGTCATGCCAGATGTTCCAGGAACCCAGGTTGGAGCCTCCCGCCAGCAGCCAGGTAAGACCTGGCAACCCTAGCTGCCAATAAGACAGAAGGTGAAGACACAGGCTGTGGTCAGACGACAGGCTTGGCAAGTTCTGGCCCCACCTCCAATTTCTCCATTTCATTTTATAATGGAGAGTTTGGATCAGACATTCCACCCTGAACTCGCCTCACTGTATACTCACTCCATGGTTGACCATTCAGATTATTGCTATGGGGTAATCATGGAGTGGGTGGTCATGCAGCATCCTTTTAAAAAAAAATGTCTTTCGTGCAGGTGCAGAAGCATTCATTTGAATTATCACTCAATTTTGACAGGTCCACAATCCCTCCACCAAGTACTGCAGCCCCTCTCAGCCTCCTTTGCTTCACCTCTCTTCCTTGCATGACAGTAGCTCCATTGACTTCAGTACAATTGCCCTTGTGTCAATCATGGGATGCTCTCAAACAGCAACCCTGAAGCAGAAACGAAAGGGGGGTTGAGGGGGGGGAGTTGTCACTCAAAAACAACTCCCTCTGTGGCTCCTGATCCAGAATGACTACTTGGATGCTTGCAAGCGGTGATTGACAACACCAGGGGTGATTATACACACATCACTAAGAAGTCGGGGGGAGGGCAGAATGGAAGGTTCACGCTCCCAACCAACTTGATTTTGCAGCAGGGGAGTTCAGATAGCCAGAAATGTGGGGTGAAAGTGCAGGCATCTGTAAAGGCCAGATGTTCCCCTGTGCCTGATAACTCCAATCTGAAGGTAGCTCAGAATGGGGTGACACCGACTGGGGAACGGGAGGCAGATGTCGCTGTCTAATTGTGCGCTTTAAGTCCAGAAGGGAAATGCAAGGACATTGGCTCAAACTGCCTGTCTGACAGCAGCCACAGTTTGATATTCAGAAAGTAAAAGCAATTTTTTTTTAGCAAAGCAGAAGTTTATATGGTATTTGGAAAATGCAAAAAGTGGAAAACTTATTAAAATTGCAAAAAAAGAGTGAGAAAGAAAGATAAAAGCAGAGTATACAAACAGTTCTGCAGTACTTCATGCCAGATGTATCCCCCAAGGCAGGGTTCAAAGCTTCCTTAGAAAGAGTTCTGTTTTCTCAGATCATGGGCCTAAATCACATTTAATCCCATTTGGAGCAGGAGTAAAAGTTCAACCATGCTGGCTGCCTCCCTAGAGAGCTTCAAGGACTCCTAGCAACCAGCTTACTCACAACTCTATTTAGCTTCTAGCTCCACTTCTTTTGATCAACTTGAAAGCTAAATGCATGTGTTTTGGGAAAAGTAAAATCCTACATTTATATTGGCTATCAAGAGTGTCTTCTTGGCCAATGAGAAAGAGCCAGACACAGTGAATAAGGGAAACTAAGCATCTGTGAAGAATGGAAGCATTAGTTTTATGGGCAGATGATTACCCGTTCTCACCTAGGCAGAAAAGAGTAGTTCCTTTGAGCAAAACAGCCTGTATACAACAAGCCATTAATGGAAGAAATGCTAAGTTCCCTCTCAGACACCAGGTAATGCAACATCTACATTGTAGGAATCAAGTTTCAGATAAAAGGGGGGGGGGGAGAAAGGCTTTGGGATGCCTAGCTTCAAAATGAAGTTTTAAAATGACTTGACTGGACCTATAATGGCAGTTGAATAAAGCACTATATAAAACATTGTATCTAAAGGTGACCATGTCATTCCTTCCCTGATTACATTGCTGGATTTTGTGGATACAGACCTGGACATAAAAGGCCCCAACCAACCACCAAGTGGGAACTGGTGTTCTCCCAAAATTACCACTGATCTCCAGATGACAGAAAATGGAGAAAATGGTAGATTCTCCCTGGAGAAAATGGCAGACTCAAGAGATTGGACTCTATAGAATCCATCCTCACTGAGCTCCCTCCCGTTCTCAAACTCTGCCCTCTTCTGGGTTGAGACCCAAATCTCCAGGAATTTCCAACCCAGAGCTGGCAATCCTAAATTAAAAGGCAAGGCAGCTCTTAAAATTTTGATGTAGTGGTTAAGTGCGCAGATTCTAATCTGGGAAAACTGGGTTTTGATTCCCCACTCCTCCACTTGCAGCCACTGGATGACCTTGGGCAAGCCATAGTACTGTCAGAGCTGTTCTCTCAAGGACAGCTCTGGAAAGAGCTCTCTCAGCCCCACCTACCTCACAGGGTGTCTGTTGTGGGGAGGGGAGGGGAAAGGAGTTTGTAAGCCGCTCTGAGACTCCACGTGAAGGGCAGGGTATAAATTCAATCTCTTGCTCTTCTTCTTAAAATATAAACTACAGTTACAGGTAACCTGGACTGTCCTTGTTCCTTCCTCCCCACATGACTGCTGTTTATCTGACCTAGTATGACCACATAGCCCCAGCCACTGTGGATGTGTCTGGATTGGAGCTCTTGTTATGAAATGTGTATGTTTTTCATAGCCTTTCTCTAGCCGCCTAAGGTGGGAATAACAGACTCGGTTCATGACACAGACAATATTGTCATTTTGCCAGATCACGTCAGCTTGTCACCTGCAGTGTCTTGGAGTACAGCTCTATTAGTGTGGCATTTCCTCACTGTCAACACCTCAGCCCTAATGTACTAGAGAGTTTTCAGTATCCTAAATTTACAGACAAGTAAGGAGAGTAACCCCCTCTTTTCCTTCTCTCCTGTCGCTTTGAAAGTGAAAGAGCAGCTGAAATAAGCAATCACTTGGTAATGAAGACTCATTGTTGCACCTCTTTGACCTTTTCCAGTTCATAAAGTAGAGCAGTTTCAAATGAATGACTTTTACTTGGGCTGCATGTAATCTCAGATGGTCAAAATGGAGAATTGTGAAGCCATTTGAATGAGGCCATGTGAGTTTTTGCCTTTGGGGGAGAAAAATGCTGCAGCTTACCTTTAACTGAAGCTGATAGTTTATTCACTCTAGCCAGAGCCATTTTGAAAACATGTAGGAAAAACAATACCTGATTTCTTGTTATAGAAATATATCCCTGTAATATGAATAGTCAAATTCATTCACATTACAGTGCATTTTCATCACAGATTTAAGAGGCAACAGTCAAAAAACTGTACTATTCCATGTCTGCTAATTCTATTTTTCATAAGTCTTGAACTTTAACATATTTTGAAGTAAGTCATCCAATTTGCAAAATGGTTATTCCACAGCATTACTGGGCAGGTTTGTTTGTGCCTGCTATTTTCAAAAGGGCACTACCTAAACTGAAATGGCAGTTCCGTAAGAGGCCCCATATTGTGTGGACCTGGAATGGTTTTACAAGCAGAAAGGAGAAAGCTGAACTCCCAACAAATGGCAAAAATAAGCAACACAAGCAATTATCTATTGTTGAATTAGTGGTTGCACTGCTTATTTTTAACATCACTTAGAAGTGTTTCTTTCTCCCTTAGCATGTAAAACCATTCCAGGTCCACAAAGTTTCCAAAAGACCCAAGAGATCCTGAATCTCCAGGTGACTCATCTTCAGCCAATTCATCTTCAGCCAACTCTCCAGTCTCCCAGCTCTGTGTCCCTGCCCAATTTTAGACCTGCATTCTTTCCCCACATGCAGAAAATCTGAAGAGCATGAGTTGGGTCAACCCATAGTCTCATCCCACCCTGCGGGTACATTGTCAATTCAGGAAAGACCTCTAATCATTAGTGCTTACTGAGCACTACAAGCAATCATTTCTGCCTACTAGCAAGCAATGAGCTTAGCAAAAGATGGTCATTCAGCTTATACTTGCAGTGCTTGCAAAGCCAGGAACTTATGAGTAAACTGTAATTAAGATACTTATAGCCAGATAATTTATTCATTAACATTCCATTTGGTAGAATATTATTAGCGAACTACAATGAAAGAATACTAGACAGTAATTACAATTATGTGATTACAGTAAGCAGAGCCATAGGAGTTACAATTGCTATGAGGGAAAGCTAATTTATAACATTAATTGTTAACATATGTAACATTTGATGAGAATCCATTGAAATTAGCCTTTTGGGCCAAAGTCCAACATCTTTGATGATTTCAGTAAGCTTAACTGTAATGACAGACAAACCCATTTTGGAACTGAGCTCAGAAAAATCAGGCTATTGCCCAAAGTTTGGTCAGTAGTCACACGGGGGTAGGAGGATGGAACCAATAACAAAATGGCTGCCATGGGGGCTTGGTTCAATAACAAACAGTTGAGAGGTTTGATAGGGGGGTCCAATTCTACGGGCCCCCAAACAGGTTGCCCCCATTCTCTCCATCAATCTCTATGGTGGGAAAAAAGCAACGTTTTTCCCCCACCGTAGAGAACAATGGAGGGGATGGGGCAATCTGTTTGGGGGCTGTAGAATTGGACCCCATTACCATCTTCTTGAAACTTGGTGGGTATTTCGGGGAGAGGCCCCAGCAGCTACCCTGCAAGTTTGGAGCCTCTCCCTCAAACCCTCTCTCCTCCAGCCCCTCATATACCCTGTGCGTTTTTGCTTTTGACTTCAATGGCCCATAGGGTATAATGGGGCGGAAACTGACATCCGGCCGGTGATGTCAGAGGGCGTGGCATATGCTAATGAGTTATGCTAATAGGTATGCTAATGAGCTCCTGCACCTCTTTTTCTATGAAATCACCCCTGCTTCTGTGATGGAGGTAGCTGTTTCCATGTGGGTGTTCATAAAGATGATGCCTTGTCAGTTCTTCCTACTCCAGTGAAGTGGAGGAAAGCCATGTTTGGCTCTTGGCTTTGCAGAAGAGATGCTTTTGGGAAGAAGGAAGTACATGCCAAGAGGCACTGGTACATGCCAAGGCACCCACAGACACCATGCTGGGAATCAGTGCTCTGTAAGATTATTTTAGTAGCTCTGAAGCCTCAAAGAGTTTATTGTTCTCCCCGACTGTCAGAGAACAAGGAAGGAGTAGATAGGGATTTTTGTTTGTATACTAAAATGATACATGCTCACGACTGTTTTTACTGTATTCATAATTACTGATCATTTATTATGGTCTGTTGAATGGTGTCTATAGAAGCTCTAATGTGGAACTCTACATTTTTTGTCTGAGCATCATTGAAATCAAGGATTAGTCTCTGAGTGTTTTCAGTAAATCTGGCAATTTCACTTCCATCTGATCATTACATTTCATTCTGAGGAATCATATTGCTAATTAGTTTATCCTTTGGATGACAGACTCATTATAATGAAAGCAAATCTGAGTGCCATGGAGAAACCGTAGTATTCCAGTACTAATTAGTTGGCAATATCAGATTTTTCCTAGGACATGTGTTTCTCTCTTGAACTCTTCTGGTGAAGTCACTGTGTTTTGATTTTAATATCCCTTTTTATCCTATGGTTGATGTCTTACTAAATATTTCATTTAGTGGTCTTTGTGGCATAAACCTGTTGTACCCTCTGAAACAGACCTGGCCACACAGGAGCTATTCACAGTGACTAAGAAATGCTGCAGATATTCATCCTTTCCCATTAACAGTGGAAAAACCTGTATGTTTGTAGTCATGAATATCAAGGGTAGATTTGATTCACATGGGTAGCTGTGTTGGTCTGAAGCAGAACAAAGTTTGAGTCCAGTGGCACCTTTAAGACCAACAAAGGTTTATTCAAGTTGTGAAGAGATGCATTTCTTCCTGGGAGGTCTGAAAGGAGCAAAAACCTCTCCTGTGTGTCTTGAAAGTTTTTCCCTCTCTGGGCAGAGAACAGGCAGGAGGAGGAGGAATCACTTCAGTTACTTCCCAGACATACCTCAGCTCAGCTCACCCACATACAAATACTTATAGATCTAGCTGGAGAAATAACAGGTGGGTTCAGATCTCCCCCTTCCTTCAATCAGGAAACAGAGAGTTTTGGAAGAATGGAATGCTAGAAGGTCTCCAGGAGAGATTCCTAGAGATTTCCAGGAAACGCCTCTTTGACCTGGCGTGACCTAGTCAGCGGGTGAAGAAACAGATAGGATAAAAACTTCCTGAAATGGGAAGGACTCTCTTTTCCTTGGGTGCTGTGTCCTTGAGCACACTCAGACCTTTTCCTGGCAAGGCAGCCATTTACCATGTGCTCACCTCAGGAGCTGAAGCCTCCTTCACGGTAAAGCAAACTCTATAGTGATCTGTAACATCCTAAGCAAAAGGAGCCTGTCCTGTTTTAACTTCTGATAGGGCATGTATAGAGAAAGGGACAGAAGATTTGCATTTTCCCATTTCTTTTGTTCCCTTGCTCAGTTTGGTGCTGTGCTAAAAGTATGCTTGTAAACATTTTTTTTCATCAATTGCCCTTATTCTGGCATCACGAAATGTGTGCTATCTATTTAAAAAACCCATCTAATGTTGCTTTTAGTGTAAATACTATAACTTTGAATGCCTATGGAAAACTCACAAAGATAGCATCTTATCATTTTTGTTTTGTTTAAATAATGTATTTTGTATTATATGCAATTATCCTCCCATTTAATGTATATTTTCTATCCTTATAAACTGCTTTTCAGCCACAGTAGCTCCCAAGGCAGCTTACCACAAAAAAACCTTTCAGTTTACAGTTAGAATAATGAAAATAATGAAACAAACCAGTTGCTGTTGCAGAAGGCAGCACGTCATCAGTTGCACATGGAAGCTCGCCCATGAACACTTGTGTCACAATATAACAGTCTTAAAAGGCGACAAGGCTCCTTGAACAATCAAGATGTGTCCTTGAAGTGGACATGAGTCCAGTCTTGTCAGGTTGAGGGATGCTACTGAATTTCTCATTCTTGCTTCTTGGGCTGGAAAAATCTCTATTTCTGTTTCCATTCTCACATCTGAAACGCCAATCCATGAGACTTTATTTTCACATTGTTTTCCCTTTTTGTTGCACCATTAAAATGAGTACACCTTCAGCATTATTTTTGCATAAGTAAATGACATATAAAGTGCAAGTGGCACATAGATGATGTAAAAGAGACAAAACTGATAAAACTGAATGGAGGGGAAAGGGCCATGAGAGCAACACCATACAAAACCAAAACAAACAAATGGATTTGTATGCCCCAAATCATCATCTAGTGTGGTAGAAAGTGCTGTGAAATCATAGCTGACTTATGGCAAACCTGTAATGTCTTCAAGGTGAGAGAGAATCACAGCTGGTTTGTCTGCGTAGCGAACCTGGACTTCCTTGGTGGTCTCCCATTGAGCTACTAATCAGAGCCAATCCTGCTCAGCTTCCAGGATCTCAGTAGCCTGGGGTATCCAGGTCAGGGGAATCAGTGTCTACATTTTGATAATATGATGCTCAAGTTCACTTGCATTCAGCTGAACTCGATCCTGCGTAAACACCACTGTGGCGTGGGAGAAAGGCAGTCAATAGCCAAGGAATCTCCAGCTAGGTTTGTTAACCCAGCAGAATTTGGACCTGCTTTTTTCTCAGTCCCTTCCCCCACACCCCAAATGGCAAGCCTTACTGGGAAATATGGGAAGTTTCAGCAGCACCATTTAGCATGGATGTCTGCTGTATAAATGTGAAGTTTTCCTGTCCCCAGGGCAGGTTCTCCACCCTCTGTTGCTCTTCCCAGACTAAAGGGGTGTGAGGAGGAGAACCTCACTTTGGCCTAGGGTTGCCAGGTCTGATTGTTGTGCCAGCGGGGGAGGGACTTTCCAGGAGTGGGGAGGAGTGTTGCAATGTGCATACATAAACAGAAAGTGATGTAGGCACATCAGAGACATCTGGGGTGACACTCTGGTTTTGGGGCAAAACTCTATGGTAGAATTTGCTTCAAATCAGAGTTTTGCCCAACAACCAGAGTGTCGCCAACTTGCCCCCAACATCCCCAACATGCCTACATCACGTCTGTGATGATTTCCAGGTTTCTGCCAGAAAGAGGGGTGATGGGGGGGGAGGTGCCTGAAAGCAGGAAACTCCCGCTCACACTGGGCAGTCTGGCAACCCTACCCCAGGCTCAGAATTGGGAAGGAGAGGGGGTCTTGGCACCTTGGTCCTCTTTCTTCCCTAGACTGGCTTCATCTGGCCATCTCTCTCCTTTTAGTTCAGTTCTGTCCTTCTTCCCTGGCCAGGTTTGGTGCCTTCCCTTTTATGGGATTCCCTGGCCCCAGCCAGCCTGTATCCAATCCCCTTCCACCTGCTCCACCTGGGAGGCTATAAAAGGAAAGGGAAGCCCTTCCTGCCTCTTCTCCCTGCTGCCTGTCTCCTTGCCATGCTCCTTCCCCTTCCTCTTAGCTGCTCCCACCCTGGCCTTCCCCAAGTCCCGTCTCAGCCTTGCCTTTTGGCCATGCCTGTCCCTGCTGTTGCCGCCTGGCTCCCAGCCTTGTTCATGGCTGTGATAGAGTGATCTGCCTGGATCCCAGCTGCCACCACTCCTGGCCTTCCTCACATGGGTGAATCAGGCCCCCAGACATCCTGGGCTCCAGTAGCTGGGATGGGATCAAGTTAAGGATGGGCATCAGCTCCTGATTATAAAGAAAAAAAGTGTTTGTGGGGGGACCCTATAGTGTGCTTCGGTTCTCCTAAAAAGGTTCCTTGCATCTAATTTCCTGTGAAACTTGTTAGGAAACAAAAGCAGTCTTATTAGTTTTTTATTTTATTTTAGTGTCCAGACCTATCATGTAAGCAAGACTTACTGGCTTACCTGGAGCAGATCAAACTTTACTCCCACCAGCTCAAAATCTGCAGTCAAGTTAAAGCTGAGATCCAGAATTTAGGCAGCGAGCTCATCGTGTCAGCGGTAAGTACAAAATGCCTGGAGGACATTTCCGGAGACTATTATCTTTCGGTTCCAACCTGTGCTATAATCAGAACTGGATGTCAGCTCCTGAGATGATATTTCAGTCTCTTGGGGTTATGGCACTTGAGCCTCCATTTGAACAACTTTGCAAGTAATGTGAATGTTGGGGTTTTAATTTGGTTGTAAATTAAATCACAGTTTGCTGTATTATTCATTTTCTTCTTTCTTTGAGGGCCAAATTACATCGCACATGCAGTCATGTGTATCTTTTCTCAAACATTTTTTAACAGAAAGCAGCTACTGAGCTTCATCGAAAGTGCAGAGGAAAGGGGAGAAACTGCTTAACTGTTTCCTTTCCAACAGTTTTTAGGCTCAAAAAATCAACCTTCAAGTAGCTGCACAGAAAACAGTTACAGATACTTCTTTCCTACAAGAAGGAAAGAAGCTGGGGGATGATTTGCAGTGGGTAATGGCTAGTTAAACAGCCTCCACCCACATTACTCTTTTGTTGAAATGTACAGTCTCAGAGGCTGATTTTGGTTGGGGAAAAAATTGAAGAATAGATGCATAGAACTGCATATTGGACTGAATGTATCCAAAGATTTTGTCCACCTTCTCTTGCTGCATGAATAGAAAACATAATTTTGCAGTTGAAAATGTGCAGTCTGAGTTGGATGAATTGTAATTGGTTTTATTCACACATTCTTTGCAATTTGGTAATAGTGGGCTTCTGAGCAATCTGCTGTTTCCTCCCAAAAGCTAAAATGTAAAAACAGACCCTTTTTTCTGCATGATACCTGTGGATTCAAACATGTGTTCAGAGAAACTTCTACAGCTAAGCTTAAAAGGATTTTCTGTCCTGGTCCCACCCACTAGGAGCACTCAGCAACAACACACATGCTCAGAGATGGTGGAGCTGTGCTTTCTGCTCAGTTATTCAACTGCAGCAGAGACATTATGAAGAGCTTCTCCCATCTTGCTCTTCATCTTGGGGCACATCTAGTTTCCTTTTACATGTGCAGGGGGAAGAGACGGGGAGGTTCCTCAGGCATAGGCGTAGAGTACGGGGGGGGGGGGAGCTCGAGGGCTCGAGCCATCCCTGAAATTTCCCGGGCAGGCTCAGCCACCCCCGGGAAAATGGAGCGCCTGCCGCCGTGCCTCCCCGGGTCCTTCCGAGGCCCGGCGGCTGCTGCTGGACAGGGAGAGTGAAGGGATGGCGGGGGAGAGAGAGAGGCACCGGCAGCAGCGGCTGGCGGGCCTCGGAAGGGCCCAGGGAGGTGGGGCGGTTTCCCGGAGGGGGGGGAAACATTGTCCCAGCGCGCATGCGTGCTAAGGAGCCCCCCCCCCAGATTTCCAAAACTCTACACCCCTGTCCTCAGGTTTCTTCCATCCTGCATCACTGTTTTCTCGTTCCCCTTTTTTCCATTTTGTATGGTTCAGAAGACCACATTTAAGCACTGTGTCTCTTATTGATGAAAGTCGCCCACTGCAGACAGCCACAGAGTCAGGAGTAAGCATTTTCATAGATGCAACAGTCGAATCATCTCAAATCCAAGATGCCCTAACTCGCATGTCAATTCTGATGGCAGCTCCTCAGCTTGCAACAGTCTATACCTGAGCAATCCTTGTCTACTCAGAATCTTGAGGCTAAATGGCACAGCCCCCTCCTGGGTTCAGACAATGATTTTTTCCAGATGCTGAGATAGAGCATCTAGTTCCTCTCAGCCTCCTCTGGTATTGGATCCAAAGATTGTTGCACCCTCCAAGGCTCTGTTCAGAGCAACTTTTGTGCATGGTCAGCATATTGGGCTTGGATATCCAGCTACCATCCCCACTCATTAAGGATCCTGTCTTCAACCTTCTGCATGTTGAATTGCATGGCTCCTCTGGCATTATCCTCTTGTACTTTGTTTAAGACAGTGGGATGAAAACATCGTCTGTCCCACCCAGGACAAAACATCTTGAGGGGATTTAGAAAATTACAATAAACGTCATGCTCTTTGTTGTTTACCTACCCTATCCCCAACTCCATAGTAGAGGGCTGTGGTCACATGGCAAATTTCTCGCGGTTTATTTCTGCGATAAATTTGATCCAGGAATATTTTTTCGGGTTGGGATGGCCACACATCCCTCCCCAAACTGCTTGCATCACAGGATGAAGCTCCAGGCACCGTCCAGATAGCTGTGAGATTTTTTAAAAAAAAAATTGCTTTGTGCATGTGCAGATGAACACAGCTGAATCACCACCTCCACTTGGCCACACACAAACAAGACATCAAAGGGAGGAGTTGCAAAGAGGTGGTGGGGCAGAAGGAAGCTTTACTCACACCTTGGCCAGAATTGCGGAGCCGAAGTGAACAAGTTCTAACTGACCCGGTTGTCCTTCTCCCACTCCCCACCTCCAGTACAAACACTGGAGAAATAATGCCTCATTCCTGTCTGCCTACCGCAGGCTCTTTGTTGTTTTTTCCACCAGCCTCCACTTTCGAAGGGGAGGGGAGAAGCCCAGAAGGACGGGCAAAAACTGCTATTCCAGCAGCTGCAGCCTCTGAGGTGTGGTGCTGTCCATAGCAACAGTTCATATAACAGGCTCATACACACAAATGCAGGTGGGCACTTCCTCTCTGTTCTCTGTTCTTTCTCACTCTGTCCAGAAATTTACTGCAGCTTTGAAAGGACCAGTCATTTCCACCATCCACCCCCCCCCCTTCTTTTGCTGACAACCCAGGGTTTTAACCTCTTGGAGACTGGAGAGAAGGGAGAGCAGACTGCGAAGAGGGGACAGACGGGAAAGATTGGAGGCTAGTAGCACAGAGCCAATCAGCGGGGCATGTCTTGCAAACAACAGGCAAATCAGAAGGGGATGTGTGTGTGCGCTTGAATGTTTAAGTGTAGAGTTCAATAATTGCTCATGCACTCAAAGATGGAAGCTCAGAAAAAAAATCACACAAAGAATGATGACCCTAATCACAATCCATGTGAGAGATGGCTGTCCAGATCGGTGAAATCGCAGATATAAAGCGCAATTACCCGGAAAGTACTGGATTTTCCCAGTGTTGGAAAATGCACTAGGGAACTGGGAGGATTGTGCGAGTGAGCCCACTTCGGTGCAGGAGGCAGATCAGCCCGTCTGATCAGCAATTTTAAATGCAAGAGAGAACAGCCATGAAACCCAATCAAAATGACCGTGTGACCATGGCCGGGGTCACTCTATCCAAGAACAAACAAAAGGTCCACTCTTCACCTACAGACAGGGAGAGGAAAACCTTGAATAACATTTTATTTTATATTGATTTTATTTTATTAAACTTATATCCTGTCTTCCCCATATTGTAGGCTCAGGGCAGATCTGCAATTAATGCAGATTTACAGTAAAAACATATCAACAATCCACTAAAATCAATAAAATCACAACACTCTAAAACAAGCAATGTGCCTCAATAGACATTAATTGATTCCAGTGATGCTGTGGTTCCAGTTGGCTTTTAGGATCTGTGGTCACTGGAGAGAAGGCCAGAATGAGTGGAGGTCTGCTGCCTCAACTAAAGGCTTGGCAGAAGAGCTCTGTCTTACAGGCCCTGCAGAACTGTAACAGAGAAGGCCCTGGCCCTAGCTGAGGGAAGTCAAACATCCCTAGGGCCAGGGACTACCAGGAGAGGTAAATTTTATTATGCTGCTACCCAGGGGCCTTAAAACAGCTAGCTATGCAGTTGTCATGTTATCAGCACTTACTCTGGGAGAACATGACTTTTTTGAACAAATACTCCTTACTAGTGTTCTGAAAGATGAATCATTACTACTCACTAAGCAACAGCTTAGTACAGCCCACCACTTAGTAGACTGTGGGATGAAGTCATTGGCAAACTGTCATCTTACATCACCATGTATGTCTGTGCTCTTCATCCCTATCTTCAGGGGCTCAAACGCACATCCAAGACCTTCCTTTGAAAGGTTTGATCAGTTGGGTGAAACTGGAAAAACTCTGACAGAGAACAGAGAGAAAGCAGAAAGGCTCAATGCCTATTTTGCCTCATTTTTTTTTCCCGGAAGAGGAGAACAGGCTCATCTAGAGATGGTAGTAGGCAAGTCACAGCATCTGGGCTGCTGGTTGACATGGACACAGAAATAGCTGAGACACACCTGGCTGCAATTAATGAGAATAAATCCCCAGGCCAGATGGTATGCACCCAAGAGTGCTCAAAGAACTTTCTAGAGAGCTTGCAGAACCTTTGTCCATCATCTTCCAGACCTCTTGGAGGATAAGAAATGTGCCACAAGACTGGAGGAGGGCAGATCTTATCCCAATTTTCACAAAAGGGAGAAAGGATGACCCAGGAAACTACAAGCCAGTCAGTCTGACCTCTGTCCCAGGGAAGATACTGGAGCAGATTTTAAAGGGACTGATCTGCAAGCATCTAAAGGACAACTTGGTGATCTGGGGAAGTCAGCATGGACTTGTCCCCAAAAGGTCCTGCCAGACCAACCTCATTTCCTTCTCTGATAGAGTGATGAGCTTACAGACTGGAGGGAATTCTGTTGATGTTCTTTTCCTGGATTTCAGTAAAGCTCTTGATGTTCTAATGCAGGGGTGTTGAACTCATTTGTTATGAGGGCTGGATCTGACATAAATGAGACCTTGTTGGCCCCGGCCATGTGTGTCATAAAATGTAATGCCAGGTAGTGGAGATAGAAACTTCATAAAGGACACAAACACAAAGATTTTTTTTCACTTAGAATAAAAACATGCTTAAAACATTAGCACTCTTGTAATATTTTGTTTATTTAACAGTATCAATAACGGACACCACTTGCTCTGAATTATTGCATCAAAATGTCTGTGCTGTTGCAATCTTGAGTTCAGGTGTGCATCTGTAAGCTGCAAACCTTCTCTTCATTTATTGAGATTCACCACAGAAATCTCATGCTCAGAGTTCTGAGTCTAGGACCCAGGGGAAAACATGAAATGGCTGAGTGATTGAGAGAGTCTGATGAAGCAAGCTATGATGCAGCAGTAGCAGCAACAGAACTGGAAGCAGGAGATGGCCAGTTCCAGTGCGGGCCTGATAGAAGCCCTCCAGGGATGTAATCTGGCCCCTGGGCCACATTTGACACCCCTGTTCTAAAGGGTAAACTAAAGGACTGTGGGCTGGACTCTAGGATAGTTAGGTGGATATGGAACTGGTTGGAGAACCACACTCAGAGAGTAGTTGTCAATAGCATTTCATCTGAATGGAGGGAGCTGTCTAGTGGGGTGTCACAGGGTTTGGTTCTGGGCCCAGTACTTTTCAATATTTTTATAAATGATCTGGACTAGGGTGTGGAGGGGCTACACATTACATTTGCAGATTACACCAAGTTGGGAGGAGCAACAAACACACCAGAAAATAGATAGATAGAGACAGAATTCAAAGAGATCTGAACACATTGGAAAAGTTGGCAGATGTGAACAAGATGCAATTTAACAATGATAAGTGCTGAGTTCTACATCTGGGTAACAAAACTGAGAAACACATATACTGGATGGGGTATACACTTCTGAGTAGCAGTGTGTGTGAACAAGATCTTGGGGTACGGGTAGACCAAAAGTTAAGCAGCCAGTGTGATGTGGCGACAAAAAAGGCTAATGTAAACTTGGGATGTATCAACAGAGGCATAACATCCAAATCGCATGATGTGATGGTCTCATTATACACTGCATTGGTCAGGCTGCACCTGGAGTATTGTCTGCCATTTTAGAAGCCTCACTTAAAAAAAAAGATGTGGACAGAATGGAGCGGGTGCAGAGGAGGGTGACCAAGAAGTTTGGGGGCCTGGAGACCAAGCCCTATGAGGAAAGGCTGAGGGACTTGGGAATGTTCAGTCTGGAGAAGAGAATGTTGAGGGAGGACATGACTGCTTTTTTTAAGTATTTGAAGGACTGTCATTTAGAGGAGGGCAGGGAGCTGTTCCTGTTGGCAGCAGAGGATAGGACTCACAATAATGGCATTAAATTAAGGGCAGGAAGGTACCGGCTGGATATTAGGAAAAACTTCTTTACAGTAAGAGTTGTGCAACAGTGAAATCAGCTGCCTAGGTAGGTAGTGAACTCCCCCTCACTGGCAGTCTTTAAGCAGCAGCTGGACAAACACTTGTCAGGGATGCTCTAGGCTGATCCTGCATTGACCAGGGGTTGGTCTAGTTGGCCTATATTGTATCTTCCAGCTCTTTGATTCTATGATTCTAAGATGGGTAATATCTTTAAAAGAGTCCAGAAACAGAGATCACAGCAATCCCATGGACCTGTCATTTGTCCCTTGATTTCAGACTGTCTTCTCAGTGTTTCATAACTCTCCATGTCTCACTCCTTGTTTCAAATGTCCAAGCTGGCTGTGTCCTCAAAATGTCGCCTCTGATGATTCTCCTTGCACCCACCAGACAAGCCCATGCTGCAGAACTGTCAGCAAGGGAGAACATCCCAGGGGACTCTTCGGTCCTTGCTGTTGTCTGTATCTGCTATGCTAAAGAGTTCCAGGCCATTCTACCTTAAATCATGTGTAATTATTCAGTTTCTTCCCCCTTACTGAATGAAGCTTTTCATCTTTTGAAAGACACCATCAAACTGGTCCCAGCCTTTCAAAGGGGAAGAGGATTCTATTCCCATGGCTTCATCTACACCAATACTCATATGATCACTGACCATCATTATACCTCTGCTCTCCCACAATGTACAGTTTGCATCACTCAGCCTGAAAAAACACATCTACTGATACTGTGATTTGCTCCCAGCATCATACATTCTTGTGCTTTTCCCTAGACCCTCACAACTATTGGTACAACAGCGCTATTCTTCTTTACCAAATGCTTGGAAATGGGGAGGGGGGGGCATCTCTGTCAGTTGAGTATAGCTATTTGTCCTTATACTCTTGACTGGCTCGTCATGAACAGATCCCACACTGGCCTTCGACAGCACTTCTGCACCCTCCTCCACCTTGTCACTAATCTGGGCCTGGGAGTGAAGGCTTCAAAATCTCATTTTTCTCTGACTCTATAGTCAGTCGTGCCTTTTTACCATTCAAGAGGGCTATGGTCCACTGTGATCCACCTTGCTCTTCTTTTTATTCATCAACCCACCAGTCTGCCTTCCACATACAGAGCCTTAATTTTACCTCGTATTTTGTATGGCTCCCCAATATGGTCCACAGATCTGGTAGACCTTTTGGAATGAAATTAATTAACCTGTTTTCATAAAAGTTTATCTCTGCCACCATCTGTTGCTTCCTCAGTGATACATTTAGAGTTAGGGTTACTAAAGATCTCGACCCTGATTTGGAAAGCTATAGTCAACTATAAATATAGATAGTTGACTGTTGAAAATCTTCTGATTTTGGCTTCTCTATCAGTTCAAGTTTGACACTGGCAAGAATGGAATAATGATGTAGAAAGAAAATTTGAACAACTAGGCATACATAAAACAGGGAACTTAACATCTAAAGTTAGAACGGTGCTCAACATACAATTAATGGAGCACGACTGGAATGTGTTACAAAGGGATGCCACATGGAAATGCTCACTACTTTATGTGGGGATTAAATACTCCATCAAATTGGACATACCACACTATTTGTATGTGCTATCCGTCCCTAAGTTGAGAAGAGCATATACGGTGGCACGCCGCCATGCATTCCCATCTGCATAGATGAAGGGTCATTTTCAAGGCATCCCAGCAAGTCAACATTATTGTGACTGCCCATTAGCAACTATAGACTCACTTGCCCATATATTTTTTTTGTTGCATGCAGTTGTGAGAGAAAAGTTCCTGAGGAAATGGCTATTAAAATTTTCTTCCTTTTCCAAATCAACAAGGTTGAGACTTCTGCTGAGTACTCTGAGCAATAATTATACAATAGATGTGGCACATTTCTGTTATACTGTCTTTTTAAATGTCTAAAACCTTTTTAAAATTTTAAAATTAACTTTAAAATGGCCTATAGGCTTTTAAACCTAATAAACTGACACTTGCTGTATGGTGCCTCTGGGATCTCATGGTCTCCACAATGGCAGTCACACCAGTGACAAGGCTCAACATGTGTCCCCTTCAACTGTGCTTCAACTGCATTTTCAAACCCACGTTCCAGTCTCAATTAGTAACATCCCCACAAGGATGCACAAATCACTCCTGTGGTGAACATCATTGCCACACCTTATGAGCGGCGTTCCATTTGTACCAATAACCACACACCAGTCTAACCACAAAAACTTTACTCTGAGAATGGGGTGCTCATTGACAGCATCGCTCCATCAGCCATCCATGGACCCCTTGAGAAGCCACTTTCGACAACAGTATATTAGAGTTTATGGTGATCTACAGATCCATTAGTGCCTTCTGTCCAATCCTACAACAGATACATCCATTTCTAATGGACAGTGTTGCATCAATATATTACAGCAACAAAAAGGGAGAAATGGGATTGACCTCCCTAAACTTCCTTGCCACTGATGTTGGAAATACAACACAGAGATTAGGGCCATCCATATGCCAGGGTGCCCCAACACAAAGACCAACACTCTTAGCAAACTAGGCTACTTATTTCCTGAATAAACTCTCAACAGCTCAACTGTTCACATCCTCTTCAATTGGTGGGCCTGTCACGCCAATAGCTCATCCAGTCCAACACTCTGTCACACAGTGGCCAAAAATACCAGGTGCCATCAGGAGGTCCACCAATGGGGCTAAAATTCCAGAAGCCCTCCCACTGTAGCCCCCCCCAAGCACCAAGAATACAGAGCATCACTTGCCCCATACTGAGAGATCCTGTCTATACCTTGTGACATTCTTTCAACTCCAAGTGAAATGTTTCTGTTTGTACACTTACATCTGACACCTGGGCCCTATGAACTGTCCAGTCCACACCATTCTAGGGTACTTACTGTCCCAATATCAATGTCAAAACCCAGATATTTTTCTGTGACTGCCTAGCTGTGCCACAGGTATAGAAAAAATATACTGTGGGAAGTATATAATTGGAATGTAAACATTTTGTTTTTACACTCAGTTAAATAATGGAAAATGTTATACATGGCACATAGTACATATACACATTTATATGCATGTGAAAATGGCATCACTGTGTAGTTCCATATTCACATCTTATAGTGGCACCTACTCCTAAATAGTCTCTCTCATCAAGAAGAATGTGTTCTGTAGCAAATGTGTGGGGTAGATGAATTGCCCCAATGATTGAAAATGTAGAAAGGATACTTTGCTTCGGGGCTTCCTTCATTTGATGGAAATAAACAATATTGTGAATATGTTGAGTGGGAAAGATATTGGAGAAAGCAAACCTGCCAATAAAGTGACAGAATCAGCAATCCTTGAAAGATTGCTGAGCTACCAGACTGCTTTCTTAAATGGACCACATTACTACTGGCACTGTGATAGTTTGAGAAGCAGCAAGTGTGATGAAGGACAAGATCTGGGAGGTTATAACCAACATAAAGTTATTCAGAAAGATTTTCTATATATGGTTTTTGGCGGATAACATATTCCTTTGTCTTGGAGTATGACTTGTTTTTCGGGGGGCTTAAAAATTTTTTGGAGACTAGTAATTCAAGGAGTTTTTTAGCCCTTACTTGGAGGTTGGTTGGAGTATGACTTGTTAAAGCAATAGATAACATTAATTAAATAACTGTCTGATTAATTCCTCTTTACTTTCCATTATCCAGGCCTGTCCATTCAGGTGAAAGGTGGGAATACTCAGGGCAAGATCTGATGGGAGGCTGTAGTTCTGTAACAGGAGCTCCAAATGTGTCATTTGCCCCTAAAAAGCTGCTTTAAGCCCCAGTACTGAAGAAGAAGAGGAGGAGGAGGAGGAAGAGATTGGATTTATACCCCACCCTTCACTCATAGTCTCAGAGCAGCTTACAAACTCCTTTCCCTTCCCCTCTCCACAACAGACACCCTGTGAGGTAGGTGAGGCTGAGAGCGCTCTGAGACAACTATCCCTGAGAGAACAGCTGGTACAGAGCTATGGCTTGCCCAAGGTCATCCAGCAGGTGCAAGTGGAGGAGTGGGGAATCAAACCCGGTTCTCCCAGATTAGAGTCCGCACACTTAACCACTACACCAAACTGGCTCTCTAAAGAAAGACAGGCATCCATGATGTTTGTGACTGTGTTTTATCTTGGGACTTAAATGTATTTTCAGTTGGGAAAGTGGTATAGAAGTAAAGCCCTTTCTTCCCACATCTCATCCACAGCCCCCAGAAGCAACTGCTCTTCAGCAATCAAACTGCACCCTGAAGGGCATTTCATGTCCATCTTCGTGTATACTTAGCCGTAAGAGTTAGTTCAACTGTAGCCATGCTCCTGTAGTTACTGGTAGAAACTGAAAAGTACTTACTGGTGATTCATGCATGGGTAGTAATTTGATCTCCCCCCTCCTGCAAAGTTGGCAAAAGGAGTAAATTTTGAATACCCCATGTGCCGGTGAGCAGTGTTAATTGTCAGGTTCCTCCAGGACATATGGCACTTGTGTGTTAATCCTGCATGAGAGCAGACAACAGCATGGATGCAAGAAATTCAGCTATATACTCCCCACATATGGATTCTCACCATGGACATGGGCTTTTAGCATCAGCCAAACTGAGAGCCAGTTTGGTGTAGTGGTTAAGTGCGCGGACTCTAATCTGGGAGAACCGGGTTTGATTCCCCACTCCTCCACTTGCAGCTGCTGGATGACCTTGGGCAAGCCATAGTTCTGTACCAGCTGTTCTCTCAAGGACAGTTCCTTCAGAGCTCTCTCAGCCCCACCTACCTCACAGGGTGTCTGTTGTGGGGAGGGGAAGGGAAAGGAGTTTGTAAGCCGCTCTGAGACTCCAAGTGAAGGGCGGGGTATAAATCCAATCTCTTCTGCTTCTTCAAAGGAGAACAAATGTTTTTGAACTGGCCCTGAAAATGAGAAACAGAGGAGAAAGGCATCAGAGGGGAACAACCTGTTTTCCTCTGCCCTGAACTACCCTGTGGGCTCTAATGAAGTTCTCGTCCTGCTGCAAAGTGAACAGAAAACTGACAACACATTTGGCTTTTCATAATCATCCTAAATACCACCCATTGGCAGAATAAAAAAAATGAACTGCTAAACAGAAGAGAACAGTGGACAGGAAATCAATGCTGCATGTGGAAAGAAAGAAACCCATTTCACTTTGGGCAACTCCTTAGTTTTGTATAGTGAATTTCCCCCTTCTTCTTTTACTCACACACACACACACACACACACACACACACACACACACACACACATGTACCATGAGTTCTCCCCTGCTGTCTCTTTGTCTGCTAACATTCTGAGTAAAGAACAAAAGAATAACTTTGCCGAATCAGTCAAAGGTCCATCTAGTATAATATCCTGTTTCTCAACTTGGTCAACCAGACGTTCCTTTAGGACTGCAAGCAGAACCCAAAGGACAAAACTTTTCTCTCTTGACACCCCCCAGCAACTGGTATTCAGGTGAGGACTGTCTTTGGCCATGGAGGCTCCATCATAGCCTCTGATGGACCTGTCCTCCATGAATTTGTTTAATCCCCTAAATTTATCTAATTTGTATGAGATTTTATCTCACACGCAGCCAGAGCACATTATTTATACAGGGGAGACTGATTATATTCCTTGGGGCAGTTACAAAACTATGTATTTATCATATTATTTATGTAAAACATTTCCATGCCACTCAGATAGGGTCCCCAAGGTATCAAACATCAAGACATTAAAACATTTCAACATTAAAACATCAAGTCATTAAAGCAGCATTTAAAATATAAAATATTTAAGCAATTCAATAAAACATAGACAAACCAACAACCATAACAGCCCAGCTAGAGAGAAGGGTGAGTAATGGATAGTGGGGGGGAGGGGGGGGATGCCAAACAAAGCAAGTTTTCACTTGCTAGTGGAAGACAATGATGGAGGGAGACAAACAAATCTCCCTGGGAGGGGAGTTGCAAAGTTTCAGCATCAAGACTGAGAAGGCCCTTACTTGGGTTGCCTCCTGAAGCTGGGCCTCTGTAGATGGATGCGTAGGTTCATATGGGAGTAGGCAGTTTTTAAGGTCTGGTGACCTGATGCCAAATGGGCAATTAAAGGTTAATAAGAGCACCTTGAATTGGGCCTGGAAGCAAATTGGGAGCCAGTGTAGATGGAGCAAGACTGAAGTGATATGGTCCCTACTCCTCCAGTCACCATTCTGGCTGCAGCATTGTGTACCATCTGTAGCTTTCAGACTGTCTTCAAGGGCAGCCCCATGTTCAGCACATTGCAGTAATCTATCTGAATGTTACCACGGCATGTATCACAGTGGCAAGATCTTTCCCACTCAGGAAAGGCTGCATCTGGCCCACCACCCAAAGCTTGTGAAAGGCACTCTTGGCTACCACTGCCACCTGTTTATCCAACAGGACACCTGGGTTAAGCAGCGCCTCCAAACTATGAAGCTCCTCCTTTACAGGGAGTGCAACGCCATACAGAACAGGAGATATCCCAGTTCCTGGGTCACCAGTAGCACCTCTGTTCTGTCAGGATTAATTTTCAGTTTGCTAGCCCTCATCTACCCCAAAACTGCCTCCAGGATACCAAGGAAGAGGAAAGTTAACATTGTCCTTTGAACCACCACAAGGAATGACCACTGCAAGGGATACAGAAGATTGGCTCCCTTGAATAGAGAACATGATAGTCCAATGAATAAGACAACTGAAGAATGTCATGGACTGTAGATAACAAGAAAACATTCAGTGAAATGTTTTTTAAAAACAACAACAACAACAAAAATGCTAGCTGACAGAGAAGAGAACATCTTTCATTTGGAAGGATTTTTTTTCCTGAGAGGCTACCATTCCCATGCCGTTTGATCACAGCTCTGTGAAATGCATCTCAGAAACTTTTCTACTTAGATCCTATGTGCAAAAAATGTCTAGTCCTTCTTTTCTATGAAACACTGGGGGGGGGGGGAGAATAAAATAGAGTGCAAAATGGGGAAATCATGTATCCAATTCTGAATCTGGCCCCCATGAGGATTTAAAAAAACAACACAGAGAGTGGGGCCAGGTACAGATAGGGGAAACTTTTTTAAAGACCTGAGCCCTGCCTAGGTTTGCAGAAAAATCCAAAAGTCTTTTTAAAAGTGAAACACTTGAAGGGAAGACCAAGTTCTGGTGATACTACTTTGTGAGATCTTAGTAGCCATGTTGAGGGATGCAGGCTGGTGAGTTGGAGTGGTGAGGAAGTGCTGTGTGAGTCAGGTGGGCAGAGGCGGTGGTGCTGGAAGCAGGCAGGCGAGCAGGGGAGTGGGATCCACTGTACAGGTGGGATTCCCCAAAATCTCACAGGTTCCCCACTTGTTCTTAAGAGGGAGATTCCACACTAGACCTTAAATCCTGGTTCAGCCCTGTCCCTGAACTTACATTCTACACTACATGAGTGTAGAATGTATCTCGGGGTATTTTTTTGGTTTCCACATTACATTGAGGTCACCCCGGTTTCACCCCACACTTGTCCCGGGATAAACGGATGCTGTTATAACCAGGGATAAATGCAAGGTATTCTGTCACGAGTTGAACTCTGATAAAACCAGAGATGAGATCCAAGTACGAAAAGGACCAGAGACACATAGAGAGAGAGGGTGCGGTCACACGGTCATTTTTTTTTTTGTAAGAAAGTTTTTATTTTTCAAAACATTAAAATTAATACATTTGTTTTATACAAATCCTTTTTTCCATATTATATAACCTTTTTTTCTATTTGTATAGTCTTGCTTTTATCTTGTATTGGTGGTTTCCCACCACATCTGAAGCATAACACATTTTCCACTTTATCCAAAATAGTAATATTTATCTCTATGTTTACATTTCTGGTAACGGTTATATATCTTTAAAATACTTATATACCAATTCTTATTTTCTATATTCTTATATAATTCTAAAAAACAAGTTCATTATCTAATTATCCTTAGTACATTCATATACTCAATTTCTATTCCTTTATGCTATTATAACCATGTATAAATGTAGTTTTTCATGTCCCAATATTTTTCAACATATTCTTTCAAATCCTCCCAATCTTCTAAAAAAGTCTCTGAGTACAGATTATTCAACTTTCTAGTCCATTTATCCATTTCAGCCATATATAACAATTTTTTCAACCATTCCCACACTTCTGGTATTTTTTCATTTTTCCAATTTTGTGCATACACCATTCTTGCTGTTGTAATCATATACCATATTATTGTCCTTTTCTTTACATTTATCTCTTCTAGTTTAAGTCCAAGCAGTAACATTTCAGGCAACTTCTTAAATGTACATTTCAAATTTTTTTCCATTTCTGCATGTATTATAGACCAATAAGTCTTCGCTTTATCACAAGTCCACCACATATGATAAAAAGAACCTTCTTTCTTTTTACATTTCCAACATTTGTTAGACATATTATGATTAATATTTGCAATTTTTTTTAGTGTCATATACCATCTGTACATCATTTTAAAACAGTTCTCTTTTAGATTATAACATGTAGAAATACTCATTGCATTTTTCCATAAAAATTCCCAAGATTCCATTTCAATGTCTTTGTTTAGGTTTATCGCCCATTTTATCATTTGTTCCTTTACCATTTCATCAGCATTAAACCATTTTAACAATACTTTATACATTTTAGAAATCATTTTTTCCCATCTTCCTCCCAAATTTGTTCTATTTCATTGTTTTTTTCTCTAAAACCAGATTTTTTATCACTTCTGTACATATCATATATTTGTCTGTACCTTAACCAGCCATAATCAAAGTCCATCTGCTGCTGCTCCTTCAATTTAAAGTCTTTACCATGTCTTGTTAACAGGTCTCTATACTTCAACCAGTCTTGTCCTTTGTAGTGAGATGATGGATTTAAAACTTCTGCAGGTACAATCCACATAGGTATTTCTTCTGGAAAAAAGTTTTTATATCTTGTCCACGTATCGATTAATGTTCTTCTCAAATAATGATGCTTAAACATATTGTCCATTTTTGTTTTACCATAATACAGATATGCGTGCCACCCAAACCTACAGTCATGACCTTCCAGGGACAATAACTTTCTGTCTTGTAACATAGTTCATGTCCCTATCCAAGTCAAACATACTGCATCATGATATAGCCTTAAGTTTGGTAACTGAAACCCACCTCTCTCTTTAGCATCACACATTATTTTCATCTTAATTCTTGGTTTTTTCCCTCCCCACACAAACTTAGTCAATTCCTTCTGCCAGCATTTGAATGTTTTTACATCTTTCACAATTGGAATAGTTTGAAACAGAAACATTATTCTTGGTAACACATTCATTTTAACCACTGCAATTCTACCCAGCAGTGACAAATTTAATACATTCCACCTTTTAATATCTTGCATAACTTGCTGCCATAATTTCTCATAATTATTCTTATACAAATCAATGCCCAGAAGTCCATAGACAAGGATTGTGATCTGAGATTATTCTAGGTAGAATTTCAACTTTTTTTGTCTTAAATGTTAGATTAATAGACATCCAGATCATATCAATTCTTGAATGTGAATCATGTCTGTTAGAGTAAAAAGTATAGTCTTTCCCTTGTGGGTTAATCTTCCTCCAAATATCCTCCAGCTTTTCCTGTTTTATCAGTTCAAAAAAATTTTTTGGAAGTTTCCCTAGTGTGTCATCTTTTCTCTTTGAGCGCCTATCTATTTTATTATTCACAGTCCCATTAAAGTCTCCCAACATTATGATTTGTTCATAGTTTACACTGTCCAGTTCCATTTGTAGTTCTTTAAAAAAGATTTCTTTAGCTCCGTTGGGGGCGTAGATATTTACAATCAAAGTCTTCTGTCCGTGTAACAGAATTTCAATAGCTAAGTATCTTCCTTCTTTATCTTTAAATATTAGTTTAGGTTCCAAATCTTTTTTGGCATATGTTACCACTCCATTCTTTTTATTACTTGCCAATGAAAAAAATTCTTCTCCCAACTTTTTTCTTATTAAATATTTGTAGTCTTGTTTCTTAAGATGGGCCTCTTGTATACAAACTATACTACATTTTTTTTTCTCCAGCCAGTGTCCTCCCATTCTACGTTTTTGGGGTGAATTAAGTCCATTTACATTCCATGAGAGTACTTTGTAATCCATCTTGTTGTAGTCTTAAATATCACCAAATTCTTCCTTGTTCTCACCAACAAAGGCGTACATTTCTGCTGAATTTTTAATCACCATTCTGTTGTTACCATAATAAAAACTCAGTCCTTGTGGTATTTCCCAACGAAATCTTATTTTTTTCTCTTTCAGTTTGTCTGTCAGACGCTTGAATTTTTTCCTGTCTTGCAAAATTGCTCTGGGCAATTCTTTCATTACGATAACTTTTTTTCCACCTATTTCAAAAGAGTCTGTAAAACATTTCTTGTAGATTTGTTCTTTTGTTCTCTTCATTGTAAATTGAACTACCACGTCCCTTGGTATATTTTTGTCTCTCGCGTATGTAGAATTGACTCTGTAAACAAGATCCATATGTTCTTTAACAACTTCCTCTTCCTCTTGTAAAAAATCTGCTAATGCTTCTTGCATTCTTGTAAAAATGTCTTCACCTAATTTTTCCTCTATACCTCTAAATCTCAGATGGTTTTGCATGTCTCTATAGTGCATCATCTTTTCCATTCTGTCATTTTCCTTCATTGTTTTTTGAGTATTTTCTTCCAGTTCTTTTACTTTAATTTCTATGTCTTGTGTTCTAGTGGTTAACTTTTGTAATTCAGCTTTTAAATCTATAAAATTTTTGTCTGCATGTGCAGCTATACCATTCATTTTAACATTTACCTCTCCTATAGCGTCTAACATTTTTTTTTCCATTGCTTCCATAACAGCTAGTAATTCTTTTTCTTTTTTTGCTGCCATTGTAGGAGAGGACCATGTAGCTGCTCTCGATCTTAGCCCGCGATCCGTCTTTTCTCTTTAAAAAAGATCGATTTTATTTTATTTTCCAAATCAAACACCGTTTAGTGTAATCACACAAGCTATTCTTGCCAAGTCAAATTTCGTTGGTTTCAGCCTTCTAAGTTATATAGTTTATGAGATATTACTGTTTAAAAATTTTATAAATCCAAAATGGCGGGCGCAACTTCTCTATGGTTTGTGTCAAAGGTTATAGTCTTTTTACCTTGCTTCTGGCTTGCCGTAGTTTCTTTTTGTCCCTTCCTCTTGCTTACTTGTCTGCTCTCCGCACGTCACTTCTTATTGTAGTCCTTTTGGTCCGGCAGTTTTTACAGTCCCCTTTGCTCTCTTCCGGTTCTTCTCCGCTTCCCTTCTTGTCTGCTCCTCAAGCCGTCACTTCCTGTCTCAGTCCTCACAGCTTGGTCTCGCAATGCTTGGTTCCCTCCTCCCCTCTTTGTCTCGCGATGCTTGGCTCCCCCTCCTGACTCTTCTTAACCGCAGGAATGTTAAACAACTTGTTTTTTTGGCTTTTTAAGTTCAAATTCAGCTTTTTAACGTTTCAAAACTGCACTCATCCAATCTGCAACAGTCTATTGCTTCACCAGATCTGCTTTTCGTCTTTCAAAACACGGTAATGGTAAGGCAAAAAGTTTTTTTCCGTTACCTTATGTTGTTACTTCTCTTCAGATGTGGTCCCAACATTTAAACTTTGTCTTCTTTGTTAAGGAATCAGGGGAATTGGAGATTTTATGCTGATTAATCAGCCCAGCTCGGCTCCTTAGAGATACTTGCAAAAATCTTCTTCGGCTGCAGTGCTCAAGGTGTTGTAAAAGTCTCCTCCGAGGCTTTTCCTTCACCGAGCTTGCTCAAACCTGGATTATATTGCTTGCTGGTCCTCACACTACCTGTGTGAGGTTGTGTCAGGTGGATTTATCCACCCAAGGTGTCAAGAAGAGCCGCTGTCCGCCCTGCGCATTTGCAAAGCGTGTCAGACCTCCATTCCTCCGACCGGAAACTCCCGGTCACACGGTCATTTTGATCGGGTTTCGCTGTTGTTCCCTCTCGCATTTAAATTTGCTGATCAGACGGGACGATCCGCCTCCTGTACCGAAGAGATCTCACTCCCACAATGCTCCCGGTTCCCTAGCACGTTTTCCGACATCGGGAAAATCCAGTACTTTCCTGATATTTGCACTTTAAATACGCATTTTCGCCGATTTGGATAGACATCTCTCGCATGGATTGTGATTAGGGTCATCTGATCATTCTTCGCACAATATTTTTTTTCTGAGCTTCCTCCTTTGAGTGCATGAGCAATTGTGTGCTGAACAAATTCAACATTTAAATGTGCAAGCACATATATAGCTGTGGTGTTAGGAGGGAGGGAGCCCCTGGTGCCAGGGAGAGGTTGGTTTGGCAGAGGAACTGTTGCGCTCCAGGCAGCCACTGCCTTCCCTGGTTTCCAGGGGCCCTCAGTTAAGATGAGACCAGGGAAAGTACCATTGTCTGGAGACAGACAGCAGGAGACGGTGGGGAAACTTGCTGGGGGGGAGGCGGGTGGGTGGGGAAGGGTTGGACGGGTCCAGTGTGGGTGGTGATTCGGCCATGTGCATGTGCAAAGCAAATTATTTAAAAATTTCACACTGCACCACCCAAACAGCGGCGTGGCTATCTAGACGCTGCTCAGAGCCTGGTCGTGCAATGCTTGCGGTTCAGGGACGGTTGTGTGATCATCCCAACCCAGAAAAAAAAAATCCTGATTGTATTTATAGTAGGACCAAAATCACAGTTACCTTGCCATGTGATCACAGCCAGAGAGTTCTCCAGAGAATTAAGGCTAGTTTTGCTTAGTGTTGCTAGTTTTTAACCTGGCAAATTATAAGTCATCCAGTTATTCATGCTGTTAATGTGGCAAACTAGTAGAATATCACAGGGTTCATTGGAAATACTGCATGAACCGGGCTCATACTCCTTTATTTGTATTAATTATTAAATATGGATTTTTAAAAACCTGATCATTACTTTCTAATGGTTGTTTCAGCACTCACAATGTCCTTTGGCAGCAGAGAACACAGGATAGAAATACATGGCCATTTTGTTTTTTTTAGAGTGGGTGGTAGACCAATTGCTATATTTCCTCTAGATTTCTACAAAATAACTTACACATAGACATTTAAAAGATTTCTATCACACACTATCAAGATTCCATCTGAGGCAGCTATTTTTATTCTTAGCTGTTGTTTTAAAAACAACAACAGCAGCATACTCTACCTTTATTCCTGCTAAAGTGAGATTCCTTAACTGAGGGCAAGTCCAATGGAAACTTGTTTGGCCGTGTGATTCTGTGTCTTCACAAAAATCCTCCACGAATAGTAGGTTGCTTCATTATTTTGAACAGAGCTCCTGAGCAGTGGGCACATCCTCAAAAAGTATGCAGTGAAAGGGGGGGGGGGTAGCCCACTATGCTGCTCATAAAAATGGGCCTTTGTGTCCTCTGTGGAGAGTTACCTCCACCAAAAGGGCTCATTTGGCAGTCAGTTGAAAAGGTGTCACCTTTTGTCTTTTCACAATACTCTCTATCATATTTATTTTGTATAAAATTTTCAAAAGCATAGAGGGTTTTGTTTTGTTTTATGTATCACATCAGGGATCCATGATCCTGGGCATACTCAAGCGTATACAGTAATTAAATACTGACACCCACCTGTCCTCAAGTAACTTGAGTGCTTATAAATGACACACACACACAAAACCCCACCAGACACTTTTTTTTTTTTGCCTCTGCTGTCTCTGTCATCCTTTACACTGCCACTCCTGGCTCCACTCTTTGCTGTGACCTTTTGGTGTTACATTACTTGATACTTGATTTCAGGCCAATTCTATGTTTTGCTTTTGCCAAACTCCATTTCGTGTCAGCCTTCTGCTTAAATGGTATTGTGTATGGCTTGCCTCCCTCTCTCACAGGTTTTCTTCTCTGCCAGCATCTGCTGCAGATGTATAGCTACTGCAGGAATGGATTGGTTCAGCAAAATGTTGACAAGTACAAAATGTTCATTTGTTTTCATGGTCTTGCTTTGTTTTTATTTTAACTTTCATGATTTAAGAGTGTAGTCCTAAGCAACGTGACAACCTTCTAAGCCCATTGATTTTAATGGGCTTAAAAGCATGAATTCTGTTTATGCACTTAGAATCATAGAATCACAGAGTTGGAAGGAGCCATACAGGCCGTCTTGTCCATCTTGTAAGCATCTTGAATCCATTTTATTTCTTTTAAAATTTCTTTTAATTTATTTTAAAATTATTAAAGATTACACCTAAAGGCTCATTGCATCACACTATAAAAATGTTACTTAACCATAAAGATTATAATTCACAATCCCTAACCTTCTCACCACCACTAAATTCTAAGTTCTTACTTAAAAATCTAAACTACCATTATCCTTCATACAAATTCCAATATCTGTTGTTGCACATCCTGATAACCTACACAATTATCCCAATACACTGTAAATAAGCTCCAAGTCTCTACAAATTTGACAGCAGACCAACCTTTCCAAGTTCATATATGCCTATGTGAGGATATCTTATTCATTGCCCATATATACCATACTTCATTTAACCTAAATCTCAAAGATGGCATGAACTGGTCCTTCTATTTCTCTGCCAAAATCATTCTGGCCGCAGTGACCAGCTACAATAGCAGATGTCTTTGAGGCAGATCCATACTACTAGGGCAATCATTCAGCAGATAGATCTTTGGTGTGTAATTACCGTATATTTTGCTTCATAAGACTCACTTTTTCTCCCAAAAAAAGTGGGGGGGAAGTGTGTGCGTCTTAAACCCGCCTCATCTTTCCCAAGCCACGGCACCGAGCAGAGCTAGGTGCGTCTTATGGTCAGGTGCGTTTTATGGAGCGAAAAATACGGTAAATGTACATTGCATGATAACTTCAATTTCCTTATGCACACAATTCCTAGATAAAGTAGAACTGTAGAACTAGGTGGAAAGGTGAACTAGGTTTTTCTGTTTCATTGAAGGAGAAGGGGAAAGAATTCCATAACGTTTCTAAGGCGCCACTAAATATTGGGATTAGAGAGAACTGTTTGGAAATGCTTTTGGTATTTGACTCCTGCAAGGCTAATGAAAGTTTCAGGGGGTTCTGATAATGGCTGGAAATGTGATATGGGGAAATGATCCTTTTTCCATTTATGATGGGCTTGTCCCATCATTCAAAAATACTGAGTTCCTTTTCTTGTATTCCTTTCCATGCATATTGATGATGCTACATATTGGTGTTGTTATTATTAAAAAGAATAACTACTTCTGCTTAGACCAGTCATGAGAATTGTAAAGAAAGGCATGGTCAAGTCTGCTAAAAGGGGAGTTGTAAGGATATATTTTAGCAGAATTAGGAGACAAGAGAAAGATGGTATCAATGTTGCCATTTCTTTCTTCGCAATAGGGGTATAAAGGGAGAAAAGAGTATTTATTTATTTAATTATTTAGATTTCTAGCCCACCCTCCCCTGCAATGCAAGACTCAGGGCAGGTATGTGAAATAGGAAACAAGAAGACATTTCAGATATTTTTCATGTTTTCATAATTGGTCAAGGGTTGTTACACTTTCTTATTACACAGAAGAAAAACACATTCTTTCTCTTATACTGTGTACCTGGAGTTTGTGGCAATGCAGGATCCAGGGACCTGGTCATGGCATCACATCAAACCTGTGTTCCCACTTGCCATCCCCATGGTGCACTTCTGCCTGATCTTCTGCTCAGCAGATCAAAGGCAAAACCACACCAAAGCACGGATGGCTCCACGTGTACTATAATGAACACTAGCGTGGCATTAAGTAAAGTGCCAGCCTTGTGTGTCCCTCGCTATACCAAGCTGACACCATTATACTACTTCATGCCACAATGCAAACACACATACACCAGTCCTGCTTCCTGAGCAAAACTTCAAAATACATCTGGACCATATCACCACAATTCAGCCTCAGTCTTTCCTATTTTTAGGAAACAATCCTGTGCTGGTCTTTGCAGAAGCAAGTCTTATTATAGTCAGTAGGGTTACTCCTAAGAATACATCCTCAGGATTGCAGACTTAATTCTGTTTGTTAATTGGTTTTGAAATAAATTGAATAATGAAGTTGTAGACGGTTTCATATACAGGCAAAATAGTAAAAAATAATCAGAATTATTTCTATGGGGCACAGTATTCTTTTAAAATATGGGGCACAGTATTCTTCTAAAATATTCAAAATGGCATGGCATTTCTAAATTGAAATTGTCAGTTTTATAATTAAATATGTGTGTGGTGACTCTTTGAAGCTTAACAGTTATTCAGTCAAGTCACTGATAACGAATTACATTAAATTTACCCACCTGCCATTTTCCAGTGCCCCAGTGACAACAGCAAAGGCAGCTTAAGCTGAAGGTGGAATCCATAACCCAGGGAAAGAAATGCTAAAGAATTTTAACGTATCCAAGAGGCCCATGCACAAAATGAAATATGACACAGATCAGATGCTCTGCTGTCCATGTTGGAAATAATTTGACTTTAAAAGGTTTCATTTCTTCCAGTCCACTCCCATTTTTTGCTGGGAAACTTTCCAGTATTCCCTTCCCTTCCCTCTGTGCCAGTGTGTAAACAAAGCCTCACATCAATACATATGAATAATAAATCTCAGCAGTACCAAGACGATCATATGCAGCAATACAGTCTGCTTACTGCAAACATTCCTGGAATGCCCACATATCTTGAGACAAGGCACAAATACAGCCAGCAAATGTACAAGCTGGAGGCCCCAATCCAATCTACATGCACACTGTAGCCAGGGCTGCAGATATGTAGCCTTGACAGGTAAGCAACAATTGTCCTCATCAGTCGTCCTTATAGAACAGCTGTTTGGAATTATAGAAAATGAATAAGATTGCACATGTGCCTCTCTGACTGCTAGATCCAGCTGAGGAACTGACATCCTACTAAGGATGCATGTGCGAATGCCTGACTGCACTTGCATATATTCCATAACTGAACATGAGAGGTGAGACTTCTTTGTCCTGTTCCTCGGACAGTAGAATGAGATGGAGAAAAGGAAAAGTCAATCATCGTGAGAGGATTTTGCTACAACTGGTTATCAGATTTCCTGACAGCTACCACAGAAGAACTGGAAAGTAATAAGTAAAAGACCACCCTCCGACCATTCGTATAGAAATTAAAGTACAGAATGTGTTTTCAGGTGTTCAAACCATGATGGGAACCTCAATAACCAATCTATGAACAAATTTTCTTGTATTTTTATGCTCTACAATTTCTACATTCTTACTTATTCAAGGGATTTGTCTCCTGGCTTTCCTGAACTCAAAGTGGTTAATGCTATTAGCCAATAAATGCAACACCCAATAAAAATCAGAACAATTTTGATTGATAAATTACAAAAAGCTAATGAAACAATGATAGCCATCCAAAATACACTTGCCAAACAAAGAGTCTACCAGAGCCACCTCCGTAATAAAATGCTTTTCAGAAACTGGCCACAACGAATGAAGCAGCACCCAGACAACCAAAAGAGAAAATCCCAACAGCATAAAAAAAAACCTTTTGCCTTTCTTTCCAGTTTCAGGCAACAATTCCAGGACATTTAGCAAAAGCTTAGTGACTTGCCCCATCACCCTCACTTGATGACAAGATACTTGGTGTTGACTCTTGAATGGACCTCAGTTGGTGGGCATATTGGTCCTTGGGTACCCAGGATTCTCCTATGTGTGTGGTATAGCGCTCTTTCTCCATGCAGTTAGAATCAGGTGGCCATCTCCTTTCTAGCATTTATTCTTTAATTATTTTATTCAAAACATTTGTATTCTGCCTTCATGCCATATTATTCAGCATCTAACGTAGCCCAAAATTACACAGCTTTGAAATCCCAATGACCCTGGGGGAACTCTATTTCTTAAAAATACTTATATTTCGCCTTTCCATAATGCCCAGCCTACAAAATGTACACACACAACTATAAAACAAAACACACACACACTCACTCACAGAGATATATGTTAAACCATACAAATTACAATAATCAGCTAGAAATGTAGTCTCACTTGTGATGCACAGATCTGTGCCCTATGTGACCCCTTGGCCAAATTGGAATCACACAGTCTGAGTCCAACAAGTTAGATGAATATCTGTTTAATGAATTCGTAACAGGGAATACAGGGCTGATGAGTGCCTTAGCACTCCAGCAATTCCAAAGCTGTATTCTGCCATAACCAGGAAGGGCAGAAGGTCTTATGCCCCAAATGACATCACATATAGTTTACACATTAAAGGGTCTCTAATTGGTACCAGGCAGTTAACATCATACAAGCATAATTTGACTCAGTGCATCTCTCAGTGGTGTCAGTAATTTCACTTGTTATCTTGTCTTCAGAACACTGGGAACTTTAGAGAACACTGGGTGACTTCCTGGGCTCATATATGGAGAGCTAGCTGATAAGGACTGTGAATCACATTAAACTTCACTCTCAGTAGCCTTGCAACTTCTAAATAGCATTCCATTCTTATTGCATCCTAATTCCTTCTACAAAGGCTTCCTATACAAAAAGTACAGTTGTAAAATATATATATTCTGCTATAAGTTTCTCTAATAAGAATCTTCTCAGTTACATACCAGGATCTGGGTCTATTATGATTAAACTTTTGAAGGCACAGTGACAACTGTCAATATATATATCTATTAAGGAGAAAGTGTCAGAAATCACATTCAAAAATCACATTCTTTTCTCCTTGTCCTACACTTGTAAACAAAATTAAGGTCAGAGTACCTTTAGGACAATGGTGATGTGATTTTGACACATTTCTGTTGGCCTTTCCATGGTGTTTTGTGTTATGTCTCTCAGTTTACACTAGTGATCCATGCAGGAGTTGCTAATTCTGTATGTATTGTTTGCAACGTTAATTTAGAGCAATACTCTTTGTAAGGGCCTTTGACTTGTGCATTGAGATATTTGACTAAGTGGTCCCATTCTTAACACACACACACACTTCTTTGATATAATATTATTTTGTAAATTTGCTACTGGGTCTGAATATAATGAGTGCAAGATGTCAAAAACAACATTGTTAAAGAACCTCTTTTTTTTAAAAAAAAAAAATCCCAGCTTCTGTTCTCCAGTACTGCAAATTACTGTTGACCCCTGTGTATTCATGCTGTTTCATTCCTTACATCTAGTGTACAAAGGGAAACAAAGATCAACTGCATTTTAAATGTTTGTTTCTGATTAAAGCTAGCCCAATTTCTAAGGCTAACAGTCCTGTTTCTTATTACAGCTGGACAGTGTGACTTCACTCATTCAGGCTGCCAAAAACTTAATGAATGCTGTGGTGCAGACAGTGAAGATGTCCTATATCGCCTCTACGAAGATTATCAGAATTCAAAGTCCTGCTGGCCCGCGACACCCTGTGGTGATGTGGCGGATGAAGGCTCCAGCAAAGAAGCCTTTGATTAAGAGAGAGAAGCCGGAGGAAATCTATGCAGCTGTCAGGAAAGGTTCGGCTAAGAAGAAAATCCATCCCGTTCAAGTCATGAGTGAATTTAGAGGAAGACAAATAAACTGAGATTATTATTCTCTTTGCTGCAAAAGGTTTCATATGTTGAAATTTGGATCTTTTCAAATAGTTTTTTCCCCCTACTTGTTTAATCCCACTAGAAATAGTAACCACTGGCACTTTCTTTTCAGATGTTTAACATTAATGAGGGGTCAATTTTTTTACATGAAGGAGCTCCCTCAGGCACATATGCAACCCACTTTCCAGCATTTGCTGCCAGCTACTTTTAACAGGATTTACACATGTGCTTGAATTTTGCTCACTAATGCATCTTATCACTTTGGAACACACCATTAGGAGAGGGGTGACCTGGGCGGGACAACAGATGAGTCACAGCTACATTGAATAGTAATGATATTTATTATTTACTCAGAGTTTCAGCATGTTCAAAGTACTTTCACACTTGTTATCTTTGCAGCTGTCACAACAAACAGACTGTGTGATGTCTGTGTTGCAAAAGGGGGCTGGTACAGGTAGTCACCTGTTGCTAGGGTTGCCAAGTCTCTACTCATGTTTAGTGGGGGGGGAGTCCTCACTGCTCTGGGAGGGTCCCTGTGCACGTGCAAAGCATGCGCACCATGATGACATCACCCGGAAGTGACATCATCACATCAGAACGTCAAGGATGGGACCTCAATAATTTGAGGGAAAACCATAGAGTTTTCCCTCGAATTACAGAGTGTCCCACAAAAAAACGTGCCTGACGTGATGACGTCACCTCTGGGTGATGTCATTGTGCTGGGCACGTCCCCTCAGCTAGGCAATTTGGAGGTGGGGTTCTCCCCCAGTGGTTTGATCCTGGTCGGCAGGCAACGGGCCACTGGAGCGGGGGGTTCCCTGCCCCCAGGGGGGGACTTGGCAACCCTACCTGTTGTGTTTGGGGTTGGGATCTGAACAAGGAACACCCCACTCTTATGGGCTCCTGCAACATGGTTTCCATTTATCCACTGTACTGTGCATTTATCTGGTTAGAATAGCTTCTTGTCCATGTTATGAAACACTGATCTAATTAAAGCCAATGGGTGTTCTTCAGAATATCATACCAGAAAGAGCTCTGCAAAGGATAATATATAATTGGCCCAGCTCTTCAAGATGGAAATCAATACAGGTATAGAATATGCAGCGCTTCAGATTCTAGCAGGGGATACTAGTGGCCCACCTTTCCTTCTGCTGAGTTGTCCAAGGTATTTATGGGCATGGAATGTCAGTTGTGTCTGCAGATCCATCATTATGCTACGTAACATGGGCTAAAAGTTAAAATAGCATGGATGACAGAATAGTTTCTCTTCAAGAGGGGAAAAAAACCCTACTCCCTTCCCTGTTTTTAAGACTCACCTCCATCAACACTTCACATCATTTACAGTGGTTGCTAGGAAACTACTAACAATATCCTAGAAACTGTGTATTAGAAATCTTGGGCCTCAGTGTTCCTGTGAAGTTCGCAGGGATAGTTAAGGTTGGGAACAAGGATATGATCTCTGCTTCTTCCATTTACTTTTTTTAAAAAAATCAACTGCATTGAGGACAATAAAACAAAGAGGACTTCCCATGGCTTCCTCCCCCACAAGACATTTATTATTGTAGATTGATAAATACAGGTTGCTTACCTGTAATTGGAGATCTTCGAGTGGTCATCTGTGCATTCACACCTCTGGGATAAAGTGCGCCTGCGCCGATCCCGATCGGTAATCTTCAAAGCCTAACGGATTTTCGCGCCAGCTCCCCGGTCACGTGCACGTCCCACTGCGCATGACCCGGGGAGAGGCACGAGGATCCCGCCAGTTCCTTCTGACCGCTGCTAACAGCCCCCAAGGAAAAAAGTGAGGGAGACCGAAAGCAGAGGGGAAGGAGGGCGGGTGGTGTGAATGCACAGATGACCACTCGAAGATCTCCAATTACAGGTAAGCAACCTGTATATCTTCTTCGTGGTCTCTGTGCATCACACCTCTGGGAGAATAGCGAGCAATAAACACCACATACCTGGAGGTGGGTGCTGGAGGTCTCACATCTGAGCTGCTTGCAGGACTGCACGGCCCACCACAGTACGCTGATGGACACGGACATCTAGGGCGTAGTGCTTCACAAACGTGTGAGGGGACGCCCACGTTGCAGCATTGCAGATGTCTCCCAGGGGAATGCCCTTGAGGAATGCTGTGGAAGTAGCCACGGCTCGAGTGGAGTGTGCCCGGAGGGACGCCGGCAGTGGCCTTTTGGCCAGAAGATAGGCGAGTTTTATCGTCTCAACTATCCACTTCGAGAGTCTTTGAGACGACAGTTTCTGTCCCTGCCTGGGCAAGGCATAAGAAATAAAGAGAGCTGGAGACTTGCGAAAGGATTTTGTCCGGTGCAAGTAGAAAGACAAGGCTCTCTTGACATCTAAAGTGTGTAGACTACGTTGCGTTGGGTCCTGGGGATCAGGAAAAAATACCGGCAAGGTGATATCTGCCCCTATATGGAAGTCCGACACTATTTTAGGCAGGAAAGCGACATCTGGAGCCAAAGTGACGGCATTCTGATGAAACGCGAGGTATGGTGGGTCGCAACGGAGCGCCGAGAGCTCACTCACGCGTCGAGTAGACGTGATGGCCACCAAAAATGCAACCTTCCATGACAAAAGCTGAAGACTGCATGAGGCCATGGGTTCGAAGGGTTTTCCCATCAGCTTAGTGAGAACCAGGGGCAAGTCCCATGCTGGGACTGGTGTCCGCACTGGGGGATAGAGGCGACTCATTCCCTTGAGGAATTGTTTCGTTGTTGGGTGGGAAAACACCGAATAGCCATCAATCTTAGGATGATTGACTGAGATGGCTGACAAGTAGACTCGGATAGATGAGTGACACAGTCCCCTGTCCTTACATGACAGGAGGAAACCAAAAACATCCTTAAGTCCAGCAGGAACTGAGGGTCGTCCCACAGACGCCAGGAAAGTTAAAAATTTAGTCCATTTTGACTCATAAGAACGTCGAGTGGAGAGTTTGCGTGAGTTCAGTAGCACTTGAGCAATGCGTGATTCTAACCCTAAGTTCGGATCAGCCACGCTGTCAATCTTAGCTTGGGCACATCGTGGTGCAGTACTCGGCCCCCGCACATCCCGAGGAGGTCCGGGTCCGTCGGGAGATGGAGGTACGTCCCTCGTGAGAGGCTGAGGAGCGTGGGGAACCAGGGTTGTCTCGGCCACCATGGGGTGACGAGAATTGCCCACGGTCGCTCTGTCAACAGTTTGTGGACTACTCTCGGAATGAGAGGGATTGGGGGAAATAGGTACAACCGTTTCCCTGTCCACCGGAAGAGGAGACCGTCTCCGAGAGAGGTCGGGTCCGTTCCCGCTCTGGAACAGAATAGATGGCACTTCTTGTTCTCCCGAGAGGCGAATACATCCATGGATGGATGTCCCCAATGGTCGAAGATCGGAGTCAGGTAGAGGGGGTTCAGCTCCCACTCGTGTAGGGATGCTCCTCCTCTGCTTAGGAAGTCCGCTTGGACGTTGAGTAGTCCTGGGAGATGAGCCGCCACTAGGTGAATATCTAGCGCCTGGCACTCGTTCCACAGCTCTATCGCTAACCGGCAAAGTCCACGGGAGACCGTCCCGCCCTGGCGGTTGATGTAAAACATAGTGGTGGTGTTGTCCGTAAGGACAGTCACCGTTTTCCCCGTTAGGGATTGGCGGAAAGATCTCACTGCGTAGAGAACTGCCAGCAGCTCTAAGAAATTGATATGGTTGTGCGCCACAGAGGGGTGCCACCTGTCTCCCACACCTACACCTTCCAGGTGAGCTCCCCAGCCCCATAGGGATGCGTGCGTAGTGACGGTCGCTGAGGGGGGTGGAAGCCGGAAAGGTGCACCTGAGTGTAAATTCTGGGGCACAAGCCACCAACTCAGGGTCTCCAGGACCTGGGTAGATATCTGGAAACGTCTGGAGAGGGAGTGGAATTTGGGGCGGAAACGCCTCAAGAACCAAAGCTGCAGTGGTCTCATTCGCAATTTGGCGAAGGGAATTACTGCCGTTGTCGCGGCCATCAGGCCTAGCAGGCGAAGGATTTGTTTGGCTGTAGCCTCCTTGGCCTCTTGGATAGCCTGGAGAAGGGAGACTATATCCGCTGCTCTGTTGGGGGGTAGGAATGCCCTGCATTGTAAGGAGTCCAGGATAGCTCCGATAAACTGAACCCATCTGGAAGGGATAAGCATGGACTTTTTGAGGTTTATAGTCAACCCTAGTAATTTTAGGGTGTGAAGGGTAGTAGAGATGTGGTTCTGTAGTTCCGTCGTAGAAGGGGCGAGTAGAAGCCAGTCGTCTAGGTAGGGGTAAAGGTGGACACCTTGGAGTCTCAGATGTGCCGCTACTACTGCCATAAGCTTCGTGAAGACACGAGGAGCTGTAGAGAGGCCGAAGGGTAGTGCCTTGTACTGGAAGTGACGCGGACCGATCGCAAAGCGTAGGTACCGTCTGTGTGACGGGTGGATCGTCACATGAAAGTATGCGTCCTTTAAGTCCAGCGTCACCATCCACACGTTGGCTTCTAGTAGCGGTAGGATGGTCTGTAGGGTGGTCATACGGAATTTCTTGTAGGTGATGAACGCATTGAGGTTCCGCAGATCTAATATGGGACGAAGTCCGCCATCCTTTTTTGGGACCGTGAAGTAGCGGGAGTAGAACCCCCGCTGAAGGTGTTTTGTTGGTACCTGTTCTATGGCATCCTTTAAGAGGAGGGTTTCGACTTCCGACGATAAAGTGTCGGAGGGAGGGGTGGTTACGAAATACGATTCTTGTGGAATCTGGAAAAATTCTATTCTGTAGCCTTCTGCTACAACCGACAGTGCCCATTTGTCTGTCGTGATACGTTGCCATGCTAGTAGGAAGGGGGATAGACGGGTGGGAATATCGGAGCGAATGGGAGAGTCAAAGACTCTGCTTGTTCGGCTTGGGTGGTTTAGCCTTAGAAGCGGAAGCGGACGGGAATCGCGGCTTATGGCCATAAGGTTTCTGTTGATAGACAGTAGACGGTGGTCTCTGCCATTGGGGTTCAGTGGGAGATCTTCGCGGTTGCTGTTTGGACCAAGATCTCTGCCATGTCTTCTGCTTCTGTTGTCTCGGTTGTGAGACACCCAAGTTACGAGATGTTTTGATGCTCTTATCTAAATCATGAAGAACTGTGTCCGTCGTGGAGCTGAACAGTCCTTCACCCTCGAAAGGGAGATCTTCCACTAAGGACTTAGTGTCTTGTGGAAGCGAAGTCGACCTCAGCCAGGCGTGGCGACGAAGGGCGACTGCTGAAGTGAGTGTCTTGGACGTGACGTCCGCAGCATGCTTGGATGCGTTAAGCTGATGCTTTGCTAGCACCATGCCTTCCCTCTGGATCTTCCTTGCAAGGCGTTGCTTATCCTCAGGAAGCTGAGCCAGAAGAGGTGTCATCTGTTCCCATAGGGAGTACTGGTACCTGCTCATGCAGGCTGTGTAGTTTGCCGTTTTTATGCCCAATGCACTGGCTGAATAAAATCGTCTTCCGAAAGAATCGAGTTTCCGTCCCTCCTTGTCCAAGGGGGAGGAATGTCCGCTACGTCCCCTAGCCGAGGGGGTCACGACGACTGAGTTGGGCTTGGGGTGGATGAATAGGAATTCTGCCCCTGGCTCTTGGAACCTATACATGTGGTCCAACCTCTTGTTTGAAATTGGGGTTGAGGAGGGGTGGCCCCAGGATTCTTTGGCAGTGCTCAAGAGCACCGAAATTAGTGGCAACGCTACCGCGGTGGATGTGTCCATCTGTACGATATCGAAGATGGCGTCGGTAGCGGTAGGCGTTGGTTGGACCGTGGCAAGCGCCAAGGAATGTGCCATTCGTTTGATAAGTTCTCCATAGGATTTCACATCCTCGGAGGGGGAGATTGGTAGATTTTCAGCCACATCAGGGGATGGTGACGGCTGGATGGGAGATTCGTCATCGGATGATTCGGGAGATTCGGGCATCGAATGGTCGGAATGTTCGGAGGGAGACATAGGGGTCGACGGATCTGGCTGATAAGGAGGGAGGTCGATATCGGGTGATGTGGGTAACGGCATCATTAGTTTCGGTATCGGTTTCGGTAACGGTATCGGAGTCGGAGGCGGGGCCGGGGGATCTCGGCATCGGGAGACTCTTGACGACGTCGATTGGCGATCCCACTCCGCTGGGTACCATTGTGGAGGTGGCGGGTAGGAGGAACCGTACAGGTATCGCCATTGACGGACGTCCCACGGCACCGAAGATGGGGGAAGGCGCCAGTCTCGCTCGCCTCTCAGTGTCGGCATCGGGTCAGGCCCTGTCTCGGGACTGCTGTGAGGGATCTGCGTCAGCTCGATGTCGGGTTCCGAATCCGTGAGCTGGATGGGTCGCGGCATCGGGGAGACGGGGCTGCCCCGGGGTCGCTCGCGCCCAGGAGGGTCAAGCTGTGGAGACCCGTGCTGGGTCATGTCGGACGCGGGATGCGTCGACGAAGCACTCGAGGTTTTGTGCTTCAGCTTGCCCTTACCCTCTTTGCCCTCCTTACGCTTCTTAGCGGGAGTTCGTGGCAGTGAGAGGGGTCTTTTCGATGCCGACTTCTCGGTGCCGGAAGGGCTTCGCATCGGTGGCGACGTCGGGCCCGTCGGTACCGATGGGGATGTTGCCGAGGCGTCGGCTGCGGACATCTTCGGTGACAACGCTGCCTCCAAGAGGGCCACTCGGAGTCGGGCCGCCCGGTTCTTCCGAGTTTGTTTGGAGAACGCGGCACAACTCGAACAGGAGTCGACGCGATGCGACTCGCCTAGGCACAGCAAGCAGAGGGAGTGCTTGTCTGGGGGGGGGATTTTACTCCCACACTTAAGGCAGCGTTTAAAGAAACCCCACCACTGGGCCATAGGCCGGGCGGGGAGTGGAAGGAGGATAATCCAAAGAGAGTCCCGAAAAACAGTCCGTAGGTCAAGTAAAGTCCAAGAAATCAGTCCGAAAGGCCTTTCCAAAGTTGGAAAAAGAAGAAAGTTAACTACCGACCGGAGCGGAGAGGGGGTCCTCACGACGCGGCGGTCAGAAGAGAACTGGCGGGATCCTCGTGCCTCTCCCCGGGTCATGCGCAGTGGGACGTGCACGTGACCGGGGAGCTGGCGCGAAAATCCGTTAGGCTTTGAAGATTACCGATCGGGATCGGCGCAGGCGCACTTTATCCCAGAGGTGTGATGCACAGAGACCACGAAGAAGATCTGTTACTCCTTTAAGGTATACTACACGCCTGCATAGTTGTGAGGGTCATTTGAGTCTCATGGAAGATGTGTTGAACACTTTAGCCTGATATGGTCAGATCTCAGAAATGAAGCAGGGTTGGTACTTGGAAGAGAAACCACCAAGGAAGGCTTTGCAGAGGAAGGCAATGGCATCTCTGCTTTTCACTTGCCTTGAAAGCCCTTTGCTGGGCTCACTGTAAGTCATCTGTGACTCGATGGCACTTTACACACACAGTTTACAGCTCTTCCACTGTATTTGCATAGAATTTCTGATTAAAATCTTTGAACTCTTTGAATTATGTCTTTCTTTCAGTTTCCTATATTATGAGTTATGGTGTGACCCATGGTTTGATAAAACACATTATTAATCAGTTGAAATAAATATTGTACAGATAATGCACACATTTCTCACAGTTCAGTTAAAACTTCTGTGGAGCAAAATGAAAAACCTGAGTGAATGATGTAACTAAAATGGGCCAATCTTTTTCACATCAGTTCAGAAATAAGTACCACTGTGTGCCTGAGGGGAGGATTCAGACAACAATTCTTCATTTGACAATAGAGGTGACAGAAATACACTAGAGTATCCTTTGTTTTAACTTTGAAATGACAGTAGACATTTTATTCACCAGGGAACACTCAAGGTTGTTTTCATAGGATTCACACCTGAACTTGGTTAGTTTCAGCAAAGTCATCATGTTCCTTTACCTCACGCCCAGTGTTCCCTCTAAGCTGAGTTAATGTGAGCTAGCTCACAGGGTTTTTTTAGCCTTCGGCTCACACATTTTTGTCTCAGTTCAGGAAGGATGGCTCCAGAGGAAATGAGTTTATGTAGTAGCCAAATCGCTCACTCGCAACTTTAATGCCAGCAGCTCACAAAGTAGAATTTTTGCTCATAAGACTCCACAGCTAAGAGGGAGCATTGCTCATGCCCTACATGAACCTTAATCATTTTTTCAGGGTACTGTTACTGCTCATGTATTGGTGACGGGGGGGGGGGGCTCAATGCTCCCTGAGGCAATGGATACAAAATGGTGGATACATCCAATGTGGTGGCACCATTTTTCAAGGTGTGTGATTTTTTTTTTGCCATACTAACCAATTTATTCTGACACTCACAAAAAAGAATGGAGTGGACAGGATTCTTACAAGAAGAAAATGCAAGCAAAAACTTTCTCCAAGTTTTACGCTTTGGGTTTTTAAAGTGTTCCTGTGCCTCTTATTCTTTCAGTGAATTGGTTCCTTGAACCTTTTCCAGCTGTTGTCATGGTTTCCTTCTGTATTAAATGCTTCTGATTAGGAAAGGCCATATTCTGCCACCCGTACTCAGTCCGAGATGTACATTTTCTGCAAATTGTCTCAATTATTTCAAACCTGCTTAGACCCAGTGAGTCATTTCTATTGTTTCCTTTAAATCAAACCCCTAATTATGGCACCTATGCAATCAATGTTCAGTGGGTCTCTATTATCATTCCCTCTTACAGTATCTCAGAGCCTCCAAATCTAATTAGCATTCCTCAGATAATCTCAGATGCCGGCCGAACACATTTAAATCACTCTGATTTACATCATGAGTTTTAATCATGATTTAGCAACAAGGCAACCCTGATTCAAATACTCAGTTTTAATCATAATCTCCATTTATATTTGGTAGCTAATTTCTTTAAAAGGGGTCCATTACTGGCTGATATAGTCATTAAACCATGCTGATTTGATTACTTACTTACTACTTAATTCAAACAACATTAAATTTAAACCCTTCTTTATGCTAGCCAAATTAATGGGGGGGGGGACGACAATTCAAAGTCTTTCACAAAACAATAGGTGGCTAGTAGCTAACATTGGCCATTTGGGTGTTGATGAGTACTACTTTTAGGTAGAAGAGAAGATGGGAAGTCATATCCTATATTTTCCAAGCAAGTTATCAGTACAAAATTAAAAGCAGTGAACATGTATTTAGGGTGCTTGACGAAAGGGCATATCTTTGTTTTCAGCAGAGACTGAGCTAGAAGTGCTGCCCAATTTTGCTATTCTGTGTCTTGAATTCTGGCTCAGCCATGCTCATTTTCCACAGAAGTATTACAAGGAGACTTTCATTGACACCAAAGCTCCTCCGTTCATAATTTTAAAGCCACCACTCTTCATTCCGTGTGTTTTTCCTAGATGACTGACTGTGCCTGGTCTATGTTGGAACCCTTTGTACAACCTAGCCACAAAGATTTTCTAATCCATACAGGCTGGTAGATAGCAGGAAGACACTGCAGTCAAACTAGAGATGCTGCACAAATGTGTTGGACAGTCAAACTTACTGTGTTTGCCAATTCAAACTGATTAACAGCCATTACGGTCACTAGGGACTACTTAGATGAACATGAAAGGTAGGATTTTATTAAAACACAGCATTTATTTATGACTGATTTATATGATTTGTGTCTGATTTAAAGCTCTATTTAAGCAACTGCCTACTGAGTTATATTTATATAGCAAAGAAAAGGGTAGTAGAGCTCAATCAGGCTGTCTGAGAATGCACATGCACGAAAAGCCAATTGCACTGTATTGCATTGTTAAGAAGGAATATACAGAAGCAACCTGCCAAACTGCCGTGAAGGAGGCAACAGATAGTTGGACCAATCATTGAAGAATCAGCTCCCTATTTGTGACCGGTAAGCAGGACATGAGCTAAATGGGCAAGAATTTGAGGAGCCCTAAATATTGGGAAGAAGCCTCACTCAACACAACAGAATTTAGTTTTTAATAGACATGAAGACTGGAAGAAAAGTTGAAGATCAAGGAAGGAAAGTGAATCGTGGTTTATCTTTCATCTGGTGGGAGACTTTGCTTTGCCTAGTCAGTGGCATTCTTTGATTTGTGAAGGGAGTTGAGAGAGTCCTGCTCAGAATGAGGTCAGATAACATGAGCTAGTGAGTTATTTGTCCTTCAAAAGGTCAGTATGTCCTGAGGAAACCCAGGGAAAGGGGAGCACCCATCATTACTCAAGAAAAGCAAAGGAATTTTTTCCCACACAACAAAATTATTAGTTCAAGAGATTATTATAGCCACTAGCATACCATTGTTTTGTTTATTTGTTTGTTTTAAATTAAGCACATTCATGGAGGACAAATCTATCAGTGGTTATTGGCCATAGTAGCTAAATAAAAAAATTAAAGGAAATACTGTTGTATTACTGGCCTCCTTCATACCCTACTTCCTTGAGCATCTGATGGGCCCATGTTGGACACAGCATCTGGGACTTCATGGACTTTTAATCCAATCTAATCCTATTGGGGTATAAATAATCCATTTTACTCTGCTATAGTAGAACAAAGTCAACTAATACTTATCTAACAACCCAAATTTTGGTGCACTAAATCACACAGTGCCACACTAATTTAACTTTAAAACTTACATACAGGCCAGAATCTTACATAATCCTAGACTGCAATCACATGCTGCAATAGACCCGACATAGGTGTGATCAGACAGCAACATCTGGGAAGTGTCCCGCAGTTGTCGGCAACTCATGCTGCTCCACCACAGAAGCAGAGTAAAAAGACACTAGAGAAAATCCAGTAGTAAACTGGTTGCGATAGGCCATGGATGGGCTGCCCCCTGTCTGATTGTGCAAGCACACACTTGGTCTGATCAGGCCATCCCAGCTTGGTGCTGGTCCCCCCCCCTTTGCAGTATGCGCATCATCACATATTCTATAGGGGGCCCTCAGTGCAGAGGTGCGATTCCTCATTTATGTACATACTCTGCTATAGTACAAATGGCCAAAAAAACCTGACTCACCCATGGTTGCATCTGACCACACAGTGACGGGCTGCATCCGCTGCTACAAAAGGCTGTGTGATCTTGCAACTGTGGGTCAGATTCCTCCGGAGGAAATAGCCTTGCTTCCCCTCCGCTTCAACTGACCCATGTGACTGCAGCCCTAGACAAGAACAAAGTGCTACAAAATGATACTGACTATGATATCTCTAAGACCCATACAGAGCTGAAGCAGTGGTTAAAAATGTGAGCTGTAAGCCAGGGCTAACTGGCTGAAATTGCCTCCTGTGTCCCTTTTCAATTTGCATAGGAAGCATGATGGAGCAAGTTTTCCCTTTATGAAAGGAGAGGTAATGAGGGGCATGTTTGAGGAAGTGGGGCAAAGATCCACATCTGCAACAATCTTCTGCTCCCATGGTGCAGGCTCTAAGCCTGTTACATAGCCTCAGGAAGCTCATTGTCTTTGAAAAGTGGCCTGCCTGATGTATATGAAGCCAATGTTTATGATGTTCTGAGCAGGGTACTTTTACCTACCTACCTACCTACCTACCTATCTATCTATCTATCATTTCTACCCTGCCCTCCCAGCAAAGCCCAGCTCAAATAATGCTAAGGATACATTTGGTCTCCAGTGCAACCTTTCTGAACACAAAAGAAAAATCAGAAAGAAAAGAAATTCAAATAAAATGCACATGTTTAAAAAGTTTATATGGTTTTTTCCAGCTGAATTTCCAATGCCGGACATTCAAATATACTTCATAACTTTATTGTTCAAACAGGTTTCCTTCTATATTAAGTGTGTTTAGGATTATCTTAACCAAGGCCATGTTTTTGATTATATTTTTATTGTTGGCCCAGAATATGTAGCGAAGTATACAGTTTATATACTGAAGAGCAGCATTTGTGCAAAACAGCCACCCTCTTTCAGGGACTTCTTTTCGTCACAGACTCTAATTGACCAATATAAATTAAAGAGTCCAGGGAGCATCCTTAGATAATGAAGGCAAGAAGCAGCAGTATGGGATCAAAGGCCAGAGCAATTTGAGCAATTATGGCCTTGTTCTAGAAGTCACCACCATCAAATAAGTGCTATGCTAAGATCAATGATGGGACTGTGGCATTTGATTAAGGAAATAAAGAACATTTCTTTTAAGCAACAGGTAGAATGGGTTTCCAAGCCAATAAAAAGGCCCCTGTAGAAAGAAGGAAACAGATAAAATGCCCATGCATCCAAGCATTCCCAAGCAATGGATACTCATCTGTAATCCTTCAGTGTGCTTTTTTATGCAGAATATTTGTATCATCCATCAGAAAACTAAAATTGATCTATAAATGCCAGGGTTCCATCACACCCTGTTATTAAACCAAGAAATCTGACCCAGGGCAGGCAAATATCTGGGAAAAGGTAAGGCTTGGTTCAGTTCTCCCTGCCTGCTCTTGAATTCTGGGGCCAAATAATTATACTTTGGCTGCAATATTGGAGTATAGTTGAAAGGGAAGGGGGGAACTCCCCATTCATCTCTGCCATTAGGATGACCTTGCTTGGGTTTACTTCCAATGATAGACAAGTTTACCCTTTTAACGCCTTTAAATAAACTATATGAACAGCAGGCATAAGTATATGACCGCAGTTTATTTGCAAGTGGAAAACCCAGTAAAGGGCCGCACTTAGGGAACAACTTTGCAGCGGAGGCAGTCAACCCAGCAGCCGCCCTGACATAAATTGTTAGCATTCAGTGCCCTGCATCAGCATTTGACTCTGCCTATGCATTCAAGCTGCAGATGAACAGGATGGAGTGGATAAAACTTGATGTGCTATTATTTAGCTTCTTTGAGGTCTGAGATTTACAGGCGGTTGTAAATATAATATATTGGCAATCAAAACCAGAAGGAAAGGTGGCTGGGTGGTCATATTTCCATTTTGTTCTGCCCAGGATCATCATACATGATCAATCACATGTGTCTACCAGTCGCCTTCAGGATGCATGTATCTATGTAGCTAACAATTAACAGTTATAATAGCAACAAAATGAAAGGGCTCTTTGTCATCATAAAAAAGAAAATCCAGCCTTCTCCTTCAGTAAATCACTTCCTATACAGTGGGTACAATCCAGTCATTTTCTCTGGGGGGACACATCTTTGTCATCCAGATTTCAGTTGTGATTCTGGAATGTTTCCAGGTCCCACCTGGTGGTTGGCAACCGTTAGGGTTGCCAGCCTCTATGTGGGGCCTGGGGATCTCCCACTTCTATAACTGATCTTCAGCTGACAGAGACAGTTTCCCTGGAGAAAAAAAAAACACTGTTTTGGAGGGTGGCCTCTATGGCATGGTACCATGCTGAGGCCCCTCCCCTCCTCAAACCCCACCCTCTCCTGAATTCACCCCCAAAGTCTCCAGGTATTTTCCAACCCAGAGCTGGCAACCACAGGCCTGGAAGCAACCTCTGGGTGACTTGAAACCAACCAACCTGCATGATTCAACTAGGCCTGGCTGCCTGCTACTGTTCAGCAGCAGCCAACCTGTGAAAGTCAGTGTGGTGCAGCAACTAGAGCTCCAGAGGAGGGTCTGGGAGACTCAGGTTCAGATCCCCATCTTGCTGCAGAAGCTCACTGGGTGATTTTGGACCAGTCACACATTTTCATCCTCACCTACCTCACAGGGATGTTGTGCAGATAAAAAAGATGAAAGGAAAATAATGTACGCTGCTTTGGTCCGCACTGTGGAGAAAGGTGGTAAAAATGAAGTAAATAAATAACAGATATAGCTGAAGATGGGATAAAATGTAGATTGGTGAATGGCTGAGAAGGAGAGAATGAGGCAGGAAAAAGGGGAGAGGCTATGGGAGCTGCCCGGAAGAGGGAAGAGTAAATGGTGTGATGAGGAGGATATAGGGGAAAGTGAGGTGCCACCCCACCGGTCCTTGAGGTGGGCCTTGCACAGCACAACTGGCTAGAAGCTCCGGGGTGTGTGTGTGTGTGTGAGTGGGAAAGCTTATGATAGAAGGAGAGATAAAGGCAGGTTGGCTGTTGGGTGGGAAGGAAATAGGGTTGTGAACTCCAGTTTAGCAAATCCCTAGGGATCTGGGGACTGGAGCCTGTGGAGGCTGGGTTTGCTGAGGGGAGGGACCTCGGGGGGGGTATAATGTCATAAACTCCATCCTCCAAAGTAGCCATTTCCTCCTGGGGAACTAGGTTTGCCAGCCTCCAGGTTGAAGGTGGAGATCACCTAGAAATACAACTGTTCTCCAGATGACAGAGATCAATTCCCCAGGAGAAAATGGCTGCTTTGGAGGGTGGACTCTATGGCATTATACCCTGCTGAAGTTGCTTCCCTCTCCAAACCTCACCCTCCCAAGTTTCCACCCCCAAATTTCCAGGGGAACTATCTCTGTAGTTGGGAGATCTGTTATAATTCCAGGAGATCTCCAGGCCCCACCTAGAGACTGGTAACCCTAGTAGGAGAGAATGAAGCAGGAAAAGGGGAGATACTATGGGGGCTTTCTGGAAAGGGAAAGAAGAAATGGTAGGGGAGGGGGAAGTGAGATGCCTTACGCAAGTCCTTGTGGGTTCCCGTGTTTGTGTGTATGTGTGTGTGTGTAGGAGAAAGACAGGTGCAGTTGTGGATTTTCTTCACCAAAGCAGCTCCTACTGCTGTAGAGGCAAGTCACTGCTCTATATACAAAAGCAGATTCCTGTGGGCATGTATTCTGCAAACATACATTTTTTTTTTTTTAAAAACCACACACCTACTATGGAACGCTGGTTTCCCCCTGTGCTTCACTAGTTGTAACTATAACCAGTAATTGTTCCATAATAAAAGTATCTATTTAACACATTCAAAAGCACTGTTAATTTACAGGGCATTTTACTATTGAGGGGGTTGAAAAAGAATGCTGTTTGGTGTCAGTATAATTCTGAGCAATGAATACTCAAACATTAACCTGACAGTTGTCTTATCAGCCGTAGGTTGCCTGTTTGTACCTCTGCCACAGAAACCAATATGTGGATTTCCAAAGCTTGCTACCTTCTCAGAGACAGATACATCCCATCCATCAATTTGTCCTTACCTGCCAGGACAGCAACTGGTTACTGCAACTCCAACACTGCAGGCAAAAAAAGAATTACAGCGAATCATATACTGAAAAGGGTACATTGCACTATGATAAAATATAAGAAAGCAACATAATCCTGACTAGTTGACTGGATAATTGATTATACACATGGCCCCATACATAAAGAAAACATTATATCAGTCCCAACAATACTACGCTCTGCTTTCATCTAAAAGTAGCAGTGTACCATTGTCTGGAGGAAACTTTGTTGGTCTTAAAGGTGCCACTGCACTCAAACTTTGTTCTACTGCTTCAGACCAACATGGCTACCCCACCTGGCCTTGTCATTTTAGTTATTTTATGTGTTTATTTTAACATTTGTATCCTGCTGCACAGCCCAAAGGTCTCTCTGGGTTATGAGATTATCTCATTCAGTATGTGATTCCCAGTTGGCTGGATTTCGTTCATATGAGTGCCCAGGAAGCATTAGCCTCCTTAGTGATTTTGTTTGCTTCCTTTTCAGACAGTCTTCCCTGAGAAGAGTAGCTATCAGGAGGGTACCCATATGCCTTTTGGGTAATGGGATGACTTTGGGCAGGTAATTGATTTCCCCCCTGCCGCCCAGTCTCTGCTGAATAAAGCCCCCTCTCCCCAAAACCTCTAGCAATGTGGAAGAGCAGTCAGATATGTGACAATGGTTTGTGGGGTGCAGAGGTACCAGTAGGAATAACTAGTCCAATTATAGAACAAAGTTTGTGTCCAGTGGCACCTTTAAGACCAACCAAGTTTAATTCTGGGTATAAGCTTTCCTGTGCATGCACACTTCTTCTCAAGGGGGAAATGCCTATTAAGGGCGGGGGGGGGGGGCAGTATTTATCAAGGCCTCATTCCAACAGTGGAGTAAACTAAGTATGCTGCATCTTTCAGTTCCTCATTTCAGTTGCATCTCTCTGGCTACTCTGCAACTGGTGAAACAATAAACAATGGTATTAACCCAGTATTACCTTTGGCACTACACTGAATAAGGGGTGTCCCAATTTATCACCAGTGCTAATCTTACAGTTATTACCTTCAATACATGGTCAAATGCCATGTGGCCACGATGAGCAATTCAATGAAGGATTTCTCCATTTATTTAATTTGTTGGCATATGCAGACTTTGCAGCCTCCCTGTTTCACCTGATTTCAGACTCCATTTATGGGGGGGATATCAACAAGCATTCAAAAGTGGCACACTGTGGTCCTAATAAAAGGTATTACTTGATTTTGGTTTGGAGTTCTGCTTTAAACTGACACCATTATTTTGCAACCACTATCTAAGAAGAAGAGATTGGATTTATACCCCGCTTGGAGTCTCAGAGTGGTTTACAATCTCCTTTCCCTTCCCCTCCCCACAACAGACACCCTGTGAGGTAGGCGGGGCTGGGAGAGCTCTGACAGAAACTGCTCTTTTTCAAGAACAGCTGTGCCAGAACTATGGCTTGCCCAACGTTAACCAGCAGGTGCAAGTGGAGGAGTGGGGAATCAAACCTGGTTCTCCTGGATTTGAGTCCGTGCACTTAACCACTACACCAAACTGGCTCTCTACGATTTCTTAGGTTTTCTTTTCTTTCTTTATTGGCAAGGGGAATTGTAGGATACTTTGAACAGTCATCAGGCATCTAAATACTGATTGCCTGTTGTTCAGAGTTTGTTGTTTTTTTTAAAAAAAAGATTTCCTAATGCTTTTTCCATAGTTCTTTTTTAGATGAACAACAGGTTATTATGGTGATGACTCAGAACTACAGTTGATGTTCCCTTAATGATTGAAGATTGTTAGTAGATGATCCTTTGGTAACACATCCTTCTTTCCTAAGATTGAAAGAACTTGAAAAAGTTAACACATCTGGAGATTCTGCAATCAGCTGGAAAAGTGCTGGATGCAAAAAAGGTGACAGGTATAAAACACTAACTAAGATTTAGTGGAAAAGTCTAAAGGACATTTTTTAAGAAAGAAATTCAAATGAGAAGATGTTAGACTCCAGGAACATACATAAGTCCTAAAAGAACTTGCAGGTTTCTATCTGTATATAAGTCTGGTTTGGTGGGTTTAATGGACTATGACTTTAGACCAGGGGTGGCCAAAGTTGCTCAGCATAAGAGTCACAGAGAATAAACAGCAGATGCCTGAGAGCCGCAAGACATGAACAAATATTACACACGTTTTTATTTAAAATATGCAAATTTGCTTTTTAGTAACATTAAATAAGACTGTCAAAAATAAAAAAAAACAAAAGGGGTAAAACTAAATATCGATAATGATATTTATTTGTCCAATGATATTCATTTGTTTGCTACTGATATTTATTTGTCTCAGAGAGAGAGGTGGAAAGAAAGAGAGAGAGAGAAACAAAGAAAACAGATAGATGGGAGGGAGGGAGGGAGAAAAAGTATGCTTCCCCAGCTGCTCTGCCGGGAGCCACATGATATGTGTGAAAGAGCCGCATGTGGCTCCCAAGTCACAGTTTGGCCATCCCTGCTTTAGACCATAACATATATGATTAATAAGTAAAATTAAGTAAATGAATCAATCAAGGACATACAAACCTAGTAAAGTGATACTTGATCATGATATGCTGGAATGGCAAGTCCATGAAATTGTCGAACCCTATGCAGTGTTTTGTTACTGCAACAGAACAGGCTGTTCCTTTGTCTTTCTATATTGGTATTAAGATTGGTAGAATAGAAAGTATACTTTTAAAATAGTATGCTTTGATTGTAGAGCTGGAAGAGAACAAAAGGTCGGAACCCTCTCAGAGAAGCTGGGACAACATCTTCCCACCAGCCATCCCTCCAAACAGGAATCACAATACGCCAGAAATGGCAAAATGGTCCCCTACAGAAAGGTGTCTGAAGTGCTACCAAATGCAGGTGACTCATATCCGAGAGAAAAGTCAATTTGCATTGTACTAAATGCCAAGTTATTCAAAGAATAAATCCTCATTCGCAAAGGGTCATTTTCAGACACTCTTATGAACAAACTTGTTGATTAGCCCTTCAGAAGTGCTATGTCTAAGCCCACCTCCTCATACATCAACCTAGTGTGACAGGTGAGCAGTTGTGAGTGCTGCATTAGGAACCGATAGGGCAGAGTTCAACATCTCCTGATAGATGTTTTCCTTTCCTCCTTTCCCAAAAGCATACAGTTGGTCTGTGCTGAAAAAAAAGTAAAATAAAATGCAGGACTTGACTATCACTGATTTAATTAAACAAGGCAATATGTTAGTCATTTGTGCAGCACACAGACTTTGTGGAGAGGCAGCCCCTCCTCCTCAACAAAGCTCTTTCCAGTTTACACAAGTGTTAACAATTAATAATTAAGTGCCATCAAGTTGCAATGGACTTATGACAACTCCTCATGGGCAAGAGATGAGCAGAGGTGGTTTGCCATTGCCTTCGGCTTAGCAACCCTGCTCTTGCTTGGTGGTCTGCCACTCATCCAAGCACTAACCATGGTTGATCCTGCTAAGCTTTTGAGCTTTGACAACTTCAGGTTAGTCTGGGCTATTCAGGCTGCTACAAAAGCTTTACTGGGTAGAAATTAAGTGAGTTGAACTCGCTTAATCAGAACCAGTTTAATGTAATTTGCTTAGCTGCTTCTTCCACAGTGAACATGAAGTGGTAGCCATTAGGGATGGACAGGCCTGGGTTTCTGACTCAGTGCAAAGAAATTTTAACTAACCTTTCAAGAAGAAGTTAGTGCTTTGCAGAGAAACTGTGCCCTAGAAGAGGGACGCTTGTTGGCAAAAGACACCCACCTTAGGAATATTCAAACACTTTAAGCAAGTAAATAGAAAAGTGATGGGGTGCATGTTGTGACAGTGGCAGAACATCTGCTCTCTGAACGCAGAACATTCCATATTGAATTCCCAAAGAATCAGGTTGAAGGTGATGTGAAAGACTTCTGCATGAGATCTTGGAGACCCACTGCCGGTCACAATAGACAGTACTGACATTGATAAACCAATGGTCTAATGTAGTGCATTCAAGCTGACAGACAAGGCTGCCAAGTAAAGAGAAGTGTGGAAACTAAGGTGAAGAAAATCCTGAGTGGAAGCAGCCTATGTGCAATGTAAGCACTGTCAAGTTGGAATTGGTTTAACTTTAGGAGGACCCCAGCAAAGGGCTTCCAAGGCAAGTAAGAAGCAGAGGTGGCTTGCCATTGTCTTCCTCTGCAGAGTCTTCCTTGGTGGTTTCCCCCCCAAATACGGACTCTGCTTAGCTTCTGAGATCTGATGAAATCAGGCCATACCATGCTGCCTCCCCTTGCCAGAAGCAGCCTACAGTGGAGTAAATCAGTTTATGTTGCAGAGGCCTGGAGTTATGGACTGGGGGCAATGCAGGCTGCTATTAGCAAGCGCCATGGAGCACGGTAGGAGCATGCATAGAATCAGGATACATCATGTATGTTTATCTGTGGAGATGGTAGGATGGGATGAGACAAGTTTGTTTAATGTCCAACCTGTGCTTTTAAACACAAAGGAAAGGAGGACCCATGTTTCCTCCCATTACACGTTGACACTGCATTACGCACATGCTGAGGATCTCCTTTATCCCCTGCTGCCATACACCCTAATTTTAAAGTGGGTTTATATTCAGAACAAACAAAATGTTGCCACTGTATATTTATGTGGTCCCACTGACTTCAGTGAAAGAACTTCCTGTGTACTTGAATTTCTCCAATTGAAATCGATATTATTTCAATGAGCTATTTTGGGCTGGGACTATCAGTAGTGACTGATTGCACCTGTGGGCTGCCATACAAACTACCATGCATCTTCCGTTCAGCCTGATCAGCTACCTTATTTCAGTCACCATCAAATATGCATATGTACACTATGCATTATATTGAAATTCTGGGCTCTGAATTTTGATGCAAAAGTCAACGTGGCCAGGATCAGTTGTCCTCTCTGATGGCTAAAGCACAATTGGTGTTACTCAGGAAAATATGAAACATGTAGGGACATATGAAGTGGCATATACCAAAACAGATAGTCTGACCATTTAGTTCAGTATAGCCTACTCTGATGGGTGTCCCAACATTTGTAACCTGAGATCCTTTAACTGGTGATAGCAATGAGTCAACCCAGCCTTCCTCCCCCACTCCCCGGTCATGCAAAGCAAATGCTCTGCTACCGAGCCATGTCCCCTCCCTAATTTAATTTATTTAAATTAATATGTGAACACAGAAAAATAATGCTCTCTTACTTATAAGCATCATGAATTAAACAAAATGCAATTGGGGCCGTTCTCTAAGATGTAGATGTAAAATTGCACATTCTGCTGAAGTATTTTCTTCTGGAAATAACCTCCGGGACTGGCAAAATAAAAGTGTCATTTGCAGCCCCTTTGCAAAAGTGTTTATCAAACTAATTACAGAGAAACTGGAATCTAAAAAGCCTGTAATTAAAGGAATTCATAGAGGCACCACAGGATGAATGAATATTCATACACCATCATGAGTCTTTAATGTCTCAAGTTTGATTTTCGTTTCATATTTAAAATGCCAATCTGAAGGAACAGACCTTTGTGATGAAGTGTCTGCATTTACTCAGGACTGGCATCAGCATAAAAGGGGGGGGGAGAATCATACAGTGGCACCAATTCTCACTGAACTAGCTTAAGAAAAATGCAAGAGAAGAATTGCCTGGCTCAGTGTTAACAATAAAGGAAAACAGGGTTATTTCTGGCTAAACTGCACTTATATCATCTAAAAAAAATGGTCTGGAACCAATAGTCCCCACCTACTATGTGAGCAAATTTTTGTTAGGATAGGAATCTTTTCATGGTATACAATTCCCAAGCTGGATTGAGAGTCACTTCATACATTACAAAGCCCTTGTCTCCCCACCCCATTTCTGCCCTTGTTCTATCAACCAGATGTACACTGGGATCTCCATACTTGGAAAGTAATTCCCAAAGATAAATGCAGGCCTAATTTGGATCAGGACAATAGTTCACAGAGAGAGGAGACTTAAGCCTTCCCCTTGGCTGTTTTCCCAACCTAAAACAGCTCCAACTTTATTTGCCCTTTGAGGGAAATGTCTGTGTTCTGATGGCCCAACAGCAGCTCTCTGGGACCCTTTCAGGTCAGGAAAACAGCATAGGTTGGGAAGGCATGCTCCTCTTCCCCACAGGTTACAGTCCTAATCCAAATTTGGCCTCCTGCACATCTGGAATTAAGTTCTGAGCACGGAACTCCCTGATCAGATACTTTGACCTGACACATGGGGAACATGTTAACTGTAACACAGGCACCAGTCCAAAATACACTTATTAGTGAAGTCTCTTCGACATCAGTGAAATTACTTCCATGTAAACATGCAAAGGATTTAACTGTGTAGTATGTGGTTAACCCTCCAACTGAAATCATACTAATTTACCATCCATAAATATTTATAATCCACCTGTTTAATACAAAACTCATAGCTATCAAGAAGAGCGTAATTATGTGCACTAGAGATAAGGTAATGCCATAGAAATAACACCATCTGTTATCTTAACTTGCCTCCTTCTGGATATTCAATACATACAAAATATTAATAATAAATATAAATACAGTGTGTTCAAATAAGCCTACCAATCTGGCACAAATGTTAGTAATCACAGTTGCTCCATCATGCTCCACAAAGTGGTGTTCTGCATGATACTTGTTACTTCTTCAAAAAGAACATCAATGAAATTGATTCTGCCATTGAAATATGTGAGGACTCCATAATTCTAGTGGGACTTTAGAAAAGGAGAACAGGTACTGCAATTGCCTACTGCATGGGACAGCTGTGTGTGTATTGTTGGTCATGCAAATTTTGGCCTTCTCTGGCTGTTCAAAAAAATGGGAATTTCTTGCTCTGAATTATCTGTTTCCTTTTAGACTTTTTTTTAAAAAATACCCCTTTCTTATTTTACAGTGCATCAAAAAGACAATTGCACATGTGGAACACCCAACAGATTTTGGGAAGCAGAATTTTAGTTTTTGGGGGACTGACATAGGAACATTCCTTCCAAAACCAAAAGAGGTGGAATGACTAGGGTGTTTCAATATTTTTAACAAAGTAAGAAAAGAAGGGGAAAGGAAAAGAAGATGAAATGAAGATGAAGAGCAGCAGCAGATGGGTTAAGATGATATTCATCTTTTTTGCCCTGTTACTTCCATGTAACCGTAGGACAGGCACAACCATAGAACTTATCCAAAACAGTTTATGGAAATAAGACACAGTCAGGTCTAAAACTGTGCTGATGTGTATCCAAAGGCTCCAAATTTGGGATATACTTGATGGAACTGGAAATAGTTGGTTAAGTCAAACAATGGTTATTTCTGTTGTATTTTACCATTGGCTATTATGACAAGAAGTCAGTTCATGATAATAAAAAAGTGAAGAAGTGTTATTAATGATGGATGATGAACCCAGACACAATAATACTGTAAGCCTAACTGGGGAGAAAGAAGGGTAAAGATAAATATAAATAAATAATGCTTGTAGAATGAAGGGCATTTAATGTGGTTGGCCATCAGTTCCACTGAATTGTGCGTGCACAATTCCCCCCACTGCATTTGACAGAAGGGTTTGTTTTGTGCCCATTATGTTGTTAAAAAGTATTCTAATGTATGACCATTAATTGGTCTTTTTCATCTTCTCTAAATGTCTTTGGAGTGAGCTCATTGGGCTTGAAAGGGCCACAGTGAATAGGCGAGTTTATCTTCAAAGTGAACATAAACCCAGTTTATCCCTTTCCATGCATTTTGTCTAGGGATGCAGGCAAAGTTCTAGAGGTCAGTGGTTCAACTCCAACTTTGATAGTCTGTATGGGTTTGTTCAACTCACAGGCATAAATCACAGCTGCCAGACATGTTTGACAGATAGTCAAATGTTGGCAATGAACATTTGCCATCAATATCATACCTGCTGTTTGGTATTTGGGGGCTCTTCTTATTGTCCTTTCTTGTTTTTCCATGGTATCTCACTTTGTAAGTCAAAGCCACTGGACTCCTAAATAAGTAGCTATGAATGGCTTGGACCTTAGAGCCTAATCACACAATACATGTTTCCTGGATATGACCCCAGGTCAGGCAACAACTGCATTCTGGGAATCCACAGGCATAGGTGGGCCTGATTTGGATTGGGACCTAGCAAACAAGGAAATGGGATTTAAGCCCTCTCCATGGAATGCTTCCCAACCTGACACAGTCCCAGGTATTTTGTTTAGCTTTTATTGAGATGAGCTGGAGGTGATCAGGAGGGCAGAATATTGTAACCATTTGTTATTAGTTTCTGTGATTTCTTTCCCCCATCTACATGCTATCTTTGTCTTTATTTGATGCAGTACCTTTTGTTTGGATGTATTTGTCTAGTGATTTTATTCATCTGTGATTCTTTGTTGCTTTGTCTGAAAGGCATTAGAAGTTTGCTCATTTTCTCCCCCACTGTTCATGCATTATTTGTTTTATATATCATGGATTATCTTTTATTTGCTCGGAGTGTGTGTTCCTTTGGTACTATCCCTGATGAGGTTGTTTTCTTTTTGATTTGCTTATTACACCTAATAAACCATTTTAATTCATTTTAGTGAAAATATTAAATCTGTTCCTTACCGGTGAGTGTTCACCCACTGAGAAAAATTAAGACCTGGATTTTAAGTGATCTGTAAAGTTTGCAACTCCACTATCTTACCTGATTCAAATGCATTTATGAAAGAAAAATTAACGGGCTCCACTCCCACGACAAATAATTCAGGTGGCCTCTGTTTCAGTTGTTTTAACATTTCATCCACTATCACCTACCAAGTATGCAATGTTATCTTCTAATGCCTCACCCCAGACAGAAGTTAAAAAATAGTGTTCCAAACAAGGCAGCTGTGCTTTATTTATATAGATACATTTATGACATAAATATATCACATTATGGTCACATTATGAGAAGACATGAGTCACTGGAAAAGACATTAACACTAGGAAAAGCTGAAGGCGGCAGGAGGAGACCCAACATGAGATGGACTGACTCAAACAAGGAAGCCACAGCCCTCAGTTTGCAAGACCTGAATAAGGCTGTTGATAGGCCATTTTGGAGGTCATTAATTCATAAGGTTGTCATAAGTCAGAAGCGACTTGATGGCACTTCACACACACACACACATACATTTATGATATGTGTATATGAGACATGGATCTCAATAAGACCCTTGTGCTCGAAGACTATCAGCCAACTTCTTGATGTTAGATCTGATTTGCTGTGTTCTTTTTTAAGTCACTGGGAGACAAATCTAGGCTTTGGGATTTTATCCTCAGAGTGAGAGAAGGGGCAGCCTAAAACCCCAAATGCCCTCTGCAAAGTTCTCATTGCCTCCTAGATTTGTACATTGCCCCCTGGGGAGCATCTGGCCTTGATTAAGAATTACTGCCCTATTTACTTCCCTACACTGTAAAAACTACACATCTATTCTTTCCCTCAGCTTTCGGATTTTAAACTAGTTCCCAGGCTATAAAAGATGCTACCAATGTATCCTACAGTTGCTAAGTTATTGTACATGCCTTTACCTAGGGAAATTTTGATGGCACAATCCTTTTGAATTCTTTCATGCAGGTAGGGGTCACTGAGGAACATTGACACCGGTTGCTCAGGGTTTGCGGGTTCAAAAGTAGTTTCCCATCACAACAACTGCAGTCTGCTGGCTGATGGTTCCTTTATTTTGATAACTCAGAACTGTGAGCTGATGATTTCTCATTGGGTATTAGCTGTTTGGAGATACTTTCCTGGTCACTGAGAAATAACGTTTTTGAGTAACAAACATGCATTCCCCCCCCCAAAAAAATTACACAACACATGGCCCCATTTAGACACACAGAGACATTATGCTAAAAACAACAGGTATGAAAAGGTGTTTAAAATATGTGAAATAGACACAAAAAGTTTACAGTCTGTAAGAGACTTAAATCCATAACATATTAAAAAGAATTTAGGAGAGGATAATCTGGGCTCTTGAGACTTGGAAGACTCTGGGGGAGGGATCTGAAAATTAATAAATGCACACATTCTTAATTCTGTCTCATGGACACATGCACTTAGATCCTACTTGCATCATTAAGAGTAATTCTCTTAATTCCTCTTTATACAATCTCTCCCTGAAAGCCAATAATCTGTTTTTGGAGTCTGTATCAAATCAGTCCTGTTTTAACCAAAGAGAAATGTGAAGATATGAAGATTAGGAAATGTGTGTCAGTTAGGAGAGAAGGACTCAGGAAGAGAGGATTCCTCAGGAGAAGAAGAGTCCTGTATGGTCAGCTCTGAAGCAGCAGAAACTGGTAAGCAAGAAAATGAACTTCAGGCTTGTCAGAGTTCACTGCCAACAGCTGATGCATAGTCACCCACACCTTCCTGCCCTGTTCCAACAGATGAAACCCGGGTGGCCGCTACCAGCTCCCCAGTTTCAACCACACCCTTTGAGCGCCAAAGATGAAGGCTTAGAATGGAGCTCCAGGAGAGAAAATGAAGTGCACGTTTCCTGGCTTGATGCCAGCTGCTTGCTAATGATGTGTAGCTGCAGGGTTACTCCCAAGCAGTTGGCTGCAAGTAAGACCTTCCAGCAGATGCCTATAAAAGCCAGTCAAGGGAGACTGCTCGAGGTGGAAGCAACAAGTTACCACCTGGTAGACTCTACAACCACAGCTCCTGACTCTGCTTCACTCCAGTGACCTTTGGATCAGCTTTGGACTTGGATATTGGACCTGCTTGTTGTTGTATATGACTTTGGACTGCTAGACCTTGCTTTCTGAACAATGCTCTCTGGTAACTGACCTTCTAGATGGAATCTCTGACTCAACTTGCACCTAGACTCTGACAGGAAGGGAGGTTCTGCAAAAATGTTAGAATTTCATTCTGCAGATGTTCAGAAGTAGGCAATGTCTTCTCAACCTCCCTACCCTTCTGGTAGAACACCCTGTGATGTGTAGCATTTAAAAAAGCACACACAGCAAGGACTGAAGTGACAAAATAGTACACAGAGACATAAAAGAAAACTACAAAGAGAAATCAAAGAGAAATGAAAGAATTTTTTTCTTTTTGAAAAGTGTATTAAAAGTGTATTTTGAGAAAAAATGAATTCCACTTCCCCTAACAATGGTAGATCCTAGACCTTTGCTTTGCATGTATTTTTCTCTGGGTGCTGTGGAGACTGCCCTTTTCCTTAGAGAGAACTTCTTCTGGCACTAAGTACTTCTGCTTGTGCTAGACCAATATTCCTCAAAGAGCCCCAAAATACCTCACATGAGAAGTATCCTGCAATGGAAGATTGCATCTACAGCACCCAGAGAGAAGTGCACAAGGAACAAAGGTGTAGGATCCAAGCCATGGATTCAAATCAACTTCACATCAAGAGTACTTGCTAAGTGCGCTGTTTTCCTTTTCATGTATTAGAACTAGCTGAATGTTTGCAGGAGTTCTATTTTCCTTAAATGGCAGTATTTTTGTATGTTATAACTGATATTCAGTCATATCTGAACCAGCCATATGGCGGACTAGATAAATGACTGTATGACTTTCAATTGCTTTTGCTGTGCTATTAGTAGTTAATAATTTTATTATGAGAATTTATATAACAGTTAGTGGTTAAAATGTTGAATCTTGGGGAAATCCTTGGGCACAAGAGTTTAAATGTGTCTACCATGAGATCTTCTTCCATAAGTGTTATATTATATTGAAGAAAAACTGAAGTATTTTAAGGGCCCACTGAATGACTTATTAAATCCAGTTGAACTTTCATTTTCCAATCACTGGCTACACTGAAATAATGGGTTCTTATAATGGAATTGGCTATAATGAAATTCATAATATAAGCAATTGGAATTGATAAAAAATTGATTTTTCTTCTAACATGCATTCTCCTTTGACATCTTTTTTCACTGTTTTTGCTATCTTCAATGGAATCACCAAATGCCCTGTTTAAGATGTGACAGGCACAGCTGCAAAGCAGAAAGCAATCACTTTTTTTCCTGCTTGATACTGCAGTGCAGAAGAGAAGCCATGCTTTTCAGAAAAATATCCACACATACTAACTTTACTGTAAAATACTACATAAATGCACACACATACAGACAATAGACTAGCACCCTTAGGCCAACAGCTTTTGATTCATGATGTTCCGGGGAACCCAACAGTTCCACAGATGCCTATCAGAGGTTCCTCAATGAAAAGATCAGTGATGGTCGAACAGCTTCCCTAAAAAAGGCAGACTGCTCAGCCCATTGCCAGTTCCGTTAAATATGCAGCCTCAGAAGACTGTTCAAGGGGACACATGTGGGTAGTCGACATGGTCTAATCATGACACCCCACAGACCTGGCCAAAAGAAAGAAGTAGTACCTCTGTGAACATTTCTGGAGAAGAGCAGAAATCTTCTGAATCCTCACATCTTTTTTTTATGCACAGCTGAATATCAGAGAGCACTGATAATTAATTATTGAATAGACTTCAAAGTTAACCAATACTGAGACCTAGAACTGTACAAACTGATCATGGCAAGCGTTAGAATTTTCACTGATGGGAGTCAATGATAGCATTCTAAGTAATTAATTATATATGACCGAGTTTTGCACATGCACCACTCTTCCACTTCATTTATGTGTGTTTCATATTTATATTCTATCCTTTGTCCAAGCAGCTAGTTTCAGAGGGCAGCCATGTTGATTTGAAGTAGGATTTGACTGCAGCAGCACCTTAGAGACCAACAAGATGTTGAGGGTACAACCTTTTGAGAGACAAAGCTCCCATGGTCAGATGCCTCCAAGGAACATAGGGTGGCATAAATCTCCCCAAGGAAATTCATCTGTCCCCCTTGATCATCATTTTCTGCCAGCAGGTGAAGACTTAAGAACATAAGAACATAAGAGAAGCCAATGTTGGATCAGGCCAGTGGCCCATCCAGTCCAACACTCTGTCATACAGTGGCCAAAAACACCAGGGGCCATCAGAAGGTCCAGCAGTGGGGGCAGGAAGCCCTCCAACTGTTACCCCCCCCCCAAACACCAAGAATACAGAGCATCACTTGCCCCAAACTGAGAGTCCCTATCTATACTTTGTGGCTAATAGCCACTGATGGACTTCTGCTCCATATGTTTATCTAATTCCCTCTTGAAGCCATCCATGCTTGTAGCCGCCGCCACCTCCTGTGGCAGTGAATTCCATGTGTTAATCACTCTTTGGGTGAAGAAGTACTTCCTTTTATCTGTTCTAACCCGACTGCTCAGCAATTTCATGGAGTGCCCTTGAGTTCCTGTATTGTGAGAAAGGGAGAAAAGGACTTCTTTCTCTACCTGCTCTATCCCATGCATAATCTTATAAACCTCGATCATGTCATCCCTCACCCATCGTTTCTCCAAGCTAAAGAGCCCCAAGCACTTCAACCTTTCTTCATAGAGAAAGTGTTCCAATCCTTTTATCATTCTAGTTACCCTTTTCTGCACTTTCTCCAATGCTATGACTTACATGCTTCATTTGATGTTCCCTCACTGACCTTCTTTCCTCCTTTCTGTTTATGGTTTTAATCATTTATATTTTTATTGTTTTGTTAGATGTTTTAATTGTTTTTAAAATTGGTTTTATACAGGGCTCATTTTGTAGCACGAGCTCTTTTGCATATTAGACCCCCCCCCGATGTAGCCAATCCTCCAAGAGCTCTGTAAGCAGTAGTCCCTGTAAGTAGTCCCTGTAAGAAGAGCTCTGTAAGCTCTTGGAGGATTGGCTACATCAGGGGTGTGTGGCCTAATATGCAAAGGAGCTCCTGCTACGAAATAAGCCCTGGTTTTATACTATTTTTTTATGATTCACTGTTTTTGACTGCTCTCCATCCCAGGCACCCTGAGTTGGCTGGAAAGGTGGCATAAAACTGTTTTAAATACAGTAAGGATTATGCCATATTTATCCCAGGATAATCATTTATGTTTTAAATTGTTTTATGCATTTTAATTGGTTTTATACTATCAAAAAAAATTACGCTTGTTTCATGGGGTTTGACTGTTTACCATCCTGGAGGCATTTTTATCCCAAGAAAAACCCTGCAAAAAGAATTAGGCTGAACGTGTCATCAGCTTCATAACAAATTGGGGCTCAAACTCAGAACTCCTAGACAGAAGTCTAAAATGCTAACCACTTTACCACACAGCAAAGTATACATCTCAATATGTGACACTGCAAGATCAAAGTGATGGCTAATCAATTGTGTGATTAGCCTGAAAGAAAATAAAACTGAAATGGCATGGTATAAGCATTTGGATAGTGTGGAGGATCAGTGTAAGCTCCCAAAGGCACAGTTAAATTCAGAGCAAAGCTACTAGGATAATAGCACTTATAGCTACTTTCCTATAGCGGTATCAAAATGATATATTTCCTATCCAAAAAGCAAGGAAGAGGTGAGGGGGAAAAATCTGGAAATATGCTTAAAAGGGGTGATTAAATGATCAAATAATGGTTTTAGGTTGTCCTTACCCAGTTTCATAAATTATGGCCATAAGGGCGGCAAATTGGATTCTGCACTTTCGGCTCTTCTGCCTTTCCTTGGGGAATTGTAAAAGGGCTTTGAAAATTCCATTCCACTCTCAGTCATAAGCAAAGAGGGCAGCCAAGCAGCATGGACCTGTTTCAGGATTAGCTGGCTGCAGCTTGTGTTGGAATTGTGGCTGGCTACAACAAAATTTAGCCATGCCAGGTCAACACTTAATGCTGTACTAGTCAATTCATCTTTGGCTGTTTTGACATGTACAGTTTCAGTGTGGTCAGAATGACTTATGCTGCAATCTGACAACAAAATACCAGAACTCATACACAGAGACTGACCAGTTTCTGGCTAGGAAGTACAAGCGGCCTTCCATACTGATGAGTTGAGGGAATACTTGGGCAATGGGGGGAAATCTTGGCTGCCAGCTCAACAGGAATCTAAACTTCCAGCTAGGAGTTTAAAACCCCTTCATCCAATATTGTAATGCCCTTGTGTAAAGCTATGCTGCAGCCTTCTTTGGAATACTGTGTGCAGTTCTGGTCATATATCTCAAAAACATTTTAGAGCTGGAAAAAGTAAAAAGGAGGACAACCAAAATTATTAGGGGGTTGGAGCTGGACAGTCTGGGACTAAGATGGGTACCAGGAGACACGGTAGAAGTTTACAAAAGTATGCATGGGGTGGAGAATGTGGAAAGGAGTACTAGAACTCAGGGGTTCCCAATGAAGTCATTGAAAAATAGGTTCAGGACCTTTCTGTACAGTTTTTCACCAACAGTTTAGTTTTCTTGAAGTTAATTTTTAAGCCTGCAAGTTGACCATAGCTTTTCAGTGTATCTAGCAAATATGTCAAGGACCTTAGTGGTTCTTCTAGTATAAATACCAAATCATCAGCAAAAGCTTGCAATTTATACTCTTCTCCTTTGAGAAGATATCTGGTATGGAAATACAAAAACAAATCAAATATTTAGGAATTATGCTAACAAATAGATGCAGTTCCTTGATGAAAGATAATTATGTGAAACTTCTTTCAACTATTAAGAAAGATCTGGAGAACTGGAAACAGCTACAGGTATCCTTTATGGGAAGAATAGCGATCGTAAAAATGAATCTATTACCAAGATTGCTCTATTTATTTCAAACAATTCCTATTTTAAAGAATCAAGAATATCTTAATGAAATTGAAAAACTTACACGACAATTTATTTGGCAAGGTAAACATCCAAGAATTAAAATGAAGGTGTTACAAGATGTAAAAGAAAGAGGGGCTTTGCCATATCAAATTGGCACCTTTATTATAAGGCAGCAGCTTTTACATGGTTGAAAGAATGGGCCACTTTAGAAAACTCGAGATTGCTAAAATTAGAGGGATATGATCTAAAACTCGGTTGTCACACCTTTATATGGTATGAGAAGAGTGGCGCCCACAAATACTTTAAACAGCACATATTAAGGGTATCACTTTTACAAGTATGGAAAGAGATTAAGAATAAATTCTACACAAAGATTCCCAAATGGATTTCACCATTGGAAGCATTTATATATCCCACAGTTTTTACTAAGAAACAACTTTGGAGATATGAAGAATTTTTGCAAAAAGATGACTCTTTGAAATTGCAAGGTACATTACAGGAACAGGGCATTAATCTAAACTGGTGGGAAAGAGTAGAACTTGATTCCAGATATGTGAAGGATAAACCAATTGGTTTTGCTGAAAAGTCAAATGGGTTGGATAAAATATTGTTAGCAAATGATGTTAAATATATAAAAGCATTTTATACACTATTATTAGAAATAAGAATGCAGGATGAAATAGTAAAAACTGCTATGATTAAATGGGCACAAAATATAGGACATAGTATCTAATTAGAACAATGGTTGAGAGTTAGGAAAACAAATATGAAACTTACAAAATGTACGGCGTTTAAAGAGAATATTTATAAGATGTTTTATAGATGGTATATGACACCTGAGAATTTAGCAAAATGGTATCCAAATATGTCGAATGTATGTTGGAAATGTAAACAAACTGTTGGTTCCTTTTTTCATATGTGGTGGACATGTAAATGTGTAAAAAAATATTAGACCTGGATACATGAAATATTGCAAAATATGTTGCATATGAATATACCATTTGTGCCAGAATTATTTTTGCTGAATATGATTCCAGAAACTTTTAACAAATTAGATAAATATTTGACTATTCATGTAATAACTGCTACTAGAATACTTTATGCAAGGTATTGGAAAGGGTACGAAGTCCCCTCGAAGGAGGAAATACTTTATAAATTATTGGAGACTGCAGAAATGGACAATTTAACATTGAAATTAGCAGATAAGGGAGAGGAAATCTTTGAAAACACTTGGTCAAGATTATATAAATGGCTGGAAGAATATTTCAATAGATGAACCAACTTAATTGTCTGCTCTTGTAAAACTGTGATAAGCTAGTTTGGTGAATTAGATATGGATTCTAGTAGAAATGTTAATATAGATACATACTGTGCAGACTCCGTATCTGTTAGTAAGCTTTTTATCTTTGTATGTTTTTTCTTGTTTCCCCCCCCCTTCAGTCTTGCTTTTTTTTTTTTTTCTTTTCTGGAAACTTAATAAAAATAAAATTTAAAAAAAAGAAAAAGAAAAATAGGTTCAGGACAGACAAAAGGAAATATTTATTCGATGAGCTATTAAACTCTGGAATTCACTGCTAGGTGAGGTAGTGGTGGCCACAAGTATAGAGACATTAAAAGAGTGTTAGATAGATTCATGGAAAAGAGGACTGTCAACAGCTACTAGACATGGTGACTGAAGGGTGCCTCCATATACCGTGCTGGGAGACAGCAACAGTCTGGTCCTCAAGCTCTATGCCCTGGTTCTTTAGCTCTCCAAGGCAACTAATTTACCACTGTGTGAAACAATACATTGGACTAGATGGACCACTCTTCTGATACAGTAGGCTCTAATTAGGTTCTTATGTACTTCATTGGGCCATTTTAGGTTATCCGTTTTGATTACTTTCCAAAGTCATCCTTTTCTGCATACCCTGAGTACATAGACACCCCTGCTTTGTCTGTGGGTAGCCTGTTTTTGTAGCTTTATTAATTATATGAAGACAAGCCAGGGTACCATGGACAGGGTACGAGGATACCATGGACAGGTTACAAATTCTGCTGGTTTACCCTCCACTTAACCTGCCAGTGGGGTCCCTGGTTGAGCTGATGGTGGTGATCTCACATTTGGTGACCTCCCCCCCCCCACACACAGAATGACTGCCTTTGAGGGTTTCAACATGCATGCTAAGGCTGTCTTATCAAGTCAAGCTCAGGACTTGATGGCCACCATGACAATTCTGGGACTGTCTCAGGATGGGCCAACACATGGAAAATAAAATATTCTGGATCGTCTTTTCTGTAATGAGAATCTCACTGGTGATCTGATAAGGGTGCTGGAGGTTTGGCCTTCTTTATGGTAAGATGACAAGCCTTTGGAAGCAGAGCTGAGCTTGCTGTCTCCTCCCTGCAGGGGTGCTGGTCTGATCTGGATAGTCTGCCACCAAAGATTAATAGATCCTGTCAGTTGCTGGGCAACTTTGGGGAATTTTGACTCTGTGGAGGCCCTTGTAGCTTCATGGAATATGGACTGTCTGGAACCATAAACAGGGATGCTCCCTCACAGCCTCTCTCCTGCTTATGTAGGCCACCTGCTCACTGGTTTACTAAGGAGCTGGGGGATATGAAGCAGACTGGAGATAACTAGAGCACCACTGATGGAAAACACTTAACCTATCTTAAAATGCAGTTTCTTTCTGAAATTGTGTTCTGAAACCTCAGTGTTGCTGCTGTTTCTTGGTGAGTTGAATCCCCAGCTGATGCTCCAGCTTTTTGGCACCCCTTCCACAAAAGGGCATTTATTATGGGGATTTTTTCTTGAAATTGAATCCGACCCTCCCCATGTGTTTCACCCTTCCTTTGAAAAGGGGTTGTATGGCTGGGTCATCAAATACTTTGTTGGCGATGGAACTTCCTTTTTTTTTTATATGTGTGCAGTAATGTCACCACATGATTGTAAAAAAGTGCTGGGTGTATTGTGGGAAACAGCACAGTTTCTGCCATTTCAATGCCCCCCCAATCCTCTTTATTTGCCAATAGGGGTGCCAATAGTGTTGAAATATACTCCAAAATATACCAGAATGCAGCATCCCAAATGCTGAAATATACTTGGCAAAACTGGGGGGGGGGGGGGGGGGGGGGGGAGGAATCCTGAGAAAATCCCAGATGTATTCGGAAATTACTGGTATATCCGAAAACAGCAAAAAGCAGGAACAGATTGCTCCTGCCTCTCAGCTGTTTGTCGGGCTTCTGCAGTCCCTTTAAACTTTAAAGAGGCTGAAGAAGACAGCCTCCATTGGCTTGGCTTGGGGCTGGCCAGCTTCCCCTTCAGCTTGGTTTCAACTGGGCTGCAAGAGAAGACAGCCCAGGATCAGCCTTGGCATGGAGTTTAAACTGAGCTGCAAGTGAGGATCAGCTGGCATGGTGGGAGATGAGAGCTCTACAGTGCCTTGGTAGGGGCTGGCTCTTCTTGCAGCTTGGTTTAAACTGAGCTGCAAGAGATGTCAGCTGAGGATTGGCCAGGGCAGCGGGAAATGAGAGCTCCCCTCCACCTTGGCTGGGCATTGGCTTCTCTTGTAGCTTGGTTTAAACCAGGCAGCAAGAGAAGTCAGCCATGGATCAGCTGTGCCTGTGGGGAGCAGACTGCTCCCCATGGGCAAAGCTTCTAGCATGCATTTTTCCCCCTTTTCGGGTCTATTGGACCCCCCAGAATTCGGGATTTTTAAAAAATCCTGGCTCTGAATACCACACCGGTATTGATATCTGAAAATTTAGGGGAAATCAGATTTTTTTTCAGTTTACAATTCCCCCCCCCCCCCCCAGGAAAATAGAGAGAGAGAGAGAGTATGAGAGAGAGCGCGGAGCGCGTGCGTAAGAGCAAGAGAGATAGAGCTAGCGAGCAAGAGAGAGCGCACAAGAGAGCACGTGAGAGCACGCGAGAGAGAGAGAGAGAGCACTCATGCGAGAGCGCGCGTGAGAGCGAGCATGAGAGAGAGAGCGCAAGCCAAGGGGGTGGGGGGAAGCAAAGTGAGAATGGGTTTAAACTTTAAAGCCCCCCCCCCGCCGCCACCATTCCTGGCTCATCTGCACAGGCGGATGGGCCAGGGAAGGCCTGCAGAGCCCCCCCACTGCCTGGGGGGATTTGAATGCCTTTCTTTCTCATCCCCAGATGGGGAAGGGAGAGAAAGGCATTCAAAACATGCCTGGGTTCCCTGCACAATTTTCTCTAGGTGCCCCACAGCCACAGCCCACCAGGAGAATACCAGGCAGGGAACCCAGGCATGCTTGCATGCATGCCCTTTGCAAGGGTGTGTGGCATATGCAAATGAATTATGCAAATGAGCTCCTGCACCTCTTTTTTTGGGAAATGACCTCTGTGTGTATGTGTGAGTATGTGTGTGTGTGTGTGTGTGTATATATATATATATGTGTGTGTGTGTGTGTGCGTGTGTGTATGAGTGTGTATACATATATGTGTGTATATGTATATATGTATGTGTGAATGTGTATGAGTATATATGTGTGTGTATGTGTATATGTGTGTGTGAGAGAATATATGTATATATGTGTGTATGAGTATGTGTGTGAGTATGTATACATATATATGTATATATATGTGTGTGTGTATGTGTATGAGTATATGTGTGTGTATATATGTGTGTGTGTATGTGTGTATACACATACACATACTATTAGATATCTGTATCTGAGTGCGTATACACACAGAGAGACAAATGTGGTTCATTTTATAATACCCCAAAATTTCTTAAAGTAGACAATTCCAACAGCACATTATACTTCTAAATCTGTTCCTTTATGCATATTGTGGCTAATTCATGCAAACCGGTGATTAATTAGGTTTGAATTGTACATCAGCCAAACATCTTATAATTACATCTGGAAAGTCATTAGATGGGCAGAGAGAATGGCTAAATTGGCAGAACAAATCAGGCAAACCTCCCTGTGTTCTGAATAGTAAGCAACAGTGGAAGCTGTAACTTTCACACCTTTAGCTGTTCACATGAAGCATTTAAAGTTACACCTTTAAAATAACAACTTTTTAAAAGGGGCTTATAAAATGACACATGGTGTATAGAAAGCGAAGGAAGAGAGGTTTCTCTCTCACATAACTCGGGTTAATTCAATTAAATTAAAGGGCAGAAGATGCAGGAGAGACTAAATGAAGCATTTCTTTGTACAGCATCTCCCCTCTGCTGCTTTTGAGAACAGAACCAACAGAAGCTTCTGTGTCAGCCTGGGGAATGGAAGCCACACCCCCATGAACCACGAAGCAGTGGTGATGCTGGGACTGCGCTTAGCCATTCATTTCTGGTGGATATTTCTCCTTAAAATGCAGCATCAAGAGCATCATAGGGAGCAGTACTCAAGGAGTTTCAGTACTTCCACCTGTCACCTCCAACCAATCATTTGAAGCAAGAAGTATTTCATCCCCTCCACTGCAGTTGTCCTGGAGCCATCAGGAACACTGATGGAGTTTCTAATGGCCATGGTAATTCCTGATGAGCTACCTATCATTCCAATGAAACTGGCTGGCTAGAACTGGAATCTCTGAAGGCACTCAAGATAAAGCAAATGAAGAATCACAGGAAGAAGAAATGGTAACTGGAAGCTGTGCACCAAATGTTCAGCAGTAGACATTTTTGACACCAAAAAGGGGCTTTGGGGTGCCCACGTGAAACATTCCTTAAATTTCCCCAGCGCCTCGCTCTTCTGCTCTGGGTCACTGGTGTTCACTGGTGCTGCATCAGTGACATTTTCTCCTTTTCAAATCAGTCTCTTCTTCAAGGGGAGACTGAAGTTATCACACAGCTGATGGAATCTGATTATACAATGAATGATGTCACTAATAACAAGCCAAGGTTTATTCTCATTCTGCATAAACTGCATTCACTGTCAGTGGCATTATCTATCACACAGACACATCTCATTGGCTGTGCAATATCTTCTGTTTCCAGGAAGAGGAGGATGTTTTGAAAAGGGGGAAAACGTCTCCCATGCGGCAGCCAACGGAGGTTGTGAAGAAGCCATGGAATCTGACAGAATAGGATTAGTGCTGCAGCTCAGGCCAAACAGTAAGTGGGAAAGGCTATATTTTAAGGACAACAAACACCAAGGAAAGTTGGCACCTTTGGGATGGGAAGCCTTGCTGTTTGAAAATGTATGGGGGATGTGTATTTTAGAGCACCCTCTTCCCCAATGATTAACTAAAGGTGCATATTTTATAGTGGTCAAATGATGTTTTTGTGTGCCTTCCTCCATCCCCAGTTCAGCTCAGAAACACAAAAAGGATCACCATCAAAGGACACACAGTGGTTCAAAGTATCAGTTTACCTTGGGGATCCCTTATTTGCATGATTTATTGTTAGATGCTTTGAATCTTGATTGAGACAGAGTACAAATCAAATCAATACATAAGCAGAAGATGCATAATTTATTGGTTTACTTTGATGAATTGATGGCCCTTGGCTTAGATGGTTTTCAAACAGGATTAGACCAATCCACAGATTTATTTAGCAATGTTACCTAAATGGAAACTCCATCTTTAGAAGCAGAGTACCTCTTAGTATCAGAGTAGCTGGAGAACAAACGTGTGTGTGTGTGTGTGTGTGTGTGTGTTTGTGTGTGTCTTTTTCTCTTGCCTGAGGGCCTGCCAAAATTATCTGGCCAGCTCTGGTGAATACCAGGATGCTTGTCTAAATGTGCATCCTTGGTCAGATCCAGTCGGGCTCTTAATAATCATAACCAAGTATTCTAGAGCATTCACACTAATACAACCATTGGACAGTTGGGCTAAGATCCAGTTTACAGAATCAGCCAAGAAAGTGGTAAAGGAATGTTCTCTCGTGTTTCAATGCCTTTTACACAGAAAACCAACAGACCAGAAACAAACCAGGCTATGGCAAATCCTTTTACACAGAAAACCAACAGACCAGAAACAGACCAGGCTATGGCAAATCCATCTCCCTGACATGATAGTTAACAGTGTCTGAGGGAAGATATTCAAAAATGCAAACCCTTCCTCATTTGCAGCCTGAAGTGGTACAGTCCAGGAAAATCTCTGCTAAACTTGGCCTATCTCAGCAGTTTCTGCAGCCCGATCTACTTCTCATCACTTTTCAATTATATACCACTTTACACCTCTTGACTTTGTTTCCTCTATTTCAGGAGGAAAGTGCTGAATGAAGTGTTGTTCTCCCACTCAAAGCTTTTTTCAGGTTAGATTAGTTTACTGGAAGCTTTCCCATTTCCTGAATTAGACCATCTACAGGTTCACTGCTTAAAAAAAATAAAATTAAACATTGCTGTACCCTGAGACCTCACTGCGAAAAGGCAAACCAAAGCAAGGAATTTCATTCTCATTTAGTAGAAACTTTAGATCTTATTCAAATTCTTCCTTTTGCTGTACCAGCTACCTAGGAATCAGAAGCATATATGTTTGTTAGTAATTGAAAACATAAATTAAAAAATCCCATTGTTATTGTTGTCAGGGATATAAGTGAATTTCATGATTACTGTGGTTTGACTCAGAAGTCCAAGCATCTTTTATGAATTCTAGATACTTGGGATGAAAAATCTAGACATCAATTCTCTGATGACAATATGGAAGTCTGATAGAAAAAGGTCATAAAACTGATGAGCACATGAACCTCCCTTATACTGAATCAGGCTGTTCATTCACCAAGGTTGGTATTGTCTACACTAACTGGCAACAGCTCTCCAAAATCTCAAGGTGAGGTCTTTTTGCACCACCTACCACCTGGTCATGTTAGCTGGAGGTGCAAGGGACTGAACCTTGGACCATCTGCATGCCAAGCTGATGCTCTAACACTGAGCTACAGCCAGTGCCTGTTGTTCAGAGTTCTGGTGTTAAATCAGATGTTGGCTGGCCATTCCTTAGTTATGTTGATGACTCAGAATGTTCAGCAGATATTTCCTCAATAACTGTTAGGAAATAATCCCTTAATAGCTTTGTAAAGTATCTTTGAGGGCTTTGAAGTCACCTCCTCCCAGCTGAGGAGGCAGGTGCATGCATGAAGAAACTGCAGGTTTAATTTGGAACAAAGAGATGGAGAAAGAGGTAAACAAAACCTACTATTTTCTCAAAATGGAACCAAAACCAGGTACCATATTGGTGCTTCTAGGACAGCTATATTCTCAAATACAAAGCCTACTTTTTAGATTAAGAATGGCTTTTCTTGGAGCACAGTATGACACAGAGATGAGATGACCCAGAGGTGTGAATTGTAAAAGTAATTGGTTAAGACCAATAGCAGACAAGAGGCTGTGAAAATGTGGACCTGCGATTGCCTGTTCCAGGGTACAGCATTCCTCCCTAACTCTTCTGTGTAATTCTTTCTGCCTCCATTGGAGTGCTGAAACACAAGCCTTCAACTGCTGTTTAATGCAAGCAACTGAATATAATACCTAAATATAAATAATACCTAAATATAAATCAAATAAATACATGAATAAAAGATACATAACTTATTGGACTTGCTATGATGAAGCAATGGCCATTGGCTCAGATGGCTTTCAAATGGGTTTATACCTTCAGGTTATGGATACCCCCATGGCACAACAGGATGAAATGATTTTCATAGCTGACTTGGAGCAACATGTCCTCTGCTCCTGTCTTTTAACCCTTCCCCCGTACCTAAGATTTATGGATTATATTTTCATCGTCCTGATAATGAGAAGTTTGCTCTTGAGAGATTCCATTTGGACTTCAACAAGTTTTCACCCCAATCAACCTCACCATGGAACAATCAACTCAACAAGAATATTCATGCAAAACACTGTGAAACTATGCAATGGGCACACACTCACACTACCTTATAGTGAAAATCAGCTGCCTGCCAAAAATACCTGCATGTTTCCAGCTACCATGCTGAATGTATAAAGCAATCTATAGTTTATAGTCAAGCACTGTGTCACAATCACCTGTGTTCTGATTCCTCAGACAGGGACGTTCATCTGGAAGATTTATAGAAAGCATTTTTTAAATTACAGTCCTCGCCCAGTAAAGTAAAGGAGCAGACCAACACAGCCAGACTGGTATCCAGACCCAGCCTGCTACAAGACAAACCCCAAAGAGGTAAGAACACAACAGGTTGTCACCTGTAGCTCCCAACTGAAACATCTCCAAAGCACCATCAATGACTGACAGCCTCTGCTGGATAATGATGTTTCTCTTTCACAGGCCTTGGGTGGCAGGCCTTTCCTGGCTTATAGGAAGCCCCCAACTTAAAACAGCATCTCACCAATCATGGGCCAACCAACAGAGGGACAAACTCAGACCTAGAGGCCAACTTTGTCCCCATATATACTTGGGCTATATCGTTACAGAACCTAATAACCTCAGCTGCACCATCCTGGGCTCATCTACTTGTACATCATCCAATTTAATATATGTTGTCACATGCCAACAACTCCCTTCTGCTGTCTGCACTGGACAAATGTGTTGGTCTCAGCATGAGAGAATCAATGAACACAAACCAGACACCCCCCCCCCCCCAGAACATCCAGAAAGTAGCAAGGGAACATTTTAATCTCCCTGGACATACCATTACAACCTGAAAGTCACTGTTCTACACACACACACACATATGAAACTTCAAAGGGAATATACAATTAAAAAGGGCTGATTTAAAACTCAACAATAAATTAAATGCACATCATTTGGGATTAAACAGATTTGGATTTCCTTGCACATTATAATCTCTAATAACTCTACAGGCCTCCTTTTTAAAAAGAAATTTTAATTGGCCGTTCTTTACATCTTTTATCAGACTACAACCTTGTACCAATATCAACTAATTTTCAATTAACCATTAGACTATTCCCTAAAGTAGTTGTTATTTACCATTTATCCTACTTCATCACTTTGCTCAAGTGTTTGAACTTCTGGCTGCTGTCATCATCCATTGCATGTAACTACTAACTCTGGTTATTTAGGATTCTCACCTAACTATTCTACTCGAACACCTTTCTTTTTATCGTTACACAGAGAATTTACACTTGGAAGAGTCACAGCAGAATTCACACCTCCACTTCAACTCTTCCTTCGCCCTTCTGCTCTTCCCCATAAAAAGAATTCTCAGTATGATCTTCCCTTCACATATCTCAAGAAATGAGCTGTAACTACAAAAGCTCATATTGAAATAGATGTTGTTAGTCTTTATGGTGCCACTGGAACTCTATTATTTTGTGTAACTCTGTCTTGGGGTGTTAAATGCTTCCATGCACTTGCTCTCGCTAATCTCCAGGACTTCCAGATATGATTGTAGAAAGCTTGATGGCATTGGACATTGTTGACCAATATGGATAATGTGATTATGCAGAGTTAATAATTGTTACCAGGTATAAAGAAAGCACACCTTTCAAATGCCCATGCTCGTGTGTTTTTAAAAGAATTTTTTAATATTCTGATTTGTTTGTATTTGAGGAACAATCCAACAATATAAAATCTGGGCAAGATCTGTTTCCATTCAATGACCTTATTAGAGGAACACTCTTGCAACAAGTTAATAATGAAATTTATTGAGTGGCTCAGAAAATGGTCTGAAGACATATGACATTCTACTACTTTGAATTATGTAGTGTTTTTAAAATATCTGAGATTGCACTGTCCTGGATGCAAGCCCAATTGCATAGACTCAGTAGGATTCTTCGTAGACCTGCTTAGGATGGCATTTCACATACTTTACCTTGTTTGAATTCTTACTAGAATCCTGATAACTAGATTAGTACTGTTATCATTGATAATAGCTCATGATGCAGGACTCTGGTGTACATTCCCATGGGAAAGCACTATTTTCATGGAACCCATGAAGCAAGGAAACAGGATCATCTAGTGTTAAGGGTAAGGACTGAACATCACACACTTCAGTGAAGTAGGGCCACATTGTTATGGTTGACGGGGTGAGAAATAGGGACACCACAAATTTTGCAACAAACATATTTGACAGATGACCTTACCTTGTTCAACTGTGATGATCAGATGCCAGTCACCTGGTCTATTCTGTTCAGCACTGAAAGACTTGAACACCAGCCAAACAGGCTCACATCAGTTTTTCGCCCCCAAAACTGCACATGCACCCAAAAATTGTTGATTCAAAGAGACTGGCAGACATTAACATTGCTAAGGACTACTTACATATGCATGTAAATGTTGTCAAGTCACAACTGACTCATGGCAACCCCATCAAGGGCATTTCAAGGCAAATGAGAAGCAGAGGTGGTTTACCACTGCCTTCCTCTGCCGATTTTTTCCTCAGTGGTATCCCATTCTGCTTAGCATCCAAGATCCATCAGGATCAGGCTGTACCATACCATTCCATATCCTCAAGGACTACTTAGACAAACACTAAAATATTGTGTTCATTTATCATTGTTTTATATGATTTAGGATTGATTTCAATGGCTAAGGCAGAGTCAGAAGCCTTTAAAAAAAGAAATCAGCAATTGCCACTATATTAACATGTACTAATTTTCTAAAAACTATTGCCATGATATACTAGCTTCTCTGAATTCTCAGCTTTCATTATTTTAAAAAATATGTGTCTAACTCTTAGAAGCCGATAGTTCGTGACAACAGATCATTACAATATTAGTGCACATTAGTGCATTAACAACTGCTAATTTTTAAAATTGCTGAAAAAATGGCACTCCAAACAAACCAGCAGAACACTCAAATTCTATTGGGTTGTGTGAGAAGATGCATGCACGAAAAACTGCACTGTAAGGAATATACAGAAGCAACCCACTGAAAATCTGTGAATGGGTCAATGAATAGATGAACAGCCCAACTAGAAATCAGTTCCCTGTGACAACTGGTGAACAGGACAAGCACTCAGGAGTGGCCACTAGGGCAGCCAGGGGCCAAATCAGATCCTCTGATCTGATTCGGCCCGCTGCCAAATTGCCGCCGAATTTCGACGGCAACTTTAAAAGCGACTGGAGGAAAGGGGATTTGAGGGAGAGGCTCTAAACTGGCAGGGTAGCTGCTGGGGCCTCTCCTCAAAATACCCACCAAGTTTCAAGAAGATTGGACCAGGGGGTCCAATTCTACGGGCCCCCAACAGGTTGCCCCCATTCCCTCTATTGTTCTCTATGGCAGGAAAAAAGTAACACTTTTTCCCACCATAGAGAACAATGGAGGGGATGGGACAACCTGTTTGGGGGCTTGTAGAATTGGACCCCGTGGTCCAATCTTCTTGAAACTTCGTGGGTATTTCGAGGAGAGGCCCCAGCAGCTACCCTGCAAGTTTGGAGCCTCTCCCTCAAATCCCCTTTCCTCCAGCCTCTCATATACCCTATGAGTTTTTGCCATTGATTTCAATGGCCCATAGGGTATAATGGGGCTGAAACTGACATTCCCTTTCTGACACACTTCTGGTGATGTCAGGGGACGTGGCATATGCTAATGAGTTATGCTAATGAGTTATGCTAATGAGCTCCTGCACCTTTTTTTCAACGAAAGGACCCCTGGGTGGAACCAAACACAGAATGTGAGGGAATGAAGACATGAATAACCCTAATATGAACTCTTCGACATTTCAGGCAGAAGCTCTGTTTAACAGGTGCCTTTTTAAATGAGCATACTGTTCAAAAATATTTTCTTGCATACACACAGATTACTTTCAGCCTGACAATGAAATCCTTGTGCTGTGGTGGCAGCTGCTACCAAAACACCTTCTTAAAAATTGGATCTCCAGTAGCCAGTCAGAATCCCTGCTAGGAAAGAGCTTGACTAGCTCTCTCTCTCTCTTTTTTAAATCACATTAAAAACATTTGGTGGGCACCAGGAAAGGTGTTGGTGATGCTGCACTGGGTACTTCTGAACCCAATTTCTGGGGGAGAGCAGACCCCCACCCAACTTTCAGATCATAATTTCAGATGTTATGCTATCCCCATGGTATAGTTCAGCAGCAGCAACCACCACCAACTGTTGTGCGCCATAGCAACATTAGAAACATCATGCTTAATATAATATCCTGCTTTCTTTGTGTGGTAATTCATAAGATGGAATTTTATCTCCCCCTCTCAAAGGAATTTTGACAGAAGAGTTCCTGGCATGTTTGGTTCAGATCAGGCTATTTTATTTTTAATGTGCAGAGGCAAAACATCAGAAGCACAAATTACCTCAGAATGCCCACAGTGCACATATATATACAGAAGATCAAAATATCACAAAAAATGACTACATTAGCAATGAAGCCACAGGATACTTTTTGCATCAGATTTACCTGCAGCATTTCACACTGTATTAAGTAATTGGTTCCACAGTGCAAAGCAGAAATCTTCAGTGACATTTACAAAACTGAAGCAACCCCCAGCACATGTAATCTGGCATTATCTGTATATCAACTGCCGCTAGAGTTGCGTTTAATGATTGTGTTTAATGATTGCACCAACATTTGCCATTATCTGATTCCGTATACAGTTTGTTGGGCTCTTAATGCTTGGGTCTATTACAAACCAAGACACTTTTTTCCATGTCAGAATGCTGTCAGTCTTTGTGCATGCATGGCAAATGTTCACTGACACCGAACCATGTACTTATAAAGAGCTGCTTTATAAGTGCTTGTGAAGAAGTCCTTTCACCCTAATCCATTTCCCCTCAATGAAACTAGCTTTGAATGTGGCAGAGACCTGACCACCCAGCCAAGCTACATTTGGTTTGCTGGATAACATCTCTCGATTTGGATCGATGGTTTTGTACAAAAGTTTTATGCGTTTATTGTCTCCCATTCTGATCTAAAGTTCCCTTTTTATTCTGAGTGTTTGGGGAAGGGGGGGGTGCCGTTCTAAGTTGCTCTCTGGCATGGTGGCTGTTGTGCAGGGAGGGCAGGATAGATCAAAATGAACTACAATTCTCGAGGGACAAAGTAGTAACGAACCTTCTTGCAGCAGCAGCAGCATGCAGGTGACAACATTCTAAACTTGGAGGGAATGGTGGGAAAACAAATGCACTTTTCCTGAACATCTACCAAGAAGGCTCATAAATATCGAGCCTATTCTGTGTCAAATCAAGGGGAGTTTGCCTGTCACTCGTTCTTTTACTATTTATACGATTAATTCACTATATTTTTTTAAAAGGCAACACACTGTTGTTGGAAAGTATGACTCTTCCTAAAACTGCAGGGTGTTTCAAAATAGGCCTGCTGCCTAGATATGATGCTCCTGACATAAAATAGGGACTGAATTTTCAGGACAATAGAAAATTGCTCACTGTTCCTGTGGAACGAAGCAAGGGGTGGGGAGGTATGGTATTAAATGGCTTTGCAGGTTGAGACATCAAAGGTATCCAGTCCACCCAGGACAGCTTTGTGCTGCACAAGTCAATTGTGTTTGCCACGGACAAACTGAAATTATCTTGGTGCTTTCAGCAGCAAGCATATCAAGTCTGAATTACAGAAAGATTGAAAGGAAACAGATCTCTACTGAACAGGAGGTGTGTGTGTGTGTGTGGGGGGAAGTACAAGGTACTAGAGGGCCTGAGCCTCCAAGTGATGGCCTGATAACAAGAATGTTACCTAAAACATCTAAATTTGAGTCCAGGAGCACCTTAGAAACCCAGAGTTTCAGGGTATAAGCTTTCAAGAGTCAAGCTCCCTCCGTCAGACACAAGTAGGAACTTAAACCTAAACCATCAACTCGTGTAACAAATATGTGTCAATAACAGATCATATCAATAATTAAATCAAACAGCGCATGATAACATATGTCCCAAGCTCAAAAGGTAAATATGCTAACAAATGTGTCACAAGATCAAAATATGATTGCATGACAGAAACTAGCCAAAATCCTTTACAATCAATATGGTACCTGGGTTTTGGCTATTGTGTGACACAGAGTGTTGGACTGGATGGGCCTGATCCAGCATGGCTTCTCTTATGTTCCTCTGTTCCTCAGAGATGGAACCAGTAATAATAACCCATCTGTACAAACTGCTTGGATCAAGCTACTTTGCACAGCCTGCCTGCAATATTACTCTGAGACATTCAAACTAAAAAGGGGATTTTGTGTGTGTCTCTCTCATGTCTGTTGACCAAATTCAAATCCATGTAATAGGATAAAACACCACAGAATAATTTTGGTTGGCACCTTTAATATCCTAAAAAGGGAATCTGCACGAACCACCTCCTCAACCTTGCAAGGTCAAATTTAAAAATGAACCCAAAGTAGCAGCATTTGGTTTTACATTTTGGCTTTCTACAACCTTGTAATTGTTTTTATTCCATGTCTGAATAACAGACATGTATCCTTAAGCATCCATGTACATGTCTCTCAGAGCTGTGGCCTCACAGGGTTCCTAGAAGTAAAACACAACTCGTGTATATTTCTCATACTCAGTGCTTGCTGTGCAGCCAGTGGGGTATAGTGGTTAGTGTGGATTTGGAAGACCCAACATCCAAATCCCCATTCAGCCATGACATTGTTGGGTGACTTTGGGCCAGGTGTTCTCTCTCAGCCTAACCTAATTGTTGTGAAGAAAAAATGGAAGATGGGGAAACCATGTGTGCTGCCCTAAGCTCCTCAGAGGAAGGGCAGGGCAAAAAAATGCAAAAGGTGAATAAAAATGGCTTTTGGTGAGCTGGCTTTCTTTTAGAGAAAGCCCTCACTTTCCAGTGCTTTCCCCCTGCTGTGAAGCTGTCATGGCTATCTCCATTCAGAGAAAAGACCATCCTTTCAAAACCATAATAAGCATCAATACCCGTCACCTAATATCTAAAACATCCACATAACTTTACAAGGGCAGGCAATTCATTTTTCTTAATTCAGTGAATATCAGTACCAAAGAAGAAATGTATATCACTCTACCTATTACCACTGGTAGCAAGTTTAAGGTCGGATGGAAATGGAACATTCCAGAATATTATATCAACAGGTTCTTCCTCTGCAGCCAAAACTAGCTCACTGCATACAGCTTTTCATACTGTTGGCACTCAGCAAAGAATCCTTCATAGCTTGTTAATCCATCCATTCATTCTTATGGAAAATTTGTATGCTGACTCTCCAGTGAATAAGCTCAAGGAGTCTTACAATGTGAAACGCAGAAAAAACAGAAAACAGTGTAAATCCTTTAACAATAAATTACTAAAAACCCAGGCTTAAAACCCCACCACTTGCGTACGTTGAAAAGTTCTATATGACAAATTAGGGTTGCCAGGTCTGGGTTGGAAAATACCTGGGGACTTTGGGGGTGGAGCCAGGAGAGGGTGGGGTTTGGGGAGGGGAGGGGAGGGGCCTCAGCATGGTACAATGCCATAGAGTCCACCCTTCAAAGCAGCCATTTTCTCCAGGGGAGCTGATCTGTCAGCTGGAGATCAGTTCTAAAAGTGGGAGATCTCCAGGCCCCACCTGGAGGCTGGCAACCCTATGACAAATAGAACTTTTCAGCTTGCTCAAATGGTTATTCCAGCTGCTGCTCAGGATCCAGCTGAACTCGGGGTGTTGTAATGTTTTCTACAGTGCATTTATACTTCCTTTAAAAAAAAAAAGATCTCGAGAAAATGTACAAATCAGTTGGATTCCACTATTTCCTTTTGGAGAGGTTTCAGTATTCTGAAGACATCCTGCCTCATGCTGCCACTGTTAACAATGCCTCTGGAAAGCAAGAACGCTTCAGGGGAAGAGCTGCCAGTTCTGAAAGAGGTTTGGTTGTTCCAGGGGACATGGGAATTTTATTTGGAAATGTCATTAGTCTGATCAAAGCCCTCTTTGCTGCCCATAAAATTCCTAGGATTCTCAAAGGAAATTCCCAAACAAGGCAATTCCAAACAGCTCTTGGAAGGTGGATTTTTGAGCTGTCCCTGTGGCACTGCGATAGGGAAATACGAACCCACCAAACAGTCCCCTGCTGTAGAGCTATCAAATGCACAGAAAAAATAGTCCAGACATAGATTAACTTAGAGTCCATTGGTTTGCATTTCCTGGAGCCCCTCAATGGGCCAAAAAGAAGCCCCTGAGACCATTTCAGGTCAGGAAGATTGCCAAGTGGGGAGCCTGAAGGTCTTCTCCAGGGCCTGGTCCCCAGCAGGGAACTTATAAGTGCATATGGATTGTGTGGACCTGGGGAAGAATTTAATGTATAGTTAGGCCCTAAACTAAATTGCTTAAGCATTCCCTGCCTCTGTCCAGGGGGAGGGCCTTGAAGCAGAAGATTGGAGGGGCCACTTTGGCCACTTTCTTACCAGTATACTGTACCTGCCTACCTTCACTCTATACTCAGCTAGGAGGGCAAAATGAAGCAAACTTGATGCTCTGTGCAGAGAAGAAGCTTCACCCTCTCTGAAAAGTACTGAGTTCTCGGCGGCACTGGTGAGGACAAAATTGGCGTAGTGATTAGCTCAAATTTATTTAGAGAGAGCAAGCATGCCTTAACTGGCCACAGGGCCAACATATATACACACCCAGGACACACCCCAGGTCCCACCTAGGATCCTATTGGGGGGGGGGGGTTGAATTCTCCGCCTAGGTCTTATTGGAGGATTAGCGGGACTCCTGGATCCTTGGCTCCTATTGTTCAAGGAGCCAAGCTCTGGCTCTTTGCGCTGGTGCCTAGTGGCAGTCTGTGGACACAACACTATCCATTTAAGCCTGTGCCACCCCCTGATTCTCATAAGAGTCCTTGTTTTTCTGGTTATAAAAAGACATCTGATTTGTGTACCTCCCTCTTGCAAGTATCACTTTAGAAGTGTGGGTCACTTGTGCACCTGCTGGTTGCTACAGCCCAGCTACAACATCCACAGCTGCTTCCAGCCCCATCCAGACAGCACAGCCAGGGAATGGATGAGTACAAGGCAGTTCCTGCTGCTTCCACACTTCCTTGAGGTGCTACTTACTTGTTAGGCTCCTGGCATTATCGGTCTACTGGTCTATGAAAAAGGTCTTTGTTAAATTTGTCAGCAGATGGCATTTGGGTTAATGAATTAGGAGTGCAAAGATTCAGTGGTCACTCCTTCAGCAATCCTTTCATGTCCCACATTAACTGTTAAAAATGTTAAAATGTTCCTTTCATTTGGAGCTTTCCCCCTCCTTCAAACAGTAAGTCCCTGGTGTTTCAATAGTGCCCTAATCACTGAAGGCTGCACAGTGGCCTGTTACAATGATTTAAGCTCTGTTCACTAGCTATAGCCAATGCATATACAAACCATGTACACTGTACCCTTGATTCAGTAGAAAGGAGCGAGAGTCCAATAGGCACCTTAAAGACTAACACAAGTTGTGGCAGGGCATGAGTCACTGCTCACTTCTTCAGCTCATCCCCTGCCACAAATTCTGTTAGTCTTTAAGGTGCTATTGGATTCCTACTCCTGTTACAGACAGACTAACATGGCTATCCATCTTATACACTTGATTGTTCTTTATATTTGCGTTGAGTAATTTTCACATTACATTCAATGTATGTACAGCTGAACGTGTGACTGAAACATCACACTTATTTTTGTACTGGCCCCCAGTTTCATTTGTAAAGTGAACACTTATTGGCTCTTTCTTAAAAAACAGATGTACACACAGTAGCTGCAGGAGTCCAGGGAGGCAGGGACATGGGGGGGCACAGTCGAGTGATGGCACGGCATCACTTCCAGGGGAAACCCACAAGTGACATCACACATTTCTAGGCATTGCTGGAAACTCTATGGTAAAACCAGAGACTTCCTGGGGATTCCCAGAGAGGATTGGCATCACTTCCTGGTTTTCCTCCAAAGTGGTGTCATACCATAACCCAACATTTTCTGCCCCCAGTCATAGGAGCAGCTGCAAGAAATGGCAGCTGATTGGTGAGGCACCCCCTGAATCCAGTGAGATACAAGCTAGCCTGATGCACACATGTGCAGGTTGTACATGCCTTCACTGTAACATGTGAACAGGGCTTTAGGTTTCATGGTTTATGGACTTGGTGGTAGTAGATAGACTGCTATTCAGATTCCTCCCACAGTCCTCCAGCTCATGACCTACAGCTACATAGCCAGTTCCTTTGTTTCAGCACTACTCCACTAGAAAGACAGTCTATTATCATACCTAGTTATTTAAAATCCACATTTATACTTCAGTGCATTCCATTTTAGCTTGTACTTAGAGCTTAGTTATATTTCCCTCTATGTTCTTGGAAGATTTTTAGTTGTCATGAGAGATTCAGTATACATTTCTCCCATGGGTCTTAACCAAACAGCAGATAAACTCTTCAAAAGCCTAAAACGCATACTGAAAATCACAGCAAGATTTGACATATAGGTATCGTTCATTTAAAATTCCAGGATGTATTTGCATCAGCAACTCAGAGGAGACACCAAATTCCTTCCAATAGCTATGACTCATGTATAGATAACAAGTCTGTAGGCATGGTTTTGACTAAATGTTAGTGAAATTGGACTCGTGGGTCCTTCTTTCTTGAATAGACCTTGTCTGAATATTTCTCCCAGCATCTGAAAACTGTTTTGAAGCCCAGATTTCAGTCCTGTTTCAAAGCCGACAGTTGCAGAGGGCATGGCCGGAGTCCAACTGCACTGGCCAGCCACAGCTGAGCACCATATGAAGAGAAGAAGGGACCCATGCTTACTTGTGGACACTCTTGGGCAGCAGCTGACACAGGGGAGAGTGCCAGGGCTGTGCAGCATAGCAGCCACCTCCTAGGCCGGGTTAGCAACTCCCAGCACAAACGATGTTATGAGACTGCAACTCTTGGCAGTACTACATAGGAAACTCCATGGGTATCATTATCCCTTCTTGTTACTCCATTTGTGTTTCTACCCCCATTATTTATTATTTTGTCATTTATTGGTTTTCCACTGCCTTCCCTTACCATATACAGGGTTGGCCCTGTTGCTTGCCTGGCAGGGGGCTGATGTGAGCTAGCCAAGTCAGAGCTTCTCTCCAACCCTTCCCTCCCCCCCCAGTCTTCCCAGTGCTGAAACACTCACTCCGGCTGGCTAGGATACAAGCTCAATCAGCCAGAGCTAAGGAGGATTCACATGCAGTGGCTCAGGAATCCCAGGAATAGAGGGCCACAGTGAGGAAGAAGAGAATGCCGTACACCTTCTCTCCTCTGTGTCTGAGGCATCTGTGGATTGCTGAGACACCCCCTGTCCTACAGGGGAGCGAGACTGGGGAAGGAGCCCATCCATACATAATCTCCTCTCCCCCTTCACCCTGACCTCTGTTAACTCTAAGCTAGAAAGCCAGGTGCTGCAGATTCAGATCAGTATATACAATTCATATTCATATCATATACATATTCATACATAAACATATTCATATTCATATCATATACAATTCAGTATATACAATTCATAGCATGGTCCCATTTGTGGATAGTTAAATCCACAGGTTTGGGCCATGGAGAGAGAGAGGGAGGAGATCTTTCTACAAACTTGGGGGAAACCCCACATTTTTGTAAAAATATGAGAAATTTTTTAAAAAATGGAAGCAGCACTTAAATACCCCCCAAATAGCATCCGATTTCCCACCTGCTCTAGGAGTTTGCTTGGTAATCTTGGAACAGTCACCCTCTTTCAGCTTCATCTACCTCACAGGGTTGTTGTGAGGCAGAATGGAGGAGAACAGAATGGTGTAAACTGCTTTAGGTCCACATTGGGGAAAAAGATTATTAATAATAAAGCTGCTGATATGTTAACCAAAGAAGGCCTATCTTCTAAATTAATGCTGGAACAAAAACTAAAAAACCCATTCCCTGGTTCTTCTACTTACAATTAAATCATATGATTCAACATCTAGGCATACCATACATACTTAAAGATCAGCTTGCCCCTTTTGAAAAACTCATAGACCCTAAAAATCATAACTCAAAAGGTCTAATCACGACTACATATGACATACTGATTCGTCATCAGGGTGACAAACTGCTACGATACCAACAACAATGGCAGAAAGATTGTGGAACCCCCATTTCATCCCAACAATGGTTAAAAATCTGGACCTCCAAATTGATGTCTTCCCCAGTAATTTCGACGAAACTGCAAACACATTGGATTATTTTATGCTAGTACCTTACGCCTGAGTGACTATCCAAAGCAACATCCTCACACGCCTTTATGCTGGAAGAAGTGTGGTGAAGTTGGATCCTTTGCCCACTGCTGGTGGAAATGTGCACATATAAAGAAGTTCTGGCATGAGGTTCTGGCTCAAATAAAACTTATTACAGGATATGATGTCCCCCTTGATCCTACCTTAATATTTCTAGACATATGGAAGGTAAAGGACATACCACCACTCCAACATGATTTTATCACCAGCCTTCTTGTGGCCGCTAAAACAGCCATAGCATCCAGATGGAAAGCTGATATGGCCCCCACTCTCACTGGTTGGCTTAATAAAGTCTGGGAACACCTAACCCTGGAGAAAATCACAGATTGCCTTTGGCAGTCAGAAATATATCCTAAACCTTCTAATTTTGTAGGGAAATGGTTTCCTTTCATGGAATTTCTTTCTGCATCAGACATACAACCACACAATCCTACGTACCAAGCTTTGTTATATTGCTAAATCTCACAACTCCTAGATCACAGATAAATCACTCTTAAAACTAATAAGTACAACAACTACCTTCTAGCTCTAGTTTTTTCTAAAACTTCTTTGATATAATGGTTTTGCTCTTACTGCTGTTTTTTGTATTAGTTAAAACTGACTCTCATATGTTAGCTACGCAATTTCACTGTTGAAATGTTACCAAGTTTACACAACACTTTTTGTATACTGTTGTTGCTCTTTATTACTGAAAAACTAATAAAAACAATTGTATAATAATAATAATAATAAAAACAATTGAATAATAATAATAATAATAATAATAATAATAATGCTGAAACCTGGGGGAGGCAGTTAAAAGAAAGGCTGGTTGGTGCATGAGAAGGAGAGAAGGAAGCAAGGAAAGGGGAGAGAGTAGGAGAGAAAGAGTAAATAGTGTTGGGAAGGGGATATGGGAGGGAACTGCAGTGATCTCTGCAACTTCTTGTGGGTTCCCGTCTTGTATTACCTAATATTTACACATTATAAATTCATTTTGTTATTGGATTAGTTCATGTTTGAATGCCCATCCCAAGCAATCTGGACTCACAGTTTTGCCTCTTTCCTCCTCTAATTAAATGTTCATAAGGCAGCAGGTCATTCAAATCACCGTCCTCAGCAAACTCCAGTGAGCTCAATGGAAATACATTAGTTTACATCATCAAATGCTCTGCCACTATTAAGGAAATTCAATAACATTTACACAAAGTTTCATTTGCTTCACACACACACACAAATCACAATGCATGAGGGATCCCCTCTTGGCAGTTGAAATCCCAGACAAGCAATTTACAACTTCTTAGCAAGTCTCCTGGCATTTCAGAACACACATTCCATATATGGAATACTTGGCTTGGTTTCATAGAGCTGGTACTTGCATGAGAAAAAAAAATCAAAACTAGAACATTTAATAATATGAAAATGACTCCAGTTAGTTACCTGGACCACTAGTCAGGTATGAATAAACTGTTGTAGTGGCCTTGATGGAAGAAAAGAATTAGCAGCTGCTGAGTGATAAAAACAGACTCCCCCCCTACCAGGCTACTGATTGCAAGAGAGGAATAGTAGGCAGGGAATGAAAGTCAAGAACTGTTGTTATGGGGAACAGAGAAAGAATGAAGAACAGGAGTGGAGATAATTGGGTACATAAGTGCATGCAGGTGAGGGAATCCTTGTTAGAAAGCTACATACACTTTGTCAATGCTACCGAGACAACACATTTCTTTACATGCACTGAGCGAGAAAGATGAATATAGATCATGTATATAAGTCTGTGTGTCATTCAACTTCCTATGTGGAAATGTCTTTCCTGTCAAAAATCAGTCTTGTGTGATCTATCTTCAGGAAAACAGAATAGGATATGGGGTGTTGCCTGCTCTCCAGCTGTGTCCTGAAAGCTATATTGCAACACTGTATGAGTTGTGCGACCACTGGGATGGCAAAGCTCTTGGTAGAGTTTTTGCTGAGGTTCCCTAAGGTCACAGGAAGTGGGGAGAAGCAAAATGTCTGCCACTGGCTGCTTCTGTCTGGAGTCTACTGGCTACAAGGCCTAGACAGAGGGAGGGCATGCAGTGGGGGCCTAAATAAGGAGCGGCGGAAGACAGATAACGGTTCAGAGGTAGAGCATCTGCTTTGCCTGCACTAAGTCCCAGGTTCAATCATTAAAAGTGATGTAAAAAGATCTCCACCTGAGACCCTGGATAGCTGCTTTCAAACACAATAGACAAAACTGACCTTGATGACCAACGGCCTGATGCAGTGTAAGGCAGATTTATTTGTTCAAAAAATGCTGGTTTAGGAAAGCTGGGGCCTGAGGAGATGAGGCTTGGAACTAGGGAAATGGAGTTTACCAGAGGAACAAGAAGGTGGGAATTGAGCAGGAATAGAAAACTGGGAGAAGAATGGTGAGGGAACTGTCGGTAAGGAGCAGCAGCAGTAGTGATGAGGGGAGGCTGAACTACCAATGGTGTCTTGAGATAACCAGTCGAATGTTTGGCTACTGTTATTTTTAGAAGGCCATCGACTGATTTATTTATGGCATACTGATCACTTTTCATCTTCTCTTGCTTCTACCAATACTATTCAGCAGCCATATAAAAACCAGAGTTATTCAAAATACTTAAGGACATAACTGTCAGTTAAAAACAGGCTTTGACAGGTGCTCCTTCTTATACAAATTTTACAGCAGGTGTTTCCACCCTCCTTCACATCAACTTCTGTAGCCAAGAGCAGCTCATTCTCACTGGTCAACTCATTCTCCTCCTCTCCATGGAGAGCAACCAGTAGGGAGAGCGAGCGAGCAAACCTGATTTTCAGAAGGTCTTGTCAGGATGAACCCTTGAAGCATAATACAGAGGCAGGCACATTCACTTTCAAATGCTGCCCCTATTCAACACTGTGCATGAGTTCTTCTGATGTTCGGTGCTTCCTGTAGCCATTTCTTACTTTTGTGGGAGGAGGGGTGATGTGGAACTTAGGGTGCAGTCACATGTGCCAGATAAAACAGGGGGGAAGTGAGGCTATTTCCTTCGGAGGAAATAGACCCACAGTTGCACGATCACACCTCCCTTTGAAGTTGTGCAGCCCATCAGTGCGTGATCAGATACAACTGCAGGTGAGTCTGAGTTTTTTTGTGCCACTTGTTTCCCATGAACTTAAACAAGGGATCAATGAACCGCACCTCCGCACTGAGGGCTCCCTATGGAGTTTGTGATGATGCACATACAGCGAAAGGGGGGGAAACAATGGCACAGAGTTGGGATGGACTGAGCAGACCATCCCAATGGCAGGAGAGAGCACTGGAGTGATCAGACAGGGAAAAGTCCATCCGTGGCCTATTGCAACCCATTTACTGCTGGATTTTCCCCGGTGTCTTTTAACTCCACTTCTGTGGCGGAGCAAAACAGGTTGCCAACGGCTGCGGGGCACTTCCCAGATGTTGTTGTCTGATTGCGCCCTTTAAATCCACCCAGCATTCATGCCTATGTTGGGTCTAATTGTGCGTATGATTGCAGCCTTAGTAAGTTTTCTGTAATATATTTTATTTTTGCTGACATTCTTATATACTTTATATCACAGCTAACCTGGCACCTCTACTTTCCATCTGATCTTTAAAAATATTCTTTCCAAAGGGTTAACAACTCCAGATGGGGCTGGAGATTTCCTGAAACTATAGCTGATCTCCCGACTACAGCTCTCCTGGAGAATGGATGCTTTGGAGGATGGATTGTGTTCCCCCAAATCTCCAGGAATTTCCTAACCCAGAGTTGGCAGTCCTGCTCTCTAAGCTCACTTTCAAAAATTAAGAAGTGTTCAAATGCAGAACTTTTTTTTTTTTATATATAATTTTTTATTTTATATATTAACACACAATTTTCTGTATACAAAGTTATATCAACATACATACAAATTGTTTTATCTATTAAGCCAATTATTTCTCTAACTCATGAACACCGTGTCTTTAATCCAATTAATCCATCCAATTATAAAATTTAAACCAAATTGCGATCACATCGGTTTTAGCATATGGATTTAAAAGATAGCCTAATTTGTCCAATTCAGCCCATTTCAGTATCAAGCTAGTTAGTTCTTCTTGGGCCGGCATTTCTACCGATTTCCACATTTTAGCCCTTAGTATACGAGCTGCGGTTACCAAATATGCTAACAAACGCTGAACTGGATGAGACTTGGTTAAAAAAGCAACGATAAGCTAATTAACAAATTATATAAATATTTTTTAAGTCAAGAAATGCAGGAGGAAATTATAAGACCAACAATGATAGCGTGGATGAGAGATCTAGGAGGAAATGTAGATATTGACAAATGGAATAAAACATGGAGATCAATGAAATTTTTAAAATCTGTTAATTATAAAGAAAACATCTATAAAATGTTTCAAATGCAGAACTGATCCTAGGTCTATGTTAAAATATTGAATTATGTAGTAATGTAAACTTGCATAAAACAACTCTGATTGAGAAGCAAGAACAATTGGGAAAGGAACATGCACAGATGCTCTTTTCTCTGAAAATCACATCCTCATTTTATCTCCCCCCCCCCCGTTTTTCATCCTGACCTTCCAAGCACCCTAGAGCTACAGTTCCCCCCCCCCACACACACACACACCACAACAACTCTGTGAGACAGGCTAGACTTAGAAAAATGTGACTGGCCCAATACCTGCCAGTAAACTTCATCTGAAGAATTTGAAGAAGTGAGCAGTGACTCATGAAATCTCATACCCTACCACAAATTTTGTTAGTCCCTAAGGTGCTACTGGACTCTTACTCTTTTCTACTGCTACAGACAGACTAACATGGCTACCCAGCTTGATCTGTCTCCACTGAACTTGATGGAAGAGTGGAGTTTTCCAGTCACATCCAATACTCTAACCCCTACATCACACCAACTCTCTACAATTTTGGATGCGAATAGGGAGGGTCCGTATTTTATTTATTTACATTTTGTAGGTTTGCTTCTCTACTTTGCACTCTTGGCTTTATGGACTGATTTGTCTTGTGTACATATATTGTATGGTTTTTATATGCAATTTATACCATATTTATATAGATAGGCTCAATTCAAATATCACACAAAGGCGTGGTTCAACCAAATTAACTATTGCTGCGGTCAGATGTGCCTTTAGATCCGACTGAGCTGTGAATATTTGCTCGATCTAAAGTGCACATTCAGATTTCCACATCTGGGAAAGGTCCCACAGTCATTAGCAACCTGTGCTGCCCCGCCACAGAAATGGAGTTAAAAGACACTGGGGGAAGTTCGATCCTAATACTTGCCGATGGGCCACAGATGGATTTTCCCTAGTCTGATCACTTAAGTGTGCACTCAGGCTGTCGGGATGGACTGCTCAGTCTATCCTGACTTGGCACCATTTTCCCCCATTTAGCAATATGCACATAATCACATAATTAGTCCATGGAGAACTCCACAGAGAACTCTTTGTGCAGGGGTTCAATTCCTCATTTATGCACATGCACACAAAAAGCCAAGAAAACCTCCCACTTTCCCAAACATGTTGTCTGATCGTACAGTGGTGGGCTGTGCCCACAGCAAAACAGATTGTACTGGGATGTATGATTGAGCAAATTGTGCCAAATACAATGGGTGGAATAGGAGCGCTTTCCAGCTACGCCCAATGGCACGTCTGACTGTAGCCCATGGTTAGTATCATTAACTGAATGTAGGTCACTCCACTAACTATGGTTAATTAGGATCCTTCAGACCAGAACTGAAGCCAGTGCATGGTTGACCACAGTTAGTCTTAACTAGGATTTAATATAATGTCTGAATTCAGACATTTTGATTTAATCCTGACTTGTTCTTTGCTGGAACCCTCCAAAGCTAAAGAGAGGAGAAAATGTTGAGGCAAACCAGGATTTGAGTGATCATCTGTGACATGAATTCTGGTTTCTCAAACTAACCAGTTAAAATAAAGCATCATTTTGCACTATGCTACAGTGTTTTTTATATGTATACTATATCCATAAACTTGTAATACTGATTTATTTATACACAGATCACTTGGGAAAATGTATGCATTTTATGGGGAAATGAGGGAGTATGAGGGTACAGACCATGGTGGAATAATGAAGATCTGAGGATTCAGTTTGCTAAAGGGAAAAATTATAATAAGGTTTCTGAATCTAAGTATTCTTGACCTTCCTCACCATGAGCCTGGTCATCTTCCTTGCAGAAGAGTGTCAATGGTCATGCTTTCTGCTCTGCACAGTGGAGATGTACAGGTAAAATACACAGCTCTGAACTACGTTAGACAGGAATACTAGTGTTATTCTACAGGTGATATAATTTCTCCTTGTAGTCAAGGCTGTCAAAGATTATTGTTGGGTACAAAATGTATTGTGTTTCTGGCATTTTAGTAGTAAAAATTCTGACAGTAAGGAAATCCACAAACTAAAGAATATTCCATACACCATAAATAATTTCCCAGCAAAAAATAACTGCTGCAAAAGAGTGTTTTTATCATGTATTGTACCACTAATCTGCATACTAAAGAGTCAAGGATTTATGAATTGAAGAATCCTTGAGTAGATTAACAAACAATGGATAGAGTACTTTGGCAATTGTGTCAGAAAGAATGTTTGCAATAAGTATTGTGGCTTTTCATATCAATTACATGTTTAACAATGGGGAAACCCAAATGATTAAAGCAATGCTCCACTGTTATGTGACACTACGGACCAGAAGGTTTTCTAGGTGGGATTCCACCCACATTACTCATTCCATAAATAACCCATACAATCCACAGCCCATTTTGAATGGTTCAGGAGAAACTGATGCTGCAGTAATGTCAAAGCTAAGAGCTCTGTGTCTTGATCTGGAATAGACCACTGGAGCTCCCATGACCACCACTCCAAGATCAGAAGCCTAGAAGATATTTTACATGGAGAAAGCTTCCAGATGACTTGGACAACTTATGTTAAAAAGCCCACATGACCATTCACCAATCAGAATATTCACAATCAAACCAATGCTACTGGTACTACAGCTATCCCTATTTACTTCATTTATAATCCACCTTTCTTGCAGAAACTATTGCTAACCAGGGGTCATTTCATAGAAAAAGAGGTGCAGGAGCTCATTAGCATACCTATTAGCATAACTCATTAGCATGACCAGTCGAATGTCAGTTTCAGCCCTATTATACCCTTTGGCCATTGAAGTCAATGGCAAAAATTCATAAGGTATATGAAGGGCTGGAGGAGAGGAGGTTTGAGGGAGAACATAAGAACATAAGAGAAGCCAATGTTGGATCAGGCCAGTGGTCCATCCAGTCCAACACTCTGTCACACAGTGGCCAAAAACACTAGGTGCCCTCAGAAGTTCCAGCAGTGGGGGCAGGAAGCCCTCCCACTGTTGTCTCCCCCCAAGCACCAAGAATAAAGAGCATCACTTGCCCCAGACTGAGAGTTCCTATCTATACTTTGTGGCTAATAGCCACTGATGGACTTCTGCTCCATATGTTTATCTAATTCCCTCTTGAAGCCGTCCATACTTGTAGCCGCCACCACCTCCTTTGGCAGTGAATTCCACATGTTAATCATTCTTTGGGTGACAAAGTACTTCCTTTTAGCTGTTCTAACCCGACTGCTCAGCAATTTCATGGAGTGCCCATGAGTTCTTGTATTGTGAGAAAGGGAGAAAAAGACTTCTTTCTCTACCTGCTCTATACCATGCATAATCTTATAAACCTTGAACCTCAGCTGTCATTTCTCCAACCTAAAGAGCCCCAAGTGCTTCAACCTTTCTTCATAGGGAAAGTGTTCCAACCCTTTTATCATTCTAGTTGCCCTTTTTTGCACTTTTTCCAATGCTATAATATCTTTTTTGAGGTGTGGTGACCAGAACCGTACAGAGTACTCCAAATGAGGTCGCACCATTGATTTATACAGGTGCATTATGATACTGGCTGATTTGTTTTCAATTCCCTTCCTAATAACCCCCAGCATAGTGTTGGCCTTTTTCATTGCAGTCGCACACTGTCTCAACATTTTCATTGAGTTATCTACTATGACTGCAAGATCTCTCTCTTGGTCAGTCTCCGCCAGTTCAGACCCCATCAACGTGTATTTATAGTTAGGATTTTTGGCTCCAATGTGCATCACTTTGCACTTGGCTGCATTAAACCCAATTTGCCACATTGATGCCCACTCGCCCATCCACGACAGATCCCTTTGGAGTGCCTCACAATCCTCCCTGGTTCTCACCACCCTGAATAACTTTGTGTCATCTGCAAATTTAGCCACTTTGCTGCTTACTTCCAACCCCAAATCATTAATAAACAAGTTAAAAAGCATCGGGCCGAGTGCTGATCCCCACGGTATCCCACTGCTTATCTCCCTCCACTGAGAAAATTGCCCATTTATACTCACCCTCTGTTTCCTTTTAATTAGCCAGTTTTTGATCCCCAAAAAGACTTGTTCTTCTATCCCACGACTATTGAGCTTACTTAGGAGCCTTTGATGAGGAACTTTATCAAAAGCTTTCTGGAAGTCAAGGTAAACAACATCTATTGGGTCCCCCTTGTCCACATGTTTGTTTACTCCCTCAAAGAACACTAACAGGTTAGTGAGACAAGATCTTCCCTTACAGAACCCATGGTGAGTCTTTCTCAATAGATTTTGTTCATCAATGTGCCTACTAATTTTTTCCTTAATAACAGTTTCCACCAACTTACCTGGTATCGATGTCAGACTGACTGGCTTGTAATTTCCCGGATCTCCTCTGGAACCCTTTTTAAAGATAGGACTGACTTTTTCTACCTTCCAATCCTCAGGAATGGAGGCAGATTTTAAGGAAAGATTACATATTTTTGTCAGGAGATCCACAAGTTCACATTTGAGTTCTCTCAGAACTTTCGGATGTATGCCATCCGGGCCTGGTGATTTATTTGTTTTTAAGTTGTCTATCAGTCGTAGGACCTCCTCTCTTGTCACCTCAATCTGAATCAGGTCTTTCAATACCCCTCCTGAAATCAGTGGTTCTGGAGTGGGCAAGCACTTCTCATCTTCCTCAGTGAAGACAGAGGCAAAAACTGCATTCAGCTTCTCAGCCATTTCCCTATTATCCTTCACTACACCTTTTACCCCTTGGTCATCCAAGGGCCCCACTGCTTCCCTGGCTGGTTTCCTACTTCTAATGTATTTGAAGAAAGTTTTATTGTTGGTCTTTATGTTTTTTGCGATATGCTCCTCATATTCCCTTTTTGCCTGCCTGATCACAGACTTGCATTTTATTTGCCACAGCCTATGTTCCCTTTTATCAGCCTCACTGAGACTAGCTTTTCATTGCTTAAAGGAATCCTTCTTACTTTTTACAGCTTCCATTACTTTGTTCATTAACCACGCAGGCTTTTTTCTATACCTATTTGTGCCTTTCCTAACTCGTGGTATATATTTTCTCTGAGCCTCTAGGATTGTAATTTTAAATAGTCTCCAAGCTTCCCCAGTGGTTTTGACCCTTTCTACTTTTCCTTTCAGTTTTCTCCTCACATATCCCCTCATATCAGAGAAGTTACCCCTTTTAAAGTTAAAAGTGGTTGTGTCAGTCTTTTTGGGCAACTCCCTATTTATACAAATGTTGAACTCAGTAACATTATGGTCACTGTTCCCAAGCTGTGCAATCACTTTAACATCTCTCACCAGTCTTGGGCATTACTTAGGACCAAATCCAGGATCACCTCTCCCCTGGTCGGTTCTGTAACCACCTGCTCCATAGCACTTGAACATACATTGACCCAATCAATATGTGGGTAGTTAAGTCACCTATTACAATACAGTTATTTCGTCTAGCCACTATCTTGAATTCATTCATCATTTTATAATCCTCCTCTATCTTTTGATTTGGTGGGCGATAATGAACTCCCAATGTTAAGCTTCCTTTTGGGCCCACTAATTCAACCCACAGCATTTCCAGACACGAATCCAATTCTCCTACCCCCTCAATCTTACTAGATTGTATACCCTCTCTGACAAAGAGCCACCCTACCTCCAACTTTCTTCCCCCATCCTTACAATATAATTTATAACCAGGAATCACCGTATCCCATGGATTTTCCTCATCCCACCAAGTTTGTGAAATACCCACAATGTCTATGTTTCCCCCAACACCAAGCATTCCAACTCCCCCATTTTACCTCGGACCCTTCTAGCATTAGTATATAAACATCTATAGTTTCCCATACATGTTAAGCCTACAACCTTCCTCTTGCTGCCTCAAGACCTTGCCAGGCAGTCTCTATCATTTGCCACAGTCTCAGAGAACAATTCTGATCCATTTCCTTGTAGGAAAGTAACAGCTACCCCTGCATCTCTTTGAGATGAACCATCCTGAACCAGAGATTTTTCATCTCCTGTCAGCTTTCCCCCAATATTCATTTTAAAAACTGTTCTGCCACCTTTTGATTTTAAGCACCAGCAGCCTGGTTCCTTCCTGGGACAAGTGGAGACCATCTCTCTTGTACAGCTCCCTCTTGTTCCAAAAAGCATCCCAGTGCCTAACAAATTTGAACCCTTCCCCCCTACACTACTGCCTCATCTACGCATTGAGACTCCTGATATGTGCCTGTCTCTCCGGCCCTGTGCGTGTAACAGGTAGCACTTCCAAGAAGGCTACCTTGAAGGTCCTGGCTTTGAGTCTCCTGCCTAGCAACCTAAATTTTTCCTCCAGGACCTCACAACTACATTTCCCCACATCGTTGGTGCCAACATGTACCACGACCACTGGCTCCTCCCCAGCACTATCTACCAGCCTATCTAAAACACACGTAATGTCCACTGCCTTTGCACCAGGCAGGCAAGTCACCATACGGTCAATACGCAGTTTTACCATCCAGCTGTCTACCTGCGTAAGGATCGAATCACCAACTACCAAGAGCTCCCCTCCCTCCCTGCCCAGGGATGGTTCCTTGGTACAAAAGGATACCCGTTGACCAGCTGTAGAAGAGGTCCCTTCTGAGGGCACATTCCCCTTATCCACAGCACGGTGCCCTGTTCCCTCTCGACCCTCATGCTCCCTGACAGCAGCAGCGCTGCCGGATACAGAGTGGGACATATCTAACAAGTCCCTGAGAGTCTTCTCCATGTGCCTAACTGACTGTCTCTGCTTCTCCAAGTCAGCCACCTTGGCCTCAAGGGAGCAAACTCATTCCCTGAGAACCAGGAGCTCATTGCACTGAGCACACACCCAAGACTTCTGCCCAGTGGGCAGATAATCATACATGTAACACACTGTGCAAAACACTGGATAGCCCCCAACCCCATGCTGGCATTCTGGCTTCATAACTGCTTTAAAAATAATTTAATATAATCCCCCTTTTAAACCCTTTGTATTCTCCTTGTAGGAGTCTACTTACCTTACTGGGAACCCAAGGAGCCTAAGGGCCTGGTGTTCTGACTCTTCCTTGGTTTCTCACAAGTCCCAAGGCTAAGAGCCACAGGCCAAGAGCCTTAAATAGAAGCCTATCCCAGCAGAGGGTGTGGCTAGCAGCTATTCAAATGCACCCAGGCACTCAATTAATAGTTAAACAATGGCCCTTTCTCACCTTTATCTCAAGCAGTCAGCACTCTGCAACAACTCAAAACTCACTCACACACTTCCACACACAGTACCCTCAGCTAAACCACCTCAGCTGAAAGCAAATAAGAAAAAAACGACTCACTCCTCCTGCAGCTCTCTCCTGCTACCTTCCAGAGCTCAGCTGTAGTGTTGGTGGTACTTATAGTAGCTATACTAGCAACAGAGGAAGTCATGGTTGTTAGCAACAGGGGTCATTTGGGGCCAGTGCGAGGCGGAGTGCCACTCCGGCAGCTAAGGAGTGGGCACTAGGGCAGCCACAGGCCGAATCAGGTTCTCTGATCTGATTTGGCCCACCGCTGAATTGCTGCCAAAATTTGGCAGCGGCTTTAAATGTGGCTGGAGGGGATTGGGTTTGAGGGAGAGGCTCCAAACCTGCAGGGTAGCTGCTGGGGCCTGTCCCCAAAATACTCACCACATTTCAAGAAGATTGGACCACAGGGTCCAATTCTATGGGCCCCCAAACAGGTTGCCTCATCCCCTCCATTGTTCTCTGTGGTGGGAAAAAACGTTACCTCGCTCCGGCCCCAAATGACCCCTGTTGCTAACAACCATGACTTCCTCTGTTGCTAGTATAGCTACTACAAGTACCACCAACACTGTTTAGGAGGAGACAAAACGTACACCAATAAAGTCATTTGTCACTGTGGAGAAAAAGTATGGTTCCAAGATTAGTCCACATATCTATCTGAATTATTTTGGACAATTTGGAATTTGGAGCCTTTTCCTGGCTAAGATTTCTCATGTTTGCTGCCAAGTAAAAGGAAATAAGATTGCTAACAGATATTTTACATAAATAACTTATGAAATAAATATTTTGGAAAGTTCCCCCACACAGGTAAAAAAGTTCTTTTTTGTTGCTGCCTTTCCAACACAAGCTATCCTCTTTAGAAATATTTTTATTGCTAGTGATACCTAAACATTTACCTCAATATTTATGTATCAATCCTCTCATTTACCATTTAAATCAAGTTTATCCCATTAGGGCTAGGGATGTCTTGAACCCTACAGCAGGTAGGTTCAGAAGGTCAGGTGAGTACACCATGCCCAAAGGCCGCAACTGCCTCAGGTGCTTTTAGAACTCAGCAGGGATCTACACACTCCTGGAGCTCCGCCCAACTGCAGCTGAATAGCAGAGCTTTGTTGCTGCAGCCAGCAGCTCCTTCCATCTCACTTGCTCAGTCCCTGTTCTACAAAGTCCATACAGGAAGAGGAGGAGAAGCTACTGATGTTGTTTGCTCCCTTTTTTGCTCACATCCTTCCTCTTGGTCGTAGCAATGGATGATCCTTCTCTTCCTCCTCTCCACTGCTTGAGTTTACCCCAAGGGAAACCTGCTATGAGTCCTTGTTTTGTGAGAAAAAATGGGCCATTTAAAAAAATGAATAAAATATTTAAAAATTGGAAGTGAGGAGAGGGTGGTGACAAAGCACAGCTGCTTCCACCATCTCTGCTTCATTCTGCTCACTGCGAGTCCCTCAGGGCCCCCATACTGCACTCTCCAGGTGCCCCTGTGGGGCTTCCATTTTTCTATAGGGGAAACACCAACTTCAAACAATGAAATACAATGAGTGCCAAAGGATTAACATATTCCTCCCATATGAAGCTCCAACAGGCTGTGGCCAATGAACTGAGTAGATCACCAAGAATCAGCCTCCATGCAGCTGGTATTTGTATTTTTAAAAATTGCCGAAGATGTATTTATGGATCTCCCAATATCACATCTAGTTTGGACTGCATTGATACGGCATATTGACAGGAGGAAAGCCAGTGCCATCCTAGGCAGCGTTATACCCTTCAAAGGACTTAGGTTGTGTTCACATGGGCAATTTGATCTGTTGCCCTTGCTGTTTCCTTATGGATTTAAAGTGCATTATCAGACAGCAACATCTGTCTGTCATGCCCCAGTCATCTTAGTTCCATTCCCCCCTCACCTTGCCCTGTGTTTTTTGATACCTGAGAAAGTCCTGTCCTGTTTGTCTGAGCCATTTCCAAAATGGATTTCCTGTCATCTGGTCACTCTGTTGCACACCCAAGCTGTCAGGCAGATCTCACTGATATCTTGTTTTTCAGCCCCCCCCCCCCCAAGTTAGTGAGGATTGCATGACTGTATATGCACACCTCCCCCCCAGGGGGGGGGGAGCTGCTCAAAACTTTGTTTTCTTTTGAAAAACTCTCAAAGAAAGACACCCCTGTTCTGCATCTTTTTAATATTGTTTGGGGAAGGGATAAATTGAAAAGATTACAGGGAGGACAGCAGTGAACTCCCTATCCCAGCATTCTCAGCAAGCACTTGTGTGCATGCAGAGGGAAAACATTGTAAAGTAATGGCTGACAGCCCCATGAACTACATATCCCAGCAGGCTAATTCCTGCTTGTGGGCATGCTCCTAGGACAAAGTTCTAAAAAAAATGGCCGACAGGCTGACTCTGTGCTTGGTGCTGCTTGGTCACTCCATGGCCAGTTAAATCGCTCTGAAGAGTGCTAAAAGGGGTGAGTCTGGTCAGGATTCTCTGTAACAAAATAATCTGGCTTTATTAGAGGTGGAGCAACAGCGGATTGAACTGCCCATTTGACCGCAACCTTAGAAAGGTGTAACTCTGTTTAGGATGACCCTGTACATTTCAATCAGATTTAGGGCAAGATCAGATGTGATGAGACATGTGGAACAGCTGCTGTTCCAGATCTTTCCTCTAACTCATCTTCTAATATCTAGTGTGACAGGATGTCTATCCATTTTTATGCCTTCCTTCCCAGTTCATCTTCAGAATAACCATGTCAGGTAGGCTGTGACCGGCCCAAGGTGATGCAGCAGTCTTCCTTGGCAGGGTGGGGATTTGGCTCTCCCAGATCCCAGTCCAGCATTCTGAATACATACCACACTGGCTCTCACCATGCCCTACGTTGCCTCTCCTCATCACACCTTGCCTCCAAAAACCAGGGGTGTGAGGTGGGAATGGGGCAACGTACGCTGTGGTAGCATCATATTATGCATTGTATCAAAATGGACACTGGAATGAAAAGGGTGGAAGGAGATATAGGGCAGCAAATTGACTGTGACTCTCATACTTTCTTGATCCATCTGTAAGTGAATTTAACTGTTCCCTGGATTGTGGCCATTATGTAAATCAGGCTTCATTTGATGAGACCAATTTAATCTGTTAATTTTCCCACTATGATATGACAGGACATTATGAAGAAATTTAGAAACAGTGCTTTGGTGGCAGAGGCTTTAGTGGTCCCCCACTAGTCATAATAAATAAATAAATTGATGTGAAAAGTTTTTAAAAAGAGAGAGCTAAATATTCAAAAAATCTCTCTGAAGTGCTAAAACTGGCCCCAGATGCTCTTAAATATTTGCCTCAATAAAATGTTTCTAAAAGTCCCCAGATGCTGAAAAGGGAATAAAACTAGGTCAGATTGTTGCCTATTTAAAATATCGATCAAAGCATCATCTCAAAGGATGGAAACATCTCCAAACAGAGTCCAGAGGAATTTTCAAACAAACCTACAGAGTTTTTCAAAGAGTTGGTAGAAAGGGACAAACCAGGCCCAGAATGAACCTCTGTGGAGAGCAATAAAGGTGTCATGATGATTCCAACCACAAGGCTGAGGTTTCAAAGCATTTGTGCTGGTGAAAACCCTACTGGCTTTAAAGAGCTGCCCAGTGGGGACAGCACTTTGAGGATCAGAGGCACAGTCTAGAAAGAATCAAAGAGGTTGTCATGGTCAAATGAGCCTGTAACAAAACAGAATTCTAAACCCTGAGGGTGATTCTGATGTGCTCATTTTTGAAAAAGGAACTTTGCTGTTGCTGAACCCTTTCTGCTTTTTCCCCTGTCCTGACCACTACGTGCCTGGTATCAACAAGGCAATGATTAAAATTTGTGGGTTTTTAAAAAAATTATAAGTGCAAGATGTGCAACCATGGGGTATAACAACATCCCCAAGACAGCAGACACGGGAGAGGGATGAGTGACACATAGCTCTTTCTGGCTGAATGAGGTTGACAGCTGGTTAGAAGTTTACTAGACATACAGAAACTTTGCCTTCCTTGCTGATTGCTAAGATCAGAAGATGCACAGCTAGGGAAAACCACAAATATTGTCAGTGTTTTTCCCATCAGTTTAAGCTTTTTCAAGGTGTTCAGCCCTAGTGCCTTGACTCAAGCAAAGTCACACTACTAAATTTTAAGAAGTCATCGTTTTTTGCTGCTTAGACTCACATCAATACTGTTCTGTAATACAGACTTCTTTTTTACCAGGAAGGGCATGTGATCTAGTACTAGTTGCATACAATTAGTTCTGTACAGCTCCTAGCGGCCTTGGAGGAGGAAGAACTTCATATCCGCATCAAAAAGACACATGTAGACAACTCAGTGGGACCCCTAGGAACAGACATGCTCTCTGCCCACATTATGCCTAAACCCACTCACAGCTGAGAGCCATCTTCCTCCGACTTCCAAGCAGGAGACAGGCCCCCCTGCCTGGCTGCTGCAGTCTTGTTCACAGAGAGCTTTCCTTGTTTTATGAAGTTCTCATTGTTTTTAATAAGAAGAGCTTTGGAAAATACTGGTGTCTAAAAGCACTCTAGAAAATAGTCATGATGGGACTGCAGATGCCCATCTGGACAGACATCTAGTTTCTGCCTGCAGATCTCCCTTGCTGCACAGAAACAGGAAACAGGTTTTCCTTAGCAGAGAGATCTTCTGCACATGCTCTGTGTCATTGGGGGCTGTTGTTCAGTGGTAAAGCATCTGCTTGGCATGCAGAAACTCCCTGGTCCAATCCTTGGTATCTCCAGTAGAAAGATGTGAAAGACCTCAACCTGAAACCTTGGAGAGCTGCTGCCAGTCTAAGTAGTCAATACTGACTTTGATGGACAAAGAGTCTGATTCAGTATAAGGCAGTTTCATGTGTTCATGTGTTAGGTCCTTGCTTTAAAAAAAAATCCTCCCTCATGGAAATGCACTCTACACATGTGTAGACACACTTTGCCCATCTTACGAAGCAGCCCAGGAAATGGAACTTCTTTAAAAGAAACTCTCTTTCATAATGGTATTATATGATTCTTTGTCAGCATGGCACTTCATGGACTGAATTCAACTATCTGCGGGAATTGAATTCCCATCCTCATGGTTTCATCAACAATTTCATGCAGCAGGCACTACAAAATCGAGAGGGGTAGCAAGCCTGCTCTCCAGAAATGTTCCTTTTGTGCCTACTAAGCATCTTGGAGATCCTCAAGGTTGATACCTTTTTATCCAAGGCCCTATTCTAACCCAAATGTACATTTTTGTGTCAATTTATGCACCTAATGATGGACAACTGACTTTCATTGATAACACCTTTACTGAACTAGTCTCCTTTCGTGCAGGTGAGACAATACTGGGGGGTGACCTTAATTATATCCTAGATGCCTTCAGGGACTGAACCTTCAGAAGGAAAGAGTATACAACCCATGATTTTTCTCCTACTGCCTTAGACCGTTTGCTGAATAAATTTCAATTATCACGACATCTGGAGATCCCTACACATCAGTGAGAGAGATTACACTTTCTATTCAGTGAGGCATAATACCTATATGAGAATTGATTACCTTCTGACTACTAAATCAGTGCTGTCCAAAATTTCATTCGCTTCCATTGGCCAAAAACTTTGGAGAGACCATGCTTGGGTCAACTGTACTTTAGAGCTATCAGATACACCAAAATGCTGAGTAGGTTGGAGGCTTAATACTTTTTTATTGAATAATACATTGTTACATACAGAATTAAATAATGATATTCAGACCTTCTTTAAGGAGAACAAAGACTGTGGTGTCCCACACCATAAGGTCTGGGATGCATTTAAAGCCACCATTAGAGGCCGACTTATCTCCACCGCTCCCCAGTTGAAAAAGAAAAACACAGAACTGAGAGATGATCTTCTAATGCAGTGTTTTTCAACCACTGTGCCGCAGCACACTGGTGTGCCGCGAGATATTGTCAGGTGTGCCGCGGGATTTTTTCAATGAAAGAAATGTGCTCTAAGGGCATTCACTCCTCCAGCAGAGTAAGCTGGTTTCTTCCAGTGCCTGGCTCCTGGGTTGTGTGTGTGTGTGGGGGGGTGATTTGCACCAAGACATTCCAGTAAACATGAATATGTTTGATGGTAACAGCTAGCTGTTTCTGTCAGGGTGGGGTTCAAATCAGTAACTGTCCCTCAGTGAAGAATGGGTGTACTGTATTTCTCTTCAAATCACTTATGGTCAGCGGAATGCCGCTCACATAAGAGTAAGAGTTTAAACTCTCTATTTGAAAAACTTTAACAGAATCGCAGTATTAAAATACATCCACATTATATTTCTTCTGAAACTCAGGTCAATGTTATGGGAAGGAGCCATTACACTTTGGATCTGTAACTTACGATTTCAAGTTGAGTGGCTATTACGTGTATTTGTAATACTGTCATAGTTAATACTTAAGCTGAGGCAACTAATGACCCATTTATCTTGTATTTCAGTGTTTTTCAACCACTGTGCCGCAAAATATTGTCAGGTGTGCCGCGGGATTTTTTCAATGAAAGAAATGTGCCTTAGCTCGAAAAAGGTTGAAAAACACTGTTCTAATGGAAATCCAAGAGTTGGAAACAAAACATAAAACAACGGGAAGTAAGTGTATAAGCAGCTACTAACTCAACATAAGATGTTAGAGTCCCTCGAAACTACGAAGATTCGATGCAATCTGCTTTATTTAAAACAAAAATTTTGGAGAAAATCTCCTAAAGCTCTTAAACTTCTTTCATGGAAAGTGAGCAAAAAAATGAGATGACAGATTCATTCCCTGCCTAACAGATGCTTCGAACAATCTCCATACAGACTCCTCCAAGGTGAACCTACTTTTTGCCTCCTACTTTCAGGACTTGTATAGCTCAACAAAACCAGGTGATGCTTCAATAAATGCCTACCTTGCCAGACATTTAAACATCCCTTGCCTGACACCTGAATATTGTAATTATATGGAAACCCAATCACTGAACAAGAGATTCTGGCAGTAATAAAGTCTTTAAAAAAGGGAAAAGCACCAGGGCCAGATGGCCTACCAGGGGAATTCTACAAAATCTACCAAACTGATCTTGTAAGACACTTAACATCAACCTGCAATTATATTCTGACACATCACCGTTTGCCACCATCCTGATCTAATGCTATCAAAAGCTAATAGGGACCATACATTGCCTAAGTCCTATCGCCCCATAGCGTTATTGAACCAAGACGTCAAAGTCTTTACTGCTGTCCTTGTGCACCGCCTTAAGTCATTTATCACACATTGTATACGTGTGGACCAAAGTGGTTTTATGCCCAATAGAGATATCACAGATAATACATGCAAAATCCTTAACCTTATTCATTACAGCACAAAAAACTCTCTATCTTATTTTTATAATTATCTATGCTAATCTCCTCTGCCTTTTCCTTATTCGATTAAATGTTTTATTCCAATTTTATGTATTTTTTTAAAGCTTCAATAAATTTTATATTAAAAAAAACTATCTGCTCACTCTGCCTGTACTGGTTTTTGGCACATTTTGAAGTAAATCCATTCCCCATGTATCTAGGACTAGGATCTTAACAGCACAGTAGGAGTGCAAATGGTAGTGCAATCTTATATGGAGTTATGCTAGTCTAAACTAATTGAAAACAATGGACATAGACTGGAGTAACTCTGCCAAGGACTGCATTGTCAGTGATGCCATGATCAGTGTCAGCAGTGGGTAAGGTCTGGCATTTCCCAGGGACCAGAGGCCTTCAGGGAGCCCACCACCAATCCCTGCTGTGGTGTTCCTCCTTGTGTACATCTGGGTTGTGATTGCTTTGGCAGACCAGCAGCAGGAACCTTTTGTGTTATCAACAGTGCACATTTCATACATAGGTGAAATGACAGCCTGTGCCTTGCAAACTCCTTCTGCTAACTGCAGGGGATTCTCAAACCTCATTTACTACAAAACTTGCTGGGTTACCTTTGATCAGTCATAAGAACATAAGAGAAGCCAATATTGGATCAGGCCAGTGGCCCATCCAGTCCAACACTCTGTCACACAGTGGCCAAAAATACCAGGGGTCATCAGGAGGTCCACCAGTGGGGCCAGGACACCAGAAGCCCTCCCACTGTTGCTCCCCCCAAGCACCAAGAATACAGAACATCACTTGCCCCAGACTGAGAGTTCCTATCTATACCTTGTGGCGAATAGCCACCAATGGACCTCAGCTTCATATGTTTATCCAATTCTCTCTTGAAGCAGTCCATGCTTGTAGCCGCCATCACCTCCTGTGGCAGTGAATTCCATGTGTTAATCACTCTTGGGGTGAAGAATTACTTCCTTTTATCTGTTCTAACCCAACTGCTCAGCAATTTCATGGCGTGCCCACGAGTTCTTGCATTGTGAGAAAGGGAGAAAAGTACCTCTTTCTCTACCTGCTCTATCCCATGCATAATTTTATAAACCTCAATCATGTCACCCTTGAGCCGTTGTTTCTCCAACATAAAGAGCCCCAAGTGCTTTAACCTTCCTTCATAGGGAAAGTGTTCCAACTCTTTTATCATTCTAGTTGCCCTTTTCTGCACTTTTTCCAATGCTATAATATCCTTTTTGAGGTGTGGTGACCAGAATTGTACACAGTACTCCAAATGAGGTTGCGCCATTGATTTATACAGGGGCATTATGATACTGGCTGATTTGCTTTCAGTTCCCTTCCTAATAACCCCCAGAATAGGATTGGCCTTTGTTACTGCAGTTGCACACCATCTCGACATTTTAAGTGAGATATCTACTGCTACTCTGAAATTTCTCTTTTGGTCAGTCTCTGCCAGTTTGGACCCCATCAACATGTATTTATAGTTAGTATTTATAGTGTGTGAAGTTCAGGCATGTGGGACTGTGGTCCCCAACATGATGATGTCACTTCTGTATGATGTCATTGCATTGGGGATATCTCCTCTCCCTCCAGGAACATCCCCCAAATCCTTCACCAGTGATGAGGAAGGACCTGGTAACGCTACAGGTACATGTTGCATGGGCAGGGAGCTCTCACGACAAAAAAAAGGTGATCTACTACAAGACTAATTGTCCAAGAGCCTCCAAAACCCAACCTGTCTTGAGCCCTCAACTTCTAGTTACTTTATTACAAATCAGTATCTAATCACACCTTTCTTTTTTGTTTTGCCGGCATACCACAGGGTCTGCTATAAAATTTGGCCTATACTTTAGCACTCAGGAACAAGCAATAGGTATAGAAGACAGGGAGCTGTATTTATTTGTCTTCAAAGCTGGAACATATGGGGCAGACTTGCTGTTTTCAAAACAAAAACACACAAGTCCTGTCTCTACTGCTTCCCAAAAGCTGAATATTCCCTGCGGATTTGCACTAAAGGTAGAGTAAAGGGCTGAGAAAGTTTCTAGAGTAAAGGGCTAAGAAAGTTTCAAATGGAAAATGGAGTTTTAAAAAATAACAAACTAAAAATAAAAGGTGTCAATTCCCTGTGGAAGAAGGCTAATAGTAATTTAAAATTATATCCAGATTTGCTTTTGTTAATGCACAGACCCTGATTAATGCACAGAATTTCTTATTTTCTTCTCAACCTTGAAATAAAGCATCATAGACATATCTGGATCATGTCATTGGAGGCACATCTAAATAACAGTCTACAGGAGAGTTTTAATTAGGGGGCCATGTAAAGTTGCTGTTTTTTTGTACATAATGATACCTAGGCTACATGTTGTTAACTGTGTGAGCTTAAATTAGCTTCAAAAGGGGTTACACTCCTATCACCACCAGCTGAATGTGGTGATTTAAACAAGGATTTAAACAAGCGAATGCAATGGTGGCATAAATTAAACATGCAAACAGGGGTCTGTCTTACAGGGAGCAACACTGTATTTTGATAGATGATGTTCCCCCATAAGGCCTGATACCAGAACACACTTCCGCTGGGCATCTTCCTCAGTGTCTTGAGGGCATTCACTTAAAGTTGGCAATTAGCAAGTTTGTCCCTTTCTGCTTCACTCAAAAGTTGCACTACATTTTTGGGTTATTCATCAGCTAAAGCTGAAGTGCAGTTTTTGCCAGCGTTCGGTTTCCCATATAGCTATGCCACAAGTTAGCTTGGATCCTAGCATTATTGTACATTTGTTTCCTTTAAAAATACAGCTCCCAATTAAAAGACATGCAAATATTTATACTATTCATCCATTTCGCAAAGGATCAGCACCCAACAAGGGAAAAAATACAACAAACATACCAAAATACCTGATTGGTTTTTGTCTTCTGGACCAAGTGCCAGAACCCCTTGCATGGAAGCCAGAATTTTGAACTGGATCCAAAATTACTTTCAGGAACAAGCAAGTGGTATCATTTTCACTTTGAAAATGTCTGAGGTTTTGGTTTCAAAACTGCAATCCAGATGATATCCTCATAGAGTGACCCAGGCAGCACAAAAGAGGGCTAACAGTAAAGTATGACAGAAACTATTTGAAGACCATTTTTGCCCTCAAGAATTTTCAGTTTTGCCTGGACAGACAAATGTGGTCATATGTAGGCATTGGCACTTGTTATGTCAAATCCCTGGATGTGAAATGCCCCTTGTTATGGGGTATCAGAGGACTGTCACACACAGGGATCATAAGATTGTTAGATCTCCACCACAGAGGGTGGAACATTATAGATGCAATAGCTGTGTACGTTGCTCTCAAGCTTTGGTTGTAATACAGTTCACACATCCTTGGGATGGGAGCAGATTTGAGTTGTCACACTTCTCAGACTGTAGTTCAACAGATGTTTACATCTTAATATGTTCCTGCAAATTACTTTATGTGGGTGTTACCATCAGCACCGAATAATAGATTCTTTTGAATTATGGTGCTGGAGAAGATTCTTGAGAGTCCCCTGGACTGCAAAGAGATCAAATCAGTCAATCCTAAAAGAAATCAACCCTGACTGTTCCCTGGAAGGCCAGATACTGAAGCTGAAGCTCAAATACTTTGGCCACCAAATGAGAAGGAAGCACTCACTGGAGAAGACCCTAATGCTGAAAAAGATTGAAGGTCAACGGAGAAGGGGACGGCAAAGGATGAGACAATTACACAGTGTTATCAATGCAATGAACATGAAATTAAGGAAACTCTGGAACATGACAGAAGACAGGAGGGCCTGGCATGATGTGGTCCATGGGGTCGTGAAGAGTCGGACTTGACTGTGCAACTGAACAACAACAACACCCATACCAGCAACACTTCTGGGGACATATACAGTGCATGTTACTCTGCTGTTAAAGAAGAGTCCAAGACTAAGGAAAAATTAGTTTTATGATATTTATGCCCTCCTCTGATAGAAGTTGTTGGGTATATTATGTGAGTGAAAAGAGCCTACCTGTTTGAGGAAGTGAGTAAAACTCCTGTGAGTAAACAAACCAGGATGGAGGGCTTTGCTGCTCCATCCAAGCACCCAAGCTGCCTGGCTATGAATGAAGATGAGGTGGCTTGTTTTGTGGAACAAACAATGTTTTCAAACAACAGTTTAATGATGTATGACTTGTGCTCATTGTCCCAGTTGTGCCAGCCATGGAAATCTGAGGGATTGAGCCTCTTAGCAGCCCAGGTGCATTTAATTGTTAGAACACTGCAGGAAATCCATGAAATGCTGGATATGATTGTAACTCATATCTCAAGAAGTGGCAAAAAAGACCCATTGATAAAAAGCCCTCTCAACAATCAAAAGATTCTGAGAATATATAGGAACAAGGACTGTAAGAGAGCTCCGGACCCAAGCCTACAATACAAAGGGAAATCTACAACTGCTTTCAGCATGAGATTAAAGGAGGCTGTCTCCCTAATTTATGAGCCCAACTGTCTAGTAATCAATGTCTTTCCTTATCGAGGCAGATTCATCAACTTGTCTACCAAGTCTACCAACTTATTAAGATGGAACAAATTCCTAGACTTCTTTGCTATGAATAGTTTCTTTTACAATTCCACTCCAATCAAATACCAACACTTGTCTTTGCACATCACTCCTACTATGCTGAGTTTGGGATAAGGTTTCAAAGGTACTTTAAGAATTCTCAAGTCCAGCAACTAATACATGCGAACCCCCAACCAACGAATTTGTATCTGGGCAAAACTGAAACCAAACAGAAAAGGGTGAGAACTATAGGCACATTTGACTCCCTGACTGACCTTTTTAGCTCCTCACACCCATCCTCTCCTATGAAAGCCAAGACCCCACAAGACTACAGAATTGTTGATCTTAACCGTAGTTAACTTAGCCTAAAAACTCCAGAGCAACAGTTGAACTCTGGAAGGGCTGTCACAATATGGCAGGAAAACAACTTGGGAGGCCAAGGAGTTCGCACAGACCCCAGAGGAGATCTCTATGGATCCAGAGAAACAGCTGAATTCTGAATGCCCTGCCACAACAGAGCAGGAAGACAATCTAAATTTAAAGACTAAGGAGCTGACATAGACCATAAAGGAGACTGTTATGGAGATATTTCATTTTTTAAAGAAAAAAAGACAGGCATACCGAAATAGAGCATCTGAGGAAACATCACAAGAATCAGAATCTAAAAAGAGTTGCTCTGAACTCATTACTAAACTCATTACTGAACTCATGACTAAATAATAGCAGAAGGGGCCTTGAAAATGGTTTAGTATGTAGATGAATAAGTAACAGCTGTTTCAGGTCGAGAGGTTTCCCTTGTATCTGATTGATTTAATTTTTCAATTTTTTTAAAAAAATTAAATTGTATTTTCTTTTCTTCTCATTCCCGTTTTACCTTAATTATTCCATTCTGTTTGCTGAGATTAATTTACACAGTTCCAATGATAATATCCCACTGGGGTCACTGGGGTTTAAGGTTGTTGCATAGTTAGCAACCCAGTACAGCTGCCAGTTTTAAAGATTACTTTTGGGCTGTTTTTTTCCAGTCTCGGCAGTTTGTAGATGGACAATATAGCCCTACGAAGTTATATATGGCCAATCTTGTATAGATATAAAAAGCCAAGGTCTATGTCCTATAAGGGTGTATGTGATATTTGGAAGCCTCGCTCTGTTTTATTCTTAGCCCAAAGTACACTGCCAAATGGATCCAGTCAAGTATAGATTCTGATTAGGTAAAAGGTAAAGGTTTCCCTTGGTGTCATGTTAAATATAGTTGTCTTAAATTTTTTTTGCAGCTTCTTATTTTATAACTTTATTAGGAGTAAGGCCTGTTGTGGGAATAAATACAATGGGCTCTAGAAAGAGGCTCCAGGTGAGTGTCCCAGCTGTGGCTTGGTGTGAGCTGTCTTTTTTGCCTTGGGAAGTGCTTGTGATGGTAAACCATTGAGACTGTATCTTGAGGTTGCATGTGTGTGTGTGTTGTCATCATCATCATCATCCCCAGAGAGTACTTACAGTCAGGGTCACAAAATTGATTGATCCTCCCAGGCCCCAGGGACACCAGGCTGGCTGCGACCAGGGCCAAGGCTTTTTCAGTGGTGGCTCCATACTCCCAGAAGAGATCAGGGCTCTATGGGACCTTCTACAGTTCTGCAGGGCCTGCCAGACGGAGCTCTTCAACCAAGGTTTCAGCTAGGAGCTGCCACCACTATTGATAACAACTGAAACCTATAGAGCCTGGTTCCTGGGTTTGCTCCCAACAGCCTGTGCTTGCCAATATATTGGGAAGACCAGCGAGCTGAGCATTTAGATATATTATGGATTGCACCCATGAGGTAACGCCATCTTATGATAGTAAAAAAAACACAATACTGCTAGCACTTTAATATTATATTGTTTTAATGAACTATTTTTAGATGTCTTATGGTAAAAAAAATTTTAAGATGTTTTATGTATTATTATTATTATTATTATTTAGATTTCTGAATCGCTCAACCCTGCAAGTGGGCTCTGGGTGATTTACAGCATTAAAACAGATACAATCAACATGATAAAATTATTACAATGCACTAATAAAACAACCAATCCAGATGGCGATCAACCCCTTTTTACCAGCTGCCGTGCTCTCTGTGCAGCAGGGAAGGGAAGGGAATGTGGGGCCAAAAGTAAAAAAGGAGGGTGCCAGCTTTAACAGTTGCTGTCCTCAACCAAAAGCCTGGCGGAACATCTCTTCCTTACAGGCCCTGCAGAATTGCATCAGATCCTGCAAGACCCTGATGTTATTCGGCAAGTTCCAGCAGGTTGGGGCCAGGACTGAAAAGGCCCTGGCTAGGAAGAGGACAGCCGGACCTCCCTAGGGCCAGGAAATCACTAAGTTGTTATAAGCTGATTTCAGCACTTTTCTGGGGACATATGTAGGGCAAGTGATATCGGTTGGCAGCCGGATGCAGTAGTTCCCTGGAGACTTCCAGAGCCCACTGGGAGGTTTGGAACTCATCAGGGTATAATGTCATATAATCCACTGCCCAAAGCAGCCATTTTCTCCAGGAGAACTGATCTTGGTCATCTGGAGATCAGTTGTAATATCTGGAGATCTTCAGGTGTGGTCTGGAGGTTGGCTTATGTTGATTTGGGGCTATGCAGTGGCAGCTAAGGTAGAAATGCACCTCCTTCTATGCCAGGGGTGGCCAAACTTGCTTAACATAAGACACACATAGAATAAACATCAGATGTTTAAGAGCCACAAGACATGAACAAATATTACACATTTTAATTGAAAAATATGCAAATTTGCTTGTTATTAATGTTAAATAAGACTGCCAAAAATAAAAAACAAATGGGGTTAAAAACAGATATTGATAATGATATTTATTTATCCAGTGATATTTGTAGATGGGGGGTTGCTTTGAGAATGCATTTAAAGTTGCTTTCTTTCTCTGCTCCCTCCCACCTCAAGCCTACCTAGGGAGGGGAACACTGGCTGGAGAAGGGAAGGCATGATTGGGAAGGCATGCCTTCCCTTCTCCAGCTGCCCTGCCAGGAGCTGCAAAATATGTGTGAAAGAGCTGCATGTGGCTCCCAAGCCACACTTTGGCCACCCCTGTTCTATGCCATGTTTCCTGGGTTCCAAGGGTCTGGAAAGCAGTTCCATAGCCAGTTACAGAGTCAGCAACTCTGGGTTGGGAAATACCTGTAGATTGGAGGGGTAGAGCCTGAGGAGGGTGAGTTTGGGGTGGGGAGGGACCTCAGCAGGGTATAATGCCATAGAGTCCATTGCCCAAAGCAGCCATTGTCTCCAGGAGAACTGATTTTGGTCATCTGGAGATTAGGCATAATAGCTGGAGATCTCCAGGTGTTGCCTGGATGTGGGCAATACTTAGGGGACGGTCAGGTTTGTTGAAGGACTTCAGTGAGGTATCCTGCCACAGAGCTCACTCTCCAAAGCAACCATTTTCTCCATGGGGACTGATCTTTGTAGTCTGGAGATCAATTGTAATTCAGGGAGACGTCAGACCCTCTCCCCCCCCCAACCCCTGTTTAACAGTTTAATTGATTAACACTTCAACTATCTCCCTGCTAATACCCCACGGCCTCTTGGGACTCCCAACTTGGGAGTTGTAGTTCTAATTCCTTTTGCTATGGTTGCTGTAAGGCCAGCTGAGAACTACAATTCCCAAGGTACAATGCAACAAAAGTGGGGTGTAAGAATAGAGGAGCTGGTGGTACAGGCCAATAGGATGCCAAGGCAGCTTCCCCAATGGCTAGTGGGAGAGTAGGTGAGTCATCACCTACCATTTTCTGTAGGGGAAATGATGTGCTGTGGCTGAGGATCATGGTAATTTCTGGGAGATCTCCAGGCCCCACAGGGAAATTGGCAACACCAGTGAACATTTAGGGGAAGACTGGAAGATGTACATTACCTCAGGACACATTCAATGACTCCCAACAGCAAACTGTTTAGAATTTTGGGGTTGAGGGCCAATCAGGCCTCATATGCAAATAACCTCTGTGTTCCAACTGGCTATGGGGTAGAGGATGACATGTAGAATGGATCAGCCCAAATATGCAAATTACCTTGAAAGGCTGGCCCAATCAGGCAGAAGGTGAGTTATCGAGAACACGGCTAGATTTTATATATATATAGATGTTAACTTAATAATGGAAAATTTTGAAATAAGTATTAGATTATATGGACTGGTTAATTCTATGTATTGTTACTGCTCCCTTGTCTACTAAATAAAGAAAAAATAAAATGCTAAAAGCATCAAGACAAACAATAAACACTTTTAAAAAAATATATCCAGAGCAGGAAACCAGCCAGAGAAGCAGTGAGGCCTTTGGATAATAAAGGGATTGTTAAAGGAAGATAGGGAGATGGCGAAGAAGCTCAATAACTTTTTTGCTTCTGTGTTCACTGTGTGGGGCATATATCCATGCCACAGCCACTATTTTTTTCAGGAAGGGAGTCTGAAGAACTGGGCCAAATTGAGATGACCAGAGATGAAGCTCTAGACCTATTGGGGAAATTAAAAACTGATAAGTCTCCAGGTCCTGATGGCATACACCCAAGAGTTCTTAGGGAAATTAACTGTGAGATAGTTAATCTACTAACCTGTATATGTAACCTATCACTAAATTCAGCAGCTGTACCAGAAGAATAGCAAATGTGACACCAATTTTTTAAAAAGGATCCAGAGGGAACCAGGAGATTACAGGCCACTCATCTTAATATCTGTTTCAGGCAAATTAGTAGAAACTGTAATCAAAGGTAGAACTACTGGGCACATAAAGCCTGCTGAGGGAAAATCAGCATGGCTGCTGCAAACAGAAGTCCTGCATCACCAACAGTTTAGAGTTCTTTGAGGAAAAAAATCAAGCATTTTTGCTTGGGCAATGGTGACCCAGTAGACATATACTTGGACTTTCAAAAGGCTTCTGACAAGGGACCTCACCAAAGACTCATGAGTAAATTTAGTAGTCATGGGATAAGAGGACGGGTTTGTTTATGGATTAAAAACTGGTTGAATGACGGGAAGCAAAGAGTCAGTTCTCACAATGGAGGGAAGTAAGCAGTGGTGTCCCACAAGGATTGGTATTGGGGTTGGTAGTATTTATTCATAAATGATCCAGAATTAGGGGTGAGTAGTGTAGCGGCCAAGTTTGCAGATGGCACAAAATTATTCAATATGATGGAAACCAAGGCTGACTATGAAAAGCTCCAAGATGACCTCCACAAATTCATTAAGTGCGTGACCATGTGGCAAATGAAATTCAATCTTGGTAAAAATCCAAGCTTCAAATATAGGCTAATGAGGTCTGAATTTGGTGAGACTGAGAGTGAAAACATTCTTGGGGTCGTAGTGGATAGCTCAATGAAAGTGTCAACCCAGGGCGCTGCAGTGGTGAAAAAGGCAAACTCTGTGTTAGGGATTATTAGGAATGGGATTGAGACTATTGTAATGCCCCTGTATAAATCTATGGTGTGGCCTCATTTGAAATACTGTGTACAGTTCTGGGCACTGTATCTCGAAAAGGAAATTGCAGTGCTAGAAAAAGTACAGAGGAGGGCAACCCAGAGGATTAAGGGGTTGGAGCACCTTCCCTATGAGGAAAGGCTGAAGAGTCTGGGACTTTTCAGTTTAGAAAAGAGATGACAAAGGGGGGACATGATAGAGGTTTATAAAATTATGCATGGGGTGGAGAGAGTTGACAAAGAGAAATCCCCCTCCCAAACTACTAGAGCACAGGGGCATTCAATGAAGCTGATGGGCAGTAGGTTCAGGACAGACAAAAGGAAATACTACTTTACACAGAGAGTGAATAAAATATGGAATTTGCTGTGAACATCTTCTGGTTGTCCCTGTAAACATCTTCTGGTTGTCCCTGGCCTGAAGGACATCCAGCTAGACTCAGCTAGTGCCAGGGCTTTTTTGGCCGTTACCCAGCCTGTTGGAACAAGCTTCCATCTGAGATCAGGGCCCTGCGGGATCTATTACAATTCCTCACGGCCTGCAAAACAGAGCTGTTCCACCAGGCTTTCAGTTGAGGCAGTGGGTGTCCAAATTCCATTCTTGGCCTCCCCTGATGATAGCCCTATTTTAGTGGTTAGTGGTTTGATACCCCACAGCACCACTCAGAGGGTTTCCATCCAAACATCGCTACCGAGGCAACTTTCATTCTGGTTTTTACTTTGGTTTTTGCATGAATCTGAAATTTTAAATTTAAATTGTTTGAATTTTATATATTGTTTCTTCTGTGACCTTCTAAGCCACCCTAAGCCTCCTCACGGGGAAGGCGGGATAGAAATTGAATAAATAAATAAATAAATATTAAAGGCCTCAGCCTCTATGCCCTGTTGTTGGCCATCTAGAAGAACTGGTTGGCCTCTGTGTGATACAGGATGCTGGACTAGATGGACCATTGGTCTGATCCAGCAGGGCTGTTCTTTTGTTCTTAAGTTTTACTTTTGAAAGGCCTTTTGATGTAGACACCAGTGGAAGTTCCATTGCAAGACCCGGGGCGGGGGGAGGCATGAAACAGAAGCAATGCAAAGCCTTGTCTTGACCAAGCAACATCAATTAAGACTGGAGCATCACCACAAATTCAAATGATGGAGGCAGCAGCTTCAGTTCCTCTTCCAGGCACAGGTGAGAAAACACATGACAACCATTTTGGCAACAAAAAAACCCCAACACACACACTTTTCATTTCCCTACTGAGCCATTCTGGAACAGTACCATGAGGTTTGACAGGGAAATGTTTGAAAGGGGGTGGAGGCATATGGTAATGAGCTGTCACACACCATTTTGAAACTGTAATTACCGTGTCCCAGTCCCCCTTCTTGTAGTAGTGCCATTCCCATTTGAACAAAAGAAAGACTGTGTTTTCCTTCTGGTTGAAGGAAAAAGTCCTAGAAACACCATGAGCAAAACCAAACAAGAAACCAAATGAGCCCAATGCCGTATAGAAATTCTAGTTTAATCTGGGGGCTTCCTCCATTTACCCACAATGCCATCAGAGAGAACAGTGACATGATATTATGGGGTGGCAGAATTTCTTCCATGACACAAATGACCATAATGGGGGAGTTGTGTATAAGGATATTTGTATCGTGTCAAATTGATTTTATGAGGTGGGGGGGGGGGGCTACACATTGTAGGGGAGAGAGGCATGGTCATTATTTTTGGGGGGAGCTGCACAGTCTTTTTAAGGCCTCATTTCATTCTACAGCATTCAGGAACCCAGCATCACAACACTGGGAAAACAGCTTCTGTATTCTGATTGTGTTAAAGAAGCCATAAACAGAGTACCAGCCAATTTGATTTCAAAACAAAAGGGGAATGTGATTGTTGCTAACAGACATAAGTGGCTCCTGGTGTAGAGTATTTCAGCAGGACATACGAAATTCTGCATAAATAACTTGGAATAATGAGAATGCTTAGTCAGCCTCTAATCAAATTGTTCACTATTGCTGATCCTGTAATTAACAGAGCACTCTGGCAATGGAATAAATATTCTTTTGATTTAACATTCATTTGTGCTGTGAGTGCCATTGCCTAGGACGGGCGCAGCATTAAAACAAATCTCTTTTAAATATGATTGTCATACTTTGCTTTAAAAACATTCTTTTTCTTTTGATAATTCAAGGACATCCTTGTGAGGTAACCATGAACCAGGTGGAACCATTCTTCAGAGCACTGGAAAGATAATTTGCCAGCCTTTTCCCAATTACATTCAAAGCTCTTTGTCTTCTCCACATTTTGCTTCTCCATACATTCCTAATTTTGTCTTCTTTGTATAAAAGCCCAAACCCGTTTGTGTGTTCTTCGGCAACAAGAAAGTGGGACATCTGCAGCACAGATGGGCAGCCATTCACCGAGGACAGTGAAATGGTGCTTTTCATTTGACCTGGTAGAATCAGAGTGTGACACCGGCTTCACTGAAGTGGGAAAGCAACATCCCACGGCATGGCTGTGTGCACACCCTCTGCTCTTTATCTATATTTCTAGGAAGCCAAAACTTTGAAAGGCAGCTAATTGTATATGGGCCTGCTGCTCTGCAATCTGACACGTCGCATCAAATACACAGCTAAATGAAACATGGACTGAAAACAAATTTGCTAGATAAAGCAATATGATCCCCCCCCCCCAAGTCGGAAGAAAGAGACAGATACAAGATTGGGTTTATCCAAGGGCCACTTTATTAACTATTTATGCCTTTTGTACCAAGGGCAAACACCGAGTGTGGGAATAGGCCAAGGCCAGGGGTCACCCCAGACCCCTCCTTGCCATAAACCGTGTGAGCCACCTGTGCCCCTGGTGCAAGTCATCCCTCTGCCTCAGAACCGGATGGCCTAGCAAGCGGGTTGCCACCATGGAGCTCCCCCTCAAGCCCCAAAATTTGGAAGGGAAGAGCCTAGCCAGAGCAGTTCCAAAGGCAGTCCTCATTCCCAGCCCTGGGCCACAGACCCAAAGGCTGAGCCTGACGGACCCCTTTAGCCCCAACAGGGATGGTGCCATATGGTGCTCACCGGATCTGCCTTTTCTTTTCCTGCACTAACCTGCCACTGCCAAGGCCAAGCCTCTGCTTAGGACCTTGCGCCCACTGGGCAGCCCAAAGCTGCCCACAGCCCTTGCTGCAAATCCTCCAGGAAAACCTCATCGCCCTTTTCAGAGAGATGTACTCCATTCACCCCTGTAGGGGGTGATCAATTCTGCCCATACCCCTGGGTGAGGCAAGATTTGACCCAATTCTCCCAACATTACATACCTCAGCTTCTGGTTGACCTTCCAGCGAGCCCTGACCCAACACCTGGGATCCCCCACACCGTGCCACACCTGGCATGGCAATATAGCAGATCACATGATTTGCACCCCTGGCCACCTGCCCCTGATGAACTCCAGGCTGGCCTTTGCTTGGCCCTTCATGAGGCCAAGATCATTTCCACCGAGATGGATCAACAACAGATGAGGCAGAGTACCCCATCTCCCCTCGAATAACAGTAGCGTGAGGCCAGGGCTCCTCAAGACCCACCACCCTAACCACTCAACTGAAGCAAACTCACGGATCCCCAACTGCGAACCAGTGGGCCTCCTTTTGGCCCAGTGGGCTGCCCAAAAGACCATACTGTGGTCACAAATGGTAACTCTTTGCCTCTCACTACAGCTGGCCATGCCTGGAAAGAAACCACAATGAATCCCTTACAGCAATTCCTTATAGCAATCCCTTACAAAGTATTAAGGGGGGATGCTTGCTTCAGCAGCACATATCCAAAGTATTAAGGGGGCAAACATAAGACTGGTAGCACTGTGACCTCCAACGCCCAAGTCACTGGATGGCGGGAGCCATATACCCCATAGCAGCTGTCATGGGGGGGCACTCCAATCTGAAAAGAGTGGGTCCCAAACTGAAACTGCCCCAACTCCATGTCCAATGCCCACCTGGTAATGGCCCAGAATTGAAACTTGGTCAAGCGGCTGGCATCAAAGTGCCAAAACAGCACACACCCCTCCAGGCCCCTCACCACTAGGTATCATTAAAACACCACTACTGGGCAAGGTCAAACTTCAAACGTGATCTTAACGTATCTGTAGGTATTCATCATTCCCAGACAAAGAGCCAGGGGGAAGGATGGCAAAACTCATTTGGGATTTTTCTTTCTGAAGGACAACCCCCACCATGAAGAGCTCTGGCACTGATAGTTTTGGCCTGGTGTGGGACGCTGAGGGGAGTGTGGCTATCTTGCTGGTGCACCGACCACCTAGTGGGGAGGCAGTTTGGTGTAGTGGTTAAGTGCGCAGACTCTAATCTGGGAGAACTGGGTTTGATTCCCCACTCCTCCACTTGCACCTGCTGGATGACCTTGGGCAAGCCATAGCTCTGTACCAGATGTTCTCTCAAGGACAGTTGTCTCAGAGCTCCCTCAGCCCCACCCACCTCACAGGGTGTCTGTTGTGGGGAGGGGAAGGGAAAGGAGTTTGAAGCCGCTCTGAGACTACAAGTGAAGGGCGGGGTATAAATCCAATCTCTTCTTCTTCTAGTGCACCAGCAGATACTCTGTTGAACTTGGTGGAGGTGGTGGCGGAGTGAGCCTTGAGATATCCCAGGCTGATTGTCCTAGGTGATTTCAATGTCCATGCAGATGCCGCTTCCTCTTCACAGGCTTCGGACCAAGTAGCGTCTTTGGCAGCACTAGAACTCTCCCAGGTTGTATCGGGCCCCACACATCAAACAGGCCACACAATAGATTTTATCTTCATGGCAGGTGTGAATGTTGGCCGGATCTCTAAGGATAGAGTGCCATGGTCGGACCACTTTGCCCCAAAGGCCTGTCTGGATATTCTGACCCTCCCTTGCAAGGGGAGGCAAGGTGGACCAGCCCACAATCCCTGTTGCAGCTCCACGGGTGGTGGTAACTAGCTGGATTCCTTCTGTTTCTTCCATTTGTTTTGTTGCCTTGACTGTTACTTTGAAAGCTTCTTGCAGCAGAGAACTGCTTATCTGACTGTGTTACACATTATACACAGTGACAGTGATACTGCGTAATAATAATCAATAGTATAATGATGATGATGATGACATGATTATTTAGTGAAAACCTGAATGATCTCTCTTTCTCCTAAAGGTAAAGGTTCCCTTGCTTGAAAGCCAGTTGAATCCGACTCTAGGGGGAGGTGCTCATCTCTGTTTCCAAGCCGAAGAGCCAGCACTGTCCAAAGACTTCTCCGTGGTCATATGGCCGGCATGACTAGACGCCGAGGCAAATGGAATGCTGTTACCTTCCCACTGAAGCAGTACCTATTTCTCTATTTGCAATTTTTTGCTTTCGAACTGCTAGGTTGACAGGAGCTGGGACCAGAGACGGGAGCTCATTCCATCACGCGGCACTCGGGTCTCGAACTGCTGAGCTACTGACCTTCTGGTCTGCAGCTCAGCGTCTTAACCTCTTGCTCACAAAATGGCTTACACAGGCAACAATTTCAACAAACATTAAAACAACAAGAGTTAGCAACTTGCAAAAACTAAATCATTATTTTATTTACTTTTATTTCTGTCTCCTTTCTCCCCTTTGGGGAGTCCCCTGACTCAAAGTGGCTTACCTCATTCTCCTCTCCTCCATTTTAGCCTCACAACAATCCTGTGAGCTAGGCAGGGTTGAGTGTGACTGGCCCAAAGTCACCCAGCAAGTTTCCATGGCAGAGTGGGGAATATGAACCTGGGTCTCCCAGATCCTAGTCTGACAGTCTAACTTCTACACCATGCTAGCTCTCTCACAGTCAAGCCCTAACATCAACACCTTCCCATCATAAATAAAATGCTCTTGTGCACGTCTCAAAAAAAAAGCAGGGAGCAAAGGTGCCCTCCGCACCTATTCTGGCAAGGCAAGGCATTACTAAATATGAGCCCTGCAACAGAGAATGCCCTTCTCCTGGCAGTAACCTGACAAACAAACCTAAGGAGGAGATCACCTGAAGAGCTGGTCCATGGGAGTATATCATGAGATGCAATCTGACAGGGATGTAGGCTTTAAGGGTCGTAACAAAGGGCTTTAGAGGCCATAATTAGTACTTGGAACAGAGCCCAGAAGCAAACAAGTGACTGCAGCTCTTGTTGAAGCCATGGAGTTAGGGTTGCCAAGTTGAACTTACTGTTTAGTGGGGGGAGTCCCGTTCCCATCCGGGAGTCTTCTGGCATGCGCACAAAGTGTGCCCGATGCAATGATGTCATCACATTGGGCACATTGGGGGGTGGGACCTGTATAATTTGAGGGAAAACCATAGAGTTTTCCTTCAAATGATAGCGCCCCCCCCCCGAAACATGCCCGGTGATGCCTCCAGGTGATGTCATCAGGCCGGGCACATCTCTGCAGCCTGGCAATTTGGGGGTGGGGTTCCCCCGGCGGCCCAATCCGGGCCGGTGGGGAGCAAGCCAATCAAGCAGGGGTTTCCCCACTCCCCCGGGGGACTTGGCAACCCTACATGAATTCATATTATCCAAGAAGCTGGGCTCTGAAAATGCTGCTGCATTTTGTAATAATTGCTGTTTCTGCATTATCTTCAAAGACAGAGAGAGAGAATTTAATACTCCAGAAAATGAAAGAAGCTGCTCTTACTGTGACTTTAAAAAATGTGTATCTGGCCCACCTAGGCCTCAGCAAATCAATGGCAAAAGTTATGTTGACGAACCCTTAATATAGCTGGTGGTAACAGGGCATATTTTAAGGTATGATAAAACCCACAGCACTTACCCTAATCTCTCTTTGTCTGCTAATTGTAATATAAACATACCCTTGGAGCTTTCATTATCAAGTGTACCCTTCCCTTCTCTTTCATTCCCTCCTTCTTAATAATAGCAGCCTGTATGGAGAAAGCTGCTGGCATGTGTTTTTCATTCCCAGTCCTAGCTCTTGGCTAATTATTGATTGATTGATTGCAATTTCTGTCCCACTGGCTTCTTTAGAGCAACAAGGCTTCCTCCCACTGCCCAGTATCCTAAGATGAGTATGGCTGGAGTTCACTTTGGCCTCTGAGACATTTCCAGATCAAAAAATAACAATAAATCCACATCTATTTCATGACATTATCATTGTCAGAAAGGATGGATTTATCTCCAAGAGGTGGTCATCTTAAATCTAAATGGGATCTTCAACACTTCAACACTTAACTATCCAGATACTGAACCAGATAGTCATTGTTTAGTTGTCACATGTGGACTACAGCTCTACATGATTTCCAAACAACATGGGGACAACTGGTGGTTTATACCATACAGTGGTCCTCTAGAATTCTGTCTTTACTTGGCATCTTTTTGAAGTAACTCCACTAACTGCAAAAAGCTTTTTATTGCCTGCTTGCTGTATATAGTTAGTAATAGAAACTGGCTGTACATTTCTACCATCACTTAAATCATGATGGACCTTCACTGGCACTTTAATGCTGAGAACATTTTTCCATGGCCTTTTAGGTTTAATATTTTTAAAAAAACTTCAAGCAGACTTCTCTTAACCCCCCCCCCCCAAAAAAAAACAATAACCAGTATTCTCCAGAATTCTAGTAACTGAAGCACATTTTAATTCTGCATTCAACTTGGAAGTATACTTCACTCTTAAATTCGGGGAGGGGGGGTATTTTAGTGTCTGTAGTAGCAGAATGGGGAAAGAAAATGGCAGGGCATAGCCTGATCTCATCAGATCTCAGAAGCTAAGCAGGGTCGGTATTTGGAAGGGAGAACACCAAGGAAGAATCTGCAGAGGAAAGCGACGGCAAACCCACCTCTGTTTTTCACTTGCCTCGGAAGCTCCTTGCTGAGGTTGACATAAGTTGGCTGTGACTTGATGGCACTTTACACACACACACACACGTGCGCAGGCACACACACCATAGCAGAATGAGAGTTGAGTTATAATGCTACCCAACTTTGCTTGTCTGCTCATAGTAGGGTTGCCAGGTCAATGCTGGCAATGAGCGGGCAACCAGTGAGAGCCTTTGGCACACCATATTGATGTGCAGTTCCTAGAGCATTGTTGCATCATTTCTGGGTACAAACTGGAAGTGACATCACAATGTTGCCCTTTGCTCCCACTGAACTGAACGCACCCAGCAGGGCCTGGAGCTCAGGGGTGGGAGCTTGCCCACTAGGATGGCTACCCTGGTTCACAAACTATGAAAAAGTCTCCCTTTGGAGGGGGGGGGAGGACCTGAAAGGAGGGATGAAGTATTTTTCCAAACTGATAGTACCAGTAATTAAATTCCCTGAACAGAGTCAGCACTATCTCCATCACCACAGCACACATCATGCCCCAATGAAGGCACAAATCAGTTGGATTTGGTTTTTGAAAATGTCACATTTGTCCATGTGGTGATTCCATTGCGGAATCACAGTGGAAGCAGTGTTGGACATAAAGTTCACAGTTTATTTAAACATTTTAACTAATACTTGAAATCGTGCTCAAGAACACAGAGCTAGCAAAGCTCTTTTAAACAGGTCAAATTTGCTCATTATGACGAATTCTAGACAGCAACTTAGTTGTAGTATTTTTTTTTATAAAAATTTTATTAATTTTTCAACTATTTCTAAAACTACACAGCTAAATTCTAAGCTAAATTACCTTATACAGAAAATGCTGAGTAAAATAATCATTTTTAGCAGATTAATAAATATGAGAAACAAAAAATTCTTGGTTTAACTAGTTACATATGCTACTGCTTCTAAACATCACATAGCTGATTTGCTGGTACACATAACTTTGGAGCACGCTTATTTCCCATTAACATATACTTAGTGCTCATCTTTTAACAACAAATAAAAAGTTTATTTCTTCTTTCATCCTCTTCTTATCTTTTTAGTCTCTTCCAAAGGTTTTGGAGCTGCAGCTCCCTTCTCCAAGTCTGAATTATCTTCTTCACTTTCTGAGCTATCCAAGCCGTATATACTTTCCTGCTGTGCAAGCGAATCATCTGAGTCTCTCTCTTTTTTCTTTTTCTTGCATTTTTCCAAAAAGGCTCTCGCTTGTTCAACAGAATCAATATTAACATTCTTTTCTTTGAAGCTGAAACATAGTCCCTCTGGAGTATTCCATCTGTATATAATTGATTCAGACTGGAGCCATGTAGTTAAACTTCTGTAGGCTTTTCTTCTTTTTCTTATTTCAAATGGAATGTCCTTTAGTACCTTGATGTCTTCCTCCTGGATCTTCAGCGTTGTTCTGTTGGTGGCTCTTAAAACCACATCCCTTGTTGATCTTTTGGAGAATCTTATCATAATTTCACCTGGCAGGTTTTTCTTTTTGACTAGCTCTGGGTAGGTCCGGTAAACCAAATCCATGTCGTTTATTAATTCCTCCGCTTTTAAACCTGTCACTGGTGCCAAAGCTTCACTCACTAGCTTTTTAAGATCCTCCCCCTTTTTTTCAGGAACATTCTGAAGTCGTAGGAAATAGCTTGAACGTTCCATCTGCAATTTCAAAACATTATCACATTGAAAAGCCTTCTCCTTCTCAATTTTTTTAGTCTTGAATCATGTTTACTGGTAGTCGCTTTCACCTCCAAGAGGTCCCGTTGCAGCTGTTCTGTTCGTTTGCCAGATTCTTTCAGTTCATTTTGCATTAAATCCATCTTAGTGTTGAGAGCAGTCAGCTGGTCCACTAGTGGCCACAGCAGTGTTGAAAACATTGAGCTCATCTCTGTGGTATCTCCCTTTGAACTCGGAGGACTGCTTCCTAATTTAGGGGAGGGTTTTGGCCACCCTGTCATTATTGCAGCTTTGCTTTTGTTTACACTTAGATAAGAAGGGCCGTAAAAGAAGCAATGTCACACTAATGTCTTTTGAAAGGTTTTTTCTCCGTGTATGCGATCCAGCCCTCCAGAATTTTCAAAACACCTTTGTAGTTGCAGTAATGCCCTGGGAAAGTCTCATTCGCTTCGGTAAGGAGGGGGGGGGGAACGCGATCCTCCCTTTCCCTTCCCGTCGCTTTATTTGTTGTTAGGTTTTACAACTCACGGTTTTCACCATTGCATATCAGGAATGTTGATTGTTTCTCTGCAAGACATTTTCTGCTGCTTCTCGGTCACGCTTACGCAGTCCGAAGGCTTCCTCGGCAGGGGAACCTACGGGGGTGATGAGGGGGTCTCAATCTTGTGGTCACCACCATCAAGAGAGTCTCCTCCTCGTGCCACCCCAAGCAGAGCCCCTTCACTAGGGTCTCTGGGGGTTCGGAACCTGTCCAGAACCCCTTCTCCCTACCAGGCACGGATCACCTCTCCTGCATAAGCAGAGAGAGGCGTCCGCCATTGCGCACGTCTCTTCCGGAAGTCCAGTTGTAGTATTTTGAACCTGTTAAAATTTTGGAAGAATTTCCAAAATGGTCAGATTCCACCAGCAGTACCTATGTCTCATCTGGATTTAGCTTCAGTTTATTAGCTCCTGTCCATCTTATTAGTGATTCCAGCACTTGTTCAGAATGTCCAGGGCCCCAACTGAGTTTGATCAAAATAAACAAAAAGGAGAAGTACAGTCCAAATATCTAGTCAGTTTCACTAGAGGTTTCGTGTCAGTATTAAATGGTGTCGGAGATAATATAGAGCTCTGTAGAACTCAACAACATACTTGCCATTGAACTGGGCAAAAATCCTCCAGTCTCACCTTCTGGAAATGTCCTCCAATCTGTGGTCATCCCTGGCAAGATGACACCGACTTTGCACATCTTGATTTGGACTGAGTCAAGTCTTTCTGAGCTTATAAAGAGAATCCTTGGAGAAAGACTGGACTCCTCCTATCCTTACAAGGTAAGCTTGAGAAAAGTGAAAGAGAAGGGAAACTGATGGCAGGGAAGGCTGGAGGAGGCAGGTGGCATGAGAAAATGATTATGAGCTGAGTTTGCTTCCAAACAGCAATAAGGAAACCATTTCTGAATTGACTTTTTTCCCACCCACACCCCCACAAATCCTGAAGCTTCATCTCTCGTATCAACTACCTTTTTCTCACAGGGGCCCATGCTATTCTGCTAGATAAATCTCTAGCAGTGCTTCCTGTTTGCAAGAAGATAAGCCCAAAGGGATGACTCAAACAGAGATTAAACCCTTGGCCATCTCTGAGGCTCTGCGCAGAGCATAATCCATTAACCCTGGATACAGGGAGACAACAGAATTACCTGCCCCCAGAGAAGGCAAGGCCAGAGTAACAAATCATGCAGAGACAAAGCAGTGCTCCCGAGAGCCTGCCATTGTTTAATTACTTTCTCAGGGAATGTTTAGCTGTTCTGTTTTCCCCTGATGTGACATGCTATTATTTGGGAATTACTGTTCTAAGACCTGAGAGTTTTAAAACAGAAGCTATAATACCAAACAGTTTCAGAGGATAGCTGTGTTGGTCTAGTTTCAAGTCCAGTAGCAACTTAGGCCAAATCTACACCTCCCCTCTGAAGTAGTTTGACTGCTGTTCTTTTCCTACACTCATTTCACACTGGTTTCAAATTTCACTTTGGTTTTCTTCCCTGGGTCTGAAGAGCAGTAAGCAACAGGATCTGTTTAAAGCAGTGTAATGCTAGCTTGACCACAAGGGGTCAATTAACGAATGTAGATGGTGAATTTTAAACAAGAACAAGTATGGTTTGAAACTAGAAACAGGTATGGACAGGGTTTTTGAAACTAGAATGATTCCAGTGGGGAAGTCAGATGTAGATTTGACCTTAGAGACCAACCAGATTTTCAGGGTATAAGTTTTTTTCAGAGTCTCAAAAGCTTATACTCCCAAAATCTTGTCTCTAAAGTGCTACTGGACTCGAATCTAGCTATAATACAGGACAACATTTCTAGCATTATTTTGTTACAATGCTAAAAATATGGCTGAATCAAATGAGATATGCCACAATTCTTTTGATCTAGGACAGCTGCAGTCTAGATAGCGAAACTTCACATGCTCTGCAAATACTGACTGAATCACAAGTATTTAGGGCTAAGATTTCCAGAACCACTGAAAGGTTCATACATGGTCCCACTGCTGCAGTACACTTTATTATGCTTCTCATACAACAGACTCCTTTTTATATGTAAATCTAAGTGAAAATTGATTATGTGGGTCAAAGCATTTAATGTGACCTAGCATGACTGGATGTGACAACTGTTCTGTGTCATTGTTAAATAATCCATTATGAAATCAACTTTATTTGTATAAGAAAATACAAATGCTCACCCTACAGCAAGGACTTGCTAGCTGAAAGGAAACTCATAGGTTTGCTGCAGCTTTAACAAACACTTTTGATATTCTTTGATAACAAGCATGAGTCCGACTGACTGCAGATTTAGATGGGGAATTTTCCAATGTTCCAGGTGAACAAAGGATGTGCGCATGTGAGTCTCAGTATCCTGTAGAACCCACACCATGCCTCTACAAAGGCATTTCAAAATGAAAAAAAAACCAACAATGAGGCAATAATGCATTTAGAAAATACAAGAGGGGACCTGCAACAAAATGTTGCCATCTCCACCGTATTGGCATTTCAGTGCAAGGGGAGAACTGGCCAAGCCCACACATCTCCGGGCAAAATCCTGCACAGACTCACACTCCTGCATTCTCTGAAGAAGAGAATAGTTTCCTCCCCACCTGCTCTGGTTTTTCTTTTCTCTCTAACAGTAAACCATTAAACTAATGGGCTGGGAGGAGGCAGGGAAAGAGGGAAGAGCTGAGGCTCTGGGAACTTCTCTCAAATTTCTCGCGCCTACTCCTAAGGGCAGAATCAAGGACATGTTTATTTTCTGCTGGTCCCCCCACTTGCCGCCTTTTGGAGTATGTGCACGCTTCCTTCTTGCAATTGCATGGAAAACCGAAGGAGCCGCTTGAGCAGAGTGATGGTGGCTGAAAGTTGCTGTGGTTTGCTAAAGCACATTAAAAATTGCAAGGCGGATGCTGTTGTCGGCTGCTGGAGGCTTGAATGTTCAGTGGAGGGGGTGTGGCCATGAGGGAGGACTCAATGCAATCAGAACTACAGAACTACCAAACCCATCCTCTTGGTAAGTCCATTTCCTGTGCATGCGCAATTTAACACTGATTTACTTTTTTGGCCATTTTTAGCCTCTCCCATATGTTTTTAAAAGTTTTTAGATTTTTCTGCACCCCATGTGTGCAGGATAATCTCTTTTCCCTCCATGTGCCCATGATCTGTGGAAATAAGAATCCACATGCAGGGGGCATTGTTGAGAATTAGATTTATAGATAATGCTGTAGAGTCCTCCTGGAACTTCAGACCTTCAGAATGCAAATGGATAGTTATGTTCATTGAAAACTAGCATGTGCTGGAGAAAGAGTTAGCCTAGCTCCCTCCCTTCTTCCCCCCCTCCCAGACAAACTAGGTTTCTGTCCACAAGGATGTGCTAATTTACAGAAAGGGCACAAGTCCCTCATGTTGTGAGTAGGGGTGTGCAGAAAAATGGCTGCGGGTAAATCAGAACCGAAAAATATCAGTAAATGCTATATTTCCCCAGTCCAATACCGGGATGGTATTCGAACTGGAGAAAATTTTGGTATTTCCAAAAATTTGGGGTCTGATTTACACCACCAGAGGGAAAGGAGGCATATTAAAATGCCTTCTTTCCCTCTGGTAGCCCCTAAAGATTTCCCTGTCAATTTCACTCCCCACCAGTCAGCTGTGAGTGAAATTGACCAGGGACAGCCAGGGCTCTCTGCCTTCCCTTCTCTAGCTGACACATTGTAGCTGGAGAAGGGCAAACAGGGAGCCTAGGCATCTTTAAAATGCCTTTCTTTCCCTCCCCAATGTGGGAAGGGAAAGAAAGGCATTTAAACACACACACCCCACCACTTTCCTAAGTTTCTCGGCAGAAGTGGAGAGGTTCAGGGAAGGAAGGAGGCATGTTTGGATGCCTGCCCTTCCCTTCCCCAGCCTGCCCGCTGCTGGAAAGCAGAGGGCAGTTATTTTAAACATGCCTGGGTTCCCTCTCTGATCTTCTGTGGGGCTCCTGGAGAAGATCAGGCAGGGAACCCAGGCATTTTTAAAATGCCTTTCTTTCCCTCCCTGATCTGGGAAGGGAAAGAAAGCCATTTAAACATGCCTTCTTGTTTCCTCCTTCCCCTGCCTGAGCTTCTCTGCTGCAGCGGAAAAGCTCGGGGGGGGGGGAGGGAAAAGGCATGCTTCCATGCCTGCCCTGTGCTTTCCCAGCCCCCTCACCACAGGGCAGGGATGGAAGCATGCCTGGGCTCCTTGCCTGCACCTTTCCAGTTGCCCCACAGCTGTGGGACCTGGGAAAGAGCACAGGCAGAGAACCCAGGCATGTGTAGATGCCTTTCTTTCCCTCCCTGAGATTGGGAAGTGAAATAAAAGCATTTAAACATGCCTTCTTCCTTTTTTCCTCCCCCCCCCCCCGAGCTTCTCTGCAGTGGCAGAGAGCCAAAGGGGGGAAAGAGGCATGTTTCCATGCCCTGTGCTTTCCCAGCCCTCCTGCTGCAGCGGGAGGGGTAGGAAAGCACAGGGCAGGCATGGAAATGTGCCTGGGCTCCTTGCCTGCCCCTCTCCAGTTGCCCCAGGTCCCCTGGAGGAGTGCAGGCAGGGAACCCAGGCATGTTTAGATGCCTTGGTCTCCCTCCCCGAACTGGGAGAAGGAAAGAAAGACACTTAAACATGGCTGTGCTCTCTGCCTGTTCTTCTCCAGCAGCCCTGGTGCAGCTGGAGGAGGGAAGGTAGAAAGGAGGCTTTCCCTGATCAGTTTCACTCCCACAGCTGACTGGTGGGGAGTGAAATTGACTAGGAAAGCCAGTATTCAGCTATGCGAAAGGTAAAAAAGCCGAACAAATTCGGGAATTCAGGAAACTCTATTTGGAAGCTGAAAAGTTTTCTGAAATTGCAATCGGCTTTAAAAATACTGATAAATACTGATAAGCTATATATTAGATATTTTTTTTGGTTCAAGAAACCTGAATGTACATCCTTAGTTGTGAGCTAAAACCTACCTTTTGTTGTTGTTCAGTCACACAGTTGAGTCCGACTCTCCGCGACCCCATTGAGCACATCACACTAGGCCCCCCTACCTACTTACACATAAAGATTGAATTGACTTTCACTGATCTGAGAGAATCCAGTTCTTCTAACTATTCCTAGTTGCACTGGATGAAAACATTTCTGCAAGAAATACATAAATCTTGATGAATATATTGTCATCTCATTTATGTGGATATGTATCTGCAGTAGCTCAGAAAAAATAAAGGGCATTATTTGGGTCTTATGGCAGTCTAAAGGTGGTGTTCCAGCTCATGTACTATTTGTTTGCATTATAAATTACTATGTGGAGTCCACAGTAACTACAAAGTTGAAGTGTGTGAAATATACAGTCTTCCATTTTGAACAGCTCAATTTCATTCAATGGAACCAATACCAGACCAGCATTAGAGAATCAAACTGTTAGTCAGTTTTCTAGGCCTTAATGACAGACTGATGGGATTTTAATGAACTTCTCTGGAAAGCTGAAATTCTTGTTAGGTGTACCCAAGAGAGATGTTTGTCTTCTCCTGTGTCCACCATTACTGAACATATTACTGCGCTTCAATGAATTATTTAAAAATGTAGAGTTCCAGAGATGGAATTTTTCTGCTCTCAATGGTTTCTTTACTATAGAGCTCATAACTGGTTTCTCCAGCAATTAGGGGAAAGATGTTCATGGTCACCCCCAAAATAGGCACAGGGCCAACAGCAGTCACCAAAAGGTGTAACAAATTTATCTGCATGGGCTTCTAATTTGTTTCCAGGTTTAATACAAGATGCTGATTTTGACCTCTGAAGTCCTACATGGCCTGGATCTGAGTACCTAAAGGACTACCTCACCACATAACATTCAGCCTTAGACTACAGGTCCATAAATGTTGTGCCTTTCTCCGCTTTACATGAAGTTCAGCTGGCTGGGACCCAGAGAAAGGCAATCTCTAATGTCACCTCCTGAATGTTTAACTTCCTCCATCCCTCAGGAGCTGAGAGTAACACAATTTTTGAAGGCCTTCCTTTTCCAGAAAGTTTGGAATTAGATGAATGAGTAGTGCTGGGGAAGGTTGTGATGGCTCTACTGCAGCATGTTTTTTTTCTTCTCTGTGTTAGATGAAGCTCTATTATGCTGATTTGTATCTACTTTTAATATTTGTGATTGATATCAATTTGTGATCAATGTAATATGTTGTTATTGTAAACTGCTTTGGGAACCCTGTTTGACAGAAAGGTGCTTTTAAAAATGCACTGAACAAATAAAATATGTAAAATCTTTTCCTCAGTTCACAGGAACATGAATATGATAGTACTAAATGAAGTGGAAATATACTGTTTTTCATGTGTGCTATTGCCATACCAAAAAAGTCTCACCTTTTCAGCATTTCTTCCAGGCTCAAATCCCCACTCTGCCACAGAACTTGCTGAGTGGGTTGGCTACTCTCAGCCTAAATGGACCAGATTGGTGGCTCTCAATGTATATGAAGTGGGAGTTACTATTAAACTTACTGTAGTTCTCGAGGCCCACTTGTGTAGTGACTCCATGCTACTTTCTCCCTCCCAAACTTAAAGTGTAGGAATTTCATTTCAATTAACATTTTGTGTATCATGTTTAGCATGTATAAATATATAGCATTATGGACCAATAGGCTGAGCCTCCTCTCCCAGTTCACTGCTTATCCTCCTCATACCTAGCAGTTTTGGGTCCCAACCAGCCATTTAAGAACCACTGTGACTAACTGACAGACAGACAGACAGACAGACAGATAGCTCAACAGCTCTGAAGGATGAAGTTATATCACTGCACCATTTGGATTCAACTAACAAGCTGCTGCCCTAGTTGACAAGACCAACCATACAATCCTAAGCCGAACCACACCCTATTAAATCTATTGACGTCAATGGGCTTTGAAGCACGTAACTCTGCTTAGATTTCCACTGCAAATTTTGAAAGCTGTTTGGATTGATTCAAATTCCCTGACTTCCATTTCATTTATTCCTTATGAGAAACAAGCCCACGGATCTTTACTGTTGCACCAATCCCTTTCTTCATGTTGATTTTTTTTTCTTTTTCAATATTACTCTGCACCAATTGTACATAAGAGGTGTATCATGAAAAAAATATATGGGGCATTAAAAGGGCATGAACAATGACTTTGGATGGTAAAATAAATCAGAGAATCATCAACAGCAGCAATCACAGTGAAGAAAACTGTAATCAATAACTGATAATGACAATATATGATGTCAACAAGCTATGAAAAAATAGATATATTGGGTCATCCCTAGTTCCAGTGCCATGGCTCACAGCAATTGTGCTCAGATTTCTTCCCAGTGTTGGCTAGCTAGTATGCTTTTATTAATGTAGAAAAATGATGGAAGTTTTACACAATTTACCATCATTACCTGAGGGTAGGAGGTGCTATTAGCTCAACAATGAGAAATCTTCATTGTACTATCGATACCTAACTTCAGTGCAGTTGTGATAGTACTTGGATCTACATTAGTCTAAAGAACAGGAACAATCAAAAACCTGCTCACCCTTTTCTAGTTTCCCTGGTTATATCACAGTGGAGAATCTGCCTATGACACCTTGATTTCATTACCTGGTTTTATTTCACAGTATTCTTGAGCTCTTTGATGTAAAGAAGAATTTATTACCATATAAAGGTGGAAAGTGCTTCATTGCTTCTTTTTTTCATTCATTAGACTGAAAATCGCTGGGCCATCCTTACAGAGAGTAACACAACCATTCCATTTTTTATTATCGTTTTATAAAATATAAATGAGATGAAGCATCACAAAGAAATATTAAGTTGCATTTGTTTTGCATTCAGTGGATCTGATGCATCAAGGTTAAGGCAGGGCACTAAAGCCTTTGCTGCTATGTCAAAATTCTCACTAGCTTTTCACCAGACTGCTGGATAGGAAGCCATTTGCAGCTTGCTGCTTTTGGCTCCGCTCCAATGCCTTGCGGGCAGTCCAATATGTATAAAGAGTAGAGATATACCCAAGATTTTCCATGCACTTCAGTCAGCACTGCCACTAAAAAAAGCATGTGGCTTACAGTTAGTACAAAGGTAAAGGTTTCCCTTGCTCCAAAGCCAGTCAAATCTGACTCTAGGGGGCGATGCTCATCTCCATTTCCAAACCAAAGAGCCAGTGCTGTCCAAAGACATTTCCGTGGTGATGTGACTGGCATGACTAAATGCCAAGGTGCACAGAATGCTGTTATCTTCCCATCAAATCAGTCCCTATTTTTTGTTGTTCAGTTGCACAGTCAAGTCCGACTCTTTGCGACCCCATGGACCACATCACGCCAAGCCCTGTCTTCCATCATGCTCCTGAGTTTGCTTAACTTCATGTTCATTGCATCCACAACACTGTCTAACCATCTCATCCTTTGCCATCCCTTTCTTCTTTTACCTGTTTATCTACTTGCAATTTCTTGCTTCGAACTGCTAGGTTGGCAGGAGCTGGGGACAGAGACGGGAGCTCACTCCGTCACACAGCACTAGGGTCTCGAACTGCCGTATCTTCCAGTCTGCAGCTCAGCATCTTAACCTCTGAGCCACCGTGTTAGATAGTTAATACAAAGAGGCAAATAATAGGTTCTTTCTACATGCACTATACATTTCTTTTGCCATCATCTGTGTATTCCACCCTTCCTTATAGGAAACCAAGACAGTCATCTCCATTTTATCATCACAACCACCCCAATGGGTAGATTAGGCTGACAGATAGTAATTGACTTAAGGTTAACACTTCATGTTTCCCTCTTCTTAAATAAATGGACTGGTGAATTGATAGCCACAGAGGAACAGGGCTCTATTTGGCTTCCTGGATCCCCAAGGCCTCTGAAAGGTAAGACTTTGGGCTCCCATCTTGACAGCTCTGACTTAAATATCAAGGTATGTCTGCATGTGCAGAGAGATAGATGAGAGGACTTGTTCTCTCCACTCATGTGAACAGTGATGGTGGGACCTCTCTATGCTCATATCTGAGATTTATATACTTCCTTCCATCAAGCAGAACTCCAGGGGGTCTGTGATTATGGTAAAAAGAAAGTCCCAATGTAACAATTAAAACAAAATTCAGCATCCAAAGCAGACAACATATCATTAAAAAACCGCAACCATTGTATAGCAGAATGCTTTAGCACAACTATGTAAAACAAAAATGGGTAAACCTGTCCTGACCTTGATAGCACAGGCAAGCCCAATCTCATCAGATCTTGGAACCCTGGCAGGTATTTGGATGGAAGACCTCCAGAGAGTACCAGGGCCAGGAGACAGAGGCAGGCTATCAAGCCTCTTCTCCGAATGTCCTTTGTGCCCCAGTAGGAGTCACCAGAGGTTGCCATGATTCCAGGCATAGGCGCGCACGCACACACACAAAAATGCAAAAAAAGAGAATGTATAAGCCTGCTTTCTAATGGGAGGGAGGGATAAACACAAGTGGAGTTTCCGCTGCAAGAGGTGACAGTGCCAACGAAGTGGCCATGGGTATGTCCCCTGCCTGTGATAAGCGACACTGCTTTTCAAACATGACTGATCATGGGGAGGGAGAGTTCAGGCAGCCACTTCCTCCATATGGCCAACCCAGCAAATGAGCAGGCAACTGTGCAGAGGCAGGGGACCAGGCCAGCACACTCACACCTGCTCACCCTCTTGGTATGTTCTGTGAATGTGTGGGGCTGTCACATGCATTCAGTTCTGGAGTCAACAAGTACAACCACTACAGAGCTCTTGTCTTACACTTACACTTTTTAATTTAAAGACCTAAGAACATAAGAGAAGCCAATGCTGGATCAGGCCAGTGGCCCATCCAGTCTGTCACACAGTGGCCAAAAACACCAGGAGGTCCACCAGTGGGGCCAGGACACTAGAAGCTCTCCCACTGTTGCCCCCGCCCAAGCACCAAGAATACAGAGCATCACTTGTCCCAGACCGAGAGTTCCTATCTATACCTTGTGGCTAATAGCAACTGCTTTGACTGATCTACTGAGTGCTGAGCTTTTCAGTTTTCTCATGCATCTCTTCATGACTCATTAAAAGTGTTCCCCTTTGGGAGTACTTCAAAAAAGCATGAAAGTATTGTGGAGGGTGAGAATGCACCCCATAGCTAAGGTGACTGGCACAACACATTTCCCATCTTACAGTATGGTAATGAAACTACTGCAGCAGGGTGTGGCAAGACAGGGAGCTGTTCCATTGCTGAGGCAACTGATGATATTCCCTATCCATTCCCTGTGGCCCTTTAATTACAGCACAGTAAGACAGGAAGATTCAACCCGGTTGTCCTGGGAACAAGGCTGCACTCCCTCCTGAAGGCGATGTCATTAGCCCTCAGAGACATCATTACACAGCCAAATTTGACTGGCTACATGACACTGTGACATCACTCTGACTAAAAAGAGGCAGCAAAGGAGGAAAAGGCAGCTGCAAATTGTTCTGGACAGAAGAGAAAGAGGTACTCTTGAGAAAATTTTAAGGAAACATTTTATACCACTTGAAAGCCCATCTTTTGATCTCCAACACTTTCAGGAGTGAAAAATTCAACATAGGTCTATTTGCTACTGCACTTTTAAGGTGAGAATATATGTATACACTAGTAAAGACTGATGTCTGCTCCATATATTCACTCTACTTTTCCATACAATTTTATTTCTTATTTAAACAGGGCATATATTCTGGAGGGAAAAGGTCCAATTTTCTACTAAGCGTCATAATAAAATGCCTCTTGTTCTTTTTCATGGACTCCCCCTCATAGTTGCATTCCACAAAGGCAAATCTTTACCTGCTTGTCATCTGAAGAAATCTAGCAAAAAAGGTAATGCTTTCTTTTTGCATTGTGCCATATGCAAAAAATCTATTAGTGCAGAAGATTTTTCAAATCTAAATTAATTTCTGGAGTGCCTGCTTAGTAAACCACAATTCTATCTTTAACTATTGCTCTCCCATTAAAAAAATTAAAAGGTATATAAGCAGAAGAAATGGGGAAATTAAAGGTAACATAAAAGAGGCAGTGCTAAGGAAAAGATCAGAAGGGATGTATCTTCATTATACTGCTTAAAAAGACCATTTGAAAGATTCCCTGTCTTCAGGAATCTGTAGAACTGTAGCAATGAAAAGGTTGGGCGTAGCAACCTCCAACGGAGAATTCTCAGCATCCCGCTAGTATAGATATGTTCTAGTTTAGAAGTTCTACATTAAAAGTGATGACATGACATAGTTATTGAACATGTAGCAATGTTGTGAAATACAAACATCAATGTGGGGGGGGGATTAAGAACAGAAAATTACTTTCACTATCATCATTTCCATTAAGTCTCTTGTTAATGGTCACTCCCTAAACAAGTAGACAAGCACTGCCCTTGTACCTTCTCTGCTCATACAGCTCTTGCTGTGATCTCCTGATGTATTCACTCAAGTCCAGTGTGCTGAAAGGTGACAATTTAAATTTCTTACTGCTATAGTTCTCTTGGAGGGGCTTGAAGCAGACAACTGGAGGTAACACTTTGGCCACTTTCTTACCAGTACTCCTACTAGCTTGTACCAGCTTACTTTCGTTCCTTCCTGAGATATGCTAATAGAACCCTATTCGTTTGAAGACATTTTTTCAGTGGAGGAAGAAATCAACGATGAAGGTATCATGGCAAAAACAGATGTTCAGGATTTTGACTTGGTATCCTTCAGGTGAAAAGCTGGTGGTGAATACCAGACTGGCCCTGGCAGAACTCTCCAAGTCTTCACACCATTTGCCCCAATATATTGCAGCAAATGGTCACCATTAAAACCAAGACAAGGAATGGACTGAATTTTGTCACTGTGCTCTGGCTGTGACACACACAGCTTGTCAAAAAGGTGTTGCGGCTCAGTGGCAGAACATCTCCTTTGGGTGCAGAAGGTCCCTGGTTCAACCTCTAGCATCTCCAGTTAAAAAGGACCAGGCAGGAGGTGATATGAACGACCTCAACATGAGTCCTTGGAGAGCCACTGCCAGTCTAAGTAAACAATACTGATCTTGATGGACCAATGATCTGATACAGCATAAGACAGTTCTGTGTGAAACATGTGAATTTCACGGATACTTTCATCTGCTTCTTCATGAACTTGATCATTAGCACTGAGGTCATTTAGCACAGTGGATTTTTTAAAAAGCAAAGTAATTTTTTTATTAACCAGTGGATTGGACGAATGATGCAAATAAAATGTAAGTTTGTTATTCTTTCTCCATTTCCCTTTTTCACATATATGAAGTAGAGGAGGAAATTACGCTTTGAGGGCTAGCTCAATATGATACCGTGTTCAAGAAGGTTAGGAGTTTCTGGGCTATGCATTCTTTCAGCTATGTCAGAGTCATACGTATTGAAAGGGAAGGGAGGGGATACGTGTCTCCTCTCTTAGTACATTCCTGAATTTCCCAAGTATTGTGCACAAGACTAATAGACATCAGAGGGAAGCAGAACACTGGCTATTCCCACTCCTATGCACTTACACATGTACACAAAGCCGTGTTCCTGCTCACAAGGATGGATCCTACGTGCATATAAATCGTTCACAAACAGGATCTTTTTAATTATCAGCTTTTCAATGTCCCTGATGACAGGCCTGAACCCAGAGGCATACCATTTCTGTACATGTCAATAAAGGTCTATGAATTTATGAATGAATGGATATAATTTCTGTACACGCAGGCCCTGTGCCCCCTGGAGGCCACTGTATGCTGCTGGGGTTGGGACTAGTGCACTTGTCCCCACTCCTCTCTCTAGGCATGCAAACCCTGAACAGGGTTATAGCACCATCCCAATGACTGCCTTGCAAGAGACTGCAAAAATAAATACAGATACAAGTGTCCTCTCCAGTAATACTTTCTGAGTCCTTCCAGTGGGGGCAAATCTGAAAGGCAACTCTCTTTTATCAAACCTTTTTGGTACATATCCCAGAATTCTGCAGAAGTTCTGCTCCATTACAGAGTGCCTGTGCTCGGGTATGCCATTACTCAAAAATGCATACATTTATATATTGTGCATAAAATCCAAGAGAATAGTAACATTCAGATTTGGATTTCCTGTTTCTTATGACTCAGTAGCATTTTTGTAGAGCTACGAGGGGCCAGATAAAATGGCTTGGGGGGGGGGCACAGATGACTATCCCACCTCTTTCGTGTGGAACTTGATGGCAATTCTAATCCAAACACCTCTGACACTCATGTGTAGAAGACCCAACAGGCTGCTTATCCACTATATTCTGAGAGCATAATATCCATTCTTGCTTCCCTCTCCCCCCACCTTTGTGTGCGTGTTTCCAAATTCACTTTTCCCCCCTACACCCAGCTGCCATTCCAGTCAGCCAGAGCCCTGGTCTGTCCTGTCTTTTCTGTGAGCCTTTGCACACACTACTGACTGACCACACAAACCACACTACTGACTGACCACACAGACCGTGTCTCTGTTCAGCAAATGTGACCAGGTCCCCAGAGAGCCCTCATTAGAAAGCCATCTAGATGGAAGGCCAAAAATTAGACTGCATGCCACTCTTTATTGTCTAATTTGTTCTGCTTATTATATGTATTTAATAGCCAAGACACACATCATGCCGAGACTTAAAGCACGGCACAGATATAACTTATGGAAAAACAAAGTGAACTAAAGCATCATTAATGCTTCTGAAATGTTAAATCTGAGGGGTTTTTTCCCTCTTAGCTATTTTGTAAAAGCATCTCAAGGGAATGAAAGGCATAGGGATAAAAGCTAATGAGCAAAGCAGCAAGTGTGGATACTGTGCACATTCCTGTTCTGGGCACAGGTCCTCTAGAAAGCATAATTTCGAAGGCAGTAATAGAATTTAACTATATGCAGGCTTTTAGCTAAGAAAGGCGAACTAATTGGGTGCCGTTCCAGTATTTGTGCTTTTGAATATCTATATCTATCTACATGTCTGTCTACCTACCCATCTACATATATTAATAATTGCAGCCCCCAAACAGAAAATAAATAGAAAATACAAAAAAATATAGCAACAATGGTGGCAAGTCTATACATGAGCATCTATAAAAGGTTTCCACATACCGACAAATACTGTAATATAAACCTGTTAGCAACACTAAAGGCACAAAGGGTCCATTTTCATTGACCATTAGTTAGCCTCCAAGAGACAGGCAAATAAAATACATAAGCATTTTCAAAGAAAATTAATATCATAATACAAAATTGATATGAGTAATTTTTCCCAAAAAGACAGAATAACTGGACAGGCCCACAGCATATGTTTAAGAAGCAAGTATTGTAAATTACAATGCATAGTTGCTGTCTATACAGCATATGTTTAAATGCTGTTTAAATGTTTAAATGCTGGTAAGATTGTAAGGTCCTCAATCCAGTCGATTACAGGAGGTGGGAGATGTAACACTGCACCTCAAAGAATACAGTGCTGTTAGTTACCTCCATGCTTGAGAGGAGATGGAAGGAGCAAAACAATAGGGTCTCAGTTAATTTCACTTAGCATCCCAAAACTAAGAAGGACACACAGAATTATAGAATCACAGAGTGGGAAGGGGCCATACAGGCCATCTAATCCCACCCCCTGCTCAGTGCAGGATCAGCCTAGAGCATCCCTGACAAGTGTTTGTCCAGACGCTGCTTAAAGACTGCCAGTGAGGGGGGCGGGGGGCTCACCACCTCCCTAGGCAGCTGATTCCACTGCTGAAAAACTCTTACCGTAAAAAAGTTTTCCCAAATATCCAGCCAGTACCTCCCCGCCCTTAATTTAAATCCATGATTGCAAGTCCTATCCTCTGCTGCCAACAATAACAGCTCCCTGCCCTCCTCTAAGTGATAGCCCTTCATGCCCCCCCATCTCCTCTTCTCCAGACTAAGCATTCCCAGTCCCTCAGTCTTTCCTCCTAGGGCTTGGTCTCCAGGCCCCCGATCATCCTCGCTGCTCTCCTCTGCAACCGCTCTATTCTGTTCACATCCTTTTTGAAGTGAGGCCTCCAGAACTACACACAATACTCCAGATGCGGCCTGACCAATGCTCTGTAGCACCCCACTGGACACCTCCCTTCATTCAGATGAAATGCCATTGATAACTACTCTTTGAGTGCGGTTCTCCCACCAGTTGCCTATCCACCTAACTATAGAGTCTAGTCCACAGTCCTCTAGTTTACCCATCAGAACATCATGGGGAACCCTTTCAAAAGCTTTACTGAAATCCAGGTACATTTACACATCAGTCTCCAATTCTGACAAATTTATTTGTTTCACTGTGTTTCCCCCAGGAATTAAATCCAAACAAAAGGTTACCATATAAACTTAGCTTGTTATTCCTGTTTGGTTCTCCCATCTGTTAAAACATCTTCATTCTGTTGTATGCTAATTTGCTGTTCACCTATACGTATGGACTGATAACTTCCATTTCAATTATCTGAGGAAGTGTGTGAGCACACAAAAGCTCATACCTTGAATAAAACTTTGTTGGTCTTAAAGGTGCCTCCAGACTCAAACTTTTATATAACTTTTTGCTGAATAAGTCCCAGCTTGAGATCCACAGAAATAGGGAATGACTGACATACCAGATTAAGGCTGAAGTGTGGGTATGTCTTTTGTGCTTGCAATCACTGAGTCAATAAATATGATGTTGTTTCGAACTTAACACCACAAATTGTGAAGCGCAGGTATGGGTGGGGTGCATGCCCAAGGAGTGACAGCCAGGTGGTGTTTCCTAGCTCATTCATTCCACACCATGCCCATATGTATTCCCAAACAAATCTCCACTTCATAGAGTTTAATACACTAAACACTATTGTACACATCAAAGATTAATATTGCCATGTATAGGGTGAATTGCCTTTTACTGTGGCTTTCCCACATCCTTCACCAATTACAAAATCTCTGTTATTTTGACAGGAGGCTATGTCTAGGAGAACTAATCAGCTCCCCTTTCACTTGCAAGATCTAGCAAATGCCTGTCAAGAGGGAAACCATCTTAAATGAAAATTCTGGTTAAAACTCTCATCTTCTGGCACTTTGAGAGCTTGCAGGAGTCAGCCATCCCCCCCTCCCATGGTTACTTGGCAAGGTCATCTTGAGAATCTTAGCTCACATAGTTCAGCTGTGAATGTATGTGTGTGCGGGGGAGCTCACTCTCACACCAGAAAGTTCCATGTAGACAGCCCTGTGATTGGTTGGGAAGGTCAGGAGGTTATGGCCAGCAATGCCTATATTATAGACTATAGTAGAGAGAGAACATTCCCTTTTTCTTATCCCCTTTCCTCCGCACACCACTTTGTTGACTGAAGATATACTGTACAAGCTCTGGAACATCATATTTCAGCCATAAGAATCAGCATCACTGCCATTAGAATAAGGAAGTAGTACAAGTAGTTAGCAATTTGTTATTTTGCATGCACTATTACTCCACTGAACTATATGCCTTGTTTTTAATAACTTTTGTTGATTTTCTTCAAAAAACTTTTTTGCTTCGTTTTTGTATGAGTTACTGGGGAGTGACCAGAACCTATACAGGTCTAAGTTTGGTTATGTTATTGCAGCCTTGACAATGCTCCATTTTGCTCCTAAAGCAGTGGAATAGTATTTATTAAATTTTTTATACCCTATGTTTCCCCACAGCTCAAGGTGGCTTACAAATTCAAGTGTAAAACATACAAAATACATTGGTAACATGTTGGGTGGCATTAGTTCTAGTTATTGTGGGTGCATTGTTGAATGACTGCTTTTCAAACAAAGCAGGATATATTGTGTTTCAAAAGAGGTATTTTTGTGCTGGAAAGGGAGAATGGAATGTTAACTGACTTCAGGGGTATGTAATTAGTGCCACTGATCATATATGTAAGAGAGACCTTTTTTTTGGTGTCAAGTCACAGCCAACCAACAGTGACCCTGTACAGTTTTCAAGGCAATAGATGTTCAAAAGTGGTTTTCCATTGCCTGACTCTCTGTGCTTCCTTGGTAGTCTCCCAGCCAAATATTAGCCATTGGTGAACTGGCTGGCAGGTCCTGAAGTCCACTGTCATTCAGTCCAAGGTCAGAAGATCAGGGAGTAAGCAAAGCAAGGTCATTCAGTCCAAGGTCAAGGCTACAGAAATTAAGCAGTGTTGTTCAGTCTGAGGTCAGAAGGGCAGAGAGTAAGCAAGGCAAGGTCATTCAGTCCAAGCTCAGAGGATCACAGTTCTAGTAGTAAGGCAAAGCAGTGGCAGCAGGTCAGCATCCAATATACATGTTGCATCTAACAGTCTCTCTTGGCTGGTTTTTATAGCCCTATGCCTAAGGGTCATACTTGCAACCAGCTGTTCAGAAGTAACCCTGAAACTACCCAGCTTCATCATCAGTGAGCAGCTGGTGTTTGGCCATGAGGTGTGCACTTTGCCTTCTTGCCTGTAACTCTGTTCTCAGATTCTGTCTCCAGCGATCTAAGGGTGTAGGAGATACTGGAGGGTTGGGAATGCCTAACTGAAGTTCACCTGCTGCATCAGGGTTGGAGGGTGTTGGAGCACTACACCAGCTGTTGGCTGTGAATCCTGACAAGTCTGCATCTCATCCTCTTGCTGGTCACTTCAGTTGACTCAAGGCTGGCTACACGTGGCTCCTCTTCTCTTGAGGAGTCCTCACTATTGCTGAGCTCTGGCTAACCCATGACACTTAGTTTCTGAGATTTGATGAGATCAGGCTATCTAGGTTAGGGGAGAAAGACTACATAACCCTATTTCTAAAACCAGTTTCCTATTACTGTAACTTCATTAAGAAAAATAAAAACTTTGCTATGTGATGCTGTTGTCTATGGTGTGAATCAACCCACAAGATAGTACAGAACAGAATGGTTTAACAATACTATTAAAGATTATAAGAGGCTACTGATCTCTTGAGAGAAGGCAATCAAAATTTACCAAGTGGAAATTTAGAAGCTATGCAGTAAACAATGACAACTAAGGATTCATATGTGCCAGTTAATTGGCCATTACTAAAAAAAAAAAAACCTCCTACAAATCTACCCTCTGGAGGATTACCCCCAGGGTCACAAGGAACACACTGAAAGATTTTATTTTATTTTTTTAAAGGGGGACCAGAACACAATAAAAAAACAATCAATTGAAAATGTCAAAAAAGAGCTGGATAATGATTTCTGTATTCCTCTCAAACATCCAGTGGGAGTAGAGGATCCATTTTGTGGTCTATTTGAAACATCCCATGACTGGAGATGCCATTTAGAGGGCAAAGGTGGGTTGCCCATCCTTTCTGTGTTTAAGATCAGATGTGATTATTCCTGAGGACCCCTGTGTTTCTAAGGCAACTCACAGCTTCTACACAAAATACTGAGAACATTGCTAGTTTTTTAGGTATAAAAGATAAATACAACAAATATTATATACATACATACATACATACATGCATACATACATATGTATGTATGTATGTATGTATGTATGGTATTCTAATGATCACTATGAAGTTTATCATGATTCTCAACTTCTTCCTAGGAGGCCCACAGTGCCTGAACAAACTCCGCCCAGTGCCCCGGCACATCCTAAGCCTGTATGACTCTCCAAAAAGAAGCTGACAAAAGGTCTCTTGATTGTGACCCCAAAGATATGCCCCCAACACCTTTTTTGTTTTGAATGTAGAATTTGATTAAGAGTTCTGGAGAACTGAAAAGCTTGCACATGCTTTTGTGTCATTTTGGTTGGTTTTAAGACTTGTATTTTAATACAAGTCTTTATAGAGAATACTTCTTTGGAAGGACATGGCTACCTGAACCTCTAACAATTAAGGAGTGTAAGATTTGATCTATTTGACCCCCCATCATACACTTTAATTTTTGCCAGCCTTAGACACAAAACTTAGCATTCTGGTTTTTAGCATCCCTTATCAATTTTATTATCGGGGTAAAATTAAATTATATAAATAATTCTAATACTATTAATATATCTTTTCTAGACCTATGTAAAGGCCTCCAAGATTTATAGCCTTTGTATATATCTGTTAGCCTTTCTTTATCATTATTTCATCATTTTAAACACTTCCCAAAGGTATCATTATTAAGAATTGTCATGGGATCCCTATCTGTAGGTGCACGTATTACTGACAGTCGTTAGCTATCATGAAGCTGCACAAATTGTTATAAATTACTCATTCTTTAGAAGTCCCCCCCTTATTGTCTGTGTAACTGAAAATTCATATAATTTTATTCCAATTAAACCTTGTTATATAGAGAATAAATATCTACTGAAACCCATTTTTCCCATCAGAAACGGCAGATAAGAATGCAGCTGGCTGTGATCCAAATACTGGTATTTGAGTTGGGTTGCTAGATACCATTTAGGGAGGGCAAGTGCTAAGAAGAAGAAGAGAAGAGAATAGATTTATATCCTGCCCTTCACTTGGAGTCTCAGAGCAGCTTACAAACTACTTTCCCTTCTCCTCCCCACAACAGACACCCCGTGAGGTAGGTGTGGCTGAGAGAGCTCTGACAGAAACTGCTCTTTCAAGGACAGCTCTGACAGAACTACAACTTGCCCAAGGTCATCCAGCAGCTGCTTGTCGAGGAGTGGGGAATCAAACCTGGTTCTCCCAGATTAGGGTCCATGCACTTAACCACTACACCAAACTGGCTCTATCTGATTCTTCCCCCCTTCCATTTATTTTTTTACTTCATTGGACTTTTAGCCCTCCCTCCCCCGCATGGCAGGCTCAGGACAGGTTACCAACATTCTTAAACATACAAAATAAAAACATAATACCGTTCATAAAAACAATCACAATATGGTATTAATACATAAAACCCTTAAGAGGTGACAGCTAACCAATTTAATGAATTGGATGAACTTCCAGACTATATATCACTGCAGACTGAGACAAGATAAGGGAAGTGGGTGGGTGAGGAGAGCAGATATGGTGGACTATGGATATTGCTAATCAAAGCTAAGCAAAACAGAGCAGGGGAGGCCACTGTAGATGAATTGTTGCAGCCTTTACCATAGGCCTTGTGGAACATCTCTGTTTTACAGATCCTGTGGAACTGCAGAAGATCCCACAGGGCCCAGATCTCACTAGGGACGGCATTCCACCAGGCCGGCACCAGAGCAAAAAATGCTCTGGCTCTGGTCAAAACTAAGTGGACATTTTTGGAGCAGGGGATAATCAGTAGGTGTTGATCAGAAGAGCGCAAGGCCCTTGTCAGTTCCGGTTTTGGCAACTTGCAACTTGGACGTGTCCCATAATGCTCCAATGGGAACATGCTGAGTCACTGCGGATAGGAGGGGTCCCGGACAGGTCTGGTTACCCCTGGAGTCCGTGTAGGGGACTCCTAGCCTGGGGTGTCTGCCGAGGCGATGGCCTCAGAATTGAGGCTCTCCTTACCCTGAGAGGTCCTACCACAGTGCAGCCATCATGGCATTTTAGAGTTTGCTACCAGGCAAGTGGACAAGAAACCTAGCATGAATACACTCCTACAATAACTTAAACGCAAGAAAACTGTGAATTAATTGATCCCCTTCAAAAGCGGCTGAGTCTTTAAGGAGAATGGCATCAATTTAGGAGATAAGTGGTGGGTGGGGGAGCAGTTGGGTATTCCCCCTCTCAAATTGAATGGTTCCTGAATGATAAATTAAAACGTTATAAAAACGTCTCTAATTTGTGTTGGCTTTGTGGGAATAGTGTAGGCACCTTTTTTCATATGTGGTGGTCATGTAAAGCAATTGGGAAATTTTGGTTGATGATTAGGAATTTGATATTTGAAATTATGGGATTGGAAATGCCTTGGGATTCTGGGATTTATTTACTGAATTTGTTTCCGGAAGGAGTATTGAGACAAGAACGGAAACTATTGGCCTATATATTAACTGTAGCACGTATACTGCGGGCCAAACTTTGGAAATCTTCTATGTTACCTGGAAAGAAAGAAATAATTAACAAGTTATTGGACTGGGCAGAAATGGACAAATTAAGTTATTTAATGAATATGGATAATAGAGTTGATCCAAAATCTGTATGGTCCAAATTTTATGATTGGATGGAGTAATTTGTGTGTTCTCTGATTAAGAGATTATTATTATGTTTGTTGTAATAAAACTCAATAATTTTTATTAAAAAGGAGATAAATTAAAAGGGAAAAGCAAAACTTACCTTAAGAGCTGGTACAGCAGATTAAAAGGTGCAAAGTAATCCCAAGCATGTTCAAATCAGAGAACTTTGATTTTAAATACAAAAACTGTCTTCTTATGTAAACAATGACTGGGAGAGGAAGAAGAATGGTGCTTGAAAAGAAACGTCTCACAGGAAATACTCAACCAATGACTCCCACCCAGTCACAGGAAGCTGCTGCTGATTTTCCAGTTTGTTGGCACAGGCATTGCACCTTCTGATAGAACAGATGGCTAATGTCAACCGCAAACTGGATGGAGCCCAAAAGCAACTAATATGGATGGATAAAAGAGCAGATGCTACTGTCAAAGACATTAAGAATGTTGAAACAAAAACAAAAGACATAAAGCAAAAATTGGAAGAAGTGGAAAAAGAGAGAATTTCAGATAATGGACAATTGTTACAACTCCAAATGGAAAGATCAATGTATGTTCTATGATTTCAAAATATTCCTGAGCAAAAAGGAGAATATTTAAAAAAAACTTGTAAGTGAAGCATTAGCACCTATAACAGATCTTAAACAAGATGTATTGCAAAATGATATGGACCTGACCTTTCAAACTTATTCAGAATTTATTAAAAAAATAAGCTTCCTGGAGAAATATTAATAAAATTCTCTAAGAGAACTACTAGAGACATTATTTTGAAAGCCACATTTGAAAAGACATTGAAAGTTAAGGATCAAGAAATAAAAAAACTAAAGGGCATCCCATTTGAGGTGCGGAAACGAAGACGGCAATATAAAGACTTAACTGGTTTCCTTCACAACAACTCGATTTCTTATAGATGGATCTTTCCAGGAGAACTTGTATTCATATATATAGATAAGAAGATTAAGACTGACTTGATTCAGAAAGCAAAAGACTTTTTGAAACAAGAACAAAGCCCAAATAAAGATGAAAGAAAAACTGAAGACAGCATAGAAGAAGAGGATAAAAGTGATGGTGGATTGTAAGGTACCCTCAGCGGCTTTAGTAGCACTAGCAGCACTACTGAGACCCCAGAATCAGAGAAAGGAGCAGCAGCCCCTAAACTACCTAAAGCTAATCGAAAACATAAGAAGAAAAAACGTGGAAAATAAGCATGAGGTTTAATGGAATGTAAATTACTATAGAACATCTGAAATTTATTATTAAGGACTATAGCTAGCTTTACTTAGAAAATAACAATCTTTCACAAGAATATATACAAGTAATGTAGGACTGATAAGAATATAACCTATGGGGTATGATTCTTGTCTTAACCTTTTTAGCCCTTTTTCATTTTTTTCCCTCTTTTTTAGTTGGTAGTGATATCCCTTATCCCCAGCCCTTAGGACGTAGTGTATAAAAGCAATATATATATACCATATATATATAAAGAGTGCAAGACCCTTCAGGGGCTGTATTGGGAGAGATGATCCTTCAGATATGTTGGTCCCAGTCTGCATAGGGCTTTGAATGGAAGAACCAAAAGAATGAACTTGATCCGGAATTCAGCTGGGAGCCAATGCAGCTGGTGCAGCACCGGGTGTATATGTGCTCTCAGTGGTGTCCCTGTAAGGACATGCACCACTGCATTTTGGACCAGTTGCAGTTTCTGGATGAGTCTCAAGGGTAGCCCTGCATAAAATGAGTTACAGTAATCCAGTCTGGAGGTGACTGTTGCATGGATAACTGTAGCTAGGTCGCAGGGGAATGGACCAGTGGTTACTCACCGTGAGGGGTCCTTCTCCTCTGAGATAAGGAGGACATCTTGATGGGTGTTTCCCACCCTGCTTGTAGGGAGGCAGGAACTAAACCTTTCACTTCCTATCCTCTGGTGGGAGACGCCCCTTAAGATCAGTTCGGGAACTCCCAGAAGCAGTGCTGAGCTGTAAACCAGAAAACTAACTGGAACTAGATAAAAAACAAGAACATGGTAACTCTGAACTATAAACAGTGAACAGAGAAGGATTAAGACAGAAAGGAAGGTAGGTTTAAAAACAGGTAAGAAGATGATGGAGAATCGGGAGGGCGAAGATGTCCTCCTTATCTCAGAGGAGAAGGACCCCTCATGGTGAGTAACCACTGGTCCGTTCTCACTCTGAGAGGAGGACATCTTGATGGGACCTCCCATAGCAGTGTCCCTTCAGCTGGGTGGGACATCGTCTTCAGTCATGAGCGCAGTCTGGAGAACTCTTTGACCGAAGGCCGTGTCAGTTGCATTGTAGGCATCAGTCTTGTAGTGTCGAACAGAGGACCAGGTAGCCGCTCGACATATTTGTTCTACCGAAGCGCGGTTAGCGAAGGCTGCAGAGGCCGCTGCACTTCTGACTGAGTGGGCTGTAATCCCGGCTGGTGGAGGAGTCTTAAGGACCCTATAGGCTTCCAGAATGCATCTCTTGAGGGTAGCACTGATAGCAGCCGTAGACATCTTGTTGCCCGTATTGGGGGGTGATACTGAGATGAATAAGGAGTCGGATTTTCGCAGAGGCCGGGTGCAGATAAGGAATGCCTTAAGCGCCCTTCTAACGTCTAAGGAATGCCAGATCTTTTCCTTAGGATGGGAAGGGTTAGGAAAGAAGGTGGGTAGGCAGATCTCTTGGGAACGGTGGAATCTGGAATTTACCTTTGGGCGGAAGGACGGGTCCGTGGAGAGAACTACCCTGTCCTTGTGGAATGTGCAGAAGTTTGGGTTGGCTGAAAGCATGCCTAGTTCAGAGACTCTTCTGGCGGAAGTGATCGCCACCAAGAATAGAGTTTTCATCTGCAGCCAGAAAAGGGGAATATCCTGGATTGGTTCAAAGGGGGGTTTGGTTAGTGCGGAGAGAACCAAATTGAGTTTCCATGTAGGGAATCTGTGGGACACAGGAGGATCTGTCAGCCAGGCTCCCTTAAGGAAATGGCGAACGTGCGGGTGGGAAGAGAGTGACCACCCATCTGCTCGTGGAAGGACGGTTGCAAGAGCCGCGATCCGGCGACGAAGGGTAGAGGCTTTGAGGCCTGAGTCATGGCCGTCCTGAAGAAATGACAGCAGGTCCGACATCTTTGGGCGCAGAGGATCAATCTTTTTTCTTCTAGACCATCGGACAAAGGCCTTCCATGTGAAATTATAAATCCTCTTGGTGGAGGGACGTCTGGAAGCGAGCATGGTTTCTGTTACTGGCGCCGAGTAATCTAGGTTGATGAGGTGCTGGCGTTCAACTTCCAGGCGGTCAAGCGGAGCCAGGATGGGTCCGGGTGCCATATGGGGCCCTGGGAAAGCATGTCCGAGGACATCGGGAGCGTGAGGTATGGTGCGCTGGACAGACTCTGTAGTTCGGAGAACCAGGGCCTGCGCGGCCAGTACGGGGCTACCATGATGACCTCTGCCTGTTCCTCCTTGATTTTGCGGAGTAGCTTCGGCAGCACCGGGGTCGGAGGGTAGGCATACAGGAGGGTCTTGGGCCAATGTGATACCAGGGCGTCCGTGGCTTCGGCTGCTTGGTGGTAATATCTGGAAAAGAACCTGGGAGTCTTGTGATTGAGCGGGGAGGCGAAGAGATCTATCCTCGGGTGGCCGAAGTGGTCTGTTATGAGATTGAACAGGTCTTGTTTGAGAGACCATTCTCCCTCTTGCAGCGTCTGGTGGCTGAGCCAGTCTGCCCGGAGGTTCAAGGAACCCTTGATGTGCTCGGCTCTGATCGAGAGGAGGTGGTGCTCTGCCCAGACTAAGAGTTTTGTTGCCTCTTGGTGGAGTTGAGAGGACCTGGACCCTCCTTGGTCATTGATATAAGCCTTGGCTGCAATATTGTCCGTTCTGATGAGGACATGCTGGCTGGAGATGTGTTCTCTGAAGTGCAGCAGGGCTAGGCGAACAGCGCGAAGCTCTAGGAGGTTGATGGGAAGGTGTCGTTCTGCCTTGGACCATGTCCCTTGTGCTGGTAGATGGAGGAAGACTGCTCCCCAGCCTGTGAGGCTGGCGTCCGTGATGATCTGTTTCCAGTCGTTCACGTAATAGGTCTTTCCTTGCAGTAGGTTGTGGGTCTTGGTCCACCAGGTTAGACTGACCTTGACTTGATGAGGTACAGAGACTGGAAGGTCAAGCTTTTGCATTACCCTTAGTTGGAAGGGGCGTAGCAGCTGCTGAAGCGGTCTGGCATGTAGTCGTGCCCAGGGAACAGAGTCCATGCATGAGATGAAGAGGCCGAGAAGCTTGGCTAGGGTCATCAGCATAGTGTGTCGGGCTACGATGGTCTGTTTTGCTAGTAGCTGGATCTTTTCCGCCTTTGGGGATGGTAAGAAGACGCGACTGCGGGCAGTGTCGAAGACAACTCCCAGATGCTCCAGAGACTGGGAGGGGATCAGTGAGCTCTTTTGTAGGTTCACTAAGAATCCGTGTGCTCGTAGGCAAAGGATGGTTTCCCTCGTGTCTGTCAACGCCTTGTCTCGAGAACTTGAGCGGATCAAGAGGTTGTCGAGATAGGGGTGCACGTGTATTCCGCGCTCCCGGAGGCAGGCGATAGGATGGATCAGAATCTTGGAGAAGACTCGTGGGGCGGTTGAGAGGCCGAAGGGGAGTGCTCTGAACTGTCAATGTTGGCCTAAGACAAGGAACCGGAGGAACCTTTTGTGGCCGGCGAAGATGGGGACTTGAAGGTAGGCTTCTGTTAGGTCGAAGGAGGAAAGGAACTCCATGGGTTGAAGGGCCTCCAAGATTGATCGCAGGGTTTCCATCCGAAGTGTCGTAGTCTGACAAATTTGTTTACATATTTTAAGTCCAGGATGGCTCTCCAATCGCCATTTCTTTTGGGAACGGTGAAAAATATTGAATAGATGCCCTGTCCCTGTTCTTCTATGGGAACTGGTTCTATGGCAGAGATGGTGTGTAGGTGTTGAACGGCTTCTCTTGTCCTCTTTATTTTGGATGGGTCCTTGATGAGAGGAGAGAGAAGAAGGCGGTCTGGTGGTTTCTTCAGAAACTCTATGGAGTAGCCTCTGGAAGTGACCTCCTGGGACCACGTGTCTGCTTTGGAGAGGACCCATTGATGATGAAAAAGCAGATGAGCGCCCACCGGGCCCTGGTGGCAGTCATGCTGAGGTGGATTTGGTAGAGGTGTCTCGTCTGGATTTGCCATCTCTGAAGGAGAAGGGTCTACCCGGGCGGCCATGGAATGGGTTGCGTCTGAAACCTTGTCTGGAAGCGCCCCATGAGGGCCTGTAGGAGTCCCTGGCGAACCTAGGTAAGGCTCTTTGGGAGCGAAAGGAGTAGTTGCCTGATCCTCTCCTGTCCGGTCTGGCTAGGTTGCATGGCATGGCCTTTTTCTTGTCTCTTGTCTCTACAAGGATCTTGTCCAGGGAGTCACCGAAGAGGCGATCGCCTTGATATGGATAAGAAGCGACTGTGGTCTTGGCTTGAAGATCGGCGGGCCACACTCTTAGTCAGAGGGTACGACGAGCTGCAACTGCTGATGCCAGGGACCTGGATGAAAAGACCATCGCGTCGAGGGTGGCATCAGCTGAGAAGGCTGCCGCCTTCAAGAGGCGGTTTGCCCCTTCTGCTAGTCGTTTGCTGGAAGGTGGGATGAGCTGAATCATCTTCCTGGACCATGCTATAGCTGCCCGGCTGACGATGGTGGCTGTGGCTGAGGCCTTGATGGCCATGACTGAAGCTTCGTGCGCCTTGCGCAGGGCAAAATCCGCTTTGCGGTCCAGGGTATCTCGAACCAAGCCTTCTCCATCCTCAGAGAGGAGGCCTGATGTTTGTAGAGCGATGACGGGGGCGTCCACTAGGGGGACCTGTAATAACTTATTAGTAAATGAAGGCAATGTATACAGCTTTCTTAAATTTAGAGGACAACGTTTGTTAGCCATAGGTTTTGCCCACTCCTTAAGGAGCTGGTTCTCTAAGAATTCAGGGAAAGGGAAGACCTTTTCAGTGTCTGGGGTCCTAGGGAAATAGTCTTTATTACCCTTAGGCATAGAATCCTTTGGCTTAGAGGACGGGTCCTCTCCTTGCAGCTTAGGCTGCAGCTCTAGTGCTGATAAGGCTTTTGAGAGGAGATATGAGTACTCTTCCACTTTGAAAAAGCGCATGGAAGTTCCAGGGACTTCTAAGTCCTCCTCCTCCTCTTCATTGGAAAGAAACTCTCCTTCCTCCCACTCTCCAGAATCTCCTGGGTCACTGCCCTCCGTGCTGTGAATCCAATGGGAAGGAACCCAACCAGGATAAGACTGATCCTTCCTGGCTGCCTTAGTGGGCCAACGGGATCTGTCTTCCTCCCCTTCATTGCCTGAATGGCCTCCTCCTCCTCCCCTTCCCCAGTGGCTATGCAGGGGTTATGGGGGCAGGTTTGCATTGGTTGGGGGGGGGCCCTGGAGTGGACACTGAGAAACTCCTCCCTCACTGCTTGCTTGAGAGCTCTAAGCAAGGCTGGGGAGATGGTCTCTTCCTCCCCACCGGGGTTACTCACTGGTCGCCGATCTGCCTGGGAAGAAGCCGAGGGCTCTTCATCGTCAGGGAGCTGCGGAGGAACTTGGGCATTCGGGATGTCCGGCCCATTGTTGCTGCCGTCCGCATGGCTTAAGGAGGCGGGAAAAACCACTCTGCAGCCTTTTGCCACCACAAGTTTCGATTTCCCGGGCTCGGGATGCTTCAAAATGGCGGCCGCACGCTGGCCCAATTTCCCGGCCTCGGGACGGCCCAAAATGGCGCCCGCGCAATCAGGCGCGTCTTTGTGGGGCCGCTTTTTAGCGCACTTTTCTTTCTGTGCGACGATCTTTGCAGCGGCCTTTGAGGTTTCCCCGCGGCTGGAAGCGGAGGGTGCCCCTCTGTCTCTCTCTCCTTCTTTCTCTCCGTCTGAGAGAAAGCCATCCGTCCCCTCCATCGTAATAAGAGGTGGAGGGGGAAAGAAAAAAGGGGGGAGAGAGTTGAGCAGAAAAAGGAGGCAAAGGTTGAGGAGGAGGCAGAGAGGATTAAAGTGGAGGTAATAGAAGAAGAATTAAGCTGAAAAAAGGTAGCTGGAGAAAAGTCTGTAGAAAAAACTAGCAAAAGCAGGAGCTTTCCTAAAGTACTGCTCTCCCTTGCTGAGGCAGGAACAGAAACTGATCTTAAGGGGCGTCTCCCACCAGAGGATAGGAAATGAAAGGTTTAGTTCCTGCCTCCCTACAAGCAGGGTGGGAAACACCCATCAAGATGTCCTCCTCTCAGAGGGAGAAAGGTAGGGGACCAGTTGCTTGACCTGCTGCAAATGGGAAAATGCAGATCTTGCAACTGCCATGACCTGGGCCTCCACTGAAAGTGAGGCATCCAAAATCACACTCAAGCTCTTAACCGCTGGTGCAGGTGCTAATGATGCCCCATCCAGAGTTGGGAGCTGGATCCTCAACCCAATTGTCTCACAGTCCAGGTACAGGACCTCTGTCTTTGTTGGATTCAGTTTCAATTTACTCTGCTGTAACCATACAGCCATGGAATTCAGGCCCTTGGCCACAATATCTGGGACAGTATTCAGCTGGCCATCCAGGATCAGATAAAGCTGGGTGTCATTAGCATACTGGTGACAAGTCAGCCCAAACCTTCAGACTATCTGGGCGAGGGGGCACTTGTAGATGTTAAATAGCATAGGGGAGAGGATCGCCCCCTGGGGGATACCACATACCAGAAGGTAATGCAGTGATGTCCTTTCTCCAAGTGCCACCCTCTGTCCCTAACCATGGAGAAATGAGACTAGCCATTGCAGAGCTGTCCCACATATCCTCATGTCAGTGAGATGGTGGGTTATAAGATCATAATAACAGCAGTAGTGATGACCCACCCTGATCCAGATGTCACCAAAGACTGTCCATAAGGGAGACCAGTGCTGTCTCCATCCCATAGCTTGGGCAGAACTGGACTGAAATGGGTCCAGGACAGATGAATCTTCCAGGAAAGCCTGGAGTTGTTCAGCTACTGCTCTCTCAACTACCTTACCCAGAAATAGGAAGGTTTGAAATTGGGCAGTAGTTGGCTGGATCCATAGGTTTCAAAGATGGCTTTTTCAAGAGCAGTCTCACCACTGCCTCTTTTAAAGTCCCTGGGAAAATCCCAGTACTCATGGACAAGTTGATAATATCCACCAGGGGGCCCATATTCCATCACTACCAGCTTTCACTAGTCATGGTGGACACAGGTCCAAGTGGTGGGCTTCACAACACACAGGATCCTGTCAACCTCATCCTGGGAGAGTTGGTTGAAATGGTCCATTAATGGACCTGAAGATGGCCAAGGGGTCTCCAGTTCTTGTACTTTATCAATAGTGGCTAGCAGGTCCTGGTGAAGCGATCAGAGGACATGCAGTTATCCCTCAGGACATTGATCTTTCTAAGCATCTCACTATCAGACACATACCAAGAACCCCGCTATAAGTTTTCATGAACCATCTAAAAAAAACCCTGCACTCTTAGTACATATTTTGGCTATTTCATCTTTAACAGTGCATCTTTAAATCTTGCTGAAAATTCCCCACTCTCGTCACTGAAATCTCTTTGACTCACTTAACTGAAGTCTGAAAGGTTGTCCCTGGTTATAAATAGGTTTTAAGAAAGACAAAAGTTCCTGTGTCACACTGGTAAAAGTAGAGGACATCTGAGGTTCTGTGAGGGAGCAATGTAGGCCATGAAGAGTGAGAGACAAGAGTTCAAGAAGATCAGTCAGACAGACCCAGGCAGAAGTAACCTGGCTTATGGTCCACAGATCATCAGCAGAATGACTGAATCTGGGGGTGACATAAAAGTCTACATAGCCTTTATAGTCCAAAAGTCAGTGAATTAAAAATGGAAACATTTAGAAGTCTAGTTCAGAAGTTTTATGCTATATTTTTATTGAGGGACCTGAACCTGGAGGAACCAGTCAAGTCACATTGCCCACTTCTCTACATCTTCTAGTGCTATAAGAAGCCAATGAAGGTTAGTAAGAGTCTATAAAAAATGTAAGAAGAAAGGAAACTTCATGTGAGCTAAATGGATGAAGCTTCCTCCACCATGCATACAGAACCACCTATGAGGGGAATGTTGTTTTAAGCATGGCCTTATGAAAATTCTCATTTTACTGAAATGTTATTTTAGATTTTGAAGACCATGTAAAGAACAGATTTGTATTACTAAGTTGAACAGGAAAAGGAAGAATGATGGGCTGAAACCAGAGACATTATCAAAGAAGAAAGCACAAAAAGAATTCCTGCAGCCAGAAGAAATGAAATGCCTCATGACTGATGAAACTCTTAAAATTGCTGAAAATAGATGAGAAGCAAAAGTAAAAGGTGACAGAAATAGAATCAGAAGTCTACATGCAGCATTCTAACAACTTGCATTCTAACAACAAAGAGAACTATTATAATAACCAGGGTGTAGAAACAAAAGAGAACAAAAAAGAACAAGAGACCTGTTCCACAAGATCCAAGAAATCAGGGTGGAATTTAAAGCGTGGTAAGGCATGCAGACAGATCAACATGTTAACTGAACATGATAAAATAAAGAAAAGACGGGGACAGTACCTAGAAGAACTATACAAAAGAGGTGAAAGGATGACAGATTCCTTCAAAGAAGAATCTTTTGAGGAAGAATCTGCAATTTTAGAAAGTGAAAGCAGCATTCAAAGTAATTGGAAGAAACAAATCACTTAGGAAGAGGGTGGGGTCAGAGAGGGACTTGCTGTTTTTCCACTTTTCTCTGAACTGCTGGGGAATCCACCACCTTCCTTTTCCCCAGACTGTCCTAGGGGCTGGCTGAGATAGGACTGAAAAGGAGACAGGCTTCTCTTTCCTGGGAACTTAAAGAGGCTTCTTGGCATATCCCCTCTACCCATGTCCTCTGCCCTGGTTTCTCCAGCTTTCTTTCCAGCCTCTGGTGTCCCTGCTCCCTGACTGGGTAAGTATGGTTTGTACTGGTTGAGTCTGGGCATCGGTGTTCTCTTGGTGTGGGGTTTGGAGCCATCCTGGGCTTCCCCTTTGGTGCAGGGAATCACCTCTGACCCTGGACACAGATCATCACATTGATTTCTAGTGTGAGTAAAATGATACTCAAAATCTTACAACAAAAACTGTTACCATATCTGGAACAAGAAATGACAGGAGTTCCTTACTCAAGTTCATTAGTACAGTCAAACGACCAGTCAAAATAAAACATTTCCAAAGGGAATGACAGGAGTTCAAGCTGGATTTAGAAAAGGAAGAGGAATAAGAAATCAGATTGCAAATTTATGTTGGTTACTAGGGCATACAAGAGAATTTCAGAAAAAAAAAATCAGATTACGTTTCACAGATTACAGCAAATTTTTGACTATATGGATTTTAAAAAAAACCCAATCTGGTTGGTTTTAAAAGAAATGAGTCTGCTACAACTTCTGATTGTTTTGATGTGCATCTTATACTCCAGACAAGAGGCTACTGTTAGGATAGAATATGGAGAAACAGAATGGTTTCCAGCTGGCAAAGGTGTCAAGACTGTCAGAATCTGCTGATTCAGACAAAGTGTTCTATTGCTTTTCTATTGCTTGCTGCTATGATTTCTGTTGCCATGTATGGTTCTACAACACCTGCTATGTAGTTGCCCCCCCCCTACCCTTTGAACCCTCACTTTGGCCAGTATGTATGTAAGCTATATGACCCCAGGTTTATGACCCTGACCAGGCCTGGTTTGTGTAACTGTCAGCCCGGGAGGATGACAACTTCAAAGTATGGGAACAATGGGCCTCTCACACTCCTGCCTCCGCATTCCATTCATCCCGGCTGGGACAGCAAGGGAGGACAGGTCCCATCTCTTATCAACGTGCGAAAGCCTTGAGGCCAATGATTGTTATGTGAAATGGTAACATCTAAGGGGTCTGGTTTGGGAAGGGAAATTTACAACTTGACACCTCACTTTCTTTCCTGTGGGAAGCAAACGGCCAGAGACCCTTTTTACCCGCCGTTTTTCCCCTTTAGTGATTGGCTACCTATGGGTAATTCAAACTGTTCTGAAAGGTATAATAGACCTGCTTCTGTCATATGCGTTATCTCTGACAATAATCCGAGAACCTGTACTAATGTAGAGATTGGAAATAAAGAACTGTGTTTCATCAACAAAGATCTGATCCTTGACTACTTTGAGCAGAAGTCTCACAGATTGTCAGACCTGCCACCCTCGAAGGGATGAGCCCTCCGGAGCGGGAGGAGCTAAGAAAATTCCTAGACAAGAATTTGGAGCGTGGCTTCATCCGCCCCGCTAAGTCCCCCTTCGCGGCCCCTGTTCTGTTCCGGAAAAAGAAAGACGGGGGGCTACGCTTGTGCACGGACTACCGAGGACTAAATGCGGTGTCTGCCTCCAACGCCTACCCCCTCCCCCTTATTAAAGACTTGTTAACGGACGCGGCCAAGGGAAAAGTGTTCACTAAGTTGGACCTCCGAGATGCATATTTCCGGGTGCGCATCAGGGAGGGGGATGAGTTCAAGACTGCATTTAATACACCGTTGGGACAGTTCGAATACCTGGTGATGCCGTTCGGTTTGAGTGGCGCGCCCGGGGTCTTTATGAGCTTAATAAATGAAGTGTTGCACAAGCATTTATTCAAGGGGGTGTTATGTTACTTAGATGATATCTTGATCTACTCTGCTGATAAGAAAGAACATGTGCAGTTGGTCCGAGAAGTGCTCTCAACCCTGTTGAAAAATCAGTTATATGCGAAATTGTCTAAATGTGAGTTCCATCGGGACTCCATGGATTTCCTAGGGTACCGCATTTCTCAGAAGGGACTGGAGATGGACCCTGCCAAGGTAGAGGCAGTGGTTCAGTGGGAAGCCCCCCGAACGAGAAAACAACTCCAAAGCCTGTTGGGATTTTGTAACTTTTACCGCACCTTCATAAAAGACTTTGCCACAGTCACCCTCCTGTTAACTGAGTTGCTAAAAACCAAGGGGAGGGGCCCAGAAGCGGGGAAGCCGGGGGAGAGAATAGCCTGGACTGGAGAATGCCAGAGGGCGTTCGAGACTCTTAAGACTCTTTTCACCTCGGAGCCCATCCTGGCTCACCCCGATGAGACCAAGGAATTTGTAGTTCATGTAGACGCTTCGGATGTGGCCATGGGGGGGCCATCCTACAGGAAGGGCTGGATGGGAAGCTGCACCTTCTCGCCTACATCTCGAAAAAATTTAACGAGACAGAAAGGAATTGGTCAGTTTGGGACAAAGAAGCTGCAGCCATCCGACTGGCCCTCACCACTTGGCGGCATTGGTTGGAGGGAGCGCAAACCCCTTTTGAAATTTGGACAGATCACAAAAACCTAGAGGCGCTGTGCACACAGAGATCCCTGAATGCGAAGCAGCTCCGCTGGGCAGATTTTTTCTCAAAATTCAATTTTGTGCTTAAACATTTCCCCGGGAAGGCCAACTCGTTAGCAGACGCACTCTCCCGATTGCCCCAGCACGAAAGTTTAAAAGAGGAGGTGTTCGACTCCATGTTCTCCCCCCAGCAGCTGGGAGGTGCGGTGACCACCAGGAGTCAGAGTAAGCAGACGACGGTAGAGCCGGGGAAAAGCGATTGGGGGGGGGATTATTCCACAGAAGAAGTCAAAGAATTAGAGGCCTTAGGAGACTGCTCCCTCCGGGAGAATAAATGCTGGTACCACGGGGATAAACTGGTGGTACCCCAAAGCAGAAGGAAAGACATATTGCTGACATGCCATTCCTCTAAATTAGCAGGGCATTTTGGATTTCTAAAGACGCTTAACTTAATTCAAAGACAGTTCTGGTGGCCGCGCATGCGCAAGGATGTTTTGGACTTTGTAACTGCCTGCCAGACTTGTCTGATGTGCAAAAGAAGGGGGGGGAAAGTCCCGGGACTATTGCACCCACTGCCCGCCCCCTCTCGCCCCTGGGAGGCGATAACTATGGATTTCATCACCAACCTGCCACCCTTGAAGGGAAAGACTGTAATTTGGGTGGTGGTAGACATGTTTTCGAAACAAGCCCACTTTACTCCCTTCAAGCAGCTGCCTACGGCAAAGGGAATGGCTAAGGCTTTCTTCAACCACGTGATAAAGCTGCATGCTTTTCCCCAAACGTGTGGTATCCGATAGGGGCAGTCAGTTCGTTGCCAACTTCTGGCGGGAGCTTTTGAAACTTATGGACATTGAACCAGCCCTGAGTTCAGGGTACCATCCAGAGACCGATGGACAATCCGAACGAACTAATCAAATTCTGGAGCAGTTTTTAAGGTGTTACACTAACTATCACCAGGATAACTGGGTGGAGTTACTACCGTTCGCTGAGTATAGCTATAACAATGCTGTGCATTCCTCTACTGGCGTTTCTCCATTCATGGCAGTAGGAGGCTTTGAAGGAAAACCTCTGCCCACAGTAGAAAACGCAGCAAACACCCCCCCCCCACAGACTTTAAGTGATGGTGGGCAGCCTTGCAAGAGTCATGGCCCCTGATAGCCAAGACATTGGACCAGGCAAAAGAAGACTACAAGAAATATGCGGACCGTGGCAGAGCAGAGGGCTGGGACCTCCAGCCCGGGGACTCAGTTTACCTATCCACAAAAAATATACATGGCTTACAACCCAGTAGGAAGCTGGGGTGGAAATTTGTGGGCCCTTACAAGGTGTTGCGTAAAATCTCTGATGTGTCTTTTGAACTGGAGTTGCCCAAATCACTGAGCTCTGTGCATCCTGTTTTTCATTTCAGCTTGCTGAAGAAGAATCCTGGGCCGAATGCATGGCACCCAATTCCTCCGACTCCTCCTCCACTGATGAAGGGGGGAGGCACCCCATTTTGAAATTTCGGAAATTCTTGATTCTAAACTACGCAGGGGCCAAGTGTATTATTTAGTTAGATGGCTTGACTTTGGCCCAGAACAAAATGAGTGGGTTCGCTCTGAAAATGTGCATGCTCCTAAATTAGTTAAAGCTTTTCATAAAAAGTTCCCGGACAAACCCGGGTAGATTTATTTTCGAGGTGGTAGTGTGTCAGAATCTGCTGATTCAGACAAAGTGTTCTATTGCTTTTCTATTGCTTGCTGCTATGATTTCTGTTGCCATGTATGGTTCTACAACACCTGCTATGTAGTTGCCCCCCCCCCTACCCTTTGAACCCTCACTTTGGCCAGTATGTATGTAAGCTATATGACCCCAGGTTTATGACCCTGACCAGGCCTGGTTTGTGTAACTGTCAGCCCGGGAGGATGACAACTTCAAAGTATGGGAACAATGGGCCTCTCACACTCCTGCCTCCGCATTCCATTCATCCCGGCTGGGACAGCAAGGGAGGACAGGTCCCATCTCTTATCAACGTGCGAAAGCCTTGAGGCCAACGATTGTTATGTGAAATGGTAACATCTAAGGGGTCTGGTTTGGGAAGGGAAATTTACAACTTGACACCTCACTTTCTTTCCTGTGGGAAGCAAACGGCCAGAGACCCTTTTTACCCGCCGTTTTTCCCCTTTAGTGATTGGCTACCTATGGGTAATTCAAACTGTTCTGAAAGGTATAATAGACCTGCTTCTGTCATATGCGTTATCTCTGACAATAATCCGAGAACCTGTACTAATGTAGAGATTGGAAATAAAGAACTGTGTTTCATCAACAAAGATCTGATCCTTGACTACTTTGAGCAGAAGTCTCACACAGACAAGAATGTATTTTATTGCCTTATCGGTTCCAACTATATGCAGAATATAATGTAAGGAAATTTGGGTTAGATTTAGAGGAAGATGGAGTGAAAATTAGAGGAAGGAATATTAACAATTTGAGATAGGCTGAAGACAGCACATTACTGGCCAAAAACAGTGAAAACTTGAAATGACTAGTGATGTAGTTTAAAGCAGAAAGTGCCAAAGCAGGATTACAGCTGAACATCGAGAAGACAAAAGCAATGACTACTAGAGAAATACATAACTTTAAGGCTACAAGTTAAGAAATTGAAATTATTAAGATTTTCTATTCTTTGGTTCCACCATCATCCAAAAGGGAGACTGCACCAAGAAATCAGAAGGAGATTGAGACTTAGAAGGGCAGCCGTGAAAGAACTAGAAAAGATCCTTAACTGTAAGGATGTGTTGCTGGCAAACAAGCTGAAGATAATTCATACATAGTATTTCCCATTCTTATGTATGGGTGTGAAAGTTGGTCAATAAAGAAAGCTGACAAAAAGAAAGTTGATTCCTTTGAAGTGTGGTGTTGGAGGAGAGTTTTACGGATACCATGGACTGCCAAAAAGAAAATAAGTGGGTTCTAGATCAAATCAAGCTATAATGAGTAAACTGAGGCTATCATAACTTGGTCACAGTATAAGAAGACAAGATTCAATGGAAAAGAAAATAATGCTAGGATAATTTGAAGGCAGCAGGAAAACACAAAGACCCAACATGAGATTGATTGACTCAGTAAAGGAACCCATGGCCTCCAGTTTGCAAGACCTGAGCAAGGCTGTTAACAATAGCATATTTTGGAGGTAATTACTTCATAGGAGCACCATAACTCAGAAGCAACTTGATAGCACATAACAACACACATTAGTTGTGAGTTAATTTTTTGCATCACTGGTGGGTTTTATTGTACATTGCTTTGAATATATGTGTGTGTGTGTGTGTGTGTGTGTGTGTGTGACTGGGTGTGCATTTATAAACAAAAATGCATTTACCTACAAATTCACCTACAAATTTAAAAAGGCTATTGTCCTCAGATGCAGGGTTTGTTTGTTTTAATAAACTTCACTACATGACATGGTAAGAAGTTGTGTGTTAAATGAAAATGTCTTGAGAATTACCATTTCTGGAGTCTTGTTTTTGAACTCAAAATGATGAAATATGAAATACAAACAGCTAAGAAATGATTGCTGGGGAGGAGAAAGGAGAGGTCTTTGTAGAAGCCAGTGCTTCCCTCAGTCAGTGGCCTCCACTCCAACTCTGTCTATAATTTATTTTGGATATTTATACACCATTTTTCTCCCCAGTGAGAACACAAAGCAGCTTACAGCATCACCCCCCCTCCTCCATTATATCTTCACAGCCACCCTGGGAGGCAAGTTAGACAGACAGAAAGAGTCTTCCCAAGGTCACCCAGTGAGCTTCCACAACAGTGGGAATTCAAACCTGAATCTCCCCAACCAAAGTCCAACACTCTAACCACCACACCATGTTGGCTTTCTCCAAGAACCCCTCCTTCAAGTCAGGAGCTGAAACTCAAGATGTAACCCCAATATGAGAACATCCTTCTGGTTTTTCAGTTATAAAAGCAAGCAGCAGTACAGAACATACTAAGACAGCCACTAAAGTGCAGGAGTTGGGGGGCGGGGTTGGAATAATATCTTGGTGTCCCATTGGCAGCCAGCTAGCAGAAGTTCCATCTGTGCTAAGTTTGTCTTCCTCCTGCAGGTACTATAAAGTTTGGGCATGAAATGAAGGGCGTGAGCCAAAGTGCTCTTGGCCTTTTAGCTCTTAGCCAGTGTCTCTAGATAAGCTAGACACTAAACACCCAGCCATCCCAAAACATTTTGTGGTTATACTGGATTTTTGGTTGGTTTCTTTGTATTTTTTTCTTTTTTTGTTATTGTGATGAGTTCTTGGTCCCCTTGGGGAGAAAAATAGGATATAAATGTTTAAATAAACCCCAAAGCACAAACTTCAGGCAGGAGCCTCAGATGTCAGCTTTAGGATCGAGTACCAGGAGTATCTCCAGAAGTCTCAGTTAGAAATACCACTGCAATAACTGGAATTACCAGCTGGTACAGTGCAGCATAAATTCAGGAATGATGCAGACAGTGTGGTCATCCTTACGATCAATCCAGAAATGTCATTGAATAGACACTTTGGTTAATTTTAAACAGGGGTCATTTCGTAGGAAAAGAGGTGCAGGAGCTCATTAGCATAACTCATTAGCATAGCTTATTTGCATATGCCACACCCCCTGACATCACTAGAAGAAAGAAAGAAAGAAAGAAAGAAAGAAAGAAAGAAAGAAAGAGCAAGCTGGCAGAGGGGAGACAGCTACTAATCCAAGCCCCAGAAATACCACTATTCTGGGAGGATAGCTTCAGTGGTGGCTGAAGCCTTCAGAAGGCTGGTTGGAGGAACAAGGACCTTTCCAGCGGACGGGGTCATTTTGCTGCAGCCATGACACAAGCAGGCATTCCCCCGCGCGGGGGTGGGGCTGGCACCCACTCCCGGAGCTGCGCTCCCCTGAGCTCCTGCTCGAAATGACCCCTGATTTTAAAATATAGTGAGGCTGCAGGATACAAAATCAGTCCTAAAAAACAAAACAAAACCCCCAGAAGTGATGCCTCTTAATATAGAAAACAAATGGCAACCTAAGATAAAATAGTATTGTAACCTCCCTCTAAGAAAAAACAACAACCTTCCATTAAATGTTGGGAGGGCAAGGTCCAATTTCACTGGAGGATCTGTATAAAGATAATTATCTCTCATTAGTGTATCAAGTAGAAGCAGATTTAAAGTTTTGGCAAAAGCTGAATAATTTCATGGCTTGGTCATGTACCACTTTATTTTTAGTGTATTTTAATTTATGCTATTTTAAAATGTTTCTTTTTAAATTTATCAACAATATTCTGTTCCTTTGCATTTTAACTGTTTACTATTTTGTCTAAAAGCCAATGTGTTATATAGAATTCTGGAAAAAAATAATATGCATAAACTACCATCCAATACACAATATGCTGAAGATTTGAATCTGAGACACTTTCCCTCTTACACAATTATTGGGAAATGGAATATTTAGGGTAATAAAGCTATGGATAAGTAAGCAATAAAAAAGAGGCAGACTGAAGGAGTCAAATGCTTCATTGCCAGTTGTGCTACAGAGGAGCCCAAATTACTAATAATGGATTATTTATAGAGCAGGATGAGTTAGATGTGCCTTTACATATTCTTCCACAGACCTTTCCTGGTTAAAGCGAAATAATTATTTAATACAGACCTACAGATGCAGGATGTTTATTAGGACTCATAGTCCACCTTACTTACCCCTTACATCTCAGGTCTGTCATGTTAATTTTAACCCCAACTGAGGCCTGGAGAACTTCTGAATCTGGACAGATCAACTTGTTGATAGAATCTGCAATCTATGTAATGACAACTATATTGTTCCATATACAGAAACACGAGCTAGGCATGTACACTAGGGATGGGCACAAACTGGCTGATGAACTAAAGTTTTTCACAAATTTTGACCAGTTTGTGAAGCAAAGATTGCGAACTGAAGAACTGCCATGAACTTTCAGGAATTTTGTTGCAGTTCATGGCAGTTTGTGAAAAAACAGAAAAAAAATTTTTTTGGTTTGACAAATTCCTCCCCCCCCCCGGCTCTGTTTAGAGCCTGAAAGAACTTAGCTGTGGGAGCAAACTGCCCCCATGTCTCAGCTGTTTCAGGCACAAACCTGGTTTGGTTTGTATGGAAGCTGACTGGGTTTGTGGGGGTTGTAGTTCATCCAAGAACCATGAACTGAATCACATTTTTGTGGTTGTGTCCATCCCTAATGTACACCCACCTTTATAGTACTTGGAGATCAGGCGTTTGAAAATGCAACCACAGTGGGAAAAACATTTGGATCAAATCTTTTGAAACAACTTTTAAATTAATTCTGGCTCACTTCCTAATTCAGTTTAGTGCACTTACTCCACTGGGTACAACATTTATCCCTAAAGCCGGCATTACTCAATATGGTATTTTATTGTCATTATAAAAACAGCCTCATCAACAAAGGAGAAATGGGAAGAGAGAGCTGCAGAATTGTAATATATACTTAATGGCAACTTATTATAAAGTTAGATATATTATCCCTACAAACACAAAGACATTTTTACAAGGTGGTACTTTATCCATGAGACACTGAACAGATTTAACAGTGTAAATATGTTGGAAATATGGCAACCCCATTGCTGACCACTGTAATAAAATGAACATATCATAAAATACAAACGATATAGAGCTCAGCAACTGATACTATAACAAACCAACTGGTGTAGCGGTTAGATTAGGAAATGGGAGACCCATGTTCAAATCCCTACTCTGCTATGGAAGTTTGCTGGGTGACTCCAGGGAAATCATATGTTCTCATGCCTAACGTACCCCAAAGGTTTGTTGTGAGGGTAAAATGGAGGAGAGGAGAAAAATGTAGGTTGTTTTCAGTCTTCATTGGGGAGAAAGGTAGTTTGTAAAAATCCCTTGGTATTATTGGTGGGCCACCTCTCAGACATGGTCTTAAAACTGGGCTGAAGTTCATTTTCCACCACCATAAGTCCCTTCTTTCAGCAGGGCTGTTTTTTTATAGGCTACCCCTTCTGCAGCAGCATACTGAGTTCACAAAAATGCTGATCCTGGGGAACATGGGGCCTTCTGGAAACACATAGTGGGCAAAGTTGGGTTCTGCGATGGGAGGAGTAATCTATAAAAATCACTCTGCCCTCTGGTAGTGGAAAACCTTTGGAGTCAACCCTTGCATTTGAAAACATTCATTGCTTTTCATTAGAAATTGCAAAATATTCCTATAGAAATGGCTTTCTATGGAGGGTATGGACATTTACAAACATGGTTAAACTGACAATCTTTCTGCAAATACAGAATGTCAAACCTAGGATAAACATCTCTGAAGAAAGTTGAGGACTGTTTCTTTCTTAGTGGAACACAATAGTTCAGCCCCAGCAAGCAACAAATGATTTGCTACTGCTCAGAAAGTAGGACTCTCTCTTCTTTGCTTGGCTTTTGATCTTGGTTTTTTTCATGTTACTTCCACAATATGGATTGCAGGGCTGGGTTTTGTTATAGTTATAAAGAACATGGAACATTTACTTCATATTTCTCATAGATGTGTTTATATATATACACACACACACATAAAAGAGTTAACTGTGATATTGCGGCATCCATTGTGATGAGCAACACTTCCACTTGTGTGCAATATTATTTTAAATATAATATCGAGCAATATTTAAAAATCCAAACTTTCCATTCACAGCATATGTTTTAAATGAATCGTTTGGGGATGGAAAAGTAGATACAGATGAGGTAGATCAGTGGGAGGAAATGACCAAATGAGTTATTGATTTGGATATTATGATGGTTACAAGTATTAGGGTTTTAATTCCAATTTAATTTGGTCCATTGGGAGTTTTGATGAAGTGTTCGTCCAATTTGAACAGTCATTGGAGATTGCCTCAAGAACAAGAAGAGGTAGGATATAAATATGTTAAGAAAAAAATAAGTAATAAACATAGTGTCCCTTGAAAACATGGTGTGCATTAGAATTTGCATAATCAGTACTCTTTGTTTTTGGAATAAAAAAAATACAGACTATTGTCCCTAATTAAATAACTGCTGTGAAAGAAAGCTATTATAATGTTCCTCTGGGCTACAGAACAATAATGACTGAAATTTCAGCCTCTTCAAGCCACCTGTTATCAGACATTCCCCAAGCTTTTCTCCTAGGGGCTACAGTTTTTAGTGCAGTTTAGTACTCTTTGGTGCAGTTTAGTATAACTGCCTTGGTGGGTCTAGCACTTCTCCTTAACATCAGCATTTCTCAGTTATACTCAGGGCTCCGTTGGAGCCGGAGCGAGCCGGAGCGCCGCTCCGGGAGAGAAGGGGCCGGGGGCCCCCGCAAAGGAGCCCCGTCCCGCCCCCAGCCACCTTCCGCGGGGCCGCGGCCGGCCGCCGGCCCCGCGAGCGAGCCCGGTCCGGCCCCCAGTTACCTTCCGTGGGGCCGCGGCAGGCCGCCGGCCCCGCGAGCGAGCCCCGTCCCGCCCCTGCCATCTTCTGCGGGGCCGCGGCAGGCCGCCGGCCCCGCGAGCGAGCCCCGTCCCGCCCCCTGCCATCTTCCGCGGGGCCGCGGCCGGCCGCCGGCCCCGCGAGCGAGCCCCGTCCTGCCCCCTGCCATCATCCGCGGGGCCGCGGCCGGCCGCCGGCCCCGCGAGCGAGCCCGGTCCGGCCCCCTGTTACCTTCCGCGGGGCCGCGGCAGGCCGCTGGCCCCGCGAGCGAGCCCCGTCCCGCCCCCTGCCATCTTCCGCGGGGCCGCGGCAGGCCGCCGGCCCCGCGAGCGAGCCCGGTCCGGCCCCCTGTTACCTTCCGCGGGGCCGCGGCAGGCCGCCGGCCCCGCGAGCGAGCCCCGTCCCGCCCCCTGCCATCTTCCGCGGGGCCGCGGCAGGCCGCCGGCCCCGCGAGCGAGCCCCGTCCCGCCCCCTGCCATCTTCCGCGGGGCCGCGGCAGGCCGCCGGCCCCGCGAGCGAGCCCCGTCCCGCCCCCTGCCATCTTCCGCGGGGCCGCGGCAGGCCGCCGGCCCCGCGAGCGAGCCCCGTCCCGCCCCCTGCCATCTTCTGCGGGGCCGCGGCCGGCCGCCGGCCCCGCGAGCAAGCCCGGTCCGGCCCCCAGTTACCTTCCGCGGGGCCGCGGCAGGCCGCCGGCCCCGCGAGTGAGCCCCGTCCCGCCTCCTGCCATCTTCTGCGGGGCCGCGGCAGGCCGCCGGCCCCACGAGTGAGCCCCGTCCCACCCCTGCCATGTTCCGCGGGGCCGCGGCAGGCCGCCGGCCCCGCGAGTGAGCCCCGTCCCGCCCCCTGTCCCGCCCCCTGCCCCGCGGCAGGCCGCCGGCCCCGCAAACGAGCCCCGTCCCACCCCCAGTCACCTTCCGTGGGGCCGCGGCTGGCCGCCGGCCCCAGGAATAAAACTCTCCCTCCCCCAGTCACCCCCCCTCCCTCCCCCACTCACCCCACTCCCTGGGCCCAAGGGAGGGAGAAGCCGGGCCTGAGTGGCTTAACACCACTCAGGCCCAAGCAAGGGGGGGGAGGGAAAGCCAGCCCCAGTGTGGGGAGAAGCGCCCCTCCCTTCCTTCCCTCTCTCCCCCCACCTACCTACCTGTTCCTTCCTTCCCCCCTTCCTCCCTCTCTCCCCCCTTCCTTCCTTCCTTTCTTTTCTCTCTCTCCCAACTACCTACCTACCTTACTGTTCCTTTCTTTCTTCCTTCCCCTTTCTTCCTCCCTCCTTCCTTCCTTTCTTTCTTCCTTCCCCCCTCCCTCCTTTTTTTTCTTTCTTTCTTTTCTCTCCCCCACCTACCTACCTTCCTTCCTGTTCCTTTCCTTCTTTCCTTCCCCCTCCCTCCCGTCTGGCCTTCTGACACACTGCCCATGACGACGTCAGGGGGTGTGGCATATGCAAATGAGTTATGCTAATGAGCTCCTGCACCTCTTTTTTTACGAAAGGACCCCTGGTTATACTGTTTAAAGGCTTTGCAGAAGATTCCTAAACTAACAGTAAAGAATAATTATCTTAGAAATGGTTGCAAAGTGTGATTCCATTGTGGTGGCAGCGCACAAATAAGGAGTCAAAATTCATCTGTATATAAGATTAAAAAATAAACCTCAAAACCTCAATTCATGTTACAATATTTTACTGAGAGGTCTGTGAGCTGTCTAGCCAAATGTAAGTTAATTTCACACACTGACTGTATTCAAGTGCTTTTTAAATATGCACATTTTAAGTGTTTAAAAATGTATGCAATACAGACAACTTTTGTGATCATGCTGCTCTCTGAATAAATACCAGACTTTTCAATGATTCCGTACACACAATATTTCTAGGTAGGGTTGCCAGGTCTGGGTTGGAAAATACCTGGAGACTCTGGGGGTGGATCCAGGAGAAGGGGGGGGGGGGGTTAGGGAGGGGAGGGGCCATGCTACAATGCCATAGCATGCTACAATGCCATAGAGTTCACCCTTCAAAGCAGCCATTTTCTCCAGGGGAGCTGATCTCTGTCAGCTGGAGATCAGTTGTAAAAGCAGGAGATCCCCAGGCCCCACCTGGAGGCTGGCCACCCTATTTCTAGGGCTGTGTGGAACCCCTTTGAGTAATTTTATTAGTCATGCTGAACCTCTTGTCCAGATTGTCTTGTGGGAAATTTGGTGACAAATTTAATCCATTTCAGTGGGGATGAGCAAACACTCTCCTTTTCATTCCTTTTATATTCATTAATATTTTTCCTAGCAGTTTTAAGGTCTCCATTGATTGCTGTAGGTTTCATATATTTTATTGAATTGTATATAAATGTCACAAGGTTGTTATATGCAATTTATACAGTACTTATACAGACAATATGAATGGTTATGTATTAGGGATGCCCTGAATTTCTCAATGCACCAGTCTGGCACACAGGCTTACCTTATTCAACACTCACAGTCAGACTGTGAACAAAGTTGGGATATGTTTGGATTGCATCAAGCAATTTGAACAACTGCCAAAGAAGTTTGCTGCTGCCTGTTGATCAGAAGCCAATTTAGCTGATTAGAGGGTCAACTGGGAGTGGGGTTCTGATCCTGCCCCATTCAGCAAAATAGCTATGCAGAAAACTGCAAAAGGGGACAGGTGAAAGAGACCCTTTCTCTTCCCTACCCTTCAAGCTGAGCAGGAAAGAAACAACTGAGGCCCTGCAGGGCTGGGGTAAAAAGGAATCCTTCTGCCTGTGTTACTGCAAAAGGAACGTCCATTCTTGTATTCATATAATGCAAAAATGAAACCGAGTCTCAGTGCTTTTATTAGATTATTTAAATGAAAAGCAAATGAGCAAGTATTAGCCAGTTACAAATTAGAAATCTCCTCTTAGGAAATCCTTGCAATAAGCTAACTTGGTGTCAACATAATTACCAAAAAAACAACAACAATAACCAAACAAACCAGGAGGACAGTACCAGGTCCCAAGGGTTCCATCAGAACTGCCAGTCCTGCACCAGACACTCAGGAAATCAGCACAACACAAACTTGTTTCAGGTCTGTAGAGATGGAACTCATCCAACTGTATCATAATTAGGCACTTCCACTGATAGATTATTAGCTGTATTCTTTATCTTGTTAAGCTGCTGTGACGCATTTGGTTTTGCGCCCATATTGCTAGCTAGCGGGGATGTGCATTAATTTTGAAATGACTCACACGCTGAAACAAATTAGCCCCCTTTGGAGCCATGTTGGAGAGGCCTCTAAATGAAATGGGGCTCTTCTGAAGCTTCCTTTGGTTTACCCATTTTTTCCTTCATCTGTCTCTAACTTCATTTTTCCATATATGGAAGATGTCTTCCAAGCAGTTAGGGGAAGAGGAGGTCAGGTAAGGAACAACATGATTGATAACTCTAGATATGGATGAGGTACACTGCAGCTGAATAAAAGCTCCTAATTAGTTCTTATTTCATTTCCTTTTCCAGTCAGTGAGAAGATATGTAAGTCTCTGGCTGAGTGTACTCTGTGATGTGTGGCTTCTCTATTAAAGTGAACATCTGCAGGAATTGTTGGTGTGTCTTTATGACTATACATTCCTCCTCTTTCTATTGTTCCTAATGAACATGATTTTGCCTCTGTTGGTTTCACTTCAACAGCACTTAAAGCCCTAACACACACAGGCAGGATCAGTATAAGGCTTTTTGCCACGAATTATAGATAGGAACTCTCAGGGCGAAGACAGACTAAAGGCAGGGAGAATTGCCCCCGCTGTGCGGCGTTTGCACGTCGCCGCAAGGAAGCCACCCACAGCATCCAGACTGAGGGCAGCTTCCGGCGGTGGCATCCGAACGCCCGCACAGCTCCCCCACCCGGCACGCGTTCACACCCGCCGGAAGCGGGTAGAACGCGCGCCGCAGCAGCCGGGACACCACTTTTAAGTGGTGCCTGGCTGCTGCGGGAGGAGCGCGGCACCGGACACGTTGCGTCCGGGCTGCCTCCTCCGGGCAGATGTGGCAGGCAGAGCGGGCCAGACTGCCATTCTGTCCTCGGCCTCAGTCTGGGGCAAATGATGCTCTGTATTCTTGGTGTTGGGGGGAGCAACAGTGGGAGGGCTTCCTGCCCCTCACTGCTGGACCTTCTGAGGGGACCTGGTGTTTTTGGCCACTGTGTGACAGAGTGTTGGACTGGATGGGCCACTGGCCTGATCCAACATTGGCTTCTCTTATGTTCTTATATTCTTACATCGTAGTCAAACCCCCCTATGTCCCGCCCACTAACCAATTTTCAAAAACTAATTTATTGTAGGAAAAATGAAAAGCACAAAATTTGACATTGCTATTTTTTTTAAAAAAATTGCAAGAATAAGTAATACAACAATTTTTGATTTTCTTTCTCAAACAGAAAACAGTTTTAGCACACAAATCACAAATCATTTTGAATAATCCTGTGTACTGTGATGTTAAAATTTAAATCTCTTTAATGTTTCCATTTCAGGCACAACAGAATCTCATTTTGCATACCTTTTCCTTTGCAAATTTTGTCACCAATTCCTTCAGGTCAAGTGCTGATGCTTCTTCATGTTCCATTGATATAGCTGACAAACTGAGTAGTCTCTTTTGCAGCATTGTTGAGTGCATGCACCTTTTAATAAGTTTTAGCTTTGAGAAACTGTATTCACCACTTGCCACTGATCCTGGAAATGTGAGAAGGATCCTGAGAGCAACAGAAACATTAGGCACACTATCCAGGAGTTTTTGTTGCAGTATGAAGAAAAGTACTCTTTCTGGTAGCATAGACTTTGGAAGTCCCAGAACACATCTGCTACTCCCAGAGGCTGTCATTCCACTTTGGGGGCTGTAATTCCAGTCATAGAACACAACTGCTAACCCCAGGGGCTGTCATTCTACTCTGGAGACTGCCATTCCAGTCCCAAAATACATCTGCTACCCCCCAGGGACTGTCATTTTACTCTGGGCACTGTCATTCCAGTACCAGGGTAGTCTTTTGGGTCCTAGGGACCCTAATGGAAAATCCATTTCGCATTTTCTTTTCAACCCTTCTTGTGCTGTAATGTATTTCAATGGAGCCCATGCAAGTCAATTGGCATTCCTGGCTCCCATTATTTCCAATGGGCCTTCAGGCCTCTCTCATTGTTTCCAGTGGGCAATCCTGTCATTCCTTTTAGTACATCCCGATTTCACTCCGCTCTCTTCTGCTAACTGCTAATTCTGTTCTAGCCAGTTGCACAGAGAATTCACCCTTGGAAGATGTATGACAGGACAGTTCATAGTTTTTACCTCAACTTCCTCCTTTTTTACTAGAAATTTTACACTCTAATGTTGATTGTCAGTTCTGTACTTCTCTGAGGTCTGCGCTCTAGGCAACTGCCTAGTTGGCCTAATGGTAGCACCGGCCCTGTGCACAGTATTACATGATACCACGCAGCCCCATTCAATAGTGATTTCTTTGGAAAAGGTAAAGATAAAGGCTTCCCCTGCTCGAAAGCCAGTCGAATCCATCTCTAGGGGGTGGTGCTCATCTCTGTTTCCAAGCTGAAGAGCCAGCGCTGTCCGAAGACATTTCCATGGTCATGTGGCTGGCATGACTAAACGCTGAGGTGCACAGAATGCTGTTACCTTCCCACCGAAGTGGTACCTATTTATCTACTTGCAATTTCTTGCTTTTAAACTGCTAGGTTGGCAGGAGCTGGGGCCAGAGATGAGAGCTCACTCCGTCATGCGGCACTCGAGTCTCAAACTGCCGTACTACAGACCTTCTGTTCTGCAGCTTAGCGTCTTAACCACTGAGCCATGGTGGCTCACTTTTCCTTTGGAAAAACTTGCATTTATCTTTCTGAAGTTGTGCAAATTTCTTACTTGTGGTCAAGTCTTTGTATAAATTGGCCACAAAAATGTGTGGTGAGATGCTTTTTAAAATGATCAATTGCTTCTCAACAAAAAGCCTACAACCCATCTGAACGATGCTCAGCAGGTTCTGGGATGGTGCCAGTGGAAGAACTTTCAGTAATGGAAGAGGGGCATTGTTTGCTGATTCCCCCCCCCCCCTAAAAAGCAGTATTTGAGTGGCCCCATGGGCAATAGGGAGAGGGGGAGGGCAAGAAAGTCTGCTTTAGGGGCAGAAATCCTTTCCATGGGATTTAAGATTTTGATGATTCATAACTGGGTTCGATTCCTGCTGATTTCATCCAATTCTGAAAAGAATTTTTTCAGTGTTACAATTTAAATTTGTCCATTGAAATCATCTGGAAACAACTGAGAAACAATCATAATTGAATCAAAATGACTGCCTGAAGTGGGCTCAAAACAAGCAAATTGTTGAAAATCAGCCAATAAAATGAAATAACCAATACAAGCACTAACTTTAAACCTCTTCACTCTAGCAAGCAAGTCATGCTATCTGACTCCCTAGAAAGCTGCATGGGTTAACCTAGTATCTTATTGCTGGAGTCAGGTGACGTTCTGCAACTTATGGTTGCGTGCAGACCATTTCCCTGTTTAGATCAGACACAACAGTTTCACTGTGCCTGGGGAACGGATGGTAAGCCTTTTCTATGGTGGGCTGGCAGTTCAAGTTTCCTATTTTCATAAGATTGTGCAGGGCCATAACTGGCCACTTCAAGTCTGAATAAGACCTCAAAATGTCTACTTTAGCAATAAAAGCAGCAGTAGAAATGTAGCCCTGGGCACTCTCTGTCCAGCGCCCCCCAAACCTGGAATCAGTCCTGTTTGGAAGAATCAGTACAGGACTCAACATAGCTCCTCCCTTCTTCCTCCTTCCTCCCTTCAGCATATGTGTAGTGAATCATGCAGGACTTTTATTTGGAATCGAGAGATCACGTAAACATGTTGTATCCTCCCTCTCACAGCTTAAAGCTATCTGAGCTTGCAACCTATTATTTCTTATTTATTTATTTATTTATTTATTTATTTATTTATTTCACACTTTTACCCTGCCCTCCCCACAAGTGGGCTTATGATGTCTCACTGTATACTGAGAGTGGGAAAGGACTAGATTCTCTTGATTGTTATGACATTATCAGTGCAATCCTAAACAGGGTTACACCACCCTAAATTCACTGGAGTGAATGGGCTCTGAAAGGTGTAATTCTGCTTAGAACTGCATTGTGTGTCACAAAGACCGATTTCCCACAAGGCACTGGCCCAGCATCGTTCTTCGTTTCCCCTGATTGTGTGCATCAATTTCATACTATTTGCCGCGGGGTGCATTTTGATCCTCGGCTTTGCACAATTTCTCCCATGGCTTCAGTGATCCTGTTTTTTGAGGATCACTGAGGCCGCGGGGAAATTACACGAAGCCGCAGGTCAAAATGCACCGCACGACAAATAGTGTGAAATTGAAGCACGCAATCGGGGAAAATGGAAGAACGACACCGGGGTAGTGTGGGAAATCAGTCAAAGGGATCTCTGCGAAAGACTTATAGCTGAATGCACACTAAAGAAATATAACAGTGTCAACTTTTTTTACTGATACAAAAATATGTGTACAAATATAGTGCCTAATAAAGGTCCATATCATACAATGAAATATCCGGTTTTCACTTCCGTTTCTATAAATCTTCTTCAGGTTGGGACCATCAATTCTATTTAAAATACATAGTTATGACAGCACATTAATGGTACAATATTAATGAAAACATAAAAACATCAAAAAAACCTTTGAAAAATGCCGGAAAATGCCTCATATTTCACATAGTTACCTGTACCACCACACAGGAAAAGTCTCAAACTCAGGCTACTCCAACAATGACAGTCATTTCTACAAAAATGGTACATAAGTAACATACTAATCAATTAGGCTAATATCATCAGGCCCGCCCACAATACTTCTTGATGCTATTACGTAACATACAAGAAAAACAGAACTCTTACCCAAGAAATTTCCAACAATTCCAGTATTTTCCAGACGTTCTGCACAGAGTTACGTATCATAGAAAAGCTTATTCTACTATGGCTTACTACCCAACACACACATTAAATACGATCAAACATGTCACACCATCTTTACTTAAAGGAAACCCCACTACAAAATACAGAAATCAAACTCTAAGCTTTGCATAACTGGCATAAGGGTGAGTCCAAAAAGCTGGGATAATTAATTCTTCACTGTTATCCACTATTAATTTGTTTGGGAATGCAGTCTCCCTTATATAAGTACATCAGGCAAGTGCCAGGTGAAAATTCATGAGGTATGTATGCAACAGATTTTGCCTTAGCCTCTGCTGCTCTTTGGTCAGCACAGCCTTGACTCCCTGACAGCAGCACAAACAAAACCTTTGCCTCTCTTGTCCTGCAAAACAGCCACACTACCATCACATTGCCTTATGGCATAGATCACACAAATATGTCCATTTTAAATAGAATACAAAAGCTATCCAAGAGCTCCTAAGATGATGCAAAGTGGAAAGGCTGTGCATGGAAACATGATGGTGTTCAGTGGGGACACCAAACACTTCTGGTTGGACAGCATCCCTGTCAGCCACATATTTGCTGAGAAAGTCTCATTTTCACTGCTGTAGAAATGCAAACCAGACAGCAAGTCACCACAATAATGGTCTAAGCTGAACATTTCCAGACCTTACTGGAAGCCAAAAGTTATTGTTGTTGAATTAGTTATATTAATTAAATAGACATGATTTTGGTCACATTGTTGCTAGTCATGATCTGACCCATTATTAGGCAGATGTTAAGATGCAGGCCCATTGCACAAATGTCAAAGTGGAAATAATAAAATTATTTAAACTTTTAAAGTTGCTTGGTCAAAAACTCACTTCAGGGATCAATATTTAGGGGTTATTAAGCATATTGGTAATCCTAAACATAGTCTATTAATCAAATTAACTACTAATATACCCTTCATAATGTGACAGTAATAATGATATAGTAGTAGCTTCCTAATCATAGGCATTGCTCTTTACTGATAATTAACAGCCTCAGGCAAAGTCAAAAGTTATTAGTGCATGATTTCCTTGCTCACCCATTAAATCCAGGTTGCCTATAGTGCACCACTTGACATCAACCTCACATACAACATTGACAAGAAAATCTATTTCTAAATATATTAAGCATGGAGCCTCCATTTTGGCTTCTGGCAGCACAATCATGTGGCTGCCAACGTGTAAAACTAAGTTATGCTAATTTGTTCACCCAGTTCAGCAACAAGAATTGCAGAAAAGTTTCTGGTCAGCTTTTAGTGATTTTTACAGGGCTGAACTCCAGGGCAATCTGGGATCACGTAGTGGGTGAGATGATGTCCCTGAATACCACTCAGCATTGTGATGACGACACCAAGGCCAAAGAAGCTCATCAGAGTGGGTGTGAAACTTCCTCTACTGTTGACATGGGTGAGCTAGTGAATCAAGCACCACTTTTTCACAGTACTTTTAAAGCACCCTCTGGAAAAAAAGTCTCCAGAAGAAGGGTTCCTTTTGACAGTGATAAAGTTATTCATGAAAGTTTCCCCCTCCTATCTGCCCTAGACATTTACCCTCACAAATACAAGCTGGAGTTGGTTCCTTATTTGGATTTCCTTATTCAGTCCTTATTCGTGACTTATTTATGAATTCGTCCAGAAACACTGCGGAGAGTTGGAAAGCTCTGAACCCCAAAATAAAGTCTGGACCACCACATATTATATACCCCCAGGTTCACAGGACTCTCCCCTTCAAGAAGATATATCCTGTTTCCTGGTCCAAATCACAGTTCTTGTGCCAGCTGCTCCAAAGTGGGGTGCCCCCAGGAGAAAGACACAGGCAGACACTGGGGCCATGCTACACCCCCCCCCCCAAATCTTTGGACCACCCCAAATGACACATCCCCACACTCTGGGGACTGTCCCCTGCAAGATGACATATAGCACTGCCCGGTCCAAACACTGGTTCTGAAGACACAAGCCTGTATTTGGAGTGCTTCCCAGAGGCCTGTATTTCAAAGGAGATTTTTGAATAAGGAAGTGCCCTCTGCACCCAAAAAAAGGTTTGGACTCCCACACTTCATACTCCCCCATCATCGGCGGACTCTACCCTTCGAGCAGACATATGTTCTGTCCTGGTTCAAATCTAAATACATGTGATGGACAGTCTGGATCAAGCATACCTCAAGCAACAAAAGTAAAGATATGGGATGTTATACTGCAACATTTCAATATTCTGACTATGCACAATTTTGTGAGTGTCCTAAAAATTTTTGGTGGTGCAGTTTGCTTAGAAATAGAGGCCTCTTGGAGGTGCTCAGAATAAAGGGTTGTGCCCTGGGGGCACCGTGCTTTGGAGCAGATGGCACAAGAACCGCGATTTGGACCAGTCAGGCTAACACCCCCCATCTAGGAAGAACGTGAAATGGCTGAGCATTGCAAGTGTCTCCCCCCCACACACACACACACCAGGTGTGCCCAGAGTGGCAGAGGCTCTCCAGGGTCTCAGGGTGTTTTTTACAGGGTGGTTTGAGATAATAATTTTGGGTGTCCTATTCAGCATTTGTTCTGCTATTATTCCATTGGCAGCTCCACATTTAGGAGGCTGTGTGTGTTAAAAATAACATTTATCTGCAAAACTGGAGTCCCTTGAGTTTGCAGAACTTTATTTTTTTATTATTTATTTGTTTGTTCGATTTATAGGCCATTCTCCCCACTATTGCAGGCCCAGAGTGGCTAACAGGTCTTGGCAAGCCAAGATTCACAAATACATTAAAAAATTTAAAACAGTTAAAACAATTACAAAACCTTCCCAGTTCAACAGTAATAATTTGAGTAAAGTTCTCAGTGCTCAATAAGGTCAGATGGCATATCATATACCCCAACATTTTCAGGCTCCATTGTCAAATAGCACTGGGGCTAGACAGTAATCTCTGAGGTCGATCATTGATGGTCCTAAGGTGGGGGGAGAGAAAGAAAGGCGGCGGCCCCTATTCATACGCCTGGCGGAAGAGCTCCGTCTTGCAGGCCCTGCATCAAGTCCCGCAGGACCCTGATCTCCTCCGGGAGCTCGTTCCACCAGTAAGGGGCTGCCACTATGAAGGCTCTCCCCCTAGTGGCAGTGAGCCTGGTTTCTCTGGGGCCTGGTATAACCAGGCGGTGCTGGGCCCCAGACCGTAGTGCTCTCTGGGGTACATACAGGGAAAGGCAGGTTGGACCCAGGCCATTTAGGGCTTTAAAGGCAAGCACCAGCACCTTGAAGCAAATTCGGTATGCTACAGGCAGCCACTGCAGTGCCTCCAGCACCGGTCGGATGTGCTCCCGTCTAGGGAGGTGCATCAACAACCTCGCCGTGGCATTCTGCACCAGCTGCAGCCTCTGGATTTGCGACAAGGGCAGCCCCATGTAGAGAGTGTTACAATAGTCTAGCCTCGAGGTGACTGTTGCATGGATCACTGTCGCCTATGGGTTTATATTTTAACCCTGGCTGGTCCCAACATTCCCCTCATGCCCTTAAATCATGTCTGCCTAAATTGGAAAGGTGGGGGGAATAGTGTGATGTTGCAAAGCAGTTTTTAAAATAAAAAAGAAGCACAAGGATCACAACAGAAGGAACTGCCCACCCCCTTCTACCTGTGAGGAAGTCTACGGAGACCAAGAGAGGTGGCTGGGAAGCTTGACAGCCCCATCTTCTGCTTCCTGCTCTCAGAGACAGACCCACCCTCTGCTCTCTATACTCCAAGGCAACTCAAGCTCAGGACAGCAAGGATGGGCAGGGGAGGGGGGAGAGAATGGAGCCTCATTCCAGGACAGATTAAAGGCCTGGGTTGGCCAGTTGTGGCCCATGGGCTGTAGGTTTGACACCCTCGGTGCATGCTTTTTCTCCTGAATATTATATTTCCCAGAAGTCGGAATGTTTATGAACATTCCCTAACACTGCACTTAAGTCAAAAGATAAGAGGGCACACAGGAAAGCTACAGTCCATTTTAAGCCATGTAATTGTCATCTTCAGCAATATGAAGGCTGTGAAGGAGGGGATGGAGTGCAATGTTTGCCTTTTGTTTGCCCTTGTAATGTACGGGTTGTTTTTTTTTTAATTTTCAGTTTAGAAGCTTTGGTCAACTCTTATCCCTGAAAAAGGTCCTAACACCTCCCTATTATGTGACATCTTCAGAGACCTGGCATCTAAGAGACTTGCTCAGAACAAACCATTTATGATTTACAAAGCTACTTTTGTACTCGTGCCTTTGTGGAAATTTCTGGAATTAGGAGATAATGAATGAAAACTATCATTGTTCAGTACAGTAACAAATCACTGCAACGTAGAGTTTATTAAGCAACATAAGCAGGGAACACTACCGATCACTGTCACTAAATGGTTCTTTTCCGTTAATCAAAAGAAATGGTTCTGTGTATTTTATTTATAGCTTCAGAGCAGAATATGAAATATTTATGACTTGCCACCACAACAAAAAAATACATTATTTCATAAATGACTACATATATTATGATGAACAGACTTATTCTTACAAAGGAAATAATATATACTTAAACAATGAGTATAAAGTAACTTCAAAAGTACTCCTTTAGCCAAATTATTGGGGTGGGGAAGGGAAGGATAAGCTACAGTTAACTGGACTGTAACCCTCAAACTCCATTAAAAAAAAAGGTTTCCTGCATCTTCATTGTAGCAGTGAATTACATAACACTTTCCAAATTAGAATTAAGACAACATTTTGCTTTTATATGTAATAAAAAAGAAGAAATGATAAGAATTCTAATCAACATCCAACTTCTTTGCTTAGCAGAATGACAGATTTAGAGAAAAAAAGTGGGAACAAGAACACAATGATAATTTATTCCAGGCAATTGCAACATCAAAGGACTTCTTTTGAGATTTAATATCAGATTGGTTTTCATGTCTTTGCATTATAATTTCAGTATTTTTATCAAGCACTGCAAGGCCAGTATCCATGAAGGGAGCGCTCTGATGGTTATCAAGAGACAGCCACCATTGATCAGATGGGAGGTCTGCAGGCAAATAGGTTGTCAAGCAGGGATGGGTAGCCTGAATACAGCTCAGTCCTGTATAATGCATTGTTTGCTCTGGAGTTCCAGAGCAAAGTAAGATCCAGCTTTATAGGAATTCTGCTGACCCATGAAGTCCCTCCTGAGGTGCTTGCAGCAATATCACCCTCTGGCAACCTGCAGTAGTGGCAGTATAGCCTAGCGGCCACCATTTCTACCGTGGGCGAGATTCCAGGGAGATACAAAGAATAACATACTTGGATTTGCTGCTACAATTGTCCGTTCAGGACCTCTGACACCATCTATTGTTTCAGAAACCCACAGAGTTCCCCAGTGGCTCAACAGATCTTGCCTCAACAAATGGTACAAGAAATTGAGAAATCACAAATGGGGGGAACCCACAAAGACCTGTGAAAGGCATTTAATTTCCCCTCCCCCATTTTCTCTTTACTGAAAGCCACCATAGCCACTCCCCTTTTCCTGCTTCCACCTGTCCTTGCCACTCACCAGCCAGCCTACCTTTATCTGCCCCCCCCCCCCCCAGTCCTCAGCTTTTTCCCTTCCCTCACCCTGGCAGACTCTCCCTTTGAAAACTCTGGGCAAGTTGCATGATGCTGGCTGAGCCATGTCCAGTTGCAAAGTGGAGAACCTTCAAAGACTTTCTTCTCTTTTAAAAGCGGGATTTCTCTTTCATTTCTCTTTGAAGAGAAATCAATGCACCCTTTTGTAATTTCAGCCCTTGCAGTTGTTTTACATTACACACCACTGAGTGGTGTTCTAATAGGAGTATAGGAGGGTTTGGGAGGACACTGCCTGCCTCTGAACATCTACAGAGTAAAATCCTGAAATTTCACACAACCCATCTTCTTTCCTCTCCACTTTGTGAATTTCCCTTTAATCAAAACAGAATTTAAAACTGACTAAAATTCCTAAAAAGAGGAAAATAAATGGATTGTTGGATTTCAGGGAGAAACTGAATAAACAGCAACTGAGATAATTTATCTCAACAACCGTAGTGGTAACATGGAAAGGGTCAGATAGTCCATTTCTAGTGGCCATCAGTGAGGTACAATACATCCCTCTAAGTGAACATCCAGCCAAGAGGAGGGTGCTTTGTGTAAAAAATTAAAGTTGAACTTGCTATCAACACTCCATGGCCCTATTCTGGTATGAAAGAAATGGAAAAGGGTACTGTACCCAGGAATTTCCCCACTGATCCCAATTGTGTATTGCCCAAAATTTGTTTCAATTAAAAATTCTGGTTCATGGTGTACAGACTCTTTTCTTAATCAAATAATTGTAATGAATACAAAAATGACACTATTACATAATAGTAGTCAGTTCTGGATTGAAGGAAGGATTCCAGAAGGGTCAAAATGGCTGTTGAAACATAAAAATTTAAGTTTCCTCCAAAAATGGAAGTTAAAGATCAAATGAACAGACCATTAACTGAATTTGAAGAATTAATTCAAAATATAAATAAGGAGGAGGGGAAATTAATTACTAAAATATATAAAATATTATTAAATCAGGGACAAATTCTGGTGCAGACAATTAAAAAGAATTGGGAAACAGAATTAAATACTAAATTTAATGTCAAGAACTGGAAACAAATATTTCAACTGTTTCCTTATAAATTAGTTTCAAGGAGTTTATAAGAACATGCATTAAAGGTGTCTCAAAGGTGGTATTTGACCCCAGTTGGGATAACCCATTTAATGAAAATAAAGAATAAAAATTGCTGGAGAGGTTGTAGTGAATTAGGGATGTTTCTACATATGTGATGGTCCTGTCCAGTTATAGCAAATTTTTGGAAAGCAATATTTACAGTGATTGGTAAAATAACCTGGGAACAAATAAAACCTACTGTTGAATTAGTACTGCTCAGTTTATTTGCCAATGATAATTCTCGATGTAAACAAAAAATACTTACTAATTTTCTTTTAATTGCAGCTAGGATGCTTATTGCCCAGTGTTGGAAGGATGCTAAAGAGATCTCCTTGGGTAGGTGGCATGCTAAATTAAGAAATATAGTGGCACTTGAAAAATTAACAAACACGATCAGATTAATTCAGGGGAGAAAAAAGAAAGACGACTTTAAGATAATCTGGAATAGTTTTATTTAGAATGTATTATTCAGAATGTCCAGAATATAGCTCTTTTTAAAATTGGATGAAGACCCATATTTAAAAATTTGACTAAAGTAATCTAATAGTTACATTAGAAGATATTATCACTCAGAAACGGATTTAATAATTCATGTTAAAACTTCCACCAATTTGTCTAATTCCCTTTTAAAGCCATTTTATACTCGTGGACTTCACCATGTCCACTGGCAGTGGAGTCCACAATTTCATTACTTATTGAATGAAGAAATATTTTCTTTTGTCCATTCTGAGTGCAATAAGTCCTGAAGCATGATTTTTAGCGGCAAGCCCAGAGAAGCTCCCAATAAAAGCATAGCTAACAATATAAGCCCCCGTCCACACTGTCACTTTTGTTGCTCATTTCTCCCTATTGCTTCAGGTTCCCCCATTCCCCATATGTTTTGTTCTCTCCAGTAGTCCCAGAGGGAGCAAAATACATGTGGAAAAGGGGGAGGAACCCAAAGCAATAGGGAGAAATGAGCAACAAAAGTGACAGTGTGGACGGGGCCTAAGTCATTTTGGGGAGAAGGTAAAGTATTTTTGACACTTTTCTGAAAAACCTCAAAAATGCCGAACTGATTTAGGATTGAACTGAGACAGCTCACCCATCACTAGTACACACCATGAGTTGCCACTAAACAAAGCAGTAGTAAACAAGCTGAGATGGCACTACCTGTCCTTGGAGATCACCCACTGATGTTTGAATACACAGCATCAAGCATAGGTTCCACCCCTTTAATAAGCCGGTCAACTCACAGCTGAGAAGTTGGGGTTGGGTATTAACTAGAGGTTAGATGTGTGATGAGCTATGATAGTGCAACAGCTGATATACCTCTCTCAGGTATAGAAGAGTCATGTGGAAACTTGCTCTTGGTTGGTGTATGGTGGGTATCTAATCCTCAGTGCCTCTTTGCTTCCTGTTATCCTGGGTTCTCCTTAGACCTTAACCAGTACCTTGAAGACTCTCAGCCTGGCTGGTAAAGGACAAAGACGTGAAAAGGATATGAGATAGTTTCTCAGTCTCCTTGAAGCATATACTTGTCCTGTTTTCTCAGGCTTTGCTGATCTCTATTTTGCTGCAATATAATAACTCAAACTATGCCCTTACAAGAAGGGAATAATCTGGTCTTTGATTTTGAAGCCATTCTTTTCTCTCTTTCTGTAAGCTAAAAAATGTGGCATATTGGCCTTTTGGCTAAGGCCATTGTCACACACTCTAAAATTATTGCTTCCAATTCCTTTCCTTTTATGTCTTTGAATTTCTTGCTGTCCAATTTCTGCCATGGAAATTTTTTTATAGACTTGTTGGTTTTTACTGGGTGCTTATGAGGGGTTTTTGTTTGTTTGTTTGTTGTTGTTGTTTAAAAATACCACAGACTCAAAACACTCAAGCGCTCTCATAAGCACTACAGAGGCTTTAGTAAAAGAAACTCTATCGGCCATCACAGTTTTTGATTATCTCAGGCCAAGCAGAGAAGATTACACCTCTATCCATCACCCCCAAAGCAAGAGACACAGAGAGAAATGAAACAATCAAAGCACAGTTAAGGTTTACTTTTGCAGTTACGCCTGCGGTGTACCTCTTTACCTGGTTCTGCCTGTGGGCCCTTCTAGTTGCTTTGCCCAGCTGTCAAGACTTTCAACAGTTTAAAATTTGTGTGAGTGTGTGTGTGTGTAGCCTGTCCAGAAAGACATGTCTTCATTTAACATCTTTAATACTACGTGTATGATAATTTATAGACAATGCAGTATCTAGGGTCAACAGAATTTCCTTACCCCATGTCGTCAAAGTCATAGATTTGTAGTGATTAAGGTTACACGAATTACTCATGTCTGATGGAGAATCAACAGCATGTGAACAGTTTTATCAATGTAAATACTGATATAAGCTGTGTTTAGTCCATTTGAACTCTAGGGGAGTTGTTTTCAACTGTTCAGAGTTCATTGAATGCTTCTCTTAGCTTTTTCCTGCCTCTTATTGTGTCATCTCTGACTGTAAATAACTGTACTTACTTAAATGCAAGACTAGTCCCCCCCCCCCCCCAATCCCATCAAAAATGAGGGGGTTGTCTTAAATTTACACAGAAGTTACAGTTACAGCCAATAATGAAAATGTTTTTGGGTATGACCTTTGGTGAGGGTCATCACCTCACATTCAGGGTCGTCTCCCTTCGAGTAAACATGGTAGATATATCCTGAAGATCTTTCTGCTACAGGAAAGCCCACAATTAAATAATACTTCCAGCAGTCCTGTTAAAAACTTTAAGAATGCAGCACAGCATCTGTGGGACTGGTTTATTTCCTTAACTCCGCTAACAATGCCAGCATGCCTTTCCAACTCAGTGCCTTAGTTAGGAATCAGTTTGACTTGCCATCACATCTCTTGCAGTCTCAATAAATATGTACCGATTACAAGAGGTTGGCATAAGGACCCAGGAATCCCCTTGACAGCGCTGGACAGAGAAAAGCCTTTGAAAAAACTGAAGTTCAGTATTACACTGTCTTTTACAATCCAAAGCATAATGGAAAGAGGATAGATATCATATTGGCAGTGATAGCAGGAAAATGAATCCAACAATGTCTGACAGCTTTTTTCTCCTAGGGAACGAGGTACAGTTTAACAGAAAGACAAGAAAAAAATGATTGGCTAAACAACAGGCTGGCACACCTGTGCCAGAATAGGGGTCAGCAATGGGAAACACTAGGGGCGTGCTGGAGGAGGAATGGGCTTCATTAGCAAGCTAGCTAATCTTGCAATCAGCTGTTGTGATCACAGATGGATGCTGTTGACTGCGTGGCACAAAAAGGCCTGCCGGTGGTTGGTCATGTGAGGGATACATCTGATTGCACAGGCAAAAAAGGGGATAAACTGTAATTCAGTTCTTTGCCAATAGGGCCTACTCATGATCCCGAGGATGCATGCCTTTTCTTCAGTAATGAGATGATTTAGTCTGCAGAGTGGGCAGAAGCAGCTAATTTTGTTGTTGTTGTTGTTATTTATTTTCCTACGCACTGCTGTGTCCTGAGTAGCTGCCATGCAGGTGCAAACCAGCTCAGTGTGCTGTTCTGCTCAAGGCTGAACTTTGACAAAAGCAACTAAGTGATCCAATCAGGAGCTCACCTCACATGTAAGCGAGGGAGTATGGACAAAGTAAGTTAACCAGCATGTCTGATGCAGATTGCTGCTTTGGAACTAATTTGAACCTGATACTGGTACTCAGTCTGTAAAAGGTGACCCAATATTGTCTGCCTTGCTTACAAATTACATCTGACACTTTTGCTAGCTTAAACTAAACTCTGAAACTCTGAAAACGTGAGTGAGGCATTGTGTTGCAATAAAACTGTCACACATGACATCTGAAAAGTTTACGAGGTATGGAGAATATATATTTCTATTAATATTTCAGAAGGTTTTGGAAAACTATGCCACCAGATCGTACAGGAATGTCTTCTGTCAAACATTCGTGGTTGTGTTGTTACTGTTTAGGAGAAGAGTTTGCTTTTGGTTGAATGTGAAATCTGACTGACATAGACAATATGGTTGGAACTTGGATTTTTAAAAATTTTATTCTGTGACTAAATTGAGTATGAAGAATTTGAGAAGATAACCCAGTGCAGAGACTGTGAAGTCCTTCCATCTAACTAGTGTTCTTTATTATTATTATGTGTGATATTTTTATAAATGGATATTTACAATATAGTTTGTTGTTTGTAGCAGTGAAAATGGGTATGGCTTAATATATTGAACATAACACTTACATTTTCACAAACACCACAGGCAAAAATGTGCTAATTAATGATGACCAGACCTTCTGGCATAGAGTGACTGCATATAGTAGCGGTTCACCAGAAAACTTTGTAGTGCATTGTGGCTCAAAAACGAACAAAACAAATACCCGTATCATATTTATTTTTTTTAGGATAAATAATCTTCTACTAAGATGACTGTTCTAAATTGGCTCAAATGTTTTGAGATAGATATATTCTTGCGATGTCACTTGGGAACTGAAGTGCAAAGTCTGGATAGGCAGCAGTGCATTACTTAGGCAAGTGTGCAATGCCCCTTTCCCCCTCTATGTATGTCACATGCTATGTGAAGAAATGCATTTTTCTTTGGAGGTTTGAAATGAGCAAAACCTTCACTTTGAGTTTTAAAAGTTTTTCTTTCCTCTGTGGGCAGAAAATGGGCTGGGGGGGGGGGGAAGTCAGTTCAGTTGCCTTCCAGACCTGAAGAACTGGAAGAAGATGCAAGGAAATGGCAACTCTGTAGAGATCTATAACATTCTAAGCGAAGGAACCTGTCATATTTTAACATCTGATAGGGCATGTATAGAGAGAGGGACAGAGGAATTGCATTTTACCCATTTATTTATTTAATTTCTATCCTGCCCTCCACCACACATGGAGCTCAGGGCAGGTTACAGCAGACAAGTAAAACAGTTAAAAACTATTACAGCATAATTACAATTAAAACCTATAAAAACCAAGATGACATAGGTCACAAAATGGCAAAGAGTTTAACAGATGCTCTCAGATGCTCCCTGTATGTGTGCCCAAGATGGATTAAAGTACTGGGCAAGTGGGCAGAAGCCACAACCAATGGTCCAAATTGACATAGTGCAAAACAGGGTGGAGCAGGGGAGGCCGATGTAATTGGACACCCACCGCCTCAACCAAAGGCCTGGTGGAACAACTCCATTTTACGGGCCCTGTGGACCTGTAATAGGTCCCACAGAGCCCTGATCACACTTGGGAGAGTGTTATATGAAAAGGCTCTGGCTCTGGTCAAGGCTACATGGATGTCTTTTGGGCCGGGGACCACCGGAAGATGTTGTTCTGACAAGCATAAAGCTCTTTGGGGGATATATTCAGAGGGATGGTCCTGCAAAGATGTTGGTTCCAGACCGCAAGAGGGAAAGACATTAAGAATCTCAGACCAAGAAAGGAGTTACAGTAATCAAATAAATCCTATACTTCCTGGTCTGATGAAAGCCAGCTGCACAGACAAAGGTAAATCATGTCATTAATGTAATAAAATCTGGAAATCACTTGTGGGGATATACATGCTTGCACTAAATTTGGAGAGGAAACTCTGAACGATGATGTTAAGCAACAGTAGCTTATTCAACTGAGGTTTGAAACAAGATTAATAATGGGTTGTTGTTTTTTAAACCTGGGAAGTGGGAATACAGAAATTGGCTCCTAGATCACCTACTAGGCATGGAATGTCAGATCCTATTGCACTATCTGAGGTAGACCTTCATTACCCCCGTCTGTTTCTATATGCACACAAAAACATCCCTTCTACTTTACAGAGGCAACGCATCTCTCCAGCACACACACATAGTAGATCCAAATTTGTATTTGTAATTTGCATGGCACTGCCCTCTATTTTTAATGGTTTTTTCAAGTTTAGCCTACCAAATACTGCTTTGATTATGCATCACTGTTAAGTCCCTAGTGCCTTGGATACTTAAAGATGCTATGAGATATCCTCATAGATTTCACTGTCTGTATTTACACAAATGCCCAGAAGTCAGTTTATTCTTAAATTAAGCTTTTTCCATGTGTTTCTTCTTTTGAAACTACTAGTGCCAGCATATAAAAATGACATTAAAGCCAGATTCTGATGCTATCATGAAACTGCAAGCAAAGGAGAATTAAAATGAAACATCAGTTTAGATCCTTTTTGATCAGCATGACCATTTAAACGTTTCCATTTAATTCCTGGCGTTCCTGAAATGTACTACTATATTTGACCCCTATTACTACGCTAGTTCTTTATGCGGATACCACTTGTTAGTTTTAGTTGAGAAGGAAAGATTTGTTTATCACCCAAAGAAGCCAAATACTCTTTTCAGCCATACCAAAAGCAGCAGTACACAAAATGGCATTCTTTGCTCTGCTCTGCTTTAGTTACACGAAGCTCTTTCTAGCAAATGAAATTATAAGAGAATGCAGGATACAATTTGGATCCTGCTTAACAATTTGGATCAGCCAACCTAGCAGTTTGAAAGCAAGAAATTGCAAGTAGATAAATAGGGACCACTTCGGTGGGAAGGTAACAGCGTTCCGTGCGCCTCAGCATTTAGTCATGCTGGCCACATGACCATGGAAAAAGTCTTTGGATAGTGCTGGTTCTTTGGCTTGGAAACAGAGATGAGCACCACCCCCTAGAGTAGGATTTGACTGGCTTTCAAGCAAGGGAAACCTTTACCTTTAACTTTTAATCAGCCAGCAGTTTGACTCAAAGTCTGCTCATCAGTTGTGACCAGCACAGTTGACTGACTAATTGTTCACCTACATACGTTCCATCATTTCAAAGAGAACTGCACTTGCGGAATCATATATTACTGCTTTCCCAGTTCCCTTTCCACTGTATCCCAGTTCACCATCTCCTTATCTGCTGTTTTCCACATTCTGAAGTGCACAAACTATTAATGCTTCACAGTTGCTGACTTACTATTGTAAGCTGTCTCCCTGTGCCCTGCTACTGCAGGCTAACTCAATGGCCAGTAATGGCAAAAGTTGATGGAACAGCCAGATATCAATCAGTTTATAAATGGATACACTGGCACAGCCTCATATGAACTGTAATGGGGGGGGGAGCCTACCATTCTTTAGACAGCTTCACGACTGTCATTCTGCATAATGACAAAGAGCTGCTCTGATTGGCTGCCTTCACATGCTCACCAGGGATGCCACAAATGTTACAACAAACCAGTTTGTCAGGCAAACGTGTGCTGTGTTTGACAGCTATTATCATTCATATGTGTCACTGGACACCAACAGCAAGATAGCTTATATTATGATATTCCCCGTTGCTATGCATGGATGCAAACGGTGGGCAATGAAGAAAGCTGTCAGGAAGAAAACTGATTTATTTGGAACGTGGTGATGGAAAAGAATTTTACACATACTGTGGACCACCAAAGAGACAAATAAGTGGATTCTAGATCAAGTCAACTCTAAATTCTCCCTAGAAGCTAAAATGACTAAATTGAGGCTATCACACTTTGGTTACATTATGAGAAGACGAGACTCTACATTATGAAAAGACAGTAAGGCTAGGAAAAGTTGAATGCAGTAGGAAAAGAAGAAGACCCAACATGAGATGGATTGACTCAATAAAGGAAGCCTTCCGGTGGCAAGACCTGAGCAAGACTGTTACTGATAGGGCACTGTGGAGGTCGTTAATTCCTAAGGCCGCCATAAGTCAAAAGTGACTTAACGGCACATAACATACACGTCACTCATGAGCTGAGTCTCAGATCACTGTGCCTCACCACTGTCTGACTTGAGCAGGTTTTGTATCTGTGTAGTAGATGAAATGTGATTCTCTCTCAGGATCAGGTATAGTCTGATCAGGCAATTGAAATGATGTGGAATGGTACCAGGACCCCCATAAGACAATAGGGGGAAAATGCATACATGAAATATCCTTGATGATAAAACTACTCAACTGAACACCAAATAGTATGATATAAAACACACACACACACACACTCACTCTGCTTATTTTATAATCACTGGCTGACCGATCCATTTGCTTACTGTTTCTTTATAATTGGTTGTTGTATGTCTGTGGGGTCAGGAGGAAAACCTTCACTGGGCTGTGTGAGGACATGCATCTATGAAACACTGCCCATTGCACTGTACTACTATACTGATTGGATTAATGAAAAGTCATCTGATGAACAGGCTAGAGCCTGTGGTAAACTGCTGAACTGCTCAAGGAAAAATGAGCTTTGAGGTTACAACCCGTGAGCAGGCCAGGAGCCCACCCTGTGGGTATTTTGTGGCATCCATGATGTTCATGAGGCTGTGGCATATGAAGCCACTTTTCCAGAAAAACCTGTAGAAGTGGGTACTGCAGAGGCACAGAGCTCTTCAGCATGCTGAGCTGGAACAAAAACATCAGAGTGATCCAGTGAGGGACTTGATCATGGTAAGGCTGATCATGATAACTCTGAACACTGATTGTGTTAGTTTATTCTAAGCATCTCTCCTTGCAGTATTTCTCTGGCTGAGCCTATTGAGATGATGTATGAGGTACTGAGCAGAGTAAGTGGCAGAAAGCCTCACTCCATAAGCAACAGATGCAACATAGTTTGCAACAGATACAACCTAGTCAGTAAACAACGTAGTTTGCAATAAGTGATATACAGGCTTTTAATGTCAGGGAAAGAGTAAACTGTCTAAGAATGCTTGTTGATCACACACATGTTGGCAACAAAAGAGGGTGAAATTGTTGGCATGAAGAATATGAGTGCTCTGCTCCTTTCGTCAGAGTAGCAGGTTTTCACAGTGGGGGAATGGAACACCAACAGTCAGCAAGGAATTGTGGTTAGTATGTCAGATGTGGTTAGTATCTCAGAGATCCAGGTTCAAATCCCCTCTCTGCCATGGAAGCTCATTGATGACCTTGGACCAGTCACTCCACCTAAGGTATCTCACAGATTTGTTATGAAGATAAAATTGAGAAGGAGAGAATGTTGTAAGCTACTTTGGGTTTCCACTGGGGTGGAAAGGGGATCTTACAACAAAAATGAAGAGTATACATATTAAGAAGTGTATAGTAAACATTCTTGAGTGAAATAAACATGGTTTAATTGTTTGATGTTTGCACTAGGAAGTTAAGTCATATTGAGCAGCAAACAGTTTGCATCAGAGGGTTCTTTTTGCCATCTCTTCTCTCCTTCAACAATGACTTTTGCCTCCCCAAAAGTCAGTCCTATGAGTTGGGGGATCCTTGGGAACAATGTGAGATGTGGCAAAGTGGGATGTGGCCAGAACTTACTCACACAACAAGTAAGGAAGGCAATTCACCTGTACTTGCTGTAGTCACATTCCATATTGAGGCAGTAGGAAAGAGGGTGGGTGGGGAAAAATCCATTCCATGATTCAACAGGGACACACTTAATGCATCTAAAAGCCAGAATTCATGTTGCATGCTGACAGCCAAAGAGGAAAGTGCATGTGTGCAGGATAGATAGAATTAATGGGATACAGCCATCTGCCCTTATGCTTCCTATTATTTAGAGATGCAAACCTCAGTCAAGATTTCTGTTGCACAAAAAATCCTGTCAAAAGTGAATGGGGGATGAGTATCCCCTTCCAAATATATGGGTTATATATTCCACAGTAGACTGTATTGGTAGTCTCATACCTGGAACTGCAGTATGATGTTGGTGAACATCCAGACACACATTTAGAACCAATATGTATGGCATTTGCCAAACTATGATGAACGAGGGCATGGATCCCCAGCCTGTTTGAGCTCATGGGCACCTTTGGGATTCTGACATAGGGTGGTAGGCACAACCACAAAATGACCACCAGAGGAGGTGGAGCCAACCATAAAATGGCTACCACAGAAGGGAGAGGGGAGGTGGGGAGAGAGAGAGAATACAACCAGAACTCTGGTGGCAGCTGCCACCCAAATGACATTTTAACCTCCAAAGTCTATCAGTTCATCCAGGGGTCATTTCGTAGAAAAAGAGGTGCAGGAGCTCATTAGCATAACTGATTAGGATAACTTATTTGTATATGCTAAACCACCTGGCACCACTGGAAGTATGTCAGAAGGCAAGAAAGAAAGGGGAGAAAGAAAGGGGAGAGAGAGAGAGAGAGAGAGAGAGAGAGAGAGAGAGAGAGAGAGAGAGAGAGAGAGAGAGAGAGAGAGAGAGAAAGAAAGAAAGAAAGAAAGAAAGAAAGAAAGAAAGAAAGAAAGAAAGAAAGAAAGAAAGAGCGGGGGGGGGGGAGCTACTAATCCAAGCCTCAGAAATACTGCAATTCTGGGAGGATAGCTTCATTGGTGGCCATTGATGAACTCAGGGGTCATTTCAAGCAGGAGTTCGGGGGAGCGCAGCTCCTGGAGTTGGTGCCAACCCCCCCCCCTCCGCGGGGGAATGCCTGCTTGTGTCCTGGCTGCAGCAAAATGACCCCATCCCCTGGAAAGGTTCTTGTTCCTCCGACCAGCCTTCTGAAGGCTTCAGCCACCACCGAAGCTATCCTTCTCATTGAGAAGCACTTCTGGGAAGAAGCCCCCCTGGCCCCACCCACTTTCTAAAAACACTTGGTGGCTCCAGGAAAGGCATTGGCAGGTACCACGCTGGGGACCACTGAACTAGGGCAATAATCTGGTAAATCACTGATTAGGTACTGTAGCTTCTGATGTTCTGTAGACTGAACTATGTTATTATGGTTAATTTCTAGTCACTGCTGAAACCTGTGACTGTGTCTCCACCCCCATCCTGGGCAAAAGCAAAACTTCATCATTCTGCAAGTTATAGAGTTGGCACAAGTGCCAGCCGATAAAACGAAACATGGGTAGGGAAGCTCACAATGTTATTTATTCAAATGTATAAATCTCACCTTTCCTCTAAAGGGGCTCATGGATTACAATGCAGATACCTTTCAGGGTCTATAAAACAACATTCTACATGATTTAAAAAAAAAACTCACAAAGGAGGATATACTCAAAATACTACACCCAGTAGTCCAAACCCAAACCTTGTTATAAGCCCTCAAAAACAAAACAGGTGCTATTTGCACAATGACAGCAAAGTGCCAGGTTCCGTTGGAGAAAGAATGGGCAACCCAAGACAGAGGAATAGCAAGGAGTCGCGTGTTTGAAGATTGGCTAGTACATGGGTTTGTATATGGGGAAAGATAGTGTTTCAGATATGTAAATTCCAGGATATACCATCAAATTAATTGGTATTAAAAACAGGTGGAAAAGAAAATGGAAGGTTGCTCTGCTCTCACCAGAGGCTAGATGCCAGCCATTCCTAGCAGTTTTGGTCTCAGGCAAGAGAAGACTAGGGAGCTGAACTAGAGACCATTTTCTGGCTCTTTAAAAGGAGCTGGTGCCTTGTGAAGAAAAAACAATATAAACAAATCAAATAGACATTAATGGTTTTTAACAGTTCATTGTTCCTGGCTGAACATTGTGAGCACATCAGCACAGTCAATATATGACTGCTGGACAGAGTTCTTTAAAAAATAATAAAAAAGAATCTATGAAATAAAACCTGAAACAAATTATTTAGGAGCAAGTTCATGTGGAAACCAGCCACCTTGCAGTTCTTGGAATTCCAATGGGATTTTTATGGACTGTGGGGATTATTTACAGCCACTGCAATGTCAGACTAGAATGGGGAAAAACCTGATTTCAAATTCTGAGTTAGTGGATGATCTGGGGTAAGTCACTGTTGAAATGACAGAATGGACCAGGGGGATCATTAACATCACCCTGTAATTCTTGAAAAGAGGATGCAATCTTTAACAAAAAAAAATCAAATAAAGAATCCACACCCACCTCCCCCCAAAAGCCTTCATTATATTGCTAGGTTAAAGGTAAAGGTTTCCCTTGCTTGAAAGCAAGTTAAATACGACATCCCGGTGCTCATTTCTGTTTCCAAGCCGAAAAGCCCGCACTGCCCAAAGATGTTTCCGTGTTCATGTGGCCGGCATGACTAGACACTGAGGCGCACAGAATGCTGTTACCTTCCCACCAAAGTGGTACCTATTCATCTACTTGCAATTTCTTGCTTTCAAACTGCTAGGTTGGCAGGAGCTGGGACCAGAGATGGGAGCTCACTCTGTCATGCGGCACTCGTGTCTCGAACTGCCGAGCTACCGACCTTCCGGTCTGCAGTTCAGCTTCTTAACCACTTGAGCCACTGCAGCCTCTTATTATATTGCTAGTGAAGGGCAAATCCTGGCTTTGAAATCCATAAACTGGAAGAGTGGAAAAGCCCAAATTCTTCAATTTCAATAAATAATGTTTAATTCGAGAAATTACTGAATTTGTCATCTTGTATTTTCCCTTAGTTACATATGTCACCTCTAAGCAATTCTGCTGCATGTGATACACACTTGCTAAATGGCTGGAGCGTGGTGAGTTCAGCCCATTTCTCTCCTGTTCACTTCTGCCCACAGATCCAGGCAAGAACAAAACACTCAAATGTTTTATCTCTAGTCCAGAAGTAGAACTTTTCTGCATGGCTGTTTGACTTTCCTGACAATCTCTGTCACCACATTAGCAGGCATGCTGATTTTTAATTTGTGCACATGCAAGATGGCAGACTTTCTCTCTGAACAGGTCAGACTTTCAGGAGAGAAGATCTATAAAAACATCTCAAGATCACCATTTTCTGAAAGGGTCACAAGTACCATATGAAAATGAGAAAGGCATCCATTGTTACTGCTAGTGGACAGACATCTCAACATAATGTGAAACCCAACACCAGAGTCAATGCATTATGATTGTTCCATGTTCCATGTGTTGCTCGCAGAGTTCAAACAGCCGGTAGGTAACACGACACATACATAAATAATACTACATAAATATATGAGATTCATAAACCTTATTTCACACATACTTACTTGAGAATTTCTGTGAGATTTGCAGATCATTATACTGTCTAGAGTTGAACTGGGGCAAACACATAGCAGCTATTACCTTCAAATTTCTTGACACAATAGGCTCAATCAGAACACACTCTGAAATAGGATCATTCTAGACTGCATTCTAGTTTAGGGTATATGTTGGATATGGTCACATACAGTCTCCACAAAAGCATCCCCTCTGTTAACCCCTGCAAGGATCAAACCCTCACTGGCCAGCCTTATGGGTAGCCAGGGGCATAGACTTTTGGAAATTCCGGGGGGGGGGGGTCCTTAGTGCGCGCACAAAGCGTGCACACTTGCTGGGGCGATGTTCTCCCCCCCTGGGAAACCACCGTGCCTCCCTGGGCCCTTCCGAGGCCCACTAGCCACTGCTGCCAGTGCCTCTCTCTCTCCCCCCCGGCCACCCCTTCGCTCTCCCTCTCCAGCAGTGGCGGCCGGGCCTCAGAAGGACCCGGGGAGGCACAGTGGCAGGCGCTCCGTTTTGCCGGGGGTGGCTGAGGCCCCCCCAGGAAATTTTAGAGGTGGCTTGAGCCCCCCCGTACTCTACGCCTATGAGGGTAGCTGCATTTACTTAACACATTTCATTACCATGGCTGCCACCTGACCATTATTATGACATCATAAATCACTATTGTCTCACTCACACTCACCCATTCCTGACTGACTAAAGTCCTTATATGGCCACTGGGTGGACTTTCTGTTTTGCTTCACCTGCATCCAGATTCACTCGGAATCCAGTGTTTGCATCAACTCTTGTTCTGACACCCACTATCTATTTAGGCTCCTGCACGGATGTCCCAAATGTAATGCCTGCATTTAGTTATTAAAACTTTTTTTCTTTATCTTATTTACTTGATTTATTTTATGACGAACAAAGTTACTTCCCAATTAATCCTCTAGCCTAGAATCCAACCTCATCCATTTTCCCTTTGATTTCTCCATACCTACCAATGTGCTGGAAATATAACACTATTCTCATGGATCAAGAACTCCTCTCTTGATCCAGCAAATGTTTCACCTAAATATTTGACAGGTCACATAAAACAGGGTTGCACTTACCTGTAACTGCTGTTCATCGAGTGGTCTTCTGTGCAGGCACACATGGGGACTGCGCAGTCGCATGTGGGACTGCACAGAAGCCACGATGATGAAAACAGGGTTGCACTTACCTGTAACTGCTGTTCATCGAGTGGTCTTCTGTGCAGGCACACATGCGACTGCGCAGTCCCCATGTGGGACTGCACAGAAGCCACGATGATGAAGATGAAGATTCACAGTAAAGGCAGGTGCTATAATCCTATACTCAGGGTGGCTATCAACACTACCTGCCACATCAATGTAGATCAATGGTATAATCTTGTGCAGAGTTACTCCTGACTAATTGAAATCAATTAGTTTAGAGTGGAGTAACTTTTTATTGGATTGCACTGTAAGTTAACCTGATTAACAGAAACAAGAGTACAACTAATGTAAAGTTTAGGTAGAATTCTATAGCAATATCCTTCTGGACACAGATTTTTTTTCTCTTTTGTTGATTCCCCATAATTCAGCAGAAACTCAGTTTTTAAATCATGTAGGTGAAGTTCCTTACATATTTTCCCTTGACAATAGCCAAGATGGAGACAAGCAAAACTAACTATCCATGTTGCAAGGATGATCCCCATTCAGCATATCTGCTCTGGGCTATTGATATGTGTAGGCAGCAGGGGTGTGGATGTGTGAAGACAGGGAGGGTGAGCTGAAGGAAGGGCACAGAGGCAGGAAGGACTATATATACGTTGATTTGACCTGAAGACCCAACACCTAACAACAAGTGGAGAGGGGGAAACAGTTCTTCAGATGTTTTCAAGAGAAGAATAGTAATTAGATAACAGTGCGCATCAATGAAATATTCAATGTATTATACTTTGTTTAATAGCATATATAATTCATTCTCCCTAACTGAGTAAATTTCCCTCCTCAGAATTTTCAACACAAAGGGGGGGAACGTTATGGCTCTTTAAGAATCAGTCATTCAGGCATGTTCTTTACACCATTCCTTTGTTTAAAAATAGTAGCATAAATCCATTATTAACATAATTATTGATGATCTACACTCCATTAGTTCATAAAGCCTGACAAACTATCAAGTGTTCATCCACCATCAGCATTTTCTTGACTGCTTTACGATACAGATAGATTGAGTAGGCTGAGCCTTAATTCCAGTTTTGTAATAATGCTACTGGGGAGACGTGATCTGGCTTCTAAATCACTGCAGCAATGCAGATGGAAAAATTAAAAGATATTTTACTCTGAAAGAACATAAACAAATCATTTTCACTTCACCCTTGTAGCATTTTTTTTAAATGCTGGCTAGTCCATCTTGTATATCACATTGATTATACGCTAGCTGGAAACCAGAGATGAGCAAGTTATGTCAGATATTACAACCTGGCTGTGGACTTTCTATAATTGACAGTCATGCTTGTCAGTCACAGAGTGATTGTTATTTCTTATAATGGAAAAAAAAGAGAAGTACATTGGATTCTGTCGTTCTCAAAATGACTGTCATTAGTTGTTCTCTAAGAAAGTACGGCATAAAAATAAATGGCTGCACAAATTAACAGTTGTTGTTATTCCTTTGATGTATATGGGGCTTTGCAGAGTGACTGGGGCGGGGGAAGCTTACAGGTGAACTTCAGAGCCAAAAAGGGGAGGGAAGAAAGGCACGAGTAAACACAGGTGGATATTAGCAAGCTCGGTTTCTCTGCTTAGGCTTCATTTGAATTGCACACATTGTTGAGCACCTTTATGTATGCTTTTAAAAACACTTTTTTTGGTGACAGCCTAAGAGTAAACAAATCCAACCCAATGTTTTGAAGTACACAATAAGAAGCAAAACCTTTTTTCCCTCCCCACTGAAAGCAAAAGCTAAGGAATAATGGGGGAATGGAGGAGAAAACCCGGATTTGAATCACACCCACTGTTTCAATAAAGGAGTATTGAAGATGAATAAGTAAAAAAAAAAAAAAAACACCCTTGAGGAATGGATTATGTGACCATTCTCATTTTACTCTTTATATATTAATTGATCTGTGTTACACAGTGAAGAGAAACAGTTGATCACCTTGAAATATTTTAAAAAACTGGAATTTCCTGACCCATAATACATTCAGGGTAGATAACACATTTTCTAAAGCAAATTTGAGATGCGCACCTGTTATAACTCTGTTAAATAACTAAAATACCCCTGGTGACAACAAGCTTGGCCTAACAGGAACAAAAACTCTTTTACTATGTTCTAGAAAATTTTGTGCATGGTTTTTGTAAGACTTGAGAGGAGCAGAGTTCCAGAAAATGGGGTCAACCGCTGAAAACACCTCTCCCTGCGCTCTTGTTATTTGAACTCGACCAAGGGCATAGACTTTCCAATTTCCCAGGGCAGGGGCTGGAGCTGGGCCAGGGACATTACAGGCCATTGTCTCTGGGGGAGGCTCAGGATGTCCTGGAAAAGTTTGGGTGGGGCTCAAGCTCCCCCGCCCCCCTGAAGTTGACGCCTATGAACTTGACATATTCATGGATGCACAACAGAGCCACATGGCCTGATTGATGGTGCACTCTACTATGAGGCTAGGGGGAAACAAGGTGCCTGGGGAAAGTTGGATTTTAATACCATAACAAGGATAAAAGTGGACTCTGGAATACTGTATTAGAGCTGAAAATGTTTGGGAAACAGATTCTCAGGCTTATTCCCCTAAATTTGGATTTGATTACCACTAAATCATTTATGTTATTATCTGAATGCTTACAACTTTGCCAAAGTAATGGTCATCCCTACCACAGACATGAAAAAGTAAGAGGCTCTGCATGCATGCCTTTGGTTCTCAGTGGAGGAAGGTAAGCAGTGGGGTACCGCAGGGATCAGTACTTGGTCTGATGCTTTTTAACCTGTTTATTAATGATTTGAAGTTGGGAGTAAGCAGTGAAGTGGCTAAATTTGCAGATGACACAAAATTGTTCAGGGTGGTGAGAACCAGGGAGGATTGCGAGGCACTCCAAAGGGATTTGTTGAGGATGGTGTCATGCCTGCCCCTGACTTGGCCCCAGACCCAGTGCTTGATAGCCAAGGACAGGAGGACTTGGCTCCTTTAACTGAAGAAACTGTAAGTCCTGAAGAGGATCCACAGCCAAGTACGCAGCAAGACCCACCTGAGGCTGAATAGGCAGTGCCTGGCCCAAGCAGTTCACCACCAGAATCACCTCCACCTGTCAGCCGGCTCCAAGAACGGAGGTGTCAAGATCTAAACAGATGACGCAAGACAGCACGTATGCAGGGCCAGCGGTCGATAAGCCCTGAGTTCTAGCAGCAGCCAGGACTTCGCACAGAGGTGCTAAGTGGCTAATAAGCCAGAGCACTACTTAACAGGGCTTCTGGCCATGAGCATTTTGTGCTGGCAACTTTGTTGGCAGGACCATAAACTCTGCACGTACCTTGGATCAGATCCTGTTAGACTTTCTGACATTCAACCTCTGTTTCTTGATTCTGGACCCCGGCTTTTGATCCTCAGCGTTTCCTTGACAATGGCTTCGGATCTGCATTTCACTGAGTTCAGCTTGATTTATGGACTATGAACTCTGGTATGTTTTGACCACGGCTGTGCTTGGGGATTGGGACTTGTTTCGACGCTCCTCTGATTGCTCTATCAGCTGTACCCTGGGCTTGCTTTATGACCTGTCTTTTCAGCCTGACTCCCGGGCTCTGCCGTGACAGATGGGCGAGTGGGCATCAACGTGGCAGTGGGGTTCAATGTGGCCAAGTGCAAAGGGATGCACATTGGAGCAAAAAATCCTAACTATAAATACACGTTGATGAGGTCTGAACTGGCAGAGATGAACGAGAGAGATCTCGGAGTCGTAGTAGATAACTCAATGAAAATGTTGAGACAGTGTGCGACTGCAATGAAGAAGGCTAACCCTATGCTGGGGGGGATTTAGAAAGGGAACTGAAAACAGATCAGCCAGTATCATAATGCCCCCGTATAAATCAATGGTGCGACCTCATTTGGAGTACTGTGTACAGTTCTGGTCACCACATCTCAAAAAAGATATTATAGCATTGGAAAAAGTGCAGAAAAGGGCAACTAGAATGATAAAAGGGTTGGAACACTTTCCCTATGAAGAAAGTTTGAAGCGCTTGGGGCTCTTTAGCTTGGAGAAATGAAAGCTGAGGGGTGACACGATTGAGGTTTATAAGATTATGCATGGGATAGAGCAGGTACAGAAAGAAGTACTTTTCTCCCTTTCTCACAATACAAGAACTCATGGGCACTCCATGAAATTGCTGAGCAGTCGGGTTAGAACAGAAAAAAGAAAGTACTTCACCCAAAGAGTGATTAACACATGGAATTCTCTGCCACAGGAGGTGGCGGCGGCTACAGGCATGGATGGCTTCAAGAGGGAATTAGATAAACATATGGAGCAGAGGTCCATCAGTGGCTATTAGCCACAAGGTATAGATAGGAACTCTCAGTCTGGGGCAAGTGATGTTCTGTATTCTTGGTGCTTGACGGGGGGCAACAGTAAGAGGGCTTCTAGTGTCCTGGCCCCACTGCTGGACCTCCTGAGGGCACCTGGTGGTTTTGGCCACTGTGTGACAGAGCGTTGGACTGGATGGGCCACTGGCCTGGTCCAACATTGGTTTCTCTTACATTCTTATGTTCTACCTTTGACAGCCTAGGAAAACAAAGACAATCTGGAAATATTTCATATTATTACAGTACAATTAACCACTTGCAGGTTTTTAAAAGTATCCTGAATTTCAATATCTTTTGTTTTGGTTAAATAAAATGTATTGCATTGTTACACAATATGGTGGGCGGGGGGGGGGGGTGAACACAGGAAAAACTGAGCTATAGAATGGCTTTTTGTCCTTTGGCATGGTATCTTCTAAGTTCAAACTCAGTGACTACCTGCATTAGGTAATTGATAAGATATACATACTCCTTTTCCTTTGAAATGGACTTTCAAAGATTGGAGGGGAAAATACAACTTTAACTGAAATATCTAAAGGGAAAAAATTAGAAATGAAAAAAGCCCAACATGTAAGTAAAGAGAGAATTTAAGGAAGTCTTCTGCTTGGGTGACTAACTTGCAATTTAGCAAGAAACAACTTTGTTTTTTAGTATCTGGGGGTTCTGAAAATAGGAACGTTTTATCTTTCGGAACTGGAGAAGGTACTTTGAAAAGCTGACAGGGGAAGAAATGTAGAAATAATACATAGCTTACTGATGAGAAGAAAGGTTGTTCCTTGGTGACTTCTTACTGAAATAACTACTACTGTCCTTTTCCTCCCTTCCTGAGGAAAGAGACGTTTCCACAGAATGTCAAAAACTCCTGGCTTAACAATGTCCCTGGCCTGCCACCTTTCCAAGCATAATTCTGCTGTGGTAGTCGGTTGTCTTGGCAACACCTCTAGTTCACGACAGCCCCTGCATTCTATAGTCTAAAAAGGAAGCAAGAAACTGCTCCATAAGGAAGCACATTGCTCAGTCACAGAACGTTTCTTCATACTTTGCAAAATGAAGTGACAGGCAGAGATGACAGAAAGCGGCAGATGAGGGGGAGATAATTTTTTTTCATAGATTCCCCATATATTAAAAAAATCCTCCCTTCATGTAACAAAGTAGCAGATCAAGCAGAGGGCTGCACTAATGCTCTTTCTGATATGCTTATTTACTAAATATCAGGTGTATTTTTAAGGGGGGGGGCATTCAAATATATGACTTCCCATAGGCAATCTAAAGTCTCACAACCCAGAACTCATAGAATCTCTTTCTCTACAATGGCTTAGATCCAGACTGGACATTTCCATAGGTGCAAGGATTTCTCCTCACATACCGTAATTTCCCCAACTCCCTCCCTGTCCCCATCATGTAGCAGCTCAAATGCCATCCAGTCCTGTTGGGGCGGGGAAGAGAAAGACACCCAGGAACACAATTTTGGGGCATTTCGGGCTGTCATGAGAGAGGGAAGATGGGGAAATTGCACTCCCTGAGCAGAAATCCTTGAGCCCATGGAACGTCTAGATCCAACCCACTGTCTGAATGGGCTGGTTGATTCCCTTTCTAAAGTGGATGATCATAAAAAGCTAAGTTTTTTTAATGGGATTTTATTGCTTTGTTAACTGTCCTAGTGCATTTTGACCATCTTAGAGAAACCAACTGGTGAGGAACTATTTGCTGATGGCCAACAAATGAAAACCCAGCTCTGTAAGAATCCTGGGGAGGGATAATGTGAAAGGGATATAAGAGAGCTCATCTGCTATGCAGCAGTCACGTGTGACTTAACTAGTCCTTTCATGAAGATTGTCCAAAATCACTAACCACAAAATCACCTCCTCCCTATTATCATAAATCCCAGGTTACAAACTGAAAATGTCCACTGAAGTCCTGCCATCTGATTGTCACATTATAAGCAAATACCTGTGCCTACATGTGTGTCTGGTCACATTTGTGCAAATTCTGTTAAGAGTGGCAGGGACTGCAATAATCAACACAACAAAGGAAAGGCTCCAGTCCAAAAGAGAAAGAAGAATGAAAAAAGTCACTAGTGGGCCAGAAAACACATTACAATTTTCCAGATCTCATTTTTTTTAAAGGAACACTGCATGTAGACCATCATACAAGATGAAAACACACATGTCTGTTTTACCATATGTTCATGCTGCAGGAACTTGCTACTAATCCTGGCTTATTGAAGCATGGATAGGGAAGCAGGATCACACTCACTATGGTTCCTAGGAAGACTATAGCGAGTACTGTTGAAATAAAGGAGAGTGACGTAGATGCCTGTACTGGAGGCTAAAAGACGAGGAGCCAGGAATGCTCCTGCAGCATCATGGAAGTACATGGCTTTTGCGTGGACGTCAGCATCTGGGACTGGCCAATGATGTCATCACCTATGCTTGTGCCAGGTGATGCTATCTACACAAGACTCATGGAAACAACACTGGCCGAGGACAGACTGGCAATGTGCCCCGCTCTGCCTCCGCTTCTAAAGCGGAGGCAGAGGGGGCATTCACATTGCCGCATCTGTCCTCCGGCGTTGGCGCGGACTCACCCGTCCGCGAGGCGCCGTCCATCCGCTTCAGCCGGAGACCACTTCTAACAGGTCTCCGGCTGGAGAGCCGCGCGTCCCTGCCGCTTCACGGCAGTCTGGACGTGTCGGCAGCACGCCGGAAGCGGGGGCAGAAGTCTGGACGCCCCCGCGTCAGCGCGCCTCCGCCCCGCCTCCGCCCCGGGACAGCGCAGCCTGTGGGAACGGGCTGCGCCGGGCTGCTTTTTGCGCGGGGCTTTTGGCCCCGCGTCTGTCCCGGGGCGGATCGGCAATCTGTCCTCGGCCACTGATGGCACACACACAAAAATACTAAAAGAGAGAAAGAGAATAACAAGAACTTCCTCCTGTGCTGCATGACCAAAGTGGAATATGAACATCAAATAACACCAGTTTTGAATTAAGGGGAAAAAGAAATCCAGATATACTTAAGGATGTCTCCGGTCTATCACTCCTCTACAAGCTAATTTCAGGCCTATTGAAGGAAACAAATCAGGCTCCACCACCTTCTCAGCCACCTCGCTTGAATCACTCCTGTTAGAGGGTGGTTGTGTGTGTTCATTTTCTCTATTAATATACAATAAGTGAAAGCATTATGCTACCTAGTAATAACAAGATCGGAATTGTTTGGTTTCATGATAGTTTAGGGCACAGAATAGGATGGTTGGTTCCAGAAGCCTCCTGTATTTAAGACTGGCATGCAACTTAGAACAGGCACAGCTTTACTTGTCATAATAGCACTTTTCATACATTCCCAGTGTAATCCTTACACAGTGACTCTAGTAAGTCTACTGATTCCAGGAAAAGCATCTGCTTCCCCAACCACCATCTTGGGTCCACCCCACAAACATTAATAATATGTGAAATTTTCCTATTTTACCATTCTGATTTAGGAAGCGATGCTCTCCATATGAAATTGGAATGTATTTAAAATATGAATGTTTTGCCTCAGAACATAAATACGGTGTAGGCATCACCTCCCTGTTTGGACTTCGGCAGGTATAAAAAAAATGTCATAAACTGTCATGGTGAAAGGTAGGCAGATTACATATATGACTGCATATCAATAATCTAACACTGCTGAATATCAAATACTGAAATGTAATATTACTGGATATTAAAACTAATGTTGGAAAATCCAAAGAATGCCTGACAAATACTAGGCCATTCACAAAAGGCAAAGGTTGAACAAATCAATAAATAAAATTTAAATAAATTAAAAAGTCTTCACGCAAAAGGACCATAACATGCCCACTTAGGTTTTAATATGGGGACTAATGCAGAACAAATTATTATATCATGTGGCCTCTGAGATAGTGCTTTCCACTATGTAATGGTGGAGGGGGCCCCCTGTAAAATAACCCTAAATATGAGAATAGAGGTTATTACAGATATTTCCTCATTTTCAACTGTGAGATATTGGAGGGTTTAAATATTTATCATTTCCAACCTTGGTGGATAAGGCAAGTGATATTAAATGTTTACAATATGGACACACACCGCTACCTGAAATCTCTCATGAAGCCGAACTGATAGTTGAACTGCTCTGCTAGTGGCAAGACAAAGGCCTGAATCCAGATCCTGCAACCTGCATGCTAATGTATGTTATGGTATGGTGAACACCTCATTAAGTGTGTATCAGTTTCTAATACAGATATACGGGGGCAAAGGGAAAGAAGGGGACCAGACAGCTACTTCTAGGCATTAAACATGCTGAGGAAGCCTTCCTTGTTCCTTTCGAATGGTCATTTCTGAGGGCTTAATTACTTGGCCTCTGATCAACAAGCAACATGAACAAAAAATTCACAGCCTGCGAATCTGTTCCTGCATCTAGGTATTAAGGACATGAACTATTTTTAAACCAACACATTTCTTCCCTCAGTGACCTTTGCAATCACTCGAGTATTTTGTGTTGTCCCCCCCTCACCTAGTATCATCACCACAAATCAGATGTTTTTATGAAGTGTGTGTGTGTGGGGGGGGGGGGAATCAGGGCTATTTTTGGGCAGGAATGCACAGGAATGGAGTGGCTCCTGAGCTGGCCACACCTACAACCAAAACCTCTGGCACGCGTGGCCGCCCTCCCTACATTACACAGAAGAGGAAAAGGCGGCATGTTAAAATGCCCTCTTTCCCTCTGGGGAGCCCTTGGGATTTCCTTTTCAATTTCACTCCCCACCAGTCAGCTGAGAGTGAAATAGACAAGGAAAAGCCTCTCTCTGCCTTCCCTTCCACAGTGGCAGAGAAGCTGGGGGGGGGGGGGGACAAGCTTCCATGCCTGCCCTGTGCTTTCCCAGCCCCTGCCTAATATGCTAATGAGCTGTGCTGTCAGGGGTGTGGCCTAATATGCTAATGAGTTTCTGCTGGACTTTTTCTACAAAAAAAGCCCTGGGGAAATCTAAAGAAAAAGCCTTATGCATGAAAAGAGCAAAAGAGATATGAGATATCCCAGTAACCAGAAGCTGACATGGAGTTGTTTATTTTTTAAATCTCCATCTTAAAAACCTTGTAATGTTGGCATGGCAGATGTCTAGGAGCTAATTCTCAGCATCTTTTTTAAAATCACATTTGCGATCAATGATAATGGAGACATTTTAATTCAAACAGTTTCTGACCAGGCTCCCAAGATTCTTATTTGGAGAAACCCAAATTCCCCAGCAGTTTCCTTGTCCATCTTTTGTCAGGGTTAACCTTTCACAGGTAACCTGACAGAAGGTGAGCAGTGGGCCATCACTCTTTTACATCAGACTTTTTTCGAATTAGATTTCATTCTGTTTCCTCTACTGACCTTAACCCTCAGAAAAAGCAGTTTGAAAAAACAAACAACACAAGGCTTAATAGTTTCTCTAGCAATACTGTACTCTTGTCAGTACACAGACACATACTGTCCAGCAGTTAATATGGCTCTTTGAATCAAATCAATCAATCTAATTCTCAGTGTAGCCAAATCCAGAGACTGGAGCTATAAACAGACAAGACAGATCTTTTTTACCAGCCTGAAAAAGGCCAAGGTTTGTTGAAAAATCTGACATCATTAAAAAACAAAACAAAACCCAGGATGGTGGTGGTGGTTAAAAGCTCCAAAAATATTAGAAACAGCATTGTAGCTTTAAGAAAGGCATGCTCTCTTAGTGGCTACTGAAGGAGTTGCTAGGCAACCATAATAATATTGCCAGCCTTCAAGTCTTGGTTTCTGTTGGTAAAAGGCAGGGGGAAGGAGTCAGGAGCTTTCCGGGGCTATTTTAAGCAGGGCCAGGTCTGACAGCAACCACCGGGTGACTTGATCAACTACCAGATGACTTGATACTATGCAATTTGTATGACTTACCCAGAACTGTCTACTTGCTACTACTCAACAGAAGCCACCCCATGAAAGCCAATGTGATATAGTTTGGCATCACACCTTCTACAATGAGCTTCATGTTGCTCCTGAGGAACCCCTTGTGCTGCTCACAGAAGCCCCAATAAATCCTTAGGCCAACAGAGAAAAGATGGCACAGATTATGTTTGAGACATTCAACACTCCAGCCATGTATGCAGCTATCCAAGATGTGTTGCCCTTGTAAGCCTCTGGCTGCACCACTGGTATTGTAATGGACTCCAGAGATGGTGTTACACACACTGTGCCCATCTATGAGGGTTATGCCCTTCCTTATGCCATTCTGTGACAGAATTTGGCTGGCTGTGATATCACGGACTACCTCATGAAGATTTAGACAGAAAGAGGCTACAGCTTCACCACAACTGAAAGGGAAAGTGTGTGAGACATAAAGGAGAAGTTGTGCTATGTTGCCTTGGACTTCGAGCAGGAAATGGCTACAACAGCTTCTTCCTCTTCCCTGGAGAACAGCAATGACTTGCCTGATGGTCAGGTGATCACGGGGGGGGGCAGATGTAGTTGAAAACAGGGGGGGCAGATGTAGTTTGGCTAGTGGGTGGAAAGGAGAGAAGGCAGCAGGAAAGGGGAAGGGGCTACGAGGGTTTCCAGGGAAGGAAAAGAGAAAAGGGGGGGGGGACGACAAGGTACCTACTGCTAATCTTTGTGGGTCCCCCATTTGTTTATTTCTATTTTTCTTCAAATCATATGTGAGGGAAGATGATGCTACTGTCAATGAGGAAATCTCCATCCTCTGTTGAACAGAATGCAGTCCAGCGTTGCAGTAAAAAGCAATGGTAGCTCTGTATATATGCATTTAGAAAGGGAGGGCGGGGGAATTACAGAATGCTTTCCAAGGATTCCAAGATAATATTGCTTAGAATAAGCTATTTGCTGATTTTTGATACGGGCCAATGATTCAGTCTTCCTTACCTAAGTGAGGTTTTCCACATCTGTAAAAATTTCCTGGAGATATATGCTAAATTAAATGAGCAAGAGGTGTGTGTGTGGGGGGGAATAAAAATGCTCTGGAGAAATATCACATGGTTACCTTCCAATAAAAGATGGCAAACAATGAGACAGTCATGTTTGCTGGCCATTAGGGTTGCCAGCCTCCAGGTGGGGCCTGGGAATCTTCTGCTTTTACAACTGATCTCCAACTGACTGAGATCAGCTCCCCTGGAGAAAATGGCTGCTTTGAAGGGTGGACTCAATGGCATTGTACCATGCTGAGGCCCCTCCCCTCCTAAACCCCTCCCTCTCCTGGATCCACCCCCAAAGTCTCCAGGTATTTTCCAACACAGACCTGGCAACCCTAGCTGGCCTCAAAATCACTATTTGCCAGCTAAGAACATACATTTTCTAGCAAATAGCAACATGTGCATGGATATCATTCTGTGTGGACAAACTCCGGCCCGTCACGTTCTTAAAAACTTGTATTAATCACCAGCTAGTTCACTGTTGGGGAACAAAAAGTTATACTGAATATGGAACTACAGTAACCAAGACTAGCTTTGATTTAATACAATAAGTGGGGCTCTAGCCTTCAGGATCACACAGAACAGTTTGAAAGTGCATAGGGCTTGTAGCAGCTTGTGGCCACTGACCCTCTCCTCTCCTGTGGGAAGGGCAGGATGTCAGGTTCCCTGTCATTTTGCTGTTCACTTCCTCCATGCAGACTGTTTACTCCCAGTGGGAGTATGGTATCCTGTTTCTTCCCACGTCAGAGTGCTCTTACCCACACACCCCTCCCTCTCCTCCCCCTGCGTCTCGCCAGCTCTGCTAATCTGTTTTGCTGTGAAGTTAACCTTGGGATGCTTCTGTGATGGGTTCCTCCAGGTGCCTGACTGTGTGGGAATGTGAAGTAGGAGTTCTCGCGGGGGGAGTGGTTTCTAGCTTGCGCACCTTTTCTCTGGGAAAGTAACTGCTGGGGTTTTCGTGCTTTTTGCCTATTACACTGATCGGTGCCTGTCATTTATTTGCTATTTGAAAACTGTATAATTGCTCTGAGTCTTATTGATCTGGTATCACTGTCAATGGACGTGTTCCCTGAAAGACCATTAAGAAAATAAAAGGACTTTGCTTTTACACTGAGGCCTGGCTTATTGGATCTAATCAGAAGTCTCACAGTTCTCCTGTTCCTCCATCCTTATTCCTTTATCCCAATCCAACTCCTCCCCTGTTCATCTGTTTATTAAATCATTTGTGACCCAGCTTTCTCAATATACAATGGACCCTGAAACCAGCTTACAATCCTAGCCAAGGCAGCAACAAAACTAAAATCAGAACAGTCATTCAAAAACTGAACAAGCATCACAACATCAACAGCGACCACCAGCCTTTCATCCTCCACTGGCAGAACACACTTCCCAACCCAACGTCCCTCAGAGACCCATCTAAAGAAGACAGACTTACACCACCTGCAGAATTCCAGCAAGTGTGGATCTAAAGGTAGCCAGGCAAGGTCACTAGAGCACTTCATTGAGCTGGCAACTCCTTTGACGTTCTGTGTCTTTAAGTTTCAAAAACCCCAGAGAGCGCGCTTGTATCTGCCACCCAAACACCATGCATCCCACTGGTATTTGACGAAGGGAGCTTTGACTCTCAAAAGCTTATATTTAGAAAATCTTGTGCTAATGGAATCGAATCTAGCTCTTCTACTGCAGATCAGCACGCCTACCCCATTAAACTATCGCCATATTTCCCATTCTGCCTTTCTGATCCTCTGCCAGAGGATGAGAGGTAGAAAGCATAGCCACTTAGCCAGAGCCCAGCAAGATGCACAGGAACTGTGTTTCCCATTTGAAAAATGGCTTCAGCATAAGCCATTTCGAGTTGTTTGTCACCATGAGACCTCCCTTTTGCCCTTCCTGGGTCTACAAGTTGGTTCTCAAAACATAAAAGGGAGCCATAAGATGCGCAGGAGAAATACTCTCAACTTAATAAGGGATAGGCAAAGAGACAGAGCTTGTATCCAAGCTGATCTTTGTACAAATAGAAGTGCCACCAGACCAGGGGTAATGAAAAAAAATGGATTCACTTCATTGTTTTATTCTCTTCCTGTAATGATTTTTTACCCTTCTTTCCAAAGGTTACCCTGTGGGTCTTTAAAATTACACTATTTGTTTTGATTTAAAAGGACACCATGCTCTGAATATCACACACTTCCCATCATTAAAGGACTGAAAGGAACAGATCTTAATTTCACCAGGCTATATTTGTTCCTCAGAGATAAAGATTAGAGGTGAAAAATTAACAAAGCAAAATATAGAGGTCCCCTGTAGCTATAGTGCACCCCAGAAGCCACTCTCATTTTGTAAGTGCTCTCAGAAAGAGTTTAGCTCATTTGAATTTTTCACCACCATAGGTAAGTAGAGCTCATATGAAAGGAATCAAGGGAGAGAGCTATTGTTTTAAATTAGGATGCTTTGCGCTCCATTGTAGTGGTTGCTTGGACCTACCTGTGAAGGGGGGTGTCATTGTGGCATGCCTCTTTCTGGACTATGCCACTCCAAGCACTTGTTTGAGTGGCTTGGTGGGACAAACAGTCTTCTTGGGAAGTGACTTTTGAGGGAAAAAATGAAATCTGTCTAGTTGACAAGAACTCTTGAGGCTGCTCTGTGACAAAGGAAAGGAATCGTACAGTCAGCTGACATAAGAAGGGGATGATAGTTTTAGCTAGGTGCTAGACAAAGGGAAGTTTCCTCAGCAAATGGACAGTTTGAAAAGAGAAGAGAAGAGAGACCCAGGCCTGGAGCCAAAATGGAGTTTATTCAGATTAGATTACCTTTGCAATTCAGCTAATGTAAAATGTGGTGCTTATGAGGGCCTCAGCTTTCTGAAGAGAGGGGAGAGAGTGTGCCTCCTCTGTTGTGGGGCCTACAGTTTGGATTGGCCTTGCCACCACCATTTTGCCTGGCAATAATTCTATTTAGGTTCTGGCACAAGGCCAAAAACTTCTATTCTTACTTAGCACTTTTGCTGAGTTCTACCTTCCCCATTCTTAGCAAAATTCTACATCAGTTCTGCCTGTCATGTTGGCTTTTCCCCATCTGCACGCTTTTTGTCTTGATTAATATTCTGACTCGGTTGCTAGCTGGCTTTTTAGCTATTTTTTATGCTATCTGCTTTTGACAGATTAGTTATTCACCCCCGATGTCTGTCTCCATTGTTTTACTGTTTTAACTTTTTTTTTCATTATTACTGTTTATGGGCCTTATTTGCTTCCAGCTGTAAATTGCCTTGGGGACCCTTTGGCTGAAAGTGTGGGATATAAAATTTAAAACAAATTTAATGAAATAGAATCACCAAGCACTGGCCTATCAGGGATGCTTCACACAAAATAAAAGTTCCCATTTGAGAATCACTTTCATGATAGAAATTGTATTAATCCCTTCCCAAGCATATTTTCTTGTGAGGTTAGCATACATCCATTTCATTCAGAAGCACACACTATTGTGTTAGCTGTGCTTTACTACTAGTCAGGTTTTCATAAGCCACAGAAGACCCAGGTGACTTACAGTAGGAATCATTGATGGGGACATTTTAGATTAACATAATTCTAGCCTTAGTCAACATATAGGAAAATGATGTAGCCATATGAAGTTAAGGAGATCTATAAAGTGGATCATCCAAGATTTTTTATATTAATTAGGTAGAGAGAAATCTGAACTTAATGAAAGTAGCATTACCAGATATGTTTATCCCCTTTTCTCTGGTGTTATTACTTAGTATAAATGCTTGAGTGGTGGCAGATACAGGAGACCATCATTGGCTGTAATCACACAAGTAGTTTGGCCCGATGAAGCCACCCCTCCGCTCCAGACCAAATGGGCGCAGTCACACAGTCACATCTGTCAGGTGTTCCCCAGGCATACTCACCCCATCCTAGGATGACTTGGAGCTGGATTAAAAAGGCACCACAACACAAGTGGTGTTTTCAGTTCCCCATGCATTCATTGCGCATGGCCCGATATCTGAACATGGGGAGCACACACAGAACAGATTGATAGTCTGAACCTTTAAATCCATTCCTGCTGCCAGGGTGGGGTTTTTTTGGATTTTTTGCCTGTATGTGCATGTGTGCACATGAGTGCATGAGCACATGAACATGTGTACATATGTGTGCACATGAGTGTACATGCACACACCTGCATTTTGAAAAATGACCAGGCAGCACAGTCTGTGGCTGAGGCACTGCAGTAATTTGGATGCTTGACCACAGGATGTCCTCGTGGGTAACCCACAGCAGGGTGTGCTATGCCCTGCAACAATTTAAACTGATAAATTAGAGATGGTGCCATATTGTGCCAAGCCGCCAGTGTGACCACAGCCACTGTAATAGATTTCTGCTTGTTCCGGGGACTCCGTGTTGATATTAAAAGAGATTGTTTTATCCAGGTCTCTGGCAGGTAAGTCAGAGGGTCTTTTGGTGTGTGCAACTATGGGAATCCATGTGGAAAGGGCAGCCTTGCTTGCAACAATATGTGCATTGTTGAACATCAAACACACCACAATCCTTAAGTCTTTGGGAGACGAATAAAAATAATGACATAAGAACCATGAGAATAATTGTGTGGTGCATTGAGGGAGTAAGGGATGAATCCTTTTTGATGTACTAGTAACACAATGAGAATTTCTTATGGGGAAAGGGGGAAATAAGAGAGTCGTTGGAGGCTGGTGAATCACTGCTGGAGTTGAACAACCACTGAACTGTCCTCTATCAATCATGGAAACAAGAACGAATTACCAGTGCTACGTGATTATGCCAGTAATTAATTCATCAGATTTTGCTTCCCCAGCATCTAAATGTACACAAAAGCCTGAAAGCAAGCTAAGCAGGTTTTAATGAGAAACAAAAATGTGAAGACCTTCCAGTTTTTTAAACCAAAAACAATTGTTCAGTTTCACAAATGTTAATCAGGAGTAGCCATAAATAACACCTTTTTTGCTGTCTAGTTGTAGCCAACTTATGGTGACCCCTTAGGGTTTTCAAAGCAAGAGGCATTCAGAGGTGGTTTGCCATTGCCTGCCTTTGCATAGCTACACTGGACTTCCTTGGTGGTCTCCCATCCAAATATTGACCACAGCTGATCCTGCTTAGCATCTAAGATCTGACCAGATCAGGCTATCCTGGGCTATCCAGGTCAGGCCTAAATAACACTACTGACAGTGAATTTCTTTGGGGGACATTAAGATCTGGTAAATGGCAATGGAGTAGGGTCAGCAGCTCTGGGTGTGCAAATACCTGGAGATATGGAGGGTGGAGCCTGGGGAGGTTGGAGTTTGGGGAGGGGAGGGGCCTCTGCAAAGTACAATGCCATTAGAGTCAGCTCTCCAAAACAGCCATCTTCTCCGAGGAAACTGATCTCTGTCATCTTAAGATCAGCTGTAACAAGATATATATACAAAGCTCAAGTTCTTGTAGAGCAATTTTTCTACTATTAATCCTACTTCTTTGTTTCAAATGGATATTGTAATTTGCCTTTTGCCAACATGTTTCACCCACTGGAATCAGCTGGTATGGGCATTTTACGGAACTTGCAAATTTATTTTCCTCACTGATTCTCAGTGAAAAGTGTAAGTTATGGTTTCCAAAAAGACCTCTAAAGACTGATTGTGAGACCATAGTTCAATGGGATGCTGATAATGTTGTATTTATATTCACTATATTTTTTCTTTGTATTCATGGTATTTGGGGGAAGGCGGCATGGTATAACCCAATCTCAGAAGTTAAGCAGGGTCAGTTCTTGAAAGGGAGCCCACCAAGGAAGACTGCAGAGGAAGGCCATGGCAAACCACCTCTGCTTCCCATTTGCCTTGAAAGCCCCTTGTTGGGGTCGCCATGAATCACCTGCAATTTGATGGCACTTTAGACACACACATGCATGGTATTTATGAAGAAACAGAGTTTTTGTGTGTTAGAGACCACTAAAGTGCACTGTTTAGGCAAGACACCTTTGGTCTTTTATGATTTTTCATGTTAATGTTTTCATCCTTCTAATACCTTGTGTACCTATTAAAGAGCAATTGTTTTGCTTGGATTATATATGACTAGGAATAAGGCCTGTTGTAAAAATAAATACAATGGGCTCTAGAAAGAGGCTCTGGGTGGGTGCCCCAGCCTTGGACACTGAGCTCAATTTGCTGTGGCGACCTCAGTGAGGTATAATGACACAGAGTTCATCCTTTTTTTCCAGGGGAACTGATATCTGCCATATGAAGAACCATTGTAATTCTGAGTGGTCTCCAGCCCTAACCTGGAGACAGGCAACGATGGTTCCTCAGAAGGAAATGGCTGGTTTGGAGGGTGGCGTCTATGACATTGTACCTGTCTGAGGTCCTAACCCTCCTCAAACCCTACCATCTCCAGGCTTCACCTCTCAAATCTCCAGGAATTTCCCAACCTGGAGGTGCCAACTCTATCTACTTCCCAGCCAATCATCAACCTACCTTTATCTGCCCATCTGACTTCAGCTTCCCATGTCCTCCCTCCTCCCTGCAGCCTGTACCTAGGAAAAGTATAGTCTTTCTCCACATTGGGGACCAAAGCAGCTCACATTATTCTCCTCTCCCCCTTTTAATCTGTACAACAACCCTGTGAGATAGGTTAGGCTGAAAGTCTGTGAGTGGTCTGAAATCCACAGCAAGAACCTAGGTCTGGCAGACTGCTATGTCAAACTGGCTGTCATGGGGAGGGGTCACCTCAGCAGGGTATAATGAGAACAATGGTTCCCCAGGAGAAAAAGTACAGTCTTTCTCCTCAGTGGGGACCAAAGCAGCTGACATCATTCTTCTCTCCCCTTTTTGATCTGCAGAACAACCTTGTCAGGTAGGTTAGGCTGAAAGTCTGTTACTGGTCCAAAATAACTGTTTTGGAGGGTGGACTCTATGGCATTTTATTCAGCTAAGGCCTCTCCCCTCCCCAAACTCTGACTCCCATAGACTGTACCACAAAATCTCCAGGAATTTACCAATCTGGAGCTGGCAACCCTAGTCAGGACTGGCCCCAATGAGTTCCCCACAAATGCCAAAGTACGCCTGGAAAGGGCCTCTTGCCCCTGCCTTTTTGCTGACAGAACCAATCTTGGTTGCCTAGCAACAGCCACTGAGGGGAAAGTTAGCCCCACAGCAGTTTTGGCAGTTTATTCAGACAGGGAATGACCAAGCTGGCAGTGGGTGGGGGAGAGGAGTGAACCCAGCACCCAGCCAATGGCATGCAAGTACTCTTGAGTGGTGGTTAATGGGCCAATGCCTGATGGAGCACAAAGCACAGCCAATGAGAGAGCTGGAAAGTGCCAGTATGCTAGGGTTTTATACACACACACACACACACACACACACAGGATTCTGAAATTGACTCATTCTGTTCCTCAAACTCTTCAGGTTCATTCCTTCAGAGGAAAGGTTATCATGCTGGCAGAAAGTGCCACTTTCAGGAGAACTGTTCTTGAACAGAATCTATTACTTCTGACTAGACATGTGTGTATTCCACAGAAGTTCTATCGATAGTTCCATTTCCCAAGTCCGGGCATATGGATTGCTCCAGTATTTCTGTTAGCAGCATTGAAATCCATACTGCCTGGTGTGCGTTCCTGTAGTTTGCTGCTTTTAAAGTTGTCCCATTTGTTGAGGTTTTGCTCTAAGTCTCACGGCATCCATGATTTTATAGCGCTAGCACAGCAGAAACACAACATACTCCTAGCTGTGCTTTCTCAAAAGTCCCAGTGAGTTCAGTGGAACTTATTCCCTAGCAGTAGATGTGCTTAAGACTGAAGATTTAGGATTAAAGAGGATACTACACTAAGCACATGACTGCAAGGAAAGCTGAAAATTTTGCCGCAACCATGCTCCACAGTTGAATTTACAGTGTTCGATCATGTCAGTTTGTGCCAGTCACAAGCACCTGCTGAACAGGTTTGGCATCGGGGTTTTTTCCCCCAAAACTGCTTATGCATAGACACAGCCAATTCAAACAAGTCAGCAGCCATTAGTATCACTAGGGACTACTTAGATGAATACCAAGAGTAGGATTTAAAATAATAACAATGCAGTATTTCTTTGTGACTGATTTATATGTCCTACACCAGATTTAATCATCTACTTAAACGACTGCCTGTTGAGTGGAGCAGTTGCACAGCAAGGGAGGGCAATAGAACTCAGTCGAACTGTGAGAACGTGCATGTGCAAAAAGCCAAGTACGCAGTACTTCATGGTTCAGAAGGGATACAGTGTAGAAACCTGCCCAACTGCCACAAATGGGATGACGAGAAGTAAAAAAAAAATCATCGAAAAATCATCTCCCTGTTCATGACCAGCGAGCTTGTGGGTATCTGAGCATCTCCAGTGGATGCAACTGATCTGTCTGCTCTCTGCGTCATATCTAGTAGAATTTATCTCCTGCCACAACACTGCAATGTTCTGTGGTTCTTTCCCTCCTATCCATTCTCCACATAACTAGTTTTTGATTGTGGGCAAAGATGGAGTGCTGTGTCATACTGACAAGATTCTGGGGGACGTGTGAATGGCTCTCGTGTCTCTTGTGTGCTACTGAATTAACTGTGCATCATTTTTCATTTTAAAAGACAGCTATGGCAAGGGCATCTCTTTCAGAGGTTAACAGGGAAACCAATGGGACAGCCAAACTGACTGAAGGAAAATGCAGAATCCTCTGAGTTGTAGTAGGTGACATCATACTGAATGGGGCTAATACAGGCTAAACAGAATACCTCCCTCACCTATTTTAACAGCATTTTACTGCCTTTAAATCCTGCTGAGCAGAGCTTGGGTAACTGCAACAATGTGGTGGTAAAGGGCAGGCTGCCCTGAGGAATGATACAAGATGGCTGCTGCCAGATTTCAGTCATCTTACTGAAAGGCCACGCTCACTGGGAGTAGCAAAAGTTTTCTCCTTAAAATGATAGCCATCTTTCATCCTTATTGTTCTCATATCATATTTCCTTTTATGTCGAAGCAGGTACATGATTCCCCTCCATATACACACACTTCCTCCATACAGAAATTTCACAATTCATAAGGACCTGCTAAAACAGTTAATGGAAATGTGAATTTAAAGGCAGTAATGGCTTCATCCTACTGTTCGATGGAACAAATCCAGGTCACTCTATGTAGTTAATAACCAACCACCTTAATTTCATTAGAGCTATGCTGATTTATAGTATCTGAGGATCTGGCAGAGGGAGTCAGAAACTCTCGAGAACATGTTGAGTGGGCACTTATGTTTGCCGGCTGAGTATAAATTGAAATACATTAGACATTTTCCTTTTGTGACAGAAAAACTTGGCTGTGCCCCTAAACTCAACATGAGGCCATCAGTGCTTCTGGAAAACACCTTCATTTACAGAATTCAACTGCTGTTTGTTTGTTTGGTTACAGGCAAAACACCGGGGCACTTTCCTCTCCTCATGTGGTAATTTCACCCCTGTATTTGAGGGAACATTCCACTGCTGTTATGACGGCTGCTCTTTCACCTCTGACTGCTTACCGGACTGAGGTGGAGACTTAGGAGACTCCCTCTTACCCCAGTCACGAGGGTTGCTGTACCTCTGGCCTCCATAGGCTTCAGCCAGTCTTTCGGCCCACTGTCCAGCTTCCTGGAGAGTGGAAGCACTCTTGTCCACAAGGGGCACCTAATGTGCTCTGGAAGAAGAGTCAGGAACCTGTCAATGCGCATCAGTGCCTTGATGTCATCCAGGGTCTTGGCCTCCGCAACCTCTACCCATAAATCATAGGCTCTTCCTAGCCTATACATCAGCTGTGGGTAAGGCTCTTTACCTTCCAGCTTGAACCCCACTCTCTCACACACTCTTTGTTTGAAGATTTTATAACCTTGTAATCTATGCAGACCTGTTCAAAGTTCTGAAGGGAGGCCTTGATGTCATCCCCTTCCCGATACAGAGGATATTTCCTTCTATCCCTTTGTACATCAGCATCTGGAAGAAGTGAAGGTGACCCATTTCCCAACTTTGCCATTTCAAGCTCATGCACCATCCTTATTCTTTCCAGCTCTATTTGCATTGTCCTCTCTCTCTCTCTTCCTTCTGCATTCTCTCCCTTCCCAACTCTCTCTGGGCTGCCTTGTCCTCTTTCTCATGTTCCATCTGCTTAATTTGCAGCTGGAGATGCAAGACCTCTTCACTTGGGGTTGCCATCTCTCTGTCTGCTCTCTCCTGAGACATCTGATCAGCAGCCCCTGCTCTGGTCTTGCTTCTAGGCCCAGGTATGTCCTCTGGCTTCTGTCTCCCAGAACGGAGGAACATATACTGCCTAACTCTAGCCTCTCTGTCCAGTTGACCTGACAGCTAGAAATAAATAAAACCGCTTTACAACACTGATATTAGACCTTTCTTGGTCTAACCAGCACCTTAAAAAAATGTTGCTTCCTATAGCCAGACAGGGAAGGAGAGAGAAAAAATCCTTTAGAAAATAAACCAATTATGCTTTGCCTCTCCAGGTCAACATCTGGCACATCCCACCATTAAAGCCACCATGCCAGGACCCCTTGGGTTGCCACCTTCTGCCGCCACCACCCTGGACTTAGGGTCTCTGGAGAAGGCCCAGGGTACCCTCCCAAGCCCGACCAAATGCCCTCTTTTAACCGAGAAACATAAGGCGTGATGATGACCAGGCAGAACACTTAAACAACAAGGTTTATTTAAACAATACTGGGGCAGGGAAAACAAGATGAGGTGCAGTAAAATCAATAACAGTGTTTTAAAGGTAAACTAAAATGAATCTATCGTGAGTAACTGTTTTTCCTTAACTGGTACTACTTAAGGCCTACAGCCTCTTATACTGGGCCCCCTGCCTGTACTCACTCTATCCCACTGAGGGACTTCTCTCCCAGCCCAGACTTTCCCCTCAGCTTGACTCTCTGTCTGAGGAAAGGCCGCAGTAGAGAGAAGAAACCATTTGTCTGTTTACCTAGCTTAAATTCCATCTCCCCACACATTCCCAAAATTCCCATTGGCTACCACTGCCGCCAAGCATCATTGGAATTGTAGGCAGACAGCCCTCTACCCCCAGCACGGCCTGTCTCCCCGCCCAGCACAGATCATGACACCCTGTCTGATCGTGTAAGTGTGCACTCATGCCGTCGGGATGGTGTGATCATGCCATCCCAACTCAGTGCTGGTCATCGCATACTCCATAAGAAGGCCTCAGTGCGAATATGCGATTCCTCGTTTATGCACATGGGAAACAAATGGCAAAAAACCCCAACTCACCCACAGTCGCGTCTGATCACACAGTGACAGGCTGAGCCCGCAGCACAAAAGGGATGTGTGATCATGCAACTGCATTGCAATTTCCTCTGGAGGAAATAGCCTCACTTCCCCTCCATTTCAACTGGCGCATGTGACTACAGACCAAGTCATTCAAGTGCAGAATAAGGCAAGTGATCAATTATTCTTCATTGGTTAAGGATCCAGGGCAATCCATAAGGGAAACCACATATACAGTTTCAGAATTCATTTGGGAGGGGGGATGCACCTCTACTTTCAAGTTTCTGCTGGCATGACATACTGTATTTGTAATTACTATAGATATTATTTGCTCAGATTTTTTTAAAAAATAAAATAAGGCGACACCTTATTGACAGGTTTTAACTTTGCCAATATTTAAGATCTTCCAATAAGATCCTTCTTGGTGTTCCATCTTACATGGAGGCAGGATTGACCTCCTCCAAAGCAGGGCCTTTTTTCTGTTCTGACCCCAGAGCTGTGGAATGCCCTCCCTCCAGAAATGTGCTTGGTTCACCTCCCTTTCAAAGGTAGTTCCCCCCCAGCATCTGATTCTGGTAATTATTTTATTTTTATTAAGCTCCTTTGACCAGAGGTCTTAAACTTAAACAGAACCAAAATAAAATTATAGCACCAGTTGATATTACTTTGGAGAATTAAAACAAATCCAATAAACAAATCATAAAACCATAAAATCTGAATCTTCATAATATAAAAAGCACAGAACCATAAAAGTTTGGGAGAAGATGAAAATCCTTGATGTAATAAGTACATTAGGTAAGAGTTAATAAAAGGTTAAGATGAGATAGACCCTGAATGATAAGATAGGGTTATGATCTTCAGAGTAATAAATTGATTGTAATCTAAAATCCTAGTAAATCATATTATAACACCATCATTTCTTTGCAATTAACTTAGGGGCATTTCTCTGATGTTTCCTAGAGATAGCTATTGCCAGATATTTTGCAACAGAACAAGTTATTTCAGGATCAATATCTGCCAGTAGTTGAGATTTCACCCAAAGTTCCATAGGAAAATGATGTTTAAGGAAGATCAGACTAATCCAGAGGGACTTGGGGACTGACTATTGGGAGCAGAACAATAAGAGGTGATCCAGTGACTCTAATGCACCAGATGCACAGTCACATAACCGATCTGAACATGGGATTTTCACAAAATGTCCCATTAGTTCCGTAGTTAGAAAGGTGTTTAATTTAGCAAGCATGAAAGCATGTCTATTAGTAGGGAGTGTGAGAAATTTCATATACAAAGGCAGAATTGTGCCCGGGGGTGGGGGGGGGGGGATCACTAATGCAAGAGTGGAACATACATGCATTGCATGGGATAAAGGTTAGTTGCCCTCATCCTAATTAGCCTTGATGCTTCGTGGTAGCTTATGTTATTAAGCAGCATAGATGGGAGGCCAAGCATGTCGAGCTTATTGTCTATAGATCTTTCCCACATATTTCTACCATCATCCTCCTTCAGCAAGTGTAGAAGACCTTTTTGGGGATTGGATGCCGAATAAAAGGCCTATAATCTTAGACCAAAGGCAGCCATCCAGGCCGGTCCAAGCAAAATGTACCAAGTATGGTTCATTCGATCCTAATGTATACTGATTTATAAGCATACCAACACATAATTCTGTCTATAGCCCAACCATCTATATTGCCTCTCAGGGTAGGGGGGTTGTATCCTGGATTCTGTCATATTATCTGCAAACAGGAAGGGATGCTGGCTGCCAGCAGTGACATATTTTCCCCAGCCCCCCTCCAAGCATTTTATTTCAAATAAAGTCCTAACTTTCTCCATAGATTCAGGAAGCAAAACAAAAACAAAAGAAATCTAATACATAATTTAGGGTATTGTTTACTCTCCTACGCCACTATGCTGTTTACCTACAAGCATGCTGAAATCAGCCACTGTGGGATGTAAAAAGCACGGAGGTTCTTAGCACAGCTATGCCCACAAGGAGTATATGTGTGATAGCTGATGTCTGTTATATCAAAAGGAGGCTGCCTGCCGCCATGGGGAAAGTCGTCCATCTGAAACAACCTGCTGCTCTGACAACCCTGTCTGTGCTGGTTGACTGCTACAAACTCAGCTAATTTGCCAGCGAAAGAAGATTTCTCATACCAGCAGGTCACACCAAATGCAGAGGCAGCCTGTCTGGGGCAATTTCCTTAAAGACTTGTTTCTCTGTTCCATTCGTTTCTGTCCTCTTGTGACCCTTGGAATCATGACTCTGGGGCTGCAGGGCTTGAGATGCTGAGATCAGCATTTGCCACAAAGAAGACCTCCCCCAAATGCCCTTCATGTTCTTCAGTTATTAGAAGCAGCATCTCCAGTTTCAGCATGGCTCTTCCCACAAGCCTGTATTTTTTTTCTCCTTCTGGCTGCCATATTCTTACTGACCTCAGAATATTAAAGTGCTTGGATTTTTTGGCGCATACATAAGCATTTAACTCTGAATGTGTCTCTTCAATACCAATCTGATCTCAAGACTATCAATAGTGAACCTTCATGGTGCTAAATGCACATACGAACCTAAAAATGTCAGAAAGCCCTGCAACACCAAGTGCCATGCAACTTCAGTAGCCCTTCATTTTGACGGCACCTTGGTTCGCAATTAATTGGCACCATTGCACTCATTCCCTAAACTTCTGTGCACTTGAATGTGCTACCCTCTTGATCTCAAAGAACACAGGATCCGGCATGGTGGAGTACTGAAGAATGTTGGACTTGGGGTCCCCAACATGGTGCCCCTGGACACCATGGTGCCCACCAACACCGTTTTGGGGATGCAAATGTATTTAGAAAGCAGGCCTGCTTTTGCCAAGCAGGGATTCTGATTTGCCACTGCAGATCTGGTTGGCTATGCCAGTTAAAGTAACATTATTGCAGCTGCAGCTGCCACCAAAGCCAGTCTGGTGTAGTGGTTAAGTGTGTGGTCTCTAATCTGGGAGAACCGGGTTTGATTCCCCACTCCTCCACTTGCAGCTGCTGGATGATCTTAAGCAAGCCATAGTTCTATCAGAGCTATTTGCTCAAGGACAGCTTTGGAAAGAGCTCTCTCATCCCCCACCTACCTCACAGGGTGTCTGTTGTGGGGAGGGGAGGAAAAGGGAAAGGAGTTCGTAAGCTGCTCTGAGACTCCAAGTGAAGGGCGGGATATAAATCAGTCTCCTCCTCCTCTTCCTCCTTGTTCTTCTTCTTCTGTGTTCTTCTCTTTCATTCTTCTTCCCAGTGTATTTTTTTATTATCCCTCTTCTGCCTTTCTTCTGTGGGCTTGTTTCTGCCTCTTGTGGCCATCATTCTGTGGCCAGCTCTGCCTGTGGCAGCAGCCAATTCTGTGGTCACGCCCAGTGTTCCCTCTAAGCTGAGTTAGTGTGAGCTAGCTCACAGTTTTTTAGCCTCCAGCTCTCACACTTTTGTCTTCGCTCAGGAAGGATGACTCCAGAACAAACTAATTTGTGCAGTAGCCAAATCGCTTTCATACCAGTTTTTCGCTCACAAGACTCTACAGCTTAGAAGCAACATTTCTTATACCCACCACCCTGTGTCAGAATTTCAAAGGTGCCTGCAGGCTCAAAAGGGTTGGGGGATCCCTGGACTAGCCTCTGGGAGACCCACCTTTGAATCCCCATGCTGTCATGGAAGCTGAGTGACCTTGGGCCAGTTGCTGTCTCTGAACTTAACCTCCCTCACAGTGCTGATATTGTGAGGCTATAATGGAGAGAACAACAATGGCATAAGCTGCTTTTGATCCCCCTTTGGTGACAAAGGCAGGGTATAAATATCTTAATAATTAAAAATAAGCTCTGCTCTGGTTATTGTCCCAGGCAATCCAGAGACTCACCTACCAAACAAGTGTCTCTATCATTTGTAGCCGGTCTGGGGTAACGATGGCCTATGTGCTTCTCAGGGACATCATCCCCCCCTCTGATAAATACAGACGGCTGTCCCCTTTGGTAGCTGGCGACACTACTGAGTTATCTGTGGTAAGATGGTCCTCCGTGGTCAATGCTCCCTCTAAGTTGTGGAGTGTTGTGAGCAAAAATTCTAGCCCACCTTTCTCCCCAGTGGGGACACAAAGCAGTTTACATCATTCTCCTGCCCTCCATTTTATCCTCACAACAACCCTGTGAGGTAAGGTTAGGCTGAGAGAGTGACTGGCCCAAGGTCACCCAGCGAGCTTCCATGGCATGAGTGGGGATTTGAATCTGGGTCTTCCAGATACTAGCCCAACTCTCTTAATGACATACATACGAGCAGCTCCAGCAAACTCAGCATATTCATTTTTTACATGATTAGCTGCAGATGGTCTGGCCCTCCTCTGAATCAGAGTTCCATGTTTGCAAAGCTGTATAAAACATCCAACAAATGTGCTCAGGCTATGCCCTCATGGACCTGAGAAGTTCAGATAGCTCCCCTTGCCAGCACCTACCTTTAAATAGCACCCCCCCTTAAGTCAACAAGGTGGCTGCGGTGGCAAAGTGGTTAAGACACTGAACTGCAGACCACAAGATTGGTAGTTTGGCAGTTCGAGACCCGGGTGCCGCATGACGGAGTGAGCTCCTGTCCCTGGCCCCAGCTCTTGCCAACCTAGCAGTTCGAAAGCAAGAAACTGTAAGTAAATAGGTACCACTTTGGTGGGAAGGTAACAGTGTTCTGTGCACCTCTGTGTCTAGTCATGCTGGCCACATGACCATGGAGACGTCTTCGGACAGCGTTCGCTCTTCGGCTTGGAAACAGAGAGGAGCACCACAACCCTAGAGTCGGATTCAACTGGCTTTCGAGCAAGGGAAACCTTTACCTTTACCTAAGTCAACAAATACAATTTACTTCTTTAAATCCTGAGAGGACATATGTTGTTATATTTGGATTTTAAATTGAGAGTTCCTGGAGCTACGGACTTAATTTACTTTAATGGCACGTAGCTCAAAAATATTCTCTCTAATAAAAACCAAAAGGGAAAATTGCAATATTAAACCATGGACACGTAATGTTGCAATTCATCCAGCTTAATGAGACATTTTCTGTAATACACTTTATTCCAAGGAGATGTTTTCATACTATCCATTAAAAGTCTCAAAATGAATTACTTTAATTTTAATTTTGGGTTTTGTTTTGAGGCAGACTTGCTTAACTTCCACTTCCATTATGCCTGTCCTCTCTCAGGCATAAGGAATATGAGCTGTGATGGCTCCTTCTTAATACTACAAACCTGTTCATACCATCTTACAATTTCTTGAACTAATGTAATTATTAAACCAGCAGTTGCACTGTGAATATGTGCAGCAACCATGCAAAAACCCCCCAAACCCTATTAATTGGTATATCTCTTGGAAGAACTTTACACTAGACCAATATTAACACCTATGCAGCTATAAGTATTATATTGGTCACTTGATCAAACTAGATCCTTTTATCTGTTTATTAATCATTTCCACCTGCTGAAGCTCAGGGTAGTGTGCACAGTTCTCCATTTTATCCTCACATCAACCCTATGAGGTAGGTTAGGCAGAGAGACAGTCAGTCACTGGCAAGTGGTCACACAGTGAGCTTCATGGCAGAGAGTGGATTCAAAGCTGAGTCTTCCAACTCCTACTTCAGATCTCTAACCACTACACACAGCAGCTGTCCAGCATTACCCAAGTGCATAACAATTAAGCAACTGCTCGATGAACATGTATATGTTTTAATCTGAGTCCATCACATAGTGCCATACCCTCCCACGTAATGGGAGAGAGAAGAGGAACAAGGGAAGAAAGAGGGACACAGAGGAAGAAGCAGTGGGCAAAACCAAATAAATAGCTATAGAGGCTGGTTTTTCCTGGAAAGCCTTTTGAGGCAGGATGCTTGAACTGACACTAGCCAGTTAAAGTGTCCTTCCAGGAAATTAATTGCTCATCTATTCTAGAGTTACTCAAATTGTACTGGAGCACATTTGATGGTACTTGTTCTTGATAACTGAAGGTTGACCTGTTGCTTTCTTTCTGGTGTTAAAAAGAAATGGTAAACCTTGACCAATTCCGCAAAAGCAGTTGTCCTGACCTTGTTTTCCTGTCATCTCTCTCCCCCCCCCCCCCCAGTTGTACTGCTCAATTTCCCAGTAAGAATCAAGGGGAAATTGGGGGGAGATGCGGGTCAAAACGTGGTCACGGAGCAAATAGTGGGAAATTGAACAGTACATCCGGGGAAATGGGAGAGCAAGGGCAGGACAACTGCTTTTGCAGAATCGGTTCTTGTGAAGTTCTCTAAAAGAAGGACTGCAGCCTAATTTCTGCCCAATCTGGAAACAACGGGATTGCTCAAATTTCGGTTTGGGTAAAACTGAACAGAATTTTCAGAGGGCTTCCGTGGACTCTAATGACTTCCAGAAGTCCCAACATCATCTATGGTGTGCTGGACCAGCGAGACTCTGCTCAGAAACTAAGTTCATTGGGTGGTTTTACTCAAACTATGATCTCTCTGGCAAACTGACCCTACACAATCCTCAGGTGACTAAGCGGTGGGGGGATGGCAGGATGGAAGTGTGATAAATCAAATGAAAGCATTTTGAGGTCTGCAATAAAGACTTTTAGGTACCAGCGAGGGCTGACAGAAGTCTCTGGAAAGACCAAGTGAGGCCTTATACTGGTAACAAAACGACCTCTGTTTTTGGTGGGCCAAAATACTTACTAAATAAAGGAAATATGGTATGTGTGTTAAGTATCCAGGGGGGAAGATGGCATGGTACATAGCCTGATCTTGTCAGATCTTGGAAGCTAAGGAGGGAGATCCCCAAAGATGACTCTACAGAAAAAGGCAATGGCATAGGGTTGCCAGCTCTGGGTTGGGAAATACCTGGAGACTTTGGGGGTGGAAACGGGAGAGGGCAGGGTTGGGGGAGGGACCTCAGCATGGTACAATGCCATCGTCCACCCTTGAAAGCAGCCATTTTCTCTGATTTCTGCCACCTGGTGATCAGTTATAAAAGTGGGAGATCGCCAGGTCCCACCTGGAGGCCGGCAACCCTACAATGGCAAGCTCTGTTTCTCACTTGCTTTGAAAGCCCCTTGGCTGGGGTTTCCATAACCTGGTTGCAGCCAATGGCACTTATATATGTAGTAAACTTCCATATAATGTTATACGTGGTTTAGGTGGCCACGTATTCTCTTTTTCAGAGGCCTATCCTTTTTGGGTGGGAGGGTATCCTCTGAACTGTCCAGGTTCTGCTCCTGTCAAGTAAAACCAGGTAAAGTATGTTTTGTTTTACATTTTTGCTGAAGAGCCTTTTGATAAACTTTTGAGTGACAGGCTGTCATTCCAGGAGCTAAGCTCTGCCTGATGCCTGAGATGGAACTGGCACTGTGGTGAGTTGTATTTTTACCTAAATTATAGTAATTATGGGTAAATCTGCATTGATGAGTGTAAATTAGCATATTGAATTTTTCTGTAATTTTTGTCCTGTTTTGCCTTCCCTTTGTCCTGTTTTTGAAGGCTCTTATTCTCCTTCTCTATCATCCATAAATGGCCATCCTAACTTGGGTGCTCAGTGCTACCCCCACACACACACTTGTCCATTTTTTTATTGTTCCAGTCTGACCCTAGAACAAAGAATGCAGAGCATTGCATGGAAGTTAAATGAGGCACTTTATAAGTCATTGTAACACAGTGGTGATTGTTTTGGCTAAACACATTTCACCAAACACAAATCTATCTATTTAGCCATTACATTTTTATCCTACAATTCCTCTAGGGAGTTCAGTGTGGCTTACATAGTTCTTCCCTCCTTCCCACAACAAGCCTGTGATGGAGGTTAGGCTGAGAAGGAGTGACTGACCCAAAGTAATCTAAGGCTGCAGTCACACACACTAAATGATCCACTTTCAGTGCACTTTCAAACTGGATTTCACTGTGTGAACTAACAAAATCCAGTTGGAAAGTGCATTGAAAGTGGATTATTCAGTGTGTATGACCACAGCCCTAGTGGGCTTCATGACTTAGTTGGTATTAGATCCCAGATCTCCTCAGTCCTACTCCAACACTTGGACCACAAACTACATAGATTCTCCACAGCCCATCAAGGGAATTCATGGATGTTATTCTTTGTATAATAAGATGGCCGACAAGGAACACTAGATAGTCAGTTGCAGGGGCGTAGAGTTTTGGAAATCCGGGGGGGGGGGCTCCTTAGCACACACGCGAAGCGTGCTCGCTCGTTGGAGCAATGTTCTCCCCCCCCGGAAATCGCCCCACCTCCCCAGGCCTCTCTCCCCCCCGCCACCCCTTCCCTCTCCCTCTCCAGCAGCGGCTGCCAGCCTTGGAAGATCCGGGGAGGCACGGCGGGAGGCACTCCATTTTCGGGGTGTGGCTCAAGCCCTCGAGCCCCCCCCCCCCCCGGTACTCTACGCCTATGGTCAGTTGCATTAAAGAAACCTTAAAGTGTGGAATACCAAATCAATAATATCTGCTTGATAGGAGAAATCATGACTTTGTCCATCAAAACAAAACAATTGTTCTGCTGAAAATCTGAAGGCAAGGTGGTTATTGTTAGTAATCAAAGCACTAAAAGATACCAGGAGAAAGTGGTGTTTATGCCTTTATCTTAATAATGGCATGCTCAGAAGAATCTGAGCCAGTTTCAGAGCACTGTGGCCATTCACAGCTAATCAAGAAGCTTATCTCAATATGGAATGTTCAACTTTTTATCTTTCATCTACGGGTTCTGAAGCTGCCAAGGAGATTTGAGTAGACCTTTGTATTTCCATGTAGCTATCAGAGCTCTGAAATGGCAATGGAAATATAGTCTTCCCTGTAGGAATGGGAAGAGTAGGAGGAGCAAAGGGAAGGAGTGAGTTTATGCAGAGACTGTCTAACCACCCCCTGCATTTATTTGCACACCGTGATACAACAAGGCTTTGCATGAAACTCTCAGATGAAATGAGGTCTCATGGCAGTACAGATTCTCTAGCAAGCAGTCATCTATTCCGAGCTATTTCATTTTGAAAGAACACCTTTCCCCTCCATATGAACACAAATGTAGATTTAAAGCAACATCAATTTAAGATGTGTAAATCAGGAGAAAAATCTGACATAGCCTGGAGCAAAAGAAGCCTCTATTAGTTCAAGAGCTGCAGAAATGAAACCAGCTATTTCAGATGGCACATTCCCTATATCTCCAAGCAGATGTATACATTTCAGGTATGTCTTTTGCATGCTAGAGATTATCTCCCTATTCGTTCTCAGCCACCAGAAACTACAGCAGTGACCTGAAATGCAATTAAGTCAGACACACACACACACAATTCACTGTTGTTCTGTGAACAACAGCTGCCAAGAGCTTTGCCCATCCTCTCTCCCAAAGACAACTCTGTGGCAACTGTTTCAGGACAACTTGGCATCACCACCATCCAGAGGGCCAAGGGCTACTGGGAGATTGTACCCCATCTCTCTCAAGAAGCAGAAATGAGACAACTCAGCTCCATTTACTGGAGAGAAGGTCAAGAGTTGCAGCCATTCCAGTAAGAAGATATATTAAGGGTTGCCAGCTCCAGGTTGAGGAATTCTTGGAGATTTGGGGGTGGAACCTATGGAAGGTCGTCTGGAAATAAGTTTTAAATCTGGGAGATCTCCAGGGCCCACCTGGAGGTTGGCAACCCTAACCCTAAGAACCATGCTCTGTGCAACTGCCCAGATGGAAAGGCATGCATGTTTGTAGCATTTAAAGAAATTCCTCTGCACGGATTCTGCCTTCTTTGGAATTTTAAATATTTACGTAAGTCACCCTAGAGATTTAAGGATACAGTGAAACACAAACATGAGCAATAAATCAAAAGATGTATATAAACCAATTATAAAAACCCTCTTAAAGGCCACAATTTAAAATCTCAATTGGGACTGACAATAAATAAAAATAAAATGAGTCAAATGCATTCCTAAGTGAAACAGTGCATTGTTCAAGAAGGCCAGTTAACAGAGTCACTTAACCGAAAGGTATGTATGTAGAGAGTTACTTGTTATTTTGTTATTCCTGCAGATTCCACCAAAATCCAAATGCATGGAATGATGCTTGGGCCACAGGGGGCCATTTGAAATTGGGCTCGTTGTTTCCTCAGGCAGCTGTCTCCTCATGACTCCGCTTTCTCAGACAGGTGGGCTGAATAATCAGTATTAATTATAGCTCCATACCTTAATTTGAACAAGTGCCTTTCAGTGCTTAGTTTAAGCATTAATGAATTCCAGTGCTCATATTATTAAACTTACAGTTTGTTCTAGGCCCCTTGGAAAATCGAATATCAGTTCAAAATATTGTGTAGATCTTAAGTATTGTGGATGGACATCGCAATTTCGGGCTGGTAAGATTTATAGGACCAGTAAGCTTTATCGGTAAGATTTATAGTAAGATTTATAGGTAAGATTGGGGCCACGGTGGTTCAGAGGTTAAGATGCTGCGCTACATACCGGTAGGTCAGTAGCTCAGCAGTTCAGGACCCGAGCACCGTGTGACGGAGTGAGCGCCTGTCTCTGGCCCCAGCTCCTGCCAACCTAGCAGTTCGAAAGCAAGAAACTGTAAGTAGATAAATAGGTACCACTTTGGTGGGAAGGTAACAGTGTTCCATGCGCCTCAGTGTTCCATGCTGGCCACAAGACCACGGAAAAAGTATTTGGACAGCACTAGCTCTTCGGCTTGGAAACAGAGATGAGCATCACCCCCTAGATTTGGATTTGACTGGCTTGAGAGCAAGGGAAACCTTTACCTTAGGTTTATAGAGAACTTGTGAGCAAGGTACTCATGCATGTGGGGTGTGTGTAACCTTAGGCTTTTTTGATGGAGCATACTATATAGACTTCAGATCATGTGTGCCAGTGGTTGCTGGGATTGGGGGCCACCCCCACTCACCACCAGGAGGTCTACCATGCCACCTGAGACACCTAAGAGCAACTGCAGCCACATAGCCCAATGGGCTGGCAGGGGCATGCATGCTCACTAGGTGTGGTGAAGTCAGATCTTCCCCTGCAGCCCAGCAGACCAGTGGAGACACACCCAGATGTGTTGGCTCCTTCCGCACAGCTCAATGGGCTGATGGAGGGACACCTTTGGAGTTCAGAAGCCCCAGCTCTCTCCCTGTAGCTCAACTCATAGGCGTAGACTACAGGGGGGCTCGAGCCACCCCCGAAATTTCCCAGGGGGGCCTCAGCCACCCCCGGCAAATGGAGCGCCTGCCGCCGTGCCTTGCCGCCGTGCCTCCCCGGGTCCTTCCGAGGCCCGCCAGCCACTGCTGTCAGTGCCTCTCCCCCCCTTTCCTGGCCACTCCTCTGTCCTTCCCTCTCCCTCCCTCTTTTCTGGGCAAAATGCCCAGCATGGTGGCATCACCCAGAAGTGATGCTAACACACTGGGCACATTGCTAGGTGACGCTCTAGCGATTGCCCTGAAACTCTATGGCACCATAGAGTTTCAGGGCGATTGCTAGATCATCACCCTGGCAACGTGCCCAGCATGATGGTGTCACTTCCGGGTGATGTCACCATGCTGGGCATTTCACCCGTAAAAGAGGGAAGGAGTGGCCAGGGCAGGGGGGGAGAGAGGCACTGCCAGCTGCTGGAAGGGCCCGGAGAGGTGTGGTGGTTTCCGGGAGGGGGGGGAGAACATCGCCCCAGTGAGCGTGCGCACGCTAAAGAGCCCCCCCCCCGAATTTGCAAAACTCTACGCCCATGGCTCAACTGGCTGTCAGAGCTATGCCTCAGGGGAAGACATTGGCCCAAGGAGGCCAAAGGGCAAAGTGGCTGCCATGTGGCCAGCTAACCAGGAGGATAAGCTGGGATGGAGTATCAGTTAGGAGAGGGTGGAGAAACCTGTGGGGAGCCAGCTGGCCTAGAGGCTGTTCCCTTCCCAAGGCAACCAAAAAGAGAGTGCCTAAAGGAGAAGAGAGGAGAATGAGCCAGGTAAGACTGAAGCCCTCCTCTCCAAATCTGAAGCCACAGGATCTGTAGGCCAAGACCTCTCTTTCAGTTGGGGAACAGGAAGAGGCTTCAGTGGCCATACCAAGTCCCACCCTTCTCAGTCCCCTGGCTTCTCCCAGCTGGACTAAGTCGTCCTTCTTCAGCCACCTTCTCAGTGGCAAATCAGCACTCCCCCCCCACACACACACACTTGTCTACCTCAAGGTTTAGTAATTTGAATTCAGTTCCTTATTGATCAATCACATTTCCTCCTCCACTGTGTTGTAGGTCAGCTTGAAAGAGAGTGACAGCTTCAGGAACCCACGATGAGCTTCATGGCTGAGTGCAGATTTGAAACCAGATCTCCCCTGTAGCCCAGTAGTCTAACCATTGTACCACACTGACTCTCACACTGGTTTGGTTTTAGAATTGAAACTGTCTTAATTGCATTTATAGATGGCTTTCATTGGGGGGCAGTCAAGCAAACTGTAAGCCTGTTGGTATCTCCTGGAGAGCAGATTTTGATATCATTTCTTCTGGACAAGCCAGCCAAGGTGGATATCATACCATTCTGATGGCCCCATTCCTATTTGGCAGGTTCTTACCAAAAAAGACACAGCTATGAGGTTCTGGAAGGTTCACTCTTGTTCCCCATGTTGTTTAACTTCTATGTAAAACAACTTGGAGATCTGGAGTAATGAGTGATCATCAGTAGGCTAATGATATGTAACCCTACATATCTGGGGGTGGTAATGGGCTGGATGAAGCTCAGTCTAGACCAGACAGAGGTGCTGTTACATGAAAATACATCTAAATGGAGGATAAGGAGATAGCCTCATCTGAATGGAGTTGCTTGCACAACCTCAAAAGGAGCAGGTTTACAGCTTGTTCTCTAGATCTATGTTTGTACTAGTGTGCTCTAATGTGGCAGTAGCATGTAGCTCTTTTAACCAATTACAGCTGGTGCACAGTTGCAGACATGCTTTGAATCCTGAGATCTGACCACAGTCATCCATGCTCTGATCACATGTCCTACTCAGGTCACTATACTATGCAACTGCTTTCCTTCAAAGTCCTCACAAGATCAGTCTAGTCTGGGCTACTAGGGCTGTTACAAATGCCTACCTGTCAAAAATCCTCTGACTGCTTTACAACACCACCCTAAGCAGAGTTAAACCTTCCAAGTCCACTGAAGTCAATGGACTTAGAAGGGCATAACTCTGCTAAGGATGGCACTTTTCATTCTTCAGCTTTTTATGGCCTGTTGCTGGTTACCTCCAGTTGTCACATGCCTACATTGCTCTTAGACTGCTTTAATGGCTGTGCTACGGCTCTGATATTCATCACTGCTTCATGGTTTATTTCCTAATTTTGTTGTTATGGCTTCCAATGCGTTGGTTTTTACTGGGACTTTGTATTACTGTTAACTTATGCTGTTGATCTTATTTTGTTGCTTTCCTTTTTATCTCTTACTGCTTTTAGGGTTTTAATTATTTTTACAATTTAAACAATGTATGCTGTTCCATAAATTTAGTTGCCAGTGGGGTATATAAGTGTGCAAAACAAACAAATCTACTAACTAAATCACCTATAGAAAATTGCCATTTTTGTCTAAGACTAGCATCTTTTTAAAATCTGGTCAAAGATTGTTCTATAGGTTAATTCTGTCCTTTGAAGGAAACAGTACACTGCCTTCCCATGCTCATTTATCTCCCCCTGTGTAGTAGCTTACGCTTGAACAAATTTAGTTAGCCTTGGAAGTGCCACTGGAGTTGCTGCTACAGACTAACACAGTTCCCCATCTACAACTGCACAGTACTGTACGCTTTTTCTACCTGAAACTGACCTACCAATGCCAACTTCTGCTGCCATGAACATTTCTATGCCAGTTCTAGATTGAAGAATCACTGGCAAATTTGTTATTTGTTATGGGGGAAAGACATTGCATGAATGCGGTTGTTAACTTCTTCACTGTAATATTTTGCCTGGCTAATCAACACACTTCACAAGAGGTAGAATTAATCAAAGGGTCCGTGGATATGCCCTGGCAGTAGTGTGATTCCAGGCCACTGGGAGGTAGTTGTGAATGAAACAACCACACAGGCAGGACAAATTCAGGTCTCTTTTTTTTACGTATACACTTTTATTTTTAATTTAAAAGTATATATATGATAAATATATATCAAATGTAAACTAAAAATAGTAAGTATGAAGTCTGCAGTAACATAAACAAATGATTTAAAACCAAATCCATATAGTAGTTTGACTTCACAGAACTGAAAGAGGAACTGTGGCTGCGATCACATGCTCCGTTAGATCCGACATAGGTGTGAATGCCTGATGGATCTAAAGGGAGTGATCAGACTGCAACATCTGGGAAGTATCCCACAGTTGTTGGCAACCTGTGCTGTTCCACCCTGGAAGCAGAGTTAACAGACACTGGGGAAAGTCTGGTCCTAATGCTCGCCGGTGGATCACAGACAGACTTTCCCCAGTCTGATCACTCAAGCACGCTCTCATGCTGTCAGGATGGTATGATCATGCCATTCTGACTCTGTGCCATATCCCCCCCCCCTTCACAGTTTGCGCATCATCACATACTCTCACCCTCTCAGTGCGGAGGTGCAATTCCTTGTTTATGCGCAAGGGAAACAAACAGTAAAAAAATGACTCACCCACAGTTGTGTCTGATCACACAGTGATGGACTGTGCCCCACAGCTTCAAAGGGCTGTGTGATCTCACAACTGTGTCTCAAATTCCTCTGGAGGAAATAGCCCCTCTTCCCCTCCACTTCAATAGGTGCATGTGACTGCAGCCTGTGTCTCTGTCATTCTTTCTATTTAAAGTGACTGGTTTTAGTTGATTTTACCATGACAACAATTTTCCAACAAAGACTTGGGCCTTTCCTACTAGAATGTCTCCTGGCTGGAAGATGGGGCTAGAAACATATTAACCCTGCCTACACCAGTTCACTCATGCATACTCCTTGGTAGTGAATGTTGGGATCACATTGCCAGGCCACACCATGGCACTGCATTGCAGGGGGGGAGCAAAGTTTTGATACAGAGAGGGGAAAAAAACATTATTCATTAGAGGCGTGCACATTTTTGCTTACATTTCAAGAATTTTGTTTCAATTCTGTGTATTCACTATTACACTTGTTTGTGTTCATTATCTTTATCCACCTTCTTCTCTTTCCTTCCCCTCCCCCATGGTGGCAGTTGCTGGCCAAATTTTCATTGGTGGTGGCACCCTCTCTGCCTCAGCCTTCACCAGCATGTCAGACACCATTTCTGCAGCATCTGAGGTGATAGGCTTTAGTACACTCTGGGGAACATAGATCTCAGGCTCTTTGGCTGACATTCTTCAGAGTACATGAAGTGTCCCAGCTTCCAGAGGAGAGTGGCCCTTCCCATACTCATCTGGCCATGCAGTACCACTAGAAACTGGGACAGCACCAGCAACCTGTGCCAGTAAAATGGGGAGGGGGGGTGGAGAACAAGGAGAGAGTAAAGGACAGAAAAGGAGGAAGGAGGTGGAAAAGGGGGGGCAGAGATGAGCATTACATTGCATCTAATGCTTTCCCTATATATCTTCATTTCCCAAACAAATTGGGCTTCTTTGATTCCTTTTTTCATTCATTTGGTAATTTATTATATTTCTACTATTAATAAAAGTTCTATTAACTGTAATGTATATAAAACCAAGTAACTAAATTTGGGGGCAAGCACTCCGAGCTGCAGCACAATGCAACTTACGAGTACCAATTAAATAAGCAGTATTAGCCATCTACAATGGTAAAAGTTAAATGGCATTCTTTCCTTTGTTGATTTTTGTTTTCCTTATTGAAGAAAATAACATTGATTTGTCACAGTCCTAAACTGCTCACGCAGCCAGAGTGTGTAGCATTAAACCATCTATACTTTGGGCTAAGATTTGATTATACAGTCTCTGGGACCTTAATACTTTCAAAAACTTCAATTGGATTTCCCCCCCCCCAAGGAGCAATCCTATTTCGGTCTTGAATTAAAGTGTTGGTAACAATCTTTTGCATGTGTGTGTATGCAGATGCATTAATATATACAGAGACACACAACACTGAAACATTAATACATTTTCTGCAAAGCTGACAAAATTCCCAGTTCTACGCACAGAAAACACAACCCATGCTTTAAATCAGACATCTAGGAATCCTTAATTTACAAATGTTCAGTTGCTACCACAAATGAAATGCAAAACCAGCATCTATCCAAACATTGCATGAATGCATCCATAGATTCTACTGACTGACATGCATGCATAGAAATGTGAATTCTGATAATATATTTCATCAAGTAAAAAGCTGGAAAGCAGCACAAAGTGCTGTGGATTCCCAAAGTATCTGTTTCAAACAATCAAGGTGTTAATGAAAGTCAGATTATTTTAATACAAGATAGCAACCAAAAACATAAACGCAGCTATGATACATCAGACCAATTATCAATCTTGTGCAGCATTCTATTTGACAGAATGGCTAACCAGATGCCCTCAGAAAGCCTCTAAACAGGGCACAGAGACCAAAAATTCCCCCTGTTGTTGACCCACATACTGGTACTTAAAGGGTTACAACTTCTGAAGAGGGAGATTTTGTTAGTCATCATAGCCACTGATGGACCATCCATCTTTCATGATATTTTCTAGTCCCCCTTTTAAGCTAAATAAAATACTGGGCATTATTACATATTGCATCAGTAAATTCCACAAGTTAATTACATCTGTCTTGGACACATAAAATGATATCACCAAAGTAAAGTGCATTCAGGTGGGTAGCCATGTTGGTCTAAAGCAGCAGAACAAAGTTCAAGTCCAGTGGCACCTTTAAGACCAACACAGTCTTATTCAAGGTATAAACTTTCGTGTGCAAGCAAATTTCTTCAGATACAGTGAAACAGAATTTCCTCAACCCTTATGTATAGGAAGAGAAAGGGTGGGGAGGGGGTTAGTTGCCAGGAAGGGCTGGTTAGAATCTGTTGGCAGAGTTTAAGCATGCAGAGGAAAGGAGCACCAACTGTTTAAAGAAAATAACTCAGTTTATTAAAGAAGAAATAAACTCTCATAGCATCATAGAGTTAGAAGGGACCTCCAGGGTCATCTAGTCCAACCTCCTGCACAATGCAGAACATTCCCAAATACCTCATCCCCACATCCCCAGTGACCCCTGCTCTATGCCCATAAGGGGGGCCCCCTCTAGGATCCCTGGCCAAACTGGCCTGGAGAAAAATTGCTTCCTGATCCCAAAGAGGCAATCAGCATTTCCCTGGGCATGTAAGAAAGGGCCACAAAAGCTAAGCACTGATGCAAACCTTCCTGCCCACCCTCTCATGATCTGCCTAAGTTCCCAGGATCCTGTGTATAAGTCATTCATCTCAATTAATATATAATAAAGTTCAATTTTTACATTAAAAGTATATTATTGTATTTCTTATTATGATTGTCGTTGGTTTATGTTTTGGTCAATGACCGTGAATAAAACTTATCTATCTTATTATGACATCACAATCTTGCAACATCCTCTAAATATGTTACACATATTCCATAAATACACAAGCAGCAAGCAAAATAATCTGCATTGAGTGATGTTTCCACTGTTTCTCAGTGTAGCTACATACAAAGAAGTGAATCAACTACTATCCTTGCCACAAAATTTCTCTCACCCCCCCCCCCCCACCTTCAACCCAATTTGCAAATTGCTGGAAGAATTCCTGAGATGATATATTTACAGTTCTCTGGACACTCTAAAACTAAATAGAATGCTTAGGATTAATACTATCATAGCAACCCATCCTGGGCTTTCAAGATACAGGGGGATAACTAAGCAAATGCTTGTATCTTTCTTAGATGTAGACATTTCTCATTGCCTTCCTGTGGCTCAAACGATACCTGATATTCTTCCCTCCTCATTTTTTTCTTCAAACCAAAATCAGTCTAGGGAGACTGCAAGTCAAAGCAGAGAGAGAGTTCTTAACCTTTCCCTCAGTTATTTTTCATTTCAGAACCACCCACACCAAGCTGCTTTCCATCCACAGGAGAGAATACAGGAGGTCTCCATCCCATGGGTAGGATGAAAGGGAACAGAGGAAAAATCTGGAATGCCTGAGCCAGGCTGAACAAGACTTGGGTCTGAGCATCTGTCCCTACCCTTTTTGCCATTCATTTAAAACTGGAACTGATTTCCCACAAGCAGCTGCTCCAGGCTGGCTCTTCTCTTTCCCCCGATTGTGTTAGTCAGTTTCCCACTACTTGCTGCACAGCTGCATTTTGACCCACAGCATCCCCCGATCTCCCCTGCATCTTCGCAATCTCAAAAAAACAAGGATCGGGGGATGCTGTGGGTCAAAATGCAGCTGCACGGCAAGTAGTGGGAAATTGATTAATGCAATTGGGGGGGGGGGGAGAGAAGAGCCAGCCTGGAGCAGCCGCTTGTGGGAAATCAGTCTGGGTGTAGACTCCAAACCCGTGAATCTTTAGTGTGAGCAAGAGGGTAAGATCCCACACGATCATGGCCTGTGGTGCTTAGCCCCGTGGCCATGTGTGGCCTATGTCAGCAGACAGTACCAGCATCAGCCTGGTTATATCCCATCACCTGCTGGAGGAATGTCTGAAGTTACTTGCCTGTGTATCTTTGTTTAAATTGGGATGGTTGTATATTTTTGCATCTAAGATGCTTTACCAGAGCAAGCCTTGTGGGAAGGCTGGATTCTTTATTATTTTCTGTAGCAGCAGGCACCAGCATTCATAAGATGTTGATCATAATCACTGTTATCAGTTACACAAACATATTTACTGAGCTCTGAAGATCAGAGATGATTACTGGCATGTGCCTTACTAAGGCGCAGCTGAGCTGATAATACTAAAAGAAACCAATAAGATGGCAAGAACCTGCTATGTTTCCCTGGATAACACACACATCTCATTTCTTGCAGAATCTGAACTTTAAAAGCAGGGTGGGGAGGTTTTCAGCAGAATGTAAAGGTACGGATTACTATTCAGCTCTCACCAATAATAACAGCATTTTTTTCAGAATTAGAAATATATCAGCAATGCCTACAGTCTTTAGGGTTCTCTAGGGCTGCTTCCCCATAGGGATGGCTCCCTATACTTCAGTCATTGCTGCTGAAAATGCAGAGGCATTTGTTGAGGCAACGGCACATCCACACAGGGATATTCTCTTTCTTCTTATACTATCCATTTCACTCACCCCTGTGCCACCAGAGGGCTTTTTAAAAAAAAACTAACAGTAGCAGTATCTTTGGCTGAAAGAATAAGCCATCAAATAGCCCCCCAGTGAAGTGGGAAGGGCAGACATGAGGGGAAATTCTGCCAAGAGTGGGGAGGATGGAAAATCCAAATCTTTCCATTCTTGTGCACATGGTGGAGAAATCTGCCTTGACTATCATCTTTATAGGAGTAAATCTAAAGCAGGCTTCAGAAGGAAAGGAACAAAGGAGGGGAAGCAATGGAAGTGAAAAAAATGGAGAATGATTCAGGGACATTGTCATGTGTATGTTCTGAAAAAACAAAACACTGCAGTTTGAGCCACCCAGGGGTCATTTGGGGCCAGCGCGAGCCGGAACGGCACTCTGGCAGCCCAAGAGTGGGCACATATGGCAGCAGTGGTGAGCCCCACCCCCAGCTCCCAACAGGCTGAAGCGAAGAGAGAAGGGTTTTAAAGTTTAAACCCCTTCTTTCTGGAGTTGCGCAGCAGCACAATCCCCCATTGTATCCTATGTCCCCATACAAGGGCATAGACTTTCCAATTTCGGGGGGGGGGGGGCTGGGGCTGGGCCAGAGACATTATAGTGTCTCCAAGGGAGGCTCAGCATGTCCTGGAAAAATTTTTTTGGGGGGGGGGGCTCCAGCTCCCCAGCCCCCCTGAAGTTGATGCCTATGGCCCCATAGAATACAATGGAAAAATCATGCCCCCGATGTGGCGCAACTCAAGAGAGAAGGGGTTTAAACTTTAAAACCCTTCTCTTTTCGCTTTCCTTGCCAGCCCACCTTGGCAGGTAGGCCAGCTGGGGAAGGGAAGAGGCGGCTTTTAAAGATGTCTCCCCCTTTTTTTGCTTCCCGAGCCGGCCTGCTAAGGGCAGTAGGAGGTGGCGAGGAAAGTTGCTGTGGGGGAGGCGGAGCCAGGCTGGTGATGGAGAGAGACCTTAAGCGCAATGCTTCTGTTCCCGGCTGGGCTCGTTTCAGGCTGAGACAGGTGGCAATGGCGCTGCCTGTGGGGCTCTGCTCCTACAGTCAGCAGCCCGCTGCAGCCCACCCCCCGCCACTTCCCTGTACTTGATCAGCTATGAGAGCTGTCGCTAACCCTAGTCAGGACCTACACATTCATTTACATATCCAGGCCTAAGCCTGCTCCCCTGACTCTAAGACTATATGAAGTCAGAAAAAGACAGCCTCTTTCTCCTTGACCAGTCAGGGAAAGAGGTCATAAAGTCCTGCTGGGCCATGGAGTGGCAAACTAGTCCAACAGTCTTTGGTGGGAGGGCTGGTGCAATAGCAAATAGTACTTAAATGAGCCTCCCCCAAAGTGCCTTCTGCAATTGAATATGGCACCCATGTGGTCCCAGCCTAGTTCATGCCTCTCAGAAACCTGTGTTCCACTCTTCTAAGGGGGCACGGCAAAAATGCCGCCCTGCACCAGGCTCAAGCAGGAGAGCAGACCAAGGTCCTTCCCACACTTGGATCTCATCCGTGGTTTTATCAGAGTTCAACTTGTGACACAATACCTTGCATTTATCCCTGGTTATAACAGCATCCGTTTATCCCAGGACAAGCGTGGGGAGAAACTGGGGTGACTTCAATGTAATGTGGAAACAAAAAATACCCCGAGATAATTACAGGGTTGAACTCATGTGTAATGTAGAATGTAAGTTCGGGGACAGGGTTGAACCAGAATTTAAGATCCAGTGCAGAAAGGACCCAAGAATCTAATGTCTGAAGTTCAGAAAGTGGCTGTTTCACCATATGCAAGCCAGTATCATTTTAGTCCTTTTTTAGCAGACATCATAGGCAGAGGAGAACAGCCTCAGTCCTAGGATTGCCAACCACCAAGTAGCTCCTGGAGATCTCCCACTATTACAACTGATCTTCAGACAACCCTGGAGAAAATGGCTGCTTTGGAGGGTGGACTCTATGGATTCTACCCTGCTGAGGTCCCTCCCCACCTCAAACCCTGCCCTCCCCAGACTCACCCCCGGTATTTCCCAATCCAGAGCTGGCAACCCTACTCAGACCTGTTCTATAAACTGCTTAGAACTGTTGTCATCCAATATAAGAAATCTTAGTTGGTTGGGTTTTTATCAATTAAATATGCTTATATTTGCATACGAATAAACAATTGTTCCAAAGGGGGGAAGTCTATATTTTTTTTTAGGCACAGTGCAACAGGGTGCCATCTTAGACAAGCAATTTCCTCCTGAGTGTTAAGTGAAAATTTTGGGCCCTTTATCACCTCAGTGGGTATTAATAACAAAACACAAGTGCAGAGTATAACTGAAACCAACTACATTGGTTTATTAAAGATAAATGAAACAAGTACACAACTAAAGAAACATACCTACTAAAAACAATAAAAGATGTATCTGAAACCTGCGGAGACCTGAACCGTATTATGACTAAAAAGAATACAGCCTCATGTCAAATAATAGGAACCCATTAAAATACAGTATAACCCATGAATAGCACAGGATGAGTATTAGAATGCAATTTAGATAAAACAACTGAAAAACAAAATTAGCAGCTCTGCCTGATGACAAAAATCTGTCTCCAAATTACCTCCGACTGCCTAGTTAAAAGCTACACTAAGCTAAAGTCTTAATGTCTTTCCTGTCTCCTGGTCTCTCGTCCAAGAGAATGAGTATTATAATTCAACAAGAGGTGGGACCCGTAATACTCGTGGGGAGGGAAAAGGAGCTCCATACAGTGGAGGAGGCAGCTGCAGGTCAGCCTTCTCCCCACTCCATCCCAGCACCCACAGCAAGGCCTGGGCCCACCAATCCTTCTCCCCCCCCTGCACGGACGGTGAGGCCTGAGGCTTCTAGCTGCCAGGCCCGCCGATTCCACCCCCCATGGGCACTGGCGAGGTCTGAGTGGCTCTCAACCACTAGGCTCGCCGACTCCCCCCCAACCTCCTGACACCGGCACGGAGGCCCAAGTGGTTCTCAACTACTGGGCCACTGATTTTCACCCCAACCCCCCGGCACCAGCACAGAGGCCCAAGCAGCTCTCAGCCACTGGGCCACCGATTTCCCCCCCTGGCACCAGTGGCGAGGCCTCACCATCTCTCATGTGCAGGGAATGCTCTTTAACTTTTGGGGGAATTTAAATATCCCCCCAAAGGTCTTTTTTTAAGTTTTTTTTTTTTTTGCACACCCGGGGAGTCTCCCAAGTGTGCAGAAAAATCTCTCTCTCCCCCAAGCGCCCCCATGTGCAGATTTAGATATCCACATGGAGGGGGCGCCTTGGAAATTAGTATATAGACAAGAACGGGAACCTGCAATACTCATGGGCAGGAGCATCCCAATCCTCCTCCCACCCACCCCAGTGGCAGCAATTCTCCTCCCACCCTCCTCTCCCCAGTGGTGGTGGCGGTGAGGCCCACCAATCCTCCTCCCACCCATCCCTTCCTAGTGGGCAGCAGCGGCAAGGCCCACCAATCCTTCTCCCACCCACCCCCAGTGGTGGCAGCAGCAAGGCCCGCTGGTCCTCCTCCCATCCCCCTGCCCAGCGGCAGCGAGGAAAGCCGACCCCTTCTCTCCCCCCCCCACCAGCAAGGCCTGAGTGGCTCACAGCCGCCGGCCTGCCAAGCCTTCTCCCTTCTCCCCCGCACTGGCAGCAGCGAGGCCTGAGTGGCTCACAGCCGCCAGGCCCACCAAGCCTCCCCCCCAACAGCCAAAGAGTTCTCTGCGAATGCACAGGGCACGCTTTTACTTTAGGCGGGGATTTAAACATCCACCCCAGAGGGGGTTTTTTTTACTTTTAGGACTTTTCCTGCACACCTGAGGAGTCCCAAGTGTGCAGAAAAATCTTCCTGCCCCCCAAGTGCCCCCTCCAGGCGGATTTAGATATCCGCCTGGAGGGGGCAACTTGGCTATTAGTATATAGATGCTTGGATTGTTGGAGTCGACAAGGTTTTACAGGACAAAGAAAAACTCGACAAAGAAAAAAAATCAGAGAGAATTAAAGTAAAAGTAAAAAAGAAGGAAAAGAAGAAAGTGAAGGAAGGAGAAAGGAAACAGGTAAGATCCTCCTCACTTCAAGGGGGAAAGAATTTTCATCATGAAAGCTTACCAGTGATTGATAGTTCAGGGAAAAGAAAACCAGCTATCTCCATCCTATACTGAATTTTTATATTCTTTCCCCCTTGAACAGAGATGGTGTTCTTGGCTACAACAAAGGTGGACACCAACGTCTTTCCTCTAATATTCACTGAATTTTAACTCAGTCATTTTCCCTGGTGGACAACAAGATCAATGTCTTCCAGCCCTTCTACTTCATAAGTATTCATATTTTGCATCAGTGGTGCCTTCAGGACTGTACAGGGCAAAAGTCCAGAGCTCCAACTCAGGGGCAGAACAGGGGTTCCGAAATGGAAGCTGGAGCAAGCAAGCCCTGTTGAGTTTAACTTCCTTTTGAGTAAATATGTACAGAATCAGATGTATCCTGGGTGTGGAGACAGTGTGATTCAGTGTTCCCTCTAAGCTGAGTTAGTGTGAGCTAGCTCAGTTTTTTAGCCTCTGGCTCACACATTTTTGTCTTGGCTCAGGAAGGATGGCTCCAGAGCAAACTAATTCATGCAGTAGCCAAATCACTCACTCACAACTGTAATGCCAGTAGCTCAAAAAGTAGAATTTTTGCTCACAAGACTCCACAGCTTAGAAAAAGCGTTGGATGGGATCACAAAAACTTACTGAATATTTACCCTGTGCTTTGCTTTTGATGTATATATGATGTAAAGGGGACCCTCATATGATTCACAGAGCCTGGCATCTAAAATTACTTCACTTTAGCATTGTTTCCATAAATAAAAACCAGGTTCAAGAGGCCATTTCACCCAGATAATGTCTTTTCAGCATTTCCTTTGTCCTGGGGAAAAACCTTCTCCCTATTTTAGGCTACAGAGGAGAGTCATATCTTTTTCATCTCTATCTTTTCTTCTGAAGGGTTGAATTCCACAGTGCACACGGCTCTTGATAACACTCACAGCCTCTGAGCCATCGAAGATACACAGTCAGACCACTTTCTGCCTTCTCCTTTTTGCAGTCAGCCAAGCTTACATATTCTGCTGAACAACATGGCAACATCCTTTAGGGTTCAGTGGGACCAGAAGTGACAGAAAGGGGGATGCTGCCTCTTAAAATGAAACCTGCTATTATCTGATAAATCAGGACACTTTTTAATTCATGAAAAGATTTTTCACTGCATTAATATTTATACCATACTCTCCCCCCCCCCCCCGAGGGACCCAAAGAGCCAGTTTGGTATAGTGGTTAAGTGCACAGACTCTAATCTGGGAGAACCAGGTTTGATTCCCTACTCCTCCACTTGCTGCTGCTGGATGACCTTGGGCAAGCCATTATTTCTGTCAGAGCTGTTCTTGAAAGAGCAGTTTCTTTCACAGCTCTCTCAGCCCCACCTACCTCACAGGGTGTTTGTTGTGGGGAGGGAAAGGAGATTGGAAGCTGCTCTGAGACTCCGAGTGAAGGGCGGGGTATAAATCCAATCTCCTCCCCCTCCTCCTCTTCCACCTCCTCTTCTTCTAGCATCATTCTCCCCGCCACTATATTATTATCACACTCCCCAACCTATGAGGTATGTTAGACTGAGAGGGCCTGGCACAAGGTCACCCAGAGGCAGAGGAAAGGATTCAAATCTGGGTCTCCCAGTCTGCCGCTCTAACCCATTCATTGACTAAAAGTTGCAGCCACTGATTATTAATTGTGCAGTCATTTCACACCTCATAAATACTAGCATAACTGGAATTCATTGCAATACCTTCTGTGTGTTCATCCCATTTCATTTCAGAGTAGTGATGGTATTTGTTTCATCAAATGAATGCATGAAATGGTAGTCTGAGGGAGTTCATCAGAATGAAGGCTAAGAATAATACGGCTATGATTGTAAGGTTCTCAAACAGTGACTCGGTCCAAGATTGGTGTCACCAACAAAGAGAGGGTGGGGTTACCTTTGTTCCACCACCATAATCTTCATCACATGGAACTGCAGACCAAGTATTGTCCTTTACATCTCTGTGGCATGGGAGCTGCTTCTGCTCACAGTTCCTCTTCCACAAAAGGAAGATGCCAAGGCAATCAATGTTCAGGTGGGCAATTGTGCTTAAGTATGTGCTCCAGCCCTATTCTCAGTATTTGCTGTTTGGAGCCGCCCCCCTCCTCACCTCTTTTTTTTAGCTGTGGTGGATTAGCCAGACACTTTGGAGCCAATCAAGTTTGTTTTTCTTTCTTTTGTTTAGTTCTTTCTCACTGGCTTTTGCATTGCTATGTTTTGGGGTGGGTCCAGTAAAGATGGATGGTTTGAGCTGAGTAGGCTCTAACTGGTTTAGGTTAGAACCGTGGGAGTTTTTGTTTAAGTTAAGGATATTTGATGAACACCCTGATGCAGGGGGCTCGTACAGGGGACTTCATCATCATGTAATCCCTAGTGCTGTCCAGGATGGAGGTGGTGGTGCAGCTTTAGCTCCTCTTGGCATACCACTGGGCATGCAGCACGGAAAAGGTGGGTGGGGCAGAAGTGCTGACTTGGACTCAGAGCCAGGATGGATTTGTCCATAGTGCTAGCATGCCGTTGGGCTGCCCAGAAAAGAGGGGAACCCACACTAAGGTCAGCCGTTAGTTTAAAAAGCCGATTTAATCCAATTTCTGGTGTGTGAAGCTGTTATTTCAGAGATGGGATGACAAATAACTATTTTGTCTCAGGGAAAGAGACTGCTGGTTCACCTTCTTACCCAATAGTCAATACTTTTTCAGTTGGGTCTCCATCATGCACACATAATCTGAATGCCTTTTGTATGCCGGCATACATACTGAGGCCTGATCCACACAACCTTTCTTCCATTCCTTGAGGAGAAAGTGGCATATGAATTCAGTCTCTGTGTATAAGTTAAAGTTTTCTGTCATATATCATTTTGTCATTTTCTGCTTAAGGTGATTGCCATATGAGCAGAGATGATTGATGACAAACAGGCAGCCAGCCAGCCAGATAGATATCATATCTTGTCATTTGGGGGGAAAGGTATACACCCCATCCTCCATCATGTAAACAAGGTCAACTGCTGCATATCAACTGGCCCACAGTATGTTCCTCAAGGAAGTGGCTTGGATCCCACAGAGTGAAAGAGGGAAAATAAAAAGAATTGGTGCATGGTGTGTTCACAGGCAGAGCTAGAGGATGGAGCCCCCTGGGTTTTCAGCAGCTCTAGAGGTAAAACTAAGGTTGCCAACTTCAGCATGGGAATTTTCTGGAGATTTGAGGGTGGTGCCCAAGGAAGGTGGAGTTTGGGAAGGAAAGGGAGCTCAGAAGGGATATTATGGCACTCTAGGACTTCTGTTTCTGCTAGACCACAATTCCTTTATATACCATGAAGCCTAGCCTCTGAAGCTACCATTTCCTCCAGGGGAACTGATCTCTGTAGTCTGGAGATCAGCTGTAATTCCAGGAGAAGTCCAGGCACCATTTTGAATAGAAAAACTTTCTATTTCCTTAACATTGTACAGTGAAACAAGGGGAAAAATGCAGCTAACAGGGAGGGGGGAAAGGCTACTGGTCCAACAGTAAAACCAGACCATTTTCTCCCCCACCCACCCCAGCTGATATTGGGTCCTACTGAGAGAACATATTTTCATCTCCACTAACCGAAACTTTCTGCCAAATGCTGATGCCACAGATTTTTTCAGCTTGCAGAACAAATTTACCTATGATCTCTGCCCTGCCAAGCCATTTTGTGCTTATATTGTTTTAAGCACTTCTTCTTGGTTTCTGAGAGATCACACCCAGTAGTATATAGTCATTAATATGAAGAATTATGTGAGTAATAATGGCAAATGGGAGCCATGCCATGAAAACTCACATTTGCTACCTGTTTAATTCTGCAGCTCTTCTGCAATTTTGAGAATTATTTTCTAAGTGTCTTTAGCTAATGCCCCTATGATTACATTACAGAAATATATACCACCAATATTTGCTTAATGAAACACTGGGAACATTACTATTCTCTGACTTAGTTTAGCATTCTTAAAAGATGTGCATGTGTTATTCACATGAAAGTTAATGACAAATCCGGCATCACTCTAGATGGTAGTTAATTGTTAGTGATGGAATAAATTCACGGCTGATTATCCTGTATCTAAGCAACTTAAACATAAATGCACAAGCTTATTTCATATCTCATCCACCAGTGCATGAAATACATGCCAGGTTCTACAATATGTCAGCTCTCAGAGGTATGGCACATTAGCTTGATCGACTATATTAAGACTAATATGCATTTGAAGTGGCATCTCAACAAGGCAATTTAGTTTGAATGCGATGAACCCCAGGATCCTTGGCTGCTACTTTAAGCCTGAGAAGTTTACTTTGGATGATCACCTTCGTTTGCAGCCTGCCTGGAACCGTCTGGCCAATTCATTTTTTTTTTCAAAAGGGTTGAGAATGAAATGCGAAATTATTATAATCAGAGAAGCCATTAAAATAACTAAATGCAACATCTGGCAATGAGAAATTAACTTTGTCAGAGGAATCGCCAAAGCTGTTTCACTTGATGGGGACGATTTGGTAAACCATGAGGTCAGAAATATTAAACCCTTCCTTAGGCATTTGTATACTTGACATACATCAAGACTTTTAAGCATTAACTCAGATGAATATTAACAAGAGCTGTCCCATTTTTAACCTGTTTAGATTCTGGGGTACAGTTCTACATTATTCACATTTTTCTCTGGTAATCTCTATTCATTATTTTGAAGATTAGATAAACCCCATCAAAACAAATGGAAACCGAGCAACAAGCAGAGCCTGGTAGGTTTGCTAGCAGTCTTTTTAGTGGAATGAGTTAAGTTCATATTCATTCATTCATTCACACTACATTTCCCCCCACTACCATGATCATCCACACAATCATTTAGCCTCCATGATTCAGAAGACATTCTTCCAATTATAGCGTTCATTTTCCCCACCCCTAAGGTGCCAGGTTTTGGGGTTTGTTTCTTTTACACTGATAGCTTATTAACAATTCTTCCAACATGTGTACCACAATAAGTTGAAGTCTGAAGAATGACATAAAGTTTGTGATGTGAGGAGGAATGGTACATAGCTCTATGACTCATCCACCCCCATACCTACCATTACCTCTTCTTTCAATTTCACCTCATTTTTTTTTATTTTAAATCTTGAAAATGGAGCATGACTGGATGCAGAAGTGAAGGGACAAAATATATAATATACACAGACTCTCAGACTCTCTTTCTAGCACTGGTGTAGAGTAGACACACAGTTTTTGAGGATACTCCTGCCCTCAAAGTCTTCCTTCTTCCATAAAGCCAATAGTGGTTTGGGAACTCTTATAGAGTAAGAACCACACAGGCAGTTTCTCCACACCGGGTGAGAATACTAATTAACAGTGAGGGGAGGGTGAACCTACCCCTCTCTCTAGATCAACAGAATCAATGTAACAGCATGGAAAGAAGAACAGTTGAAGTTTTTTTCCCAGAAGTCACACTGAGAACTCTAGCTAACCTGAAAGGGGTGGACAGGTAAACTCTTTCTATCATGAAGCTGGGATACAGAGACAAGAATACAAACAAGAATACTGATGATCATTAAACAGCAGAAGCATCAAAACAAAAGCACCGTGAAGCCACTAAAAGACATGTGCAGACACGTAAGGGGTCCTTTTGAAGTAAGAGTAGGGTTGCCACCACGGAAATCACAGGAAGTCTAACGTTGGCAGAGCACAAATAGCCCAGCAAGGTGTTTATTATGAATGGAATCATGGGTTTCTACTCACATCCTGTTAAAAATAGTGCTGGAAAGCCAGTCACAGATGATTAACTCAGATTTAGATGTCCATAAAATGTCTTTTTCTCCAACAAAGAAATTCCAGTTTTCAGAGGGAGTCTGACAATCCAGATATCATTATGGATAAAATCACATCCTCCTGAAGTCATAAGGAAAACTCTTGATGCCCACTAGCTGATGGAAATTCATGTTCTGAACTTCCAGAAATCCAGGCTCCATTACAGATTAGGCCCTAATGCTCTGAATCTGGGTTAAAACTCAAAATAGAGTTTGTCTCCTGCCTGCTCCCCAATTCTTTCTGCTGACCCCCTCTTTCTAAGCAAGCCAACTGTTTGTTACAAAGGAGGTGGAAGTCCATCAGCAAGAAAAGCTTGCTGATGGAACCAGGAGAAGCCATGTATTTTTCTCCTGCAGCTGGGAGGAGAGACTTTTAGCAGACCCTTCCCTAACTCATTCTTGACTCTGTTAATTAATCTGTACCTCTCAGGATCCTTCTGGGAAGTGTTCTTGGGTTGAGGACTGAAGGCACTACCCTGTGGTGAATTTACTCCATGGGGATTGCTGTACCCCTCTCCATGAGAATTATCGAGGAGGGCTCCACACAGATCAATATTCTTCTTGAAACCACTGGGTGAAGTCAATTAAAAATCCGGAATAGGGTTTTATCAGTATTACACAAAAATCATCTCCAGTACAGATGGTTCCTTGGCCTTCTTTTATATTGGGAGGAGGTTTTGTAAGAAGTCTTTTGCTGGGCACACACCAATCTTGATCATAACTTCACCTCTAATTGTAGAACAGCATCATAGAAGTGAAATGGAATTTTAGAGTTACAGGTATGGAGGTTCAAAGGATTGCCATATTGGGCAGGAGAACAGCTAAATTTGAGTCCAGTGGCACCTTTGAATCCAGTAGCACCTTCGAGACCAACAAGATTTTCAGGGTATAAGTTTTCAAGAGACAAAACTCCCTTGGCATTTGATGAAGGGAGTTTTGGCTCTTGAAAGCTTGTATCCTGAAAACTTTGCTAGTCTCTAATATACTACTGGACTCAAAATCTAGGCATGGTAGAGTTAGTGGGTTGGTTTGAAAGACAATTAATGTCTTGCTGAGCATAAGATTAATTGTTTTGGTTTGCAGGATATATTTTTAGATTTTCAATTGGGGAATAATGCACAAAATGCAATTCCTTTGTTTATTCATGTAACAGACAGGGGAAGACTGGTCCTCCATTTTACCAAAAATGTTCCCAGTGGGTCGCTGCTGGCCATGAAGAAGCCAAGCTGAGTTCCACAGTATTTGCAGTACAACTGCTGCCACTTGGCTCAGTGGCCAGCAGTGGCACGGGAGGAGGCAATGTGCAGGTCTGTAACCAGTATCATTAATTCCACTAGCTGGATTCAAGCCAAACACCCCATGCAGGAACTTCTCAGCCTGGACTTGAGCCAGCACCACATGGGATAAGGTGCTTGGTGAACCTATGCTCATTGCCACTGTTGCTGCTGGATGTGTCCAAGTCAAACACCTGCAGGTGGGGCCACTTGGTTCAGTTTATCCTCAGGCCATTTTAATGGACCCATGCACTCCTGGCAACACTGTTATATTTGTAAATGTGCACATCCATTTAAAAAGTACTTGTTTGTTTTGAAGAATGTATATTCTGCCTTTCTGGCCAATTAGGGCCACCTAGCATTTCCACACAGGCACCTACAAGGCAGATGGCTTGGGATACTTGGCCTGCTGAACAGAGACCAGGCAGCTTTTTTTGTCATGTAGAGCCAGAGAAGAATTGGTGGATGGGCAGGGAGGGCCCTTAATTTAGACATCATCAGCAGAGTATCATGAGTTAGCCAAATTAATAATTATGAATTTAGGCGTTATCACTACTTAGGACCATTAGCCCAACGTTTATTCATTCCCCATATATATTTCAATACTAAGTGCTATTAATCCATAGCATATTTCATCTCTGGTGCTCTACTGCCTGTCTCCTGGCATTCATATGGATTATGATGATCTAATAGTACACACAAAACTTAAAAGATTTGCACTAGGGGGTACCCTAAGAAGAAATATGTTATACCTAACTGGTGATAACCCATTGTATTCCACAGAGGAATTCAATACAGCCCTTGATTTTTCTCTAAATATAACACAATACAGAATCATTGTACATGTGCATGCAATAAATACTGGGAAAGTCTGTTAGTTAAATGATGTATGAAGACATTCATTTATTACAGATGAAGAGGCAGTCCAGACTGAGATGACAATTTAGAAGCAGGGCCTGTATGATCTATGGAAGAGAAAATTAAGATACATTCCTATTCGAGGGTGGGGGGGATGGGGGAAGAGTTTGAGATTTAAGTTATGGAACTTTGCTGCAGGGTGAACATATTGGCAATGAGTTCTGACTTACTCTGCGAGAAGGAACTAATGGCTCAGAGACAGTGTTGACACACAGCTGCTGCTTAGAGGAGCTCCACTTCGGTCAGTTCATCCTCAGTGCTGGTACAGTAGCTTCTGCCACCAGCAGCTCTCCTTTCCTTCTGCTAGGGATGTTAGCAAATGTTAGAATGTCTGGCTTTCAGTTTCTGACACGGGTTTTCACTACACTGGTTGAACCTGCAGTCATATTTTCCCCAACCACATTGATGAGACTCAATAGTTTTTTGAGTGCATGTTTTTGGAGTGAAATATTTATTTATTCCCTACTTTTTGTCTCCAATGGGGACTCATAGCAGCTTGCAACATGGTTCTTCCATCCTCTATTTTATCCTTATAGCTACCCTGTGAGGATCATTAGACTGAGAGAAAGTGGCCCAAGGTCACCTAGTGAGCCTCTGAAATCCCTAGGGTCTTCCAGCTCCCAGTCCTATGCTCTTACCACTACACCAAATGACACATAACATACACATATCATATACATGCTGGAAAATAAACTAATGAAACAGGAAAATGGCCGGGATGAAAATGCTCATGAACTATATGTACACAGCTGTTCTATGTTCATCTACCCCATTCAGGTTAACCTGCCACCTTCCCCAGCTCTCTTTTAGGTGCTAAGACAAAATACTTCTTTTCACCCAGGACTTTAACTGAGGGGTTCCATCTTTTAAAGCAGGCTTCTAGCCTGTTTTAGAAATACCCTTTTTAGCTATGGACTGTTGTTTCATGTTGTTTTTATGCCCTGGCTTGTTTTATTATTGATTTCTTATACCCCTGTGTTTCTGGTTTTGTTTTGTTTTGTTTTGACTTTGTGAGCTGCCTTAAACAGGTACCTGGAGAGGCAGCATCTACATTTTTAATAAATAAATGCATTCTAACTATGATCCCATGCCAGCCTGCTGCTTGGTTGGAGGGTCAAAAAAGGCAGGGATGGCCTATTCCTACTTCTTCATGGACTTCCATAAGTTCTATAGGACAAAAGACTGGACAGCAATTTGCAAGACTCTTGAAGAGGGTTAAAACTCACCACTATGAACTGGGGCTCAATGTCACTGTGGGAGCAAGTCTAAGCCAGTCTGTGCAGAAGTAAGTCTCATTATATTCAGTGGAGCTTACTCCTGAGAATTCTTAGGACTGCAACTTGAGCATACCCTTTTGCATTCTCCTATATAAAGGCTGTCATTTGATTCCATGTGGAAAAAATAGAGCACTCTTCTGTGGGACATTGCTCCTGAGGGGAAGAAACATGCCCCTAGACACTAATATCTGGTGGTCCATCTCATTTTGACCCCAACCCAGTGATCATTAGGCACCTTGTGCCATGGTCATTCAGGACTCTCCCCTATATAGAAACTGTCCCCTAACTCCACCTTCCTCCTCATAATAATGAGCATGTTGCTTGTAAGCCACAAGGCCCTGAATGCGATGGAAGCAGTGATGATTTCTGAGGGGAAAATATCACTGCAGAGGGATATGGTGACATTCCAGGAAAGTAAGAACGTAAGAACATAAGAGAAGCCAATGTTGGATCAGGCCAATGGCCCATCCAGTCCAACACTGTCACACAGTGGCCAAAAATACCAGGTGCCCTCAGAAGGTCCAGCAGTGGGGGCAGGAAGCCCTCCCACTGTTGCCCCCCCCCCCACAACACCAAGTATACAGAGCATCACTTGCCCCAGACTGAGAGTTCCTATCTATACTTTGTGGCTAATAGCCACTGATGGACTTCTGCTGTTTATCTAATTCCGTCTTCAAGCCTTCCATGCTTGTAGCCACCACCACCTCCTGTGGCAGTGAATTCCACGTGTTAATCACTCTTTGGGTGAAGAAGCGATTTAAATAAAGAAACAAATACACTAAATGACCTTCAAGTTATCTCCTAACACAGCAAATAATGGCAGAAAAGCTGTTTCACCTGTCCCAAATTTAACTGGAGTGGGGAAGGGAATATGGTTTTAATTGTAGAAGATGAAACTTTCAGTTGCTCAACTCATGGAGATTTGGTTTATCATAGCAAAGAAATGGGGAGGAGTACATGAGTTTGTGTGTGATTTTTTTAAAAAAGAGAAATCACTATATTCATGGGTTGTTTTTTTTTGTCTGGTTGCTCTGGCAACTTCTGGGGTTTTATCCTTTTAATTTGTTTTAAAAATTATTATTCTCTGACATCTCATGAATTCAAACCGAAACCAACAACAAAACAAAGCTGAATGTCAAGTATTTTTAAAAGGTCAGAATACTGACTGTAGCTGTATATTTGTAAAAAAAATGTGACTGTAAAATGCTTTTGGGGGGGTCACACAATAGTTTCTGATGTCAAAATGAAAAACACATACACACACAAATGACAGACACTGCTGAAACTGTGTGGCATTTTGGCCCTGGAAACTATGGCCGAAGAGCTAAGTAAGCCACTACTGATTCTTGAAAAGCGACTTGTCTCTTCAGCTGTGTGGACTGCTGCAACTATTATACAAACTGAAGCTTCAGCTGTTATTTAACAAGCTTTTTTCCCACAAATGCACAATATTTCATCAAATCATGGGATATCTGCTTTACCATTTGCCCAAATGTTTTGGTTTGGTTGTGGAATCTCCCCTTGTTTGTATTTTTAACCAGTGTAACGACCCAAGCAGCTTCCTCACCTAGTAAGGCACAGTATACACAGCTAATGTAATTATTATTGCTAGCATCTTCCATCAAAGCCTAAATAACTGCAATACAAAAACAAAAAAAAAACCCACACCATTATTCTTTGGTGTTCTGCTTAGACAAACGTATTCCCATCCAATAATATTCCTCCTTATATATAACACAGCAGAGCAATTTAAAAGATTACAGTCTTGAACTAGAATGATTACATATTATATGCATTCCTTTCTGCTCTTACAGCATTTCGGTAGCAAAAATATGCCCAGGGGGGTGAGGGTGGGGGAGAACCGAGGGTGGTGAGAAATAGCCAGAGAGTAAACTAAGACTTCAAAATGCAAAATAAACAGTATTTTTTATTACTTATTCAAATAAATGAATGTATTTTTAAAACACAATGAAGTTAGAACTTATAGCATGTGAAATTTATGCTGTAATTAGCAACTAATTGCCAGTATTATTTTTAAGTCGCTCGTTCTACTGCTTTCTTTCTAATTTGTGCATGAGTGGGATTCTCTGATGGGATAAATAGTAAACCAAGTAAGAAAATGATAATAGTAACTTTAAAAACCATCAAACTCTCTGGCAGACAATATGAAACGTGTCAATGAGTTGAAAATGTTACATTGGCTCAGCCCCCCCCCCCCCCCCCCGCCTTGGGTTAAGACTAGGAGTGGGCTATCGGTAGCTTTGCTGAGGATTTTGTTTTTTTGGGGGGGAGAGAAATTTAGTGGTTTACTTATTTACCTGTGAAATCCTGGTGGGAACAGATGAATGATTTATCATTTAATTATTTATTACATTTATATCCCATCTTTCTACCCGGTCAACGCTGCTGAGGTATCTAATAATTAAAACATTATAATAAACTACAGAGAGCCAGCATGGTATAGCATTTAAGAGGGGCAGACTCTAATGAGAACCAGGTTTGATTCCCCTCTCCTCCACATGAAGCCTGCTGGGTGACCTTGGGTCAGTGACAGTTCTCTCAGAACTCTCTCAGCCCTACCTACCTCACAAGGGACCTGCTGTGGGGAGAGGAAGAGAAAGGCGATTCTAAACTGTTATGTATGCTGGACTGAATCATCTTTGATTGAATCACCCTAGAGACTGGCTGAGCTTGGAGCACAAGAACAATAGCCGACCAGGACTCTGGAGTAAACCAATAAAGTAGTAAAGTTTTGTAAACAGACTATCATGGGAAGTGTGTGTGTGTTGGGTGGAGTGTTTTTGCATGCATATAAGCAGGGCTTTGGCCCTCCTGGTGTTGTCTTGTTCTGGCTTAACTCACTTAATAAACTATGAACTGATCACTCTGCATGTCTGAACTCAGTATATTTCAAAACCACTTTGAGACTCCTTAGGGTACAGAAAAGGAAAGTATAAAAACCTACTCTTCTTCTTCATTATTATTATCATCATCAAACCATATTTTACAAAAGAGCGAAAATAGAGATATGAAACAGAGAACTACACATTAAAAGACAAAAAAAGGAAGGGGGGACCACTGAGGAAACATTAGACTAAGCAAAAAGAAAGTCTTAACCCATTGGTAGAAGACAGTGATAGAAGGGGACAAGAGGTTATGGATGTGTCTCCCACAGAAAGAAGGGAGACAGGCAAGTGTTGACAGAGTACAGATGTGTGATGTGTGATGTGGTAGCTAAAAGGCAAATGCAATTTGGGGCTCTATCAACAGAAGTATAGTGTACAGATCACGTGAAGTGATGGTATTGCTTTACTCTGCTCTGGTTAGATCTCACCTAAAGTATTGTGTACAGGTTTGGGCACCAAAATTTAAGAAGGATATAGTCAAGCTGGAATGTGTCCAGAGGAGGGCAATGAAGATGGTGAGGGGGTCTGGAGACCAAGTCCTATGAGGAAAGGTTGAAGGAGCTGGGTATGTTTAGCCTGGAGTGGAGAAAACTGAGAGGTGATATGATAACCATCTATAAGTACTCAAAGGGCTGTCATATAGAGGAAGGTGCAGAGTTGTTTTCTGTTGCCCCAGAAGGTTCGGACCAGAACCAACAGGTTGAAACCAAATCAGAAGAGTTTTTGGCTAAACATTAAGAAGAGCTTCCTCACAGTTAGAGTGGTTCCTCAGTGGAACAGACTTCCTCAGGAGGTGGTGGGCTCTCCTTTGGAGGTTTTCAAACAGAGGCTAGAAGGCTATCTGACAGCCATTCTGATTCTGTGAATTTAGGCAGATTATGAGAGGGAGGGCAGGAACGGTGTTACTGGCTGGGGTGCCAGTCAAAGGGAGTCCAGAAAAACCAAAGTCAGGAGCCAAGAAAACAGTACAGCATCCAAAGCCAAACCGTCGTCAGAAGCCAGAAACACAAGAGCCAGATCCAAAACCACTAACTAGAAGCGTAGTCCAAAGCCAAGCCGGGGTCAGGAACCAGGAACACAGAGCCAAGTCCAAAGTCAGAGGGTTCTGAAGGTCTAGGTGCAAGAGACGAGGTGGATGCAAGCAGCATGAAGCTGACTTGTTGCTCCTACAAAGAATACTGCCCAGAACATGGAGTTAAATGCTGTTGCCAATTAGCCAGCTGCACGATCACCCAGGCTCCTGTTAAAACTCTGGGCTAGCTGAGCGCCTCCCTTGTAGCCTGGCCTCTCTTCGCTTGGTTGCTAAGTTTTGCCAGAATCACTCCCTTAAATGAGTCACACGTGGGGGTGAGTAAGGAGGACTTTCAGCTTGCAGTTCATCCTTCTTGTCTGAGTCAGGTATGAATACTGCTGTTACAAGCACTTGCCAGCTATCCTCCTCTGCTACTTCAGAGGGGCCAGCTGTGGTTTCTGCAGGTTCAATCAGCTCATCCTTATCCATGCCCATGACAAAGGGTCACATCAGTTTTTAGTTCTCATGGCCCTTTTTTACACACCCAGGAAAATGCTGATTGCCACTTTGGGGTCAGGAAGCAATTTTTTTCTCCAGTCCAGTTTGGCTGGAGACCCTGGGGTTTTTTTTGTCATCTTTTGGGTGTGGAACAGCGGTCATTGGGGGTGGGGGGAGGTATTTGTGAATTTCCTGCATTGTGCAGGGGTTGGACTAGATGACCCTGGAGGTCCCTTCCAACTCTATGATTCTATGATATGCAGTAATGTGGATAGGGTTGGCATTTGCCTGGCGGGGGTGGGGGAATTCCCTGATTTTGTGGGCTCCTGCTTGCTGTCTGCCAGCTGGTCAGTGGGACGGAATCCCCCCCCTCCAACAGCAACGTCACACACAACGTGCCTGCATCACCCAGAAGTGACATTGGCGACATCAGGGGGTGATGCTCTGGATTTTGGGCAAAACTCTATGGTTTGATGCTGATTTTACTATAGAGTTTTGCACAAAATCCAGAGCACTAGCACCAATGTCGCTGAAGTGCCAACACCACTTTCTGGGTGATTCAGGCATGTTGTGTGTGACATCAGTTTTTGGGGGGGATGGGAACAACATCACTTCATCACTTCCCACTCCCAGAACATCTCCCCCATTCCCCTGCTGATGAGCGAAAGGGACCTGGCAACCTGAAATAAGGAGCACCAGCTGTTGAAAGAATAAAGTTGTTTTATTAAGAGAACAAACTTTGAAAGAAAGATGAGAGAGAGAAGTCTAACTATCTAACTAGCTAGGAGAGAGTCAGCAGACTAACAGTTCTCAGTGGGAACGGGAAAAGCCTAACTGAGCCAATTAGGAGACAAGAAGGAGACTGTTTAAAAATTGCAGGAAGTCCCTAATATCACTATGCTAGCTAGCTGCGCCCTGCAATTCTCTCTCTAAGCTGTGGAGTCTTGTGAGCAAAAATTCTACTTTGTGAACTACTATCATTGAAGTTGTGAGCGATTGGGCTACTACATAAATCAGTCGGCTCTGGAGCCATTCTTCCTGAGCGAAGACAAAAAATCTGGGAGCTGGAGGCTAAAAAACTGTGAGCTAGCTCACATTAACTCCGCTTAGAGTGAACACTGGCACCCTGTAGGATGCTCTTGTCATCTTCTCTATCTATGCCCAATAGACCTTGTATATTGTAACAGCAAGATGGCACCTCAGACAGACTTGTACTTAGGGCTGCCAGGTCTGGGTTGGAAAATACCTGGAGACTTTGGGGGTGGAGCCAGGAGAAGGTGGGGTTTGGGGAGGGGAGGGGCCTCAGCATGGTACAATGCCATAGAGTCCACCCTTCAAAGCAGCCATTTTCTCCAGGGGAGCTGATCTCTGTCAGCTGGAGATCAGTTGTAAAAGCGGGAGATCCCCAGGCCCCACCTGGAGGCTGGCAACCCTACTTGTACTTTCCCAGGTATCACCCATGTACCATGCTCCATTCAGATGTTATTAAGGCAGCAGCTGTGCCCCCCATCAAGCTAGTCAAGGCTGATTGATGAGAGAGGAAAGGGAACTTTTGCTGCCTTAAAGAAAAGGCGTGGTGGCTACTGAAGATTGATGCCATTCCATGTGGGCAGGGCCTGCTCTATGAGGAGGCAAGGAGATACAGTGGCCCCAGGAATCAGGAAGTATCTCCGCCACCCCCACCCCTGCCTCCCTTGCCCCCGAACCCATTGCAGCTAATACTTCTTCCTACCCATGATCATCTTTCAACACAGTGCAGAAAGAAAGAAGGATCTGATGAAAGTCTGAGGCAGGTACAACTTGCCACCATGTCTTGAACGAGACCTGAGGAAGCCAGACAGGAAGGAGTTCATGAGCTGGTTCTGGGTAGAGGCACAGAAGTTGGGGGGCAGAAGTGGGGATGGCAGCAGGGCAGCTGCTTCAACAGAAGCCCATGTTGCTCCATGAATTGATGAGGGACATGCAGGGATAAGACACTCTTGCAAGCCTCTTCTATTCCACTTGCCGATGCTGGCTACTGGTACAAGACAGCCTGGCTCCTGTCTTTCCAAACCAGTTAAACACATATGGTCTCCTTTAAAGGGATGGAATGTGAATCAACTGCGAAGGAGCATTTTGGATTTTCCCACTAATATCACAAAAAGAAGTTGCCAGTTCGGGTTCAGTTAGAACAGTTAGCACATTCTCCCACCTGTATTTCTCCTGCTAATCCTTAGAAGTGATCATTATTTTAAACCAGGTCCTTTCCCATTAAGCAAGAATCACTTAAGCTATCTTTTATTATACCAGAAGTGCCAACGGAATGATTCTCTACCTGCTGTGTGCCAGACAATGCAAATGTTAAGTGGTACATAATGTTAAAGTGTCCTGTATCCCCCTGACAAGATATTTTTGAATTGTGAAAGAAATCAAAAGAAGTTTTCCTATCTATGAATTATTTTTTTAAAAAAGCATATCATTAAAGCAGTCAGCCTGTCAGTCAGACACACTGGAAGTTCAAAAACTGAGCTAGCAGGGAGAGGGGAGTTGCCTTGATCCTGGTATGCTGTGCAAGGAACAGAATAACAGAACACGGGTCTAGAAGGACATCTGATTTCTCGGCACACAGAAACTCAGCACTTAAAATGTTTAACAAATTGCTGGGAGGATGCCTGTCCGGGGGTGGGGAAGCAGAAGACATAAGTTACCAATAAGCCGCCCGCTCGCTCGCTTGCCTGCCCACCCACCTGCCGCCGCCTCTCCCCCCCCCCCCAGGCCTGGCCACTCCTGCCTCCGGGGGGCCAGCTGGACAAATGCCCAGCGTGCTGGCATCACCTGGAAGTGACGCCAGCACGCTGGGCACATTGCTGGGGTAACGCTCTAGCAATCACCCCGAAACTCTATGACACCATATGGTCACTTCCAGGTGACGCCAGCATGTTGGGCATTTGCCCAGCTGGCCCCATGGAGGAAGGAGTGGCCAGGCCAGGCCCGGGGTGTGTGGCAGGGACATGGTCCTGGTGTGCGTGCGCGCAAAGCGTGCGTGCACACAAAAGCCCCCAACCCCCCGGGGATTTTAAAAGTCAACGCCTCTGCAATAAGCCATATACTAAAGGGATCCAAAGAGAGCTGCCACTGTAGTATCTCTCTGACTAAGGCATGTCAGATCACCCCAGAGATTCTGCAATGTCACAGAGGCCTCCTGATTACTAGTGGAAGCAGAAAGATTAACAAGTCTGTCTCTGGTCACTGGTGAATCCTCTGCCAGGCTGCTGACCTCAGCACATGTCTGACCATACTGAACCCTGATTTGTCCTTTGGGATAGCTAATAAAGTGTTGGCAGAGTTTAAACATGCAGAGGAATGGAGCACCAACTGTCTAAAGAAAGTAACGAAGTCTCCAAAGCGCCAATCAGGAGACAGGAAGGACATAATTTGAAATTGTGGGAAGTCCCTAATCTAGCTTTGCTAACTAGCAGTCCTTCAGCTGTCCCCTATAGACTGCTCTTCTGATCTTCTTCAGGTAGGTGCACTATGAACCTTGTATGTTCCAACAGAATGAACCCCTAAATGTGCTCAAAGCATCCCTGGGACGTGTTATGGTGGCCTCTGTACAGATACAAGGCCTAGAACCTATGCCACAGACATTGACATAGTTACTGAGAAATATATCCATAGTTACTGAGAAATAACCTTAGGCGCAGAAAGATTCCCTGTGACTACCTCCTCACAATACCAAATCTAACCCAGTCCTTGACATCATATGCAAAGAAACCATATTACTCAAATGGATCAATGGGGCCAAGGTGGCCAGAACCCCTAGAATTTTGTGTCATCCCTACCCCCATCTAGTCCAGCCCTGCAGGTCTCCTACACCAAGCTGCATCACAGCCTAACACGATAGTGAAGTTCTAGGCCCCTAAGAGAAATAAATCATGCTAAATCCGAACAATGTTCCAGTGTGGGTTCCTTTATTACACACCATTTGAGATGGCATTTCTAGCAGAAGACAAGAAGTGGCAAAACGGAGATGGAAGATGAATGGGCCAAGGATCCATTACCAAGTGATAAGGCTGGGTCAATGGAAAACGCATTTTTTGAGTTAAATCAAAATTACCCTAGTTTAGTGACAGTATAATCCCTGGGATGTTATCTCAGATTAGTTAGGGGGATTTTATGGTAATTTTTCTTTTTTGTTTATGCCTTAAGAAGTTACCTTTAAGGAACAAAGGGCACCCAATTTATCATTTGGTCCTCTATAATGCATTGTTTGTGTTTACTGTTCAAGCCCCATGCATGCCTGGATACCACTTACAGTCCTAAAAGCTTCTCCAAGTAGTGTATAAACTGCATTGTTGTTGTTTTAAATATTTTTGGGAGGTCTTTTATTATGCTACCATCCTTGAATTCAGGAAAATCACTCTGCATTCTGTTAATATCTGCTGCTTTCGCTAACTACTCCATTTCTGGCTATACTTTATTGCCAGCTTTTCAAATGATAGCAAGCATAAGCCCTCCTAGATGAATATCTGAGCAATTCCTGGACACTCTTCCACTTTGCCTTATTTTTTCTCCAAGATCTTTATTAAACACAACAGAAGTACAGACAGTCCCCCAGTCTGAAATTTCTCCTGTATTTGTTTGCCTTGCTATACAGTGAATTCAGTACTAATCTGCATCACTGAATGGGCATTATTACAGCATGGATCCTTTCTATGCATTGGACTGTATTAGCATAAAACCATTTGTTTTTATGCATTATGAGAAGCCACATACTCTGAGGATTGTTCCTCCTGGGGTGCCCTGGGTTTGGTTTGCTGTCTTGAGTCTACTCCCATTGTTTACACAGACAGGGATCACACAGTCCCCCCACCCCCAATAACTTCTTGCCCATGCTTTTGGAACCTGTTCGAGTCAACAGATGTAAGGTTGGGACAATATATGACCACAGTCAAATATTCCATGAAGGAAAGCTCTCATTGTAGTTGCTTGTCTACATTTTAAATGGCATTTTAAATGGCATGATGGCAAAAATGAACATGAGGGTTTCTTGCTACCCAACTGGAAAGGAACTCATGTTCACACTCTCATACACCTCACTGACAAACAGGCAACCTCAGTCTGCACAGTATGCAGGACCACATTTTAAAATGGACTATTGCCATTTATAGTCGTCACATGCTTGTAATTTGTTTTTAACTTCTTTTAAACAAAACATTTATCTCTTTAGGCTACTCTTGGGGTTTTGGGATAAAGAGCAATTGTTGTCTCCTAAATATTGCCCTCATATAACAAAGCAAAAGATCCATATCTTTGTAGAATAGGTCCTGTTTCTTTTGTGAATGCATTACAATGTCAGATTCAAAAATAAAAAAGTAAATAGAAGATCATCCTCATGCATTTATGCTCTATTATCATTAGTTATAACTAAGAATTGGGTATAATACATTGGAAATGTCATTTCCTTTTTTAAAAAAAACATTTTATTTATGCTTTCAAATTAATACAAAAATCACTTCAATTAGATTAACTTTTGAAACGTTGTCTCTACATTAGACAAAAACAACAGTCATGGCAAAAACAAATTACAATTATAACTTCACTTTTGGACAGATAAGTTCAACCACTCATACCATTTGTGCCAATAGGCAAAAAAATTCTCATCTTCCCTGCCTTTAAGTCTTATTGTCAGCAAATCCATTTCTGCTACATTAAAGAGCTTTGAAATAAATTTGTGCCTGCCTGGTGCTTCCTCCAGCTTCCAATAACTAGCATACACAGTTCTGGCTGCCGTTACAGCATATATTAGAAAGAACCTATCTTCTTTTACATAAGAGTCCGAAAAGATATTTAGGAGAAACATTTCAGGTTTAAATGAGAGCTGAATAGACAAGACCTCTTGTAACAACTTCTTGACCATCAACCAAAATTTACGTGCTCGATCACAAAGCCACCATAGATGAAAGTAAGTGCCCACATTCTTTTTACACTTTCAACATATGTTGGAGATCAACAGGGAATATTTAGATAACCTAACAGGAGATAAATGCCAACGAAAAAAACATTTTATGAATATTTTCCTTAAATGTTGTGGCTTTAGTCAGCTTAATATTGGTCCTCCATATCTTGGACCACAAATCCAGATCTATTGTATCACCCAAATCACGCGCCCACTGTATCATTGATGGTTTAACCAGTTCATCGGCCATTTTATAGTTCAGTAGAAAGCCATATAGTCTCTTAATTAAATATTTATCCGTACTCAACCAAATTTTGTCTAGATCTGTTGGACTCTCGTAAAAACCTAGCACCTTGTCGGCATTGTATCTGGACTTAAGTTGTAGCTGTTCCCACCAGGTTAAGCTAACATTCTGTTGTTGCAACATTAATACACTCTTCAAGCAACCCTCAGTATCCAGCAAGTCACCATAGTTCATCTTTTTCTCTTTTAATAACAAAGATGGCCTAATAATAGCCTCTAGAGGAGATACCCATAGAGGGATCTTAACATAAAACAAATGTTTAATCTCCTCCCAAGTCTTAAAAAATGTCATTTCCAATTAACAGAGTGCCAAAGCTCACAATAAAACATAAAACATGACATGAAGACTAGTGATGACCATGAAGTCCATAATTACCTGGGCCAGTATTTAAATTTGTCCAGCTCATAATTGTCACATTCGGCATTATGAAAGCTGCTGCCCCACAAAAGTTCTCTGTCTCAATATGAGACATTTCAGACTGCCTATGTATTCTGTCTCAGTAACTGGTTACTAACTCCCCGCCCCTGTCATTTCAGACAGACCCATTTTAGTAACCAGCTGCTAGTGGAATTTATTTACCTTTTCACACAATCCTGGTTGTCTCCCACTTGAGAAGTGTGCCTGATCTGTTGTAGCTGCAAACTTCCTTTCTTCTGTTTTCAACCCTTCCTTCTGCTTCTGGAGCTCTGTGGGGTGCTTTGTGAAATGCCCTGTAGCGCTTCCTGCTTGTTTTCCAGCCCTTTTTCACCCCATGAGCAATCTTTCTTGGAGGGTTTTTTTTTTACATTCTATTGGGAGCACTACGGTGCTGAAACAGGACCTCAAATCAGTGTCATAGCGATCCCATTGAGATGCCTGGACTCCACTGAGACTCACTGAGATAAATGCAATCGCGACCATTGTCACCTGGAAACATCTGTCACACCAATCACTGAAGCCCAAAGTTTTCTCTTAAACCCACTGTCCAATAAGCTACTTCTGTCCTCCTTGTTTCCAGGTGACAGCAGTCGTGGTCACATGTATCACAGTCTATCCCAACGGAGTCCAGTCATCTCAGTGGGGTCACTATTGCATTGATACAGTCCTATTTCAGTGCCCTAGTGCTCCCAATAGAACAGTTAAAGAAACCCTCTGAGGAAGACTGCACACAAGGAAAAAGAGCGGGGGGGGGGGGAGTGGCACAGTTTGAAGTGGCCATAACACTTTAGGGACAGCTCATTAACAGGAAGAAAATCATGGTGTGAAACCCCTGTCCCTGTATTGCTTTACAAGATGATGAGCCAATAACAAATACCATCCAGTTTAGAAAGGTAATGTGAAATGCCTCTATACTAAGCAAGATTCTGCACATGCATTCAATCTGCACCAGGCACTCAAAGCCTGTTGTTTTGCTTCTTAATCTTTAATGTCCAATCAATGAGAAACTCCCATGAGAAATACTCAGTTATTGCTATGAACTATGCAACCTGACCTGCCAGTCAAGCAGCCTTTATCAGGAGTAATTTTTGATTGTTTCTTGCAAATGTTTTATGTGGCTCATACCCCACATCCAAATTTAAAACCCTACCTTGTTTCCAGTTTTGTGTGTTGTATTTCCAAGGGGTTCTCTGTCATACCTGGTGCTATTTTGTTCCTCACAGGCAGGGCAGGCAAAATCAACTTCCAAGATGATAATGTGCATGCACCATCAGTGCACAGTCACCACTGTCACAAGCCAGAAGAGAACCCTTGGAAAAAAACCCACTGTGCTTCTGAATGTTTGCTAAGAATGCATACAAGTACAAAGGTGCTTCCAAGTTAAGGCAAGTAGCACCCGTTGCCAAAGAAAGAAACCAGAAGAAACCACTACAAGATAATTTACAGCGGTATGTATCACCAGCCAACATGTTATTCTTCACCCTTTTTTTGTGAGAGTTTTTTGTGTGTGTGCGTGCGCGCTTGTGAGCCTGGAAGTCATGGTGACTTCTGGTGACCCCTAGTGGGGCTGGGGCATTTCAGAGAGGTGGCTTGATATTACCTGCCTCTGCATCCTGGCCCTGGAATTCCTTGGAGGTTGCCCTTCCAAGTACTTACCAGGGCCATCCAAAATCTGACAAAATCGGGCTTGCCTGGGCTATGCAGGCCAGGGCTCAACATGTTATTCTGATGCTCAGAGGAAACCAGGAGTACCAGGCTGCAAGAGGCTAGAGGTAAGGCCAAAAGTAGGCAGGCAAGGGCTGTTATCCAGAGAAGCAGTGGTTAAAGCAGAGCAAGGCAAGCTTATGCTCAGTCTGCATCAGCTCTGCAAGCCAAGTTGTATAGATCCTGAGGTATCCTGATTGGTCCCAGGCAGGGCCGGCTCTGCCATTAAGCCAACCTCAGCAACGGCCTAGGGTGCAGATATCCAAGGGGTGTAGCGAGGCCCCTGCCACCACTGCCTGCCTGACCTCAGCAGACCCAGCCCCAAAGCTTCGCATCCCCGACCCCAGAGCCCCACTTCTGCCCAGGCCCAGACCTCCACAGAGAGGAGCGGCACCAGAGCGGCACCATCAGGTCACCTTCACTATGCTACCTTCTCCACTACTGTGCATATGTGCCTATGTTCTGTGGACGTCACATGTTTAAGCAATTATGCGCACATAGCTAAGAATTTTTTCAAATGACAGCCATTTGGCCTACGGGCTGATTGCGCCCTGGTGGAATGACCTGATGGTGGAAAGTCTGGCATTGGCCAGCTTTAGACTGGACTTTAACCACTATCTTTTAAGTACGGATCCCCAGCAGGGATCCACGGGCTACTAATAAAAGCGGCACGATTCCCAGATGTTGAGGTCTGGACATGCACTTTAAAACCACCAGGCACTCATGCCTGGCATGGCTCAAAAGAGCCATCTGAACACACCCTTAGATGGCTAGTGCTTTAAAAGGCTAAATTCGCAACAAAGTGTGAAGGGGGGGGGGGGATGATCCAAGCCAAATGCCAAGCCACCAACAATCCAGAACCACTCCCATTTATGACACAGCAATTGATGCCAAAGGGATGATTATTAGAGATTTAGAAAACAAATGGGTGTTCTGAAGGAAATGCACAATGGGCAGAAGACATTCTAGTGCTTAACTCCAGCTCCTTCCTTCTTGTGGCAGGGAAGAAGGAGAAAGGCAAATAATGGCAAAAGAAAGGTAGTTGGCATCTTGCCAGAGGATGGACATCCCACAGGATGGTACTTAAACTGACAAAGAAGTCTGTTGCTACTCATATTGCTCAAGTTGGTCTTCCTGCAGCCCCAGTTGGCTCACTGAAAGTGAGTCTAATTCATGGATGTCATTGGATTTCAATAGCACAGGATCTTAACTTGGCTAGAGGCAGGTCTGAAATGGAGCGGATCCCACACACTAGGGCAGGACTTATTGTTGCCAAAAAGTACCTGCAAATGGAGCGGAGTTTTAAGAAACAGATAACATTATTTTCCAGTGGCTCTTGCATAATTCAGTTGCATGGATCTATGCTATAATCGAAAGCAAGGATTATTTTCAGAAAAAAATAGCAGGAGGGCAGGCTAGCAGAGCCTTAGACAAATTAGGTGTCATCCAGTTACTTTACAGAAGAAACAGGACACAGCCTCCTAATTAACAACCTTGTTACAGGTGCAAGAGAGCAACCACAGGCTGATCACTCATCTTACACACGTCCTGACTCTCAAGTATTTAACAATGCAACCTGGTCCGTAATGCATCCCCCACCCCATTCAAATACTATTGGTTTCAAGTTTTAAAAGACTACATAAAATACACTGCTGGCTGGGAGGATTAACTGTACTTTTGTCAAGCTGCAAAAAATGAGTTCGGTTGGAGTGCAGTCAAAAGTTCATTTCTATTGCATGTTCCCCCAGCTTCAGTAATTATCAGCCAAAGTCAGGCCTCTGTAACCTGCTTCCTTGGCTATTAAAACCCACCAAGCAGAGAGAGAAATTATTTAACACACTGCTAAAATTATTAAACTGAGGCTATTGTGCTTTGGTCATATTCTGAGAGGACAAGAGTCACCGGAAAATACAGTAACGCTAGGAAGAGTCGAAGGCAGCAGGAAAAGAGGAAGACCCAACATGAGATGGAGTGACGCTATAAAGGCAGCCAGGGTCCTCAGTTTGCAAGATATAAGCAAGGCTGTTAAGGATAGGATATTTTGGAGGTCATTCATTCATAGGGTCCTCATAAGTCAGAAGCGACTTGAGAGCACTTAACACACACACACACACACACACCCCTTGCCATTTCAATACAAACTCAGCTTTGGAAATGACTTAACTACATTCTGGTTATGGCCGGTTATCCCTAAATCACATTGCTGAGAGCATTCCAATCCTTGGCACTGGATATAAAGCTAAATTATCACAAACAAACCACAAAATTTCCCTTACCATGCTTATCCTCAAGTTTAGCTCAGATATATATTTTAAACAACCTGCACGCACAATTTTGCTTCCATGTTAGAACAAATGCATACTTCTTTTAATAATAAACACCACTTCTGGGTTCACGCTGGAATTGACATTGTGGCATCACTTCAGCTCCTATTTTGCATGCCTGCACCTCCTACGACTTCTAGCAGAGGCCAACATTCAGCTAGTAACCCTGTTCTCCCTTATTCACCCAATAATGCTGTGAGGTAGGTTAGCCTGAGAAAAAGTGACTGGCCCAAGTCACTGGCTGCCATTTGCCAGCGAGTGGGGATCTGAATCCAAGTGCCCCAGATCCTAACCCAGCTCTCTCTAACCACTTTACAGCAGTGGCCAAAACACATTTCTTCCAAGCAGGCAGCTTTTATTAACAGCGCACACACATACAGGCTTTCTTTATGCCAGCCAGTCACAAAATTCAAACTTTTACCTCCTTCACTGCTATGTTTCAATTGCCATCATTGCTGTTTTTTTTCCAGTCCCTACCCAATGTGCAGGTGCCTCGTTAGCCACCAGCCATTAATGCTCATTTACAGACACTGTTCATTATTTAAAAGCAAAGAGAGGTTTTTTTTTTCCCTTGACACTCTTCAGTAGCGTTCCCATTAAATCACATTGGGGAGCAGAGGCCCTCAGCAGCAACAGATAAACAAAGAGAGGTCTCACCAGTGCAGGAGACCAGCCGGTTGCTTCCCAGTAAGGTAGAGCTGCAGCAATGCTTCCTGAGCCAGAGGTCGGCTGCCTCACCAAAAGAAAGAGGGGAAAAAACACAGCTGTTTCACATGACAGTTTCTCACACCAGGTGCCCTCAAATGATTGACACACAGGCAAAAGAACAGTCCCCACCAATCAAGGGGGAAAGTATTTCTGCACATAAAACTCTCCACAGTGCCTATCAGACTATGATTATTCTAGCTTTAATATACTTCATTCCCTTTCGCCAAACATTTGTCATTATCACACTCCATTTATACACACACACACATAAAATTTCTTGTTCACCATTTCCCAGCAGCTGGTTTAGGGTTGCCAACTCCAGGTTGGGAAATTCTGGCAGATTTTGGGCCAAAGCCTGGGGAGGGCATGGTTTGTGGAGAGAAGGGACCTCAGTTGAGTATGATGCCATAGAATCCATTCTCCAAAGCAGCTATTTTCTTCAGGGGGACTGATCTCTGTGCTCTGGAGATCAGTTGTAATTCTGAGAGACCGCCAGACCCCACCTGGAAGCTGGCAAGCCTAAAATACATAGCTCTCTGTGGGTGGGTGGGTGGTGGTGGTGGTGGTGGGGGGGCATTCTGGCTTTCTTGCTCCCATGGTTTGGAATTCTATTCTGACACTTTGGCTGCAGTCACACACATGAAATAATCCACTTTCAATCCACTTTCCAATGGGATTTTGCCAGTTCACAAAATCCAGTTGGAAAGGGCATCGACTGAAAGTGGACTGAAAAGTGGATTGTTTAGTGTGTGTGACCACAGCCTTTATTTCTACTCAGCAAATCAATCACAAATTGCCACCATGTTTGTTAAAGATGAAGGACCACAAGAGGGCCTCAGTGAACACGTGTAATTTGAATTAAACAAGTTAACAAGAAAAGAGCAGCAAGGAAACAGATTGATACCCGGCAACACTTAGGAAAGGGGCTGAGTAATCTTAAAATGGTCTGAAGGCATCCAAGCCACTGTGATCTTATTTCAATGTCTGTAGAGTTCTGGCATTGACCTTAAGTCGATAAAAAAAGGGGGGGGGGGACTCAACCCAACAAATAGCTGCAAACTGAAAGGGTCAAGCTAACAACAGAATAATTATAATGGAAAATATAGACATTTATTAAGGTGTACACATAAATAAAACAAAATAAAATTAAAAGAAATAGTCCAAGTATCAGACATTTAAAACTAGGTTCATAAAGAACTAATTGCAGTGCATATCAAGCTGATGGATAAAACCTTTGACCTAAGGACCATACGCGTTTCGGCCCCTATGGGCCTTCCTCAGTGGTCAGTATTCCTTATTATAAAGTGACACACATCCAAAAATGCATACAGAATTTTGTATATACATATGTGAATATATATAAGACCAGGTGTTGCTGTCTTGAATGCTATATATTTGCTACAACAAGTCAATTAAGCCTGTGGTAGGTGTGCAAATTCTCCAAATTAGTCTGGTATCAAATGTCCCATTAGTCAGTGATGTGTGTCACTTCCATCAAGTGAAATAGTCACCTGACTGAGATTTAGGGCTGCCAACCTTCAGGTGGGGCCTGGCAATCTGGAATGACACCTGACCTTCAGACAACAGAAATTAGACCCCCTGGAGAAAATGGCTGCTTTGGAGGGTGGACTCTATGGCATTATACCCTCCCCTCCCCAGACTCCACCCCCAAATCTCCATGGATTTCCCAACCCGGAGCTGGCAACCCTGCATGGGTTATTCCGAATGGCAACAGACTGGCTTCCTTCCTGAGAGTAGCCTGAACCTAGACATGCAAAGATTCTGTAGAAAGAATTGTAAAAATAAAAACAAAACAGAGAAACTGGAAAGTTTTGTAGACATTGGATGACACACTAGAGTCGCTGGGGAAAATTCACATGGCTGCTTTGGGGTTTTTTCTTTCTCCTCCCTGTTTCTTTCAGCATCCCCCCAAGGCCACCTTCTACAGGAGGGGGTATAACTTTCCCAACCCTTAAAGGAATGGAGGCACAGTAGGAAGATATACTTGTGCCCCCCACAGGATCAGGAGTCATATCCATTTTATGGTGGCAATCATCCAGTGTGTGACAGCACACAGTTTCCCATTCAATGGAAGGTGGCTGAGCAGGAATTTCCTGGCTCTCAGTTCTAGAATGAATGCTGAGCATCTTTTGCCTACTCTGGGCTGGTTCTAGAAGTATGATTTCATTAGTTGGCTTGGCTTACAGCTTACTCCATGAAACTAGGTCACAACAGACAAGCTTGGTGCAGGTTAGAGGCTGGGGGGCATGAAGGGCTTGAGGTGTCCTTGCACAGTGAACCACCCTTGGGTGCTGAAGAACTGATTGACACACAAGTTCTGCTGAGGGGCTGATAATGGAGCCGGACCATCTCTTCACAACACAAGAAGGCAATGAAAGGCAAGAAGCAGTAATTGCCCAAATGAACCCATTTTAATTCATATAACCTCCACTGGGATGCTACGATCTACTTGCCTCCATGTTCTGCACTGCAGCACCATGTCTTTCTGGCCATGACAGAACAAAAGGCAAAGAGCTAACAGGAAATAGGACCACATCTAATTCAATCATGCTCAGTGGTGCCGAACAGCCATTCTAGGGAGGCACCTGAGAAGGTCTTACTTCAGTGGTACCTGCTGTTCGGAAAATCATTAGTATGCCTTCAGCCACTAGAAGATCCTGCTGTGATTAGCACTTCCATGACCTAAATACAGGGTTCCTGGCCATATTTTGGGCTGGGCTATTTTATTTCCTACTGTTGAATTAGTTGCCCAGCAGTCAGAATTTGTATAGCTGAAATGCTCTCCAGACCCTACTTATTTTCTTAGGATAAACTGCCCTTGAACACAGACTTGATGAGCAGCTACAGTACATCCACTGGCATAGTAGAAATAAATAGCAAAGAAATAAAAGGTTAGAAAGTCTGCTGAAGCCTAGTCAGGTTTTACTGTACCTCGCTCTTTTCCCAAGGAGCTCCAAGGGGCATGCATAGGCTTTTCAGGTCCTCTTATAGTGGCTTGGCCCAAGCTCACCTAGACTTTTTAAAAAGCCCTTTGTTCATTTGCTATGCTACATTGTATAATATATATGTACAAGGTAAACACCTGGGGTGATGCCCCTGTTTAAATAGCATGCAACTCCACCCACTTCCCAAACAACTACCAATGATAGGCTATTGCCATTAATTCCTCATTGGCCACCTCCAGACTCCTGGTGAGCTATTGTTCTAGAGCTCTAAGCTCAACCACTCTGGTAGAAACAGTCCTGGAATGTTCCAGCTCCAATACATGAGAATCGTGTACATTGGTTGGTTGGTTCTATGTGTGGATTACACAGAATCATCTTCCGCATGCTGCTGTTGCTGTGGACTCCAGTGCAGTGGCTGTGCTCTTCAGCAATCTGGATATGGAGCTTTGGGGGGGGGGGATATTTCTTTCCTGAAGCAATACAGAATATTGACCAGCCACACCGGTGCCATGCCAGCATCAATACCAGGGTTTAGGTCCGAGGTGTTCATTACTTCCCTGCCACTCAACTTTGAATCTAATGCTGACCTCATTGAATTGGATTTTATAATTTTTGTATCAGTTTATATATTTTAATGTTGGAAATGACCTTAAAAAAATTCTGTTAAGAGAGTGTGATATATATTAAACAAATAACGATGGAAGTTGTTTTCTGTTATTCTGGTGGTAGCAGGGCACCCTCCTGCTGGTTCATTTCAGTCAATTCAGTGAAAATTTGGTGCTGTCAACACAATTTACCCCAGAAACATAGTAGAATATAATTCTGCCTCCAGCTACAAAGTGTCATTGTAGCCCAGATACTCTTTAATACAGAATGACCTTTTGAGCCATCACTACTGAACACTGTTCCCTTTAATCAGTGGAGGAAGCAGGTAGCAGAGAAATAAAGAAAACTACACTCTTCTTGCTTTTCTTGCTATGCTTTAGTAAAATAGTACTTGAATAAATTAATTTATGAGTCTTTCTCTAAAGAACAACTTCCTTGTTTGTGTTCAGTAGCTGCATTATAGTGTTACCTAAACAGCAGTTCCTCTAAATACACACACATTCTTCAAACAGATTTTCAAGCAGAGGATTAAATCCAGCATGCTCTCAGCCACTTATCTAGATTTCTCGTTTGACGGCTTTTAGACTCAAATGAGGCGGTGACAGAGACACGCAAGAGAAACGGGAGGGGCAAGAATTACAACTCCCATAGCCTTGTGGGCAGAGGCTGTGTGTGCGGGCGGAGTCTCAAAACTGGTGTGTGATCTCCCCATTTGCCGGATCACATTCAGAGCAGAGGATCAGGGAGTGGAAGTGCACTGCCAGGCCGGAGGATTCCCCCCCAGCAGGAGCGGAAGAAGGATTCCCAGCAGGACAAAGGTGGGAGGGTGCAGCTGGGCATAGGTGGCCCTTGCGTGAGTTGTGTTCATCTTAGAGTGGATCTTAAAAAACAAACCAGCCCTGTAATTGCCAAGTCTTGGAAAGTTTTGTGCTGTGGCGCTCGCTGGGCCTGCAGCTCCCCCCCCCCCACGGGCACCGGCAAGGCCTGAATGGTGCTTGCCGGGCCTGCAGCTTCATCCCCCCCACAGGTGCCACCACAGTTCCAAGAGTGTTTCCTGTGCATGTGCAGGGAATGCTCTTTTACTTTTGGGGGGATTTAACTATCCCCCCAAAAGTTTTTAAAACTTTTCTGATTTTTCTGCACACGGGGGGAGTCTCCCCCGTGTGTAGGAAAACCTTCCTGCCCCCCAAGTGCCCCCCGCGAGGATTTAGATATCCACACGGGGGTGGCTACATGGGAATTAGATATATAGATATTATATATTGTATAATATATAATATACATATATATAATATTTATATATATTGTATGCATGCTAAACATCATATAAAAGCAAATGTAGGCCAATAAATACAAAAGAGAGACATTGTCCACAGCACAAAAGATTAACAAAGACTGCTAATAAAACAAACCTAAGTAGGGTTGCCAGCTCTGGGTTGGGAAATACCTGGAAATTTTATTTATTTATTTATTTTAATTTATTTATTAAGTTTCCAAATTTTCAAAACACAAAATAACTTGACATAAGTATATTATTACAGAGAGTAAAACAACCTTATAGTTTCCAAAATTACAACCCGAATTTGTCTTACAATAGATATTTGTTGTCATACCAGTCATAAAACATTTTCCATACTCTATTAAACATTCGCTCTTGGTTGTTGTTTAGCCTCATTGATAAATTGTCCATTTCAGCTACTTCATACATCTTTTTTACATATTCCTCGAGTGTTGGGATCTTATCTGTCTTCCAATATCTAGCAAATAGTATACGAGCCGCCATAATACCATGTACAAACAGTTTTTTTTGTTCCTTTGTAAAGTCTCTTGGGATTATATTTAATAAAAATAGTTCCGGGTTCCAAGGGATTTTGATCAGTAACATTTCTTGCAAAATTCTTTGGATCATCAACCAAAACTTCCTGGCCAATGAGCAAGTCCACCACATATGGAAATATGAACCCGTGTTTGTCTTACATTTCCAACAGATTTTCGAATTTTTTTTGGAAAATTTGGAGAGTCTCTCCGGTGGGATGTGCCACCTATAAAACATTTTTAAAAAGTTCTCTTTATATGAACTTGCTCTCACTGTTTTAAGATTTTCTCTCCAAACTGTGGACCATTTATCCAATTCAATACTATGGCCTATATCTCGTGCCCAACTAATCATACTTGGTTTGACCCACTCATCTTGCATTTTCTCTTCCAAAAGGTATTCATATATTTTCTTTATTATTTTCTCCTCAGATATTAACCATACTTCATCTAGGCCTGTTGGTTCTTTCAAAAAACCCTGTTTCTTATCAATGTTATATCTTGAACGGATCTGATTTTGTTCCCACCATGTTAGATTCAAACCCATTTCTCTCAATTCCTGATTGTTCTTGAGTTCCAATTTAGTATTTAGAAGGTCTCCATAGCTTAACTTTTTCCCCTCTGTAATTAATGTTGGTTTTATGTACGCTTCTAATGGGGAAACTCATTTGGGTATTTTCTGATAGGCTTTATATTTTAGCTCTTCCCATATTTTTAAAAGGGCACATCGTATTATTTGATTATTAAACGTTTTATTTTTTTCTCCATACCACAGTACTTTGTGCCACCCTACTTGTAAATCGTGTCCTTCTAAATTTAGGATTCTACTATTATCCAGTTTGGCCCAGTCTCTCAGCCATATCATCCCTGAAGCCAGATAGTAGCTATACCAATCAGGTAGGCCAAATCCTCCACGGATTGGTCTATCTTTCAAGTACTTAAGCTTAATTCTGGGCTTCCTTGATTGCCATATAAACCTTGTTATAAGTTTCTGTAACTCTTTAAAAAAGGATTGATTTTTTAAAATTGGTAAGGTTTGAAACAAAAAGATCAAGCGCGGTAAAATGTTCATTTTAGTTAGCGCAATCCGTCCTAATAACGATAGTTGTAATTTTTCCCATAATTCAAGGTCTTTTTTAAGTTCTATCAAAACTTTCATATAGTTATCCTTATATAGGGAACTGCATCTATTTGTTAGGTAAATTCCCAAGTATTTTACCTTTTTCGCCATATCAAAATTTGTTAGCTCACACAGTTGTTTTTCATTTTCCCTTGTACAGTTTTTAGATAGCATTTTAGTTTTTTATTTTAATTTATTTATTTATTTTATAGCCTGATAGTTGACCATATTCTTCCAAAATGTACAGAAGGTTACCCATTGAATGTAGTGGGTCTTCCACTATAAAGACCACGTCATCTGCGAAGGCCAAAATTTTGAATGTTTCTCTTTTTATCCTTAAACCTTTGATTTTTCCCTCTTTTCTAACCACGTCACACATAGTCTCCAATACAAAAATAAAAAAGAAGAGGTGAAAGGGGGCACCCCTGTCTAACCCCTTTTTCTATTTGAAAGGAATCTGTTATTGTACCATTAAAGGTAATCTTGGACGCTTGTTGGTCGTAGATCGCTTCCACCATTTTATAAAAATATTCCCCACAGTCCCAGTATCTTAATTGGGACAACATAAAGTCCCAATTCAGCCTATCAAAAGCTTTCTCGGCGTCCATGAAGCAGAGAATCACCTGTTTATCGGAATGTACTTCGTAATACTCTAAAACATCCAAAATCACCCGTATTTTTTGCCTCAAATGCCTTTTTGGTAAAAATCCCGACTGGTCTTGTTGTATCAAAACAGATAATACTTTTCTTAGTCTATTTGCTAAAATTATTGCGTATATTTTGTAATCTGAGTTTAAAAGTGAAATTGGTCTATAACTTTTAACCTCTGTTGGATCACCATCCTGTTTTGGGATAAGTGTTATCAAAGCCTCCCTCCAAGTTGCCGGCATCTCACCTTTTTCATATATCCACTGGATTGTTTTTTTCAAAGGATCTATTAGCTGTTCTTCAAAAATTCTATAGAATTCTGCTGGAATCCCATCTGGACCTGGTGTTTTGTTTACTTTTGTTTTTTTAATTGCTTCTATTATTTCAGTTGTTGTTATAGGTTCGTTTAATAACTTTTTCTGTTCTTCCGAAAATATTTTTCCTACATGTTTTTTTAGGTACAGATCAAGTTGTTGTTTATCAACATTTTCTCGTTTATATAGTTCTTTATAAAAAGTTTCAACAATTTTTTTTGATCATTTATATCTGCACATTCTTTACCTTGACTATCTCTCAATGTTTTGATATTTCTATTTGCCTTTTCTTTATTTATTTTATATGCTAACCAACGCCAAGGTTTGTTCGCATTTTCAAATGTATATTGTTTAACATATCTCATTTTCTTTGCCAATTCTTCCGCCAATTCACAATTTAATTTATGTTGAAGTTTCCTCAAATTTTCTTTACTCCTTACATCTGATGGGTTTCCTTTCAGTTTTTTTTCTTCATTTTGGATTTGTTGGGTTAAGTTTAAATAGTTCAATCTCAGTTTTTTCCAAAGCCAGCTCTCTTGGCATATCATTTTACCTCTAAGAAAGGCTTTGAACGTGTCCCATACAATATGTTCACTCATTTCTGGATCATAATTTCTTGAAAAAAATTCTTCAAATTCTTTCTTACATTTTTTTACAAAATTTTCATCTGTTAGTATAGACAAATTCATTGACCATCTAGTAGGTTTCGCTATATCATACAATATCAGGGCTACCGGATTGTGATCTGCGAATGACATTGGAAGTACTTCTGCTTCCTTTACATCTCTCAACATTGTCACCGTTATCCATATCATATCTAGGCGTGACCATGACCTATGCCTGTGTGAATAAAAAGTAAAGTCTCTCTTGTCTCCATTTTTTAATCTCCAAGTGTCTACAATAGTAAATTCCTCCATCAATTCCCAATAAGATTTTGGTAACACATTACTTCTCAAAGATATTGTAGTTACCGATTTTCGATCTAGAGTGGGATTTACAACCGCATTAAAGTCTCCCATTATCAATAAGTCATCAAAGGTTTGTTTTGCAATTACTTCTCTTAAATCACAATAAAATTTATCTTGTGCCTGATTTGGTGCATATATGTTTACCACCAGTGTGACTTTGGCCTGTCTCTTAATTTTTACAATCAATATTCGTCCTTCAATACTGTCATATACTACTTCAGGATGTAGATGCTGTTTAACATTTGTGGCCACTCCTGATCTTTTCTTTAATTTTTCCGCTGCTACAAAGTTCAGGCCTAGTTTTTTCGCCACCAATAAGTGTTTATCCTTTTGGTTCACATGCGTCTCCTGAATACAGACAATATCTGCCTTCAATTTAGACATTTGTAAAAAAAAAAATTTCCTTTTCTGTGGTACATTTAATCCATTCACGTTGATAGATACTATCTTAATTTCCTTTCTGTTCATGATTTGGGTTTTTATTTCCCTCCTTTCTCAGTTGCAACCTTGTTGTTACCCTTTCAGAGGGGCATTGTCTGGCTTTCTTCCCTTTATCTACTCTTAGTGTACTTTTCCCTTTCTTTTTATTTTCTCCTTCAAGTGTGATATTGTCCTCCTCCTCCTCTGATTCTAAGGATTCTTCTTCTACAATACCTAACTCTCCGCCAAATTTTTTAATGAAATCTTCAAGTTTAAATATTGATGTTAGGTTATATTTGGAACCTCTATAATAGAAGGATATTCCCTCGGGAGTCAACCACCTGTAAGACAAATCGTTTGATCTTAGTGCAAATGCCAATGTTTGATAGTCCTGCCTTTTTTGTCTGATCCTCCACGGTGTATCTTTTAGTATCCGAATCTCATTACCATGTATTTTCAATGTGTCTATCTTAGCCTTTTCCAGTATCCTTTCTCTCATTGATTTCCTATAAAATTTCAAGTGGACTTCTCTGGGTAAATTATTTTGTTTCCCATAAGCTGTATTTCTCCTGAAAACTGTCTCAAGATCTTTACTAAGTTCCTCTGGTGACTCTAAGCCCATCCATTCTTGTAAAGCAGTTATAATAGTGTCCCTAAGTTCTTCCTCATTTTTTTCTGGTACATTTTGTAACCTGAGAAGGAGTGCTGATTTTTCTGTCTCCAGAGACATCAATGAATTCTCTAAAGAGGTACACTTAGCATTTAATTCTTCCAGACACTGGTCCATCTCTTCTAATTTTTCATCTGTTTCCCTGTTACTCTTTTTCAAATGTGTTATTTCTTGTTTATTTTCAAGCATTTGCGTTTTAATTTCATTCATTTGGGCAGATAACTGTTGCGTCGCCCTATCTAATTTTTCCTGTAATGGTTCTAGAGCTTTGGTGATTAAATTTGGTATGGTATTTTGTATCACTTGACTCATCATTGCTGTCATATTTTCATACATTTGTGCATTTGTATCTTTTACATTTGATTGACTTGCACCAGATGCCCCTGAAGTTGACATTTTCCTTGACCCACTGGCCATTTTGGTATCTGTCTAGAGTTACTTAATTAAAGCTTAAAACTATTTTCTTATCTTTGTATTTCTGTCTCTTACTTTACTTAGTGTCTCTCATAAGTCTCCCCTGGGATCACTTCTCCTAATTAAGTTCTATTCTTCCTATTATTCTATATGTTCTATGCTATATATTTCCTAATTCTATTCTATTCTTATCTTCCTATAATATTTCTATAATTTTCCTATATTTATTCTATCTTACTCAACTTTACTCTTATCTGTACTAGACTATTCTTATCTCTATTTTGACTATTTTTATCTCTATACTCTGTTTCTAATCTATTCTATTTTGTTCTATTCTATACTTCCTATAATATTCTATACCGTTCTACTCTTGCCTATTCTAGCAGTTTCGGAAAGACAAACAAAACAAAATAGTAAATTCCACATACAGTTGGAAAGTTATAGATGATTACATTCAATAAAGCCCCAAGAGTTCAAAACAGTTTTGCCAGCCTTTTCAAAGTCACAGCGTGTGGCGTTTGTCTTCTGTTCCTTCCGATAACCTCCGTCTCCACTCCAGAATTGTTGAGTAGCTGTCTTGGGCTCAAACTTGCAATTCAGCCCTTGCTAGCCGACCGCAGAGCAACTGCTCCAACAGTAGATCCCCGGACCTCCCGTTCCGTCACTTTCAAAAAATAGTCTGGTTCGGGCAGAATGTTTTCCTCCAAAAACGCTAACCCCGATGTTTACCAGTACCTTTAATCTTTTTCTTCTCCTAAAGTTCCAAGGCGTGTTGAAGAAGTCCCGTGCCACCTCCTCGCTCGGCTCTCAACTCGCCTGGTCTGACCACCACGCCCGCTTCTTGGCGTCTCTGCAGCTGCAGCTCTCTCCGACCCTCTCCTCACCACAGAAGGGCTTCAAAGAAGAAGGTAATCTCCGCCAACTATCTTCTGTCAATTTAAATTTTTTGGTCTTGTTTCCGGGCTCTTCTCTCCCTGGTTGTTTTGCTCCTCGATTTTACGGAAAGTGGCTATGCTTCAAACGCTTGCCGCGAAGCTTCTTGTCCCTTCCTCCTGCATTTGCTGCCTACCAGGTGGGTGAAGCGGACCGCCATCGCTATAAACTTCACCCCCCGGAGATGGCCTTGCCCTAGGCTCTCTACAGGAGCCTTTGTGGGGTACAAGACCCCCTAAAGAGAAAGGGAATTCTGCACTGAGGTTGTGAGCCGTGCTCCGCGCCTCCTGCAGCCGCCGCTTCTGGAACCGGAACCTGGAAATTTTAGAGGTGGAGTCTGGGGAGGGCAGGGTTTAGGAAGGGGAGGGACTTCAGTGGGGGATAAGGCCCCAGAGTCCACCTCTAAAGCAGCCATTTTCTCCATGGGAACTAATTTCTGTCACCTGATTACAACTGATCAGTTGTAATCCCAGGAGATTTCCAGTAGGGTTGCCAGCCTCCAGGTGGGGCCTGGAGATCTCCTGCTTTTACAACTGATCTCCAGCTGACAGAGATCAGCTCCCCTGGAGAAAATGGCTGCTTTGAAAGGTAGACTCTATGGCCTTGCACCATGCTAGGCCCCCTCCCCTCCCCAAACCCCACCCTCTTCCGGATCCACCCCCAAGGACTCTGGGTATTTTCCAGCACAGACCTGGCAACCCTAATTTCCATCCACCACCTGGCGGTTGGCAACCCTAAACCTAAGGAGCTTAGGCTTGGCTACTGCCCAGAGGAGAGGCCACTTGTAATCCCTGTTTACAAGTTACACTGAACACATGTACCATTTGTGTACAATATACACTTGATTTTTCTTTGTTAAGCTATATCCACCTTTCACTGGAATGCTAAATGGGTTTCATGTGGGTTAACATTTTTAAAAATATTTTGGGGGGAGTTGGCTGATTAGTTTTTATAGATGTATGATGATTAAAGTGTGATTTGTATGGGCCACAGAACTTTCTAGCATGGAACATGTGACCAGTTGCACCCCTAGGTTCAGCCAAAGCTTCTTCACTGTGATTATTGTGAGCCCGGTGACTTATTTTTTTCAAGAAACAGTGTTTGTTGAATAGCTACCAGGAATCATGTCTGTGTTCCTAGATACGTGGTGGTGGTGGTGGTTGAAAATGCTGTCAAGTCACAGCTAACTTATGGAGACCCCATAGGATTTTCAAGGCAAGAGATGTTCAAAAGTGGTTTGCCATTACTGGCCTCCACATCACAACCCTGGTATTCCTTGGAGGTCTCCCATCTGAATACTAGTCAGGACCAACATAACTTCTGAGATCTAATGAGATCAGGCTAGCCTGTGACCTAGAGCATCCCTTGAACATAGCCCCAGCATCCCAGAGCCAGTGTGGTGTAGTGGTTAAGAGTGGTAGAGTCTAATCTGGAGAACCAGGTTTGATTCCCAACTCCTCCATATGAAGCCAGCTGGGTGACCTTGGGTCAGTCACAGTTCTCTCAGAGCTCTCTCAACCCCACCTACCTCACAGGGTATCTGTTGTGGGGAGAGGAAGGGAAGAGGATTGTAAGCTACTCTGAGATTCCTTTGGGTAGTGAAAAGTGGGGTATGAAAACCAACTCCTCCTCCTCCTCCTCCTCCTAACTGATTACTTGAAATTGTTTCCCCATGACCATGGATTCACTGTCAGGGAACATGTAGTATAAAGACACAAATACATACCCTCATGCATTGCTCTGCTGTCTTCAAAAGTAGTATACATTACCACATGTACATATGCGGGAGATGTTCTAAACACAAATATGTACATTGTATTCATTAATTTATTAGGTTTTCTTGTATTAGAGGAATTAAGATTCTTGTGACCTAAATTCTGTCTTTTTCCCAGTCAAAATTCATCTTGTTGACAGCTTTTAATGCTTTTTGTTCTATCAGTCATTTTTAAGGCTTATGGTAAGTTGCATCAATTTTTATGATAAATCCTTTTTGCGAGGGGGGAAATGCATATACGTGCTGCTTAGGAGAGAAAGAATGTTCAATAAGACATGAGTGTTGCAGCGTGCACGCACAATATACCCCTTTTTATTTTCCTGAAGCCTCAGGCAGATCAGGAGAGTACCTCCTAATATTAACACCCATTGAGAAAACATCAGTCCACAATTCTGAATAATCATCATAACAAGAGAATGGTCAGCCAGCAGAGCATCAGCATTAGAAAATAAAATAACATTTTAAACCCGCAAATTCTGAACAACAAGCATCTATCAATTTTAACATCAAACAGGTTCTTTCTTCTTGGATGGCTTACTGACCCATCACCAGTGTTATTGCAGAGCAACAGGTAAATTGAAGAGGTGAGAGTGAGGAAGAGGAGCAGAGGGGTAATTCTACTGTGGGTGTGATGCATCATTTAAGACAGCAAAGATTTCTGGGGGATATTGCATCAGGTACTGTGAACTAGGGATGTTAAGAAAAATTCTCTTAATTCCTCTTTAGCCAATTTCTTCCTGAAATGCAGCAATCTGTTTCTTTCCTACTTTTTAGGGATGTGGAGTCAGTTTCTAATCAATTTCATTTTGACCAGGAGAAATTCAAAGCCGGGGGGAGGGAGTTTATGCAAAATTTCAGAATTTCCCGCTGTAAATACTCAGAGGCAAGCAAGCTTTCCCAAACCTTCCCATCCTCCAGTTAGAGCACCATCCTGTGGTGTGCGACATAAAAAACCTGCAAGGGCTGAAGTTGCAAAAAGGCACACTCAGGGCCAGTGCTATCATTAGGCCAACTAGGCAACCGCCTAGGGTGCAGACCTCAGAGGAGTGCAGAACTGATAATCAGCATTAGGGTGTGCAATCTGTCATGTCTGACTAGCAGGTCTTAATTTTCTAGTAAAA